>JAPDVU010000005.1:111232413-112729913 GCA_026230045.1 Corynorhinus townsendii
TGGGTGAGGAAACCCCAGTGACCTGGGGAAAGATTTAAGGGAACAGTGCCTAGTTAGCATTCACATCAGCTTAGAAATAATGCCTAGTTATTTCCACAAGTCAATGGAAAACCACATGATTCATAGGGCTTTGGGTAGATTACACAGAAGTATGTATTAACAATCTTAAAAGTAAGACCAAAAGGGTCAAAGTGTTTCCAAATAACTACTTTGAAGATCAAAGCAAGAATATTTATAGAAATAAAAGGATTTTCAGAACTCGAATACATAAAGATCCTAATGTCTGTTATACAAATAAAAATTAGCAGGAATACAAAGAAGCAGGACAATAATAAGAAAATTCAATCAATTAAAACTGGCACAGATATTTAAAATAGCAGATAAGAATATCAAAATAGTGATTAAACTTATCCTCATATGTTCAAAAAGTCAGAGACAAGCAATCAGAGAGCAAGTTTTCTCTCTTGGAGCAATTTTAAAACTCTACAGAATTGACAAATCTAATCATGTGACACTCTGAAAATCAAGCAAGGTATACAAAAATATGAGAAGTGTTTGTGTTTTTAAACCATTGTTTAAAGAACAATGAGAATCTGTGTCATTCTTGTCTGAAGCTACACCTCAAATTTTCCCAGTACTAATTTTCTCAGTGCACATCAAAGCTACTGGCCAGATGTTCCAATGGTCAGCCGTTCTACCAGTCACTTAGGCTTTTATATATATAGATAATAAAATATGTTTATTTCTTCCTCTGGTGATGGATATTTGGGTATTTATAGTTTAGGGATGCTACAAATAAAGGTCTGATGGACATTTGTTTGTGTGTTTTCACAATACTGTCAGTCGTTTTTTGCAAAGCTGTTGTGTTTGCCACAATCCCAGAAGTACTGGATAAGAATTCTAGTAGCTCTTCTGTTTTGCATTACTTGACATACTCAGCTTTCTAATTTTAACTATTCTAGTGTTATGTCATTGTGATTTTACTTTGTGTTTCCCTAATAAGTATACTCAATAATGTAGAGTATATGTATGTATAGTTACTCGTCAATTACGTATCTTTGGTAAAATGTCTGTTAAAATCTTGCCATTTTAAAAAAAAATGGTCATTTTTTTGTTTTGTTTTATCACTTTTAACATTTATTGGGTTATAAGGGTTCTTTATATATTTTGTATACAAGTCCATTGTCAGATACATGTTTTGTGAATATGGTCTTCTAATCTGCTATTTGTCTTTTCATTTTCTCAACTGAGTCTTGGGAAGAACAACAGATTTTAATTTGGTGAGGTCCAATAAGGCACCTTTGTTCTCATATGTTGCATGTATTTTGTTTCTGACTCAAGTGACTAAGATTTTCTGAAATGTTTTCCCTAGAAGTATTATAGGTTGATAATCTATTTCAAGTTAATTTTTATATATGATGTGAGATAAGGGTTGCAGTTAATTTTTTTCTTTTTTTTGGTATACATTCAAAAGATCTTTATTGAATTAATGTGTGCATGCCACTGCACTATGTTCTACAGAAAGATCAAAGATAACTAAGTTAAGCTTCTGTCCTTAAAGAAATTATAGCTCAGTAGTGTAGAAAAAAATAAAGATTCTAGATTATACATTGTATAGATGTTTAACACAATATAAGTTACCTACATACTAATGGACTAGTAATTGTTAAATATTCTACTTCTTATCTGTTCTTGGTTGAAATTATCTTATGTTATAATATTGACAATTGAATAAGCAATTTTTAACCTAGACATTTAAAATAATATTAACCTTGAAATAGTAATATATATTTGATTAAAACATAATTATCATTTTTCTTTTTTGTTTCCTTTTTCTGGGTCCAACCAATGGCCCTTTCATCTTGACGATTTATTCAATTCATGTTCCCCATTCCCCATTTCAATGACAAAAAGCAACATAGAACTCTGAGGGAAGAAGACTTGCTTGTCAGGAAATGCCATGTTTCTTAGTGCTGGGATTGTTTCGGCCTTTGGATTTCTTGTTGTATTTGCCACGTGGCTGTAATAAGTTTTGTTTTCTATTGTTTTAGCAGCTATTGCTAAGTTTATTTCAAAGGCCTGTGTCTAGAACCTTGGACTTCATTTTCCATTGCTTAGACTTTATATTCAAAGACAGAGGTACATATGTTTAGTTTCTCTAGTCCTCCAGTTCCCATAGTCATAACCTGCAGTGTTAGTACTGTAGCATTATTATTCTACTAGCGGCCCGGTGCACAAAATTCATACATGGGTGGTGGTGGGGGGGAATCCCCTCAGCCCAGCCTGCACCCTCTAATCTGGGACCCCTTGGGGATGTCCAACTGACGGTTTAGGCCCAATCCTCAGGACTAAACTGGCAATTGGACATCCCTCTCACAATCCGGGACCACTGGCTCCTAACTGCTCACCTGCCTGCCTGCCTGCTCACCCCTAACTGTCCCCCTCTGCTGACCTGGTCACCCAGAACTGCCCCCCCTGCTGGCCTGGTCACTCCTTATTGCCACCCCCCCAACAGCCTGATTGCCCCTAATAGCCCCCCTGCTGGCCTGGTCACCCTTTACTACCCCCCATGCCAGCCTGGTTGCCACCAACTGCCCCCCCTGCTGGTCTGGTCTCCCCTCACTGCCCCCCCCCGCCAGCCTGGTCACTCCCAACTGCCCCCCTTGCAGGCCTGGTCAACCCACACAGCCTGCTGCTCAGTCATTTGGTGACCTCTCACTAACCCTCCTGCCGGCCTAGTCACCCCACGCAGCCATTTGGTTGTAATGGCCACTTAAGCTTTTATATAATAGATACTACATGTCTTCAATTGATCTAGAAAATATCAAGTTTATTCTTTTAAATACTGTATCTGTTCCATTTCTTTCTCTTAAAATTTGGAAACCTCATTTACACATTAGTTAGATTTATTTTTTACTACGTCCTGTAGGTCACACTAATTTATCTATTTTTTTCTTTTTGACTCTTTAAGCTTCCATTCAGATATTTTTTTACTAATCAATCTTCCACTTAACTAAGTTTCTCTTTAAATCTAGAAAACTTGCTATTAAACCAATCTATTTATTTCTAAATTTTAGTTTCTTATATTTTATATAATGTCTATTTGGTGTCTGTTTGTAGTTTTCAGCCAAAATAATTCATCTGAACATTTAATTTCCTTAACATATCAAACACAATTATTTTAAATTTAGTTTCTAATAGCACCATAATATGAATTCCCAATGGGTTTGTTCTCTTGTTTCTTTTTTTCTTGATAAATTTTTCACTTTTGCATGCCTGAATATTTATTTATTGAACACTGCACATTTATGTAAAGCTATAATAAAGCCTGGGGTCTGAATTATGTTTTGTTGCTCAAGAAAACATTTCCTTTTGACTTTAATAAAAAGTTATGCTAAGAGTAAATTATCTTAAAAATATGAAATGGAGCTGATTTGCAGATTATGTTTCCAAGGAGCAAAATAACTTCTGTAATGACCCAAGAGCTTTCCAACTTTGCCTTTCTTCTCTGAACCTTCTCTTTCCTGGTGTTGTGCCCGCCTTCAGAGTCTAGCCTGCATTCAGAGTCACTGAAGCTCTGTCCAATTTTTTTAACAATGTCATCAAAAGAACATCAGGATTCTCCCTGCGCATCACTGTCTTTATCATGTAACAGATCTCAGAATCATACAAATGCCCATCCAAAGACGTGTTTGGGAAAGTTAACAAGATATCCACCTCTCAGATTACAATCAAGTGTTTTTCCATAAATCTTTGTATCTTTTTATTTCTTGCAATTTGCTTCCTTACTTTTATTGTGGAATAGATTCTAAGTTATTAAACACATGAAACCACCAATTGTAAACAGGCTCTTGATGCTCAGTATTTATTCAGTACTAGATTTTAACTTAAAAAAAATTTCTGAACCAGCCTATATATTTTTTTACTATTGCATTTATGATATTTTGATATCTAGAGAGCAGGCATGGTGTCATCACAAAGATGGATTATGTGGCCTTTCACCACACAGTCACTTTAAATCTCCACGAGAAAACGAATATAAAAGAGACAGCCTTTGAGAAAGTGGAAGGAAGGCCACTCACAATGTGACAGGTAGGTAGCTCATGAAAACAGACTGACAGAGTCAGGTGCACTTACCCACTGTAAACGGTCAACAAACTGTCAACTGCCAAAATGAATTAGACTCTCAAAGCAAGGAGGTCTCAAATCTTAAATGTTTAAACATTCAGAAACTTCACTAAGACACCTCATCACGCTGTGTGTTCACGTGTCCCTGCCACACCGTCAGTGCTGTTCAAAATTAAGAAAAACTAAAGATATATTCTTTATCTTGCATGAATCTTTTCTCAATATGCATCTTAATGGGTGGGAGAATGGAGAGGAAGAGAGAAAGAGATTCATTGGGAGATTGCCAATGGGTCATATAGCTGTATCCACATACATTTCCATGATATACTTGTTATACCTTTTCCAACATTTCTATTTTCAAAGTTGTATGCATCTGTTGTAATATGTCCTATTTTGTTTCTAACGGCATTAGCATAGAACATATACTACATTCACCCAAACACAAGATCACTGTGGGTTATTTCTGAACTTGTCAATTGAGGACATACAATCGCTTCTCAGGATACTTTCCCTTCCTCTCCTCCTTTTGAGCCACAATCATCTCCTTGTTACTTAAAAATAGTGATGTCAGACAGACAAAGACAAATATTGTATGATCTCACTTATGTAATGGCTCCAAAAAACAACAAACAAACAAATGCATAAAAACAGAGAACAGATTGGTGGTTGCCAGTGGTGGTGTATAGGAGATGGGGAACATTTACAAACTTCCAGTTATGGGGTAAATAACTTCTGGGGATGAAATGTATACCAATATGACTTTAATTAATAATACTGGATTGTGTATTTGAGAAATGATAAGAGAACAAATTTTAAAAAGTTCTCATCACTAGAAAAAAATTTAACTGTGTGAGGTGATGGTTAATCATTAAATGATTGTAGTTAATCATTTTGCAATCTATACATATATTAAATCATGTTTTAAAGTTAATGCAGTGTTGTATGTCAATTATATATGAATACACTGGAAAAATTATGTATGACTTTTGTACCCCAAATGCTTGTCATTTCCTTTCTATCTTCCCATTTATCTTATTTTCTGTTCTATCTTTTTCTCATTTATTTCTGTAGTATTTCTTGAGAGCAGTGATGTGCCAGACACTCATTTGTGGAATGGACAAGTTTGGGACACACTCATTTAGGGTCTGGCCAGACAGTCTGCATTTTTTTTCCTCCACAGAAAATCAGCTGAATATATTAATTGGGAATATGGCCTCATAGTTTTCTTTTTTACTAACTAGCAAGAAATACCACCTGTGGGCACTCACCAACTATCTAGTGAAGGAAAGACATCCATAAGCTTAACATGGTTCTTCTGCCATTATTGAAATGGTGAATAGAAATAACATACACTCTTTCAGCTGCCATTTAATCTTGCGACACTCACTGATTCCCTTTTCATCTGGCATTACAAGAACATTCTGTCACCTAAACTATAGCAAGGGTTGAGCTCCTGTCCTCGGCCACACATTTGGGATATTCATGGAGCTCTTTAATTTCTCCTCAGTGCTTTCTTTTAAAGTCATAAAGAATATGTTGCTCTATTGTTCAGTATTTATATTTACTATAATATTTTGAATCACATCAGTAGCATTATTACCACTATAAGGAACTATGGTATTAAAAAGTATGAAATAAAATGCTGATTTTCTAAGCACAAAACTAGTTGGACCAGGCATAGCAAAATATTTTAACCTATGGTGGTAAAGTTTCTTTGTCCTGTTTTTGGTGGTGAGCTTCTTAAGTTATGGATAGTTTTCATGACTGAGCCTTTCCCTCTGGGTTTTACTGAAAGGCTGTGGCTCTTGTCCTTCCTTTAATCGACAGAGCAGTTCTACAATGACATCGTTTCATCTTAAATGATGCTTTTTTTCCAATGTCACCAGAAACAACTGGAAGCCACACTTGCTTCCTTCAGAGTATTCATGACAATTTATAATTACACACTCATTTGTATGCTTATGTTTTATTATTTCTCCCTGGACTAAATTTTGAAGATATAAGCAATGTCTGTTTATTATTATTATTAGTTTTTATACATATATCTTATGTGTGCCACTTAAGTGGTGCTCAATAAATATTTGATTATTGATTAAGTAGATAGCTAGATGAATCTTCTTTTAGTTGTTTTTATCTTAGTTATATTGTTTATTGCCATCAAACAAAATTTGGGCCATTGGAAAAGGCTTGGCTCAGCTAACTCTGCATCTTTTAATCAGCTCATGTACTATATGTAATATAATGTTCTCTTCATAAGGAAATTATAAACTGAGTCTTTGTACAATTTCTGCCACCAAATAAGTAGCCACACAATATTTTATACTAATCTTTGCAATTTGTCAGGGAATAATCTTACACATTTCTGGTCTTTTAGTTTTTCTTTCACCTTTCAGTTTCATTTTGTTTATTTACATCATCATCATTAGATTCTGCCTATCCCTCAAGCTCCAATCATGGCCATGTTAACTCTTCATCTATTACACTTCTGTTATAATATGGCTCTTGATAGGAGAGAAAAAAAGGAATTTAGAGACAAAAGTAGAAACATAAGTCCAAAAAGTGAGGCTTTATAGCATAAAAAGGTACCTAGTCATTTGAGAGAAAGAGTAAAACCCTATTAGTCTTTAGGATTAGAGGATTTGCATTAGGTTTTTTTGTTTTGTTTTGTTTGTTTGTTTGTTTTTAGGAAAAAATTTAAGGGGACCATGGAGGAAAGCACAGGGCTGCAGAGCAGCAGAAGGTAGATTTCCATAGAAGAGGGAAGCTGAAAAGCTGCAACAGGTACATTTCCATAGAATGAGGGAGCTGGGAACAGCAGAAGTCTATATTTACAAAAAAGAGAAGGAAACCCTTCATCCAAAAGGAAGAGAAAGTCCAAAGGGAATAGGAAAACAATAAGGAAGGAGGGTGGGGAGAACCTCACATGTCCCATGTGAGGTTCCACCTTCGAGCCCAGGAGTTACTATAGTAACTAGGCTAAGGGAATAGTGACAATCAGAGGGGATATCAAGGCACCAGGATCTGCAGCCTTTATAAGCCATGGGGAAAAGGAACTCAGTGGGACTCTTTTCCCCTCCCCACCTGGGAGTCTATACTTGTTCTTCAATAAATCTCCACCTTTGCTATACCACCTTTTGTCTGTGGATTCATTCTTTGATTCCAGTGGACAAAGAATCCGGTTTCCAGTCCAAAGGAACACCACATGTTCCAGTCCAAATATTCTGCTACGGTGGTTTGCTGGCAATTTTCAGTTTTCCACAGCTTATAGAAAAATTACTCCAATTATTTGGTGTTTGCCCTGTGTCTGTCTCTTCACATTGCATTTTTTTTTTTTTTAATAAGGATGAAGCATCCATCTTATATAAAAACTGCTGTTTGAAATTTTAACTCTGCTATTTTGGCTTCTGTAAATGCTTGCTTGTTTAAATAATAAGGAAATAAGACTACTCCCATTCCAGAGAAGCCATAAATTTTCCCCAGACAAAGTTATCAGTGCTGGCGCCAGGCCAGGCCTTTGGTTGAGGTCTCAAAGCCCCAGCACATAGCGCTCTTTAAGAACTAGCAAAGGGGACCAGAAAACCCCATATTTGGGAGACAAAGAGGGCAAAAAGATATAAATAGGGAAACTTCCTCCATGTTTTTTGCCCAGGATATGAAAGACATTTTTCTCTGGGCCTACACATAATAATAATAATAATAATAATAATAATAATAATAAATGTAACTCCATCTTTCTAAGTGTTGCTTGGTTCTTCTCCAGTTTTTCTGTAACAAGGACACCAGCCATATATATCATAAAGGGCTCACCCTATTTCACTGTTACCTCATCTTAATAAATTACACTTGTAACAATCCTATTTCCAAATAGGATCACATTTTAAGGTATTGAAGTTTAGGACTCCAACATACGAATGGGGATGGGGGTGGGGGTGGGTGGGAGACAAAACTTATCCTATGAAAACATGTATAGATAAGAAAACCTGATTTCATTTGCCACGAGCAGATCCAGACAACAATAAATAAAAGGAAGCTCTTTCAGCTGAATTTAAATGATAATTTATGGAAGGAAAGTAAGGAAAGAAAAACAACAGGATTGATAAATGGAAATATTCAGATATTAAGCTATTATATTTGTGAAATGTGGAGTGGAATTTTGAAGCAGAAACTTAAAAGTATGAGGTGCTATATCCCAATTCTCTTATCCAAGTCTTTGAGACTCTTTTTCACATTTTTATTTTAATTTTTTACAGCTGAATTTTTTTTCTGAATATGGTATCTGAATAAAATTACAAACTTCAGTGTCAGATTGCTGAAATCAAATATTTCCTTCAACATTGATAAATTGTGTGTGCTTGGACAAATTTGTAATTGTTCTCTATTTTCTCTTCTGTAAAGTGGGGGCAAAAACAGCACCTACCTCATAGGTTATGATGAGGATCAAATTAGAAATCCCCATTAAATGCTTTTCTCAGTGTAATAAATATTATTAATGATTATTTACTTTTATTACCTAATATTAGCACTAACATTCATGTTTATGTGTGAGATTATATCAGTATTCTCTTCATAATTATGAGCAAAATATAAACAAACAATTATTTATCACTTACTATGTACCAGGGAGTTTAAACATTTTATACAGTTTATTGCATTTCTCACTGTAATCTTTATAAATTAGACATACAATCCTTATTTAAACCAAGATATTAAAATATTAAAAGGTTTCCTGACCAATTCTGACCCATTTATGAAATAGAATAGAATTAAAATCTAAATTTCCTTGACTACAAAATCATTTTATTTCCAAGAACAGAATATTGCATCCTGTATTCAAAAACAAAATGTGAAGTTATACAATTACCACACTGAACTGCAGAAAAGTGAGTTGACTTAAATCCCACCACTTCTAGCTAAACAATTTGGCATCTTCTGGACAATAACCCATATTTAAAGACTTTCTTAATTGATCCAGATTCTGAATTTGGGGACAGTTTTTATATAAAACATTTTTTTCTTGGCCTCACAAATCATGAACACTGGAAAATTCAACTAAATGTCTAAATATTATCTTTAAACGCAAACTCTTGCACTGAGATATATCAAAAAAGAACAAAAGCAACTGCAACAATGCTACTATTTTCTCAGGTTATATATCCATGTTTGAGGTTACATCAACCTTTTGTATGCATGGCTACTCTTTAGAAGAAAGAATCAGAAAGGGCCCAAATGCTGGGACCAAACATTTTTGGAATATTCAGAAGATACAAAACAAAACTGACCACGGAAATTTCACCTGTCATATCTGTATCACTTATGCCACGTATGCCATGTGAACCTGATGTGGAAGAAACTTTCAGTTCAGTGGGAGAAGACCCCTTCAGCCTGTTTTATTCCCATCAGCCCTGTTTCTCACCCTCCAGAGGCAAGTCCTTCAAATCCCAAAGTCCTTATATTTCCTGAAGACTTTTAGGAAGTAATCTTCTTTTAATAAGATTTTAAGAAAATTATAGGAGATTTGTACACACCTTGGTCATTCCAAAAACCTACATTCCCCCCAAATACTGAACACATTGCAACAATGACTGAGATGCCTCACTGTTATTTTGACCCTATAGCTTAGAACCATGTCTTATTCCATTTAATTTTCTTAACTTTCTATCTCTTAAACCCATCTATATTTTCTCTTCTTAAAATACAAAGACCACAACAAAAATCCGATTAGTATAGAGGGGAGATACTACTTGTGGCCATATAAGAGTACTAGAGGCCCAATGCACAAATTCATGCAAGAGTAGGCCTACCTTCCCCCAGATGCCAGTACTGGCTTCCCTCTGGCACCTGGGACCCTGGCTTCCCTCACAGCCCCAGCTTCATCAGGAAGGACGTCTGGTCTAATTAGCATATTACACTTTTATTATATAGACTAGAGGCCCTGTGCACAAAATTTGTGCATAGGAGGGGGTGCCCTCAGCCCAGCCTGCACCTTTTCCAATCCAGGATATCCCTCATAATCTAGGACTGCTGGCTTCTAACTGCTCACTTGCCTGCCTGCCTGATCACCACTAACTACCTCTGCCCACCTGCCTGATTGCTGCCTAACTGCCTTCCCCTGCTGGCCTGATCTCTCCCCTAATTGCTTGCTCCTCTGCTGGCCTGATCACCCCTAATTGCCTCTGTGTCAGCCCCCACCACTGTGGCTTTGTCCAGAAGGAAGGCAGGACAACAAGAAAATGTTGGGTTGACCCAGTCTAATTAGTATATTACCCTTTTATTAGTATAGATATGCCTTATTTAACTATTTTTGGCACAGACTTTTCATATTTTAAAGAAAAATGGGATTTAACTGAAAAAATGTAACTGTCTAGAAGTGGAGTAAATATCAGTTGTTTATCGGTTTTAAATCAATTAAGCCCTTTAGCAATTGAAATTGAGTGTTTTGCACTCTTTTTGGCATTCAGAACCCATGGTAGGTCCAGCATAGCCAATCTGTGCCTGCTTACACATCACTGCTCATTTCAAAGCTTTGATAATCACATTCTCATGTTTTATGGACACATCCTTCTATCTGTGGATCTGACATAAACACGCAGCTGCTATGCACAACTCATTCTGCTGCATTCACTCAGCAAATCATGAGCCTTCAAATTAGACATTCTGGAACAGAAGCAGAAATAAGAGAAAATTTGTGTTTCAAATGCCAACTTCCAGGCAGCCTCTTTTAATAACCACATTTTATTCTTTGATTATATGAAGGGAAGAAAAGGAAAGAAAGAAAGAAAGAAAGAAAGAAAGAAAGGGAGAGAGTTGGCCATTATTTGTATAGCAAAATATCTTTTTTAAACTGACATTATTTTTGGAGCCATGGAGCCAACTGCTTTGCTGAAGAAAATAATCAAGGCTGTCCCAACTCATTCCTGTTAAGCACTCACCCTTTACCATATTACTATTATTCACCCTGAACTCCTCTCTTATAATGGCTGCTTCCACTCTCATGGCCTGCAATGGCTCTCACCCTATCCACAGGCAGGAGTTTCTGCCTGTCAGGATTGTTCATTTAGTTAGCCAATGTTTATTGGAAGCTTTCTTTGCTTTCAAGAAGCTCGCTTTCCAGGAAATCACATATTCTGTGGTTAATTTAGAGAGGTAAGCAATTATAATCCTACTTTATTTACATTTCGAAGAACAAAATAAAAATGTATACATTTGCATTCAGATCAAATTTGAAAAGTCATAAAAATAATTGATTGAAATAACATATCTACGTTTTAGAGTAAGGGTTTGGACTTTGTTTGCTTGGTTTTGCAAGTAACAGAAGCATGGAGAAGCTGCATTAAGTGACAATGATGCATCCATTGGTAAGAGAAGGGAAGGGTAGTTTGTCTGTACTTGGAGCTAGAAGGAGAAAAGAAACTTATAAACAAAGGAAGCTACTTTCTCCAGTTCTCTGGGTAACCTGGTCTCATCTTGATGTCTCTCTGCTTCATTCTTAATTTTATATGTTTACTAGGCTCTCTGCTCCACTATGCACTTGAAAACAAAAGTTTGTCTTAGCTTAGAATATACTATTTTTCTATTTTCAGCAAAAAAAGAAAAAAAAAGAAAAAGAAAATAGACAACTGGTTTCTAGTCCTGAAGCCCCTTTACAAAATATCAAGAGAGATTGTGATTGGCTTCAGGGTCTGCATTTTGCCGAATCTTGATGGTGGTGGCAGTGGGGTAGGGTTTGAGGGCAGAGTCGGGGAGTACAGTCTTGCTAACGGGTGTGGGATCAGTGATACTTGCTCAGCACCGTGAGGTGGGAGCTTGGTAGAGAGATTCTAGAACAGATCATGGGAAAGACAGGCCTTGCTTTGATGCTGCCCCTTTCTAAAGACTACAGCACAGAAATCTAACCAGTTCATACATTTGTGATACTTCTTAAGAGAAATTTTCAGGCTAATCCAAAGTCCCAAAGATGTAACCAGATAAACACAATAATGCAGTGCAATAAGTGCTCTGAGAGAGAGAGGTGAAAAGCCAGCCACCAGAGTACCTGAGAAAGTGCAGTTCCCAGCAAAGAGGCACACACCTTTGCAGCTTCTTACTTTGTTTTATGTTTGCTTTGTTTTGTGAGTTATTCTGTATAGGAGGTCCCCTTATTTTGCAGATTTTCAAGAGCCTACTAGTATACTGAATTACCAAAAATGTACCAAAAATATGTGTCCAGCTAGAAGTTTTATAATGAGTCAGACATGACCAGCACCATGGAAGCCTCCCTCACGCTTCCTCCCTGTCGGTGTCTCCAGTCACTGCCTTCGGGAACCCACGATTCTGTCTTCTGTCCCAAAAGCCATGGTGCGATTTTGATTTTGAATTTCATGTGAGTGGAATCATGCTGGATGTCCTCCTGAAGGCCTGACTTTTGAAACATAATGCTTGTGACAGTTACCCATACCGTTGTGTGTAGCTGGGGTTTGGGAAATTGAACTGTCATTTTAGATTTAACCAAATTAATATACCGCAACACATTTGTCCATTACAATGTGAATGCTTCCTATTTTGGAGCTCGTATGATAAATGCTGCTATCAGGATTCCTGTGTATGTTTCTTTTACAAAATACACGTGTGTTTTTCAGTTCCTTTTAGTCATTATAACAGTCTGTAGTTATATCTGGGAGCTACTTGAATTTGCATTTCTTGATGGCAGATAATTTTGAGTACATGCTGACAGGTTTATGGGCCAATTATTTATAATTTTTTTTGATGAGGTAACAAGTTGGTCCTTCATTTTGAAAAATGAATTAGTTGTGCTGTTCTTCTTTCCTTTTGTGAACTTTATTAAAATTAACAATTCCTGTTTACCAAAGGACACAATTGTGACAGTACAAATAAACATGCTTTATTATTTAAAATAAGAAATATCCTTACCAAAATTTGATCCTCAGTCAAATCTTTAGAATTATGTCAGTTGTATAAAATAATAATGCCTCTGCAAAGACTTAGGCAGCTTTACAATATGCTAATAATATTCTATACAGAAAAATCTGACTCGAAGACTTGTATTTTCTTTTCATTTGCATGAGAGACAAGTATTTGAAAAACAAGCCCACTCATTAGTAGTGAATATATTTTGTGTTTCAACTCAATGATTAAAAAATCTATAAAAAATGTTTTCTCTGCTTCCATCTCATCATTTACCTTTATGATAATTCACAAAATAGTTTCCCTCATGTCTCAGAATCAGAAAACTCTGTGCTGGGCAGTTAGCTTATTGACTTATTTGCTCCTTACAGCTTCATGGCTTTGGGGGCAGAATATATGCCCTGACTGCTTTGTTTCCCAACAAGTGCTCTTCCCACACTTTTAAAAGACAAAGGACTCTATATAGTTCTCCATACTAATCAGGTCTCTGCCTTTCCTCTGCCATTTTCCACAGGCATTTCTACTAACATTTTACATAAAATAGATACTCAATATAAAAGTAAGAAACAATAAAAATACATACGTGCACTATATGCTTTATTCATGTATACTAAGCTAGATATATATAATGTATATATGTAACTAAATATATACATTTTACTAAGTGCATATATACTAAATACAATATGTAAGGGAAATGTAAAATATATAATTATACACACACACCCAGGACACGTAAGTTTATGTTTGTGATCAACCTTATTTTTGTAAGAGAAGCATGGATAATAACTTTATAGTTAATGGCCTTAGTAAATAACTTCCATTCTTATATCTCATGCATAATATTATTTTACTCCAGTCTTTGGCCATATGCTTGCTTAACTTTCGTGTCATGCTACAAAGTACAGATTAGTACTGGGATCGAAGCTGCCTAAAGTATTCTGTGCAGCATCTTATTTGTTTGTGAAGTTCTTGAACTATGAATAAGGATAAAATTTCAAAGCCAAAGCATGGAAAAAAAAAGACTGGAGAAAGGCATTTTTATGTTAATGGCCATAGCAATGATTATAAAGCAGAGTGCACACAGAATGCACCATGAAGATGCTAAATAATATTTATGGAGCATCTGGGCCTTGCATAGCAGAAGCAAAAATGTTCTTTTCTCACATTTGGTTTGCAAAATTACTGTGGACATTAAGAAAAATGCTGAAGTTTCATTTGAACTGTGGAGCGAAAACCCCGAGCAAGAACAGGGCTGGGATTTGTGAGCTGTCATTTTATTCACAAGGATAAACAGAACCCTGACCTGTTAGAATGATTCTGGATAACTCGTCTTTTACTTGTTTAGGGTGGTCTGAAGAAGAAAAGTGGAAGAAGGAATAACAGTTTCAGAAAAGTTCAAATACAAAAGTTCATGAAGTTCTTAATGTGGAGAATAGAATCTAAGGGCTAAACACATGTTCCCTTTTATGCATATTTGTTGCTCTTAATTTTATTGTAATAATCCAATGCATCAATAGATATTTTGGAGATCCGGAAAACATTTACAATAAAAATACAAAGGCATCTCATTAGTCATCCTTTATGCCTCAAAATAGCCATCTTCATGGATCCCTGGGTAAGTCAGTGTTGGTCTTCATTTAATGTGCTCAGATAATTGTAGAAAACACTTACAGGTACTATGCTGACCATTCTACTTCCAAGCATTGCAAGATAGATTTTATTCCATTGCTTTTGTCAATGAGAACACTGAGATTTGGAATATCTAGAAGCTTGTCCAAAGTCACAAATAGTAGTAAAACTAAGATTGAGTTCTGCCTAACCAACAAAGCCCTATTCTTTTTTTTTAATTTAAATTCTTTATTGTTTAAAGTATTACATAAATCTCCCTTTATCCCCTTTGACCTCTCCCGGGCGGCTCCACCCTGCTTTATTACAAGAAAACAAATAAGAAACAAAACAACAACCACAAAGGGAACATAAATCAATCTCAGGATAAACCACCAGGTTCTATAAGAGAGATGTTATGAATGTTTGAAATAACATCAGGAAGATAGAAAATCACCAAGTTATATTCTGTTTATAGGAGAAATGTGTCAGGATAGTTTCCAGATGACAGAAATCAATTTCTACATGTTGCTGATTATTTCTGAAGCCCATTCTCTGTTTTAAACTGTGGATACTACAGAACTAGAAGTTTACCCCTTTGGCTAAAGTTTAAAAGCCCTGATGATTTTAAATGACTCTTGGTGAGAAAGCCGCTCCTCTGGCGTAAACAAATCAGTCTGTGTATAGACAGGCTCGCAATATTGGGGTTTGGGTAGATTAAAATGTGTATAAAATTAGACACTCAGAAGAGCTTTTATGTCTCCACCATGTATTTTCCAAACTTGCAGGACAAAACCCCCTCTAACTACTCCTAAAGCCACAGCAGAGTGACAGTTGCCACCAGAAAATAGGTCGTGATTTTCTCCTTTTGGGAAAATGAAAGATGCCACTGATTCTCTAAACTGCACAATGCAGCCGATTCAATTTTTAAAACGTTTGAAAGTCATGTTCAGAAGGACACATTCCCCAAAGTACTCTTTTTATCTGTGATGATGCCTTATGTAGTTTCATTAAGTTGGTAACATGGGAATTCACTCCTACTCCCTGGAAAAGTGAAGTCCGTTATTTCTGTTCCTGGAAGTTATTGGAGTAAAACCTAATGTAACCCTCCTCTCCTTGATCATGTATATAAAAAATAACTAAGTGTTATAACTTTTATTTGAGGTAAATATTCCTTTTACTAACAATTTTGTAAATGTTCTACTAAATAAAACACAATTTTATTTAGTAGAACACAGCTTGTTCTTTGTCCTATTTATTGAAAACTTCATAATAATAAATATGTTCCTCACACACAGTTCTGTCCCTTTATCAGTCTCTGGTGAATGCACACGTCATTTGCTTGGAGGAAATGACTACATTGCATATGTTCTGAAGAGTTTTCCATTTGAGCTCTTGGCCTAACTTTGCACTGAACTTGCATCCTTTCTGTGCATAAAATTCTAGTAAAGCAAAATAAAACACAAGCAGTGCATGATTGTAGTAAAAGCTTCTAATTGAGCTAAAATGATGCATGCTTAGAGGTGAAACTGATATTTACGAGGAAAAGGGCATTGAAAGAGCATGGCTTAAGCATGTATAAGAAAAGACATGTGGGTCAATTTCCCTGGTCCTAGGGAAATATTCACCCTCTTTAGACAATGGCAATGGGAACTTAATCAAGAAGAGGATTAAACTGAGTAGAGATACTTTTTTGGCTCTAAAAGTGGCCTCCCTTGCTCCTTAACACTGAAACTCTGCAGAAGACAAGAACAAATGTAAACATAATGCAGCAGTATTTTTAGCATTTCCAGTTTTTTTTTTCTTCCTGGGAAAGTTTAGATGTATATCTAACTTTATGAAGTTGTTGTTTTCTCAGTAATATCTCTACAGTGCCTTAAACAAAGTAGATTAGGTATATTTTCTAGAGACTCAAAATACAAGAGCATGTCAATAGTGATAGACACTAAATAATTAAAAGAGGGATGACTAATAGTTGTTAATTGTAAGCATAAATTACAGTTTTCATAGCACTTGAAGATACATAATTCCATTTTTTTATCTTCACAACTGAACTATGGAGTAAGTCCGGGAAATTTATTGGCCCCATTTTAAAGATGATGGAACAAAGAATAAAAGAGAGAAACAGAAAGGCAATTAAAACTTGCTTAACATATGTTGAGAACCAGGAAATGTGCCATGTATTTCAGATAATTATTTCATTTGATCCTCATTGAATCTGTTGAAGTTGGCATGATTTTCTTCACCTTGGAGAGGAGTAAAATGAGGTTCTATGAATAAGCTACAAAAGTTTTATTTTCCAACTTGAGAGCAAAGGTGTTTAACTTATTATTTATACTTGGAGGATATAGTTTCTGGAATGATCATGAGACAGCACACATCTCAAACTCCATTTCACAAGACTATGTAGAGCTCAAGCATGTTTAACCATATGATGATACACACAAGACAGCCCACACTAGCCTCTGATAAGCAAAACTAATTCAACTGGGGTATACAGATCTCATAACAGAAAAGTAGTAAAGATCCAGAAAAAATGGTACTTAATTATCCTTAAAATTTTTTGGCAATGTTATTTAGAAAAATATAAAACATTTTTTAGTGAAACTTCTGAGTTTAGAAGCTGCACCTCAGTTGGTTCTTTAATCACTCAATGGAGAGATCAAACATATATCTTTAATATCTTAAGCAGTCAAAACAGAATTTCATCCTTTGCTGAACCAAATATATGGTTGCAATCTTTCCATTTTTAAGTGAAGTATTGAATTTAATCCTTTCTTCCTTAATGGCTTTTTTTGTGTATCTGAAAGTAGGTATGACTATGAAAGTAACATTGGTATTTTATTGTTTGATAAATATCAACAGTCTTTACAGATGATTGGAACTAAATGACCTAGAATTCATGCTTTGAGGTTAGACTCCTTGAGTTTGAATTCATATTTTAATAATTTTTGGCTAATTACCTTGTACAGGTTTATTAGTCACTCTATGTTTGCTCCTAATTAAAATAAAGCTATTAATTATACCAGCATCATCAAGTTGTGAGGCTTACCAGAGGTAATACTATGATATACTAGTATACTGTTGAAGATAATGCTTGGTTTACAAGAAACGCTCAATAAATATTCACGATCATTATTTTTAGTAGTAATATTTCTTAATAAAACATAGATATTCTGAGACACAGAATCCTAGAATCCCATGCAGCTGTATTCTAACTAACATAATTCAGCCCTTGGACCTCATTAATCCCCACACCAAGCTTTATCTAAGCACCTCATCACCTCCAAAATTGATCCAATATATTTTCATTAATGTTCTAAGAGGCTTTTTCCTCATATTGAGCCCCAAACTGCCTTCCTGAAATTTGTATACAAGTGTCTAGAGATCCTTCCTCCTGATGGTATACAGAATGAATCTAATCCCTGTAATAAAAGGAAACCTTTAAACAGTTAAAGACAGCAAGTTCCTTTTGACATTTCCTTACTTTTGACTGAACATTTTTCCATGCCTTATGTTTTCCTACCAATTGACAAGTTTATTTTGACTTCTTCAATTGCTGTTCTTGCTTATTATACTGGAAGATTTTGTGTCATTATAGTAGAAGAGACAGCGAAGTGCAGATTGTAGCTCTCAACTATAGCTGCACACGAGAATTATTTGGAGGACCTTAATGACACCAATGCAAGGGTCCATCTCCAGAGATTCTGATGAAATCGGTTTGGGATGCAGCAAGGTTGGAGAAAATACAGGTGTAGAAGAAAAACCATAGAATCTATAGTTAAAAATATCTCATGTCCGTGTGACATTCTGAGCAATTACCTAACCTCTTTGGTCTCATATTCCTTTGTTTATTTAACCTGAAAATACTGCTAAATGCTTGGGTCATGCATTGTGCCAAGCAAATGGAAGACACAGAAATAATACATACTTGCTGCATTCTAGTGTCAAGATAGTAATAATCAATGTCACCAATGAGAGGGTATTATACATTTAGATGAATGCTACAAAAAGGATCATGGTTCTCTGCGACTCAACAAAAACAAAAACAAATTTGGCTCAGTGTGCATTATAGAGGGGAAAGGGTTGATGTTAAGTGCAGAAATAAAAAGGCATTTTGGCTGGGAAAAGAGAAGCTTCTGTGATTGAGTCACAGGAGTTCATAAGATATAAAGGACCCTTTCTTAAGGGGAAAAAAAGGCCCTAAATGTCCCTCTTCATGGAAAATAACCACTTTTTATTTTCTTAAAAATTTGAAATTTTCAGTGGTGGAGGGTCTGCCAAGAGACTAGGATTTGACATGAAAGTGTTGGGGTGAAGAGTGGTGAGGCTGGGAGCATTGTTCCTCTCCTAAAGGAAACTACTTCCAAATACAAATAGGAAACAGGCCAGGCAAGGAGGTGGAGCAGCAACTCTTACCTGGAACATTACCTTGTCTGCTGGCCTATGACCTTCAGGGGAAACTGAGATGAGAAAATGCCTCCTCTGGAAAGTGTCCTTCATGCTAAAGAAATCTATCACACCCTGCTGGTGTGGCTCAGTGGTTGAGCATTGACCTATGAACCTGGAGGTCATGGTTTCATTCTGGTCAGGGCACATGTCTGAGATTGCTGGCTCGATCCCAGTAGGAGACATGTAGGAGGAAGGCAATCATTGATTCTCTCTGGTCATTTATGTTTCTATCTCTCTCCCTCACCTTGCTCCTTTGAAATCAATAAAAAATATTTTTAAAAAATTGTCATGGCCTCCAGAAAAAGTAGATACTAATTATTCAATGTGTTAGCCTGATTTGAGGTGACTAAGATTTTTAAAATCAAAAGGATCTCAAACAAGTGCTTGACAAACTGTAAACTGTATCTCTATCTTGTTAAAGGCCTTTTCTGATAGTAGTTCTGGGGTAAGGGGCTTGAGAATCTTTATTTCTAACAAATTCTCAGGCAGCTCATCAAATCATGCTTTGCAATGAGGCATAGGAAGGAGGCAGCTATTGACTATTCTGCCTCATTTTGCTCATCACAAAGGGTTTGTATGATAGAATTGTCAAAAGTGTCACCTACAGGAATAAGCCAGTTTCTGCCTGGGTTTAAGATGAATGTCTTTTCTGAAAATCTTTTAACCATTAACATATGAATCAGTCTTCTCTAAAGTAGAAATGCTTGAATATTCACCCTATTTGCCCTTTCCACCTGAGTAATTTCCTATATTGGATCAATGGTAATGCAATGTCCTAGAGATATCAAACCAAACCACTTCAAAATTTTAGACACTCTTTCTGTCATCATTTGCTGCATGTCTTGACCATTGACTAAACATGCTTACCAAACAACTGGTCATCAGTTATTCAATGCACTCTGAAAACTGCAGTGATTAATGTGTCTAAACAATAAAATTACTTAGCCAAAAATCAATATTGCACTTTTAATATTCCACAAAAGGACTGCTTACTCCTCAACTCTGGAGAGGAAACTAGAGGAATTATATTTCTGCACCTGAAATTTGTGACATATGCAATATAAATGCATAAATTAGAATATTCTTATCTTTTCTAACCTGGGAGCTCATACAGTAACCATGCTCCCTTAATCGTGTAGGATCCCTAATTGCAATTGCAAAAGCATTCCTTCTAGGGGGTCGGAGTTCTTAATTTCAATCAGCACATCTAAACGAAGAGGGCAAACAGTCTTATAGTGTATCTACAGATGCAATCACAGAATAATAGGAGCAGAATTACTTTAGAAAATATCTACCTGGCCTCAATATTTTAGAGTTCCCATAAGAAGGCAATACAAAGTAGAAGAATTTCTATTAGTTTGCAACTTGTTCCTGACAGAGCTGTTGCTATCAACAGTACCTAGATTTATAGTTCTGGTAACTGGAAATTCAGAAATCAGATTTTGATTATAAGTTGTGTTTTTCACCTTTAACTTGAACATTAATTTCTCTAAAACCCAATGTAAGTTGATTATGTTCCAAATCTATAAAAATCAATATTTAAAAAGTACAAATATATAGTGACAGAAGATGATTTGACTTGGGGGGTGGGCACTAATTCAATGTACAGATCATGTATGATGGAGATGTACACCTGAAACCTATATGATACTATTAACTGAAATCACCCCAGTAACTTTAATGATAAAAGGAAAAAAAATAAATACACATAACTTTTGTTCTTGCTCATTTTTACTTTTGGACTCTTACCATACAATCTGAATAAACAACTTTGTTGAGTAACTGCTGGAAGCCAATTCCAACATGTCAGCAGGGCTAAATCATCTGGGATGGCTAAGGGCATTTCTCCAAACCTGAAAAGGATGCATAAATTGATTGCTTGCTGCCAGACATTTAAAGGCATTTCAATCTACATGTGATTGCCTCCTGCTGGCCAAACACTTGAACAGCCATAGGCAGTGTTTCCCCATTCTGACAATGGATTCTGTATACCTAACCCTACCCTATGATGTGTATATCTACCTTGCCTTAGGACAAATTGTATTAATAAAAAGCAAGGGGTCCTGAGACAAGAGAGAACTTGGTTTCTTCAGCCAAGCTCCTCTGGCCCCCCAAAATGCCTTCCAAAATTATGTTTCGTCTCTGGACTCTTATTTAATTTACACACAGTGCTTCTCCAGATTCCTGAACCCCTTCTAGATGCTGGATCAAGACCACCGGCAAGTAACAGAAAGCTAACATGTGTCAGTAGGAGGAATACACTACTACCTACCTAAGCCTGGATTAATTTTCAATTTCATGACTCAATGGTTCAAATGAAAATTGTATTTTATTTCAACATTATCATAAGTTATAGATCTCACCAGAGTTAATGAGTAGTAAATTTATGACAAACAAAAATAAAGTGTTATTTGAAATGTTTACATTCAGATTAATAAAATCAGAAGCTTTGCTTCTATATACTTTAAATATTTAAAACAAAAGTTCTATAAAAAATTGTGAGGTATAGACAACTATAATAACCATGATCATACAATGTCTATGGATATCTTTTGCCTTTATAATGCACTATGGTTAGGTGCACATTCACACAGAATTTGTGTGTATGTAGAATGCAGAATTTATGGAAATACCTATTTTTTGTTAAGTCACAAATTCTACTGTGTGTTCAATAAAAGAATTGAAGTATTTCCCAAAATACCAATAATACATTTCACCCCATATACAGCATTTAGGTATCAGATGGGGCACAAAGAATCTACTTTCTCCTTGAATCTCTGAATAGGTAAGAAATGTCCAAAGGGCTTTCCAGTGAGGTATAGAGCCTTAAGAAAATAAGTATTACCCAGTGTAAATCCCCAGACACGTAAACTGCCCAAATGAGAGATACAGACATTTGTTTTTCTCCCATGGAATGCCTCTTCGGTCTACCATGGGGAAGAATTGGTCTTCTTGGAGCCATAAAAACTATATGGTATCTAGTTACCATGCCAAAAGGGAGTCAGGGACTGTTAACCAAAGAGCTTGTTTGGAACATTTTTTAACATCCCCAAGTTTGTAATTTCCTATATCCCTGTCTGTTTCCTGTAAAAGAAATGGCCTAAGTCTTTGGATTCCAGAGTCATCAAGGGAGAGACTGCAGAGAGGCTCTCCATATACAACTAAACATGGATAATAACCCCAAGGGGATAGGTTGGTGGTGAGAACTGTAAAGTAGGGAGGAAAGGCATCTGGAATGTTAGAGCTCATAAGAAAGTTGAGGAAACTGATTGTGTGGCTCCACAGTGATTACATTCCATGTGTTATCCCAAACAGCAACTAAGATAAATGCAGAGTTTCAGGAAGGAGATGCTTTGAATTATTAATATAAACTACTTATCTGTCCATACTCATTAGACAATTTCCACACTCCACTCCATGTTGCACAAATAGAGCATTCTTAGAGATAAACTATATCTTGTCTAATCTCTCTGGAGCAAACAGTTCAGACTTAATCAGTTAGAGAATAATGATTAAAGTATTTTGCCAGGAGAGGGGTAAAGGAACTCCTACCACTGTCTGGTTTTGATGGCATCATTTGTTAGATAAAAGCGCCAGTTTGAAAAGCAAGCCAGTAGTCTGCCTTTGCACAATTACAAAGTGGAGACAATTTACAAAACCATACAACTGGCAGAGATGAAAGCGATATTAATGTACTGAATGCTTTGTTGTTATCAGTGCTTTATTGTTGTTTCTGCCTTGTTGTAGCACTAAAAATTATGATCATCAAGGGAGGTGGCCTAATCAGGAAGAAAGACCTCCGCTTGCTAGAATGAAGCAGTAACCAGCTGTCAAAGTATGGGTCATGGAGAGACACACATTATTTATATGGAGGCTGCTTGCTGTTTGAAAATTGTCCCCTTCTTTCCAGGTTAGTCACCATTCTGCTCTCAGGCCCCAGTTAGCTTCCCTTTCCAAAACACACTCAATCAGAAGACCTTATGTATCAAAACACTTGAAGAATCCGGATGAGGGCTATAGGGTGTGTTTTGCATACTGATTCCAAAGAGATTGCCATTTTAATCAGCAGAGAATCTTCAATAAGTAGGATCCCCACAGGATTCGAAGTCAAGAAGCAGTCACACTCCATGGATTATATTTATTCTCAGTGCCTACCATCTTGACAATTAGATTGTTGTCTGGAGTCCATGTGAACACACATGTGTGTTTGGGCCTGTAGACCAACTCACAGTCTCTTAAACTTTTGTTATTACTTATGGAATAAATACTTGGCAGAGTAGTTATCAAGTAATAGAATTTTTGTGAAGATCAGAGTAAGAAGGATAGAAAAACTGACTAAAATTTCATCACACAGGAGAAACCACTTATCTTAGTCTGTTTGGGTTATTATAACAAACTAGAGGCCCGATACACGAAATTCGTGCAAGGGACTTGACCCCGGCTTCCGCCCACCGCTGCCATGGCCAGGGGCTTCTATCATTCCTGCCGCGGCCCCACCAGCTATGGCTTTGTACAGAAGGATGTCCAGTCTAATTATCATATTATGCTTTTATTATTATAGATTACCATAAATTGGGCAGTTTATAACAAGAAATATTTTCTTCAATAGTTCTGATGGTTGAGAAGATCGAGGCACCCGCAAATTTGATGTCTGGTAAGAGAACAAATCTTGTTTTATAGATACCTATCTTCCCTCTGTGTCCTCAAGTATTGGAAGAGGCAAAGACACTAATCCATTCATGAGGGCTTTACCTTCATGATATAATTACCTCCCAAAGGCCCCACCTTCAAATATAATTATTTAGGGGTTAGGGTTTTAACATATGAATTTTGTGGGGAGCACAGTCAGTCTATAGCACCACTGCTAACATTTAAACCAGATTTTACTTCAAACTTTTCCACACATATTTTTAAGGTAAATAACATCATGTTATACATACAAATTTGTATTTTGGCATATTTCACTTTAGCATAAACTACACATTTATTAAACAACTAGAGGCCTGGTGCACAAATTTCATGCACGTGGGGGGGGGAGGGAAGGTGGTCTCTCAGCCCAGCCTGCACCCTCTCCAACCTGGGACCCCTCGAGGGATGTCCGACTCCCCATTTAGGCCCGATCTTACTTGGATTGGGCCTAAATGGGCAGTCGGACATCCCTCTCACAATCCAGGACTGCTGGCTCCCAACTGCTCACCTGCTTGCCTTCCTGATTGCCCCTATCTGCTTCTGCCTGCCAGTCTGATCACCCCCTAACCACTCCCCTGCCAGCCTGATTGCCCCTAACTGCCCTCCCCTGCAGGCCTGGTCACCCCTTACTGCCCTCCCTTGCAGATCTAGTCCCTCCCAACTGCCCTCCCCTGCTGGCCATCTTGTGGTGGCCATCTTGTGTCCACATGGGGGCAGTCATCTTTGACCACATGGGGGCAGCCATTTTGTGTGTTGGAGTGATGGTCAATTTGCATATTATCCTTTTATTAGATAGGATATGCTAAAATATAATTATTTTTACTTTAAATTTTTTTTCAGTTACTGTTGACATATTATATTATATTACATTCAGGTGTACAATCCAGTGATTAGACATTATATAACTTACTAGGTGATCATCCAGATAAATCTGTTACCATTCTGACACCATACATAGTCATTACAATATTATTGACTATATTGCTTATGCTATACTTTACATCTTGTGACTATTCTATAACTACCAGTGTGTACTTCTTAATGCCTTCACCTTTCTTACCCATCCCCCAACTGAGCCTTCCTATCTGGCAACAGTGAAATGCTCTGAGTATCTGAATCTGTTTCTGTTATGTTTGTTTTATTTTTTAATTCATTGTTGATAGATATGTATTTATTGTCATTCTATTATTCATATTTTAAATCTTTTTTCCTTTTTCTTAAATAAGACACTTTAATGTTTCATGTCATACTAATTTGCCGGTGATGAATTCCTTTAGCTCTTTCTTGTGTGGGAAACTCTTCATCTACCCTTTGATTCTACTTGCTAGCTTTTCTGGGAAGAGTAATCTTGGTTGTAAGTCCTTGTTTTTCATCACTTTGAACATTTCTTGCCAATACCTTCTGGCCTGTGCTTCACTAAATGCTAGGCTATCATGTAATTATTTTGCATATATTAATATAGTATTTATTTCTCCCAATAACCCTAGGGTGTGTGTGTT
This sequence comes from Corynorhinus townsendii, assembly GCA_026230045.1. Taxonomy (NCBI): domain Eukaryota; kingdom Metazoa; phylum Chordata; class Mammalia; order Chiroptera; family Vespertilionidae; genus Corynorhinus; species Corynorhinus townsendii. The sequence goes on from JAPDVU010000005.1 coordinate 111,257,691, forward strand.
TTTTTTCTTAACTTGACCTTTAGTTGCAGATAAGATACTTTTTGAGGAACAGAGAGGGTAAGTAACTTGCCTGAGTTCACTCAGGTGACAGAATCAGCATTCAAACCCAGAGAACTAAATTCTAGATCCTGTGTTTTTCTCATTGCACACTCTGCCTCAGTCTGTGGTCCTTGGTACCACAGGTGATGTACAAATATGCACATTAGATATGAGGACGTATAAGAACATTAATATCATAATCTATTGGCCCAACACTGGGATTTTTGCAGCTTCAGCTCTGAAACTGCATACAGGGCAAGCAGCCCTCCTGTGCTGGTTTTATTGTATAGTAAATCATATCCCCTATGAAGCTGATAAGCAATGTGCCCTATACACTTCTTATATAGGAACTGCTCCACCAGAGCCTTTGTTCTGTGAGCCTGAACCAAAACTAGAATGTTGACAAATGCTTAATTATATTTTCCACCTTGTTATTATCATTGAAAGTTCAGTCATTCCCACCAGAAAATGAATGATTTAAGTTTATAACCTTGTTTCACTAGCAACTCTTCTCCTTTTAAAAATCCTGTTCTCCCTCGCCCGCCCACCCCCCTCCCCCCCCAAGCCATGACACCTAGGAACATGTCTTTGGTTCATGTGCCCTAATTTTTAAATCATATAAGAATAAAACTCTCTTTTAATTTCTTTTGTTGACAGATCCCTCCTTTCGTTTGACATGTCTGAGTTATTTCGTAATGTGAAATATCAATAAAGGAAATATGGACGCTAATATAGAAGACTGAATTATTCATTAAGGTCTTCAAATAAATCTTTCCAGACCCATGAAGAGAAGATGATGTTCTAGAAAGGCAAGGACATGAGGTAGGAGTGAATCTGAGAGTTTTGTGCCCAATTGAGAAGATGAAATTAGACTAAATTAGAAAGGTCAATAGTTCTACACAAAGTGTGATCATTAGAATACTTCCTGGCCTAGATCCTAGGGAATTCAGGGTAATTTTACAGTTAGAGGGCTAAATTCTGCCTTTTAAGAATCAAAAGAATTAAAACCACTTAGGGACAAGGTCTGAAATCTATTAAGCTTTTGCTCATTTTGTTCAGAGGGAGAAGTAGCATCCAGTGGAGGAGTTTTAGTAGGCAGCAAGAGAAAGACTATTCATGGTATTGTCTGGAGCTGCTGCTAACTGAGGGCCACAGGTGTCTGGGGAGTATTTTGTGAGAACTTGCCAGAAATAGAGCATGATGAGACATGATGACAATGTTCTCTTGGGCAGACATAGAAAAGGAGGAGTTGGAAGAAACATTCCCTCACCTACTGTGAACTTCTGGGGACAATGAGGAATATAAACTCAAGCAGCATTTCTTTTTGTCACTTGTTCCTTCTGAATCTACTAAGAATTATCCCCTTACACCGCCATCACTGCAGCACCATTTCACTTAAATGTTTACCTATATATTTTTTTGTTTTGTTTTAATTTCCTGGTTCAGCCTTCAAGTCTGTGCTGCTCCACAAGAACCTTCACTTTCACATAAATGTGATTCTGTATGACTCCTTTACTGCTATGTATAATGTCAATTAAATGTTGAGGGAAATTAAAGCATTTCTAAGATCTGCACAAGTAAGGAATGCATGTGCTTGCATACAAATGCCTTTTTTCTTCTTTTAAGAAACATTTTCTAAATATAAAAAAATGAATGTTTTGCTGGTTTATTCTAGAAATTAGAATTAATTCTTTACAACCATTAGCATGATCTTTCATTTAAAACATTATTAAAGATTTCTAATGCTAAAAATTATTTCACTTTTTGCTAATTAAAAATACAGTTGAGTCAAATAGCTATGTATCATATTTAAAGTTTTATGACTATTCAAGCAAATGAATTATTAGCAATATTTTAATTGCATGCATAATTTATATGAAAAAAAAAGAAACTTAAACTGTTTCCAGACATCACTTGAATGCTTCCAACTTTTTATTCTTCTGCTAAAATGACCATTGTCTGGTTGAATCTATGACTGTAAAATATGGGACTACATTATCTGAATAGAGCACACACTAGAATTAGGAGCAAGCCTAAAAGTGTTACCATGAGAATCTAAAATCACTATGATTCATTGAAAGGGTCTCACCATTTACAAGGAGATTCCTCCACAACAGATTGTTTGTAAAGTATCCATCTTATATAAAAACTGCTGTTTGAAATTTCAACCCTGCTATTTGGCTTCCGTAAATGCTTGCTTTCTTAAATAATAAGGAAAATAAGACTACTCCCACTTCAGAGAGGCCATTAAACCTTCCCCAGATGAAATTGCCAGTGCTGGCACCAGGCCTAGCCTTTGGATAAGGTCTCAAGGCCCCAGCACATAGGGGCTCTTTAAGAACTTGCAAAGGGGGCCAGAAACACCCCATATCTGGGAGACAAAGACGGTAAAAACATATAAATAGGGACAGTTCCTCCATGTGGGTGCCCAGAATTTGAGAGACATTTTTCTCTGGACCCGCACATAATAAATGTAACTCCATCTCTCTAGGTATTGCTTGATTCTTCTCTGGTTTTCTGTAACATTAATGGTTTCCTGAGCCAGAGAAAAACTGTGCTTGGCCTTCTCACCTCCAGTGAATGGGCCAGGTTTGGGGCCCTGGGGAGCCGGATAAGCCTCCAGGAAGTACAGCTCTGCTGAATTAGCAGAATTGAACTGAGGGATTCAGGGTGCTCCCGGACCTCAGCCCAGGACCCGGCCAGCATCTGGAGAGAGTTGACGGACACTTCTGGACCTGTTGACAGAATCAGTAAGGTAGGGGCCCTTATCAGTCAGGCCGACTCCGAGTGAGTGGAAGGGGGAGCTTGATCACCTCCCCAGAAGTCAAGGACTTCCTCAAGCAAATTAATCAGTAATCAGGTGGACTGTTTAAACTCTGGGTAAATATCTGGTAAAATTTCTCTCTCTGTTTGTATCTATGGACCCCGTTAACCCTGGTTGTGTGTCTTGTGTGGTCTGTTGTCTTCATGGTTGTATGTTTTGTTTGACTTGCTGGTTTTAGTTATTTATTAGGATCCCCATAGGGGACATAACCTGATCTTTCCCTTTCTCCCTCATCCTGATTTTGATAACATCTGTAACTGGATTAAATATCTTTTCTTTCAGGAGGCCATCCACGCTTTCAGTTCGCAAGAAATCTCCCTATGTACTCTTATCCTCATCTGCTATCTTTCCAGGCTAAGAGTCATTTCCTCCACAGGTTGGACCTCAGCCTTTGAAAGGGAGGGCTACCACAGCAGGAGTCCTCTGAAACTCCCACTGTTTCTATTTCTCCCCTCTGTAGTAATTATCTTCCTCTGACTCACAATCGGAAAGGGAGACAAGCAACTGGACTGGGGAATGCGGTGGGGGACTGGGGTGGTCAGAGAAATCAAGAGTGGTAAAGGAGGGGGGTGGTGTCAGCAGTTAATTATGAAGCAGGGAGAGATAGGTTTTTGTTGATTTTTACTGGCTTCAGACCGCTCTGCTGGCGTAGGGTTCTGGTCCAGGTGTCTTATCAGAAATTCACTAGATTCAAGGTCTCAAGTTTTCTGCAAGTACTATTAATCTTTCTTTGCTCCAGCTTATTCTTTTTTAACCCTTCCAATACTAAATTAGACTGATACAATATACTTGGAATTCATAAATATTAATCTAAAAAAGCTGACTGTTCACTTTTGATAATCATTAAAGGATTGAGGTTTTTAAGAATAAGGAAATCTAATACATTAAAAAACTAAACTCCCAGGAGCCAAGCAGAGGAGAAATGGAGCTAAAGTCCTCAGCTGCCCTGGTGATTTAAAACTGGTTGCTAGGCAGACTCAGCCCCCAAGAGCCAAGTGAAAGAAGGGGGTGAGGAGGGCTGGATGCCCGAGCTGCCTGCAGTGGCCCTAGAAGAATCTTCAGCAGTGAGAAAAGCAGGGGACAGCAGACATTTACCTGACACTAGAGCTGCCCCACTGCTGCCCAGTGAGTAATGAGCATTTTACAACAAGCAATACAAGACTTAGGCCTTTGGCTTGCTGGCTGCAGCAGTTAAACCAGAAGCCAGTGACTGCTACTGGCCTTCCTGCTGCCCCAGGAATAGAGCAGCAGGCCTGGGATCTGTGAAAGCAGCAGATAGTAAAAGCTCCCTGTTTGCAAATGTACTGAAAGGGTTCAGTACCTGTTGCTGGAAGAGGAAGAGGAGGGGCTGAGATCCCTTTCCAGTGCACTCCCTTGGGAGAGGCCTGGTCGCTGCTCTGCCACAAAGGAGACTGGTGGGAAGACAACGGGCCTAATACCCAAGCCACTGCCACAGAAGCGCTTTGCAATATGCAAAGCTGTTTCTAACTGCAACTCTGGCTGTTTTGGACTGGCAGCTTAAAGTCAAAGAGCAAAGGAAAGTCACTCTCCCTGGACCGGGGTGCCTTCAGGACTTTGAGATTCTCCAACAGAGGAGGAGTCTGACTGAGGGATGGCAGAGACCCTGTTGGGTTAGAAGGACCTAAGGCCACATGTTAAACTTATAAATTACAGCTTTCTAGGCAGATGTCCAAACCCAGTTATGTAGGGGTTAAGCTGCCTGTTTATAGCAAAACAACTTTCTCCCATGCCAGAATAAATTTTAGGGAAATTAGACAGACTGTGTTTGTGGCTAGAAAGAAGAACTGGCCACCATGCACAGCCCTGACAGTGGCCTGCAGAAAACTGTATAATAGACTTAGATGATGTCTTCATGGACATGGTTCCAGAGAGACATGGACAATTTTGCTTTGTGTAGGAAGGTCAAGAATAGACTTTAGTCACTTTCCTAAGATATTTGTATAGCACTACCATGTGTCATATATGGTAGCAGAAGATTTGGCTCCTAAGCTGGCCACATTGCCAATATTGTACTTCATTGTGTTAATAATATTGCATTAACTTTACAGATTTGAATGCACTTGCCAAAAGGGCAGGTGCCCAAATGGGCAAGGAAAATACCCATCAGGTTTTGGTCTCTATTGAGACAGTTGGCAGCCTGTATACTATATTACAGGCCTGTGTGACCATGCCCATGTCAGGGGTGGCACAAACCTCAACTTTAGGAAACTGGGGAAGGCCTGTGTGGAACAGAGGGAAGTGATGAGTACCAGCCCTTTGTTACAGGCATTACAGACCCCATGAAGTCTTGTGACATGTGAGACCCTGTAAAGCAATAAAGCTCCCTTAGTCCTTTCTGAGAGGGCATGTCCCTCCTCCCAGAGACCATATGAAATTTTAAGGACAAGTCATGTAGGGCGAACCCTACTACAGGGATAGCTGTAATTGTCTTCTTGAATATAGACACATTTTGAATTTCTTCTTGCCATTTAAATACAGTTATATTATTTTAAAGAGTCCATGAAAAGGACTAACAAGGAAAATCAGAAGATGTTAAAACAGGTCAATATATTTTTCTCCTTATATAATTCCTCCAAAATTTGGCAATTCTTAATAAATAAATCATGGCAATACATTTCTTTCCATAAATTCAATAAGAACATTTTCTAATAGTGGTTTTAATAACTGAAAACTTTGACTGAAGTGTCATTTTTTAAAGAGCCCTGTCTGAACTCTGAAGACTTAAAGCCAATAAGAGTGTCAAGGAAAAGCCTGGTATCATGCTTGGGAGCCCTGAAAATGGCTGGTGGCTGGAGCATCAGGCCCATGCCCTACCATCACTGGTGGTTGGTCAGAGTAGAAGGGGAGCAATAAGGACGCCTCTGCATCCCTGTGGAACCCCCAAGCACTCTAGGCCTTGATGAGTAAGAGGGATACTGAGATGGGCCTTAAAACCTAGAGTGTGGGCCCAAGTGGAGTCGCTGCAGGTGAGGGATTCACCTAACTCAGCAGATACTGCAGGCAGGCAGGATGGCAGTTGGATGACTTGGCTTCCTGGCCCTATGGGGCACACTAAGATTTAAACATGAAATTATGGAAAAGGTAGTTAGTTACCATTCTTGTGTTTATGCAAGCAATCAGGCCAAATTAAATACAATAGGTAAATTGGTCTTTTTTTTTTTTAAATAAATCTTTATTGTTCAGATTATTACAGGTGTTCCTCTATTTTTTCCCCCATAGCTCCCCTCCACCTGATTCCCCTCCCCACCCCATGCCCTTACCCCCGCCACTGTCTTCATCCATAGGAGTAAGATTTTTGTCCAATCTCTTCCCGCACCCCTCACACCTGCTTCCCCTGAGAATCGTCAGTTCACTCCCTTTCTATGTCCCTGATTCTATTATATTCACCAGTCCATTCTGTTCTTCAGATTTTTTATTCACTTGATTTTTAGATTCACTTGTTGGTAGGTATTTGATGTCATTTTGTTGTTCATAATTTTTAACTTTACCTTTTTCTTCTTCTTCCTCTCCTTAAAGAATACCCTTCAGCATTTCATGTAATCCTGGTTTGGTAGTGATGAACTCCTTTAGCTTTTTCTTGTCTGTGAAGCTCTTTATCTGACCTTCAACTCTGAATGATAGCTTTGCTGGGTAGAGTAATCTTGGCTGTAGGTTCTTGCTGTTCATCACTTTGAATATTTCTTGCCACTCCCTTCTGGCCTGCATAGTTTCTGTTGAGAAATCAGCTGACAGTCGTATGGGTACTCCCTTGTAGGTAATTAACTGTTTTTCTCTTGCTGCTTTTAATATTCTCTCTTTGTCTTTTGCCCTTGGCATTTTAATTATGATGTGTCTTGGTGTGGTCCTCTTTGGATTCCTCTTGTATGGGGTTCTGTGCGCTTCCTGGACTTGTACATCTATTTCTTTCACCAGGCAGGGAAAGTTTTCTGTCATTATTTCTTCTGATAGGTTTTCAATATTTTGCACTCTCCCTTCTTCTGGCACCCCAAAAATTCGGATGTTGGTTCGCTTAAAGTTGTCCCAGAGGCTCCTTACACTATCTTCATATATTTGGATTCTTTTTTCTTTTTGTTTTTCTGGTTGGATGTTTTTCGTTTCCACATATTTCAGATCTTTTGTTTGATTCTTGGGGTACGTTGATCTACAGTTGAGTTTCTGTATATTCTTTATTTCAGACAGTGTATGCTTCATTTCTGACTGAGCCTTTTCCATTTTTTTGGCATTCTCATTAAGCTCCTTGAAGGTCTCATCAAGTTTCTCAGCGGTTTTAAGAAGATTCTTGAGTAACCTTATAAATGTGGTTCTGAACTCTATGTCATCCAGTAGTTTGCTTTCCTCCGTTTCTTTCATTCGTGACATGTTTCTTTGTCTCCTCATTTTGGCTGCTTCCCTGTGTTGATGGAGTAGCTTTGTGTGGTAGGTGACCTATAGGGGGCAGTAGCTCAGCCTCCCCAATCACCTGATGTGGACACTCTTGGTACACCCCTTTGTGGGCTGAGTGCAAAGACTTGGTGCAGTTAAAGCCTTAATTGCTGTTGGTATACTGGGAGGAATTGACCTCCGGGCCAATTAGCTGTGAGCACTCACTGTGTCTATAATGGAAGAACTGCTGCGCTGAAGACACACTTATGGGGCAGGACTTGTTTCAGTGGGGCTTTGGTGCTCACTGAGTCTGCCTTTGAATGTGTCACTTATGGATATGAGGAGTTGAAATCTGGTGTCTCACTCTGACCACTAGGTACACTGGCTTCTGGATCTCCAATGGGGTGCAGGTCAGCTACTGTCTGAGGCCATCCAGCAGGAGCTACAGTGAGAGCTACAGTTTTCTCCTCTTTGCTTGGGGTTTGGAGGTTTTGGAGCTGTCTGACCCAGGCTGCAAGTTTGCTAGGTTAAGCTGCGATAGGGCGGGGCTTTCTTCTGCTAATGCTGCTGCTTGGAGCTTGGGTGGGTTTGTAGGTTGTGCAGGGCAGGGCCTCAGGACGTCACTAGGTTAGGGCGTGGCAAACAGCAATGGCTGCTAGTTAGCCGGCTCTGTGTCCCCAAGGGCGTCCCGGAGTCCCGTGCCCCAGTACCGTAAACAATTATTCCTGCGCACAGCTCTGCAAGTAAGCCACCCTCACTGGCAGACAGTCCAGCTTCTCCCCGTAGGAGTTTGGGTCCCCCGCGTCTCCCCAGAAACTGGATTTCAGAGTAATCGGGGGCTTGTCTCCCTTTGGGTTGAAAAAAGCAACGCCCGCCGCCAGCCTGGATCACGCGCCTCCGTACCTCAGCTTTTCAGCGCTCGTGCACGTCTCGATGCTCTTTTCTCTTTCCTTCTAGTTGTAGAACTTCCACTCAGCCAGCTTTCCCGTGGTTCTGGGTGATAGACGTTTTGTCTTTTAGTTGAATTTTTGAAATTGTTGCGCGAGGCAGCAGTTTAGGTGTTTACCTACGCCGCCATCTTGGATTCTCCCTTCAGGTAAATTGGTCTTGATCTGGCTCTTTTGATAAACATAGAGGTAATTTTGAGAAAATTCTGTTTCAATAGAGGTTATTAAAACTGAAATGTTTTCTTTCCCTTCCTCTGGACCATTTGCTACATTTTGTCTCTGCCAGGTCACAAGCCCACCTCCTTCTGCGCCCAGGCCTCATTGTCCCTTTGACAGACAGCAAGGATCTCTTGGCTCTGAGAGAAAACTCCGTCCCTCCTCAGCATGAAGCAGCTACAGAAGAAATTCAACATCCATTTTCCCTAAAAGAATTCATAGCCAGGATCCTTGAGGTAATATATTAGGCAGTTAGACAGTCATGAGCAGAGCAAGGACGATGGGCCAACTAGCGCTACCAGATGCAACTAAGTCTTTCTACCTCTATGTATGTGAGACAAGGAGCATAGCCAAAGAGGTACTCACCCAAAGTCTCAGACCCTAGAAGACTGGTAGCCTATTTGTCCAAAAGACTTGACTCCTTTGTATTTGGGTAACCTACTTGCCTCCAGGTGGTAGCAGACACAGTTATACTTATTGAAAAAGCAAATAAGTTAACCTTAGGGCAGGAACTAATCCTAACTGCCCCACATGAGGTTGAGGCTTTACTCTGTAACACACTAGAGCGCTGGATGTCAAACACTCAAGTCACCCAGTTTCAGGCTCTCTGGTGGACAAAAGAAAAATCAGTAACAATTTATACTGATAGCAGGTACGCATTTTCAATGGCTTACATACATAGTGCTATTTACAAGGTAAGGGGTCTCTACAGAAGCAAGAGGGAACCAGGCCACAAATGAAGCTGCCCGGGAGGCTGCCCTAAAACCAGTGGGGCCTCTACAGATTCTAGTGACTCTTTCAGACCCTGCCCTGCCCAATCTAGAAAAGCTGAAATCCATAACCAGTCTTTACTCAAGTTCTTACAGGCTTTACAGTCTACCCAGGAAGCAATCCAGAACACATCCAAGACACTCTTCCTGTACCAACTTCTGATCCGCTTCATCCCTTCCACCCTGGTGACTCTGTTTGGGTAAAGAAATTTGCCACCCAAGGATTGACTCCTACCTGGAAAGGACCACCTCCACAGCAGTCAAGGTCAATGGAATCCCAACGTGGCTTCATAACACCCGGCTTAAGACAGCTCAGGAAAAACAGAGTCCAGGACTTTTTGGACTCTCTAAAGATTACTCCTGGCCCTCATTCCGGCCCTTATCTTATAAGCAGGCCCACTAACTTTATTAGGCAGAAAATTAAAATTATAGTCCTCAGGGGTAAATATAACTCCCTCCCTGACAATGACTAAGAGTCAATGATTTGACTCATGAACATAAAACCAGTGGGGAATGAAGCATCCATCCTATATAAAAACTGCTGTTTGAAATTTTAACCCTGCTATTTGGCTTCTGTAAATGCTTGCTTTCTTAAATAATAAGGAAAATAAGACTACTCCTACTTCAGAGAGGCCATTAAACCTTCCCTGGACAAAATTATCAGTGCTGGCAACAGGCCTACTTTTGGATAAGGTCTCAAGGCCCCAGCACATAGGGGCTCTTTAAGAACTTGCAAAGGGGGCTGGAAACACCCCATATTTGGGAGACAGAGAAGGTAAAAACATATAAATAGGGAAAATTCCTCCATGTGGGGGCCCAGAATTTGAGAGACATTTTCCTCTGGACCCATGCATAATAAATGTAACGCCATCTCTCTAGGTATTGCTTGGTTCTTCTCAGGTTTTCTGTAACATTTGGATATATTTTCCTATAAGACCAGAATATTTTCCAAAATTCATGACAGAGCAGCACCAAAAATTTCCTACTCTTGTACTCATCCTGATGGGATGGTATTGGCAGCCTGAAACACTCTCAAGAAGGATCCATGTGCCTGGGTCCCAGTGCTGTTATGTTTGCCATGAACCCTGGAATAGGGGCTGGAGACATCCATGATAAATACTTCTGGTTTCCAAAATGTATCCATAGACCCATTAAGGAGTTGGTCTTTTTTAAAAGAAAAAAAACAACACATAATACTGTCATCTTTTTCACAACATGAAGGCACAAGCCTACCCACTGGAATCTAGTCAATGAAAGATAAAAAGTCTGAATATGTCAATGTCCAGAACAGCTGATAGACACAACATTCATTTTGTTTGGTAGATATAACCCCAGATAATGAAAGTGGATATTGTGCACTATCACAACTGTGACACTTCTCTTAGGATTTCCCCTTGCTCTTTATTAGGAATTCATCAAGAGATGCATGACTTCCTTTGGGGGAGTGAATGCCATTAAAAACCAACCTAAGTATTCTGGTCTGCAGAAGTAGGCATATTTCTGAATAAATAATTGCTTTAAGAACTTGAGATTGTGGTTCATAAAGATCTACCTTCCATAAGACTGACCACCTCAAGAAGTATCAACGTAATGGTGTTTTTAAATTCAAAAAACAATAGATATGCTATTTCTGTGATTATCTTATTAGACAAACATATTAAACCTTACTCTGCAGCCTCCTCCCTTTACCTTTTTCTAATTGTAGAAAGTTAATTTATTTTTCAGGCTACAGATTGTTTCATCAGAGTAATCAATGTAATCATACAAAGAATAACCAAGGTTGAATATTTTGTATTGATGAAATTCATTTAATAGGCCAACAGTGATAATATAATTTCAAATTGGTCAGAAAATTATCAATGTGCTATGCTACCACATAGACAAGATTCATATACTGTGATATATTAAAACACTAGAGGCCCAGTGTGCAATTGAAATCACATGAGAGGGCACCCTGCCTCCTGCCGTGCGAGGAGGCATCCCAAAGGGGGCCGGGACCCAAGCCTGACTCGTGCAGTGCTGGCCACCATGGCACCTCAGGCCAGACCGGCACCTCAGGAGGCTGGACCAGCGCTGCAGTGTCCCCAAGCCCCCCTGACTGTGTCCGCTCTGGGGACACCTGAGCCCCCATGTGGGCTCAGGCAGGCCCCCCACCTCTATTTCCATCTCTGCTCCAGGCCTTACCTGCGCACGCAACCTCCTCCTGTCTGGTCATGACCCATTATGGAGTCCAGGCCTAATTTGCACATTACCACTTTATATATATAGATATCTTTCTATAAAAGTGCCTGTCTCCATTTCACGTAGGGTAGGACTTCTGAATGCTCTGCCTGTCTTGAACACATTATGCGTTTCTCATGAATGTTTGATTATGCATGTGTTTATCTGAACTTTTGTTCTTTTGTTTGGTACTAAAACTTGATATTTATAAGTATCAATTTGCACCCTTGGAATTTGTAATCATTCTGTCAAGGACCCTCCTTTGTCTAGCCTAACTCTCTTGAGGCCTTTGAGAAGCAAAATTCTGTGACTAGAAGCTGCTATGCTTTAATTTGTACCAACACATGGTATCAAAGATCATGAAAGCAATGTTTTCATCCAATTAAACTTTCTAGAAGCTAATGAAAACTGCCCAGAGAATTTCCCTTTGTAAATTAAAGATACACAACGAGGATTGTCACTTGACTTGTGTTCAATTGGCTTTGTTATGGCACTAATGATCTTGGTTAGCAATAGCTGTGAGGAGTTTGCATCTGTGAAGGGCAAACCACAGAGGACATAGAGATTAGCCAGAATTCGGCTAAGCCGCTACCAGAGTTGCAATGTTTATTCCAATCATCTTCAAACTCATTAGGTCTCCAAAATTGAGTTGCAAATCTCTGGAGCTCATGCTTTATTAAGAGATGGCTGGAATTTCCCTTTTCCAGTTGGGCAGAAGTCCTGTGAGGATGCCATGTTTCCTCCTGGGGGAACGTTGGCACATATGTCAATAGCCCAAGCCAGAACCAAGAAGTCCATCTGAGTTTGAAAGAATGTATTATTACAAATATTATTTTTGGACTCATTGTCTTGACATTTTCTAAAATTTTAGCCTCGCTATCTGTTAACTTTAGCAATCTCTTATTTAGAAGAACTGTTTTAATCAAATACTAAATCACCTGGCTGAGGCTCCTTTTTGTGCACAGTGCCAAAGGGCTCCGAATATTTGGCATTTTCCAGTTTAGCTCATTATGTCCTCTCAAAGAACACATCTTTCAGCACTGGACCAAACAGCCACTAGAAAGAGGTGTGTGGTATTTTGGTTTATATATCTTACCTTTCATGGGCTTAAGACTTACAAAGAGGTCCAGAAAATATTAGCTTCTCATATTCTTGGCTTCCACAGGGTTAATAGAGAGAGAGAGCCAGAAAATACGAGATTGGGAGGATAAAGTCCCTGAAGTGGCTAGGCTTACAGCCATGGAGTCCAAGCCTGAGGCAGGTCAGATGCCAGGATTTCAAAGGTCATGTAAAGATCAGCCAAAAACAAATTCTGGTAGAAGCCAGTTCAGGTGTCAGCAGATTTCATACAGAGAGAATTGGGAATGCTTTGTTCCAGTAACTTGTCTGTCTCAGAGTTATTCACATTCAAAGGAGAAAAGGGTCAAAAAGCTGGATGCATGATACAGTTCATGTACAAGAAGAAATATAAAGGCATTTTTTAAAAGCCACATGTCACAACAGTGAGAGGGGGAAAAGACAAGACTCAGAAACTACTTCTGCAAAATAAGATAATAAAAAAGTTATCTTGAGAAAAAAATAATTTATGATCAAATAGTTGTACCTTGTATCATCTATAGCGCCTATGAGTATATGTTTTAGCTGATTGTTAATCTATATAAATTCATAATTTTTTATAACTAGACAATTTGTAGTTTTGTAAATCAATATTCATTGAAAAGGAAATCTATTTTTTAAAAATATATTTTTATTGTTTCAGAGAGAAAGAGAGATAGAAACATCAATGATGAGAGAAAATCATCAATTGGCTACTTCCTGCACTCCCCACAATGGGGGAATCGAGCCTGCAACCCAAGCATGTGCCCTGACCAGGAATCAAACCAGGAAAGCTATTTTTAAAAATCTACTTCAATATAGGTCTATGAAATTTTCTGCAAATGTTTTAATCTACATTTCCTAACCTCCATATCCTAGGCACATAATATGTCTAAACTACATAATACTACTGTGGGGCCAAATAGTAGCATGCCCACAGTGTAGGGACCAAAGAAACTAAAATAAGAAAAACAAAAAACATTAAACAGTGAAGTTGGCTGGAACAATAATGGAATGGAAAAAATTCAATCAGTACATGACCTGATGACCTTGTGCAAATGACAAAATGTTCTAGACCTCAGTTTTGTCTTAAGGAAAACTCCTTGTTGTTTTAAAATTGGTTTTATTCAATTCTCAATATTGCTGTCTTCATAGAAAAGAATTGGAAAAAATGTCTACTTGTTTACCCCTAATTTTATTTTTATAAAGTTCTCCATTTCAAACATTGGTCACTGGTCTAATGTCATTTCATTCAATAATGCAGAGCTAATAATTGTCTGTGTTCCAATGGCTATTAGCAAAAGTGGTTATTTCCTAGACCTGATTAAGCTTGCCCCTGAATGAAATGTGTTACATACCTTGTATCTTGAAATCTTTAAATTTCCATATTCAGTGACCTCGAAATTTATTTGGTACAACACTGTCATAACACTTTGATGCCTTTTTATTATTGGAGACCAACAGCATCTTAATTATACAATTAAAAATCTGACAAGTACAAATAATAAATAATGGTAGAAAATGAAACCATTTAGCAAAGGCATAGACGGAAATGTGTGCCTCAGGACAAGAAAACAAAAGCGATTAATTAACATTGCATATAAAGCAAATTATAATATGCAGAAGGTATGCAGAAAGCTCTCATTCTTTATCTCCTGACAGTGGAAAAGACCATAAAGTGTACTGTGAGGCTGGAGTGCTGTGACTGCCCAGCGTAACTCTGGCCTAGGTATACCAGTTCCCAGTAAACAAACAGTCCTTTCTCCCAGTCATGGTGTTGTGAATCTATTCATATTTGGGGCTGTGCCCCATAAGAGGAGGTAAATGCCAGAGCCTCTGGTGGAACTGAAAATATTTTAAAAAGCATAGTCTCTAAAAAAGATCATGATCACCTTGATTTTTTTGTAATTTTGTATTTATTATCTATATATATAATAAAAAAATGAAACTGGTAGATTGCTTTCATTTACTTTTCAAAGTACTCAATGTCCTCAAAATATGAAGAGCCACTATCCTAAAGCACTATCAAAACTGAAAAGGGGGGATATGAAAAGATGAATGAAATTTGCATCAGGATTGCTCTGTGAAAGACATTTTATGTTTGTCATTTCTACTAATCATGACAGTAATCATATAAAATAGATATTTTCCCATAATCTATAATAATAAAAGGGTAATATGCTAATTAGACCAGACAACCTTCCAGATGAAGCCGTGGAGGTGGGGGGGCCAAGGCAGAGGCAGCCACCATGGCTGTGGGGGCCTGAGCCCCTTGCACGTATTTCGTGCATCGAGCCTCTAGTGCAGAATATAAAATTAAAGCTCCTAAGTCAGTTAGGTCGACATCCCAAGGTTACATAGCAAAAAAACCCTGTAGATATAGAGATTAGGTTCAGATCGGAAATAAAATTCTACATCTTGAAAGCCAAAGATCAGTTCCCTAGACATTTGTAGTAATGATAGCATGATTTCCTTTTTGGCATTAAAAAAATAAAATAAATAAAAATAAATAAAAAGACTTTTAAGCAAACCTTTAATTTTCAACAACCGTTTAAGAACTGGCTTTTATTTTTCAAACACAATTATCTCTAGAATCCTAAGTAGTAGAATAAAGTCAAATAAGGGTGAGGGAAGAGTTAAAGAGCCATTCTTTTTAACATACTTTTATTGATTTAAGAGAGGAAGGAAAAGATAGAAACAGAAGCGTCAATGATGACAGAGTATCACTAATTGGCTACCTCCTGCACAACCCCTACTGGAGATCAACCCTGCAACACCGGCATGTGCCCTGACTGGGAATTCAACTGGGATCTTCTGGTTCATTGGTCAATGCTTAACCATAAGCCACACCAGTCAGGAGAGCCATTCTTAAGAGGAACTTAACTTCAGTAAGTACCTAGGAGAAATCATTTCTCTCCTGATTCATATTCATTCTCTTTCATTCTCTCTCTCTCTGATTATCACAAAGTTCTGTAAGGAAACATGTCTGGTGCTCATCATGAAGTGTTTCTATGAACAAAGAGAACAGTTACAGAAATCATAGGAAACAAAGTAGATGAAAACACAGCAACACGGATAGATTTTTAAAACATAGCACAGAGTAAATTATGTAAAACGAAAGTAGGATGAATGTAAATAGAAATATATAGACCCTCAAACCTCACTACATTGTTATAATATTATATACCAATTCATGAATATATGTTTATATGCCTCAGCCATTGCCTGTAAGAAAGTAGAGAGGAATCAGGGGTGTGAATGAAACATGGAAAGGACCTCACAGACAGGAATGTTGTTGGATGCTATGAACTGAGGAGCTCTTTACTTGATGTTAAATTATATGTTAAATATAATTTAGTGTCTTTGTTCCTGATTTATCAACACTTATGAGCTTGGCGGTTCTAATTTTTAAATTGTATTTTCCTATCGACTTCATTTTTCTTTTTATTTTAGTGAGTTCTGAATGTGCGCTTATTCTTTGGAGGTTTAGGAAAAGATTTTAAGATGTGGATTTAAGGTGAGTTCCTCCATGAATAATGCTGCAATGATCTTGAGAATATCTTGCTAAGTGAAATAAGTCAGACAAAAAAAATGTTAAGAACCATGTGATTCCATTCATCTGAGGGATAGAAAACTGAAAGCAATGAATGAACAAGCAATAAAAACAAACAAAATCTCATAGACACAGGCGATAGTGCAGTGGTTATAAGAGGGAAGAAAAGTAAAGGGAACAGGAGGACAAATATATAATGACAAAGGATGATTTGACTGGGTGGTGGACACACAATGCAATACAAATGCAAATACAATGCAAATGAATTCTGCTCTGATAGGCTTGTAATTCCTTTGTCAGGTTCTTGGAAACACTACTAATTGGGACCAAGTTTTAAGTTACCTAAACCTTAATATAGAATGTGCTCCAATTCTGATATTTAGATTCAAGTGGAGCATATGACTTTTTTTTTTTTTTTTTGCCTCATGCTTAAGTTGATCATGGTTTACAATGTATTTTATCTTTTAGAAAATATTTTAGAAAAAGTTTGCAAAAGGTATTTTTTACACCTCCTAATATATTTGAGAATTTTAAAAATGCCATAATCTCTTTCCAAGATTAAAGTAAATGATTCTTAGGTGGAATTAATCAGAAATAGGTAATTGAGGCCATATTCTAAACTGCTGATGCAATATAAATATTCACATTAAATATAAATTGCCCATATCAGAAGCAAATCATTCATACAGCCCATAATCACAGATAGTATTGGTTATTTTACAATTCTTTGGTAAAATCTGTTATAAATATTGAAACTATCTAGAAAAATATACTTTTTTTTCCATGTCAATTCAACCTGAAAAAAATATCTTCTCTTTGACTTTAAGGTATGAATCTTATTAATAGAGTTGGTAGATAAGCTATTTTGTAAAATAATGATATTCACTATGGCTACATTTATTTTCATCTATTTGAGACAAACACCTAAAATGCTAGATAAATATAAAAACATTTATTTTTACATATGGTTGGTTTGTTGACTACAAAGGAAAATTTCAAGGACAAGAACAAAAGAATGAATACATGATTATAGTAAATATATGAATAGATAAATCTTTGTTTCTATTTTACCAGTCTATATCTTCTTTAATTGATGTTTTAAATGTTTATTTAATTATTTTATATCTATTTTTAAACTACAAATTACCATCCTGTTCTGTTGTTAGTAAAGCAATAAAATGTCATGGCTTCAAGTCTGAGCTCTATACTGCTAAGACTGCCTGAGACTGAATCCTGGCAACATCATTTTCAGTTGTGTGACCCGGTTAAGTTATATCACCTTTCTGAGCCTCATAATTAAAAGACATAATGATTCATGGTAATAATTGATAAAATAATTCTATTTCATGGTGATGTAGCATTTAGGGCAATAAATGCCAAATAGTAAGTGCTCAATAAGTGTTTACATATTGATGTTGTAAAATGGTCTGCCTCCAGCATTCATTTATATGCTACTACTTTTACTGGTGTCTGAACTGAAAATATGCATTTTGTTTGTTAGACTGGTATTAACATGTGCATTTTAAAAATCTGTCTTTGTGACTCAGAAGATACTTTACTTTTTTCTGTTTCAGTGTTTGAATAACTGAAAATGACAGATTTGTGAGCTCTGAAGTCTATAAAGTAATTGTATATTGTGATTTTTGTCTTTAAAAATGCCACTTTATATTTTTACACAGAAGAATTTATAAAACAAAAAAAATGGTTTGCCACCCTTTTAATAAGTTTATGCCCTTAGGAGCTGTAAAGAGTAAAATATCACCCTAAGGCTGTTCCATTGTCACATTTTGATGCTTGTAGAGAATGGCTCAGTGTTTGGGTTGTGAGACTCACAAGATGTCAATGTTCATTGAATTAGTGACTGAGTAGTCCACTTTGTTTTTCAAGGAAGGTCACACTTTCTCACTCCTGCAAAAACTCCAGTGAACACCCTTTCTAGTGTTTATTACTGCATCATCCTTGAATGATAGGTAACAGGAATCAATATAAGTCTACATATCATTCAGTGGCTTGGTCTTTGATTATAGTATAAAATGCCAAAGGCAGAAAACCAAAAGTAAATTATTTCCCCTCCTCTGTGTCTGAATATTTAGGAGATACTAACATTGACATGTTCAACTTTGTTCAAGTCTTAGGAAAAATTGGTTTCTTTAATTTTTCTCCTGGAACCATGCAATACTTCAAATTAAATGGATATTGGGGAAAATGGGACCCATCCCTCTTTGTTTTACAGATGATGAAGCTGGAGCTCAGAGCCGCCCCTTTTATGTAGCTCATGGCAAAGACTAAACAAAACTGTTCCATTTATTAGATTACACCCCCATTATGCCATTTATAAAAACATTTTTAATTATTTCTCTTATACTTTATTTTTATTTCCTGAAGGACTAGTGATTTAGTTAATCCTGTGGGCAATGTAAATAAAAAATATCTAGTGTGGATTTGGTGATATTGAATAAAATAAACTAGAAAAAAAAAGAAAAGCACTTGCATTCAAGAATTTTACTCACCTTTCAAGTCCTATGATTAAACACTATCACAAGGTACACTGACTAAAAGAAAATATAAAATTTATGTTGTGGACTAATTTGCCTTCACTTTTATAGTTACAAAATGATTTGTACCAAAGGGTGAAGGTTCGAAGATTACTGAAGGCAGAGTGAGTGAACCAAGATCTTTTCCTCTTCTTTGTTTTCAAGAATGATAAAAGCAAGGTTACATAGCTTATTTTCCATGGTTGTGTCTACAACCCTCAGTGACTTAATGCATGCTAAGCACTAAGCACAGTACTTGAAACACTGTATGCACTCAATACACATTAGTAATTCATATCCTTATCATGATTATTAAAGGAATTAGAGAATTGAATGGAATAATTTACCAACTTCCCAAATTCATTTCCTTTTAGATTCCACTGGACTTGGACTATATCTGTTTTTGCTAAGTAGGAGAAAAATTGAGAATCTCAAAGTACATAAAATCTGTCCTCTTTGGAAAATATGTCCTATATAATAAAGAGGTAAAATGCAAATTGACCCTCACAAGATGGCTGCCTATGAGCAGGCTGGCAGGGGATTAGTGAGGGACAACCAAACAACTGAACAGCAGGCTGTATGGGGTGAACAGGCCCACAGAGGGGGGCAGTTGGGGGTGACCAGGCTAGCAGGGGAGACAGTAAGAGGCAACCAGGCAGGCAGGCAGGTGAGTGATTAGGAGCCAGCAGTCCAGGATTGTGAGAGGGATCCCAGAGTTGAGAGGATGCAGGGTGGGCTGGGAGGGGGACCCCCCTGCCGGATGCACGAATTTCATGCACCAGAGATGGAGGTCCCAGTAGCATGTTCTTCTCTTCAAAATTAAGAAACTACAAATTCTCAGTATGTAAACAGAAAATTAAACTAAGTACTACTTTTAATAGAAAAGTAACCAGTATACTGAATTATAGAATATTTATATATAGCAAGGTTAATTCTAACAATACTTCCTGGAAATTGGTAGGCATTTTGCATTCTAATTCTTGCAATGTCTGTGTTACCTTTAGGGAATTAAATTATTTTATGATATTTCTGAATTACATATAAATTCATCCATGGAGCTGTGAACAATTCTTATGTGAAATTTTAGCATGTTAATCTTGGGAACTCATACAGAATGCCTTAAGATCTATGCAAGGAGAGGAGATAAGAATGCCAATTTAATTTTTTTTCTACCTGTTTGCCTCTTATAGGGAATTGAATTGTGTTTTTTATTAAAGCTAATTTTTGTTCTGCATTTTTATGGCTGATACTCCTTTCAGGACTGAATTGTTCATACAAACAAAAGCTAATGAATTGAATGGAGTAACTACTCTCAAAGAAACCTGAAAAGTAAATTTTTCTAGATAAGGACCTGTAGGGAAAGTCTCTGAGAGAAAGTTACTTCTCAGTTAATATTCTAATATTGTTCATTCAATAAATAGTTATTAGTCACCTAATATGTGCCAGGAACTGTTAATACAACATTGAATTTAAAACCTTCCCCTTTTCAAGGATCTCATTGATATATGAGGCAGTCTCACGGTAAAGTAAACTATGAAGCAAAATACAAGAATGGGTATATGAAAAGTACAAAAAGAAAAAGCACTTTTATTGGGTAAGCTAAAAAAAAAAAACCAACAAATTGAGAAGACATTTGATACGGACATTGACAAAGGCATCATTTTCACAGGTGGAATTGACATGACAGTAGTAGAGAAATTTAGGTGAAAGAGACTCATGCACAAAAGCATAAGCCATTTAGAAACAAAAGCATAAGGATCTAGAAATAAAACACCTAGAAAAAAATAATAAGGTTCTAGGGTGCTAAAAAAGGAAGGCATTGGGTGTCCCAAATCGCAAAGAGGATGAAGGCATCAATACATAATCTGGACAGTGTGCAGTTTCTCCTGAAATAATTTGCTGTTCATAAAATGCAGACCACAGGAGAATTAGGAACCTATAAATAAATTTGGAAAGCTCAGTGGATCTTTCAGCAGATATACAGTACTGAGGATAAGAAAAATAAAAAGGAGTTTAGCAGGTATCAAAAAGAAGGGGGTAGGTCTTAAGTAAACACAATGGGCAATCAGAAGTAAACTAATTCTTCTGATAAACTCTGAAACACCAGCTGAGATTAGCTTAGTCTCTTTCGGATTGCATAAGGAAGGAAAAATTATCCCTCTGCTCCTGGTCCTTGGCTGAGAACTCCCTGGAATAAAAGAGTAATGGAGAAAAACAAACTGAAGTTTAATAACATCTATGCCTCTTGTATACATGGAGATACTCAATAAAACTGAGTAACTCCCCCAAAATGGCTCAAGCCACCACCTTAAATACGATCTACAGCTAAAGACAAAAGAAAGATGTTGGGGGTAATTATGGGTGTTAACAGAAGAATGATAGTGAGCAGGAGTCTGGTTGTTACACAGCTCTCAGTCTCTGCCTTCTTCACTGATAAGAGTTTATAGAGACTTGGTCACCCTTTTCCTCCTGGTATAGATGGGGAGACATCCTTACAAAAGGAGATTTTTTCCTTATAAATGCAAGTTTCCTTACCAAGGGTAATGTCCACTCTGTTTTCAGAGCTTCTACTGTGTCTATTTCTTAAAAATAGTCAACCTAAAATAATCCTTACAACAAAGAAGAATATTCTGGGGGTGGCAAATTCTGCTCCCTTTTAATGAAAATAGTTTTCCCATTTTTGGTGTTTAGCAGAAAATATGGCAACTATTCAGGAAAAAAATACTTCATGGTTTGTGTCTGTGATTTCCCTAAGAAATAAAATTTTATGTAGCTTTTTTGACTTTTCCCCCCCAGCTTTTAAGACTATGGCCACAATATAAATCACAAATTATTAATGTCTGTGTAAGTAAAACATGGGAACTGAATAAAAAATATAACTTTCCGTATATGTATTTTTGATAAATATAAGTAAGTGCATTACTAATATATGTGTAAATCCAAACACTTATATAAATATACCGTATATGGCAATTTGCAACAGAGCAAAATTCTAGTGAGGAAAAATGACTGACATTTTTTTCTTTAATTGGTTTAAGATTTGAAAAAAATTGTGTTGAAGCTGTGAGCAGGTTCCCTCCTGACAATCCACAGAAAAGAAAATACATTAAAAAAGGACAACAGACTATTTTCCCACTAAATTCTGATATTTAATTAAAATACAATACAGAAGACTTTTCTTGAGTGCTGCTATGTGCCTGATTATAAAATCTCACATAGAAATATTGTTTAAGCTACTGTAGGGGAACACACATTGCCGCCTCAAGATGTTTCTCTCTGGCATGAAGATTATTTTAGGGTGATTGATTTGAGGAAACAAAAGATTCAGGAAGGACACTTAACCTTCCTCCCTAATTGCTTAAAAGAATCTACATGGAGGACCTGCTCCAGGAAGAGAGGTATTGCCATAGATAACCAGTTTAACCTGAATTTGGTATGAACCTAGCAAGGGCCCCTTTGATCAAAGTACTTTCTGCATCTCATTGTTTCTGTATGGCCCAACAAACATTTGTTTACCAAACATTGAACCTTTTCATCTTCCCATGAAAAGATTTTTACTTCCCATCAAAGTTCCAGACCTCGACCTCCTTTTCCTTAGTCCCAAATGACATATATACCACACTTTGCCTTACTGTTATTGGAATCACTCATGTTTGTGCAGATTCCCCATATGTACGGATTAAATTTTACTTACTCCAGTTCATCTGTCCTATGTCATTTGCATTAATTGACCAGCCAACAGAACTGAAAGAGGGAATACTCAATACCCCAGTATTGAGACTATAGAGACAGATGTATCAACTGAGTCCTTGAAATAACTAAAATAACTATGGGAAAGATAGGGGAAGAAAGCTTTCCAGCAGGAAGAGATCATGAACAAAAGTCATAGCAGCACACCTAGAAGAAGAGTGACATAAAAGAAGATGAGTGACAATATCACCAACTTTAAAATTAGACTTATTTTTTAAAAAATTGTCATAACATTTCTAAACATTCTAAATATTAGTGTGCCTCTAAAACATAAGAAGGATAGACATAAAGACAACACTATTTCCTAGATTCAGCTCAAATTCATTAAATATCATGTGAAGTCCTGGGCAGTCTTAACACCATCCTTAGACCACATTTAGAAGGATATTTGTTTTTCCATTCATTCTGGGTGCTACATCCTAAGGAAGGAACCTCTTTGGCCACTGGTTCTTTAATGAATGTGATGGAATCTTTCTGTGTTATAAGAAGTTACACATTTTAAGGCATGAAAGGTAGAGGTAAGCTGGTTCATAATCTTGTACACAAATTTTAACTAGAAGTGATTCTTTTCATTTCTAGTCAAAATAAATATTATAAAGTCTTCTCTTGTAGAACTTCAACAAAGACTTCTGCAAATATTTTTCAAAAAGTTAATTTTAAAATCACTACTTTCAGCAGTGCACTGCAAAAAAGGAAATATTTTGATAATGAGAGGAAATATCTGGATCAGGAAATTGGATCAGGAGCCAATTGGCCTCATTTGATAGTGCAGTTACAGAAGAGTGAAAGGGGAAGATAAATTAAAAGTGATTCAACCTGAATTATGAGGTCAGATAGCAGGGATAGCCTTTCATGAAACTTCAGGTTTGACACTGAACAAAATATGAGAGTTTTTTAGTTGAAAGAAAAGTCTCAGGAGTATTTCATCTTGCCATATAAATTCCCCACACTTGACACTATTGTTGAAAGCTCAAATAATACATAAGGCATGAAATTTTAATCAAAGTCAACTTTATATTTTGACAAAGCACTCTTAAGTTTTGTTGCAAAGGTAATGAAGATACAGAACAAATTTTCACCTCTCTGATTGGGGGAGTGAGTTCAAAGTTAGGCTTGTTTGGTGGTTTTTAAATTAGTATTTGCTATCTCTCATTTGCTCTCTCTTCTTCTCTTAACTGCACCATAATTTCCACCACCACCACCCCCCTTCCCCCCCCCCCCCCCCCCCGGGGAACACCCTTTCAAATTACAGAGGAAGAATGGAGCTGGTGTCCTAGGCCTGGGCCCATTCCATTCACTGTTCATCAGGCAAGCACTTGAGCTCATCAGAATCACTGAAACACTGTTGATGAAACTTCTGGGAAGGGAACCCACATTCAACTATGTGTTTCAAACTGAGAGATCTTGGATCTAAAGATATGATGAGTTTCTTGGAAAGACAGGAAATCTCACTGAATATGGATTGAATCAGGAGAAAGGTGAGGCTGAGAGATAAAGGAAAAAAATACTGTAACCATGAGATATTGTTGGAGTACTTCCACTTAATAAGAGTTTATAGAGACTTGATCACCCTCTTCCTCTTACAGTAACCATATCAACCAATAATTTCCCTTCTTAAGCTAGTTTGGTTTATATTTTGTACTATTTCTAAACCAGAGACCTATTATACCACCGAACCTTATTGATGCCACTTTTCATGAGTTCTAGAGGAGCTGCTGCATCAGAAAAAAAGTAGGGAACTGAAGTGAAAGGTAACGATGGAAACAGGGTAGGAAGAGGAGTTAGAGAAATAATTGTAGACAGAATTTCAGAGTGTAATATATATATTAATTGGACATAACGGGTCTTTACAATAGTTAGGCTCTCAGGGGTCATCTTGGTCTTAGATTTAGTTTTCTGAAGGAACATTTTGGGTTTCATTATTTTCCCTGCCAAAGTATATTAAAAGTTCTTTAAATAAATAATAAATAAGTTATACAAAGTCAGTGGAAACACTTCAATTAATTCATATGATTTGGTCTTTGAAAACTTATAATCCAAACATTCATTTTAATAAATCCATCAATATCCAAACTCCTTAGCTGAACATTCAATTCCCTCATTGTATCAGTCAAGGCTGACGTTTGCTAACTTATTTGCACACAGTTTCCCTTCTCACATAGTCTACTTCTGTCACACTTAGAGCTCATTATCTCCTGGACTCACAATAAGTATTTCCATTGCCATAACTTAACTCTTTTGGAATATTCCCAGTTCTTTATTTTATGATTGCTATATTTTCCAAATTTCAAGAGCAAGTTCAAATGCCATTTCTATTACAAAACATACCTTTTGTCTTCCTTTAGAAATAATTACCTGTTTCTCAAAGCACCCAAATATTTGCATGTCTTTACTTTTTTTTTTTTGGTATTTACCACAATATATTTGTACTTTATAATGATTTTATTTTCATTTTTATTACATCTTTCCAGATTGAATATATTTGCTACATAATCTTAATCTTCAAATATGATTTAGCATTCAGAAGAGTGGTATTTGCATAATATGAATAAGATACATATTATATGTTGAATGAATTAAAGAAGGAGGCCATTAGACTGAAGTGGCTTGAATACTTTGGGAGCTTATGCAAGCAAACCAAAACCTAAGCCTCTAAATTCTTCACCATTAAGAAATCAAAACCTATGGACAACCAATCATGAACAGCAATCTAGTCTCTACACAAGTCTTTTCCCAGCACCTACCTGACCAGCCCTCATAACCATTTCCAGTTTGGCACTGCTGGATTTGAGTTGATTTTTGCTCAGATGAATTCTTAATATTTTTTATATGCTTCAATTTATTTTTTAATACATGACTAATGATTTTTAGTCAAAATGATGAGTCAATAATGTTTTCTGTGCCATATAGTTGAGACAATTTTAGCTTAAAGCACTTAGTGGGCTAATTTTCATTTTTTATGCAAATACATACACTATTATGGCAGCTTCTTGCACTGGTTTTATATTAGGAGACACTAAGAATATTATTGTATAATATTAATTTATAAAACTTGTAATAAAACTTCATACTCTGCAAAAATTCATGTTATATAGATATCATTGAATGTTTCTAATTCCAGTTAAGTAGTGTTTTTGTTTGTCTTGTTTTTCAGAGAGGAAGGGAAAGGGAGAGAAAGATAGAAACATCAATGATTAGAAAGAATCATTGATTGGCTGCCTCCTGCAGGCCTCACACTGGGGATTTAGCCTGCAACCTGGGTATATGCCCTGACTGAGAATTGAACTATGACCTCCTGGTTCATGGTTGACACTCAACCACTAAGCCATGCCAGCCGGGCATGAGTTTTTATTGAGAATTTATTGTGCATGACCTCTATACATTCTGATGAATTCAATTGGTCTATGCCATAGTAAAATATATGGAAGTAAAAATAAAACAAAATATTTAATACCCTGAGAAGATTTTGTTATAGTTTTAATGACATATAAACTTCATTCATTAAAAACAAAAAATCCAATATCCTAGAATTATAGAGTTATCTAAATACATATGGTCAAAGATGTGTGCCCTCCCTAAGTTAGATCTATAAAATTTACTTTTGGCTGAAATTATTGAGATAATAATTTTGTTTCTTTAATTTATTTCAGCAGTATAACCATAACCTAAATGATTTGCCCTAAACATACTTAACTAAGCATTAAATTGAAATTAATAGGATCATTTTTGAGGTTAAATAGATACTTTAATGATTTCTGAAAAGGTACTTATGAGTGTATAAAGCAATGTTTAGTATGCGGTTGTATATTCTCAACAGACACCTCATATTAATAATATATTATTTAATAAATATAATTAAATTTCATGAAATTCTAGTTATAAAATACATGGCTTATAAGGAACTGTTCATTATTAAAAGATATTTTGGGGACTTGAGCTGTACAACAGCTAATAATTAACATGCTTACTGATCAATTATCTGTGACATTAGGTGAACTTACATTAATGAGTATAACATGAAATTAAATTAATTCCTTTTTAAATGAACGTTATGTGGTATTTGTTCAAACTATTTTTGTATTCTCCATTTATATTTATAACATCTATCACATATACAGAAGGTGGGCAAATTGTGAATTGATTTGCAGTTGTGAGTATGCAAAACAGTTTATTCTTGTACTATTATTTATTAATTATTATATTATTTATTTATATTACAATTATAAACCGACTTTTGCTCACTCCTGTGTTTTGCTTGGACTTTGCAATGATTTTTTAGGATTCTGCTGTATCATTATACATGAGGTAGCACACATCCTCAGAGATGGAATATATTTTTTAATTAATCTTTATTATTGAAAGTATTACAGATGTCCCCCCCTTTTTCCCCCCTTTGATCCCCTCCACCCCACCCCTGTACAGCACCCCCAGGCCTTCACCACACTATTGTCTGTGTCAGTGTATATATGTCTGTGCCAGTGTATATATGTCTGTGTCTGTGGGTTATGTATATATGCATATAAATTCTTTGATTAATCTCTCCAAGACCCCACCTTCACCCCCATCCCATCTTCCCTCTGAGATTTGTTTTATTCCATATGACAATCTGACTTTTTTTGTTGTTGTTAATTCTCACCCAAGGATATGAATATTTTTTCCATTGATTCTTAGGCTGTGATGGGAGGGGAGAGAGAGAGAGAGAAACATTAATTCCAGAGAGGCACATCAACCAATTGCCTCCAGCACACACTCCTACAGGGGCTGAGGATGTAACCTGCAACCCTTCCATGCACAGGCAGATGATCTAACCATTTAGCAACACTGGCCAGGGTGATAATTGACTTTTCTTTTTCAATATTATATGAGCATTCATTCCAATACTGCCAGCAGTATGGGAGAGCAGCAGGTCATCCATGAAAGTGTGCTCTGCAGCCTCCCATAAGCCAGCTGCTTATATACTAGGAGGTAGGACAAAGATTACGTGGGGAGGTCAGAATTACAAGAATGGGGAAGTAGGCAATTGGGGCTGGGGTGGGACTCCATTTTTTGGTTTTGGTGTATGTTTACAGTTAATGTTATTATTGACATCTTTATCTTTAAATCCATCATCTTGCTGGATTCTGTTTACTATTGGGTTCATCTATTTGGTCCCTTTATTCTCTTTTTCTAACTTCTTTTAGATTAATTTGTATTTTTATTATTCTACTGTGTTGCCTTTGTTGGCTTGTTATCTATAACACTTTATTTTATTATTTTAATGGTTTATGTGGTGTTTATAATATACACCTTAATTTATAATAACTACCTTCAAGTGGTTTTATTCTACTTTATTTATATAAGAAATTTATAATATTTATATTTCCATTTCTCTCCTTTGAATCTTTGTGCTATATTTGTCATATGATTTACCTTTACTTATCTTATAATACCTATGCTGCATTCTTAATGCATTTGTTTCCTCTTTCTGCTATAATAAATTACACAAAATGAGTGGCTTAAAGCAAAAACAAATTTTTCTTACATTTCTGTAAGTCAAAAGGCTGACGACTTGGGTCTCACTGGGCTGAGCAATTCCCGTCATATTTGAGTTACATCCACAGAGTGAACAGACTACTTAGGAAAGGAAAACAGATTATTTTAGTTTTATTTAAATCTATTTTTTATATTTTATTTTTTACTTTTTCAGGTATTAATTTTAAAGTGGGAAATAATATATGTACATATGTAGAAATAACTATTTGTCATTTTATTTTTTGGATTAAAGTAGTATCATTTAATTTTAAAGTTCTTCAATTCAAACAACATACAAATGAAAATGCATCATTTTGTGGTATGTATAGATTTAAACATAATAATCTAATAATTTAAAAATGAAGCAAAGTGCAGTATTTTTCAGGGGATGTCCTTATTTTCTATGTACTTGTAGGTAGAAAGTTTTCCATTTTTTTCTCTGCATTTTAATTAAAGAAAATTGACTTGTTATTCTATCTTAACTGAACTTAAAAGAATTTGGAAGCACCCTATGAATAACTGTTCACTTGAGAATTTCCAATACTTATCACAATGTTGACAGCTTACTTTTGAAACTAAAGAAATTCTCATTCACCTGAGTTCATGATATGGTATGATATAACAATTGAACTTTGCAGAGAAATTATAGATATAACAATTGAACTTTGCAGAGAAATTATATTCTTGGCAATATGTAACAAACCTCTGCACTCCCCATTAGATAATATTTTAAAGTGACACTGAGGTATATTGACTAAATAAAAGCCACGAACTGTATATTCTGGATTGGGAGTTCGTTTGTCTAGTGGTGACTACCCCTTTGTTTAATAGAAATGGTTGATAATATTGAAAACTTTGAGAAAAATTAGGGGGAGAAAAAGGAGGAAAAGGAGAAGGAGGAGAATAAAAGAATGAGATAGGCTTGAGAGCCATGTCATTTCCCATCTTTGATCATATCGCTCCCCATTGTTGTTCTGTACCAGCTGATCACTTTAGACATGGATGCATTTGTTTCCTCTTTGTAAGTATATTCTACGTGGTGTCATTTGTATTCTCCTGGGGCAGACACAGAGCCTCTGCTCATTTCATCAAAGAACTATTTATGAGGCTGTAAAAAAGATGAGTTTCTCCAAATAGTCTCCAAATTAAACTTTTTAAAGTTTAATGTTGGCACACAAGAATAATTACAGTTATAAACCATTAAACATTTAGAAGAAATTTATAGGATTGGAGGGATGAAATTTACAGCTGTGGCCTAATACAATAAATTTCGTCTGTAAAAGAAGAACCATAGAAACATTTCTATTCTAGACTCCAGAAAAGGAATGCTTTATTAGCATTACCCAAAGATGGAAGCAGTGTGAACATTATTTATATAAAAATGAATATTTTTAAAGTTACAGTTAATTAACCTTACAAGTAGTCAATTACTTATTTTATTTTTTTTAACCATCAGTATATAGAGCACACTAAATTCGTTTGTAATATTTGACCATATATACTTTCCTTTACTACTTTACTAGAAGACAATTCAGTGCCTTAGGGTATTTTTATTTCTGCTGGGAGTTATTATACATTAATTATTACACTCTTGGGTGGGTAGTTATTTTTTGCTGAGGATCTCTATGAAGTACAGTCATGTATAAAATAAAAAAAAAACTTACCCAGCTCCATGCTGAAAACTGCAGGTCAGTTTTTAGAAAGATTTATTTATCTGGATTTCTAATATGCCTTCATAATACAGAATACATATATATATAATTTTTTTTTACCATGTTTGCTCTAACAAGGACTGTATTCTAATGGCCCAGTAGTAGAGATGTCAGGCAACCACTCCATTTTTGAGAGAGAATGTCTGGTCACCCAAACAGACTAGCTATTGAGCTCACAAATCACCAGCTGCTTAGAGCTCAGTTCTTTCTGCCATGCAACTTTAGACAAAGGCAGCCATGCTTTATGTTTGTTCAAATCCTCTTTTGTGACCTTTAGTAACATTTAAAATTGTTCTTTCAAGAGACATTTTTTATTAATTATTAGGTATTTTCTATTTTTATTCCTTTTTGCTTGTTTATATAAATTTGTTCCATTAATTTTATTACTTCACTGGTGGTCTTTGCCCATCCTTTTATTGAATTATCATATCACTTGTAGTTTTAATTAATTCTTTTGTGTACTAAAGGTAAACAGTAATATCATCTACTATAAGAATAATTTTACTTCCTCCTATCTAATTTTCATGCCTCATATCTTTTATATACCTTTAGAAGACTTTTAAATGATTGGGATGATAAAGAAAGCCTTTATGTTGCTCCTTGATGATAAATCAAATTATCATTACAGAATATTTTTATGAGGAAGTGGTTTAATATGACTTTCAGAAAGTATCTTTCTTATTACTGAGTTTTAACAATCTAAGTAGATAATCACATAATTTAAAATTTTTTGGCTTAATGTTATAGTAAATTTTATTAATAGGGACATTAGAAAAAAAGAATTCTTATATTCCTGGAATAAGCCCCACTTGGTCATATTATTATTTTATATATTTCTGGATTATTTGATAAAATTATATTAAAATATAAGAATATTTTATTCCTTTTAGGAATGATAACTAATGAGTCATGTTAATGATACAAATGACAAAAAAGCATTTGTTAAACATACATGATAGATGAAACCTAATCAAATGATGGGTTGATTAGTTAACTGCATAGTCTATTTTTTTTGTGCTTTTACAAAGCCTAAAACAACCATTAATATTAAATGAGTTTTTAGCAAGTGACTATCTTTATCACTCCACCTTTGAAACTAATAATCTACTCATATGGTTTAAAAAATTGTCCCTTAGTATGGTGAATATGTTAATAAAACATTACATTCTTTTAATAAACCCTAGTAATACTTCTGGAATCGTGGAATGAGGAGTTTAATGGCATTGTCCCCAACAACAAAAATATAAGTGGCGGTAATTAAAGAAAAAAAAATGATAGTCTCTGCATATTGTCCTAAGGATATACAGTCAATAGGGAAACTTTAACTCAAGAAAGTTAAGCCTTAGTGAGAATAGAGACAGTGTGGCATTTAAACCACAACCTGTTCCCATGCTTCTCCCCAGCTATGCAAATGGAAACTCAGTGGCACAAAAGGAAGTTCCCTTATCACCTAGGTCCCAGCCTATGCCTGTGATTTCACCCTTAGGAAGAAGGTCACCAGTGTATTTTGTTCGCCCCAGCCCCATGTTACAGAAACACTCTCATGGATGAACACTTGCAACAGGACTGATGCTCCCTTTATTGTCAAAAACAATAAAGACAGTCTCTTCAATAAATTGTGTTGGGAAAATTGGACAGATACTTGCAAAAAAATGAAACTAGACCACCAACTTACACCATACACAAAAATAAACTCAAAATGGATAAAGGACTTAAACATAAGACGGGAAACCATAAAAATATTAGAGGAATCCACAGGCAGCAAAATCTCAGACATATGCCGAAGCAATTTCTTCACCAATACTGCTCCTAGGGCAATGGAAACTAAAGAGAAAATAAACAAATGGGACAACATCAAAATAAAAAGCTTTTGTACAGCAAAAGAAATCATCAACAAAACAACAAGAAAGCCCACTGCATGGGAGAACATATTTGCCAATGTTATCATCAATAAGGGTTTAATCTCCAATATTTACAGGGAACTCATAAAACTTAACAAAAGGAAGAAAAACAACCCAATCAAAAAATGGGCAATGGATCTAAATAGATACTTTTTGAAAGAAGACAGAAGGAAGGCCAAGAGACATATGAAAACATGCTCAAAGTTACTAACCATCTGAGAGATGCAAATCAAAACGACAATGTGGGAACCATCTCACACCTGTCAGAATGGCTATCATCAACAAGTCAACAAACGACAAGTGCTGGAAAGGATGCAGAGAAAAAGGAACCCTCATGCACTGCTGGTGGGAATGCAGACTGGTGTAGCCACTGTGGTGAACAGTATGGCATTTCCTCAAAAAATTAAAAATGGAATTGCCATTTGACCCAGTGATCCCACTTCTAGGAATATATCCCAAGAAACTAGAAACACCAATCAGAAAGGATATTTGCACCCTTATAGTCATAGCAGCACAATTTACCATAGCTAAGATTTGGAAACAGCCTAAGTGCCCATCAGCAGATAAGTGGATTAAAAAACTGTGGTACATCTACACAATGGAATACTATGTTGCGGTAAAAAAGAAGGAATTCTTACCATTTGCATGCAACAGCATGGATGGAACTGGAGAGCATTATGCTAAGTGAAATAAGCCAGTCAGAGGAAGATAAATATCACATGATCTCACTCATTTGTGGAATATAATGAACAACATAAACTGATGAACAAAAGCAGATCCAGAGACAGAGAAGCATTGATCAGACCATCAAACTTCAGAGGGAAGGTAGGGGAGGGTGGGGGTAACGGGGTGAGATCAACCAAAGGACTTGTACGCATGCATATAAGCCTAACCAATGGACACAGACACCAGGGGGGTGAGGGCATGAGTGGGGGGTGGCAGGGGTGGGGGCAATGGGGGGATAAGGACACATATGTAATATCTTAATCAATAAAGTAAAAAAAATTAAAAAAAGATTATCTTCATCAAGAAAAACAAAAGAGAAATACAAAAAAACAATAAAGATCTTGGAAAGAACAACTAAAAGGGTCTGGTAGCTCCATAACAGTGATAGCAACAAAATAGACAACAGAGAAGTCAGAAATTTAAGACAGAGCAATAGGGAAAGATACAAGAAGGACCCACTTGAGATCACACTCAACCCTAAGAAATGGAAAGATTGTGTACATTCACTAGGCTGCACTCAATCCCAGAACAACATGTGGAACATACCTGAAAACTATCCCCAGGTCACACAACATCCACTAACAGAGGGCAGAAAACCACTTGCACAGGAGGCTTAGTTGATCAAATGTTGGCTAAACATTAAGCTACTCTAACCAAGGAACAACTTCTAAGAAGTTTATTTATCCTATATAATAAACAGTTAATATGCAAATTGTCCCCTCTAGAGTTTGACTAACCAGGAGTTCCAAGGCTTCCTATGATGTGCACTGACCACCAGGGGGCAGTGCGGAATGAAGGAAGACCCCAGCTAGCAGCTGGCAGCCAGGGGAAGGAAGGCCCTGATCAGCCCTGATCACCAGCCAGGCCTAGGGACCCTACCCATGGACGAATTTTGTGCACCAGGCCTCTAGTTTAAAAGTAAAATCACATGTACCCCTGAAAGTCTGGAATCTGTGTTTAAATCTAAGGTTGTGTCCTCTAAGAAGTAACTAGAGTGGGAACTTCCAAGCTCATGGATGAATGTTTGCCCAAAATAAACCGTAATAGCAGCTCACAATCCATAAACATATGCAATGGAAAGAGTAGGGAGCTTGGGCTTAAACCATTCTTGATCAATAAATGGCTTATGCTGACCAAGGGGCAACTCTTGATGTCAGGCTAAAATGTAAGCAAGAAAAAACTGAGGGAAAAATAAATTTCACAGAATCAGTTCAACCATGTCACTGAAGAAATAGACAAATGACTAATCCAGCAACAAAAGCAAAAACTACTCCTTATATGTGTTTGTGGGTGGGACTCAGTCTCACAACATATTATCTTAAGATTCAGTTTTCAACCAAAAATAAGGAGACACTCAAGGTTCTGAAAAGTGTACTTCCTTCAAATGGGACAAAAGCATACAATAGAACATTTTTTGGTGGGACCCATATTTTCTACTTTGCAGACTTCTAAGTAGCAGATATTAATTTATTCTAAGTAGTAAAGTAAACCACCTGTAAAGACTTAAGGAAAATCATAATGACAATGTCTCAACAAATAGTAAATATCAATAATGAGATAGAAATTATAATAAAGAACTAAATGAAATTCTACAATTAATTAAAACAGAAAATAACTAAATGGTCAACAACAGATTTCTGCAAACAAAACAAAGATTCAACTGACTCAAAGATAGATTAAAGAGATTATCAATCTAAAGAACAGAGATAAAAATAAATGAAGCAATATGGACAGAGCCTCAGAAAGATATGGGGAATCATGAAGAACACAAACATACGCATGATACCAAAAAGAGAGGAAAGAAACAGATAGTCAGAAAATATATTTTAAGAAGTAATGGCTTAAAATATTCCAAATTTGATGAAAAATATTAATTTTCACATCCAAAAATATAATTAACTCCAAGTATGATAAGTACAAAGAGATCTGCACTCAGCTACATCACAGTTAAATGTTGAAAGCTGAAGATAAAGAAAATAATTTGAAAGCAGAAAGAGAAAAACAACTCATTACATTTGGGGGAAACCTAGTAAAGGTTAATCACTAACTTCTCATCAGAAACAATAGAGACCAGAAGGTGGTGAACAGCAAAGCTCAAGGTTCTGATGCTAAAAAAAATCAACTGAGGATCTTTCAAAAATGAAAATAAAATAAAGATAATTTGTTGCTATCCATGTTTCACCAAATAATGAAAGAAAATTCTTCTGATGAAAATGAAATGATAATTTATTGCTATCTATGTTACAAAGGATAATAAAAGAAAAGTCTTCAGGCTGAAAGCAACTGACAGCGGACATAAATTCAAAGCTACATGAGAAAACAAAGAGGGCTAACAAAAGAAACTATAAGTAAGTAGTTCTAAAGACCATGTGGCAATATATTTCTTCTCTGTTCTTTTAACTGATTAAAAATTAAATCATGTATATAATTGTGTTATTGGGCATATAATTTACAATATCATTTACGATAACAATACAAAGGAGGCAGGTGGAAATAAAGATGTATTGGAGCAAAAAAATGTAAAACCAGATGGTAACACAAATCTACAGGATGAAGTGAAGAGAATCAAATGGGATGATGAAAATGTTCTATATTAGATTTTGGTAATGGTTGCTGAATTCTGTAACTTTGCTAAAATAAAATGAATTGTATGCCTTATGGAGAAAGTGTTGTTTGAGATATGCTATTAGTAGATAGAATTCTTGCAGAGAGAACATAATGCACAAGACATGAAATACTGCACTTCCCATGGAAGGATTTTCCTACTTATGTGGTGTGGCAAATAATGGCATTTGCAATCAGGATAAAAGGAAAGGTCAGACAATGAAAAGTTTCATATTACATGCTACAACCCTAGGATTTTTTGTCTAATTTTATCTTAATTTGAAATGACAAAGTATATTGTTATAACAGGTCATCAGATATAAATATGCATTCATTAGTTCACTCAGCAATTTTTGTTTAGCATATCCTGTCTAATAAAAGAGTAATATGCAAATTGACCATACCTCCACTACACCCACAAGCAACACCCACCAGCCAATCAGGAGTGAGTATGCAAATTAACCCAACCAAGATGGCTGCAGCCACAGAGCAAGCAGGAGGCTTGGGTTTCCCCAGCAATGGAGGAAGCCAAGCTTCCCACACACCCTGGCCGACCCAGGCCTCTGCTAAGGCTACAAAGTTTCAGTTATAGAAGATAAATAAACCCCAGATACCAGGGCCTCTGCTTGGGTTGCTGGGGGCCGTGGCTGGCCTGCAAACCACCACAGGCTCCTCGCCCAGGCTGCTCCATGACCCAAGGGAACCCCCACCCTAATCTGGGACACCCTTCAGGCAAACCAGCTGGCCCTCATCTGTGCACCAGGCCTCTATCCTATCTAATAAAAGAGTAATATGCAAATTGACCATCACTCCAACACACAAAATGGCTGCTCCCATGTGAACACAAGGCTGCTGCCACAAGATGGCCAGCAGGAGAGGGCAGTTGGGAGGGACAAGGTCTGCAAGGGAGGGCAGTTGGTGGCAATCAGGCCTGCAGAGGAGGGCAGTTAGGGATGACCAGGCTGGCAGAGGAGGGAAGTTGGGGGTGACTGGGCCTGCAGGGAAGGGCAATTAGGGGCAAACAGGCCTGCAGGGGAAGGCAGTTAGGGGTGACCAGGCCTGCAGGAGAGGGCAGTTAGGGGTGACCAGGCCTGCAGGAGAGGGCAGTTAGGGGCAAACAGGCTGGCAGGGGAGTAGTTAGGCATCAATCAGGCTATCAGGGGAGTGGTTATGGGGTGATCAGGCTGGCAGGCAGAAGTGGTTAGGGGCAATCAGGAAGGAAGGCAGGCGAACAGTTGGGAGCCAGCAGTCCTGGATTGCGAGAGGGATGTCCGGCTGCCCATTTAGGCCTGATCCTACCAGGGGGTCCCAGATTGGAGAGGGTGCAGGGGTCCCAGATCGGAGAGGGTGCAGGCTGGGCTGAGGGACAGACACACTCCCCTGTGCACGAATTTCATGCACCAGGCTCCTAGTGTCAGATAAAAGCACTTTGCTTGGTGTTAGACCTTGCAAAGTTGCTCAGTTTGTCTGAGAGATTAAAGAAAAGCTAGTAACACTAAGGTTACTACAACCGAGCCTTTAAAGAATGTCATTAGGTTGAATTGTGTATAGGTAACTCATAGTCATTAATGCTCAGACTAGCCCTCAACGGAGCATTGTTGAGCCATAGTATATGGATTAAGAGATAAGAGATAAAACTGCAGCATGAAAAAGAAATCCCATCTAACATGTACGTTGAGAATACTTCAGTCTTCCAGTAAGGAACAAACAAACAAACAAAAAAACAACAACAACAAAACAAAAACAAAGGGGGGGAGGATAAAAAGAGAAAAAAGGCAGATAAGTATATTTATTCAAAAGAAATCATATTCAGACTAACATTAAATAACCCTACATTACATGGGGGTAGTTTGGGTTTGTTTTTTAGAAGCTGTATTCGATTCAGTTCTTAAGAAGCAGCACATTAATGGACATTTTCAAAAATTACATATTTTCTCCTTATTCTGTTTGTGTATTGGATAATGTTTGAAATGGAAGAAGGAAGATGGCAGAAATTTGAAGTGGTTAGAATCAGAGAAAAATATAAAGATTTTTTTAGTGGAGAAGGCTTGTGCCATTTCTTCCTGCACAGGGTCCGTTGACTGCTGCAATCAAGTGAAGGAGCGCTGGTGATGGATGTCAGATGGTTATAATTTCTGTGTTGTTGTTCCAGGCATCACAAGTCTGAAATATTTTCAGAAGACTGCAGCTGCAACTGATGCCATTTCTGAGCAATGATCATAACAATTTGCAAATATACATGGATTAGCGCGGTGCTGATGTGAGCCTTGGAAACCAGTACATTGTGCAGCTGTTCACTTCCAGTGGATTGATGTCTGGTTCTATGGGAATGGCCCTTGTGTGCCAAGATGAGGCCAACCATAGCTTGCAGAAGGGCACACATGTCAATTACAAATTAAATGCCTACCTGGAAAGTATGTTATCTCTCCTAACACACCAAAAGTCAAGAAATTGAAATGGAAGTTTCTATTTAGGGACCACCTTCCTACCTCAGTTATTTTCATGAAACTCTAAATTGATCAGCCTATGGTTGAGTTAATCTAACAGTGATGATTAGGGAATTTTTAAAAATTATTTTTAAGCTGAAAAACTTCTGAAAAAACGGTTTTCTATAAAATTTAGTTTGTACTCTGGAATAAAGCTTCACCTATGTAGTCTTTTAAGGCACATTTCCCCCCTGATAAAATTTGCAGAATGATTTTTGGCTCTTACTCATAGAAGAACAAAACAAAGACAAACACACAGGATAAATCAATTTCCTCCTCAATTATATTTTGTGTAAGTTTCTGCCACTTTTAAAATAAAAAAAAAATATGATCTTTAGGGAGAATAAAGTGATATACATTGATTTTTTTAAACCTCTTGTTTTAAATTGGTCCATTTTAAATGGCTTAAAATTAATTTGCTTTTCAGCATGTAAAGTACTTTCACTAAACAAACTAAATTATACAGACATACCACGTATGGGATCATCAAAGGATCTTTCTTTTGATGTTTCCTTTTGGTGGTATTCTAAATATTACCCATGAAGAAGGCATATACAGAAACAGAAGTATTTATCCTAATAATATTTTGTCAGTTAGTCTAAAAATGTTTGCTGACTTGCAGGATTCTTTCCCTTTGATGCTCATCAACATGAAAAAAAGGTGAGGAATAACGTTTGTGTATTAGATATTTAGGTCCATGTATGCATAACCCCTGAACATGGGCAATGGGGTGATGAGGGCCTGGGGAGCGGGGGAGGACAGGAGAGAGCTAGAAGATGTTAATGGGGGAAAAAGGAGGACTTATGTAATAATTTCAACAATAAATATTAAAAGAAAAAAAAAAGATTAAAGAAAAAGGAATCTAGGTCCAAACTCAGTTGCCCCCAGGCTATCATGTGCATCAGAATTAGTGAGGCTGCTTCTAAAAAGTATTGGTCCTCATGCCATGATTCCCAGACCCAGGGTAGGGCAGAGGAGTTTTTCAATAGGCTTCTAGGTAATTCTTTGTCTTTTACCAAAGAACCACAGAATAAAAATGATCCATAGACATAGCCTTTAGTGTGGTGAAGGACTGGGGTTGGGGGCAGGTGTGGTCTAGAAGGGGTCAATGAGGAAAAAAGCAGACATCTGTAATACTTTCATCAATAAAGATACTTTTTTTTAAAAAAAGTGCTATGGGGGATAAATGGAAGGAGACTTGGCTTGGGGTAATAAACTCACAATGATATATACAGATGATGTATTATAAAATTGTAGCCCTGAAACCTATATAATTATTAACCAATGTCACTCCAATACTCCCTGTAGAAAAATAAAATGAAAGAAAACAAATAAGCAAACAAAATGCTGCACAAGACTCAAAACACAATTAAGTAATAGTTATTTCCTGCTATATGCATAAACAATGCTTGGGACTGTTAAAGATAAAACCGAGTCAGAAGTCATGGCTATTAATCCAAAGGAGCTAATGATATAGTTTGGGAAAAATTAAAAATGCACAAGACAGAAAACAATATAAAATGGGCAATTGAATAAACAGTATTTACTAAGGGATGTTAGTATTGAAGGAGATCAGTGAAGGCAAGAATTATCTGACAATGTATCATAAAAATGATAAAATATAAGACTTGTTTGGTTCTTTAAAAGTGAGTGCCCATCGAAGAAAAATCCTGTGTTCTGGGAACAAATAAGAAAAGCTAAAGTCTATCTGAGACACATTGGAGGAGTGGGTGGGAGAGCCAGCTGGAAGGGCTAAAAGCAGGGCAGGAGTAGATAAAAAGGAAACAGGAAGAACTGAGCTAAACGAAACATGAGGCTTAGGGACAAAGAAGGCGGGAAACCAGAAAGTACTGGTGGATATGGGCAACTCAGACCTTGAAAGGTAAGGAAATGAATGCCTAGAACCAGGTTTGTCAGAGCCTGGCCTATGGAAAGGACCTCGGCTCCTACAGACTAAATTTAAGATAAAGGAATTGAACTGGCTAAGACTAGAGAAAATGGAGTTCATTTAAGACATAGACTAGGAAGGTCCTGAGCAAGGATAACTATAACTGATAGAGAATGAAGGCAATTTTTTAGTGCTTTTTAAAAGGGTTAACTTTAAATGTGTGAACTGTATGGCATGTGTATTATAGCTTAGTAAATGTTATTTTTATAAAAAATAAAATAAAATGAGTGCCCATCAGCAGATTAATGGATAAAAAAGTTGTGGTAAGTTTACACAATGGAATACTACATGGCTGTAAAAAAAGAAGATACCATTTATGCATGGATGGTCCTGGAGAGTATTATGCTAAGCAAAATAAGCCAGGCAGAGAAAGATAAATATCATGTGATCTCACTCATATGTGGAATCTAATGAACAAAATAAACTGACAAATAAAATAGATCCAGAGACATAGAAGCATGGAACACACTGAGGAATTTAAGAGGGAAGGTGGGGGTGTGGGTGGGAGGTGTGAGAGGAGTGATTAATGGGGGAATTTATATGCGTATATGGATAACCCATGGACACAGACAAGAGAGTGGTAAAGGCCTGGGAGAGACAGGTGCAAGGTGAAGGGAGTCAATGGCAACAGCAACAACAAAAAAGCAACAACAAAAAACCCCACCAAGGGAATATCTGTAATATTTTCAACATAAAGATACATTAGAAAAAGAATTATTTAAATACTCAGAGATGAGTAGACAGGATCTTTTAGTCAAAGTTGTAGATTTTCAATCAATGGAGGTAGTATTAGGTTAACTGTGTGCAAGTTAAAGAGAACTTGACAAATAAATTGTCTGACATCAGATTTTGAAGAAAATTGAAAACCAGGACAACTAGCAGTTTCTATAGTGATTACTATGAAACAGTATCTCTTGCATTGTCAGAATACTCAGAATGTTTTATGTGATAAAAGAGTGACTCATAAAACCTGAGCAAGCATGAATAAAACATTACTTTCTAAAATAAAAAAATGAGAATGTGGAAGAAGTGATTATTGCTTACTTAACGATCAATTTTAATCTTAATACACCATGCAGAGCAGGACACATCCTAATATATAAAAACCCTGGGTCTGTCACATCTGCAATGACCGGAGGCTCGACCTAACGCCCAGGCTGCGTGTGCAGCAGGCTCTGGTGGGTGGGGACTTGTGGCAGCGGGGATGGGGGTGGGAGAGGCAGGTCTCAGCTCCTTGTGTGCTGAGGACCTGAGAGGACCCCACCAACAGAGGTAGCCCCTCTGCCGCACTTCCCTCAGTCCAACCGGCCCTGAGGCTCCCTCCCCGACCTGTTTACTGAAAGGCCTGTGTGAAGATCCTGCCCTCCGAGCACGCCTGGCTCCAGAGGAGGCGGGCAGCAACACAGGCATCATGGTGGGCAGCCTGGCTCCCTGTGTGCTGAAGGCCTAGGAGGACCCCACTGACAGAGATAGCATCAGCCTGGCAACAAAGTGGCTGTGGTGGCGGCGGCCCCCTCTCAGCTGGCCACCCTCACTCTCGTCCTCACCCTTGCTTCTGGCTGATCCTGGTTGCAGCCTCCTGGCCTAGACAGTGCATGATCGCAGGGACAGCCACCGTGGCAGGCCAGATTGACATGGAGGGCAGTTGGGGGCTAAATCAGGCTGGCAGGTGAGGACAGTTGGGGGTGAGATCAGGCCTGCAGGGGAGGGAAGTTGGGGGCAAGGTCTAGGCTGGCAGGGGAGGCAGTTGGGGGCAAGATCAGGCTGATAGGGGAGGGCACTTGGGGCCAAGTTCAGGCCTGCAGGGGAGGGTAGTTGGGGGTGATAAGGCAGCCAGGCAGAGAGGTCAGGGGAGATCAGGCAGGCAGGCAGAGGGGTTAGGAGCAATCAGGCAATCAGGCAGAGACAGTTAGGGGCAATCAGGCAGGCAGGCAGGTGAGCAGGTAGGAGCCAGTGGTCCCAGATTGCGAGAGGGATATCCGACTGCCAGTTTAGGCTTTCGGGCCTAAACCGGCAGTTGAACATCCCCCAAGGGGTCCCTGATTGGAGATGCTGCAGGCTGGGCAGAGGGAACACCCCCCACCCCCTCATGAATTTTGTGCACCGGGCCACTAGTGTGTGTGTATATATATATATAAAAGCCTAAGACACTGAATGACCAAATGACCAGTTGACTGGTTGCTATGGCACACACTGACCACCAGGGGGCAGATGGTCAATTCAGTAGTTGCCCCCTGGTTGTCAGTGCATTCCATCAGCCACCACTCTCTCCCTCAGTAATCCTACAGGTTCAATTTCCAGAGAACGGGCCAGGCACTGACAGACTGGTGTCATGGGCACAATCGCGAAGCGCCACTGGCCTCTTTGAAGTCAGCTCCTGGCACCATGGCCACTTCCCCTCCCTAGATGCTCCACAAGGAAGAAATGATATAAAAGCAGCTGCCAGGTGGCTCCCGACAACTAGCGCAAATGTCAGCAGGACAGATCCGGATCCCAGGCCAGCAAGGGCATCCAACCACCTGCCTAGAGGGCTGGTTACATCCAGGCCCCCACCCCCACCTGCCTTGGGACACAGGGATCATGGCTGGTGAGCACCGCTATGGCGGCACAAGCCTCTCCTGATCAGGACTGACTGGGTGCGAGCCTGTAGAAGGCACAGTGGGGCTGAGTGGAAGCAGCAGGCAGGAGAGGCAGGCAGGAGTGGCAGGTGACATTGGACTGCCGGTTTCATCCCAATCCCTGCAGGCCACGCTGAGGGATCCCACCGGTGTGCAAATCTGTGTACTGAGCCTCTAGTATATTAATATTAAACTTAGAATTAGAAAAGGCCACAAAAATTTTCTAATCCACTTACTGCATTTTCCAAATGTAATTTGGATGGTAGATGGCATAATACCCAATTATTTTCTCTAATACATTATATGTAATATCTTGAAAAAGACTAACAGTGTGTATTGACGTCTACAGAGTGTTGAGTTTTGGTTACTTTACTTTAGAATATGTGATTAATTAAATATATTAATTCTTATTTGTCTGAAAAACATTTCTGTAAGTATAAAATCAGTAATTATGAGGTTTCTTCTGTATTCAGTGATTTTGCTATGCAAATTTTATTGCTTAATTATTGGAATATGTTTTTATTTGTACATTTGATGAGATCAGTGGTTCCTATAAATGCTGGATGTAAATAGAGATAATCAAGAACATAAAAACATTTAGATCACTTCTTCTGCACTAAAAAAAAAAAAAAAAATAAGGGTTGAAACTTGAGAATGAGAGGCAAGTATGGGGACTGGTTGTAGAAGACCTTTCTCTAAGAGAAAAATATCTCTCACTGATAAGAGAGCAGCAGGGTTAAAGTTTGAGAACTGAGGGGAGTTGAGGTTCTGTTATAACCACTAGGATTAATAAGAAATGAACCTGACTTGATTAAAAGATTTAAATTCACTTATACTTTGTGTGAAATACTACATGTCCTAAGGCCTCAGAAATGCAAAGATGAATCAGACATGATCTCTTCATCTTCCAGCCTGACCACAGTGGTGAAAAGTTGAGTTAGAAAATATGTGTTTGCTGAAGAACCAATTACTATATCTATGTATATTTTTCTTTTTTAAAATATATTTTATTGATTTTTTTTTTACAGAGAGGAAAGGAGAGGGATAGAGAGTTACAAACATCGATGAGAGAGAAACATCAATTCAGCTGCCTCTTGCACACTCCCTACTGAGGATGTGCCCACAACCAAGGTACATGCCCTTGACCGGAATTGAACCCGGGACCCTTCAGACCACAGACCGACACTCTATCCACTGAGCCAAACCGGTTAGGGCTGTACTTTTTTCTTTATATAATGTTTAGTTACTTCCGGTAATAGAAATAAAAAGGGTAGTGACAATTCACATAGATTGGAAATTGATAGTTGGGAGGAAGTGGGAGAGAAACTACAGGGAAATAAAGGGACAAAGATCAGTGTGTGTGTAAGTAGTAGTGATATGAGGCTATACTGGGAAAGACACAACCTCTACAGCAATTTTCTTAATAGGAAAGGAGGATCATTGTATTTTATGGGGTTACCAGAGGCCCGGTGCACGAAATGCATGCACCAGGGGGATGTCCCTCAGCCCAGCCTGCACCCTCTCCAATCTGGGACTCCTCGAGGGATATCCAACTACCAGTTTAGGATCAGGCCTAAGCTGGCAGTCGGACATCCCTCTCACAATCCAGGACTGCTGGCTCCCAACTGCTCACCTGCCTGCCTTCCTGATTGCTCCTAACCACTTCTGCCTGCCAGCCTGATCACCCCCTAACCACTCCCTTGGCAGTCTGATTGATGCCTAACTGCTCCCCTGCCAGCCTGTTTGCCCCCAACTTCCCTCCTCTGCCGGCCTGGTCACCCCTAACTGCCCTCCCCTGCAGGCTTGATCTTGTGTCCACATGGGGGCAGGATCTTTGACCACATGGGGGCAGCCATCTTGTGTGTTGGAGTCATGGTTAATCTGCATGTTACTCTTTTATTAGATAGGATAGAGGCCTGGTGCATGGGTGGGGGCCAGCTTGTTTTCCCTGAAGAGTGTCCCGGATCAGGATGGGGGTCCCTTTGGGGTGTGAGGCAGCCTGGGCCAGGGGCCTGTGGTGGTTTGCAGGCCAGCCACACCTCCCGGTGACCAAAGCAGAGGCCCTGGTATCTGAGATTTATTTATCTTCTACAATTGAAACTTTGTAGTCTGGAGCAGATCCAAGCCTTTTGCACCCTTCATGGCAGCAGCCATTTCTGTTGGGATTTATGTATCTTCTATAATTGAAACTTTGTAGCCTTAAGTGGAGGCCTGGGCCAGCCAGGGTGTGCGGAAAACTTGGCTTCCTCCATTGCCGGGGAAACCCAAGCCTCCCTTCTGCTCTCTCCATGGCTGCAGCCATCTTGGTTGGGTTAATTTGCATACTCAGTCCTGATTGGCTACTGGGCGTGGTTTGTGGGCGTGGCTTGTGGGTATAGGGGAGTGATGGTTAATTTGCATATTACTCTTTTATTAGATAGGATTATATGCATGACTTTAGACTGAAAGCATTTTGAAAGAAAGAAAATACTACTCATTATATAGTACTAGAGGCCCAGTGCATGAATTCTTGCACAGGTGGGGTCTGGCTGCCCCTGCAATGGGGGCTGATTGGGGCTGGGCTGGTGTCGGGAGGGGACATGGGAGTTTGGCCTGCTGGCCCTGTCCCCAGTTGCGGTGTGGAGGGGTCAATTGGTTGCCAAGCCAGCCCCACTCCCAATCTGGGGGGTGGGGGGAAAGAAGGAGAGCCAATCAGGGCCTCGATTGGGCCAGTTGGCTATCACAGTGCACGTTATAACAACCAGTCATTCTGGTTGTTCCATCATTCTGGTGGCTTGGCTTTTAAATATACACTGAGTGGCCAGATTATTATGACCACCCCAACAGTATTTTGTTGGGCCACCTTTTGCCTTCAATACTGTGGTAATTCTTCTTGGCATTGACTCCACAAGATGTTGAAAGGTGATGCGAGGAATCTGACACCATGCCTGATGTATAGCACTGTCCAGTTCTGTGAGATTTGATGGTTGTGGAATTAGCTGCCTGATGGCTCTTTTTACTTCGTCCCACAAATGCTCAATTGGATTGAGATCTGGTGATTGTGGGGGCCACCTAAGCAAGGCGAAGTCTCCCTCATGTTCTTAAAACCACTCCTGCTCAATATGAGCACTGTGGCATGGCACATTGTCTTGTTGGAAGAGGCCATCT
The DNA here is from genome assembly GCA_026230045.1 of Corynorhinus townsendii. Classification (NCBI taxonomy): domain Eukaryota; kingdom Metazoa; phylum Chordata; class Mammalia; order Chiroptera; family Vespertilionidae; genus Corynorhinus; species Corynorhinus townsendii. The sequence continues at coordinate 111,302,675 of JAPDVU010000005.1, forward strand.
CCATTGGGATATGCCATCAACATGATAGGATTAATTTAGGTATGTTGTGCTATTCAGACTTGCTCCACACGAAGTAAAGGGCCCAAATTATGCCAAGAAAACATGCCCCAAACCATAACACTGCCCCCACCAGCTTGAAGGTTTGTACTCATGCATGTGGGGTGCTTGCTTTCATGCTGTTTCTGTGAAATTCTCACTTTGCCATCTGCATGATGCAACTGGAAACATGATTCATTGGACACATGACTTTTTTCCAATGCTCGACTGCCTAATTCTTGTGTTCCTGTGTGAATTGGAGACGTTTTATCTTGGTAACTGCAGACAGCAAAGGTGTTCGAACAGTCCTTCGGCTTCCATATCCCATATGATGCAGTGTACAGCTAATTTGCCTGCAAACATCAGGTGGTCATAATAATCTGGCCACTCAGTGTATATAGATATCATTTTAAAAAAATCTAAGGAGAAACATCTTCCTTGTTTTACATATTACAGCTTACATATTTTCTTAGGTAAATGATAATTAATAAAAGGAATGATGAAAGATTTGATTTTTCCCAGTTTCTTGTATAATGTTCACAGTGTTGTGTGCAAATGTATAGTTATCCACAAACAGCTTTGGGTCTATGATGAGCAGTGGTTACCAGGCAATCAGATTTATTGACCTATGGAAAAATGGATAGTCTGAAGCTCTTACTAAGTGTACAGTAAATCTAGTAGCTGTGTAATGAACTCATAATTATGTAAGCAATAAAGGCATAATTATAAAATTATTAATATGTTAAAATTCTAAGAAATTTTCTGGCATTTAATTAACATTTACCAAGGCAGGCTATAGCAAATTAAATATCAATTAATAAAAGAGTGACATTTATTTAGATACTCTTAGTTGTCACAATTATTAACTTGTTATCACTGGCTTTTAAAATTCCGATTAAGTGCCTAAATATTCCTTACAAATTTTATGTGTTAAAAATTGAATTATATTAGTGTCCTGTAATTTAAAATTGATTACACAGCATCTCTCATAATAAATCTCAATAATCTCCTTACTGTCAATTAATGCATAATTGACTAGTACGGGATTTTAAAGCCAAAGAAACTCTTCCACAGGAACTAAGCATTCTTAAAACTTCTCTTCTCCTTTAAAGTATACCAATCTTATAAGCCTCAAATTAAAACACAACAAAAAAACACCATTGTATTAAACTTAAGGAAGCGTCTACGCTTAGCAGAAAACACTAAATGTAGCTCCTGTATAATTGGTCATGAAGTAAAATAATGCCAGAGCCAGTTTGGCTCAGTGGATAGAGCATCAGCCTGTAGACTTAAGGGTCCTGTGTTCGATTCAATCAATGATTCTCTCTCATCATTGATGTTTCCATCTCTCTCTCCCTCTCCCTAACTCTCTGAAATCAATAAAAATATATGTTTTTAAAAGGAAATAAAATATTGCCACCATTTTCAGGTGGTATCTGAATGACTCTACAATTAAAAGGCCTTCCTTGCCTCCTCATTCGATACAACCAACATTTGGACAGCAAAGGTAAATTAGTGCTATCTTCCTTTTTGGTTCAGTTTAACCAATTGAATGTGCATATTTTGTATTACTTATTTAAAACCTAATATAAATGAAGTCATGCATATTATTTTAACTCTAGCATTATTTATTCAAATTATACTTGGAATTTCAACTATTTTTATATATAAATACTAGAAGCCCAGCACATAAAATGCGTGGCCTCGCTCACCCATGTGGCCTTGCTGAGCTTGCAGCCCTGCCCGCCCACACATGCCCTGCCCAATTGCCTGCCACCCTGCCTCACTCACAACCCCGCCCACCTGCACAGGCAGACCCACCCACCTGCGCCAGTCTTTGGTCGTTACAGCATTAAGAACATAGGCCTTTTATAATATAGAGTAGAGGCCCAGTGCACGAAATTTGTGCATGGGGGTGGGGGGTCCCCCTCAGTCTAGCCTGCACCCTCTCCAATCTGGGATCCCTCTCACAATCCAGGACTGCTGACTCCCAACTGCTCACATGCCTGCATTCCTGATTGCCCCTAACCGCTTCTGCCTGCCAGCCTGATCATCCCCAAACCACTCCCCTGCCAGCCTCATTGATGCCTAACTACTCCCCTGCCAGTCTTATTGCCCCTAACCACCCTCCCCTGCAGGCCTGGTCACCCCTAACTGCCCTCCACTGAAGGCCTGGTCACCTCTAACTGCCATCACCTGCAAGCCTGGTTCCCCCCAACTGCCCTCCCCTGCTGGCCTGTTCCCCCGACAACTGCTCTCCCCTGCAGGCCTGGGTCCCCCCTAACTGCCCTTCTCTACAGGCCCAGTCACCCCCAACTTCCCTCCTCTGCCGACCGGGTCACCCCTAACTGCCCTCCCTTGCAGGCCTGATCCCTCCCAAATGACCTCCCCTGCTGGCCTGATCGCCCACAACTGCCCTCCCTTGCAGGCCTGGTCCTCCCCAACTGCCCTTCCCTGCAGGCCCAGTTGCCCCCAACTGCCCCCCTCTGCCCAGCCTGGTCACCCCTAACTGCCCTCCCCTGCTGGCAATCTTGTGGTTACCATCTTGTGTCCACATGGGGGCAGCCATCTTTGACCATATGGGGGCAGCCATCTTGTGTGTTGGAGTGATGTTTAATTTGTATATTACTTTTTTATTAGATAGGATATTTTGTTACATTTTTTTCATAGATACTTGATATTTTCTAATGCTATAATAAATTACATCATTTTAAAACTTTTCAGTGAAATTTGTTCAGTGTTCTTTGAATATACACACAATTTATAACATTCTATTTTTGTGAATATTTTAATATTTTCTAGTGTTTGGTTACCATAAGTAATGCTTCTAGGAACATCTCTAAAGATTTGCATGCATTTCTGGAGTAAAAAGAAATTACTTTATGGTAATTGGTTCAGTAAATATATATTCCATGTTAGTAGATATTGTAGCACAATTTTCCAAAGTGATTTTACTAAGTTACACTCCCAAGAAAAATGCATAGACATTTTCTTTGATTTACACCTTCAATAAAGATTGGTACTGTGTCATTTTTATGTAATCCATTCTGTTGAATGTGTAGCTATATCTAATTTTTATTTCTCTGATGAATGGGCATCTGATCATTCCTTAATAAGCACATTGACCATTGGAAAAGACTCACTTAAAGATCCAGTACAAACCATTTTTCCATTTTATATTGGCCTCTCTGTCTTTTTCTTAGTATTCTGTTGGGGTCATTATATTACCTGAGAACAGGTGTTTGCTACATATATACATTGAATACGGCTCATGCAATTTGGTTTGACTCTCACCTTCTTAATTGCATATTTTAACTAATACCAGGACTTAATATTAATGGAATATAATTAATCAGATATCCTTTCACATTGTATTCTGCTGAATAAACTTTGCCTGCTCAAAGTTAATAAATATGTTTTCATCTGAAATCTTTGTTTTACTCTTCCCCTTTAAATTTATGATATATCTGTAAATTGACTTTTGCATATGATATCAATCAAGGATTATCATTTCCCTTTTAAAATGTAGATGTCTAATTTAACTAAAAACATTTATTTGAGAGATAATTTTTCACCCTTTCTGTTTATAGTCATTAACCAAAGACCATAAATATATTTCCACTAGAGGCCCGGTGCACTAAATTTGTGCATGGGGGGGGGAGGGGTATCCCTCAGCCCAGCCTGCACCCTCTCCAATCTGGGACCCCTCAAGGGATGTTTGACTGCCTTCTTATGGGCAGTCAGACATCCTTCTCACAATCCAGGATTGCTGGCTCCCAACTGCTCGCCTGCCTGCCAGCCTGATCACCCCCTAACCACTCCCCTTCCAATCTTATTGATGCCTAACTGCTCCCCTGCCAGCCTGATTGCCCCTAACTGCCCTCCCCTGCAGGCCTAGTCCCAACAGCCCTTCCCTGCAGACCCAGTCACCCCTAACTTCCCTCCTCTGCCATTCTGGTCACCTCTAACTGCCCTCCCCTGCAGGCCTGGTCACCCCTAACTGCCCTCCCCTGCAGGCCTGGTACCTCACAGCTGCTCTCCCCTGCAGGTCTGGGTCCCCCCAACTGCCCTTCCCTGCAGACCCAGTCACCCCCAACTTCCCTCCTCTGCCAGCCAGTTCACCCCTAACTGCCCTCCCTTGCAGGCCTGGTTCTTCCCAACTGCCCTACCCTGTTGGCCATCTTGTGGTGGCCATCTTGTGTCCACATGGGGGCAGGATTTTTGACCACATGGGGGCAGCCATCTTGTGTGTTGGAGTGATGGTCAATCTGCATATTACTCTTTTATTAGATAGGTTAGAGGCCTGGTGCATGGGTGGGGACCAGCTGGTTTGCCCTGAAGGGTGTCCCGGATCAGGGTGGAGGTTCCCTTGGGGTGTGGGCGTCCTGGGCCAGGGGTCTGTGGTGGTTTGCAGGCTGGCCACGCCCCCCAGCAACCCAAGCAGAAGTCCTGGGACCTGTGATTTATTTATCTTCTACAATTGAAACTTTGTAGCCTGGAGTGGAGCCAAGCCTCCTGCTTGATCAGTGGGTGCAGCCATTTCTGTTGGGATTTATTTATCTTCTATAATTGAAACTTTGTAGCATTGAGTGGAGGTCTGGACCAACAAGGGCAGATGGAAAATGTGGCTTCTTCCATTGCCAGGGAAACCCAAGCCTCCCTCCTGCTCTCTGTGGCCGCTCCCATCTTGGTCGGGTTTATTTGCATATTCCCTCCTGATTTGCTGGTGGGCATGGCTGGTGGGCGTGGCTTGTGGGTGTAGTGGCAGTATGGTCAATTTGCATGTTACTCATTTATTAGATAGTATTGTTTGTTCTTATAGTAAATACTACAAGTTCTAAATTAGTACATATTTATAATGGGTTCTGTTATCTTTCCTTTGTTGGATCCTTTCTCCCAGTGTTTTGCAGGAAATAGGCTGGCCAGTGGTTTCTTGGGGAGTGTAAAGTTGCAGCTTCCTGGAGAAACTGCCCAAATGACATGCCTCTATCATGTGGCCTTCCCTTAGTAACTAGCTAATTACAATGGTATCATTCCAGTGAATTCTATCACACAACTAAAGAGGATATTATATTAATTCTCTTTACTCTCTCCCATAATATTAGGAGTTCAAATATTTTCTAATTCATTCTATAGGCCAGCATTGTCTTAATAACAAAGAAAGACATGACAAGGAGAGAGAACTACAGGTCAATAATTTTCATAACTACAAATGCAAAATCCTCAATAAAAAGTTAGCATGTTTCAAATTAAAAATATATAAAAAGAATTATACAACACAACCAAGTGAGATGTATCCCAGGTATGCAAGGATGGTTTAGTATTTCAAAATCAATTAATGTCAATAGGCGAAAGAAGAAAAATAATAAGATGGTATCAATAGATGTAGGAAAAACATTCAACAAAATTCATCATCCATTCATGATGAAAAATAACTCTCAGAAATAAAGGAAAACAGTGTCAACTCAATAAAGAACATTTACAAAAAAATCTACTGCAAGTATGCTTCATGGTAAGGAACTACATAGATGCTTTCTTGATAATATCAGAAACAAGGCAAGATGCATCTTGCACCACTTCTATTCAACATCATAGTAAAAGTCACAACTAATGAAGTAAGATATAAAAAGAAAAGGTTTTCAGATTGTTAAGAGAAAAATAAAACTGTCTTTGCAGATGATATTATTTTGTATGTAGAAAATCCAGAAAATCAACAACAACAAAAAAACCTCTTGGAACTAATAAACAATTATAGCAAGATTGCAATAGTCAATTGATTTCTTATATTGCAGGAGTAAACAATGAAAATTTGAAAATATATACAAAATACTCTTTTCATTAGCATTAAGAAAGAGAAATATTTATATACAAATCTCACTAAATATGTACAATTCCCACAGTACAATCAACAGCTCTTCAATTCAAGGCAGCAAGACTCTGAGTTTCCTTCCCTGAGTCTATTCCCCAGAAGTTGCCTCCAGCCTGAAGCTCTGGGCATTTAGAGCTACCTACCCCTCATAATGAAAAACATGGACATTTGTGATTTCTGATGATGGCTTATTTTTTTTTTTTCCTTCAAAAAAAAAATCATATTGCAAAGCAGCCAAGCTTTCAGAACCAACTGACTGAATTTTTGGTTTGAGTATGACAGTCAACCGTTTTCATTTAATTACACTGATAATACAAAATACAATTTTGATAAAATATATTTTAATTATTAAGGAAATAACCAACCCACCAAACAATAAAAATCTACATGCATATTTATATACACACAACTTACCCTACATACATAAGCCAAGCAAAAAAAAACAAAAACAAAAATGACAACTTGGCTCATCTCAATGTGCAAATATAAAACTTAAATCCTCTTTAGGTGATATATAATCTGCTCCATGGCAGACAGGGAAACTAAGTTAAATAGGAACTAAAGATAGTTTCACCATTTTTATTCTATAATAATTTTGTGTAAGCATCCATGCAAAACAGGCCTTGGACTAATTTTTATTATAATTTTTGGTGATTTTAACACCAAGGGTCTTATACATTTGATATACATACATAGCTTTGAAGCTCAGGCTCAGACTAAGATTTTCAAGAGAAACCCCTGATCACTCAGATCCCAGATTCATATTTGGAGAAGTCTTAATGTGTTGCATTTGTATTAATGGAATACTTTTCCTTCTGGTCCAACTACTCCTCAAAGGGTATCACTTTAGGAGCTCCAATTTCATGAATCTGTCATTTTCAAACTCCTTAAGTCCAAGTCTTGTCTCCAATCCTCAGATGGAGATGGATTTAACCAAGCTTCCCATACTAAGACTGACATCACTTCTGGCACAGCAGATCTCCTATTTTCTCCTGTGTTCAATGCATAAAATGTTTTTGTTTTTGAGATGGGATGTTTCAAATTTAAATATATAGGGCAGAAAACGTTAGATAAAAACATCAAAATAAAAAGCTTCTGCACAGCAAAAGAAACCATCAACAAAACAACAAGAGAGCCCATGCATGGGAGAACATATTTACCAATGTTACATCTGATAAGGGTTTAATCTCCAAAATTTACAGGGAACTCATACAACTTAACAAAAGGAAGATAATCCAATAAAAAAAAATGGGCAAAGGACCTAAATAGACACTTTTTGAAAGTAGACATACAGAAGGCCAAGAGGCATATGAAAAAATGCTCAGAGTCACTAATCATCTGAGAGATGCAAATGAGATACCATCTCACACCTGTCAGAATGGCTATCATCAACAAATCAACAAGTGACAAGTGCTGGCAAGGATGCAGAGAAGAGGGAACCCTAGTACACTGCTGGTGGGAATGCAGACTGGTGCAGCCACTGTGGAAAATAGTATGGTGTTTCCTAAAAAAATTAAAAATGGAACTCTTGTTTGACCCAGTAATCCCACTCCTAGGAATATATCCCAAGAAATCACAAACACCAATCAGAAAGGATATATGCACCCCTATGTTCATAGCAGCACAATTTACAATAGCTAAGACTTGGAAATAGCCCAAGTGCCCATCAGCAGATGAGTGGTTACAAAACTGTGGTACATCTACACAATGGAATACTATGCTGTGGTATAAAAAAGAAGGAATTCTTACCATTTGTAACAGCATGGATAGAACTGAAGAGCATTACGCTAAGCAAAAAAAGCCAGTCAGAGAAAGGTAAATATCACATGATCTCATTCATTTGTGGAAAACAATGAACAACATAAACTGATAAACAAAAATACATCCATAAGCACAGAAGCATTGAATAAACCCATCAAACCTTAGATGGAAGGCAGGGGAGGGGGTCATGGTGGTAGTGGTAAGAGATCAACCAAAGGACTTTTATACATGCATATAAGCATAAACAATGGACACAGACACTAGTGGGGGTGAAGACCTGTACTGGGAGGCGGGAGTGGGCTGGGAGAGGTCAATGAGGGGAAAAAGAGACATATGTAATACTTCAACAACAAAGAATTAAAAAAAAAATAAAAAATAAGTAAGGTTTGTCATAAAGTATTTTAGACTTTTCAGTATGTCTTCATATGTGCATTTGAGTGGGTGTCACAAATATTTAGTACTTCGGAAAGTTTTAAAACAAATAATAAACACCTTTTTACTGAAATACTTCAAAATAAATAATTAAAAAATGTTACTCTAGGAAGATGTCAGCAAATTGCCCTGCTTTTTTAATTGCTAACTTATCTGACACTTCTGTATGGAAAGTTTTCCCTTTAGTATTATGAAAACAGAAGGTTAAATGTTCAGGTTTCAAAGGACTTCTGACATACAAAGTAAACAGACCAGGTGCAGTTATAAATAAACAAGTGTCGACCTAGCTATCAGTAAAGTTGCTGAAGGAGACCTCAGGTCTGTAGAGCAGTTACATTGCCAATAAGTTGGGAAGTAATTTTTTTAGATTAATTGGGGAGTGATGATGCAACAAAAAATAAACAAGACTGTGTTTCATTCCAGAGTATTCTAATATTTAAAAATTAATATTTATACTTTAATACATCAGCTAAGTTATTCATAATTTTTAAACTATTTTTGATTAACATCTGAATTGTAGTAAATTTACTATGGTATTCTTTTATTTTAAATGGGCTAGTTAAAGTTTGAATCTAAGATAAGTAAATGCATAATGATTTAAATTTTTTTTTACTCTGTTACAAAACTAGAATAGTAAAAATCTCCATGTTTCCAGCAATTGGATGAGTTGGTGTGTGAAGAGTAAGAATAGTAGTTATTCATTTACTGTGTCCATTTAAAATTTTACATTGTATTGAATCTTTGTCATGGTAACAATAAGAAGTAACTTACCAATGTCCAATAATTTATTATCTTATATAACAAAAGCCCAGCAACTGAAACGGTGGAATGACTAGAGAACAGAACGACCACGGCCCCTGCCCCCCAAGGAGTGGTTAGGGGCAATCAGGCAGGCAGGAAAATGGTTAGGGACAAACAGGCAGGCAGGCAGAGGTGGTTAGGGGCAATCAGGCAGGCAGGCAGGCAAGCAGTTAGGAGCTGCAGGGATCCCAGCAGGATCAGACCTAAACCAGCAGTCAGACATCCCCCAAAAGGTTCCAGATTGCAAGAGGGTGCAAGTCAGGCTGAGTGCCCCCCCACCACCCCATACATGAATTTCATGCACCGGGTCTCTAGTAGATACATAACAGATGAATACACATACAATTTTATAACTAAAGCTATTTTATATTACCTGTATCAATTATTCATTAAGATTTAGATATGATAAGTAATCTGTAGGGAAACATTATTTTGTAGTGTAATCCTATAAATCATAAACATGTACCTGTTATTCTTCATGCTTCATTAGAGAATTTTTTTTTAAAACATATTTTACTGATTTTTTTACAGAGAGGATGGGAGAGGAATAGAGAGAAACATGGATGAGAGAGAAACATCGATCAGCTGCCTCCTGCACACCTCCCACTGGGGATGTTCCCGCAACCAAGGTACATGCCCCTGACCAGAATCAAACCTGGGACCTTCAGCCGATGCTCTATCCACCGAGCCAAACCGTTTCGGCTAGAGAATTTTTTAAAAATTCCCCTTAACATATATTAAAATCCTATACCCTGCACTAGGTACACACAACTTGGATGCATAACATGAACTCAAAACAAACAGAAACACATTTGCAGAAAGTTTTATAATAACTAAAGTTATTTGGAGAGGGTATAAAAATCAAGATGGCTTTTATTGAGCATTCAGTGTGCAAGCCATGGGGCTCTCACTTAAGTATTTAAGCCTTCCTTTTTAGAGTTGGCCAGGAACAAAAGTTTTCTTATATTTAGGAGATTGCTAGCATTCTATCACAAAAGTTGACTTTCAAAAAAATTACCAACAAAGAAATATTAATTGTGAACATTTTGTCTGAAATAAATTCTTATTTTATGTATGGTGTGTTTTATCCCCAATACATGGTTAAATAATTTAGTTTATAATATTTGTATTCAATACGTATTCAGATATACACAGCATGTATGTGTGTACATGCTGTGTATAAATATTTAAAAGTAAATATCTCATGTTTTCATACTGATATGTATTTCTATTCTATATGTAGAATTACAGGTTATTTTTTAATTTAAACTCACATATATTACATCTACATCTCCTTAATTCCACACAGAGACTTCTAGTTTTCTACAGCAATAGGAATGATAAAATTAAAATCCTATATAATAAAAGCCCAGCAACCAAAATGGTGGAATGACCAGAGACCAGAACACCATGGCCCCTTGCCCAGGCCAGCCCTGCCCCCCATTCAGGACTCCTACCCAGATCAGGGCATGGCCAACATGCAAACTGCCCTCAGCCCCTTGACCAGGCCAGCCCTGTCTCCCAGAGGGACCCCCAACCCAATCTGGGGTCCGCATCAGAGCAGGCCAGCCAGCCCCCACAGGTGCATCAGACCTCTATCCTATATAATAAAAGGGTAATGTGCATATCGACCCCAAGGATGGAATGACCAGAATGACTGCTGGACCAGTCACTATGAGGTGCACTGACCATTTCTTGGTCCCTTCCCCCTGCTGTCAGGCACCAATAACCTGGTGGCAAATGAGGAATTGGGGGTGAATGGTGGCAGGGGGCGGGGCTGACTGCGAGCAGCTGGGGAAGATGGCCCTGATTGCAGGCCAAGCATAGGAAATGTACCTGGGCACAAATTTCATGCACTGGGCCTCTAGTAATCTATAATTAAATATTTTTAGTGTTTTCTTACATACAACTGTTTTATTTTTTATTTTATTTATTTCTTTTTTATTGTTTTAAGTATTACAAATAGTAGTACATATATCTCCTCCCCCCCCCCATTGACCTTCCCCTGGCCTCCCCTACCCCCCAGTACATGCCTTAACCTGCCCGCCCTCACCCCCCCAATGTCTTGTATCCATTGGTTATGCTTATATGCATGCGTACAAGTCCTTCGGTTGGTCTCTTACAGCCCCCCTCACCCAACCTCCCCTGTCTTCCAGATGTAGTTTGACAGTCTGTTCAATGCTTCTTTGCCTCTGTATCTTTTTCCCACCATTTCTTTCCTTTAAAAAACTTTGCCTCTGCAGACTAGAAATAAACATATAATAACAAAACAAAACAAAATGTTTGAGTCCCAATTTCAATGTCCAACAGTTCTGAGTCCACGTTTCAATGTCTAACAGTTCCTTATGTGTACATGTCAGCAATGATATCTGGATGGTGGGCACATGGTGGCAATGCAGGTCTGACCCTCTCTGGTTTGGTCCTAGGCAACCTGCAGCGGTGCACAGCTGCTGACAAGGCATCGTCAGCGTCTTCCATCTCTGGACTGTTTTTCCTCTTGTCTTCGTGGTTGGAGCACTCCTGTCAATTCCTCTCTGTTACAGGAATCCACATGGTCTTGGAGATGTTTTCTGAAAATATACAAACATATTCTCGACCTCAAGTTAATAAAGGAATCTTTTCTATATAATTGATTTGCATACAACTGTTTTAGATGAATAATATTAGTTGTACCGATTAATAATGTGGATTTTGTAATCAAAGAAAACACAGTAATTTCAAGAGAAACATCAAAAGTGCTTTATTCAAAGTAATGTCTATCACTAGCTACACATTTCCTCCATCTTTCAGGTAATTTGTGGATACTGTCCCAAAAGAACTTTTCTTGTTCTGAGTCAAACCATTCAAAGACCAAATTTTCCACTTCTTCGTATGTTTTGAAGTGCTGCTCAGAAAGTGCATGTGTCATCAATCAGAACAAGTGGTAAACTGAAGGAGCAAGATCCAGTGAATACAGTGGGTGGTTAATACTTGCCAGGAAAGATCTTTTAATGTGTCTTTAACAGTTTTTGAAGTGTGTGATGGTGCATTATCATGAAGCAACATTACTTTGCAGTGTCTTCTGGCCCATTCCAGTAGTTTCATGATCAAAGCATGGTTCAAATTGATTATTTGTTATAGGTAGCCATCAGTATTAATGGTTTCACCTGGTTTTAGAAGCTCCTAAAACACCACCACCTTCCTGATCCCACCAAATGCAGAGCATTGTCTTCTTTCTAAAGCAATTTGGCCTTGCAGTCGATGTTGATGGTTGACCTGGATCAACCCATGATTTTGTGCATTTGGGATTCTCAAAATAAATCCACTTTTCATTGACAGTCACAATTCGATGCAAAAAAGACTCTTTCGTGCTCTGGAAGCAACATTTTACTGCTGACTTTTCGGTTTTCCATTTGTCTTTCTGTGGCACCCATTTTCCTTCCTCTAAAATCTTTCCCAATGCTTATAAATGATCGGAAATTGTTTGCTGAGCAACATTTAATCTTTCTGCAAGTTGTTTTTTAGTTTGACATGCATCTTCATCTAATAATGCTTGTAATTGTTGGTCTTCAAACTTTTTCGGTTGACCTGGACGTTCTTTGTCTTTCACAACTAAATCATCACGTTTAAAGTGTTTAAACCAGCATTCATGAGTATCTTGAGATGGAGCATGTTTACCATAAGCTTCCCAAAGCTTTCAGCAGCATTTTTCTTCAAAATAAAGTAATGCATTAAAACTTTCTGCAAATGTTCTTTTTTTGGCATGAAATTCGACATTTTTTAAGGGTAAAAATATCTATGATGTTAACACCTTCAGAAAATGTGACATATGAAGTTTTGAAGCTTGTTGTCAATACAACAAAATAGCATACATATCAAATCACATATATATCAACATATGTGTAACTCCATCTATTGAAAAAAATCTGCATTATTAACCAATACACCTGGTATTAATACTGTTATTACCAATTATTTTTACTGTATTTTATCATTGTACTGTATCAAATGATCAGATCAGATAAGCACTGCATGCTAACTTCTCACCCTGTTAATTCTCATTTAGTTTTGGTTGTATTAAGAACTATACATTTAATGCTCATCATCTCTCCACTATTTCTGTGTCTCTAGTCATTTTTTCCTGAAGTTTGTTCTTGAATAAAATCTTTAGTAGGGTCTCATAAGAACTATATTCATTAAGTTTACACTGGTTGATAACAGCTATACTGTGTCCTTTGTATTTGAAGGTTAATATTCCTGGATATAAAACCCATGGTTCATATGTTCTTTCCTTGAATAACTTAATTATGTTACCCTATTTTTCTAAATAAAAGTTGCTATTAAAAGTCTGATGATAATCTAATTGTATTTGCCTTCCAAGTCACATGCTCAATTTTTCCTGCATTTTCTTTTAAGTGTTATAATTAGACTAGACTAGAGGCCTGATGCATGAAATTCGTGCAAGAGAAAGCCTTCGCAGCCCCAGCTTCATCCGGAAGGTCATCCATACAGTTGTTCCACTATTTGGCTGTTCCGTCAATTTGCCTATTATGCTTTTGTTATTATAGATTACATCTTGCTAATCATTATTGTCAATATTTTCAGGTATACAATGGATTTTTAATGTAAAGTTTAAACTTTTTAAAGGTTTCCTTGAAATGCGCATTTTCATAATTTTCTCTAATGCTTTCCTTAGGTTGCTTAGGAACTCTAGTATCTGTATGCTCAACCTTCTTTATCGATCTTCAATACTTAAGCACTTTCTCTTGAAACCTTTTTTTCATTGCCTTTGTTACTTTACATTTAAATTTTTTCTTATTTTTTATATCCACTTCTCTTAAGATATTTTTATTGTGTTTATCTCAACATGGTTTTTTTTTTTTCTAGCTTAGTCCTAACTTTTAAAGTTATTTATTTTGATATTATTTCTAGCTATGTTTTAAATTGTCACTTTATTTTTGAGTTATTGGAGTTCTGTTTAGATTGTTCTTTCATGTTTTTCATATTTTCCTAATGTATAATTTATTTTGAAATAGGACTTTGCAATCTGGGTCCTTTATTTTCCCCTTTGTACTTCAACATCTCTAAGGATGCTGTAATGTTCTATATTCTTTTATAGTAAAATAATTTTGATGGTATTTAACCTTGATCCTGTCCCATTGTACATTGCTATTTAAATTTAGTTTTCCCAAATGTAGAGGGAAAAAAGGTAGACTCAAATGTTGTTTCTAACGTCCCAGAGCTCCCCCTCCTGTTATTTTAGAGCAGTGTTAAAGATTATGGTAAACTGCTTTTTGAGATGTTTTCTTACTCCCCTCCTCCATTTCTATTTGGACCACCTCTTGCCTGCCTCACTTTGGGTGGGCCTTCTCCCAATTAATTTTGAGACCATCCTCTGCAGTTCTTCAACTTTCATGAGCTCACGGGTATTAGAATGCTTCCCACCTTTTTAGCTTTACTGCTGGTCATTAGCATGAAATCCTTTTGGAATACAGAGCAACACAATTGCTTTGTGTGGGACTGAATCAGAACACTGTTTGCCAGACTAGAGGTTTATTACTCTTCTCTGACCAATTTAGCAGGTTAAAAAGAACAGGTTTCTATATAAAAACGTATCTACAGAAAAAAGGTAGATGTGTGTGTTTTTTTCCTATTACAGCAAAAGCAAAAAGTGAAAGCCCAAATTTATATCCTTTCACTGAACATTTTCTTGACTTCAGCTTTCTTGCTTTAGCAACATCCACCAAAGTAAACTAGAAGTGAAGACAATCTTGGAGAAGATTCTGAGCAAAGATCACAATGTTTATTTAGACATTCAAACCCATTAAAGGATGTCAGAATTAGATGAGCTGCTGTTGTGGACTGCGTAGAAAGTGAGGAAAAAAAAAAGTCAAAATACCAAGTTCCATAATTATAGGCTACAAAGTCCACATTCCTAAAAAGTAGAAGGTGAATTTAGCATTTATGGTTGAAAACGTGTTTGAAATGTGTGCTTGCAGTTGTGACATTTGGAAAAACAATTAACAGTTGAGCAGCAATGAATGGAAAGGAAAATCCATACATATAACATTCCTGCAGGAAACAAACATAATTCCTATAAATACTAATTTGGTAAACAAACTCATTTTTTTCATATATATAATATCTCCTAATGAAGACACTTGTCATAACTTGATTTTTCAAGACACTCTTTGGATTTACTATGCTTTACCTCAATATTTCATGCCATTTCGTTATGCAATATGTACATATTGCAAAATGCCAAAATATGTTTTGAAATGCATATGCTTGAAGCAAAGTTTGAATAATATTATGGAAGTGAGATGATCATCCCAGTGCTGTAGGACACATATTCAATTAAGCAACCATTTGTTTAAATACCAGGGGACTACAGTGTCCATGTTTTATTCAAAATTAATATCTCCTTAAAGAAATGCTAAAACATCATGGAATTTTACTCTCACTTTTTACTGCCCTTCCCTATGGGTTTGTGAGTCTTAATGATAGAAATTCAGTAATTGGGATTTTCATTGCTAACCATCAGAGGTCTCCTGGCTGCACAAACATGTTCCTTTAGCAGGCACTGATTCTATAATAAGCTGGAGTGAATAAGTCTTTTCAGGAAATTAAATGCTCATGTGCATAAAGACGAAAAATTCTTTCATGATTCCCAATACCATGTGAAGATCTACATAATATACATTTTACTTTGCCTCACACATACCTATATGCATGTATTTGCTTTTGTTCACACACAAGTATATAAATGTATTACTAAGTGTATATAATGTAATAAGAAACTCACAAAAATTAGTGGTATTTGTGACTGGCTTCTTAGATATCAGTATAGCCTGATGTTTTTAGAGACTATCCATTTTATACTACCTATCAGTACATCATTTCTTTTTCTTTTTTACTAAGTGATAGTCCATTTAATGGATACACCATGCTTTGTTTATCTATTTATTAGTTCATGGATTTTTGGATTGTTTTCACTTTTGGCCTATTAACCAAAGACCTTTTCCAATTTAACAGTTTTTAGTATATTCACATTAGCATTGTTCTCTATTTCTCTTTAACTCCTCACTTCCTCCCCTGCCCCAAGCACTAGGCAACTACTAATCTATTATATGTCTCTATAGATTTGCCTACTCTAGATATCCGATATGCATGAGATAATGAAATAAGTAGTATTTGTGACTGGCTTCTTACATGTAGCATGATGTTTTTAGAGATTATCAATTTTATAGCATCTATCAGACTTTATTTTTTTTAAGTAAGTAATATTCCAGTTAATAGATACACCATGCCACATATATATACATATATATACACACACACATATATATATATATACACACACACATACACACACATATATATATGGCCCATGCACACAGACAATACTGTGGTGAAGGCCTAGGGTGGGGTGGGGGCTGGGTGAAGACAGAAAGGGAGAGAAAATGGTAGACATCTGTAATATTGTCAACAATAAAAAATAAACAAATAAAAGAATAACGCTGCTATGAATGTTTGTGTATTAAGTTTTTATGCGGACATCTGTTTTGATTTCTCTTGGGTATATCTAGTAGAATTGCTGCATCTATGATGACACTATGTTGTGCCTTTTGAGAAGTTACCAGAATGTTTTCCAAGGAGTAAATCATTTATAATCCCACCAGCAGTGTATTAGGGTTCCAGATTTCCACACTTGCCAACACTTGACATTATCTGTCATTTGATTTTATCCATTTGTGTAGGTATGAATTAATATCTTGTTTTCTGGATTTATATTTTCTTAATAGGTAATGGTGTGAACATATTTTCATGTAATTAGTGACCCTTTATATATCATACTTGAATAATATTTATTCAGATGATTTACCGATTTTCAAAATCTTAATTGCCTTTTATTATTGACTAGAGGCCCAGTGCACAAAATTGTGCACTTGGGGGTGTTCCTCAGCCTGGCCTGTGCCCTCTTGCAATATGGGATCCCTTGAGGGATGTCCGACTGACGGCTTAGGCCTGCTCCTCCTGGGGAGCAGGCCTAAGCCGGCAGTCGGACATCCTTAGTGCCACCACCGCACCTGGCTCAGGGCTTCTGGCTGAGCAGCCCTCCCCCTGTGGGAGTGCACTGACCACCACAGAGCAGCTTTTGCATTGAGCGTGTGCCCCCTGTTGGTCAGTGCGCATCATAGTGGTCGGTCGTTCCCCTCTTTGGTAGATTTGCATATTAGCCTTTATTATATAGGATTTGTAAGAGATTTTTATGTATTCTAGATACAAGTCCTTTATCAAATATATAATTTGCAAATATTTCATCGGACACTCTGGATTGTCTTTTCACATTCTTGATGATATCATTGGAGCACAAAAGTTTTTAATTTTAATAAAATCCAAAGTGTTTCTGCTGTTGTTGTTTGTGTTTTGTTGTCTTTCTAAGAAAGCATTTTCTTCTATTAGTTTTAAACTTTTAGGTTTTTATTAAATTTAGTGGGGTTACGTTGGTTAATAAAACTATATAGTTTTCAAGTATACAACTCAATGATGCATCATCTGTATATTGCATTGTGTGTTCACCACCCAAAATAAAATCTTCTTTCATCACCGTATTTGCCTCCCTTTACACCCCACTATCTCTCTTACCCCAGTTTTCGTCCCTTTGGTAGCCACCATAATGTTGTCTGTATCTCTGAATTTTTTGTTTGTCATTTGTTCAATTGTTGCTTTCAGATTTATATCTCACAAGTAAATAAAATCCTATGATTCTTAACTTTTTCTGTCTAACTTATTTTGCTTAGCATAATATTCTCAAGATCCATCCATTTATTGTAAATGTCATTACTTCATGTTTTCTTATGGCTGAGAATATATGTACCACATCTTCTTTATACAATTATCTATCAAAGGACACTGGTTACTTTCATATCTTGGCCATTGTTGTCCTTATATTTGGATGTTAATTCCATTTTCTTATTTTTTATATAGTGTAGAATAGGGGTTCAATTTCATTCTTTTTCATTTGACTATCCAGTTGCCCCAACTCCATTTGTTGAAAGGACTATTCTTTTATTTCTTACTAGTGACCCAGTGCATGAAATTTGTGCACATTAAAAGGGGATTAATTAGAGGAACTCATTTAATATTGCTATTTGCCCTTTCTCTATAATAGAAGTGTCAAGATGAAAGAAAATTAGTAAAATGTATATGAAAACTTTCCTCCTGTCAGAGTCTGGGGCGCACCATGGGACCCAGAGTCAAGTCCCTGCCCACCCACATGCACCTCAAAATCGCATGAGACCCAGACGTGGCCAGCCCCTGTAGACCCGGCCAGTCCCACCCTTGTCAAGCCCTGCCAGGTAGGGGTGTAGCCTCAGGTCCCCTCACCCAGGGCCAGAACGGGGGACATGGCCTAAGGTCCCCCAGCCCAGACCAGGGCAGAGGGCATGCCTTGAGGTCCTCTGTCAAGCCCTGCCAGGTGGGGGACATGGCCTGAGATCCCCTGTCAAGCCCTGCTGGGTGGGAGCACAACCTGAGGTCCCCTGTCAAGCCCTGCGAGGCAGGGGGTGTGGTCTGATGTCCTCTGGCCTGGTGCCAGGGTGGGGAGTGTGGCCTGAAGTCCCCTGTCAAGCCCCATCTGGTGGGGGGCGCGGCCTGAGGTCCCCTGGCTTGGTGCTGGGGTGGGGGGAAAGCCTGAGGTCCCCTAGCCCAGCACCAGGACAGGAAGCGCACCTTGAGGTCCCCTGTCAAGCCCTGCCGGGGGGGCGTGGCCTGAGGTCTCCTGTCATCCCCCACAGGTGCAGGGGAGGGTGTAGCCTCAGGTCCCTGTTGATTGCTCATTAAGTCTCCTTATGGGAACTTGGCCTCAGCTGTGGGTGCAGCCATCTTTGTGACGGAGTGATGGTCAATTAGCATATTCCCTCTTTATTAGATAGGATAATAACCTTGTCAAAATAAAATGATCATATTGACAAAATTGTTCTCTAGACTCTCAATTCTATTCCATTGATTTATATGCCTTTTCTTATTATATTACTTGTTGTCTTGAGTACAGTATCTTTAAAATAAATTTTGAAACCAGGGAGTGTGTCTTCCACTTTTATTCTTTCCCTCAGATTGCCTATTGAATTTCCATGTGATTTTTAGAATCGGCTTGTCAATTTCTGCAAATAAACCAGATAGAATTTAGATGAGAGTTGGTGATGACATCGAATCTGTAAATCAATATGAAAGTAATCCCATCTTACTAGTATTAACTCTTCCAATTCAAAATTTTAGGTCTTTTCATTTATTTAGATCTCTTCTTATAGCAATGTTTTATAATTTTCAGAGTACAAGATTTACACTTTTTTTTAATTAAACTTACATCTGACATTTTATTATTTTTGACTAGAGGCCCAGTGCACAAAATTTGTGAACATGCGGGGGGGGGGGATCCCTCAACCTGGCCTGCACCCTCTCCAATCCGGGACCCCTCAGGGGATGTCTGACTGCTGGATGTCTAATCCGGCAGTCAGACATCCCTCTCACAACCCAGGACCACTGGTTTCTAACCACTCAGCTGCCTGCCTGCCTAATGCTCCTATCTGCTCCCCTACCTGCCTGATTGCCCCTAACCGCCTCAGCCTCCCTGCCTTGTCACCCCTAATGGCCCTCCCCTGCCAGCCTTGTTGCCCCCAATGTGCATATGGCTGGGATCCCTCAGCCTGGCCTATCCCTCTTGCAGTCCGGGAGCCCTCGGGGGATGTCCTTGGGGGAGCAAGCCTAAGCCAGCAGTTAGCCATCCTTAGCTCTGCTACAGAGGCGGAGAGGCTCCTGCCACCAATGCTGTGCTTGCCAGCCATGAGGCCAGCTCAGGGCTTCTGGCTGAGTGGCACACCTCCTGTGGGAGCGCACTGACCACCAGGGGACAGCTCCTGCATTGAGCGTCTGCCCCCTGGTGATTAGTGTGCATCATAGCAACTGGTTTTTTCACCATTTGGTCGATTTGCATATTAGCCTTTTATTATATAGGATACTATTACAAATTAAATTGTATTAACATAGTTCCTGGATTAGTTATTGCAAGTGTACAGATATAGTAATTAGCTTTTGATATTCATCTTATATATTGCAACCTATGTGAACTTGTTTATTAGTTCTCATAGTTTACTTTAGTGGATTCCTTAAGATTTCAAACATACTAAGATCATTTATCTACAAATGGAGGTACTCCCATTTCTTCCTTTAGAATCTGCCCACCTATATTTTTCTTGCCCATTTGCTTGGATGAGAACTTCCAGCACAATATTACAGAAATTATGAGAGCAGACATCCTGTCTTATCCCTCAGTTTAGTGGGAAAACATTCACTTTTTGCTCAGTTAGTATGATATTAGCTGAGTATATTTGTAGGCAATTTTTATAAGGTTGAGGAAGTTCTATTCTAATCCTAGTTTGTTCAATGTTTATATAATGAAACAGTGTTAAATTTTGCCAAATATTGTTTTTATATCTATTGAGGCGATCATGTGGCTTTTGTCCTTTGTTCTATTGATATAATATTTTTATTTATTGGATGTTACAGTAAACTTGTGTCCCTGGGATAAATTACAGTTGTTCATGGTGCATAATCCTTTTAATATGTTGCTCAATTCCATGTTCTCACAGTTTGTTCACTATATTTTCATGTTTATTCATAAGAATTATTGGTCTGTAGTTTTGTTTTATGTCTTTGTCTATTTTTTGGAATGAAGATAAAACAGGCCTCATATAATGAGTTGGGAAGTATTGCATTCTCTTATTTTTGAAAGAAGTTGTGAAAAAGTGTTCATAAGTATTATTTTTTAAATATTTGGTATATATTACTAGGCTTTCTTTGGGCCTGGGCTTTCTTTAGGTAGTTTTTCTTTTTATTATTAAACCAATATTTTTTTTTGTTATAGCTGTAGTCAGATTTTCTTTTTCATTTTGAGTCATTTTCAATACTTTGTGACTTACAAATTTTCCATTTCACCAAAGTTAACTGTTGCTCCTAAGTATTAATATGTTGTCCTTATTTAATCACAACAAAGTATTTTCTAATTTCTCTGACAATTTCTTCTTTCATCCATTGGTTATTTAGAAATACATTATATAATTGCCACATATTTATTAATTTCCCAAATTTCAATCTGGTTTTGATTTTTAATTTAAATCCATTGTTATTAGAAAATGTAGTTAGTAGATTTCAATTCTCTTAAATTTATTAAGTCTAATCTCATGGCCTAGCATATTGTCTTTCATAGAGAATATTCTATGTGAACTTGAGAAGAATATTTACTGTGTTGCCATTGGTTGGAGTATTCTATGAATGCTTATTAGGTATACTTGCTTTATAAAGCTGTTGAAATACATTATGTTCTTGGTCATATTTTGTCTAGTAATTTTATCCATCACTGAAAGTATAATATTGAATTCCTCAATTATAGGTAAATTATCTATTTCCTTCTTCATGTTTGTAAATTCATGTTTTTTGTAATTTAGGGCTCTGTTATTAGGTGCCTATATAATAAAAATTATATCTTTCTGCTGAATGGATTCTTTTATTATTATAAAGTGACCTCCTTTTTTTATATCTCTAGTAACATAATTTGTCTTTAGGAACATAGTGTAAAGTCTATTTTGTCTTAAGATAAATCTGACATTTGAGCCATTTCCCAGTAAGTGCTGTTGCTTGATTCTCTTCCTCTATATTAATCTCACTGTCCTATGCTTCTACATTTCTCTATTTGTTTTTTTTGTTATAAAGTAGACTACCTATTTATTCATTCATTTCTTTGGCCTTCCCTCACTAGACTGAGAGCTTCATGCTCTTAGTCATGGAAGAAAATAATGAGCTTAATTTTGGATATGTGATAATTTCTATTTATTCTATTTCTTGTGGTGATTTGGTTAATAAAAAATTACATGTTTTGGGTGTACAGTTCTATACTATATCATCTGTATATTGTATTGTGTATTTACCACCCAAATAAAATTTGTTTCATCATATATTTGACCCCCTTTACTATTTAATGTTGCCCCCCACCCTCCTTCCCTTGGTAACCACCATACTGTTTTCTGTGTCTCTTAGTTTATGTTTGTTTGTTTTTCTTGTTTATTCATTTGTTGCTTTCAGTCTTATATTCCACATATGAGTGAAATGATATGGTTCTTGACTTTTCTGTCTGAATTATTTTGCTTAGCAAGATATTTAAACAATATACCATTTGCAACAACATGGATAGAATTGGAGAGCACTATACAAAGTAAAATAAGCTAGTCAGAGAACGATAAGCATCACATGATCTCATTCATATGTGGAATATAATTAACATAAACTGATGAACAAAAATAGATCCAGAGACATAGAAGCACCGAACAGACTGTCAAATCTCAAAGGGAAGGTGATGAAGGCCTGGGCTGGGGGGCGGGGGCAGGCTGGCAGAGGTCAATGGGGGGAAGGGGGATATTTGTAATGTTTTCAATAATAAGTAATTAAAAATATAATATATTGTAGCAACTCTGAATACTGATCCTCATCTTATCTCAGAGCTTGTTTTGTTATGTTTATGTAACAATTTGACTGGAAAATTTTTAGTATAAAATCGGTTTCTCTGTGACCTGGCTCCTCATAGGCTCAGCCTTGGACATGGGCACAGTTACACTTGGATGACAGTGGGTCTTTTCAGGAGCCCCTTGGTCTCTTCGCTGATCTCTTGATTAAGCTGTCTTCCTCTGCTGGTTTCATATATAGCTATTAGGCTTTGCTAATGACAAATGATTGCTCTGTAATTGTTGATAATACTTTGGAGTATACTTTACTACACAGTCTAATTCGATTAAATCTGGGCTTCTTTGTAAGGGTAGATTTTGAAGCAAGTCTTTGAGATTTGTTCTGACACCTAGAGGGCCTTTCCCAGATAGAGGTTTTCCTAAGAAATGTTTTTTTTCATTTGTGGTATACCTTTAGGACAATTCTCATACACATTAAATACTTTTTGAAGTAATTTTACCAGTCTTGTTTGTTTTTCTAGGAAGTGAATCTATGAAATTTCTATGCTACCAATTGAAAGTATAAGTTGCATATTAATATTTATAAGAGAACTTTCTCAATTTTGACAGTCCAATGAGCTTATTTGTTTGGGGGTTTATAATCATCATTATGAAAATAAGCAGCAATATTCACATATATTAGTACTTAAAGGTTCAAGACAACTAATCCTAATATATAAAAACCCAGGGTCCATAACATCCAAAACAACCAAAGGTCAACCAGAAGTCAGTCCTGCAGTCAGTTCTGGGTTGCCATGGCAACCCAGCACTGACTGCGCTGCTGTGGGCAGGCAACCCAGCACGGACTATAGAGGGGTCTGTGGATCAGACCCAGAGAGAGGCCCGGAGAGAGAGAGGCAGGGTTTAATCTGCAGCCTCCATGGCATCTGTTGATCAGCCATTGCCTCCCTCTTTCTCTCCAGGCTTCACCAGCAGCTGCACTTTTGTTTCTATCTGGGCCTCTGTGGGGGCTGCTGATCAGCTCCACCTCTCTGATCAGACCTGGAGATAGACCCAGAGATGCTAACTGGCATAGAAAACAACCAATCAGAACCAAATCAGAACTACGAGGAGCCAATGGCTGCCTAGGAGGCAGAGCTTTTGATGCTGACTGGCATAGAAACTGACCAATCAGAACCTAACTGGGTGAACTGTGAAGGCAGAACCTAAGGTGTAGGCTGAGTAGGGGTTTTAAGGGCAACAGCTATTTGGTGTAAGGTGTAAGAAAGCAGTTCAATTTTTTAATGACCAGTTTGGCAGAATAGTGCATATGGCTGGCTACCAGCCCAGATATAGGGATTATGTATTTTTGTCTGCCAAGAGCATCTCCTGCTGAAAAAGGCTGCCCTCTCCCCCCATTTAAGCAATCCTATTTTATATAATCTATCTATACTAATAAAAGGGTAATATGCTAATTAGACCGGGTCTACCGGCTATTTTCTGGACATCTGACTTCCTTCTGGACAAAGCCATGGTGGTGGGGGCTGAGACAGAGAGGGCAGTTTGGGGCGAGATCAGGCCAGCAGGGGAGGATCATTGGGGGTGAGATCAGGCCAGCAGGAGAGGGCAGTTAGGGGTGATCAGGCAGGCAGAGGCAGTTGGGGGCAAGATCAGGTCGGCAGGGGAGAGCAGTTGAGGGCGAGATCAGGTTGGCAGTGAAGGTCAGTTAGGGGAGATCAGGCAGGTAGACAGAGAGGTTAGGGGCAATCAGCAGAGGGGTTAGAGGCAATCAGGCAGGCAGGCAGGTGAGCAGTTAGGAGTTAGTGGTCCCATATTGTGAGAGGGATATCCAACTGCCGGCAGTCAGACATCTCCCAAGGGGTCCCCGATTGGAGAGGGTGCAGGCTGGGTGGAGGGACCTGCCCCCCCATGCACAAATTTCGTACACCAGGCCACTAGTTATCTAATAACTGAAGTTCCCTATACTTTCTCCAGAGCACCCCATTGTCAAGCTGTCCATTTATGTCATCTTGTATTTTCCTGTGATTTTCTGACAATCAAAAACACGGCCAGTAATTAGAGCATTGTCCCCATATGCCAAGGTTGCAGGTTTGATCTTCAGTTAGGGTACCTCTGAGAATCAACCAATGAAAGCATAAATATGTGAAACATCAAATTAATCTCTCTCTCTCAAAATTAATTTTTAAAATTAACAAATAAACACCCACATAATCTTAAATCAGATTCATGGGATAAAAATTGTGAGCATTTCAGTAGGCTGGCACTAAGGTATGAGAGGCTGTGGGTCTAAGTACTAAATAATCTGAATTTACCAATTAATCTTATTAAATTTTTAAATGATTCATTAAATTTTCAAATTTTAAAAATTATTCATCTGAGATATTCTAGCCCTTCATTAATGAAAAAGTAAAATAATTCAGCACATATGGAACTTTATTAATGATATAAATTTATACTGGTATAAATTTAAAATATGAGATTTGTAATAAAATTTAAGTCACAAATTACAAACTTTCTGAAGGACTACATGGGGAATCTGGTTCAGTTTAACATACCACCCTCAACATATCTCTGCTGATACATTTCTACTCAATAATGATTACATAGGTTTATATAGGGTTATAAGAACATATTTATTACACTTTTCTTTGTGAAAGTTAATAAATGTTAAATACCTCACAGATATTTAATTATGGTCTCTTGGTTTCACAAAATAGTCAATTTCTCATCATAAATTTTCTCATAAATATTATGCTATGATAATTACATTCACCTTCTATGCCTTGTCCTTCTTTTCCAAAAGAGCATAATGATATTATATGAGTGAAATTCTGATACAGATCAGTAACATAAGACTGGAGAAGATATAATTTTTAAATAGAAAATTCAAGAATGGAATGTTAATGACTGAGTAGAAAACAAATCACAGTTGATAAAAATTTGGGTTGAGAGACATTTTCATGTATAGTTTCAGTAATACTAAGTTTATGCAACAATTCAAATTGAATTATTTATTGACAGATATTTTTCATCAGTTTTCTATTAGTTATAAAAGATAATCTCTTCATTAAGTCTCCCATGTACAGGTTATATTATATAATATAAATCCTGTTTATAATGTACATTTTCTTAGCTAAACTTGTATCCATAGAATCAAAGCCATCTTTAGTACTTTTTTATTTATGACATATTCTCAATTAAATTGGGGTCTGCATTAAAGGGTTTTCTCCACATTCATTACTATACTAATGGGGCAATTGCATTATAAGTAGAACATAGAAAATACAAAGAATATTTTCAAAATGTACAATTCGAAAATGAAACCCAAAACCTTAAACAGTTTTCATTTTCCTACTATTAAAGAAAAAACAGCATTAAGCAAATAAATGTGTAAAAGTGATTGTTTATTCTTTTTCTGGGGTAGCAATAAACTCCAATCCATGTAAGGAGATGATTTATTGTGGGTATTTTTTTCTCATTCTCTTCAAAAGTGAAGTTGGTTTCTTTAAATATCCACACTGCCCCTGGTCTCATAAGCTTTTGCCAAACAGAGCATAAGGTTTGATATTCAGTGATGATTCCAGCTGCATATATGTGGAAATGCTCTTGCAAGGTTGTTTTATTTCCTATTTGCCACACTTCATGCCACAGAGTAGTACCTAAAAGTTAAAGGCATTTTCTTGAAATGAGCCACATGATAAAACAGCGCATAAGAAAGAGGCAATAGGGTGCAGTGCAAGTGTGCTGTGAAAACGGGTAAACCAGATGTCAGCAATGCTTGAGCTCAGTTGTGGATGTGTTAATTTTCCCCCAGATCTGTTCAGGAAGCTGGCAGCAGAATCCCTTGCCTCACAGATCAGGGAAATAGCTCAGAGAAGGCTCAGAGGCAGAAAGAGCAACTGACAGGGAAAATTAATTGAAGCCTTTTTTTTTTGTTTAAGAGAAAGTGAGACTGTTTCATGTAGTGTTTTGTTTGCTTGCTTAAAAGCAGACTTAAACCACAAAGATTATAATTTAATGGGATTAAATAGAATAGGATTTATTAAACTCTAGGTTACCTGATTGAGCTAATCAAACCGTACTCTTTATATATGGATCAAAAAGAAAAATGGGCAGTTAAGTGAATTAGTGAATATTATTGTCTGAGTCTATGACAAAACGAATAATTCAATCCATGTGATTAGATTTTATATACAGAGTTCTTGTCCTAAATTGAAGGTGGAATATTTCAATGAATATTCAGCATTTATTCTTGCAATAATTTGTTAAGAATGAAAATCAACTATGTGTGGACCATCAGCATCATATCTCCATATAATTGATATTTTGTTTTTGAATGAACATTTTGGTTTTGCAACTCATGAAATCAAAATTGAACCAAAAATAAGTTATTTTTATTCATCTTTCCTACAAATACTTGTTTAGTAAAGTTCTATGATAAGGTGACAGTTGTCCATCAATATCTCTTCTTCCAGTATGCTACAATAGAAGAATGGAATTTTATCTGTATATCCAGCTGGTCAGAATACTGTGTTTTACCACCTCTCTTATAGTTAAGTTTTGTTATGTGACTAACAACCAAAGGTATATATTGGAAGTTGTATGTGTCACTTTTGCAAAATGTCCTTAAATGGAGGGGGTGTGGTCTTCTGTTTCCTACTTCCTGCTGGCTAGAAGACAGACATGGTCGCTGCAGAGCTGGAGGTAAAGGTAAAGCATCCATCTCAAAGCTTAAGGCTTTGAAATTAAGAAACTCAGTGACATAACCTTGACACTGGGAATGTCATACCAGCCCTGGAACACCTATGAGGGACTTTTATGAGACCAAGAAACAAATTTCTGTTTTATTTAAGCCCCTGCTACTTTGGATTTTCTAATTATCAGACAAATCTTAGTCTAACTATTGTGTCCCTACCGTGTAGCAGAAACAATTGTAGACACTGTTAAAAAAATGCCCTGCTGTCATGAAACTTGCATTCTGGTGCAGGTTAATATAAATAGGTTAAAGGGATAGGAAATCCCAAGATGGACCATTTTCTCTGTTATGTAAGGGGGCCGGCAGAGTTCTATGATAAGGTGACATTTAACAGAAACCTGAAGCATGCATAGAAGTGAATTATGCCGAAGCTTGGGAGCAAAACATTTCAGATCCTAAGGTAGGAGTTTATCTCCCTTGGAAAGTTGGAGGCTAGTATGCTAGGAGCAGAATGAATGGTGAAAAGATCAGTAGAGAATAAAAGACCTCCTAGGTGATTAAGAGACTCTGGCCTTTACATTGGTTGGATGAAAAGCAATCAGAAGTGTCTTGTGTGGAGAAGAAACATCACTCTGGCACATTTACAATGGTCACTCTGACAACTGTGTTTGCCTGACGAAAAGGCAGTCACAGTTGAAATGCTGAAAAGATTTTTTAACAATATGTGATCCTATAATGCAATAATTATGCTCAAGATCAGAAATGTGATGGCTTTTTCTGAATATAATCCACAATTTGTACATATGAACTGCTCTGACCCATATGCCAAGATTTTGTATTCAGCATATGTGTAATTTTAATCTTTACAGCAATCTTAAGATATTTTAAATTCTGATTTTATATCAAGGAAAACGTGAATAGAAGTTTTCCAAGGTTACATGTAGAATCATTAATTATAGAAATGGTTTTCAGACTTGGAAAATCTGAGTCTAGACTTGCTTGCCTTCCTAGCTAATCTCTTAACCATTATGCAATATTGCTTTCCAGTTTGATTATCCTATGGCACGTTTAAAGACAGAAAACACCTGCGGAGTGACTTTTACATTAATAAGAAAAGAAATCATATCATACAATTGATAGAGCAGATGACACAATGCACATTAGCCATGATTTTCCTTGACTGCACTTTGTGTCACCAGGATAGGTACCCATACATCATTATGATTTAATCTCATCTACACCTCTGGTAAAACGAGGGTTAAAATGTCTCAAATTTATAGTAGTTAATAAAAGCCCTTTTGGGTTTTGTTTATTTCTAAGTGGTGAAGAATTAATTTGTCATGCTCCAGAGGGTGCCAATCTCCAGTTAACACCCCATGTGTGGTCAGCACATTTGTAATGGATTGGCTGTGGCTTATGAGGGAATCAAGAGGCTCAGGTCCCAACATTAACAAGTACTGGGTCCATAGTTTGTGGGCCTTGTGATAATTCAGGGGTAGATACAAGGAGGTAGCTAGCTCATTAGTTACTCACTGAATACTGGAGTATCACACCAGCCATTACAAATTTGGAAGATATAAAAAAAAACTGTATTTTGATCATATTTCCTCTAAGGATGCTATACTGGTTACAAGGTACTGGTAATAAGTAAAACTCTTCTTTTCTGAAAAGAGCTCAAATTCTTAAGCTATATATAGTTAGTGACATTCACAATTTCACAAAACATCTGCTAGTTTTATCTAGCTATTGGTCAACTTGCTAAACAATCACGTGATAACCTGCTACTTGTCATAAGGTAGTCAGATTTTAAAAGCCACATTCTGACTTTTCTTTCATCCTATGTTGATATCAGGATACAGCCATGTGGTATGCAAACACATATTTGATTGAGCTCTCATTTGGATCAGGTTAGTAATAATTTTGACCTAGACTGTTGAATGATAGGATTGAATTTTAATCTTCAATTAGTGCCTTATTAATGTAATAGAAATCAAGGTTCTTTTCCAATTGTAAGGTTATTTTAGTAATTGTTAATGTCCCTTCACCTTTGTATTTAATATGGCAATGCTTATATCCTAAAGTGAATTTTAAATGATGGAGAAATAACTGTAAATGTAGAAAAGTGAGATATTAATACATTAAAGAAAAATGGTGACAAAGAATATATAATTGAAGTTTACTTTTTTTAAATTTATTTTTATTGCTGAAAGTACTACAGATGTCCCATTTTCTTTTTCCATTGACCCCTTCTAGACTGCAACCACCCTCTACCCCAGGCCTTCACCCCACTATTGTCTATGTCCATGGGTTATGTACATACACATACAAGTTCTTTGGTTAATCTCTTCCCACCCACCCACTCACCCCTGCCTTCCCTCTGAGATTCAACAGTCTGCTCCATGCTTCTATTGTCTCTGGGTCTATTTGGTTCAACAGTTTATTTTGTTCCTTAGATTCCACGTATGAGTGAGAACATGTGATATTAGTTTTTCTCTGATTGGCTTATTTCACTTAGCATAATACTCTCCAGGTCCCTCCATGCTGTCTAAAAGGGTCAGAGATCATTCTTTTTTATTGTGGCATAGTATTCCATGGTATAAATGTACCACAGCTTTTTCTTTTTTGTAATCCACTCATCTACTGATGGGCCCTAGGGCTAAGTGAAGTTTTAATAAAGAAAATTGAGCAATAACTACCAGCCATATCATGGCACAATTTCCCTTTAGTGTTAATTGCATTTCAGTCTTTTTTTTTTTTTTTTTTTTTTAAGGATTCTGTGGTGGGAGTGGCAAACCACAATACTGTGCTACCTAAACACTCATTTCTAAAGGTTTTATTTTATCTAATACTAGAGGCCTGATGCATGAAGATTCATGCAAGAATGGGCCTTCCTTCCCCTGGCTGCTGGCACCACCTTTGCTCTGGCCAGAGCCACCTTTTCACTTGGGCCCCCACGCTGCCTTCCCACGCTGCCCAGAGGCCTGGAACGGCTGGGGCAGTGCAAAATGTCTGCATCATCACCATGGCAATGACACAAGTGTCCCCACACCCTGTCCTCAACAGCTCTGTGCCTGCATATGCAAATTAACCCACCATCTTTGTTGGGTTAATTTGCATACTCACTCCTGATTGGCTGGTGGGCTTCGCAAAGGTACGGTCAGTTTGCATCTTACTCTTTTATTAGTGTAGATGGTAAAATACCATACATGTAATCCCATTTTAGCCAAAATTTAGAAATGCAGTGTGTCAAAAGGCAACTTTCACAAATAAGAATGAATTACTACTTTAAAACATTGCATTTTACTTAGTTCATGATCTGAATCCATCAGTGCCTTATATGAGCATACCTACTGACCAGCATTTCTCTCTTCTCTGTATCCCATGCTCCTCTCCCCAGCATTGCCCTTTCTGTAATTGGATGGTTAGTTTTAGGATTGTTTCATTTCAAGGTAGAGCCATATTTTGAATGAATCCCTGACAGGAAGCAATACAAATAGAAACTCTCTCTTTCCCATCATCTGCTGGAGTAAACAGTTCTATTTTAGAAGCCTGAAAAAGACATCCATTGCTCCAACTATCTGAGGTCGCTGTTTTTGAAGAAATGGCCACGTAACAGCTGCAAGAGAAAAGACTAAGAGAACTTTCCCAGAGACTGAGAGTAGCCACGTTGTTTCCTCCACGCAGACCCTTAAATTATATTGTCTCACTTAGGATGTCAATGAAGCCAACGGTCACGATTGTTTTTGTTTTTGTCTTTCGAGACAAGGACACTCAAGAAAGTTTTTTCTGTTTAAAAGCACCCATTACAGAAAGGGATGGAATACTAAAAAGAAGGCATCCAATAAAACCTTTTATTGAATAATGAAAGAAGGATGATATCAATGTTTTGTTTTTTTATCTGGTCAAGAAATTTCTCTGTAACAGTCTTTCGGTGCCCAGAGTTCTAATGGGTTTATGATTACTAATGGCTTTTTAATCTCATCGTCTGTAATGTTAGAGTTTTAAATCTATTTACTTCCATTTCCTGACAGGCATCAGAGACAAAGAGGGCATTTACTGGCTTTGTGTTACACTTTTTATTGCATTAAAATTGCCCAGACTTTTGCATCAGCAACTCAACTGAAAAGGTTTGGGGGTTGGGAAAATATAAAGAGAAAAGAGATCAGAGTGTTAGAACTATCCTCTTACCTGATATAAAGGTTCATGTTAGACTCACAAATCAACAAACAACAAGTGCTAGCTTTTGCATACCTAGAAAATGTTTCCCAATGTTGACAGTTTGTGAGTTTTGCATGGGCCCGAAAGAACAAACATGGTTCTCTTATATTTAATATACATTAGATTATATTTACATTATCTTCTGCTACTTATTTCATAATCATTTATGGTTCAGGGATCCACTTTGTTTTGACCTGGGTTATATGCTATAGCGATAGTAAATATATTTTTGTTTTCTCTTGGTACAGTGATGTGGAGGAGGATCATTTGGGTCATTTTGGACAATTCATTGAGCTTCTCTTGTTTTGAATTTCCTCACTTGTAAAATGAAAAGGTTTAGAGAAAGTGTTTTCTTACCTCAGAGCCTTTTAAAAGTAGAACATGTATGTCAAAATGTCTTTGTAAATGTCCACGTTTTAGAGAGAACCAAAGCACAATCTACACAGGAGGAAAAAACTGAAGAAGTGAAAGCAAATAAAATAATGATGAGAAAAAAGCTCAAAGTCACTAATCATCCGAGAGATGCAAATTAAAACAACAATGTGGTACCACCTCACACCTGTCGGAATGGCTATCATCAACAAATCAACAAACAACAAGTGCTGGTGAGGATGTGGAGAAAAAGGAACCCTTGTGCACTGCTGGTGGGAATGCAGACTGGTGCAGCCACTGTGGAGAACAGTATGGAGTTTCCTCAAAAAACGAAAAATGGAACTCCCATTTGACCCACTAATCCCACTTCTAGGAATATATCCCAAGAAATCAGAAACACCAGTCGGAAAGGACATATGCACCTGTATGTCCATAGCAGCACAACTGACAATAGCTAAGATTTGGAAACAGCCCATATGCCCATCAGCAGATGAGTAGATTAGAAAGCTGTGGTACATCTACACAATGGAATACTACTCAACTCTAAAAAAGAAAAACTCTTAGCATTTGAAACAGCATAAGGACCGGGAGAGTATTATGCTAAGGGAAATAAGCCAGTCAGAAAAAGATAATTACCACATGATCTCACTTATATATGGAATCTAATGAACAAAATAAACTGATGAATAAAATAGAACCAGAGTCATAGAAGCATGGAACAGAATGACAAATTTCAGAGGAAAAGTAGGGGTGGAAAGGTGGGAGGGGAGTGATTAACAGGGGAATTTATATGTATATATTCATAATCCATGGACACAGACAACAGAGTGGTGAAGGTCTGGGAGGGGTGTGTGTGGGCTGGAGGGAGTCAATGGGGAAAACACACACACACAAACAAACAAAGAGGACAATAAAGATAATTTCAAAAAAAGAAAATAATAAATGCCAAATAAGAGCATATGCATTAAAAATTCACTCAATTATATGCACCAGCACACTATCTCAAAAATAGCACTATTAAACAACTCCTTGAAAATGTATCATTTAATTTTAACACATCAAAAAAAAAAAGCTCACTTTCCATAGTTAGAGACAAATAAAAAAAAAGATAAAGGAAATCAGGATAATTTCACTTTTATATGGTATCTAATGAACAAAATAAACAGAATAGAATAAGACTCATAATACAGAGAACAGACTAATAGCGGTCAGAGGGGAGGGGGCTTGGAGGCCTGGGTGAGAAGGGTGAAGGGATGAAGAAAAGAAAAAAACGCAACTCATAGATACAGTCAACAGTATGGTGATAACTAGAGGGGAAGGGGGTAGAGGCAGAAGAAGGGAAAGTGAGGTGGTACATGGTGATGGAAGGAGACTTGACTTTGAGTGGTAAACAAACAATACAATATACTGATGATGTATTATAGAATTGTACACCTGAAACCTATATAATTTTATTCACCCATGTCACCCCAATGAATTCAATAAAAATATTTTAAAAATTCAAATATTAACTCATTTATTAAACCAGTCATCATTAACCTATATTTTACTTCTCTCCTCTACTCTTTTACTGCACTCTGTTAATACTCTTATATGATGCTTAACATATTATTTAATTTTTATTGTATAGTATATCAAGTCCTATCACTTATGCTTTTGTTTTGTTTTGTTTTGTTTTTACAAGTTTGATATTAACCTGTAGTGCTTGGCATATAGTCTCAATTATTTTGGTTGACTTGAACTACTAAATCATAAATTCAAGTTTATTTCAGATCATAAATGATCAAAAGTAACAAATCATGATTTATTTAGTAATTAGATAAGCCAATAAATGTATTTGCGAAAGCTTTTTAGCTCCAACTACTGAAAAAAAGTGATGTTTTTCATTGTCCTTCCATTAATCAGAAATTTAATCAGAATAGCTAGCTCTATCAGTATCCTTGGTAACTGAAATTCTTACTCTATTGTATTTGAAAAGAAAAAAATATATTACTTTATTAACATAAATTGAATTAAATGTTTTTTGGAGACCTAAATTATTGAAGTAAATGATTCAGATATATTTTCCAAATGCCACCATTTAATTTTAGCACATTTATGAGAAGCAATTCCTAAGATGCAATAATGCTGTGTATGTTAGTCAGGATGGTCTCAGTGTTCACAGCAAAATTTGATTTCTCACTCCAAGTCTCATGTAGTTTACTGAACTCTCCAGAGCTGTGTTCCTCTGTGCAGTGACTTAGCAGCCTACCTGCTGCCATTGTTGACCCATTAATGCCAAAATGTGGCCACCAGAAAAGCCAGGGAAGGAAAGACAGAGTGGCAGTGTCACTTGGGAAGTTTACATTGCCACAGCCACAATCATTTCTCTCACCATTCACTTGTCAGAGCTAGTCCAATGGCCCTTCTCAGAAACAAAGGGGTTGAGGAGTGTGGTAGAACACATCCTAGTAGATATTCTGTGGACATTAAATAATTTTGCCACAGGAGAGAATAATGAGACTAGCCCATCCAAGGAGCTTCTGTAAGGTTACTTGGAAAGGATCATTACAATAAACTGGAAAAGTGGAGAAATACTAGCATTTAACAAGCCAGCTTTGCTTATACCTAAAAAAAAAAAAAAAGTAAAGGCAACTCTTTTTTTTTTTTTCTTTCCAGAAAAATTTAACAGGTTTATTTATATTGTTATAAAGTTGAACTGCTGAAACTTGTTCACTGAAACATTTGACTTGCATTAATGCTTTATGTCCCCGCATTTATATTAAAAAAATTCACACACAAATGAAAATGGAAAAACTGCCAATACCTGATTTCTGTCCCCTATTTTCAACTTGCAATCATATACTTAGGTACCTTTTGACCCCGTGGGAAAAAAAAACAAAAAAAAACACCTAATGTTCAGAACTACCAATAACAGGAAGAAGAGAAACTTTTTAAAAGAATGAAATGTTTTCCATCATAATGGATTCTTAAGCACGTTCTCCACGTATGCGGCGTGTTAGCTGGATGTCTTTTGGCATAATTGTTACACGTTTGGCATGGATAGCACACAGGTTGGTGTCTTCAAAAAGGCCAACCAGATAGGCCTCACTTGCCTCCTGCAAAGCACCAATCACTGCACTTTGGAAGCGCAGGTCTGTTTTGAAGTCCTGAGCAATTTCTCGCACCAGACGCTGGAAGGGAAGTTTGCGAATGAGAAGTTCAGTGGACTTCTGATAATGTCTAATTTCACGAAGTGCCACAGTACCGGGCCTGTAACAGTGAGGTTTCTTCCCCCCTCCAGTGGAGGGCACACTCTTCCGAGAGGCTTTGGTAGCCAGCTGCTTCCTCGGGGCTTTGCCCCAGGTCGATTTGCGGGCAGTCTGCTTGGTACAAGCCATGGTACAGAGACCTCTTTACTTACCCCCCTTCTCCTTCGGCTGGAGCTCAGGGAGTTGGAGGCGGCGCAGGCATTGGAGTGTGACGGCGGCTGCGAACACAATTCAAGGCAACTCTTCATGCATGGCAATGAGACCCAGCCAACAATGGTCATGATAAGCAGACTAGAGAGGTCAGGTATATTATTTATAACACATTGTTTTATAGATGACATGGCAGTGTTTAAAAACATTAACATTAGAGTCAGAATGTTTAGTTTCAAGTTTCAGTTCACCAACTGCTAGTTGTGATTTTGGGCAAGATAACTAACTTCTTCAAGTCAGTATCTTCATCTATAGTTGTAGAAACTAGATATATAACTCATAAAGTTATGATGTAAATTAAAGAATTGATATTTGTGGAGATCTTGCATTTGTGCCTGGCAAATAAAAATAATAACATATGTAAAACAACTAATACTTTTTAAATGACTTTATTGGTTTTCTTGATATATTCTATGTAGTTTTGAAGAAGCATTCTAATAATTAAGAGATGATATTTCATTATCCTATCTAATAAAAGAGTAATATGCAAATTGACCATCACTCCAACACACAAGATGGCCATCCCCATGTCATCAAAGATGGCTGCCCCCATGTGGACACAAGATGGCCACCACAGATGGCCGGCAGGGGAGGGCAGTTGTGGGCGATCAGGCCTGCAAGGTTAGGGCAGTTGGGGGGGACCAGGCCTGCAGGAGAGAGCAGTTAGGGGCCACCAGGACTGCATGGGAGGCAGTTGGGGGGGACCAGGCCTGCAGGGGAGGGCAGTTAGGTGCAATTGGGACAGCAGGGGAGCAGTTAGGCATTGATCAGGCTGGCAGGGGAGTGGTTAGGGGGTGATCAGGCTGGTAGGCAGAAGCAGTTAGGGGCAATCAGGCAAGCAGGCAGGCGAACAGTTGGGAGCCAGCAGTCCTGGATTGTGAGAGGGATGTCCGACTGCCCTTTTGGGCCCGATTCCAGTGGGACATCCCTCGAGGTGTCCCAGATTGGAGAGGGTGAAGGCTGGGCTGAGGGACCTCCGCCCCCCTACATGAGTTTCATGCACTGGGCCTCTAGTTGGAGTATAAAAATGCTCATCTGCAAAAATAACAGTTTTAGTTCTTCCTTGTTCTTCTTTTATTTCTTCCTCTTATCTGAGTGCTGGCTAGAACTTTCAGTACTATGTTGAATAAGAGTGGTGAAAGGGGACATCCCTGTCTTGTTCCTGATCCTAAGAGTAATGACCTCAGTTTTTCTTCATTGAATATGAAATTGACTGTGGTTTTGTCAAATATGGCCTTTATTGTATTGAGGAATGTCCCCTCTATTCCTACTTTGCAAATAGGTGTATTTTTTCTTTTATCACAAAGGGTACTAAATTTTGCCAAATGCTTATTCTGCATCTACTGATAAGAGCAAATGATTTCTTTTTTAAATATATTTTTATTGATGGTAGGGAGTGCATGAAACATCAGTGCAAGAGAAATATCAATCTGTTGCCTCCTGTATGCAGCCCAAACTAGGATCAAACCCACAACCTGGCCATGTGCCCTGACCAGGAATCAGGCCAGCAATCTTTAGGTGCATGGGCCAATGCTCTACCAACTGAGCCACATAGGCCAGGACTGATCATATAATTTTTATCCTTTATTTTGTTTAATTGGCATATCATGTTGACTGATTTGTGGATATTGTACCAGTTTTGCATCCCTGGAATAAATCCCACTTGATCATGGCATATGATCTTTTTATTTTATTGCTGGATCCAGTTTGAGAATATTTTGTTGAGGATATTTGCATCTATGTTTATCAAAGGGGATATCTGTAATAATTTCAACAGTGAAGATAAAGATAATTTTTTTAAAAAAGAGCAAGAGTTTTTTTTCCTCTTTTCCCCTTCCTTTCTCCTTTTTCTTTCTCAGAATTCATTAAAAACCCCAAAGATGTGGTTATTGAAAACTTTTTATAATTATTATTAAAGTTAAGTGACTTAGGGACCAATTAGAAGGCAACCAATAAACAAAGGAATAGCAGTAAATTCCTTACTTTCACAAGGCCGTTCTGATAGAATAGAAGGAATGTAAGAGTGGGGTAGAAGGGGTCATTGCATGGTTCTGCAAAGACATATTAATCCGTTTTTTAAAAGCATGAAAGAAGTACTATAATTAACAGTGAGAGAACATAATATACATGATTAAAGGCATGAGGCAAGTACCGATATATGGAGTTTTGTCAAGAGTTTCCTGGGGATCCTAAGGAAAATAGAATGGTTAAAACTAACTTGATAAACTGGTTTTACCTAATGACAACCTGAAAAGAATTTAAAAGGCCTTTTAAGGAGGTTCTTTGAACATTCAATTAAAAAATATCAGGATTGATTTGATAAGCTTTGTATATGTAGGCTTTGGAAATTGATGCCTATTCCTAGTAAAAGATAACATTGTGGTTTTCAATTTATTGGGAATTTGTGAGAATTCTATAATGTTAAGAAGTCTTTGTATTTAGCACAGTTTTATTCTGTGAAGAAGCAGCTTATGTGTACTGGAGGGAGAATAAAGTTGGTCATATTAGCAAGTGGTTTAGCCAGATACTGGTTTGCCTCAACATCTGGAGGGTAATGAAAATGATCCTGCTTTACAATTCTTTACCACAGTATGTTTCAAAATGTAAGATGAAAGAATCCGTCACTGAGCATTGATGTGGGGAGAGCATGTTACCCATATCCACTGGATATTAAAAACCACCTCCATGAAAATAAAAGATACAGAAACTATGAGTTATTTAAAACACTCTGCAATCAACTCATGCAGTTTTCATGCACTATCAACATGATTAGGCTTGATGAGCAGTTTCTCAAGTTTCCAGCCTCTTAAAAGGCATGGTGACCCAGAGATCCTGACTGATTCTAGTCTAGGCAATAGAAACAATCACAAGGCAACTGCCGATGCAGCATTGCGGCCCAGCTGCATGGCTGGCTGTGCATTTTTGCTCTTTTCGCTGGAAATCTTCAGGCCCAGTCATTTCAACTGAGTGGGCCAGGGGGAGCAACTGGGAAGATGCGTATGGCACTTACATCCCTAGACACTATCAAGCCTTGAGAAAATTTACAATTTAGGCTCAAACAAACAAACAAACAAAAAAGAACAAAGACTTTTGACCAAGACATATACCATTTGTTAAAAATAGGACTAGCCTCTTCCACACATATTTTGTATGTCCAGTTTTGGATCCATATTTCTATTTGGAATGTTTGGAGGGAGAAATATACCACAGTCCCCATGGTTTCTGTATGGCAATTCTGCTGGTTTTGCTGCTGCTGTCTCTTGCTTCTGGTATGTGAATATTACTCGTAACACTCCCATGATGGTATATTCATGCTACCTGTTTGGTGTTATGCTGTTTCTGTTGCCCAGTGGATGGACACAGGATCAATCACTGGGTGCCACCTCCTTCAGTGAGGGCCACAGCTCTTGCTGCTCCCAAACAAAAGGAAGCTGTTTCTGCTGGCACTTTCTGCCAGTTAGACACTCTCACCTCTGATTACACACTGCGTCCATGCTCTCATCAGCCTCCTAAATTATATTCCTTTTAGTGGTTTATTTTTTTTTTGAGAAAATGACTTATAATTTTTCAGAGCCTAACACATGGGGGAATTTAGTGGCAATGTGTCCTGTAACAGGGATCATTCTCTATTAAAAATTCCAACCTTGAAATAGGATCACTCCACTTTGGTTCTTCTTTACCTCAGAGCAGGTTTTTGTTTTTGCAGTGGCAACTTTCCTTATCTACACTTATAAAAGAGAAAGATGCAAATTGACCATACTTTTGCGATGCCCACCAGCCAATCAGGAGTTAGTATGCAAATTAACCCAACAAAGATGGTGGGTTAATTTGCATATGCAGGTGCTGAGCTGCCAGGGGCAGGATGCTTGCATTGTTGCCATGGCGATGACGCAGGCATTCCACACTGGCCCAGCCACTCCGGGCTTCTGGACAGCATGTTTAGGACAGTGGTTGGCAAACTGCGGCTCACGAGCTGCGGTTTGCCACTCTGTTGACTAATGAGTTTGCCAACCACGGGTTTAGGACATGGGAATGGGCACAGGAGACTCCAGGATTCTTCGACAATTTGCTACTTCAACAATTTGCGTTTTTAAGGCTCTTGATATATATTTCCCAAGTATTTCAAGGAGTCTACCAGTTTATAATCCTAACAGCGATCACTTATCTCATAAGCATAAGCCAAATTATTAAACTAGTATTTTCTTTATATATATAAGCCCTCATGCAAGCATACACATTAACGATTCTCTTGGCAATCAGCAAGTTACTACTTACAATAAAATTCTAATATTCTGATATTGCTTTAGTTTACATGTATTCCTTGACACTGTACTATATTTAATAACTTTTTTAAAATGTATTTTATTGACTTTTTACAGAGAGGAATAGAAAGCTAGAAACATCGATGAGAGAGAGACATCGATCAGCTGCCTCCTGCATGTCCCCTACTGGGGATGTGCACGCAACCCAGGTACATGCCCTTGACCGGAATTGAATCTGGGACCTTTCAGTCCACAGGCTGACACTGTATCCACTGAACCAAACTGGTTAGGGCTATATTTAATAACTTTTAAGCATTAAAGAAATTGGCTAAATCTCAGCTAGTATAACACAAAATTTATAAAATTCACAGAATTGACACTACCTTTAAATAATTCTTAGTTATTATCTTTTTTTAACTCAGGTAAACATTTCTAATTTCTGGATAAAGCCTTGCCTTTACTGTAAATACATAAGAGGTTTTGGACTTGACCAGATTTAGGATGAAATATGCTGCATATAATTCCTAAAGTACAGGCTGTTTCATATCTACATGCCTAAATCATTTTATTACCTGCTTAATAGCAGAACAAATTAGCCATCCTCTCTGATTTTGGTGTACATTATGCGGAGACATGCCCACCCTAATATGCTTTCTGATAAAGTAAATGCTCTTCCTGCCAGAGCACAAATCTTATTTGGGCTCCTGGAAAGTCTGAGGAGAGAGAGCTGAGTCTGCAGTAGGATTGCTTAGCCAAGGAGAACCGAGATTTATTAGCTGACTTCATTAAATATATGGAAGACCCCAGCACTCAAGGTTAGAAAATTAGGATGCAAACAGGAAACCTCTGTATGAAATGAAACAGGGAGCAGAAACCAGAAAGATAGATCTTTGCACTTTACGCAAATAAAGGAGGTGGGCTGATATCAAAGCAAAGGCTCTAGCTAGCTAAATGAAATGCTATGCTTTTCAGTTATTTGCTTGGTTCAGTAACCTGTTAATAGGACCTAGGTAACATTAATTAAATCTCAGAGAGATATATGGTTATCAATAAATATTAAATGAAGTCTCGACATCAATTGCATATTGTTTATTTACTAAAAATTTAATTAGAGTATGTATTTTAAAGTAAAACTTAACATTCCCAATTTTTTATGTAAACCATTTATCTGCAAAATGATAAATAAGTTTCAACTTAGGAAACAAATGATAAGTAATCCATTTTAATGTGATTAATGACATATAAATGTATAGAAATTATGTTTTGATTACTTGAAAAGAGAGTTTTAGCCAAGAGGTTAAATGATAATTATGTAGGGAGCTAACATGATCTGTGACCACCTTAGAGAATCAGCTGTGCAGGGACCAAGCCCTTACAGCAGGACTTACTTCAGTGGGCTCTACTGCCTGCTGAGTACAACTCTTGAGTTTGTTGCTTGTGGAGGTGGTTGGGTGGTGCTTCGACAAGGTCTGAAGCTGTTCTCCAGGTGTGCTGGCTCTGGGGCCCCCCAGGAGATGCAGACAAAGTCAGCCGCCATCTGTGCTCTGCCTGGATCCTTCCAATATGAGCAACAAATGAATCTTCAGATTGCTGCTACTTGTGTTAGGCTTGAAGTTGCACAGGAGAGGCCAACCTATGAACCTAGGCCAGCTGCTGCTAGTGTCAGGCCTGGGGCCACTTAATGAGAGGTATGGGGGAATGCTGAGCCCAGGTGCTTTCCTGTTTGAGAGATTTTATAAAAGTCTGAAGTATGAGCCAAGACAGGACATTCCTACAGAAAAGCACTGGGAATAGTTTGGGTGGTCCCACAAGTTGGGTAAGGTAGGGTTTCGGTAATCACCAGGGCAGGGTGAACAGTGTTAACCAGAATGATGGAGATTCAGATATGGTACCCACCTGCTGGCTTCATGTTGGGAGGGCTCAGCAAAAGAACAATGGCTTCTGGCAGCACTTCTATCTGGGAGAAAGCTGCCCCTCCAGTCCTCACAGTGTTGCCAGACAATTCATTTCCTCCCCATACGTTCATGGTGCCTTTTGAGCTGCTGCCCCAGCCCAGAAGCTCAGAGTGACTGAGTCTGAGTAAGTCCATGTATGGAATGCCTGGAACTCCAGCAGCCTCCTTCTAACTCAGCCACAATCCCCATTGATTTTCACAGCCAGGAGTTATAGGGATTTCTCTTCCTGGCAATGCAACCCTGAGTGAGGGGGTCTGGTGTGGGCCTTGGACCTTTCAGTCCTCAGAGGGGACCTCCACAACTGAGATATCCCTCTTATTTCTATCCACCACACCTGGGTGTGGGACCAGCCTATTCCATGCCTCCATCCCTCCTACCAGTCTTGATGTGGCTTCTTCTGTATATCCTTAGTTGTAGGACCTCTATTTAGCTAGATTTCGGACAGTACCGAATGATGGTTATTCTGTAGCTTAGTTATACTTTTGCTATTGTTGTGGGAGGATGCAAGTACTGCATATAGCTATGTAATCAGGTGGTCATGGTTCAATTCCTGGTCAGGGAACATACTGGATTGGGGGCTCAATTGCTACTGGGGTGCATACAGGAGGCAGCCGGTAAATGATTCTCTCTCATCATTGATGTTTTTATCTCTCTCTCCCTCTCCCTTCTTCTCTGAAATCAATAAAAAAATTTTTTTGAATGTGGTATAAAGGCTTAATTGCCCAAATGTAATGTTCTTCTTAACTACTATGCTATGCCTGAATTTCCCTGATTGTTTCAGCCATGACCTCATGATAACCTTAGTCAACTGTGTTTTGTGAACTGAAATACCAAAATCTTCTGTAATAAGGACCAGTTCTTAACACACAGACTCAGTCTGTGGCACAGTGATTTATTTGACTTTTGACTGCCTACTTTGTTTGTTCAGTCAAAAAGCAATCTATGAATATATCACAGACTCTATTCAGAATTTGCTAACAGCAGGCAAAAACACATAGGAAATATTGATAAATATGTCCAGGGTAAAAGGTACATCAAAGAAAAGTAACCTCTGATTAAAGCATCTTGTAAAATGAAAGGGAATCCCTCCAGCCTCTCTTATGTGTTATAAATCTTTTTCCTTTATTTTTACACATGGAGAGGGCTATCAATATGTCACCCTTTGTCATACTCCTGCTTCTTTTTTAATGGAGTGACCTCAGGAACACAAACAAAAAATTTGCTTTTATCACATAGTAAGTTTACCTTTTCAAGAAGTCTGACAAATATTGTTCTAGTAAGAAAAGGTTGATGAGCTTAACTGAGGACTGGCTTCGTGCTCTTTTATCATTTGTTGTAGTGATAAATCCAGAGATCTGCCCTAATCTAGAACCAGTTAATTCCTTATTCCCTCTTGAGATTCCTATCAAATGTAGATTCCTTCACTATAAATGGGCTCCGTTCTATGGTAAAACTGTCCTGAACAAGTACACCTGATGCTACAATTTTTGATATATTAATAAATTTTGCTCCAGAAAATTAAAATATATTCTAAAGATGATTGCTAGCGATTCAAGGTGAAATTTTATGGCTATTGTATTGATAGTAATTCTTCAAAACCACACACAGTTTCTTGATCCTATTCCTCTTCCTCTTCTTGCTATTCCAACTGGGGAAAGGTATTAAGTCATAAGTACTAGAAGCAGTGTCAATAACACAGAGACAGAACTCTAACAAAAGGTACACAGACAGTAACAAAGAAATGCTAGTTTCTACTCTCTGACTTCTGCTATGAAGCCAGATTAACTTTAAAAATGTTCACAC
Source organism: Corynorhinus townsendii (assembly GCA_026230045.1). Classification (NCBI taxonomy): domain Eukaryota; kingdom Metazoa; phylum Chordata; class Mammalia; order Chiroptera; family Vespertilionidae; genus Corynorhinus; species Corynorhinus townsendii. The sequence goes on from JAPDVU010000005.1 coordinate 111,345,837, forward strand.
ACAAAATCCCTTGTTCATTAACGCTAAATTCTCTGTTCCCTTTAGAAAAAGTATTGCAGAGACATTAAGTCTCCAAATAGTTTCTGATAGCGACCCCATTACTTACCAGTATGTATAAGTTCCTCTGGGACTTGGATTATTCATCAATAAAAGTGGAGATAATAGTTCATATTTCATAGGGTTGCTATATTGCAAAGTGCCTGACACATACTAGTAATGTCTGCTTCATAAATGCTAGCAATTATTATTACCAATAGGATAGCCCAGCTATATGTCTCTGACTGAATTTTTACTTACCAATTATGCTTATAAGAAAATGATGTATGCTGAGATAAAAATATGTAAGAAAAGGTACACAGAAAAAAAGTAAAATATATGAATGATTCACTCCCTCTTAATATTTAACTTAATCAATTTTAAGAAGCTACTAATGTTCAGGCCAGTGTGGCTCAATAGGTTGAGCATAGTCTCATGCACTGAAAGGTTTCTAATTTGATTACAGGTCAGGGCACATGCCCAGGTTTCAGGCTTGAATACCTGGTAGGGGCTGTGTAGGAGGCAGCTAACCAATGATTCTATCTCATCATTGATGTTTCTCTCTCTCTCTCTCTCTCTCTCTCTCCTTCTCTCTCTCTCTCCCCCCTCCTCTCTCTCTAAAATCAATAAAAGCGTATTTTTTAAAAAGAAAGAAAAGAAGAAGCTGCTAATGATGAGATACAAAGTGTGTGCCCACTAGGAGCGGTTATGTTGTGCTACGGAGGCACAGAAGATACCAGATACAGGCCAGTGGCCTCTTTCTTCATTGTGGGAGAATTAAAATCCATGGTACAAACCAATGATTTCTTCAGTAAGAATGTCACATTATCTTTTTATAGGTGGGTTTAAAATTATAGTTAGCCCTTGAACAATATGGTTTCAATTAGATGGGTACACTTATAGATGTATTTTTCTCAATAAATATTCTAAATTATTTTTCTTCTTTATGACTTTATTTTAATGTATGTTTTTATTGATTTTAGAAAGAGAGTAACATCAATGAGAAACATCAGTTAGCTGCCTCCAGCACGCCCCCTACCAGGGATCCAGTCCACAACCCGGAATGTGCCTTGACTGGGAATCAAACCAGCAACCTCTATTAAGATGACGCTTTTCCAACTGAGCCACACCGACCAGGGCCTTATGTTTTTCTTAATAACATTTTCTTTTCTCTAGAATACTTTATTTTAATAATACAATATATAGCACATACAACATTTGAAATATGTTTTAATTGACTTTTTATGCCAACATTGAGGCTTCTGGTCAACAGTAGGACAGTAGTAGTTAAATTTGGGGGAAGTTAAAAGTTATATTCAGATTTTGACTACAGAGGGGGACAAAGCCCCTAACATTTGTGTTTTTCAAGGGTCTAATATATAATATCACAGAATATTAGAGCTGAAAAGGGCATTGGTGCTGACCTTGCCCATGTCTGAATTTTATACTAAATAAATTTTAAAAACTGAGGCCAGTGTCATAGTATGATTTCCTCTAGGTCACTCAATTGGTCAGTGGCAGAGATAATAAGAATTCATAGCCAGTGTAGGTATGAAAATTTTATACCTACAGACCTTACAGAGTTTTAATAAGAAGCAGCTAGAGGCATAAGTGCATTTTATTATGTTCTGCAAGAAAAATTAATCTTCAGATAGTTTTATTTCAAGAGCATAGTTCTCTACCCAAGTTAGGTTTCAAGAGCTGTCAACAATAAAATAATTCTAGCAGCTATTTAAAGCACAATAATTACTGTGAAGTACTTGGTAGTCTAAAGATGTTGTTATATCACACCAAAACATTTGGACACTTAAATCAACTGGCCATATTTACATTTTATAGACAAAGCCCACATGATATAGCAAATTTAGAACTTTTTTTTAAATACAAGGTTAAGTGCTGTAATTGTCTGAAACAAGCTGAGTTATAATGTAGAAAGCATTCAGTTAATATTGGATTTGCTTATCAGTATACTGATCTATTATGTTTTTGTTTTACTTTTTAATGCTCAGAAGCATATTTTTATATTACTTATCTAAACAAAGTAATGACAACTCAAATCAGAAGAAATTAAACATTTGGTGGATTTTTAAGACAATAAATTAAAAAATATTATTTTCAGTTCATATGCATATTTTGGGGGCAGTTAAGTATTATAGTGTGAATAATAATATTTTTAAAGTATAACAATATCTTACCTTAATATTATTATCCCAGGGGGAAAGTGGAATAGATAGGTGAGTTCAAAACTATTTTTAAAAATATATTTTTATTGATTTCAGAGAGGAAAGGAGAGGGAGACAGAGATAGAAACATCAATGATGAGAGAGAATCATTAATCGGCTGCCTCTTGCATGCCCCCGACTGAGAATCAAGCCGACAAACTAAGCATGTGCCCTGACTGGGAATCAAACCAAACCAAGACCTCTTAATTCATAGGTTGATGCTTAACCACTAAGCACACCAGCCAGACCACAATAGGTGAATTCAAAGAGTAAAAGGAACAGTATATAATTTTGAGTTCTTAAGAAGTAGGCATAAAAGTCTATGAGATTTAGATGCTATGCAATACCTTTAAAATCATAATGGGGCATAATTTTATAATTTTCAATATTTAAAATTTATCACACATTATAGTCTTTATAGGTATTTAAATTTATAATAAAATTATAAAAATCAACTTTAAAATGTTTGAGAGGCCATGGTTAGTTTGAAAATTCTTCTAACATTTATCCAAGCAAAAAGTTCAAAGACCATTGTTTTGCCTGACAGTTGGTTCATTTTTATTGGATGTGTGGAAATCAAATTGTAATGCTGAAATCAGTAGGAAAACAAACAGAAATTCATATAGAAGCAGAAACTTAGGGATGGATGAATAATGGACAGAGCAAAAGAGCTAAATAGAAATTATTTTCAAAGCAGTGGGCATCAAGGGATAAGCAAGGTATGAATGGTTGTGTTCAGGGAAGGAGTTCTCCTCATCCCCACCTGTTGCTAGTGAGAGTGGGCTTCTTGTGATAATCTGTAGATAATTCTAGGCTTCATGGTCTCATTACATAAAAATACCTCTGTAATACTTATAAGCTGTGGTATACTTCTAGGTCACCCTTTTAGGATGAAAGGACTCATTTTTTTCAGATGTTATTCTGGGAAACTGACTTTGGCTGAAAGGAGTTGCCTTTTCTGAGTCATAATCTCCCTCTTCCCTGGATTGACCTGCATCTAAAGACTGACTAATATGTTGGTACAGATGTGCCCTACCCTCACCCCATCCCTTTGCATTTGAACCATATGTGAAGGGGCTTCCTAGCTTCAGAACTCTAACTGCCATCAGTTGAAGTTTCTGTTGGAATTGCATGGTGATCCCAAGTTTCCCTTTGTCAATCCTGCTTTTTTCACTACTTCACAGATGTTTATTATTATTATTATTATTATTAAAGATTTTTTTTTAATTTTTAGAGAGAGAGGAAGGGAGAGGAGAAGAGAGAGAGAAAAGCATCCATTGGCTGCCTCCTGCATGCTCCCTACTGGAGATTGAGCCTGCAATCTGAATCAAACTGGCAACCTTATGGTACATGGAATGATGCCCACCCAACTTAGTCACAATGGCCAGGACCCCAGATGTTTTTTACTTCCCAGATATTTTAAATAGCAACTCTCCTTGATAAAATATGTGTGTGCAAATCTCAATTTTGAGTCTTTTTCTTGGGAATCTTAGCCTAAAACATCCTGTGGGAAAGTTATTAACAATATCAACATTTATTTACAAAGGTAACTACCACTAATTCTAAATATGTTAAGTTGATATTAAATACTAATTAATAAACAAAAGTTTCAATATATAACATTGTGCATTTAAACATGACATTTGTGCGTGATTTCCTCTTTGACAGGTAATATTACCATCTTCATAGGAACCAATTAGCCAAAAGTGTTACATTTTGGGAAAGAAATATATAGAAAAAAAGATAAAATAAAATTTCTGCAAGTCTTAAAATGCTGGGATAATATCCAAATGTTTCTTGGAAGTGTAACTTCGAACATTTTTGCATCTTTAAAGAAAGATAAGCTTGTTGAAATGGAAAATTCAAAACGAAAGTTTTCTCAAGAATATCGTATTCCTTGATATCCCTTAGAAAATTCCAGTCTACGTTATTATGCTCAGTATTTTCCAACAGTTTTGAGACTTAAAAATGGACATAAAGTGCTTTAAAATGCAATAGAAAAAGTAGAGTGAAATCAATAATAATGTGAGGAATGACTTGAACAGCTTGTATTTTCACAGTGGTCATCAAAAAGTAATTTTATATCCAATAATTTGTATTGATTGTTTGCAGAACTGTAATGTATTACGCCATAAGCCTAGTTGTGCAGTTACAAATATATGTACCATTTTGTTCATCTTGTTTTCTTATTGAGTTTTATTTTCTCTAAAATGAGTCTTATTTTGTAGTTTATACTTGGAGGCAAGATTGAGAACCATGATTATTAATTCAAAATGGCCTCAGCCACACAATGGGCATTCTCCTCACTGGGTGGCGAGAGACAAGGGCAAAGTATCTGCAATATTATAAAATGTAAGAGCACCTACTTTTGGAATAATCTACAGTGTGATCATCAACTGCTGTAACTTTATATTGAAATAGTTCATTGAAGGCCTGAGTATGCCATTTAAAAGCCAAAAAGCTGCATACCCTATTACATATTCAACATAAAGCCTCCCAATAATATATCTAGAATTTCTGTCCTGGATAGAGGAGATATTACCTCATCAAACATTGTATTGCTCTTGGCTTCTAGATTGTAGGCTTATCTATAGGTAGGACTCCTTTTCTCTTTCGTTCTTTCCGTTATAACACTCTTTGGAGTGGGGAAACACAATGAAAAGGTTAGTTGATAGATTTATAAAGATGCCCAAGCAAGGCCAACCTGTTGTAAAACAAAACAAAACAAAACATGTTTCACCAATAATCTTCACATGAACTTGAACTGGGTGAAAAAAAATCTTACTTCTAGTCTTCTCTTTGCTGATTGCTACAGAGGATATTTAATACTAATTTGGAGGGAAAAGCTGAAAAGACTTAAATTACTGTGAATAATAATGAGGAGTAGAAGGAGGAGAAGGGGGAGAAATTGCATCAAGTGAAAAAAGGGAGACAATAGCCTGTGAAGATTTTTACTGTTTGCTACAGGATGTGTGAGTAAAAAAAAGGATCTGAGTTCTGATTTATAGAAGGAGGGAGGATTCTGAAAGCATAGAAGTTAATTCTAAAGTTTAATCCGATATGGCTTTTAACTATAGCTCTAGAATTTACAGTTTGTGTGAATTGAGTAGCTTACTTAAATTCTTTGAACCTATTTTTCTCATCTAAAAATAAATATTAATACCTATTTGAAGGGTGTTTTCTTTTAATATTTAATGAAAACATTCATTCATTTATTCAACAAATATGTGCCTAGAATTGTTCTGTCCTAGTTACATTGGAGTACATAAAACAAAAGTTCCCTGATCTTAATAAGACAAGTTAATACATAAGTCAACAAATACACAAACAATATATTTACATATTGAAATGATAAAAATATGATGAGTGGTACATCAAAGGGTCATTTGGATATTTATAACATCGTTCACGCGCCATACAAAATTATCAACTTAACAATTAGCCTGCTATATTTGGTCAAACATTTAATAAACTCACCCCTAATGCCTTGGCAGGGCCAGACCAAATGATTTCAAAGGCATTACATAGCCCATGGGCCAGGCATTCCCCACCCCTGGTAAAGTTTCATTGCTTTAGAGAAGAAATGTGTTTGAGATGGTTGGTCAAATGAGCCTTTTCTGAGGAGATGACATTTCTATTAAAAAGTGACTAGTGAAGGCCATCCAATAAACAACCTAGAGAAAATTATTGAGGCAGAGTGAATAGCAAATGTAATGGCCCTAGAATGCAAATAAGCTAGGTACAGCAGAATGAAACGTCTGGAACATGTTGTGAGAGGCAGAACGTGGTGTGAGATGAAGCTTTTTTAGTCAGCACACAAAAACAAAACACACACACACACACCCAGTAGCTATTGCAATTTATGTTGTTCATTGAAGTTCTAAAACTGTCTCTATTACAATTGTATTGGAAAATTGATTTAATATTGGCAGGATATTATTGTATTAGGAGTGAGTGTTTTAATGAATAAATTGCTAACAGACACAATATCAAGTTATAATTCAAAAACTTAAGACTGACTTCCAACATGAACTTGTGAAAGTTTTATAATCTCAACCTGAATATCAATGATTCCTTACATTTTAGCCCAATAATTTTTATAAAGCCATCCTACAAATTCAAATTGTAAATATCATAACTAGTAAGTTCTGTATAATAGACATAAGATATATCATATACCTTCATTATAATGATATATTACATCAATGTAAACATTTAATTTTTAATTTATTTGAATTGTTTTTAAAATTAAGAAAAAATTATCATTTTACTTTATTTAACTTGTAATGTATAATTGCCATTTTAAAAATATATTTTTATTGATTTCAGAGAGGAAGGGAGAGGGAGAGAGAGAGAGAGAAACATTAATGATAAGATAAATCATTGATTGGCTGCCTCCTGCATGCCCCACACTGGGGATCAAGCTTGCAACCCAAGCATGTGCCCTGACTGGGAATCAAACCATGACCTCTTGGTTCATAGGTTGATGCTCAACCACTGAGTCAGGCCAGCTAAGCTATAATTGTCATTTTTCAAATAGTTTTGATGCACCAATCTCTAGTGTGGTCAATACGTAAATTATCTGTATAACACACACAAAAAAACCTCCTGATGTAAATGTACAGAAGTATTAGATGATACTAGGATGTTTTGAAACACTCACATGGTGTCAAGAACTGTGGAGGATGTGAGATTGTATCCTGTGTTATAAACTGAATTCCACCCCCCCACCCACCCAAATAAAACACACACAAAGATTTGTATGGTGAAGCCCTTTAGCCCTATTCCCCAGTGTGACAGTATTTGGGGTTAGGGCCTTTAAGGAGGTAATTGAGATGAAATGAGTTCTTGTGGGTAGAATGCTAATGCAACAGAACTGGCATCTTTATGAAAAGTGGAAGACGGGGAAGTGCACATGGACAGAGAAAGACCATGTCAAGACATAGCAAGAAGATGGTTATCTCCAAACCAAAGAGAGGGTCTTCACCAGACACCAAGCCTGCTGGTACTTTGATCTTGGACTTCTAGCCTCAAACACCGTGAGAAAAAAAATCAGTGTTGTTTAAGCTACCAAATCTCTGGCATTTTTTTTATGGTAGCCTGAAAGACAAATGCCCCCTACTTACAAGCTAACAAGTTAGCCTACCACATACTGATTCATGGATGCTGGCAGGAGACACAGGATTCTTAATTCAAAAACAAGTGCCTTTATGGCTTATAATAATCACAGCAGAGGAAGTATTAGCCTCTTGTCTTATGATGGATCTGTAAGCTCTCTTTCCCAATTGATGAGACAAAGAGAGCCACATGATACTTGCACATGCATTGGGTTTCAGGGTAGCTAAGGAAACAGACTGTTATAATAGGGGCAAGTAGTCCTTTTCTTTGCTCTGGAGGCTTTAATTAAACCTGATCTCTCTTCTGGAGAGAGGTACCATTGCTATCTTCAAAGGCCATTGGCTGCTATACAAACATCCTCCAAAGAATAGTTGAGAGAGGCAGAACGTGGTGTGCGATGAAGCTTTTAGTCAGCACACAAAAACAAAACACACACATGGAACAAAGGCAATCATATTTGCAAGATGTTACTAAATGTGAGAGTCCAATGGAGAATTCCCCCCCAACACCAGTTGCTCTTGTAAATTATAAAACAATGTCTCAGGAATGTTATGTACAAAAAGAAGTTTCATTAAAGATTTTCATAGTTCTTATATGAAAGTTTCCACCTTAAAAGTTTAGTGGTTCCACAATTTGTCATATTCTTTTATTACATGAAGTAGCTTTTTAAATTAAAATGGCCCTTTCCAAGTACAATATCCTTGGGCAACACAACCAATTTGTTGGGTGAACATTATGGATAAACTTAATTTCAGTCTATTGGTCAGATTAAGTACATTGAGACAAGATAGTTTATTCAGAAATGGATCTTCTAACTAACAAAAGCTTTGAAGATGGAGCTCTGATTTTTTTACATCCATTAGATACAATTATCATGGATCAGTTTCAATTATTTCAAAGAACCAGTTATAATTCATAAGGCTTCTTTCTTCTTTCTACCCTTCCAAGCACAGTTTTCCCAGAAATGGATTTAATCTATTGATTCGGTTTTCCTGAGCATGTTCTTTACCTGTTCCAGCACAAGGACTCTTTTAAAGCAAATAATGCACCTTCCCTTGTATTTAATTTTGAAATCCTGCTGATCAAAGGTCAAATCTGCTTATGTAAATGATTTTTAAAATCCTAAATGCATGGCAACAGGCTTAATGACTAGACTTTTGGGAGTTCTAACATACTTCACCTTTCAACACACTGTTATCCTGGGTCTCTCAAAGAACCTTATCGTTGGGGAGATTTGGTGAGTCACATGAGCTCTGTTCAGGAAAGCTTTAAGACACAATTTCAACTTCAGAAGTAGCATTCATTCTTTTCTGGATTCGGCCACAGTGTGATTTGTGGTGCCTCACTGAAGGAGCACAGGAACCTCAACTCCATGAGTGTCACCATTAAATAGGGGACAACTGGCCATATCATTCACTATCCTTACATCGCTATTGTTTTTATATAAGCAACAAACCTGTGAGTGACCACATTTTACATTTAAATGTAAAGCACACCACATGCCAGCAAGAATAGAGAAGGAAAGCCACATCTCAGTACACATTGGCACATTCCTTCTCACTACTTTTCTATTTAAAAGTAAAAAAAATCTCTTTTTTTCCTCCTTGCTTCCACTGACAGGTAACCACAAATTATTTTCAAATCAACATCTCAGCTCTCCCAAAATGTATTATTTAGGTTCAGATAAAAATTTAATTTATGTTATTATTTTCCACTAATTATTTGAGTGTTCACAGTCTGTCTGTGTAAAACACTTTGAAGTATCATGAAGCCTCAGTCTTCTCTGCCATTTCTGACTGTCTCTGAGAAGGATGTTACACTTATATTTATGAAGGTGTGTTTTTTAAATACTACTTGTGTCTATTTCAATCAATCTTTCTAGTAATCAAATATTATATGAAAGTAATGATTATCATCTGAACACTTTATATATCAAAAAGATAAAGTCTAACTTTATCCAGAAAAGAACTTCCTTTAAGGCCATAAATACCCTACTACTTCAGAAAGAACATGTATCAAGAAAATAATCCTTAGTAATTAATATAAAATGATAGTTATATTTAGAGCCAGCTACATTGCTATGCAATCCATTATTCACACAGCATCCCACTCTTAGAAGTGTCTTATGCTTGGTTTAATATTTGGCTGTTATGATCTTGAAACTTGAACTTTTTAATAGAAGGCCTCCCATCTTTATTTTGTGCTAGACCTCACAAATTATGTAGTCAGCCCTTATTATATTTTATGATATATTATAATTTTATTTCCATTTTAATTTATCTTCAAAGTATCCAGCATGCACCTGTTTACACAGCTAACTTACCGGAAGTATAGGGGTGTGAAGATTTTTATTTTTGTTTGTTAGTTTGTTTTTAGTGGAGATGATAAGAGCTTTTTTTCCCCCATTTTCCCCATGTTTATATTTAAATTGATAAAGGAGGAATTGAATTGGTATTTGGTTAAATAATCCATCACCAAAAAGTTGTTACAAAACAATTTCTTTAATTTTCAATGGAAATAATTATATAATGCTAAACTATATTATTAAGATGTCCATAGAAAAGATAGGATTTATGTAATTCTTATAAATAAGAATTGCAATATATAGAAAAGAAATAAAATTATGATATAGCCTTAAAGGCCTTAAAATACATTTGTTGCAGTTGGATACAAAATCATATAAATTAAAGAAATCCATGTGGAAGTTAAAATATTCAGGAAATGCATACAGGGAAATGATCATAAAACTCAATAAAACATTCTGATTAGACATTTGCCAACGTCTGGACAGCGCTGCTATTAGGGAGAGATGCTAACATTCCTCTCTCTTTCTCTTTTTTTAATTGCACAAACCAGCACACTCTTGTAGGCAGCGGCTTTCATCGTAGACCTGCAAGCATCCTGCTGCTCCCAGGGTAAAGGATGGTTGTGAGCTGCCAAGCTCCTATCACAACTTTTCATATTTATGTTGCTTCCATATCTCTAAATCAGCTCAGCCCATTGCGTTAGCATTCTGCTACACTCAGCAGCCACAGAAAAATGAGAATGAAAGGGACTAAAGTAAAGTTAGAGATGACTAAACTTTAATGTCTACTGCTTAATATCTCATTATTCCTGCCCTGGATTCATGCAGGCATGGGTACATGGGCCAATACTTGTCTATGCAATGGTTAAGTTATTCTCCTGTGTTTAAAGTTTCAAGAATAGATGAAGAAAAGCCCCCAGAACCCCTTCCAGGCCTACTGTAGTATTTATTATTGAATTCATAAAATGGTGCCCTTCAAAGTAAAATCACCTCATAGCAGAGGAAGATGAAACATTGATTTAAAATGTGCAAGATGGCACATCAGGGAGCAGCATATATTAAAATAATATGGAATTTTAGAGCTGTCAGCAGGACACTGCTCTTTTTAGGTGTCTCATATAGGAAAGATGATAGCAAAGTTAATACAACTTTCCAACATCTAGGGCTTTAATGAATAAACACCTTCATTGGCATTGGATAAAAATTAGACAGTATTTAAAGTGTCTTTTCTCCTAGTTTGTATGTGTATCTCAACATAGAATGTGCTTATACCTCATTTTATCATCAACACTATAAGCATTTGGGAGATGTGCTAAATTGGAGTTACTTAAAGAATGAAAGTTTTAAAAATATATTTTATTGATTTCAGAGAGGAAGGGAGAGGGAGAGAGAGGTAGAAACATCAATGATGAGAGAGAATCATTGATTGGCTGCCTCCTGCATGTCCCCTACTAGGGATCGAGCCCACAACCCGACATGTGCCCTTAACTGGAATCGAACCTGGGACCCTTCAGTCCGCAGGCCGACACTCTATACCCTGAGTCAAACCAGCTAGGGCAAAGAATGAAACTTTTTTGTTTGTTTAGTAATTGAGGACATTCTGCATGTAGTGTTTATGACAAATAACAAATTCCTTTATAGTGAAAGCTTAAGATCTTAAATAATGAGCAGGTATCAATGTATAGGTCAATTTGCAAAGCATCTTTGCCAATAGACATTTGTTGAAGCTTCCTAAATCTGTTTCCCAACCTACAAAACTACAGATTGGCCATGAGGTAACACTTCCATCTAAGCTGTTATGAAAATCTGTTGTAAAACCAAAGAAAGACTTCATTGTTCATTATCTTTGAGATGCACAATTTCATTGCTTTACTTTTCATTCACTTGCTTGTGTATCCAACAATTTTACCTGGCTGCTGCCAAACACTGTTCTTAGCTCTGGAGAATCAATGACAAGGTGGGGTGGGGTGAGAGGAGGGAGGGGAGACACTTTCTGGACCTCATTTAGCTTACAGTCAAATGAGTGAAACAGACTATAAAAACTAGAGGCCCAGTACATGAAAATTGTGCATGGAAGTGGGGGCGGGGGTTGGGGAGGAGCCTCAGCCTGGCCTGTGCCCTCTCACAATCTAGGACCCCTCAGGTAGGGTCCCTAGGCCTGGCCAGTGATCAGGGCCTATCCGGGCTTTCCTTCCCTCTGCTGCCGGCAGCTGGCCCTGTCCGCCACTGCCACTGCTTGCCATCTGTATGGTGCTGTACCCTCTCCCACATTGCTGGTTGCCTCCCTCTGCAGGTGACAGATGTGGGGTGTGATGGCTTGGCTGGCCTGAACTTCCCTCTGCGGGGTGATTGCTGGCCAGCCTTGCACACCTGCCACAGTGCCACCAGCCAGGTGGCCTGGGCCTCCCTCTGTGGCCACCACCTGGATGGCCTGGGTCTTTCTTTTTGGGGCAATTGTGCAGCCTCCCCCCAATCAGTTGCCCCACTGGCCGGTGGCCTGGGCTTCCTTTTGTGGGGTGATCAATTGCAGAGCTCCCCCATCGATCACCCCACAGAGGGATGGCCTGGGCCTCCCTCTGCAGTGTGATCATGGGGCAGTGGCGGGGCCCCACAACCAATCGCATCGCACCCGCCTTGGCTGACCTGGCACCAGTACATGTCATAGCATAGTCATCTGGAGGGTTGGCCGGATGGCCATTCTGCTATTTGGTCATTCGGTAGATTTGCATTTTACACTTTGATTATTATAGATTACAGAACTAAACATGGCCTTGAAACTGTGGTGAATATCTTAATGAAGGATTACATGGAGTTAGGAGTTGCATATTATATCAAGTCAAGAAAAACAAGCAAAGTTTCCCTGTAGTTCTTCTGATAGAGCTCAGATATAAGATCAGAGGCAGAGTTAATGATATGAGGTTAGAGTCAGGAATAGGGAAGAGCAAAATCGTGGTTGATAGTAGGACTTAATAAAAGATAAAATATGCAAATTTATTGTTTTAACAATGGAATCATGGTGCTTGTACTGGCCTTAAACATAGGTAGTTTATGGAAGTATTTCCACGGACCCATAAGTTTAAAAATTGCTCTTCTCATTTTTGTTTCCTTTCATCTAATTTTTATTTTTTTAGCATGTTGAAGGGTTGATATTGAAACACCACTTATTCATTTTAGCACTAGCCAATAATGCTATTAATGCTATTATTTTAGGTTGATGATTATATAATAAGTCAGCTTTACTGTGACATTTTTCACAGTTCCTGTGTTAAATACAAAGGGAAAAAGACTTGCACCTGATATGGCCATCAACAGTATAAATAGTTGAAAATACATTAATTGTAACCCTTATTAAAGAATATAGTTTTGGAGTCATTGAAAGCATATATGTGTATATATAGTGTTTACCTTATAAATCAATAAATGCTTTCCTAGCAAATCCTCACTTTCTAATAATAGCACACAGAGAGCTTGCTATGAATTTGCTCATCGTTTTTTCATTTGGGGGTTGATCTAATGATTTAAAGTCATCATTCTGTCCTTATAAAAGTTAACATATTTTGCATTTTACTCTGAAGAAGTTTTAGCAACAGCAGATTTCCAATTTCAATATCCAAATTAAGAATTGAATAGTCATTGTAATACTAACTCCAGTGAAAAATAAATACACAGGAAACTTTTCTTTATGAAAATTAGAACCACATATCAATCTTTATGAATTTAAAAAACTTATAAAACTAACAGAGAGATTCTGATTATGTGGGTAGATAGTGGTCGTGCAATAATGCAATTCACAGAATGACAGCTAGTGATATCTGTAAGTGGCCTTTGGTAGAAGAAAGGAAACATACTGCTCCAATCAATACCCAGATAGTCTGTAATATAAAGATTAGGATCAGAATATTTAAAATTTAATACTTTGCCACTGCATATAGCACTTTGCAAGTCAATATCTTTGGAAACCTGGTTCATTTCCCTTCTTTGAAAGCATTATATATCTAAGGTTTTTAAATTATTTATCTAGTCCATGTGATTAAAAATGAAAAAAGTTAGTCCATCCATTATCTTCTGCAGCCACTGTCTGGATGTTAGTCTCCTCCTCCTCCTGAAATGCTTGATTTTTCCCCCTTCCTATTCTATAAAGAAAACGCAATAGAAAGAAACATTAAGAGAGGAAAAGAAAACCTCATCAACACTCTAACATCAGAGGATGTTGCTACTTAAACAATGGACAAAGGTAGCTGTGTATGAACATCATACTCAAATATTTTTACTCAACTGTATTACTTTCAGATCTGATAATCAAAGATATAACATATTTACATGGCAAGAAAGCATATTCTCTTTTCCTGGCCAATTGTGGTTGGGGACTTGATCTGTTTATCTTTTTAAAAATTCATTCTCAGAGTTATTTCAAAGTCTACTCTTTGAGAACTAGAACATTTTCAGTTAAATTACTTTTATTCTTTCCTATCCAAGAATTGCACTTGGGGGAATGGAAGACTCATATTTAAATAAAGTGGGGCATTGTTTTAAAAATAGACATCAAATGTACTCTAATCTCTCAGCAGCTCAGTTTTATGCTCATCAATTTTCTTGTTTTTAAAGGTTTTTATTTTTTCTTATGCATTTCCTTTAGATTTTACTGAGATCAGAATTGCTGGTTTTCCAAATGTGCTAATCAGGATTGATTATGACATATGACTTTTTAATTATTTCTTTTGACAGTTTATACTATCAAGAGTAAAATAGGTTTGGTTTACTATCTTAACACAGCTTTAATTCACCCTACTTCAATAACTTTTTTTATTTCCAATTTAACATGGAAATGTTAAAAATATCTGAAGAGAATACTATGAAATATGATATATCTAAAGTATCAAATAAATCTAGCAATATTTAAAGATGAGAAATAGAACCTTAGACAGGGGAATGGAAAGAACCTTGAAAGGAATCTTGGAAAGAACTCCCTTAGATCATTCCATAGAAATTCTCTTTTCATTCCATGGAAATCCCATCATGCCTCTTGGTTCTCAGGAACATTGAATTGTTTTAAAATATATTTTCATTGATTTCAGAGAGGAAGGGAGAGGAAGAGAGAGACAGAAACATCCATGATGAAAGAGAATCATTGATTGGCTGCCTCCTGCACGCCCCCTTTGGGGATTGAGCCTGCAACCAGAGCATGTGCCCTTGATGGGAATTAAACCCAGGACCATTCAGTCTGCAGGCCGAAGCTCTATCCACTGAACCAAACTGGTGAGGGCCATTGAATTTTTTATAGCTTCAATACATTGGTCACAATGGATAGCAGTTCTTTCTCAGTTTAAGCCCAAAGTGGCTCCCAAATTAACATGTATTCTTCTACTTTATCTGAAACAAAGTAAGTACAAGATTGGGAAGAGGACCCAAGCTAAGATTCTGTTGTTTCCATTTGTTATGAACAGAGTATATCAGAGCACATTGAGTTATTTGTTTTACTTCTTTGCAGCATTGTGTTCAAAGGAAAGTATTTTTTGGAACTGAATTTTTGGCACAGTACAGACTTAGAAAATCCTAATGATATCAAGCCAATAGACAGAATCTTCAGAGGATTTTGCTATTTATTTTGTTTATCCTAAATCTTATTCAGTTAAAAATGGTCATTTGATCTCTTTGTGTTGTTCTAGAAATCAGATTTTGGCTGAGACTAGAAGGATAAATGGATGCTTCCAACATTGGCATGTTGTCATGATTTATAAAATCATGTATAGTGAGAATAGATATTTATATTCTGATGTCTTTGTTATGTATTCAGTTCCGTAATCCTCCAATTCTTCTCACACCTTTCTGTAATGGGTTCTTTTCTTTTTTAAATTTATCTTTATTGCTGAAAGTATTACAGATGTCACCTTTGTTGTTGTTTTGTTCCCCATTGACTCCCTTCACCCTGCACCCATTCCTCTCAGTCCTTCACCACTCTACTCTCTTTGTCCATGGGCTACACATACTATATATGCATATAAGTTCTCTAGTTAATCAGTCTCTCTCCCACAAATCCCCTCTGCAATTTGTAAGTTTGTTCTATGCTTCTATATCTCTGGATCTATTTTGTTCATCAGTTTATTTTGTTTATTAGATTCCACATGTGAGTGAAATCATGGGTTCTTTTCAATTATCTTCCTACTGCAATAGCAGATTACGTCCAGAATGGCTTTTTTTGAAGACAATATCATGACTGAACATACAGTGGCCCGATAGCGTGACATGTATTTCTCTATAACTAAGCACAATTGTACATAAAAAAAAATTTAAATAAAGATTTAGATATAAGCTTACAATTTACTAGTGATAAAAAATATTATTAGTCAACCTGAATATTTCACTTCTGGTCTTGTTGAACTTTTTGACTTGCTAGATTTTTCTGGATCTGTTCTACTATGTCTCACACTATTGTTATCCAGTCTGGATTTTATTGTAGTATTGCATTCTCATATCTGGATCATAATTGCTCTTTGTTAAATACCTTTATTCATGGCAGATGTGGCATCCAGTGTCTGTGTCTATCTTAGTATCCACGCAGTCCAGTTACCCTAGGATCCACCAGCCTCTACATACAATGAGATCACAATAATATTTGAAGTTTGATGGTTTCTTGTCTTTAATTCTCTGTCACCTTTCAAAAATCTCCCACATAATTAAAAATAATAAGGGCTAACATGTATCGAGTTACTTTATTTATATGTGCATGACACTGTGCTAAGTGCCTTACATACATTTTCTAATTTAACATTCATTTCAAGTCCAGGAGGTATATAGTTCATTTCCCTCTGTTTAGAAATAAGTAAGCAGAGGCCAAGAAAATTTATATAATAAGCTTACATTTTGTAAAAATATTTGGTAAATGAGACAGTTCTCTACGTCTCCGAAGCCTGTGCTCTTAAACTCTTACATGGTATTTTCTGGAAATGCTTCACATTTACTTACAAATAGTCCTTTAACATTCCACTTCTCTTTTCTGTCTATTTGCAAAACACCTCTTGAAGGTAGGTAGTAAGCCGCTTTGCTGCTCTTTATCAGTGTCCTCTGTGAGAAGCCTACCTTGCTTACCACTTAGGTGTCTTGGAGCCCCAAGACTCTCGTATTGCCCTAAGACACTGGATTCCTTTATTTCCTCCTTGTTTAATTGTAGCTTTGTTACTTGCTTTCTAATTTGAGTATCTTCTATTTGCCTGCCAGCTTATTCTGTGTTCTTATGATCAGGCTTTTGTTCCTGCTCTCATCACTGGAGGGCTATTTCATTAGTCAAAGACTTTTGTTCATAAGAGTGCTAAAGTATAATTTTTAAAAAGTTAAAAATATGACTCTCCTAACAATGTAAAATGAACATGTCAGAGTTTTATTTAACACTAATGAAAGAACCAGTAAGTTATTAATGTTGGCTTGAAGAAGAATTTTAGATATTGGGATTTTTATAGTATTTCAGTTAAAGAAATGTGGAAATAAATTTGCTAATAGATGTATGACTATATGGTTGATATCTTCTAGACAAGAAAGAGTAACCTGTGAGTTACTTTTCCTCGTGACCAGAAACTATTGAAATGTTGTTGCTGAAGAATCATTGCAACACTCTTAGACAGGATTATTTGCAATGTTCTTAGACAAGAATCACATATGCCTACATGTTTCCTAAAAATTAATTTCTAATATTATAGAATTGTAAAGCATTCTAATAAATAGTACACTTGCAGTCAAACAATGGTACACATCTTAGAAAATCAGACAATCCTATTTGCAGCACTATATTGAAAATACCCCCAACAATCTCTTTGGCTTTTTCCAAGCTTTGAATAAATTTCCATGACAAATTTAATTGCCAGAGTGAAATATGGCTGAAATGGATCCTTTGTAGAGACATGGATGTCATTACAAATCCTTTATCATTCTAATGAGCATTCTTCTGTCTAACACAGGTCATGTTTTTGTTTTGTTTTGTTTTTTCTATTTTGCTATTTTATGATCAGTGGCCTGTGGTCTTTAATGGTGCTCTTGTATAAAATGTAAACTTACATAAGAACATTTTTCCATCATTCTGGGTGCCAGGGGACCTTTCTCTCTAACCAGACTTTGTAAGCAAATGACTAAGATGGGAAATATCTGGACTGAATTTCGAGTCCTTTCCTTTAGAATCTGTGTTTGTTTTGGCATGGGCTTTCAAGAACTAAAAAGAGCCAACTTTGGAGAAAATGGAACTTATAATGACCCTCCACATCAAACCAATGAAAGAAATATATCAGAACAAAGATTCACAAACTGAGACTCTCAAGATACATGAACAATCCTTTTGATTAGAATGTATGTGGAACGTAAGAAAAGTCAATTTTTATTTAATTCAAAATGCTAGCCATGACTTGCATGCACATTTTTTCTAAATAGAAATATTTGATTCTTGTTTCTTGGTAATACATAGGAGTTCACAAGTATTGTTGAATGGATTAAATGCTAATAAAAGCCAAGTAATTATTAGGAAATAGCATTTCTTATTTTCAATGAAAACTGTCTTGACTATATTGTTTTTTACAGAAGTATGTTTAAATGTTATTGGAGGATTGTCTAGAGTCATACATGCTTTTGCTGTTGTTTTCCTTTCTTCCAATATTGGATGAGCATAATACCTTTGAGAATCTATTAAATTTTCACCAAAATTTCTGGATTATGTGAAAAGAAAGTTTAACAAGAAAAGCAAAGAACAGTTAAATATTATGGACTTGATTTAAAAATATTTATGTAGCCATTCAAAGTACTTATCAAGTGTGAATTTTAAAAAGTTAAAAATTACCCCATCTTCTTTATTACATATGCTATCAATGCCAATATTGAAAGTAATAATCAATATTTCAATCTTCATTGTTGTAAACAAATTTATCCTGGTACTATTGGGAGAAAATTCACATATTTTGCTTTCCTGCTACACATATGAACTATCATGGCTTTAAAGTGGGATGCCAAATTAATTGTTTTTTTCTTCAGACCACCTTTTGGGGCATAGAGGGAATAACTGGGAAACTTGTATATTGTCAACATTAAATGAATCACCCAATTTATTTTCTCTCCAATAGCGTGCACACCATGGGGTCATTCTACTTAACCAATGACACATAATTTTATTTTTTTCTTAAACCTCCTTAGGAATTCTATCTTCCTAACAGAGTCTGCTAAATACTTTCACCAAGAAAGGAAAGGTATATATGACAGGATTTTAGTAGTTCCAGGTGGTTGAGGAAAAGAATAAGATAGAAATAGCTAACCCTTTCTAGTTGGTGGTTGAGAGGATAACAGAAAATGGCAGGTGGAAAAATGATGAAAAAATTTAAAAAATGTAAGAGCCCTGGACTGAACCCTGGAGAAACAAGCTAGAAGACAGAGGATAGGGAGGTGAGTGTTGCTATCATTCTAATATAATGAAGTCCTAAACTTCTATTTAAAAATATTGTCTAAAATTCTTAAGGACCAAGGGCTCATATGATGAGAAATATATACTTGAGACACCCTATTTTTGAAGTAATTTCTTATATGTACTGAACAGCATCTTTTTTTCACATGTAGGTCATTGATTTTGTTTTCTGTAGCTTATTTTCTAGAGTTAGTCAAACAGAGAGGGAGCAGAGGATAATTTAAAACAAATGTTTTAAAAATTTTGATACATTTATTATTGCGGTGACAGAAGCGTCTGAATAGAAAATGGAGAAGACAAAATGGTCTCACACACACACATCCGGTATCCCCATCCCCTCCCCCTTGCCTCTTTGGGCACATCGGGGATGCATTTAAGATATAATCATTTTATGAAATATTTGATGTGTAAGATTTAGTATAGCTTTAATTTAAACTTTGGCAGATGACTATGAATAGAAACATGTATTAATAGTAAAAACTAATAAAACAATATTAAGCTGAAGATTTGACACACACGCAGTAGTTTATCCACCTGCAGTTCAAGTGTGGAGAGCAAAGCATACTGGAGGCAATTACATGTTCAGAATGAAAGGCATTATAATTCCTGATCCTCTGCTCATTCACTTTAAGTCTCGCTCAACTGCAAATGTAACTAGAGATGTAATAACTAGTGTAACCCTGAGAGGATGCTTTAGGAATAAATTTAGATTAAAATATATATATTCACATCCTCTACATAAGTGGCAACTTTCTCTCTCTTGCTTAGGAGCAGACTAAGAGAGAGCTCACTCACCTTTCTGTAACCCATAGACTCTGCACAGTTGCAGCACAGCTCTCCCAGCCAAGATCAAAAATAGCATTTCTCCAAAACAACTAACTTTTTTTACAAGACATTACTGAGTTATCAGGGTGGCAGGAATTTGATAAATGCATGTGTAGAAACCCCAGTAATGGGTGAACAAGACATGGAGAACTCAGAACCTGATTTCACAGGAAGAAAATAATATATATATATATATATATATATATATATATATATATATATATATAAAATTTGAAAATAAATGGGTGCTCCCATAGTTCAATATGGAGAGATGGAACAAAACTGTGCTTTAAATTCAATGTGATTTTTGAAGGCAAATTATATTTATTAGTAAAATTATATGTAGTGTTTAATTTAGTTCTGGGCCCAAAAATCATCATCATCATCATCATCATCTCTCCCCCCTCCTTTTTTTGGTATGGATCAAATTTAATTCCTTTTCAGGTTTGTAATCGAGCAGAACCCACTTAGTACAAACATCCTGAAATCTGCTCTTCCCATCACACTCCCGAGAATCTGTCACGTGCTGTGTTCTCGCCTTGTGACCATGCACCCGCACTTTAGGCTTGGTACTACAATTCCTCTGCCACTTTGTTTTAATGATATCATTTGTTTTAAAACCCCTTTGCATTATTAGACATTTGCGATTGATTGTGATAGTAAAAAGTAACATTTCAATTTTACCTTACTTGACCTCTTTGAAATTGTTTATCCCATCTTCCTCCTTAAAATGGTTTTGGATTCTGCAGCAGCATTTCCCAGTGCTTCTAACCATCCCAGCTGACTGCTCCTTTCCAATCTCACTGATGAAGTCCTCTGGCTCTGTTTCTGCTTACTCATTTTTAAAATAAATTGCTTATGTTTGGAATAGATAATACTTGCATATACTATAAAATGTAAAGGTCAAAAGAATAAATGGATGAAATAAGTCTCCTTTCATTCCCTGACCTCTAATAATCTAATTTGTCTTCATGGAGCAACCACTATTAATAGTGTGTGTGTGTGTGTGTGTGCGTGTGTGTGTGTGTGTGTGTGTGTGTGTTGCAATTTATTGCAGAGAGATTCTATATATTTGAAAGAATCTATACATTATTTTGTCCACTAATAACATATTCTATATATTATTCTGCATCTTGTTGTTTTTTTTTCACTTATAATATATGCTTCATAAGTATTGCCTACCATTCTATTAGAATAATCTCATCCATTATAAATACTCACAGTGTAATACATTCAATATATATCCTGTGGATTTATATTTAAGTTTTTTCATTTTTTTACTAGAAAAGTGCCATATTAGATATATTTCTGCAAACTTAATTATGCACTTTTGCAAATATGTCCAGAAAAAATTCTTAGAACTTCTGAACCAAATAATTTTTAAAATATATGTTTTTATTGATTTTAGAGATAGAGAACATTGACCAGTTTCCTCCAGTATTCAACCCTGATGGAGATTAAACCAGACTCATACCCTGAGCCTGTGCCTTGACCAGGAATTGAACTGGAGACCTTTTGGTGCATGGGACAGTGCTCAACCAATTGAGCTACACTGGCTAGGGCAAATATATGCATTTTTTAATTTAGGAGATAAAGAACTTTCCACTCCCCTGGCTGGGTAGCTCAGTTGATTAGAGCATCAGTCGGGAACTCCATGGTTGTAGGTTTGATCCCTCGTCAGGGCTCATACAAGAGTCAACCAATGAATGCATAAATAAGTGGAACAACAAAATTTCTCTCTCTCTCTCTCTCTCTCTCTCTCTCTCTCTCTCTTTCAAATTAAAAAAAAAATCCAAATTGCTCTCTATAGATGCTGTGGTAACAGTGACTTTCACCAACTGTAAATGAGAATCTGCAGTACTTAATCTCTATTTCTAAATTAATATTGATGGACTCTATATGTATCTTCAAGATTCTCTTTCCCCTCACTTCTACCACCACATTATATTTTATTATTTATCTTAGATTCACATTTTTATCTTCCAGCATACTTACATTTCTATTACTTGATTAACCTACTTTAAATTTTGTCTATTCCTTTGTATTAAAAATAGAGAGATATAAAAACAAATACGCTATCTTTTATCTTCTCTCCTTTCCTTCTAAATTTATTCTAGTATTTCAACAATGTCAGAATTCAAAATATTAACTTTCTATTCAGTAACCTAAAAACCTGTAGCCTTTTTTTTTAAGGCAGTTTCAATTTTTGCAAAGGGAGAACGCCTGGCTGGTTGTACTTGTAAGCCCAGGCACTTCTAAATCCAGGTGTTACTCTCACCAGCTTTTCTCCTTCCGTGGGCTTACCTTTCCTCTGTGGTAGCTTTATTTTTTAATTGCTCCTCCACTTGTGGTAGTAAAACTTTCTGGCTTACATTGCAGGATTTTAGCAAGTGTATAGGTTGAGAACCTCTTTAGTCCAGAAAACCAAACAAGAAAAACTCAGATTTGGGTCTTTTTGCGCTGATTGGATCAGGTCCCTATCTGCCTGTCCCTGAACTGAATATTGTATCCTGGGGAATGGCATGCTCTCATTTGTCAAGTCTGGGTCACATGTATGGTCTTATGCCAAGAGAAGAGCACCAGCCACACCTAAACCATATGGACTGAAAGTAGGGAATGGATGACATTTTTAAAACAAAATTAGATACTTATTACCTGATAAAGGAGAGGATGGATGGGAGGGATCTAGAAGAGCAGAAGTCTAGAACGATGTTTTTCTTAGACTTCAACTTTTTCTTCAGTTCTCTGTTGACTGCCTCATGTACAATATGGAATTCCTTTCATGGACCACTTTGGTTCAAGAACTCCCCAAAGGCCTGACCAAAACTTTCTTATAACTGTATTATTGTCTGAGACCCTTTCTCCAATCCCCTTTCTTCCCCTCTATCTCCATAGCCCTTTCCCCATTAAATCTCTTGCACATCTAATCCTCTCTTAACCTAATCTTCTCTGAGGACCTGATACAGGAATATTCCAGTTTCTTTTCTGATGACATAAGCCTGGTAGGTAGACTGCATGCTAGGAGAGGTGCTGGCAGTTTCATAGACATTCATTGTATCCCCTTCTCCTCATTTCATCTCATATACACCTCTCCCATCACTCTCAGGACTGCCTTGTGTTTCTATATGTGGGTTTCTTCATAGCATCAAGCCTCCAGCTTTCTACGAGAGTGGGGGAAGGACAGTGGTCTCATGTGTGAGCCAGGGAGGGGACCAGGAGTTTCAGAACATCTAATTCAGAGATTCTACCAATTTCTATACATATTGGTTTATGTATTGAGATTCAGATTACTTCTTTTTGCTCATCTCTACTCTTAGTCTGCCACCTCCCATAAACATAAACAAATACATATGGACTGAAAATAGGGAACAGATGATATTTTTAAAACAAAATTAGATACTTACTACCTGATAAAGGAGAGGATGGATGGGAGGGATCTAGAAAAGCAGAAGTCTAGAAGAGCAGAAGCCCACAAGCACAAAGACACAATCACAGAGTCAGTTAAGTTTCAGCTTATTCATTCTGCTTAATCTTTTGCCACCAAACCACCCACTTTCTCTCTGAAAGTTTTATTCCATTTTTCATTCATCCATTAACCTTTGATACAACAAACATTTACTAATCATCCACTATGAACTAAGATTTGAGCTCAGTGTTGAGGAAACATGAGCAAAACCAAAGCCAATCTATTGTCCCCATGGAGTTTATAACCTAAATGGATAGACAGATGGCTATTGAATAAATGTAAAACCACAATGGGTGATGTGTTTTACAAGTTGTGAATGCTGAGATCAATGGTGTTTTGAGACTATGTAACATGAAATTTGAGTTTGGGGAGCATAAGGTGGTAAATGAGTTATTTAAAGGAAGATTACAAGTTAAGAGTATATTCCAAATAGAAAAAGGCAGATGCCAAAAGTCCTAGAGCAGTGATATACTGATTGTAGCTCCAGAAATGAGGTGAGAAGTAAGAAGATAAGAACTGAGGAGAAAGGACAGGGTTGAATGGGGGACACCTACCATGCTGTCAGATAAGACAAGCATGTATGTGGCGACTGGGGTTGAAGATCTGGTATTGAAGGTATCTAGATTATCCTTGCTTCCTCCTGTGTGGAAAGGTTTCACAGGAAAGATTATTGAGGCCTACAACTGTCCCTTTAATTTCAGTGCTATATATCCTGAAACCATACCTAGAATTCTGGCTAATTTTGAATATGGACCTTTTTTTTTTTTTTTGTAAAGTAAACCGACTAAATGCTATCCTAGTTGTCAGGGAGTTGTTCAAAACATATATGGGATGTTTGACATAATAAAGAAAATATAGGATTTAAAGAAATGCTTGCCATCAGCAAATAATTGGAAGATTGTGTGTAGAAGAGTCCATTGGTTGGTTACAGAGCTCAGAAGCAGAGCTACTACATAGTAGCTTCAGGGGACAATGTAGCCTAATATAAAAACAAACAACAATAGCAAAACAAATAAACAAAAACACCTGGCAATTGATGTGGCTCTTAAAATGGAATTGACTGACTCAGAACGAATTTTGCATCAATAGAAGGAAATACCAAGGTAGACAAACTTTTCATGGGGTATATTTTCTGTGTTTTGTGTGTGGTCACAAAAAAGGATATAGTAATACAACAGATGAAAGTTGGACCACATACACTGGAAGGTTACCACTCTTGATTCTCTGCATCTAACCTGTATTGCTGCCCTAGTTTAATTCATGACCACTTAAAAGTCACCACTTTTTCTCCCCCGCCATAACCCCCTTGGGAAAGAATATTTTATTTTTATTTTATTTTTTATTGTTTAAAGTATTACATATAGTGTTACATGTGTCTCTTTTTCCCCCCACTGACTTCCTCCTGTCTACCGCCTCCCCCCAGCACATGCCCTCACCCCCCTAGTGTCTGTGTCTATTGGTTATGCTTATATGCATGCATACAAGTCCTTTGGTTGATCCCTTAAACACACACACACACACACACACACACACACACACACACACACACACACCCTGCCTTCCAATGAAGTTTGACAGTGTGTTTTATGCTTCTCTGTCTCTGTATCTTTGTTCATCAGTTTGTATACCTTACTTTGCTAGCAGCCTAGACAAGTCTTTTACCTGAGGCTTGCTATCTGAATGGGCTGAAAGTTGCTCTTTGTTTTATTTTAAAGTAAAATATGTTGTTGATTTGTAATGCAGTCAGAGGCACAGCAGTGGACAATGAAATTATTATTTAGAAATGAAATAAAAGTAGAGCTGACAAACTACAGAACTTTCAGAGCAGTTATTATTATGTGTTATTATTAGCAACAGCATGTGATGACATTTTAGGCTCTAAATTCCCAGAAATATATCCCAGATCATGGACATTCCAGATGCTAGAGGGAGAGCGAAAAGATGGCGGCTGGCAGGATGGAAGTGAGGAAGAGGAAGTGAGTGAGGGTATGAAAGGAGAGTGTGTGGATGTGTGTGGTGTGTGGTATGTGTGTGAGTGAGTGAGGGAAAGTTAAATCTTGCAGGAGCAGCAGGGGCTGGCAGACAGGCTTCCTTGACAAGGAGAGACTATCACCACCGCTGCGGGCACTCCTTGGACTGCGGGACTCCAGCACGGAGCCCACGCCATCTTGAAGGTGAGAACGGCCTTTTTTAGGAACTCAACACCACCAACCAGACAGGCCTTGGAACTGCCCTGCAACCCAGCAGCCACTCCAGCCAAATCCTGCTACCCCAGCTGCAGACCCGCGGACCCTGGGACCTCCACCTCCAAAGGTGCACCACTTGGCAGCAACCTCCCCCTCCCCAGCGGCAGAAATCCAGACTCGCGCGTTTCCAGTCGGATTTGCGCATTTCCAGCTGCAAAGGGCACTCCACTCCTTAGGCAGCGCTTGGGAGCCACTGAGAGCCCCCAAGGGTGTGACTCTGCACAGACAAGGGCATGCGACCCCGCAGTAGAAATTCTGAATTCCCTCTTCCTGGATAACTGCCCACATTCACCCCAGCGGCTCAACCACGGTGCCAGGACCCCTCAGAGTGCATCAGAAGTCTGTGCCAGGCAAGTGCACCTCCACAGAGGCAAAGTTCCAACAGGCAGGCACCCTGAGCCCATCTACCTACAAGGCACTAGTGGGAGCCACTGTGAGCTCTCCCTGGGTGCAATCTTGAACAAGTGGGGGCACACTCCCGCCAGCAGTAGAAGTTTTGAATTCACTCATCCTGGATACTGGCCCACAGGCGCCTCACTTGTGCGGCTACACTGCCAGGGCCCTTCAGTGTGCCTCGCTGGCAAATGTACTGCAGGTGCTCCTGTGAGCCTCCTGTGAGCCGCCACTGGGAGTAAGCGCCTATCCACCACAGGTGCAACAGCAAAAGCTGGTCGGCCCACCCCAATACTGCAGAACTCTGGGCACCACAGTCACGCCTTTCCAGAGAGCAGGCCCCCTGAGCCCCATCACCCCAACAGAAGGTTCCTGGGTGCCACTGTGAGTCCCTGCTGGGCACGCGTGATTTCAATTAAGGGTGCAAGACAGCAAAAATTGGGACACTCCCCTTCACGCGGCTGACTTCTAGACAACACAGTTGTGTCTCTCAAGCTCACAGGCCTACATCAAGAGAACCCAAATAGCTCAAGTAGGGAGCTACACTAGATTAACAAGCCCAGGAGAACTGAGAGGTTACACCAGTAGTACCATCCCCAGATGCTAGAGGGAAAATCGCAGAAATGCTACTGCCTGGCTTCACATGAGATATATTTTCTAATGAAATAAGTCTGATAATTTTGTACTGGATAGTGGAGATTGATTTATCCCTATTCTTATGGGTCAAAGGGTTAATACTGAGACTTTTCTATAAATGTAGATATCTGCTACCAGGAACACTGCTCAAATGTGCTGAGGAATATATATGACTCTTTAAGCTGTGTGAAATCCATCATATGTTCAGTTAGCATGGCTCAGTGTTTAAAGGTCAACCTATGAACCAGGAAGTCCTGGCTCCATTCCTGGTCAGGGCATATGCCCAGGTTACAGGCTCCATCCCCAGTGTGGGGATGCAGGAGGCAGTCGATCAATGATTCTCTCTCATCATTGATGTTTCTATCTTCCTCTCCCTTTCCCTTCCTTTCTGAAATCAATAAAAATATATATATTTTTAAAAAATGATATTTTAAAAATCTGTCATACTTTGAGGTGGTTTGGCCTCACCCCCAACTATAGAGGCTTTTCTGTACATATAAACTTCCAGACTCCTAGAAGAAGTTTTCTGTTTTTGGAACTTCAACGTTCACTGACCTTCTTTATATGGAATCGAGACAGCAGAGTGTAGCCATTAGGAATATGAATTTGGAACCCGAATCTACAGAGTTCTGCCCCTTGCTACATGTGGGCTTCTGGGCAGTTTCTTCATCTCTTTAAACCTTTCTCTCTTTATCTGCAATATGTCATGATAGTAGTCCCTACCTCACAGAAGTGTGGTAAGGATTTGATTATATAATGTCAAGTCAAGTAGTGGTATTCTCACACAGCTGGCAAATCACAAAAACACAATTCACATTATATTGGACCCTAAATCATGGGCAACAGCCCATAGTCTGGTACAACCAGATGAATCTGAATTCTGGCTCTGCCAGTAACTAATTTTATTACTAAGTCATAGTAGCTGACCCAGAACACATCAACACAGTATTTACTTACTTTTATTTAAAAAATATTTAATCCAGCAGTGCAAATTCAGGATGTATTCTAAAACCCTGTAAAGAAATGGAATAAAAGGAAGTTAGTTATATCAGATGGGAATTTTGTTTGGCTATTATGGAAATTCTCCCAAACAGTGACTGAAAAATTAGATTTACTTTTGGCCACAAAATAAAAATTTGCATCTAGGGGTTGATGGGTAAGATGGTGCTTCCAAAATGCAATATCATCTGTTCAATCATCCTTAGCATGTAGTTTTGCCTCCCTGTTATCACAGTTGGCTGCTCTTTCTCCCCATTCAGGTGCCAGGCAATAAGTGGAAGACCAAAGGAAAAAGGGCACATGCTGTTTCTGCCATCCATTCAAATCCTACAGGACAACTTGCTTTTACTTCCTATTGGTCAAAGCTATGTTAGGCACCGCCTCTTATGAGGAGTCTAGGAAACTGAGTTTTATATTTTTATTTTTTTATTTTAATAAATCTTTATTGTTCAGATTATTACAATTGTTCCTCTATTTTCCCCCCATTGCTCCCCTACATCAGGTTCCCATCCCACCCTCTGCCCTTACTGGCGCCCCCACTGTCCTCATCCATAGGTGTACAATTTTTGTCCAGTCTCTTCCTGCACCCCCACACCCCTTTCCCCCTGAGAATTGTCAGTCCACTCTCTTTCTATGCCCCTGATTCTACTATATTCATCAGTTTATTCTGTTCATCAGATTTTTTTATTCACTTGATTTTTAGATTTACTTGTTGATAGATATGTATTTATTGTTCATAATTTTTATCTTTACCTTTTTCTTCTTCTTCCTCTTCTTAAAGAATACCTTTCAGCATTTCATATAATACTGGTAGGGTGGTGATGAACTCCTTTAGCTTTTTCTTATCTGTGAAGCTCTTTATCTGCCCTTCAATTCTGAATGATAGCTTTGCTGGGTAGAGTAATCTTGGTTGTAGGTTCTTGCTAGTCATCACTTTGATTATTCTTGCCACTCCAATCTGGCCTGCATAGTTTCCGTTGAGAAATCAGCTGATAGTCATATGGATGCTCCTTTGTAGGTAACTAACTGTTTTTCTCTTGCTGCTTTTAATATTCTCTCTTTGTCTTTTGCCCTTGGCATTTTAATTATGATGTGTCTTGGTGTGGTCCTCTTTGGATTCCTTTTGTTTGGGATTCTGTGCTCTTCCTGGACTTGTAAGTCTATTTCTTTCACCAGGTAGGGGAAGTTTTTGGTCATTATTTCTTCAAATAAGTTTTCAATATCTTGCTCTCTCTCTTCTTCTGTCACCCCCATAATTTGGATGTTGGTACACTTGAAGTTGTCCCAGAGGCTCCTTACTCTATCTTCATATTTTTTAATTCTTTTTTATTTTTGCTTTCCCGGTTGAGTGTTTTTTGCTTCTTTGTATCTCAAATCTTTGACTTGATTCTTGTGATCCTCTAGTCTGCTGTTAGGTCTCTGTATAATATTTTTTATTTCAGTCAGTGTATGCTTAATTTCTAATTGGTCCTTTTTCATATACTCAAGGGTCTCGGTAAATTTATTGCCTTTTCTAGAAAATTCTTTAAAAACCTTATAACCATGGTTTTGAACTCCATATTCAGTCATTTTCTTTCCTCCATTTCTTTCATTTGTGACCTGTTTCTTTGTCTTCGCATTTTGGCTGCTTCCCTGAGTTGGTAGAATGGCTTTGTGCACTAGGCGTCCTATAGGGCCCAGTGTCTCAGCTTCCCCAGTTACCTGAGGTGGACACTCTTGGTGCACCCCTTTGTGGGCTGTGTGCACAGTCTTGTTGTAGTTCAGCCTTGATTGTTGTTGGTATAACTGGGAGGAATTGACCTCCAGGCCATTTGGCTGTGAGGATCAGTTGTGTCTACACTGGGAGAACTTCTGTGCTGGAAACACCCTTATGAGACAAGACTTGCAAAAGCCTCTGTGCTCAGCTTGGATGCAGCTGAGTGTCAGGGTGGAGCAGACAGCATTGGTTTTCCATCAGCCCTGTCCTAATAGTCTCCTGGGTCTCAGTGTCCCATGGTAATTGCTGCAAGCACCTCTGAGAAAGCCACCCTCAAGTTCCACCCACTGTCAGACAGTCCAGTTTCTCCCCAAATGAGTCTGGGTCTCCAGAGTCTTGCCCAGAACTGGAGTTCAGTGCAGTCAGGAGCTTTTGTCTCCCTCCTTCTTGAGAAAGCCAGCCGTGTACTCAGTTGCCTGCCCTCTCCACGCACGTGTCTCAGTACCTCTGCCTCCTGCAGCTCCTCTGAGTCTCAGTGTGCTTTTCTCCTTCTAGTTGTAGAATTTCCACTTACCCAGCCTTCCTGTGATTCTGCATGATGTCCATTTTGTCTTTTAGTTGTAGTTTTGAAATTGTTGTGCAAGGCAGCAGTTTAGGTGTTTACCTATGCCACCATCTTGGTTTCTCCAACCAGAAAACTAAGTTTTAGCTAATACAATACTATCAAATCAGATTTTTGTTGTTGACATGTATGATATAGAAAAGGCAAATGGATGTTGGGAAGGTATGTAGTAATCTCAGACAAGGTACATAAAAATGGATTTCATGCTAAACTACCTACTTCCACATACATTATCATGTTTAATCCTCAAAATAAAATTATTTAGTAGCCATAAATTATTGCCCTATTTCCAGATGTGGCCATGATGTTTAGTATGTCCCAATGCTGGGAATAGAGTCTAGATTTTACTGGCTCCAAGGTCTATGATCTTTGACCTGTACCACATTGTTTCCCTTGCAATGCTGGCTCTGATTAGGTACCAGATCATTAAATTACTGGGCTTAATCCTCATCATTTAAGTCTTCTGCTACTGAACTTAAATATAGCTATGTGTACATCATAAAAAGTGATCTGTCCAGTGGACAGAGCAATTAACACAGATGCTGGAAACCTAGGGTCTTACACTTAGTTTCATTTCTGCCAACATGCCAAAGAACTTTAGTCCTGGACTGTCCTCATTTGTGAAACAGAAAAGGTAACATGACCCTCATATCTGACCCTGTTCTTGTAAGGATAAAATTAGACAATAGATGTGAAAGCAGTTTTTGGAAGTGGAAGTGCTTGCTATACAAATACAAGGAATTATTATTATTGATCCAGTAGCCCAAAGCGGCAATCTACCCGACACTCTATCAGAGGCTTAATTGAGCAGTCTCAGTGCAGCCATATAAGCTGACAGCAGCTGAAGACGGATTCTCTTCCTTGGCAGAGTGCAGGATCCAGACGAATGCATTTTCCTTCTCTGGTGCATGCTTGTGAGGGAGGATGGGGTATCAGCATCTTCTGGAAAATAGATGTAAAAATCAGTCTTAAAAATGAAATGAGATATTAACTCTTACTCATTGAAGGTTATTTGTATAAAGAATGTTGGGCATTACATCCTATCTAATAAAAGAGTAATATACAAATTAACCATCACTCTGCTACACCCACAAACCATGCCCACCAGCCTGTCAGGATCAAGTATGAAAATAACCCCAACCAAGATGGCTGTGTCCATGGGGCAAGCAGGAGGCTTGGGTTTCCCCAGCAATGCAGGAAACCAAGCTTTCCTCACACCCTGGTGGGCCCAGGTCTCCACTCAAGGCTACAAAGTTTCAATTATAAAAGATAAATAAATCCCAACAAAAATGGCTGCAACCATGGAGCAAGCAGGAGGCTTGGCTCCACTCAAGGTTACAAAGTTTCAATTATAGAAGATAAATAAATCCCAGATACCAGGGCCTCCGCTTGGGTCACTGGGGGGGTGTAGCCAGCCTGCAAACCAACCACAGGCCCCTTGCCCAGGCAGCCCAACACCCCAAGAGAACCCCCAATCCTGATCTGTGACATCCTTCAGGGCAAACCAGCTGGCCCCCACCCATTCACCAGGCCTCTATGCTATCTAATAAAAGAGTAATATGCAAACTGACCATCACTCCAACACACAAGATGGCTGCCCCCATGTGGTCAAATATCCTGCCCCCATGTGGACATAAGATGGCCACCACAAGATGTGGTCAAAATCCTGGTCCCATGTGGACACAAGATGGCTGCCACAAGATGGCCAGCAGGGGAGGGCAGTTGGGAGGGACCAGACCTGCAAGGAAGGGCAGTTGTGGGTAATCAGGCCAGCAGGGAGGGCAGTTGGGAGGGACCAGGCCTGCAAGGGAGGGCAGTTGGGGGTGATCAAGCCTGCAGGGGAGGGCAGTTAGGGGTAACCAGGCCGGCAGAGGAGGGAAGTTGGGAGCAACCTGGCCTGCAGGGAAGGGCAGTTGGGGGGGACCCAGACCTGCATGGGAGAGCAGTTGGGGGGGGACCAGGCCTGCAGGGGAGGGCAGTTAGGGGCAAACAGGCTGGCGGTAGAGCAGTTAGGCATCAATCAGGCTGGCATGGGAGTGGTTAGGGGGTGATCAGGCTGGCAGGCAGAAGCGTTTAGGGGCAATTAGGAAGGCAGGAAGGTGAGCAGTTGGGAGCCAGCAGTCCTGAATTGTGAGAGGGATGTCCAACTGCCCGTTTAGGCCCAGTTGCCACTCCAGTGAACATCTCTCGAGGGGTCCCAGATTGGAGAGGGCACAGGCTGGGCTGTGGGCCCCCACCCCCCATGCACAAATTTCATTCACCGGGCTTCTAATATATAGAGGCCCGGTGAATGAAATTTGTGCATTCCATTTCCCCCCACTGACCTCTCCCAAGCCACTCCTGCCTCCCAGCACAGGCCCTCACCCTCCTATTGTCTGTGTCCATTAGTTATGCTTATAGGCATGTATACAAGTCTTTTGGTTGATATCAACCAATTACTTATTTATTCAGTAACATCAATAATTATTAAGTGGTCACAATGTCTCAGATATTGTACTTGTGTCTGGGAACACAAGTGGAAACAAGAAAAATATGGTTCTTACCTTCATGGATTTTCTAATTTCTCATGGAAAAATAATATTAAACAGTCAATTAAACACATCATGTTTTATTAGGTAACTCATTATGTCACAAATCAGTACAAAGTGATGTAAGGAAGCAGAAGAAAGAGAAGCACAATGAAAACTTTCTATATGGAGTGAAGGCACACACACTGCTTCAGAACCATAAGGAGTGTGCCCTAAAATTTTTAAACTTATTAGTTCATAAATTCTACTTTGACACATGTAATTCCAATCACAAATTCAGAAAATTTTAGATGAAAAATAGAAGATGAAAGTATCCAAAAGCTGTTGAATTTTACTTTTTCTAAAATTTACTAGTTTTGCACGTTAAGATTAAATGGAAATTGCTTGTGAGTGAAATTATGGAATAAAACAAAAAATAATGGGGAAAATTACTTAAGAGATTTGTTCATCTAAAAATAAGTGTGTTTCCTATTGCTAAGAAAGGCAAACAGTTTTCTGTACCATGTTTATATGTAGCTCTTTATTTAACTAACTTCTCAAGAAAAAATTTTGCATCCTTAATGGTATAGTCCATAATGTCTTTTAATTGTGATGATTAAAACAGGTAAACCTCAGACTGTTTTATCCACATGTAGATATATTCTAACCCTCTCTTTGAAATAAACATTCAACTATCTTGATTTATCTCTCTCTCCTTCCTCTCACTCTCTCTCTCCGCCCTCCCCCCAACCCCTCTTTGCTTCCCTCCCCTGCCCTTCTCCTTTCCTTTCTCAGGAGCAACTTTATATGCAATATGCAGATCAATCATAGCTTCTATATACGGAAAGAACTATTATAAGAGTAATTAAACTTAGGCAGTATAGCCCTTAGTGAGTAGAACTAAGTTAAACTATAGGGAGGGAAATTTTGACTTGATAAACAATTGATACTTCTATGTCAGAAACATTTAATGTTGGAATAAATTGTGTGAGGTGAGACACTGAGCTCTCAGTGATTGGACATGTTAAAGCTTAAATGCACAACCATTTGAAAGGCATTTTGTAGAGATTTAAGAATAGATCCAAGTCTTTTGAGATCCTTTTCAGCTTTGAAGATTTTGATACCTATATAGAAATATAGTCTACTTTAAATATATATAAAAGGACTATCTACCTGAATATGGGAAGATAGATGGGTCAAAAATCTTTTCAGAGAAAATAGTATCTAATAATGTCTAAGCTTTAAAAGATTTAAAAAACTGTATGTGTAAAGGGGATTGCAGGAAGAGGGATATACTCTTCCTGCATAAATGAAGAGTCAAATATAGTCCTCCCCCCCAACCCCAAGGAAAATCTTACCTAATAATAGACAAACATGTAAATTGACCGTACCTCTGCTACATCCACAGCCAATCAGAGTGAGTATGCAAATTAGAAGGCCAAATATGGAGTCCACCCAGTTGTTCCAGGCACAGAGTGGCCAGGTGGGGCAGGACGCCTGCTATGAGAGGGAGGTGGGGGGTGAAGGGAGTGGAGTGCCGCAGTGAAGACAAGACTGCAGACTCTGGAGTCTGCAGTGAAGACAAAGATGGCAGACTCTGGCCAGAACGAAGGCCTGGGTCCTGGGTGACAGAGGAAAACTGGTGCTGGAAGCCAAGAGAAGGAAGGCCTATCGCACGAATCTCTTCATGCAACTGGCCTCTAGTAAGATTATAAGACTGGAAAGACAAACTGGAGCCAGACAGTAAGTAGGGGGAATATGTAACCTATGTTAGAATTTGCAGTTTATCTAAGAGAAATAGGAAGCCTTTTTAGAATTGCAAGCAGGTCAGTGAAATAATCAGATGTTTAGAAACTCCTTTAGGCTATATTTTAGAGAATGGATGAGAACAAAGCAAAAGTGGCAATAGGAAGACAGCACTCTTCCAGCCTCTACATATGACCTAGTTCTAAAGCCACATCCACATTTCTAGGTATTTGATACAGCAGCATTTTCACTTCTTGGTTTCATTTATTGTCTTAGTCATCTCAGGTTGCTATGACAATATACCATGTCCTAAGTGGCCTAAGAAACAGACATTTTATTTCGTAGAGTTCTGGAGGCCAGAAAACCTAATATCAAGGTGCAGATATATTTGGTTCCTGGTGAGAGGCTTCTTCTTGGTAGACAAACTGCTACCTTTCTCTGTCAGAGTGAGAAAGCTTTGGCATCTCTTCTTCTTCCAAGGGCACTAATCCCATCATGGGGCTCCACCCTCATGACCTCATCTAAACCTAACCACTTTTACTTCCTAAAAGACTTATCTCCTTATTGCATCACATTAGGAATTAAGGCTTCAAAATAAGAATTGGGGATGGGGGCACAATTATTATTCTATAACAATATGGTACTATTAAGGAGTTTGGATGTTATCTAAGGGAAATGTGGACCTATTTAATCATTTCAAGCAGGCCAGGAAATAATCAGATTCACATTTTTAAAAGCTCAGACAGGCTATATTTCATAGAATAGGTTAAAATGGGCTAAACCAGGGATAGGAAAACCTCTTAGTAATGAAAGTAATACATAATTCAAGTAAGACATGCCATTGATATAGACTTGGATAATGGCTGTGAAGATAAAAATTGTATCAGTTTTAGAAATATTCAAGAGATCAACCCAATATCACTTTGCTATGGTTTCTGGCTTGAGAGACTAATAGCTAGCAATATCTTTTATTGAAATTTGGGTTACATGGATGGGAGCTGTTTTGTCCTTCCAAATGGAAATCTATATGTTCCTTTTGGTTTATATTGTGGTTGAAGATCTTGCAGGGCATCTGCATGGAGATGCTGAGGATATAATTGGATATTTAGCTCTGAGAATCTAGAGAAAGAAAATAATTCATCACTCAATTGACATCACTCAATGTCCATGCTTGAAACACAGACATCAATAATAGGGTTTTAATGTTTATTGTACAGTGAGTTGTTTATTGAAGATTTAATTATATTTAAAATAGTGGCCTGGTACACGAAATTCGTGCACATTAAAAGGGGATTCATTAGAAGAAATAATTTAATATTGCTATTTGCCCTTTCTCTGTAATAGAAGTGTCAGAGATAAAAGAACATTAGTAAAATGTATATGAAAACCTTCCTCCTGTCAGAGACTGGGGCTCACCATGACCCAGAGTCAAGTCCTTGCCTACCCACATGCGCTTCAAAATCGCATGAGACCCAGACCCAGCTGCCGCCCTCCCCCCCTCCATTGGGCTAGATCCAGACCTGGCCAGTCCCACTCTTGTCAAGGCCTGCTGGGCAGGGGGTGTAGCTTCAGGTCCCCTGGCCTGGTGCCAGGATGGGGGGACACAGACTGAGATCCCCTGTCAAGCCCTGCTGGGTAGGGGGCATGGCCTGAGGTCCCCCGTCAAGCCCCACCAGATGGGAGGGGAACAGCCTCAGGTCCCCCGGCCCAGCACCGGGAGGGGGACACAGCCTCAGGTGCCCCGTCAACCCCCACTGGGAGGGGGCGCAGCCTGAGTTCCCCCAACCCAGCACTGGGGGTGCACCTTGAGGTCCTCCGTCAAGCCCCGTTGGGTGGGGGGCATGGCCTGAGGTCCCCTGTCAAGCCCAGCCAGGCAGATTGCCCAGCCTCAGGTCCCCTGGCCCAGTGCTGGGGTGGGGGACATGGCCTGAGGTTCCCTGTCAAGCCCCACTGGGCGGTGGGTGTGATCTGAGGTCCCCCGGCCTGGTGCTGGGGTAGGGGAAGCAGTCTGAGGCACCCTAACCCAGCACCAGGATGGGAAGTGCACCTTGATGTCCCCCGTCAAGCCCCAGGTGGAGGACATGGCCTGAGGTCCCCTGGCCTGGCGCTGGGGCAAGGGGAGCAGCCTGAGGTCCCCTAACCCAGCATCAGGACGGGAAGTGCATCTTTAGGTCCCCTGTCAAGCCCTGCTGGGTAGGGGGCGAGGCCTGAGGTCCCCTGTCAAGCCCCACGGGGGTAGGGGCGGGCGTAGCCTCAGGTCCCTGATGATTGCTTGTTAAGGCTCCTTAAGGGAACTTGGCCTCAGCTGTGGGTGCAGCCATCTTTGTGGAGTGATGGTCAATTAGCATATTCCTTCTTTATTAGATAGGATAGCACTAAGGAAGAGGCTATTTAACATTTGTTAGCCTCAGTTTTCCTTCATTGTTCATCATTTTATAAGTGAAGGAAAACTGAAGCTAATGGATGTAATATAACCTAACAGAAGTTAATGAAGAACTTAAACTCACTTCTTCAGGTTGCCCTGTCAATGTCCTAGAACAGTGGTCAGCAAACTCATTAGCCAACAGAGCCAAATATCAACAGTACAACTATTGAAATTTCTTTTGAGAGCCAAAAACCAACTTCTGCATATGGGCCACGAAGTTTTAATCGCACTGTATGTGCGCGCCCCCACATGGTATTTTGTGGAAGAGCCACACTCAAGGGGCCAAAGAGCCCCATGTGGCTCGTGAGCCGCAGTTTGCCGACCACTGTCCTAGAAGAAGTACCTAGTTGTTTTAGGACCTCAGGTTTATCAGATACTAAAGAAAGGTAGGGTGTCTCTTTCAATTCAAGAGTCTACAAATTGATTGCTACGTAAACATTGCCTCCATGCATCCTAAACTTTCATAAAAACAGGATATCAGTACGTTAATATTTATAGGCCATTTAGTTTTATCTATAAGCCCAGCCTACAGGACAAAGTTGACTTTTTATTTTTATTTTTACTTAGGAAGGATTGAGGAAGAGTGATGACCAATATTTCTGTACTGTCAGCACAATATCAGACTATTTTAAGGAAGTGAAGGCCATTGCACAATGAGAATGGGATCCATTTATTTTACTCACCACAGGAATAAAAAACTTTTCTACACTTAAAATGAGATTCTGAACTTTTTAAAAAAGAATTTTGGATTTTTCTTGAAAAGGGGAACATATATTTACATATGTTATATTTAGAAACAAAAAAAGACAAGTTTCCATTATGAAATATTATTTGGTACCCTAATGATATCTGCTTCTTAAGAAAATCAAGTTTTACATAATGTGAAGAAATAAACTGAGCTGAAAATTAAGATTCTAAAAATAAAATAATCTCAAAAATCTATGTTTTGGTCTTTGGTGTCTACACTTATTCCAAAAGGATGTATTGGTAGTATCTACTATTCCTAAAATGTAATAATTTTATGCCCAATTTAAGGTTAATCTGCTTGCATGACTTGATTCTGAATGCCATGCTGACTTTGATTGGCCTGTACTTTGGGTCAGTAATCAGTAGGGGTAAAATGTATATTTAACTCTATTAAATAAAGATGAAACTATCAGTCACAACACAGGTTGATGTTTGCATTAATGAGAATTTTCCCAGTCAAATCAGTGGCAGTGTTTAATTAAATATTTATCTGTTGGAAACTAGACCTTAAGATATCTACTGGATTATCTCCTTGTGATGATATTTTCTCACCTAATAGAGGTAGTGTTAAACATAATGCTGGAAATGAATGTGAAATTACCACTCTCTCTTGGGAGAAAGACACATTTGTTTATTACAGTTAAGTGACCTCAGCTTGAAAACTTAAACTGAATCTAAACTGGTATTGGGTTATTTATGGAATACCAGGGGTTAGGGCCAGCAGTGTTCTGGCTTATTTGTTTCAGATGATATGTGTTAGCCAAAAGGATCTCTTCACAAATCAACTGCAGGTAATTCACTTGAGAGATCTAGGACAGTATGGAAAATTTATTATAGAGTCAATCATTTTCAATACTAGGTGGAATGGAATGAAATGACAGAAATCTTTGCTATAGTTATTATGACTTTAATCTTAACTCCATAATGGTGAGGTTATGTAATGCAAAAGATTCACAAACTATGAACTCAATCTTTACATTTTACAAAAAGTATTTAAAATAGTACTTTATGCTTAGAACCAAGTAAATATATAAACAATAATAATAAACAGTAAAAAATTTTCTACTAAAAAGCCATTTCAAATTGCTGATCTAGTGCTAGTTCTGGAAATATATATCACATATATCATTAAAACAAAATTTAAAATATAAAAGAATAGTTAAAAATGAGATGAACTCTATGTGGAATGAAATGTAAAACATTTAATTGTATGTCTAACTCTTTTAAAACACCCATGGAGGAATAAACTGAAATAAAGCCATAAATAACAGAACAATAAGAGAATGCAAAACAACTAAACAGAGTCTTGGCAGGATGAAGAATGGAGAATTCATAATTACACACAGTGGACTTCATCACTCGCTGGCCCTCAGATTGCTTTGGACACTCCTGAGGAACAACAAATAAAAAGCTTGCAGATGTGACACTTTCAATGGATATTGATAGAAAAATCCTACACTGAGAAATTCTTCCAGGTGGCTACAAGGAAAAGGTACAATAATTTGATCAAATAAATAAGCAGAAGAGAAATATTTAGCAATAGATTTCATAATGGGAATGACTAAACAAATATATGTTGATTGACTTTACTAGTCTGAAATAGCTTGGAGAATTAGAAGAGTTTACTGGTGGCTCTCAAGCTGTCTATTGTTTTTCTCATAAATATTCTTTATTTATTTTTATTATCTTTCTAGATTATTTTTTAAATATTTTTTATTTTTCAATTACAGTTGATATACAACATTAAATTAATTTCAGGTATACCCCTGTGATTTAGACACTTACTTAAAAAGAGATCAGTCAATAATTCTAGAACCCATCTGACACCACATGTAGTTATTAAAATATTATCAACTATATTCCCTAGGCTGTACTTTTACAGCCCTGTGATTATTTTATAACTACCATTTTTTATTTCTTGATCACTTCACCTTTTTCACCCATTCCCCAAACTCCCATCTTCCTATCTGGTAACCATCAAAATGTTCTCTGTACCTATGAGTTTGTTTCTGTCCTACTTGTTTGTTTATTTTATTATTTTTAGATTACACATATTAGTGAGTTCAAATGGCATTTATCTTCCTCTGTCTGACTTATTTCACTCAGCACAATACCCACTAAGCCCATCCATGTTGCAGATGGCAAGATTTCATTTTATTTTATGCCTGAGTCATAGTCCATTATATATATTCATCATTTATGCTTTATCCATTTATCTATTTATGGATAACTAGGTTGCTTCCATATCTTGGCTATGTAAATAAGGTTGTAATGAACATGTAGATGAATATATATTTTTGATTTAGTGTTTGGGTTTCTTCGGGTAAAAACACAGTGGCTCTCATACTTTCTAAAATGTCAGTCTGATAGTCTGGGAAGGGGTGGGGGAGAGTGTGAAGAGATTAACCAAAGCACTTATATGCATATATGCATAACTCATGGACACAAACAGTAGGGTGATGAAGGCCTGGGGGGAGGGTGCAGAGGGAGGGATTCAATAGCGGGGAGAGGGAGACATCTGTAATACTTTTAACAATAAAAATAAATTTTAAAAATTAAAGTGTGTGTAATGTTGTGGGAAAACAAAACATTTAAAATAAGTAAATGCCACATTCCAGTAAAAATGCACTATAATAAAAACTAAGATATAATTAAAATGGCCAAATGTCAACATCATACCTCTGCCCAAGAAAGTATTTTTGAATGAAGGAATGAAATATTTAAATAAAATGTGACTTTTTGCTTAGAACATGAACTAGGGAAATATATTATTTTTTTCAAATATATATTCAAATGAAATCTCATATGTGAAAAATAAAATTCATTTGGCAATGTTTTCCTTCTTATCTCATACTAGTAGCCCTGCGCATGAATCCATGCGCCAGTAGCTCTCTGTGGGGCCTGGCCAGTCTGCGCCCGCTGCCCAGAGGCTCTCTGTGGCCCAGAGGCCCATCCGTGGCCAGGTGCAGAACACAAGCATTCCGTGTCCCAGCCTGGCCAGAGGCCCATCCACAGCTGGGAAATGCAAACGACTTCCTCCCTGTTCTCAGGAACCCCAATAAAGGGCTTCCTTCTTCTTTCTCATCCAGCTTCCACCTCTATGCCTCCTCCACCCCCTCTACCCTCTGGCCACCTGGACTTGACCTTGCCCAGGAGTCGGGGGCCACTCGACTCTGCTCAGCTCACCGGTTCCTTCTCTTCTTATGCAAGTGTTCCGTGCCCCAGCCTGGCCAGAGGCCCAACTGCAGCAGCGTTCGGAATGCTTGCCTTGTTGCCACGGCGACAAAGCAAGCATTCCGCCAGGCAGCTCACACTGCCTGCTCTCAGCAGCCGCCCCTCCCCTCCCTGCCGGGACTGGGGGACTCAGTGGGCCTGAGAGGACTGGGTGCTGCCATCTTGTAGCTATGGGTGCTGCCATCTTTGTGATGGAGTGATGGTTAATTTGCATATTATCCTTTTATTAGATAGGATGAGTATTAAAGTATTTAATTATAGTTGGAAATTAAACTATAGAAGTGTTACATCATTTTATTTAATCTATACCTACATCTATTAAGGTGGCAACTGTATTCAAGATCACTTCTGGTATACTGGTCAAAAGTGAAACACTTGATGCTATTAAAATATTTACTACCATTCCTTTGATCTGAAGTCACTAAAAACATTCATGCTTATCATTCCTATTGGTCATATATCTAATTTTATACTTAAAAACTATCCTGGTATTAATCATAGTTTGAGGGAAATTGAAGATTAATATAAAAAAGAATTCTGTGTTCAATTATTAGACTGTATCAGAGCTGAATGGAAGTCAAGAAGACTAAAGCCTCTTAGCTTGGGTCAGTGAGAGGAGATATCATGCTGACATTTGGAAGTCAACAAGAAGTGTGATCAGAGAAAAAAGGTATTGAGGTCTAATTCACTGATTAGAAATTAGTCAATTATCACTGTAGAGGATAATTTCTGTGGAGGTTTAATCATTTTTTCTATTGCTGCCTAATAGGCTGAGGTAATACATAGTTTTACCTCTATGCTTATTTTAACTACTTAAACATGGAACTATGAGTTTGGGGAAGTATTTTAGGTGGAAGATATATAATAATGGAATTTTTGATACATTTCCTAAAATGATGGGGAATAAATCTTGATATTATTCATCTGGATTAACAAGATAACCAGAAAATTATAGCTTTTGGTATTAGAAAATTGTAAGTTTTGAGTTTTTATCCATGTACAATAGAAACATTATAAGATGGCATGTGAAAAAGAGATTATCAGAAGACAGCTTTCCACCTGTGGCTCTTTCCATGTCTTCTTAGAGTTTGATCTCAATCAACTCTAGTATATCTTGCTGGCTTCCCATTTAGTTTTTCTCCAAGTGATTTTACTTTCTTGGTCCTCCATATTCTGTAATCCAGCTCATCTCAAGATCACTGACACCTTTGTGTGTGTTCAGCTCTGTAACAATGACCTATTAATCCAGCTTTTCTTATTTTATTCTCAGGTTGTTTCTCATGAATTATATACACTGGTGGGGGCCAGGTATTTCTGGGAACCAGTACCTCTCTAGCCCTCTGGAGGTCAAATGTAGATAAAGTTCTAGAATTATTTGGAGCGGATTTCACTTTTGTGTCAGAGATGAGTTCGCTGTACCATCCCCTGAATGCTATTCAATAAACAAGCATGGGAGAAAACCTGGTTAGATGTGGGAAAATCAGGGAGAGGGAGAAGTAAAAGGTGATAGTGGGTAGGGTTACTTGGTAGACCATATAGAAATTTCAAAATAAAAAAAATAATAAAATAGGAAGAGATTTTGTGAGCAGAAACTTAGATTTGTACACACACACACACACACACACACATATATATATATATATATATATATATATATATATATATATATTTTAAATCTTTGGGTTGTATCAATCATAGCTAGTTGGCATATCTTAGGCAATGTAGCCATTCCAATAAAGGCAGTTTTGGTATCAAAGAGTCCCTAATAAAGAACCTTCAATGTCTTTAATTTGTAACTAAAACTTTAGTGAAAAAATTGTTCAAGTGAAAAATACTGTTTCTTTTTAGGAGCGTGTAGCCATTACTGCCTGTATCCACACCTTTATCCAATTTGTTTTTCACAGTGAATTTCCACCATGGATTCTTAAGACAGGGTATTAAGGTAAATGACTTCCAAACTCAATTAACTCTTTCTATTGTGGACCTAATATAAAAACTTTTAAATGACTGTGTGTGTGTGTCTGTGTGTGTGTGTGTGTAGAAAAAAATGTTATGGATTCTAGGACAGTTGTTACCTGAAAACTGGGAATCTCTATGGAGGTATTTAAAAATATTCAGCTGCATCATGGCCTGGCACTATTCAATAAACAAGCATGGGAAAAAATATCTGAATAACATCTTTCAGAAGGGCTATGAAATACCTGGCATGATAATTATGTTATGTTCATAGCCTATTTATTATTTTATGGCACTTTCACTTATTAGTTGCAAGGTGAGCACAGTTAACCTCTTTAAAGAACTCTCTGATCCAATATTGAATCTCTTTTATAAAGATTCTTGGAGCACAGGATTAGTTTGGCTCAATCACATAAAATTCTGACAATTATTGTCTAAATAGTTACTATTTTCAATCAGATAAATGGACTAGGACCTACTTGGGTAGGCAAAAAATCAGTTAGATCTGGGACATCTGTTGCAGATCAGTAAGTTTGGACCTGAATTGGGGCTCAGGGCTCAATTCATTGGTGAAAAGAGAGAAACTGAAATGCCCATTGAAGAGTTCCAGCAACAGACAGCAAGGCTAGCAAACATTCTATTAAGACTGGGCTCAAGCATAAGGGCACAAAATAGAAGTCCAGTTACCAGAAATGAAAGAAAATGTGGAGCCTTAGTCCCAGGGATGTGGAAGAAAAATGTTCTGCCTTCAGATCTGATACACCTGTTCCCTATGGGATAATAAAAAAATGTTGATTCTAAATCCCTAGTTCATTGAATTGAAGGTTCTTGAATTCCTATTATCAACATGTAGGTTCCATGTTCTGGGGTAGTGCTTAGTTGAAAGGTCAGAGTCCAGAGTCCAAAGTCTAGAAAAGGAGAGATTTGGGGACCAGATACTAGACTGATTTTGAGAGCTGTGAGGGTCAAGTGACCGACCCACTGGGTAAGATTCCTTTAACTTATAAAGTCAATGTTGTATAATGCTTTTTCATGGTGTTTTGATATCTAATAAATTCTATTAACTTATGTCAAAACTGAATAGCTAATAAGAAAAATACTATCTTTGACTATTTCCATTTTCAAAGTTTTCCAGATAATTAGCTTTGTTGTAACTTTTTTAAAAGGCAAGATTATATTTTCAAGTATGATGCACATTTAAAAAAGTATAGCAAGAAGAGAAATAGACAGGTACACTAGAATGATTATGTGGCATATTAAAAATCACGTCTCTTCATATGTGGTTTTCAATAAAGATAAAAACCCGAATTGAACCAATATATTAATTGACTATTGATATTCTTGAGGGACCAGAAATGGAAGAAGAGCATGTTATTAGGAGTTATTTCAATAGCTCCCTGGCTGTGCAAAAAAAATAAATAAGTGAAGTCGGTAAATCAAATTTACATCAGAACTAGTCACAGATAGTTTTAACATTAACTCCTTAAGTTGATAAGTTCATTTCTATACTAAAAAATTTTGCTGCAATACATCCCACTGGTGTGTTTCACAGGTATTATTTTAACACTATGAAATATTTCACAGATGTGCTCCTTAAAAGCATGACAAAAAGTAAGTTAGTTACTTGGAAGCTTATAACGAGTAGATTAATGTAAAAGCACCCTACTTAGACTTACAGCATCTTTTCAGCAGAGTGGATGTAACTGTGTTTAACACAGTGAGACAGGACAGACTAAGACCTGCTCTGATTGAGAGTAGGCATGATCATTGAGAGCAGGCAATAGCTAATCCATGCATAAATTTAAAACCAACATAATACACATTTTTGTATCTTTTAAAAAAATATGTCTCTTTTTTATTATTTACAACTACGATGACATCCTGAAATAGAGATGTTGAATAGGCAATTGGATATATAAATCTAGAGTTCAGAAGAGAAGTCCGGGATACAAGTAAACATGCGAGGTTATCAGAATTTAGAAAGTGTTTAAAGACCTTGGGTAGGCTGACATCTCCTATGAACTGAATGTAACATAAATAGAGGTTAGAAGGTATCAAAAGACTAAAACCCAATACATTCAATTAATTCAGAATTCAAGACAGTGAGGAGTAATCAGCAAAAGAACTAAAGAAGGGGAAGCCATGGAGGTAAGATGACAAACAAGAGAAAAATTGCATCCCTCCTGCCCCCCCCCCAAAAAAAAAGTTCAAGATCACCAAATAGTAAAATAAATGACTAAGAATTGACATTGAAAAGAGCAGTTTTGTTTGAAGTGGTAATAATAAATACAAATTGGAATGGATTAAAGAGAGAACG
Source organism: Corynorhinus townsendii (assembly GCA_026230045.1). NCBI lineage: Eukaryota > Metazoa > Chordata > Mammalia > Chiroptera > Vespertilionidae > Corynorhinus > Corynorhinus townsendii. The sequence goes on from JAPDVU010000005.1 coordinate 111,390,763, forward strand.
GTCAAGAAAGGAGGAGATATAGAGTGTAGATATCTATTTTGAAGGGTTTAGCTATAAAGAAGAGCAGAGAAGTGGGTTAGAATTGTGGGGTCAAGGAAAGCTATATTTCTTGAAGAAAAAATTGCTTGCAGTGTTTCTCATTCAAAGCCTTTTTACTTGAGTTATCTACTACACTGAATTAGGACTAACAAAAGCTTTCAGTCGGGAAGATTATATGTGCTCCTTTCTTTGAAATAAAAAAGATGACCACTAGGCCTCCCTAGGAAATGAATACACTGCAATCCTTATAAGCTGCTGTTTAAATGTTAATGTTTTTAATTGAAATTGTATTATTGCAGCAAAAGTAAGGAATTTGGAGTTAAGCAAACACAAGTTCAAATCTATACACTATTTTGATGTATGTTCTAAGTTTAGTTTAGACTTTTGAACTATTTCTGTAGACTGCTAATGCTGGTTACAGGTGTAGACATGGAATCAATTTATCATCTGTGAGGTGGTGGTAATTGATATATTTTTTCTCTCACAGTTTATGTTTAAGCTCGATAAAAATTTTTAATCTTTCAAACAATTCATTCTTAAAAGGTTTAAATATCTAGTAAGCACTCAGCAAATGTTAGTTATCATTGTGATGGAAGCCTATTTCCACCTCCAACTATACAGATGTGCTCAGGCTAGCCAAGACAGTTCTGGAAGCTGCTTACTCTCTGAGCATCTTTAAGAAATTCAGTGTAACAGGGCAAGAGCCTTAAAAATCATTTTAATGAGTACATTAGTATTCAGTGTGTACAAGGGAAAAATAATACTCCCTTAGACATGATATTATAGAGAAACTAGAGGCCTGATGCACAAAATTCTTGCAAGAGTAGGGCTTCCTTCCCCTGGCTGCTGGCACCAGCTTCCCTCTGGCACCTGGATCCGGGCTTCCCTTGCAGCCCAGCTTCCTCTGGAAGGAGATCCAGTCTAATTAGCATATTATGCTTTTATTATTATAGATTGTGGACATTAGTGTTACCAGACTAACCAGGTCCATTTGCCTGCTCTCATCAAAGCCCAATAAGATAAGAACAGGAGATTGCAGCAAAGAAAATAAGAGTTTATTTTTAGTAAGTGGCCCACATCCAGAGTCAAAGGTGAGCTAATGTTCAAAAACCTGGCTCCTAGATGGCCTCTAGGGGATGGGTTATATAAAAGTTATTAAACACTGTGACTAAGAGAATTAGGGTCATGGTCTCTACTGATTGATCAATGCTAGCATAGGAGGTAGTTGATCATTGCATCTGGTCCTGATGTCATCCATGGCTGTTGCTTTCTGTGATTCCTTTGCTTTTCTGTTTCTAGAGCTGAAACACAACTAAGGCCTAGATGTTATCTGTAGTTTGAATAAAACTGTCTCTGTGGTCAATAGACCTAAGGCTTTGTTCCTAAGGTTATTTTATGCCGTCTAGAACCTCATTGTCTGGGGGCCTAATGATTAGGGGAGAGGACATGTAAGGGTGAAGGAGGCAGATGGATCAGGGTGCTGGGTGAGATCAGCTTGAATCAAAGGAAAGAAAAGAGAAAAGACCAAATTAAATAAATGATGTTCCTGTGCGATTACATTGGTCTGGCTTTTGCCATCCAGCATGAATACTTCCTTCTTGAGTTTGTATTTCAGTCTGAGACTTGATGAGAGGAGAAATTCTGCCTCTCCCCATGAAAACTGAAAAAGGTCAAATCTTTGTTCTCTCAGATTCATAGAAGCTGGGATACATCAAAGAAAAATTGCATCAAGATAAGTTAAAAAGATGAGGAAAAATTGCATCAAGATAAGTTAAAAAATTGCATCAAGATAAGTTAAAAAGATGAGTTAAAAAGATGAGGTTTTATTCAAGGCTATTAAAATAGGGAATAGAGATTTTGAACACAAGTCCCTTGGAATGAAAGGAGGGGATTTATTTAAATGCTTAGGTGAGCTAGTGGAAAAGTACTGGAGAATGTTACAGGTGGGCCAATTGGCAAATAAAACCACTTTTATTTGCTTATTGGCACTTCCTCATCGAAATTAGACTTCGACCTTTCCACAGAGACTGGAAGTTTGGAGTGCTATCTTTTTTGATAATTATATTTCAAAGGGACGATGTTCAGATCCTCGAAAAACAATTCCTAAGTTTTAAAACTGGCAAGAAGCTGAAAGATCTACATCTCAAAGGGCACAGAAAAAAATTTACAATGGCAGGTTTCCTAAAGTGAGTGCTCTAAGAAAAGGGATAATATATCAGGGAATTATCATCAGGAAGAAACCTGTCTAAAGCTTAGTCATACTGAGGGGAGTACCTTGGTCAGGTGAAGGCAAATAATTAAGTCTTGGTTAGTTGGATGCTAGTCATGGAACCTTTAGAATTTATTCTGGTCTTAGTACCTGTAGAGTCCACTGGGCATGGTGGAGGCAGTGTGGGAGTCGAGATTCTTGCAGACCCATTTGACAATGATGTCTGATGGTTACAGCACCCAAAAGATTTTTCCCACAACCAAATTTTCCCATGCCTATATTCATAGCTTCTTAGACTATTTGGTTCCTGTGTGAATTATGACCCTTGTTTACCAGTTTATCTTTATTTACTGAACTCCAGTATTCTGGCAGAAATATTATTTCTGCTTAGTTAACCAGAATTTATTTATTTATTTATTTATTTATTTATTTATTTATTTGCAGTGAAGCACATTGGCTACTCTTTAATGTTTTTCTGGATACATTTTCATGCTGGGTGAAATTTCTTTTACACCACTAGGAAGAGTTGTATTTATTCATTGTTGGCACTCCACTATCACTATCATCACCACAATTTTATTCTTGTATTGCCTATAAAATTAACAACAGTTCCACCATACAATAGCTTGTCCTCAAAAAAATATCCTATGCCAGAACAAAAGATGAAAACTAATTAAAACTCTAATTATGACTAAAATAATTGGGAAAGCTGTATTCAGCATAACTGAGGATGTAGAAGATCTGCCAAAAATGTGAATTTTGTTTTTTATTGATTCATACATAAATATAAAAATGTGCAGAATACAAATGTATTTGTTCAGTAGACATTTTCTTATTCCTTTATGTGATTGTTTTTTATACTTTATTATAATATTCCCCAGTATTCCATTGTTCCTCCTTCCTCCCTCCTCCTGTCTTTCCTTTGAAATACATATTTCTTCAACCCCATTCATGTTATCAGTATAATGTGAGCTACTCTGAGGAATATTAGAAATGTAGAAAGTTAGTTCCTTAACTTTAAACAGTTAACAACCTAACTAGCCTATAGTGAAGAGTGTTTTGTAGTCATTACAACAATGAAAGCTTAAGGAGCATAGAGAATCCTCCTCATGGTATTATATAAGGAATGTACTGGGTACAAAAAGATTCAATTGTCTACTTATTAGGTATATAAAGTATGATGAGTTACTGAACCTATTTCCTTAGCTACCAAATGAAGATATTATGTAATAATGAAATAATGATAGTATGCAATAATTGAATCATTCATAAGTGAATAATTGAAAAAAAATAAAGTACTTAGCAGCGTTCATGGCATGCATTTATAAATGGTGATAGTGACAATGTGATGATGATGGTGATGGTGGTAGTGACGATGCTGTCACCAGGATGCCCACTTTGTTTTCTTATGTCTTTCTGCTTCACTTAACACTTAGGAGTCTGGAGACCTCCCATTCACCAGCATGCACCAGAAAAATATGAAAAGCTCCTCCATAATTGAAAAAATACATAATTTCTCATATATTTTTGCTATTGTATTTCTAGTAACTTGCACCTTCCAGACCTGACTGGTCATGAAGAGTCGGGATTCTGCTTTCTATCTAAACTCTACTAGCTCCTCCTGTATTCACTAAACCTTGACCCTTAATCTTCTTTTATATCTGTTTTGCAGTAATATTGACTTTGCTAGACTTTTCAGCCTAGTCCACGCTTCCTTTTCCCATCCCTGCCTCTAGGCAGACTTGAACAAAAGTCAAGAAAAAAATAGAGATTCCATTATTTTGATTTGCAGTGTTTGAAAAGGATTTCTTTTGTCCATATATATTTTTACTAATTGTCTAATGTGTGTACATTAAGTATGAGAGAAAAAAAGAAAAACAACAAAATTGGAAAGCAATTCCATATGATCTCAGATGGCATCTTAGAAAAATTAAATTATCATTAGAAGAGCTAAAGTTTACTGTCTATATTGTTATTCCATCTATTAGTGAGGTGTTTTGTTTTTTCATTCTGCTTTTCATCTTCTTGAGAAAAACAAATTAAGTAATTTTCACGAAGACACAAGAACATTAATATTTGAGTAGAATAATTGCAGCCAGAATGACTTTTTCACAACTCTATGATTACTAGAACAAGATATAATTTTGGAGCAGGGAAGATACAATATTTCTTTGTATGTTCTCCTAATTAATATGCCAATGATAATGTTCAGTAATCAAATTCCTAGGATATAGTAAGTGCTGAAGATTAATTTGTTGATTGGAAACTAAAGTGGTTAATTTGTAACTTTGGGGAACTAAATGACTGATGTTTCCTTCAAAATAAATCAGAAGAAATTAGTAGGAAACAATTACTAATTTTGCTCATTGTTATTTGCTTCTTAATTTAAAATCTACACATTTTTTAAAAAGATAAATAAATCTTTAAGTTGTCTTGGATTATGATTTAAAGGATATTTTGGCAAATTTCTCAATTTAGTAGCAGTCAGGAGTGTTGCTGAACTTGTTCATTATACGTGTACAGACATGCATTTAGGTTCATATGTAACTCTAACAGTCATGTATATGCAATATGCATGAATATAAAATTATGGTTATTAATTTTAAATGGTAATGCATATCCATACATGAAAAAATATTATGGATTTTTAGGCTGACTAATTTTGAGTTACCTAACACATGTGGCAGAATTTTTTTAGCTGGTTTGATACTATTTCCCAGCATTAAAATGTAATTCATTTAACATATTCTAGAACACAGAAGAGGATCTTGCACATAAAAAGTACCCATTAAGTTGCTGCTGAATAAAGAGATGATTTCTGCCAGCAAACTATCCAGGGAATATTTTGACAAATATTTTCATATTGAAGTTTTGTTTTTTTAACCACTTTATTGAGGTATGACTGATGTCCCAAAAGACTGCATCATCTTTCTTGAAATCATTTATAATGGGTCATTTCTATCTTGTTTTTTTAAGCAGGTCTTAATTATCCCCAGAGATGTTTTACATTCATTAATATAGCAAGGTTGAAGGCAAAGAAAATATGATGGGTTTTCTTGATTTCAGTATTGTTTTTTCTTATTTGAGAAGTGCTTTACCCTCTTTCCCAGGCCTGCAGATTTTAGTAAACTTAAATCCAGCTATCAAAAGAAACAGATGCTTCATATTCCTAAAGTTAAAGTTAATGGATATGACCAGGTAGCCAAATAAATTAATAGATAAAAAATAAAACTTTATTGAGGTTATTGTTATTCCATATGAAATTTGGAAATGGTTTCTCAAAATCAAATCAAATCAAAAAAGGTAATTATAACTTTTATTGTCTTGAGAAAGATGGCTACAATAAAGGTTTTATGGGAAACTGTTACTGGTCATTAAACATAGCAATGGGGAGAGATTCCAGGAGTCTCTGGATGGATAACTAAGCAAGGTTGTGAGGATTTGAATCCCACTGAACCCTCCATTTTTCTTTTCCTACATCTGTCAAAAACTATTGACTTCATTAACTTTTCTAGTCTATTTACAGCCTGGAATCCTGGATCTCCAGAGTTAATTTGGAACCCTGTAGGTATAGATTGAGATACATATTAAATTCAGAAAACATATTTTTTTGTGAGTGTTAAGGGAGTTGGTACTGATATGAATTTTTGACTGGACCCCGGATTCTTTGTCCACCGAAATGGAAGAATGAATCCATGGACAGAAAGTGGTATAGCAAAGATGGAGATTTATTGAAGAACAAGTACAGACTCCCACATAGGGAGGGAGAAGAGTCCCACAGAATGGACTCCCACGTGGGGAGGGGGAAACTGGTCCCACTGGGTTCCCTTTCCCTATGGCTTATATAGGCTGCAGATCCTGGTGCCTTGATATCCCCTCTGATTGGTCAATATTCCCCTTCAAATTGGTTACTATAGTAACTCATGAGCTCAAAGGTCGAACCTCACATGGGACATATGAGGTTCTCCCCACTCCTTCCTTATTGTTTTCCTATTCCCTTTGGGCTTTCTTCTTCTCCTGAATGAAAGGCTTCCTTCTCTTTATTTTGTACATCTAGACCTTTCTTGGCTATTTCCAGTTTCCTTGTCTTATGGAAATATACTTTTTGCTGCTTCATTGTCTTATGGAGATGTAACTGCACCTGGCTACCTTGTGTTATGGAAATTACCTTCTCCTAGTCTGCAGCCCCTGGCTTTTCCATGGACCCCAATTCTAAAAAAATCCCTATGTTCCCTTATGATCACTTATTTGTAGCAAATTGACTGCTTGGGACTATCTATCCATCATTTCTCATGATTCCCTTGTTTACTTGCTTCTTAGTGACAGTTAGGAGAGGAACCCAGATTCTAAATGCAGTTGTCTAAGTAAAATATATTTTTAAAAGAAATATAAACACAGAATACATTTCACAACCAAATATAATTTATTGTTAAGATTATCCATTGGCTTGAGTTATTTATGTCTTCTATCTGATAGTCTTAAGCAGATATTTTAAAGTTGACAACATTTTTAGTAAATAATGAATGTATACTTTGCAATGACATTTGTAATTCTCCAACTTAGCAAGTTAAGTATATTTTTCTACTTGAATTGCCAGTAGAACAAGAGTATACCTAATGTAGAACAGACTGTATGATTCTGATGAAATAAGAGTTTACACTGCTATTTTCATTGTTAATATCAAAGGAATTTTGTTGTGAATACATTTTTAGTTATTCAAAGGAAGTTGTTAAACTGTTTTAGCTTTTCTTTTGAAAATACTGGAATTTATTTTATACATTAAATTAAAGCATACCTTTCCTAAAATGACATTGTGTCAGGTGGATTTCCCTCAGAGAGGTCCACACTCTGGTAAAGTCAGATATAATAGAGTTTTCTGCCCTAGAGAGGATTATAGAATACATTTCTTCCTCCACTGAAGAAAGGTTCTTACTCAAATTAGGCAGGGTTCCTTTCTTTTACCCTGGGAACTCACCTGCATTCACACACATTAAACACATCACCAGGATTTTCATCAACATTACATTCTACTTACAAAATATATTTCATTTTCAAGCTGTAGATTGGAACATATGCTTTATCTAAAGAGACATATAACCTTTCCAAAGAACTTGATTAAAAACCCTGATAACTTATAATCACAAATTCTCTTTAGGTCATTCAAAAATACATCTATATGAGGTCATCAGAAATGGTAGCTGCTTTCTTCCACTCGCCATTTCTTATGAACTTTGTTTAATAGATTCTGATTACAGCAATGAATATACACCAATGTAACTCAAGAAAGAGTAATTTATTACAATATATATATGCATCTTAACATTTCTTTGCCCTTGTACTTGATTCTTAATTTTTTTCAGTACCTTTCCTTCTCAGATTTGGGGGTGGTATGCCTGAAGCCTACTGAGTGATTATGAACTCAATGCCAACCTTTCAAGTGCCAATCATTTGCTAATAGATATTTGTACAATTACTTATTAAAATAAAAATGTGAAAATTGATAGCTTATAATAATCACTTGTAAACTTAAATAAGACATTTACTTTGTTGATAAATGCAATTGTATTGAAATATTGTCTACTTTGGGTCCTTTTTTCATAAAATATACTATTAGCTAACAACTATCATTTTATACTTTAGAAATATAAGTACAATAACTCTTACTGAGATAAATAATAACTGACTATAATAACTAAAAAGAAATTATTTGAAACAAGCTATTGCATTTCACAATAAAACAGGGATTGTAATATTTAATAGCTGTTTCTTATTTATAGAAAGTGGAAGTTCAACTTAGTTTTTTCCTCAGGTATAAATACATTAGTTAAGTAAGTATCAGCCTTTAAATGTAAAAATAAATAAATCAAAGAACACACAAAGTAAGCACCTATCTGGTCTTCAGTTATCTGTAGTGGGAACTCTCTTTTTCTGAGAATATTTCAAATTGTTGACTTTGATTATAAGGGTTTGGTCTACTCAACTATACAGTATATTTCCAATAAAGTGAAATCAGTAGAAGTACTTACCCAAAATATCCATTGTCAGCTTAATAGAACAAGGCCACTTTCTCTGAAATAGTTGAATGTTTGTGATTCACCAAAGTTCTATTTTACTTACTCTGCTTATAGAACAGCTTATTTTAATAAGTATTTATAAAAATAATTGGCTGTGGTTATAATACAGAACTCTAAATTTTTTAGAAAGCCAAGTCAAATATCCTTAGAAAAGATGTTATATTATATGATAAATGTTAACATCTGACCTCCCATGATTTTCATGTTGCATGGTATAATTTCCTTTAGAGTCTATTTCTTTTTCAACCCCTTTTGTTATTACTACATTTCTGCCCAAATAACCCTTCAATGATTGTTCAAGAAGATGTAACAAGTCTGGGTGTTCTTGTGAAATAAAAATGTACAGACCAAGGCAAGATAAATGTTATCTTAAAGTTTTGGGTCTTGCTTCTGAATTCTTTCCCAGCCAGAATTCAAGTACTGAGGTTACTGAACCCAGGTTTGGTTTGACTCCACAGGTCAGACACCTGGTGCTGTTCTGTGGCCCACAACAGGCACACACCGAGACACAAGCAGTACAACTTGGCAGAGAAGGTCTAGGGAAAATAAAGAAGCAGGACAAAATGAGTCATTACCAAAAATGGTAAATGACTTCTCAGTGGATATTAATGGATGCTATAAGAATTTGAAGGCCAGCCTCAAAGTGATGATAAATAATTGTCAACTTATCTACCTATATTCAGTAAAATTACCTCACAGACCCACATTTAAAGGAAAAAAAGGGAGACCTAGAATAAAATAAGGGAATGCACAAAGCAATTGGTAGAAATGTGAATAATCTAAAGATTTTATGTTAAGTAATAACTCTAAAAAAGATTAATTCGAACAGCAGAGCAATAAACTGGAACAAAAATACAAGTTGACAATTACATTTGAGATGAAGGTGTCACTGAAATTCAAGTTCTAATGATCATGCATAAAATAGCATAGTGAAAGTAAAAGGAGATTTGGTGTCAGAAACATACACATTAGTGCACTTCATCTGTCACAAATTAACTTAAATCATCTCTGTTTTCATGGGTGCTATAGATTCTAACACTGGTAGGGAGTCAATAGGTTTTAATAAGTGAGGACTTTATTTTACTTAACATTTGCATTTCAATAACATTTCAATCTGTTGAAACGGAATTTTTGGACTGGAACACGTGGTGTTCCCCTGGGCAGAATAGTTCCCGGGTTGTTTGTCTGTCGGAGTCGAAGAATGAATCCATGGACAGAAGATGGTATAGCAAAGGTGGAAATTTACTGAAGAACAAGTACAGATTCCCATGTGGGGAGGGGGGAAGAATCTTACAGCACAGACTCCCACATGGGGAGGTGGAAAGGGTCCCACAGCACAGACTCCCACGTGGGGAGGGGGAAGAATCCCACTGAGTTTCTTTTTCCATGGTTTATAAAGGCTGCAGATCTTTGTGCCTTGATATTCCTTCTGATTGGTCTCTATTCCCTTAGACTGGTTACTATAGGAACTCCTGAGCTCAAAGGCCACACCTCACATGGGCATGTGAAGTTTTCTTTCCCTTCTTCCTTATTGTTTTTTATTCCCTTTGGACTTTCTTTTTTCTTTGAAAGAGGGCTTTCCTTCCCTTTATTTCCTAAATACAGACCTTCTGTTGTTTCCAGTTCCTCATTCTATGGAAATGTACCTGTTGCAGCTTTTCAGCTTCCCTATTCTATGGAAATATACCTTCTGCTGCGCTGCAGCCCTGTGCTTCTTCCATAGTCCCCTTAATTTCAAAAATTTCTAAAATTGCCTAAACCCCTCTTTTTCATCCCTAAAAATTCCTGTTTCACTGTTAAAGAAGAAAAACAAAACAAAAAGATTTAAAGTAACAGCAAGAAAAATAAGGAAACATAGATATGACCTTCATTGCCTGGGTCTCTTAAGGAAAGCTCTTTTTTACAAGAATTAATCTGGGTTCTACTGCTTGGGCAGTAGAGTAGACAAGAATCGAAATTGTGGTTAAGAAAGGAAATTTAAGTTGCACCTGGAATGGCAGGACTACGCATTAAGACTTTGGCAACTTTGATAAGGAGAACATTAGTAACGAGATAAAATATTTAGAGGATTGTAGTACATCAGTATGAAGGTCAACAATCCAGGAATGATGTGTTGGAATCCCATTTAGTGGTGGCTATATATTGAAGGTGCTAATCACTGTTAGGTCGAGGCAGGGGGGAAATCCAGAGCCTATGCATGCATATGCAAGGTAGATAGTGGCAGAGATAACTGGCGCCTTCCTAGACCCTTGGCCCGAGGCGGAATTCCACATCTTTCATGCCCTCCGCCCTCCCCTCACTAAACAGCTGTATAAAAGAAGTGCCTGCGCCCCTTTTTGGCGCGAACTTCCCTGGCCCACCCTCGGACCAGCGAATTTCGCCCGGGAGCGCTAGATTAAAACCTCCCCTTTCTAATGGCCTGGACTCTCTGTGTTTTGTCTCCTGTGTCGTCACAAACCTTACAATCACTAAGTCAGTAACACATATAGAGCCAGAACTGCATAGCTGAAGTGTCATATTGAAATCAAAATATGGGGTGTTTAAGTCTGAGTTTGTTGTCTCATGAAATTGAAGAATGACGTTGGGGACAAAAACAATGCGTAGGAGCAAAGTTTATTGAGAGAAGCCAGTCCTGGAAAAGATGTACCTGGGGTTCCAGGGATAGGCCAGTGTCCAGAGCTTTCTTCCCATGTTGCAGTCAGGAGTAGTTCAGTTATCCAAGCCAATTAAAGTCTATTAGTCTTTGTGGAGGTCCACATGTCCATAAGCCAGGTGGGCGATGGGGAGCGCATCTCCTGCCACCAACCCAAGATTCTAGGGCACTGGAGAAAGGGAGGAGGAAGTGCCCCGCCTTTTTTGTATATATGCTTGTTAGCTCCTGATTGGTCCTTTCAAAGGATTTGCCTCAACAACATCCTTGGGATTGGTTATACGCCTCTCTGCCTTGAGATTGGTTATCTGCAAGCTGCTTGTCTTAGTAACTTTCATACATTTTAAAGCTCATGTCTCCCACAAGGGCCCTTCCTTTCCCGCCCAGCTGGGGTGTCTTAGTAACTCCACCTAGTTGAGTTCCCAGTTTATTTCCCAGCCCCCCCATGATCCCAATTAGCTTCCTTCTGTCTCCTCAATATTTCCAGCCATCCTTTCTTAGTAACTGGACCTAATTATTAGCCAGATATAAATTAATTTACCCCCATCCTTCCTCCATTAATTCGAAAGGGAGGCAGAAAGGAAAGGCAAGGGTGTGCTCCTGGGGCAGGGGAGGGGGAGAGGAGTAGAGTACGCTGGGATCATCTTAAGGGTTTTAAGGGTGGAGATTTCAAGAAAGTTCACAGGGGAAGATCTTAAGAGAATATTCAGTAGCTTTCTAGGTGTGTTCTTTCAGGGTCTAGGTCTCCACTGATTGATTGGGTGGTGCCAGCAGGGGGTCATTATTCAATGCAGCTGGTCCAGAGTTTAGTCATGGGGTTGCTGGTGTGATTTCATTGCTTTTCTGGGCCTGGAGCTGAAATACAACTAGGAAGGAAAGGGCCCCGGGTTCACATCTCAAGATTAGTTTTATGCTACAGGAGAAAAGGTCACCTTGAGGTGAGATCTCACCCTACAATTGTCCTTTGGTTGGTTCCCAGGGCTTTCTGCCCTGGTGATATTCTGCACCTGGCCCATCATCCTTGCTCTGACCATGTCTGTCTAACTGCTTATCATAGTTCTAGTAATCTCTCAAGAGTTTCACAGTGCAGTTAGGAAAAATAATGAACAGTTTTCAACTCCAGCCCAGCATTAGAAGGTTTCTCAAGTTTATACTCAGAAAATATTATTGGAGGCTAGAATCTGGTATAAGGTTTTAGGGCTTCCTGGAGGAAGTGACATCCAAGATAAGTAAGAAAGCTGAGAATCATTTTAATTATCCAGGATAAGGAGGAAGAAAATTCTAGGCATCTCTGAAAGTAAACACACGAGGCAAAGGCATGAAAGTAAAGGGACAAGATAAGTGAGATAGTATTGAAAGTTGTTTAAAAGGCAGGCAAGTAGGCTTAGAGATTTGATTGAAGATGTTAACTGCAGCCCCTTAATGAGAAAATAAAAGATAAAAGTTTAAAGTTTTTTGTTTGTTTGTTTGTTTTTGTCAAGTTACTTGCACACCTGGCTTTAAAATAAGAATCTGACCAATTCTTTATTAAATTTACAGAAGTAGTTGTTTGGGATTTGTATTAGCACATTCTTTTGGATAGTATGATTCTGCTCAAGTTGAACTTGGGCTAATTAAAACCAATAGCTGCCAGCAAATTCATTAATCCTGATCCTGTTTATAGATCTGTTGAGAAGAATAACCATTTATTATCTTAAGACCCTGTGTCTTCTTAAAACTATTATTATGTAAAAATAAGGACAGAGAGTGCCCATTGGCAAGAACTGTTAATCTTTTCAATTCACACTTAGAGTACTTATAAAACCCAAGCACATTATCCCTCACTGAGAGGAAGTAATGACAAGTTGGTTTAAACCAAGGAAACCTCTATATAAATTAACAGGTGTTTTAGTTGAAAATAAAGTGTAAACATGACCTTAATTAAGGAATTTGCTAATAGTTGTTTCTGCAATGAGATAATTTGCCAACTCTGAATCTAGGTATATGTAGTAGGATACATGGAGGCTTTGAAGTTAGACTCAGACTGAAAACTCAACTTGGACCTGGTGATCTTCATGGTAAATCACCAAGTTACTCAAAAGTGAGAATCATATTCCCTATATAGAGTGAAGTTGGCTAGTATTTCGTATCTAACAGATGTTCAATGAAAATATGCCCTTATGCTAAGTGCATTCTCTTTAATTGAGGAGTGTGTGTGTTTTCAATGCTTGTGCATACACAGGTGCTTGAATTTGTGAAAAGAGTGATGGGAGAAGTGTTATTTATTGAGTTATTGGCTAATTCTCATCTGTGTTGATTATGTGGTAATTCTGACCATACCATCTAACCACAAGAAAGGTCTTTAAATCTATAATCAAATTCAAATCATTTGGGGCAAACAACTCACAACTTTTATATGAATGAGATTTCTTTGTAAATATTTATTTTCATAGGCAGCCCAGGAGTCCGATTGCTATGCTATATTGAGACTTTTCTGTAGATCAGCTGGACTTTTATTATCACCTATTTAAACTATATATATATATATATATCAGGCTAAAAGTAGTGCAGTCATATAAATATGGATCAGAACTTTGAGACTATCATAATTATCATGATCATCATCATCCCTAGATTTATGGAGAAAATGTCAGACCTAGTATTTGGTATCTAACAGATACTTCCTCCTCTCACATAACTTTGCTTTCTCCTAAAATTATACAGGAAGATTTCAGTCCTAGACCCTATTTGTATTCCAAGGTTTCATGGATATAGAATTTCATTCTATTTCATTCATAGCTGCTCTCAGTATCTTTTAAACCTTGTAGATATAGTTTATGAGAAATGGCCATCATTGGTATTGCTTATCAACATATTTGCTTTTCTTTCCAGGATAGGATTGAGTTTGTCCATTCTCTTAAAGTTAATTGTATTCATGTTACTTATTTGTACAAAGAAATGTGTGGCATGCACCATGTCAAGACAACAGCACGTAAAAGCCAATATAGTATGAATGGCCATTTTCCCTTCTTCCTGCCACAGTGATCGATACCATACTACGTATGTCTGATATGTAGTTTGAGTAGGATGAGAGATTGTTGTTTTAAGCTATTAAAATGTGGAGACTATTTATTACTACATCATAACCTAACCTATCCCAACTAAAACATGAATGATTGGCTCAAGGTTATGCTAACAATCAGTTTCGTGACTGCTATGTCTTGAGACCATTCGAAAACTATGAACAGATACCATTTGCTTGTTTTATGGTAGGAAATGCTTGCTTCTATTGAAATGTGTTCTAGTATTATGTTGTGGACATGAGTTAACAGTATGCTGCAATAGCAAACACTACTATTTCCCCAACATAGTCCTTTTCTAAAGTGAGTTGAAATTTATTTTATGATATGGCCAGTTGGAATGAAAATCTAATGAGCTATTTTTTCTTTTTGCTGACTTTTAAAATACCTACCATATTTATTTAATAAATTAAATATTTATTTCAAGTGTGTCATATTCATTATAAGATAATTGATCATAGTTTGACAGTGTTCTATGACACCCTATAGGAAGAATTTATTGGATTAAGTATCAATAACAAATATTATTAATTCTTCTAAATATCTAATATCATCTTTGATACATTTTGGAGTACATATCTGTTCTTCCTTTGCTTAATGGTTAACAGACAGAGTCAATCCATTTTGAGATCCTCTTCTAACAATTGATTCACATGTTGTATGACTTAACCATAAAACCAATTTATGTTCCCTTATTAAATGAACATTTTTCTCGTTGCCCAATTTTTCTTACTTACTTGACTTTAATTTTATTTTGTTTAATTATATTATTTTGTATATGTTTTAAATATATACCACATATATGTCTACATTTCTAGACAAACATTTTATACACATTTATATAACATATTTTTATATTTTTCTTAATAGATGTATTATCTCTCTTTATAATTATTAGTTATTTTACTGTCATTTAAAGTTTTATTTGAATATTTTAAAACATACGAAAATCTATGCACTTCAATTGTGAAGGGTTAGAGTTGTTAGACCATATCATCTGTCTATAAAGATTTAAGTAACAAGGGCAATTTAGTCTAAGTGAGATTGCTCACTGCTTCAAGGCACCTAATTAGAAATTAAAATACCTATCTGTGTTTTTTTATTTCTCTCCAGCTCTATTTCAGCACATTGTAATCTGAATTATATTTTTCTGTTAAATATGATTATTGTGCAATGACAGAACTCATGGTCATTCATTGCTCATTCATTAGCAGTTTTCATTTATAGTTGAAATTAAGATTTTCCCTCAATTATATTTTTAATCATTCCCAATCATCCTTTTTTATATATAAGAGATATTAAGCCTTGAGAAAATTTCTGCAGAGTAATAAAGCCTGTTAGATTAGATTAATATACATGGGATGCTCAACTATTATTAATTTAGACAGACTTTCATTTTTCCTTTTTTGATTACAGAACACTGATTTATGGTATATGAAATAACCAAATTGCACTTTTGAAATTTATAATTCTGGATTCCTTCTTATATTATTGGTCTTGAGCTCAGTTATTTTGTCCTTTAAATTATAAAATATGTGCCTTTTTAAATTAAAAGGAATATATTGTCTATTATAGCAAGAATATTACTTAAATGTTTGTCTGAGATTAATGGATCATTTTTAATGTCATTAATGTGTTATTCAGTTATCATAGAATACAGTAAATCATAAAAAAAACTTAAAAAAAATTTTGTTAGCTTCATTGTAGTATATTTACCATTAATTATTTTTGTTTCTTATGTCTCTTGAACTTGATGAGGAAAAGCTTTTGTTTCAAGACTAAAAATAAAAGATATTGATAAGGCCACTATTCCATTCCATTTTGATAGATGCCAAGATTATTAGTGGAAATAATTGGTCATGTATCTTTAATAATTTAAGATATTTATAGGACTGATGCTGGACCCCACATTGGCCATAAAAGGAAGAATTTTCATTGTTGGCAAGTCCACTGTATACCTAAATTTATTTTTTTATTATTATTGTTTTTTATGAATCTTTATTGTTCAGATTATTACAATTGTTTCTCCTTCCCCCTCCCCCCCCACAACTTTCTTTCACCCCATTCCCACCCCACCCTCTGCCCTTACCTCCCCGCCACTGTCCTCATCCATAGGTATATGATTTTTGTCCAGTCTCTTCCCATACCCCCCAAACCCCTTTCCCCCTGAGAATTATCAATCCACTCCCATTCTGTGCCCCTGATTCTATTATATTCACCAGTTTATTCTGTTCCTCAGATTTTTAATTCACTTGATTTTTAGATTCACTTGTTGATAGATATGTATTTGTTGTTCATAATTTTTATTTTTATTTTTTTCTTTTTCCTCTACTTAAAGAATACCTTTCAGCATTTCATGTAATACTGGTTTGGTGGTGATGAACTCCTGTAGCTTTTTCTTATCTGTGAAGCTCTTTACCTGCCCTTCAATTCTGAATGATAGCTTTGCTGGGTAGAGTAATCTTGGTTGTAGGTTCTTGCTAGTCATCACTTTGATTATTTCTTGCCACTCCAGTCTGGCTTGCATAGTTTCTGTTGAGAAATCAGCTGACAATCATATGGGTGCTCCCTTGTAGGTAACTAACTGTTTTTCTCTTGCTGCTTTTAATATTCTCTCTTTGTCTTTTGCCCTTGGCATTTTAATTATGATGTGTCTTGGTGTGGTCCTCTTTGGATTCCTTTTGTTTGGGATTCTGTGTGCTTCCTGGACTTGTAAGTCTATTTCTTTCACCAGGTGGGGGAAGTTTTCAGTCATTATTTCTTCAAATAGGTTTTCAGTATCTTGCTCTCTCCCTTCTTCTGTCACCCCCATAATTCTGATGTTGGTATGCTTGAAGTTTTCCTAGAGGCTTCTTACACTATCTTCAAATTTTTGGATTCTTTTTTATTTTTGCTTTCCTGGTTGAGTGTTTTTTGCTTCTTTATATCTCAAATCTTTGACTTGATTCTTGCGTTCCTCTAGTCTGCTGTTGGGTCTCTGTATAATATTTTTTTATTTCAGTCAGTGTACGTTTAATTTCTAGTTGGTCCTTTATCATATCCTCGAGGGTCTCGTTATATTTATTGGCCTTTTCTAGGAAATTCTTGAAAAGCCTTATAACCGTGGTTTTGAATGCTATATCCAGTAGTTTGTTTTTCTCCATTTCTTTCGTTTGTGATCTGTTTCTTTGTCTCCGCATTTTTGCTGCTTCCCTGAGTTGGTAGGGTGGCTTTGTTGCTAGATACCCTATATGGCCCAGTGGGTCGGCCTCCCAGTTACCTGAGGTGGACACTCTTGGTCCACCCCTTTGTGGACTGTGTGCACAGCCTTGTTGTAGTTAAGTCTTAATTGTTTTTAGTGTTGCTGGGAGGAATTGACCTCCAGGCCAATTGGCTGTGAGGACCCGCTGTGTCTGTAATGGAAGAACTGCTGTGCTGGAGACACACTTATGGGGCAGGACTTGTTTCAGTGGGGCTTTGGTGCACACTGAGTCTGCCTCTTGAATGTGTCACTTATGGATGTGAGTAGTTGAAATCTGGTGTCGTTTCACACTGATCACTAGATACACTAGCTTCTGGATCTCCAATGGGGTGCAGGTCAGCTGCTATCGGAGGCCACCCAGCAGGAGCTACAGCGAGGACTACAATTTTCTCCTCTTTGGTTGGGGTTTGGAGGTTTTAGAGCTGTCTGACCAGTGCTGCAGTTTGTTAGGTTAAGCTGTGATAGGGCAGGCCATTTCTATGCAAAAGCCGCTATGTGGAGCTTGGGTGGGTTTGTAGATTGTGCGGGGCAGGGTCTCAGGGAGTCACTAGGCTAGGGCATGGCAAACATCGATGGCTGCCAGTTTCCAAGTCTCCACATCCCGCGCCCCAGCGCAGTAAACAATGATTGCTGGGTGCACCTCTGCAAGAAAGTCACCCTCCATTTCCGACCGATGGCTGATAGTCCAGTTTCTCCCCGTAGGAGTTTGGGTCTCCAGCATCTCCCCAGAAACAGGAGTTTGTCTCCCTTCGGTTTGAAAAAAGCAGTGCTTCCAGTCACCCGCCGCCAGCCCGATTCGTGTGCCTCCGTACCTCAGCTTTTCAGCGCTTGTGCACGTCTCAATGCTCTTTTCTCTTTCCTTCCAGTTGTAGAACTTCCACTCAGCCAGCTCACTGAGTCTGCCTCTTGAATGTGTCACTTATGGATGATAGACATCTATTTGGGTGGTAGACGTTTTGTCTTTTAGTTGTAGTTTTGAAATTGTTGTGCGAGGCAGCATTTTAGGTGTTTACCTTTGCCACCATCTTGGTTTCTCTCTTTATACCTAAATTTAAATACTGTTAGAAAGAGTGTTTGCTTTTAGTTTACATTGCCCTGGCAATGAATAAACACTCCGTTTACTCAAGATGCAGGGAGAACCTTTTAGGTAAAAGGGCCTGATCTCAGAAAACCCATGGGAAAATGAAAAAATGGAAGGACAATGCCAACTAGAATAATAGTCACTTTTTCTCCCAGGTAGACATGTTTTCTAAAATCTGAAGACAGAAGTGCTCTAGGTGTACAGAGAGAGAGAGAGAGAGAGAGAGAGAGAGAGAGAGAGAGCTTTTTAAAAATTTGATGATGGCTGACTGATAGTCCATCAGAGATCACATATATTGGCTCCTATAACCCTGTCAGGATAATACCCAGATGTCTTGGCTAGCAGATGGAAAGGACTTGGCAGTGACATCTCTAAATTTATACAGTCAATACATATTAAGTACCTACCTTATGGAGCCACTGTCTAGTCCTGGAGATAGTGTAAAAACTATAGCAATGCAGACTCTATTTCATTAAATCAGCATTCAGTGGATTGTGACAGCAATAGAAGGTATTAAGCAATTTCTTAGTTGTACAATTAATTAAATACAATTGTAAAAAGTGCTACACGGGAAAAGTACAAGATGCTATAATAGCTAACAAATGAGGAAACCTAACCTAAGTTTGGAGAGTGGCGAAGACTTCTTTGACTCATAATGTAAAGCACAGATCGGATGAAGAGAAAAGTTCTCAGTCAGAAAAGAATCTGAAAACTTTCAGGAACTCCGAAGTTACTCTTGAACCAATCAGAGCCCAGATCCTACAAGATTTTTTCTTTTTTTAATATATTTTATTGATTTTTTACAGAGGAAGGAAGAGGGATAGAGAGCTAGAAACATCAATCAGCTGCCTCCTGCACACCCCCTGCTGGGGATGTGCCCGCAACCAAGGTACATGCCTTTGACCAGAATTGAACCTGGGACCCTTCAGTCCACAGGCCGATGCTCTATCCACTGAGCCAAACCGGTTTCAGCGATCCTACAAGATTTTAAAGGTCATGTTATAGACATTGATTTTACCCCAACATCTGTGGGGGCATTAGAATCCATTCAACATGATGAATGACAGTAAGGCATAAAGGGCTACTGGTTTCTACCTCTTTAAACTTTGATGTAGAGATAAAAAATACTCTGAGACTCCATTATGAATGGTAGATTTCTCGCGTGAAAACCACCAAGGGCAGACGAAAAGTACAAACAGGTCCTAATTTAAGAGATCCTTTAATCCACCATTAGAATTGACCCTTACCAGCATAAACATTGAGTTCTATATATAAAAAATTCAACTTTGGTACAATATTTACAAACAAGGGGAAACTGCTTTGGAAATATCAGCAGGCAGTGTCTGTGTTGCAACTGTCTCTATTTCTTTGTAGTGTCAATAAAGCAGTCTTGCTTGTAAAGCTTCCCTTGGCTTTTCAGTGTGTCTTGCTATTGCTCTAATGTGGAAGAGCATAATGGTCACAAGCATAAAAGGCTCTTTTACATTAAATTACACAGAATAAATTTTCCTGCTCAGAAGATGATAGCAGCTGATTTTTTCAATTTAGTCCCAGAGGATTCTAATATTAAATCTGAAGCTACCACAGAGTGATCCAACTTTGAAGATTACGGTGGTAATAATGGGGCTTCTAGGGAACTAAATTAATGTTTATGGCTTTTTCTTTCCTGCTTTCATTGCTGCTGCTGCTGCTGCTCCTGCTGACGCTTGGTTTTGGTATGCATGGCTTTCTCCGTAGTGTTGGCTTTTCAGAACAGAAATAGAATAATGTACATGCAAATTGATAAAATTCCACAGTCTTTTTATTTCTATAGGACTGACAGGGATGGTAAATAGATTACTTTTATATTTGTACTTTATTTGCCCAAAGTGTTAGTCTTGCTACCAAGCATACTTTTTTTTAGAACTTTCTTGAATTTGAAATGATACTGGTCATGGGTTCTTAGACTTCCTTTGAGATGACTCTCTACATCATTAACTGATACACATATTTTATATAATATTAAATTACATTATTCTCATTATTTATTATTTTACTGTCAAATTAAATGTTATATTTTTTGTTTTACTTTCTTTCTTTAGAAGCAAATTCATTAATGTCACATAACTTTAATATATACCAGATTCTCATTTCTATCATATTTTATAAGCAATTTTAAAAATACTACTCTGAATTATTTTTCTGTCAAGTTAAATCCTATATTTTTTGTTTTACTCTTCTTTCTTTAGAAGCAAACTCGTGGATTTTGCAAAACTTTATTATATAACAGATTCACATATCTATCATATTTTATAGGCTATTTTTAAAGGTACTATTCTAAATTTTCAATAAGAAACATTTTGTAATAGCACCATAGTTTTCCACAAATACATATAGTTTAATTTATTTACACTATTAGCCAATGGAGATTGATTCAAATTTTTCATTTGTACACAATATTCACCAAACATCCTTTAGTAGAATGATAAGAAGTGTTTGTAAGGTGACTAGACTCAGAACATCAAATTGCCATGCCATGCAAACAGGAGAAAGGCCTTCCTCTGCCTCAGCAGAAACATCTGAATGAAACTCAGTTTCCTACAGGACCCAGTTGTGCCTCCCCCTCAGAAGCTTTTCATAAGGATCTGGAATGCTAACTTAAGAATCTTCGAAATTGGGACTCAAACATTTTTTGTTATTATATGTTTATTTCTGCAGAGGCAAGATTTTTTAAAGGAAAGAAATGGGGGGAAAATAGATACAGAGGCAAAGAAGCATTGAACAGACCGTCAGACTACAGCGGGAAGGCAGGGGAGGTTGGGGTGGGGGGACATGCTGTAAGAGATCAACCGAAGGACTTGTACGCATGCATATAAGCATAACCCATGGATACAAGACACGGGGGGGGGGGGGGGGGGGGGGGCGGCGGGCAGGTGACTAGACTCAGTCACCTGCATGTACTTGGGGGTAGGGGAGGCCGGGGGGAGGTCAACGGGGGGAAAAAAAGAAGACATATGTACTACTATATGTAATACTTCAAACAATATAAAAAAAAAAGAACATTTGGAAAATTCTAGCAGCTAGAATTGACATGTAGAGTGCCTGATACCTAAGTCTTCCCTCTTTATCCCTGCCAAAGTGTGCTCCTTTATTTAAACTACAAACAGGTAAAGTGGCAGAGGCCTTGTCCCTCCTTGGGGACACTATCCCATTGACCCATGCAAGACTCTTCCTGGATAATGATGCTCTGTGTCTTCTCTTCCTTGGCTTTTAGGCTAGCAAAGCCTGTCCCTTAACTTGTACTGTATGACACTGTGGTATCTGCCTTCATCACACTACTACCCTGGGACATAAATGTCTGCAAGCATTTCTGGTTGTTCCTCTAAACAAATAAGATAAGTAACAACTATTCACTGCATTTTAGAATAACTGAAATGCCGGGAAATATGCTAGGCATTCATGTGTATTATTTTATTTAATTAATTAATTTGATGTAGTTTTAGTAATCTCATTTTAGAGATGAGAAGGTTGAAAATTTAAGAAACTAAACATATTGCCTAGGGACATATAAGTAATTAAGATAGAGCTGATAATCTGAGTTCATCTCTGAAAAGGATGAAATACACTCTATGGCTTCTGAAATTGAGGGCAAGGGGTGATAAAGGTTACATTGAATAGGGTAGGAAGGGGGTGTGCTGGGACTAAGGAAGTAAGGCAGAAGAGTTTTAAGATTTTTGAACTTGAAAAGTCTGTTTTGTCCATTTCAGATCTATCATCCAGTACATTTTGTCCACTTCAAATGAACTTGGAAAGTCCATTTCAAGTCCATTTTGGTTTTGAAAACTGATAGCTGTGGAGGAGATAAGGCAAAGCTTATTTTCATAAAATAGGAGGGGAAGCTTTGTAACTAGAGCATTGTGTGAGTTGTTCAAAAGCACATCTTAATTTCAGAACAAAGGTTTATAGTGAAAAATATAACTATTCTTACTAATATATTCAAGAACTGATTTAGCTAAGATATTGATATATGAGAGTTACGAGCAGAAATACAAGGTAAAGTAGATGCTATGAAATTCAAAATAGGAAGCATATGGGCATTTTGGTGCAAAAAAAAGACCCAGAATTGGCAATAAGGAGACAAGAGAGTAGTCACATGACATGTAGCTATGAGGTACATGGAGGATGAAAGAATTTAAAGACTACCTAAAAGATAGAAATTGTGAATGAGATCCAGGATTCAGTTATATCAGAAGGCAAAACTTTCTGTGGAAAGACTGAAGTTGTAAATGTTCTTAACCACATGAAGGGAAGAGTCATTATTTTGATCAGAAGTAGAAGGGGAACTCAGAGGGAAGAAATGCAAAGGCCCATGGAGTACATTGAGAGGACAGAAAATATCTTGCTGCTAAATCTAAAGAGCACAATAGTGAATAAAATTCATGGGTTTTGTGTAGCTCAGAGTTCCTGCCTAACTTTCCAACGGTTCATTAAAACACAGTTCTATTAAACTAAGTTCTATAGTAAATAAAATCTTCTAAATCAAAACTTAAACATCACAGATCAATTTTTTATACCTGGATCAAAATACAATCTTCTTGGCTATGATACCTTAATAAGATTCCAGTGATTATAACCAATCAAATCAGTGCTATGAAAATGAATGAGTTTTTAAGTTTTTATTCAAAATTCTGTTATTTACTGAAAGAAAAAGTTATCTATTTCCATGCTCTGTGACTTATATTTTAGATTATATATTTTTCATACCTAGAGAAGTATTTTTCTTTTCTTCTACATCTCAAGAAATTGCAGTAAGTATTGTGATTAGTTATATATCTAATCCATTAACTTCACTTGGTTTTGGTTTAATATCTGAGTTGACAATAAGATGTAGAGAATTGATATGGCTACACAACAGAAGGTATCTGGAATGAGGTTTGGGAAGGACCTATGTATCTTTGTTGTATGAGTTTATTGAATCCTATGATAACTTTCTTCTTTGAGGTTCATTTTGACCAAAAGCAGGGATCCTATAGAGGAACCATCCAATAAAACAAACAAAAATCAATATTGTAAAAAAAAAAAAATCCAGTTCAAAAGGTAGCAGTGATTGTGCCCTAACTGTTAAAAGACTAATACAAGGAGTGATGACCTTGTGGAGTTTGGTGGTGATGAGGTTATAAAATGTGACAAAAAGAGATTGCAGTTTTTATTGTTCCATTGATTTCACCTTTTCCCTTTTTGATATGAAGGTGTCTAAAGACTTTATTTTGTTACTGAGTCTAGGGAGTGTGCAAGGAGAATGATGTTACCTTCCAATAGGTGCTATGTTTAGCAGTGGTCAAGCAAGTATACATCAGGTCAGAACTCAGCTGAAACTTGCATCTTGCAGTATGTCCGGTGTGTGATGAAAATGATAATAACCAATTCATTAGATGATACATAAACATCAAGAGCAGATGGGCTTTCAGAAAACAAAGATCCTATTTTAAGGAAAATGTCTCAACTGTATAAAGAAGAAAGGCAAATATAGAACACTATTAATGTTGTAGAAGTGATATTGTTTTGCAATTTTTATACATATTTCCATTTTATTACATCTGTTCAGGTTTTCTGATCTTAATTTATGCTCAACTCATGATACAAAGAGTAAGATATAAAGCAAAGCAGGGATCATTTCAGGCTTAATTTTCTACTTTTACAAACTTTTTACCAAGTGACTAATATTTTGCTTAATCAGTGTGACGTTTGAGCTTCAGGAGTCCACTGTTAGGAGAAAATCTAAATTTCCAAGTATTTTTTTTTCTCATTGTTAACTTGCAATAAACCAGTAAGACTAATTTGTGTAAAATTTTATAAGTTGAAAGGATTCTATATACTCTTTTAGGGAGCAATCACTGAGGAAATATTCCAACTGTTTAATCATGAGCAAGTTTGTATACATGTAAAATGAAAAGACTGGCTTTCCCAATCAAACATGTGTTTTTGTGATATGTGATGTACTGATGAGATAAGTTTTTTCTTCAAAAATATCAAAATCAATTTAAATAGATGATTTCAGGTTAACTACAAAGAAAAAGCTGATCTACCAGGCTTATGTTCAGCTTCTGACATAAGGCAAATGATAAAGCTAGTAAAGACTTGAGGACAATGCTTCAAAAAAATATATATCTATAATAATAAAAGTGTAATATGCTAATTAGACTGGACAGCCAAATGACCTTCTGGACCTCCTTCTGGACGACCTTCCAGATGAAGCTGAGGCTGCGAGGGCCGAGACAAGCTGCCATGGCAACGAGGGCCAAGCCCCTTGCATGAATTTTGTGCATTGGGCCTCTAGTATACTAGTATATATAAAGATAACTGAGGTTCATCATGTTTAAATAATGTATTCATAGGTCCACTCTAAGATAGAGGGTCAAACTCTGGTATCTTATTTATAAAATAAATGCGTTTCCCATTATTTCTCATGGTCTGCTCCTATCTTAACAGTACAGACTGAAAATTGTTTACATGTTAAAAGTGATAGTTTTTTTTTTATTAGAAACTTCACAATAAATTGATTTACCTTCTCAAGGTGTCTAGACATGACTTATAATCCATTAGTATTAATTTGCACATGCCATTTTTTCTCAAAAGTTAAATTACAGAATTTAAAATATTCTATTTGTAAGTGACTCAGAGGATATCTTTTCCAAAATATTTGATGTATAAGGCTATAAAATACACTTAACTAAGAGCTTAAGCAACATTTTTAAGGTCACATGGCTAGTTATGAAAAGTATTCTGTAAAGCAGGCTATAACCCATAATTCTAATTTGAAGCTGAAAACTCATAACTTGAAAGGCTTAAAGAGAAAAAAAGCTATGAGCTTTTTATTATAGAAAGTTTTAATAACATTATTACAAATCTCCATGGCCATATTCATTGAAATTTGATCTCTTTGTCCATTGTATTCATTGTCCTAAAAACTGAATATAGAATATGATGTAATCAAATGTAGGGTGCTTACTTAAAACAAATAATAAATATAGAAATGACAACTCAAAATGCAAGGTGAATAGTGTACTGTATGAAAACAAAATGTTAAAATCACAGAAATCTGAATTTTGAGATCCCTATCATTTGACCCCCACCTACCATTCCTCTCATATTTCATTATATCTTCCTCTGAACTCTCTCCTGCAGCTAAGTTGAGGCATCTTCCCCTGCTGGGTTCGTGCCCCATGTTTGACCAACCAGAGTAACTAGCCACCCATCCCTTTGCAATGCCCTTTCCGTTATCCTTTCTTTAAGCTCTACATTCCCTTCAAATATATTTCCCGTGCATGAGCGATCTCCTCTATGAAATGTTGACTGATTTCTACATCTTCTGAGACCTCAGAGTCTTCACCATTTATACCACGCCTTTGATGTTTATTACCCAATGCCCTTGGCATTTGTTCCTGAGCTGCAATTGTTAACAGTCACAGAGTATTTCAAGTATTTCCTCATCTTGCTTCAGTTGCACTGAAGTCTCAGTAGTCTGACTTCTTGCATGGTGAGGTCAGTTAATTTCCTTGAGATAAAATTT
The DNA here is from genome assembly GCA_026230045.1 of Corynorhinus townsendii. NCBI lineage: Eukaryota > Metazoa > Chordata > Mammalia > Chiroptera > Vespertilionidae > Corynorhinus > Corynorhinus townsendii. The sequence continues at coordinate 111,416,665 of JAPDVU010000005.1, forward strand.
CATACTAGATATAAAGGGAATAAACAAGACAATAAATAAATTTAACTTGTTACAAAAGTGACATGCCCACAGCAGCTGCAAATCACAAAGCTAGCATTTCAATTAAGTTCTTCCTTATAGCTAATGCTATGTCCTTTCTCATATACTTGCTTAGAAATCCATATCCCACTGCTAGATAATTTTATGCTATTTATAACCAGTTCTAATTTTGTGGCACTTTGATTACTTCTCATTGGTAGCAAACGATTCATGGAAATCTAAAAACAACAACAAAAAATGTCTTGAATTATTTTCACCTGCAAGATAGTGACTCTTAAACCCCTAGAAAAGTAGACACTTTTATGAAATTGAACTAAAAATAACATTTAAAAATGTTCAGAGTAATGATGAGGGAGGTACAGATAGAAGAAGATTACACTTTTAATTTTGTAAATGGAAAATCAGGAGGGTTTTTTGAGTCACACATAGAGATAGCAGCCATCATTTGCTCTTTGGTTGACCATTTAATTTATCATTACCAAGATTAGCATTGTTATAGTAGGATTAGTGATAATAAGATACAGTAGGTATTGCAGCTTGATGACAAATTGGATTACTCCTCATTATAATTTTTTTAAAAATTTTACTGTTGTTTTATTATAATTTCCAATAAACTATAGGCCTTTTTTAATACATCTGAACTATCCTTATATTGTAGATAACACACACAGAATCTAACAACAAATATACCTTTCTTGGTTTTTAAAATAAATAAGTAAATGAATAATTTGGTCATTAAAATTCTTCTTTTGAAAGAAAAATTCATCCATAAAACTAAATAAATTATTCAATTGATACCAGAATGAAGAAAATCTCTTTGATGATATAATTTACTTCTACTCATTGTCAGATTGAATACCAAAAAAGAATCCCAGAAAAAAAAATCACTATTGAGGAATTTTATCAAAATGGAAATTAGATCACGTCACTCTTGTCTTATGGCTTTTCACTTCTTTCGGAGGTTAAAAGCATTTCCTTTTGACAGTGGCTTCTAAGGTAGAACCTTTTACAACACCATTCCCTTTCCTCCCTCTCTCTTAATTTTCCCTTGTCAAGTGGTCTCCATGCAGTTTCTCCATGATGCCAAACACCTTCCAACCTTAGAGACTTTTCATTTACCTCTGCCTAGAATACTCTTTCCCAAGGTAACTGCTGGGTTAGCTTTATTACCTTTCTCAGCTTCTTATCTGTGAGATCTTTCCTAATGACCCTAAATAAATTTACAATTGCCCTGTCCTATATCACACACACACACACACACATTACTCAATATCTTCCCTTCTTGTTTTATTATTCTCTAGAATACTTAACACATAACATTGCACAGCACTAGTTACCCTCTAATAGGTATATATAAACATGTTGTTTATTTATTGCTTATATTCCTCTATCAAAATGTATAATTGAAAATTATAAGAATATTTGTTTGTTTGTTTGGTTGGTTGGTTGGTGTATCATTTGGGCCTAGAACAATGTCTGGGACATAGAAACTTCACAATAAATGCCACTTTAATGAATAAATAACCAAGTCAGTATTAGCTTTAGTGTATCTAAAAGTGAATATTTCAGTCTGAATATTTTCTGCCATTTAGCAGGCCTTCTATCAGTTTTGAATGACAAAGATAACTTTTTGGAATATTTTTTCTAGAAGATTTTTTCACTAATTTTTCTGTCATGAGATTTTCCCTCAAGGCTTGTACACTTCATGGTTTGTTGGGTAACAGAAGTATGAGACAACTGAGGTTAGTTCCATATAACATTGTTTTATTAAGGGATAGTAACAGTAGTGATAGATGCAATTCCCAGAGAATCCCTTACTTTAGCTAAGACTACCTACCTTTCTACAAAACAGCAGGGAGTGGACTGAGTTGTTTAATTCTTTCCTCAATTTTAATCTTTTAGTTCTGTTGTGGGTAAAGACAGCCGTGGCTGTGATTGGCTTCACCCTCTTTTGTTTTTGTTTTTTCAAACAGTCAATGAGCTTAAAATGTTTTTTACTTTTTTGAATGGTGACATTTTAAATGATTATATAAGCATCTACATCATATCCTTGATATTTTTCTCTTGTTCTACAAAGCCTAATGTATAATTATCTTGCCCTTTAAGAAAAAGTTTATCAATCCTGTTCTAGGCATTTGATGTTAAATAAGAATCGAAAATTCATTAAGAAAATAATATGAATAGCTCCCATTAATGGAGAACCCTTAGCATTGTGGTATGCTATTTCAAGTCCTTAATATTTGTGCAAGTATGATATTTTTAATCACATTTTTACATGTGAGTAAATAAAGGCTCATAAAGATAAATAACTTGACCAACATCATACTAGCAGTTTCTTAGCAATTGACTTTAGTCTACCAAATCCCAAAAAGTTTCTCTCTCCTTAGCACTGTTGCCAAAAAGCAATAACAAAAATAACAGCAGCAGCAGCAGCAGCAATAAAATAAGGCCAATAAAGGGGGGGGGGGGGGGGGGCGGAATTTAAGACCAATAATAAACTATTAACTCCTTGGAGTTTAAGATTTCCTGGTGGGCAGTCCACACTGCCTTGGTTTTTTGGACTGTCTTATATTTTCTGCTCTGCTTCAGCAATGTATGAAGCAAGATGGAGTTTGTCAGCTGATAGCCAAGAAAATAAAGAACTCTTGCCAATCTCCAAATGTCCCATCTGGTGGCTGGTCATGACTCTGTGCTTCCCACATGTTACCACAACTGAGCATGCATCCTGATCTCTGAATGGTAGGCCATGAGCAGAAACCATGCTTCTGAAACAAAATCAAATGTTCCCAAGTAAAACCAACAAGAGCTGAATATCACACCATGAATATTTTGCAATACATTAATCACATCAATAATATGTCTTGAAAACTGCACTGAAATGTTTAGATATTTATATACTTGAGAGATATTACTTTGAGAGAATAGACTGTGTGCTCATTGCTTTTATGGGTAAAGACTAAACTAAGTAGGTCTCAAATGTGAATTAATACTGGATGGTTCCATAGAAAAGTATGTACACAATATTTTTTATTCAAATTTTATGAAATTGGAAATACATGGTGACATGGTGTGCTTGAAAGATAACTGAAGGTAGAGTCAATGAAAAAAGTATCCAAGCCACGTTTTCCACATTTCCTTTTGTAAAATGTACAGCTAACTTTTAAAACAAGCTAGTCCTTAGGAGTCATCACCAATGAGTTAATTTTTCCATGTGAAAAGTTTTTTGTTTCTTTTTTTATTCTCACCCAAGAATATGTTTATTGATTTGAGGGAGAGAGAAACATTGATGTGAGAGAGAAACATTAACAATTGGTTGCCTCCTGTATGTGCTCCACTCCAATCAGGGATTGAACCCACAGCCTAGGTATGTGCCCTGACCTGGAGTGGAACATGCACTCTTTTTGATGTATGGGGATGATACTCCAATGAACTGAACTACCTGGCCAGGACAAAAAATTTTGAAAAATATAAAAATTAATTTTTTTGTTGCAAAACCATATGTGTGTGTATATCTATACTAATAAAAGAGAAACATGCAAATTGACCTTACCTCTGCCACGCCCACCAGCCACGCCCACCAGCAAATCAGGAGCAAGTATGCAAATTAACCCAACCAAGATGGCTGTGGCCATGGAGCAAGCAGGAGGCTTGGGTTTCCCTGGCAATGGAGGAAGCCAAACTTCCTGACTGCTCTGGCCAGCTCTGACCTCCACTCAAAGCTACAAAGTTTCAATTATAGAAGATACATAAAATCCCAACAAAAATGGCTGCAGCCACAGCGCTGGAGAGAGCAGGAGGCTTGAGTTGCCCTCGGCAATGGAGGAAGCCAAGCTTCCTGCAGCCCTGGCCTGCCCTGGCCTGTGCTCAAGGCTACAAAGTTTTAATTATAGAAGATAAATAAATCCCAGATATCAGGGCCTCGGCTTGGGTTGCCAGTGTGTGTGTGTGTGTGTGTGTGTGTGTGTGTGTGTGTGTGTGTGTGTGTGTAGCCAGCCTGCAAACCACCACAGGCCCCTCGCCCAAGCTGCCCCACACCCCAAGGGAACCCCCACCCTGATCCAGGACACCCTTCAGGGCAAACCAGCCAGCCACCACCCATGCACCAGGCCTCTATTCTATCTAATATCTAATATCTATAGAGGCCAGGGCTGGCCAGAGCTGGCAGGAAGTTTGGCTTCCTCCATTGTCAGGGAAACCCAAATTGCAAATTGACCATCACTCCAACACACAAGATGGCTGACCCCATGTAGTCAAAGATGACTGCCCCCATGTGGACACAAGATGGCCACCACAAGATGGCCAGCAGGGGAGGACATTTGGGAGGGACCAGGTCTGCAAGGAAGGGCAGTTGGGGGTGATCAAGCCTGTAGGGGAGGGCAGTTAGGGGTGACCAGGCCAGCAGAGGAGAATGTTGGGAGCGACTGGGCCTGTAGGGAAGGGCAGTTGGAGTGGACCCAGGCCTGTGGCGGGGGGGGGGGGGGGCAGTTAGGGGTGACCAGGCCTGCAGGGGAGGGCAGTTAGGGTCAATCAGGCTGGCAGTGGAGTGATTAGGGGGTGATCAGGCTGGCAGACAGAAGCAGTTAGGGGCAATCTGGCAGGCAGGCAGGCAAGCAGTTGGGAGCCAGCAGTCCTGGATTGTGAGAGGGCAGTTGGACATCCCTCAAGGGGTCCCATATTGGAGAGGGTGCAGGTTGGGCTGAGGACCCCCCCCCCCCATGCACGAATTTCATGCACCGGGCCTCTAGTGTGTGTGTGTGTGTGTGTGTGTGTGTGTGTGTGTGTGTGTGTGTATCTACAGACACACACATATGCACATATATTCTCATATGTACTAGTACAGTGGTTGGCAAACTCATCAGTCAACAGAGCCAAATAGCAATAGTACGATTGAAATTTCTTTTGAGAGCCGAAAACCGACTTCTGCGCATGGGCCACAAAGTTTCAATCGCACTGTACGTGTGCGCCCACATGTGGTATTTTGTGGAAGAGCCACACTCAAGGGGCCAAAGAGCCTCATGGTTCGTGAGCTGCAGTTTGCCAACCACTGTACTAGTATATATACACAAACATGCTCACATACATATCTATATATCTGTTTACCTTTCAATAACATATAGACTTTTTTTTTGCTTTTTAAGTTTAGACAATCATTAAGTCTATTCCCAAGGGACTACAACATATTCAGTTTTTAGTGTATTGTGCTTACAATTCCCGCTGATTTTCCTGATTGAATTACTAGCTGTTATTTAGCATTTGCTGAGATGAATAGCAGGGAGTCAGCTCAGAACATAACATTACCTATGAGTCACTGTCTAATGATATAGGCAGTGCTTGTCTGGCACACAATCTAAAACAAAGTGGAACAATGTGGAAAAATTTGGAGATGATCTGAATGTAAGGGAGTTCAAAATACTAACAGGCAATTTCTGTACTGTGTCCACAGTTAAAGAATGCAGAAGGGTATAAGTATATTTTCACCTGTTTATCTTTCCATTCTGTGTTGTATTTTCACAAAGATAGCAAAGGGAACATCCACCTTGTACATTCCAGGTGGGTACAATTCCTTTTCAGTCCTAATTTCTTTAAGTGCACATGGCTATTGGATTTTTTGAATAGTAAATATTAGTTGAGTTAATATTAAATTTAAAAAGTTGAATTAATATTGAATTCATAAGGAAATTAGTACACAAAAATGGTAATGTTTTGGAGATTCCCTGGCAGAGCGAGGACGTTCATGACAGAGGGAAAGAGAAGCATAGTGAAATAGTCACCAAATCCCGTCACACAGTTCTTTAACTAAAAGTTGTGTCATCAGCTGTAAACTGTTTAACAAGTGCCCTTATCTAAAAGGTAGGCCCAAGGGTATGTGATTTTAGAAATGACAGTTGGATGTCTATTTACTGTAGGATAGAAGTAAGCTTAAAGTATATATGCTCGAATGTAGGAGTTATTAGAGTGTTGGAATGCATTAGAGCTGAAAATAACTGCCAAGGTTATTTTGTTGGCCATTGGTGGCACCTAAAATTGCCACCTGAATCTAATGCACTATATCTTTCCCTCTTAAGTAAAACCCATGTTCTTAAATTCATCTTTGAAGACCGAAAATAAAATCTTATATTCTGAGTCTAAATCTTTAAGGTATCTCTTTTTTCCCCTATAAAAATCCCCTGAATATTAGAATTCCTTTTCTCTTTTACTGGTATGCTATTGTTTAGGATCTTGAATGCACCAATCAAGCACCACCTTCAGCCATAAAAGGTTCAGCAAACAGAGGACAACCAACCCACTAGATGCCATTGACTGTGCTCTGAAATTTACAGTGTTCTGCCAGCCTGCATAACCCCAAGGCAACTCTGAAAGTCTCTTTATTGTCCTTTAAGATTAAGAAAAAAGTTCTGTAGTAAATTCCATATTGTTTTCTTTAAGCCCGTTGCAAGCTAGCAGCAAGGGCAATTTTCCCATTCGGCTCGGCAGTGTGTGGAGCAGGGAGTCTGTTTTTCTGCAGTACATATCATTAAAACTTTGTTAATTTTATGACTTCAACCATCTGTCAACTGTTTAAGCATGATGTAATAGCTACCAAGGTATTGATTTTGCTTTTTTCTCATAACACCCTTGTAAAAAGGGGAAATTTTTATCTGGTTTCCAAGTAGAAATGAAGCCGTGACGTTGGCAGTAACTTTGGAGACTATCTTATGTATTGCGATCTCCTCCTTTTTGATAAGAAAATCAAGATCCAAAGACTTAGAGGAGAGAGAAAGTATTTTACATTTGAGAACAAACTGAAATCTGAGTAATTTGACTCCCACTCACCTGTTTCTATGTCAGTCACTCTGCCACTAAGTTGTGATGCAGGGGATGTTTGGAAGAATATGGAATGATTATCTTCGATGCTTTTAGATCCAATATGTTTGCAAAAAGTTTCAATTGTTTTGTTGGCATGCAGTTCTAACAGCCATTTACCTGAAGAATATTTTTTCTTTCATTGCTAGCAAATAAAATTTGCATTTTATGATGCCTATTCTGTGGCCATGCATCCATTATTTATATTTTGAGTGTTAAAAAGATGAAAAACAAGATTGCTTTCAATGTTACTAATGATATGAGGAAATAGTGATATTAATAATTAATGTGAAATTAATAAAAATCATATATATGTAATACATCTTAAAATTTTGGGTGCTAAAACATCTATCTTTCCAATTGTGTTTTACTTAGGGTAAAATGGCATTTGACTTTTTTTTTTTTTTTTTTTACTACATATAAACTGAAAAATATCCCAGAAGGCTATTGTGGGCCACTAAGAAGTTATTCTGCAATTCAATGTAATGATAACACAGTCCACTGAGTGTATAGGCCACCCAGAGAATGTGGAGCTTATTGCTTATTAAAGTATATTGCCATTTACCTTGACCCTTGACAAACTCTATTCTTCAAGACTTTTTTCTCTGCCTTTCTTTCCCCCTCTTGACAGGTAACGATTTCAAAAGATCTATTAGATATTATATGCATAATGAAAGTGCAAAGCTTCCTGTCAGGTACAATAGACTGCAGATTTTATTTGAGATCTCAAAGTTGGGAGTGTCAGAGGTACCTCGAAGGTCAGTGAGGACTGTGCCTGTTCCCCATCTCCTCCTTTGGCAGATATTAGCAAAGTTACTTGAATAATGCATAATATTATTTTTTTTCTGTTTTCCTCCTTTTCTTGAAGGTCAGTTTATTCTTCCATAAGCAGAAGGTCAATGATGACCTCTGTCTTAATGGTTTCTATTCTATTCATTCTTATGCACTTTGTAAGTTTTAAGTAATATAGAATGATAAAAATTGGCTCATTATGTTTTTCTTATGAATAGACATTATAGTGTTAAAGATAAATTCTCAGAGTAAAAACTTTAAAACATAAGCCATTATTCTATCACTATTTTCATTTGTGTATATTCTCTTCCTTTGTTAAAAATATTTTTTTATTGATTTCAGAGAGGAAGGAAGAGGGAGAGAGAGATAGAAACATCCATGATGAGAGAGAATCATGGATTGGCTACCTCCTGCAAGTCCCCCACTGGGGACCAAGCCCACAACTCGGGCACGTGCCCTTGACCAGAATTGAACCTGGACATTTTCAGTTTGCAGAACAACACTTTATCCACTGAGCCAAATCGGCTAGGGCTGTATATTCTCTTTTACATACAAAATATTTCTTTACACAATCACAATCATAGTATAGATACATTGCCCTTAAACTTTGCTCTTTATTATCCTATCTAACAAAAGAGTAATATGCAAATTGAACATCACTCCAACACACAAGATGGCTGCCCCCATGCGGTTAACAATGGAAGCCCCCATGTGGACACATGATGGCCGCCACAAGACCAGGCCTGCAGTGGAGGACAGTTGGGTGGCGGGAACCCAGGCCTGCAGGGAGGAGGACAGTTGGGGGAGACCAGGCCTGCAAAGGAGGACAGTTGTGGGGGTCCAGGCTAGTGAGGGAGGGCAGTTAGGGGTGACTGGGCCAGCAGGGAAGGGCAGTTGGGGCCAACCAGGCTGGCAAGGGAGGGCAGTTAGGGGTGACCGAGCCAGCAGGGGAGGACAGTTGGGAGGGACAAGGCCTGCAGGGGAGGGCAGTTGGGAGCCAGCAGTCCTTTATTGTGAGAGGGATGTCCGACCGCCAGTTTAGGCCCGATCCCACTGGGTCATCAGACATCCCTCAAGGGGTCCCAGATTGGAGGGAGTGCAGGCTGGGCTGAAGGACCCCTCCCCCGCCTCTGCATGAATTTCGTGCACTGGGACTCTAGTAATGGTCATATTAGTCTTTTAATAGCTGTGGATAGTTTTACCATTTCAATTCATATTTATTTAATGTTTGTTATAACTTTTACAAATTAAAACTTGGATGGAATTTTTCTTTTAATTGTTTTCCAAATATTTCTCCTTGCATGCTTATTTGTTTTGAATTTATGCTTTTTTATCTGGTTAATTGGAACATTCATGTTTATTAACATTAAACATCATATTTTTATTATATACCTGATTTTCATAAATAATTATACAAAACTTTACTTTGTCTTTCACAAATTAGTGCTACATACACTTAATTTTTGTTAAATTTGTAAATTAGTCTGCCTATTATTTTTCATTTAGTCTTTTGTAATTCTATGTATTTTAAGGCTCCATTGTAAGTCACAAGTTATTGAAATTATTAAAAACTATCTATGAGTTTAATTTTGTTGTTCATTAGTAATTTACGCTTAATCATTATATATACTGCAGTTGAACTGTCATCTTATTTATTTCTAAATAAAATATGTGAAACTTCCTTTCAAATGTTTTAGAATAATGCTCAATATCATGTTGTTTCTATTTACATTTTATAAGATTTGGATGTTAATATCATTTTAACATTATTTATGATAAATTTATTTTTCAACAATTTTTTCTATCATTATCCCCAGTAATCACAATTACACCACTTCTATGTTATTATTTTTTCAGTATTGAACTATTAATGGTTTGAAACCTATAAACCTCTTATTCTATACTAGAGGCCCAGTGCATGAAATTCGTGCGGGGGGTCAGGGGGTTATCCCTCAGCCCAGCCTGCACCCTCTCCAATCTGGGACCCACCAGGATTGGGCCTAAATGGGCAGTTGGACACCCCTCTCACAATCCAGGATTGCTGGCTCCCAACTGCTCGCCTGCCTGCCTGCCAGCCTGATTGTCACCTACCACTTCTGCCTGCCAGTCTGATCACCTCCTAACCACTCCCCTGCCAGCCTGATCAACACTTAACTGCTCCCCTGCTGGCCTAATTTCCCATAACTACCCTCCCCTGCCAACCTGGTCACTCCTAATTGCCCTCCCCTGCTGGCCTGATCACACACAACTGCCCTCCCCTGATGTCCATCTTGTGGCAGCCATCTTGTGTCCACATGGGGGCAGCCATCTTTGACCATATGGGGGTGGCCATCTTGTATGTTAGAGTGATGGTCAATTTGCATATTACTCTTTTATTAGATAGGATTCCACTTCTGCTATCTATCACAAAACTAGGATTATGATTTAGATTTGGTTACAGATCTGTTTGGACCCTGTATTCTCTCATGTATATATCAGCTCCAATATGTAATACTGGGAATAGGAGAATGGGTCAGTCTTCCAATTATTTCAAAAACTTGTTCTAACTTATAATTTATCTAGTAAAAATACAAATTCAGTAAGTTCTGAAAAATGTATAATTATATTTAACTAGCACCCTGATAAAGATATAGAGCATTTTCATTTACTCCAGAAAATTTCCTCATTCACTTTCCACTCAATTTTCACCCCAAGAGGCAAATACTGCTCTGATTCTTATCAACATAGCTATTTTTGCCTATTCTAGAACTTTATATAATTAGATCATACTCTGTGTGTTCCTTTTGCTCAGTATAGTGCTGTAGGATTTATCTCTGTTGTGTATATCCATAGTTTGTTTACATTTATTGCTATGTTGCATTCCACTGCTTATCTTTTCTTCTACTGATGGATATTAGTTAACACTTTGGGATATTTTGAATTAAGTTGCTATGAACATTTTTAAGCACATTTTTTTTGGTTGGCCAATGCTTTCTTATATATTGGGTAAAAACATGGGTGTAAAATAGCTATTAGAGGGTGTATGTATATTTAACCTTACCTATGTAATTGTACCATTTTATTGTTCTTGGCTTAATGTATGAAGAATTTCAATTGCTCTATACCCTTACTGACACTTAAAAGTGTGATATTCTTGATATCGGTTGTATCAAGTTCATACCTTTTACCAAAGGAAATAGGGAAAAGAGATCTCTCTTATTTTTCACTCAATAACCTTTCTAAATGTCTTATTCTTTTCTAAACATTAAAAACTGTAGTATAACACTTAAAGAAAAGTGAAAAAGCATAATTGAGCAACTCATTTAATTATCATAAAGTGAATCCCATGTAAATAATACTCTAGACTCTTGCTACTCCTCAATCATTTTTCTCTCTTTTCCTTGCTAAAGGTAACTACTATCCCACTTAGAAACCTGTTATTTAGTTTTGATTGACTTATAATTTGAATGTTATAAAAAAAAAGAGCAGTCATTTTTGTGTTTGACTTCACCAAATGAAAGTTTCAAGTCATTCATATTATTGCATGTAGCTATATAGGTCACTAATTTTAATTTATTTAGTTGTGAACTTATTTATCTTTTCTGATGTAGATTTGAGTTGTTGCTACTATGAATGAAACTTCTTATACATGTTACTGGTGCATGCATCTCTGTTGCATATATACCTATGACTAGAATTGCTGTGTCAGGAAGTCAGCATATATTCATTCCATTTCATAATAAGTTTTGCAAAATGGTTTAACCAATACTCCAACAATATTTCAGACCTAGATTTGCAAAATGGTTCTTTAGTGTATTATTTTCTTCTACTGGGAATTGTTCAAGCTTTTTATGAGTTCAAGTCCCAACTTCAACAATTTTCCATAGTTCTATGTGTTCTCCCACAAGGCTGTTGTTTTTTATTAATCACATACTACTTTTCTTTTTTTAAAATATATTTTATTGATTTTTTACAGAGAGGAAGGGAGAGAGATAGAGAGTTGGAAATATCGATGAGAGAGAAACATCGATCAGCTGCCTCCTGCACGCCCCCTACTGGGGATGTGCCTACAACCCAGGTACATGCCCTTGACCGGAATTGAACCCGGGACCCCTCAGTCCGCAAGCTGACGCTCTATCCACTGAGCCAAACCGGTTTCGGCCACATACTACTTTTCTTAATATAACTTTGAAAAATCTCACAGTGCTGACTCAGCTGGACTCTGCTTGGTTATACTGCAGTTTAAATATGATATATTAACATTAATTAAGAATATGAGTTTGTAAATTTGTAGAATGGTTGGAATAAAAATATTGACAAATCTTAAATATTGACATTTAAGCCAAATAATTCCATTTTTAATATGAATGAATTAATAAAGGGATCCCTGCCCTAGCCGGTTTGGCTCAGTGGATAGAGCATCAGCCTGAGTAAAAGGGGCCCAGGTTTGATTTCAGTCAGGGGCACATGCCCAGTTGTGGGCTTGATCCCCAGTAGGGAGCATGAGGGAGGCAGCTGAACCATGTTTCTCTCTCTCTTTGATGTTTCTATCTCTCTTCTCCTTTCCTCTCTGAAATCAATAAAAATAAATAAATAAATAAATAAATAAATAGATCCTTCTTTAGTTTACCTGTATAAAATATTAAATTTAAAAAGACCAGGAAAGGGACAACATTGTCAAGGGGTGATATGCATATCTATATTCCCAAACATCTGGACATCTCAATCATAAATGATGAGCAAAAATCTGTTAAAATCTGTAGACTTCAGCTTCTAATTAGAATGTGCAAAGTTGCAAGAGATGTCACTCTTGCCTGAACAAAATCATCTAAATGACTACAGAAATTATAGTTGTTGTTTTGGTTTAACCCATCCGAGATATGATGAACATAAATGGTAATGAACTAAACTCCAGGAAGCAATAGCCCTTTATTGGATCATGAACCATGATTACATCTCATACTTAATGGAGTAATAGAAAGAGGAGAAATATACCATAGTTTAGAGTAATAGGAAACTAGCTGAACCTTTAAGACACTGTCAGCCCCAAGAGCTCAGTCACAGCCTGAGTCTGCATTACCTGTTTACACTTTCGCACGAGTTGTCATCTAGTATAATGCAGTATTTTAATGAAGACTGGGAGGAGAAAGGGAAATCTGAGTGATACTTCTTTTGGGCATGTGTGGGACCCTCTACAAAACAAGGCAGGACCCTCCAAATGCTGAGATAAGGCATTTCAAGCCTCATCCATCCATCCATCTTCCAAAGGCTCAGAAAGTTGGGGCAAGCATGGAGAGCAAGATCACTTCATGACTCCCCCAGAATGCCGGTGGTTAAGCATTAAAACAATTTGAAAAGCTGGTGAGTAGGCAATAAAACAAAAAAGATTTCTTGAATTTTATCAGTGCTTAGATTCCAAGGTCTGCTGAAGTTAAAGCCTCATGCTCCCCTCAAATCATCTTAAGCCTGTGGTGATCTGAATCAAGTTGCAACAAAGCTCAGACTCAGCTCAATTCATATCATATTGACTCAGCACCCTAAATCTAGTGGCCTCTTTCTTAAGTCTTTACTGTTTTATTGTGTGATAAATGTTGAAAAGTTATAAGTAATATAGACATTGGGGATTTTGTAAGCCTATCAGTTTGGGGCCTTACATATTATAGTATCCCATCTTTCCTTAAATACAGGGCAAATTATTTGGATATAGGGCTGAATAGGTTCAAGGAAGAATGGCTTTGTCTGAGTGAAAGAAGTCTGGTTTTATGTTTGATTGGTATCTATTGCAGAAATTTTGAAGATGAAAAATGTAATTATCACTGTACCAATTAGCTATTGCTGCATGGCAAACCATACCAAGATTGAATAGCTTAAAAAACACACTCTTTATTTAGCTAACAAGTCTATGGTTGGTTCAGGTTGGCGACTCTTCTGGATTCTCTGGGACTTCTGATTTATCTGAGGTCAGTTGCAGATTCAGCAAGGAGGTTCTACTGTTGAGATGTGAGTGAATTTGTTTGGAACGACAGGGTGGGGAGTGGAGAGTGGTTTACATCCATCAGGCTTCCGTGTGTGTGTTTTCTGGTGATGGGGCAGAACTCAGAGAGACCTGAAAACTACTAGGCTGCCTGAGGCTAGAAAATGGCAGTTATATTATTTTCTATTGGTTAAAAAATCAAAAGGCAAAGCCAGAGTGAACGGTTGGGGAAATGCACTCTACCCCTTGATGCAAGTTACTGCAAAATGACATTCAATGGAGTATGGGGAATGATTTGGTGAAAGGAAGGACCTGGATATTTTGGCAATCCAGGAAAAAGGAAAAAGAGTTCTTAAAATAAGAAAGTGATACAGTTAAATGAAAAAGAAAAAAAAAGACAGGCATCAGATTCCAGAGATATTTTTAAAATTCAACCAGGAGGACTTTGTGACCAATTATTGGAGTTGAGGGAAACATGAAAAGGTAAGTGAACTAACTTGCAGCTCTAACTTAATAGAGCTATATTTTTGAAATAATTTTCACTTGGCATAACTTTGTTCATGTTTTTTACATAATCTACATAATTAGTTATTTTAAAGGCTGCATCTAGCTTCAAACACTTCATACCAACATTATCATTTCATTCTTCGACCACTGAACATTTAGGTAGGACCCATCATTCCTTTTTATATGTGGAATACCTATGGAGTACATGTACCTGCAATGTTTTCACTTTAATTTCTCCTCTGTTGATTTCTTTTTAAAGTTGTTAATATCATATAATACATGGCTGATATTATGGAGTACATTTTATTATCTGGCTAAGCACCGCTAGGCATTCTATAGAGATAATTTACTCTCCTGGTATTTGGGTTAGACTTCAACAGTACACAACTTTATGAATTTTTCTCAAAACCTGATGCTGTTAATAAATAATCAGAAACAGACCTTCTGCTTTCTGAAGCTGAATGCTCCATGTTACATGTAATCTATAGCATGCTGCTTATAATTTGACATTCTATAACATAAAAATTTAGAGTGTATTTTCTGAAAAGCTTCATTTACTATTGTATGATATCATTTCCCCTATCTCTATATAAGCATTACAGATAATAGATGTTATATAGATGGTAGATAGATAGATAGATAGATAGATAGATAGATAGATAGATAGATAATAGATAGATAGACATGTTTAGCTTTTTATTTCCTTATATTTCAACCAGGATTTCTATATGTTATAGTCACCATTGGATGAATGTGAATTGATTAGAAATTTGACCTTACTCCAAACCTGCCTCTATTGTTGACATGAGAGTCAAGAGAAGCACATTTTATAAAACAAATACCAGTACTAACTCTGCACAAATGTGACTAACTAGGAGAACTGCCACCTAAATGTCTCAGAAATCTGATATGGAGAATGAAATACTTTGTTATCAATATGTAAACTAGTCAATACTTGTTTGACAGCAAAATCTTGTACTTCTCTCTCTCTCTTAACAAGAAGCCTTAGGAAACATTGAATCTTAAAACTATTTAATATTGAATATTGAAATAAGCATGCAATTTCAAACTATTTTAAATTGAGACTGTCATTTTAATGTATGACATGTTAATGACCCTATGTCATTTCTATTCCTTCTTTATAAAAAGTATTTATGCTAAAAATATCTTACTTAAGTGAATAAAATACTTTAAATAACACAGCACCCATTTAAATGGGAAATTGATATTACTCTGGACTGAATGTTTGTATCCTCCTGCAATTCATATGTTGAAGCTCTCATCCCCAAAGTGATGGCATTTTTTAAAAATATGTTTTTATTGATTTCAGAGAGGAAGGGAGAGGGAGAGAGAGATAGAAACATCAATGATGAGAGAGAATCATTCACTGGCTTCATCCAGCATGCCCCCCACTGGGGACTGAGCCTGCAACCCGGGCATGTGCCCTTGGCCGGAATCGAACCTGGGACCCTTCAGTACACAGGCTGACGCTCTATCCACTGAGCCAAACCAGCTAGGGCCAAAGTGATGGTATTTGAAGGTGGGGCCAGGAAGGTAATTGGTTTACGAGAGTGGAGCCTTCATGATTGGGATTAGCTCCATTAAAAGAATAGACATGAAAAAGACCATTTTTCTCCCTGTCTTGTGAGGATACAGCAAAAACTTGACTATCTGCATGTAAACCAGGAAGATGGTCCTCACCCCCAAATCTGCTAGCACAGGGAATTAGTATAAATAACTAATTGGTAAGTGTTTTTGTTTAAGCCACCCAGTCTATGGGATTTTGTTATAGCAATGCAAACTGACCAAGACAGACATGTACATAGCTACTAGTACATCTGCAAGGATTTACCTATCATTTCTTTTCTGAATGTTGCCCCTTTTGATAGAGGATTCATTAATTTTATGTCACTTGGAATGAATTAGAAAGGGCTAGTAGCAGTAGAAATATTTTCCTACTTCGTTTACATTTTTCAAAATTTTAACCAGCCTGAGCTGAGATCAATGAGAACTGCCCACTGCTAAGGTCAGTGTAGCCTAATTAGTTTTGCTGCATTGCCACCGCAATTTTGCTTGACCTGACATTGGCTTAGAAGGCAATCAGCATCCAACAGCCATGATGAGCATTAGTTACACCTAGTGACAGATTAATTAGTAACTGTTGGCACAACTTGCTATACAAGGAGAAAAAAAATTTGATGCTCAGTATCCTCATAAAAATATCAATGACGTTTGCCTCCCTACTAAAAGTCTTCTCATTCATGAAAACCTTTCAATAAAAAGGTTTCCTGATTAAATAAATGCTGGGTTGGTTTCAACATTGGGTGACAATGTAATCTAGCAATTTATCAGATTCTATGGAATTAAACTCCTTTCTGGTTCTACATATATCACAGAAATCCATCTTATTTTGGGGAATTACAGAAAGTTATTTTTATGATAAATTTAACATCTCTTTAGTGACCATATTTTCTTCCAGGGATCCATTTAGAAACATATTCCGGGACTTTGACTTTTTTTTTTAGCATATATTGAAAGATTTTCGTCCATCTTTTTCTCAGAGCTAAAGTGAAAACAAACTATCTTAGTTTCTTGGGATCTATTTTCTCTTGAAGATACCAGAAAAAAATTATCTAAATTTTAAAATTTGTTCTGATTTCCCACACACCCTTTTGCTGATTAATTCACTTCATTGGTTGATCTGTTGAGAAATTAATGGTTGATAATATTTTAATTTATTGAGTATTTACTTACCCTTGAAGACATTAGAACAGGATTTATTTAAATTCTGAAATGTTCCTTATTTTTTCCACAAACTCTTTTAATATAGAATTTTTAAAAATTTGATTCTTCTGTTGAATTTTAAATAACTTTCTTTTCACTACTCTTTGTGAAAAGAATAATCTCTTTATACACTAAACAACTATCTTATCTCTGGCTGTTTTGTTGTTGCTTTCCTCCAAAGAAGTGAAAAAAATTTTTTTTCCACTGATGTGTTTTTTTTCTCAAGGCATCTATCCATGTTTTCATTTGTGCTAAGCTTGCTTGTAGAACTGTAAAGCTGAAATGTACCCTTTCACTATGTCAAATACCTGCTGACTCATAATGGTGGAAAATAAAATAATAAATATTAAATAAGTCCACTTATGTTACCACCTGGTGATACAACGCATTTTCTCAGGCTTCATTGAACATGATCACTTTGTGATAGTCTGTTGAGGAAAATTTGACTTCTTCCATGTGCTGAGAATACAGAGATGGCAGGAGTCAGTGATTGATGGCCATTCCCCTAAAATTAATAACTGTGATTAGCCACTGGCCAAACATTGATTTTCCTTTTAAAATCACTGTAGAATGCTGCTATTTTAGTCTCTAATACCACCTGGGAAATTTTAAGCACCATCTCTCAAGAAATTATCCACAAAATTGTATTGGACTATCTTATCTTTTCTCAGACTGTTACTCCTGTAGTTGGGGGAACCTTTTCTCACAAAGCAAAGAGAGTATCTATTAGTGTAATAATTTTTTTTTTGTAAATAATAGGTATTTTTAAATATAAAGCTGTTTATTTTTATTTTATTTTGTATTATTTTATTGTTATTGAATTTATTGTGGTGTACTTGTTAATAATTTTGAGGTACAATTTATTATTAAATATACTGAAAATGCACATTTTTAATCCCCTCTAATTTCCTTTTCTTTCTTTTTTTCAGAGGATCTTCCCAACCTAATCTGGCCTCCAGCAACCTCATAACTTCTTTCTGCCACTTTAGATTAGTATTGTTTATACTTAAATTTTTATAAAGAAATATATTCAGATAAACTCTTTTGCATCTCGCATATTTCACTATGCATAATTATTTGGGATTCATCTATATTGTTATGTGATTCTGTCAAATGTGCCTTTATATTCCTTCATAGTATTCCATTGTCTGTCTTAAACCACAATTTGTTTATTTTCAGCTTATAAAAAGACTTGGACCATTTTCAGTTTAGGGCTATTGTAAATAAAGCTGTTATAAACACACATGTTTAAGTCTTTTTTCTAAACATATATTTTTATTTCACTTGTCAAATACCTAAGTGGAATTGACTATTCTAATAAGTAAATATTGAGCTTTATAATAATCTGTTAATATGTCATTGAAAGTTATCATATAAAAAAATGAAAGTTATCATACATATTTTATAGTCTCATCACTGATACATGAGAATTCCAGCTGCATTTCACCAATACTTGGTACTGACATTATTTTTAATTTCAGTCATTCTAGAAGATATGTAATGATATGACACTTTGGTTTTAATTATATTTCCATGGTAATTAATGATGATGAGTATATTTTAAATATTTCTTGGTATTTTCTATATCTTCTTGGTAAAAGTATTAAATTATTTGCTTATTTTTAAATTGTCTTCCTCCTTAGTTGTAGCAGTTTGTTTCATATATTCTCTCTATACATATATAGAGAGAATATATATAATACATATGTGTCATTTGCTTGTAGTCAAGTTTGCTATGCATTTTCTTCAGAAAATCTTTTGAACAATAGAAAGTTTTAATTCTGATGAAGTCCAATTTATATTTTTTTCTTCTTAATGTAGTTTTTTTAGTCCCACCTGGGAAATTTTGTCTTTTGCAATGTCACAAGTATTTTCTTCTATCTATGGTCCATTTCCAGTTAATTTTTTTGCATGCAAAAATTATGATGATTATTTATTTTCAAATACTTATCTAGATTTTCCAACTCTATTTCTCCATTGAAATATGCTGTTACCTTGTCAAAATTAATTTATCATATTGTGTGAATTTATTTTTATTCTCTTTTCTATTTCATTGATCAGCAAGTCTACCTTATTCCAGCTCACATTGTCTGAATTAACGCAGTACTGTGGTAAATCTGAAATCTGGTAGAGTCCTTTAATTTTGTTCCTCTTTTTTCCCCCCAGAATTATTTTGGTTATTTCAGGCACCTGGCATCTCTATATTAATTTTGCACCAGTCTGTCAAATTCTACAAAATGACTTTGAGGATTTGGTGGGCATTACCCTGAATCTATAGAAAATTTTGGTAGAAAATAACATTACAACAATATTGAGTCTTCTACTTCAAGTACATGGTATATCTCTCATTTATTTAGATGAACTTTTATTTCCCTTGGGACTATTTTATGATTTTCAATGTACACCTATACATATTTTCTTAAATTTATCCTAAAAATTCATATATTTTATGATATTATAAACATTAATTTCCAATTTTTTACCATTATTACAAATGTAATTAAATTTTAAATATACACTTGTATGTTGCTATTTTTTAATAAATACGGTTAAAGAGGCTGACAAGGAAGTGCTAGCTTTTCTCCTGGTGATGGCAAGCCCAACTACATATGAATATGTTATGCCACAGAGGAGACTTCTGTACCACCTGGAGGCTGAAGCAACTCACATAGCCATACTGCAAGTCAAGGGAGATCTGCAAAATCACGTGGGTGTGGGTACAAAGGGTGGTGATGAATTTAAAAGTACGCTTCGATTGAAGGCAATTGTGACCTAAGAATATTCCAGTGCCTTGACACATTCAATTCATTCATTCACTACTACATATCTATAAGGTAGATAGTATAGCTTTAATGTTATAAATAATAAAACCAACACACACAAAGATAATTTTCTCAAGGCCAATCGTTCCACATATTAATTTACTCTGAAAAACATGCTTTTGGACTACAGCAATCTATAACCAAATTTCTTTGAAAGATCTTATCGTATATGTGAATTTCAGCTGATCCTTTGTTACTCTTAAGTATTTTAAAATATTAGTTCTGAATATTAAAAAAATTAATATAAATGAGATTGCACTTAAGAAGTGACACAATATGTTGGAAACAAGGTGTTTCTTTTCTAAGCAAAATTTAAGGCTGAATAACATAAAAAAGTTTAATTGAGGCGATGCCTCAAATAGTTAAAGTTGGGGAAGTGATTAATCTCTAAAAAGTGGGAGATTATTAAATAACATATAAATAATTCAATTAACAAGAATCTTCCAATGACAAATAATTTAATCTAGTGAAATCCTGAGTTAGGTATTATTGGAATAACTTACTTGCTTCTCATACCCTTAAATGCTGGTGGTGTGCTGGGCTTATTTATATAAAACTGCATTGATTACTTCATCAATAAAGCCACCTTGGTTTTTGGGGTCCTTCTAGGGTCACTCTCCATTAGAGACCTGCCCTACCTGGCATATACCACTCTACCTTCAATTGCAGTCTAATGAGAACTTAAATATACTTTGCAAAGCCTTGAAGAGCAGAAGATCAGTCAAGAAACCTCCAGGGAATTACCTGATTTTTTCCCCTCCAGCCAGAATCTCATCTGTCCCAACAGTGGAATCTGCAAAGAGAAAAGGATATAAAATGCGCGCAGAACTCATCTTCACTCTAAGAGAAACAACAACAGTTTTGATTCTTTTGCCTTCCACACGCTTCCAGTTCTCCTGGAAATACAGGCAGTTATAGAACTGTGAGTTCCTGTGATCTCCAAGGGACAGGGATAGCAGGCGTGCATTCTGCCCTCCTCCCCATATTCAGGACCTGGCATGAGAAGGAATAGATTCTAAATGAAGGGGGCACTCCCCCCACATAAGTAACCCATATTTGTTGGTTCATCCTTTGTAAAGGTAGCAATTAACAAGTGGAAAGACCATAAAATTTCTGAATGACAAAAATATCTGAGAGTGCACTGAACATTCACTATGTTTTAAACAGCATCTTAAGTGCTAGTATGTCATTTAAAACTCACCATAGCCCTGAAGTTACAGATAATTAGTAAATTTATCTGAAAACTCAGCAAATATATCAAGCAGATAGAAAAGAATGGTTTTTATTCTAAGCAATCTGGCGCCTGCCCCAGACTTTATGCTTTGCACTTATGACTGATGCATCCGCTGGGTGGTATGGGATCCTATAGGAAGAAATTTCAACCCAAGGAGGTGGAGCCTGGAGGGAGCAGCTGGAGGAAGGTGTTGTGGGAAAGAGGGTGGGCTTAGATTCATGGAGAGGCGGCATGGGGCAGCAGTTTAGTTTAACACCACTGGAGGCAGGCTGCCAGTCTTCTATGTTATTTCAATATCTACTAACCAGGGCACCTTGGACACATTCCTGAATCTCACTGCCTCAAATTCTCAACTCCCCATCTGTAAAATATGTATCTGACAGTCTGTAAGTGTTCAATGGGAAAGTTAATCCAAAGCATTTGGTACATAATTCAGTATTCAATCAATGTTAGCAAAATTACTGCGGGTTAATTTTGAGTTGGCTGCTTGAAAGGTAAGAAGGGAGTTGGGAGAGCATTATAGCGGAGGGACTGGCATGTTTTTCTTTTTTTTTTCTTTTTTTCTTCTCTACCCCTTAATTTCTGTTGGTCTATAAAAAGGCGAAGACAAAGAATACAGTTTAGAATCTGCCGAAGGTGAAAGAGACAGATTTATGTACATATTGGGAAAACAGGAAGTAGCGATGGGGATGTTAGACATGAGGGCTCTCCTCTGAGGGACTGTGCGATGTGCTTGCCAAACATGGAAAGAAAATAAATTTGATCTTGGAAACAAGTTTCAAAGGATGAAGATATGCATTCCAAGTGAAGACTGTACTGTTAAAGAGATTAACAATTATGTAGATTTAGGAGAAATTTAATGTATTGACAATTTGTGGGGAGAAAAAAAGCACACATAGCATTTTAATTTCATCATTCCTTATCTGCTGTGTGACCTGGAATAAGTTACTCACTTTCTCTGAGTTTTACTTTGTATTGTAAATATACAATAAAACGACTATTAATTATGTGAGATATACACAGAAATAGCAATATAAAACACATCTACATTTTGGAAAGAAAAAACAAGACTGGAGTATATTCATTAACCTTTTAGAAAAAAAACAAACATGCACATCCCTCCACTTTGCAGCTTCCTCCTTCCAACCCTCCCCCGCCGAAAGTAATGCATTTTTGTGTTAATTTCTCTGTTTTTCTTTATAGTGTTACCCTGCATATATGAATCCCTTCGTAATACAGTGCACTTTTGATTTGCTTCAATGAAGAGCATGTTGACTTCTTGTTCTGTGACTTAATTCTTTTGCTTAATATGTTTTTAGGATTGATCTGTGTTGAATATATAGCTTTAGTTCATTTATTTTCTTTGTTGTACAATGCTTAATGACATGAATATACCACTATTTATTTATTATTTGTGTATCCTACTGTCCATGGCAATGCTACCCTTCCACACCCCAGGGTTTGTATCTTCAGAAAAGAAGCTACTCTGAACTTTCCTACATGTATCTCTTGGCCTGTAGATATCTACCTGAAGTAGATTTACTACATGATATCTTGTGTGCATCTATAACTTCATTAGCGAATTAATGCCTGACTCTTTCCAAGACAGGTGTACCAATTTACATTTCCATTAGCATTGGAACTTCCTATTTCTTTTATTTGACAGACTTTACTTTCAGTATTTTGTTTACCAACCCCTCTTGAGTTTGTAACCTTATCACGTGGGTTTGATTTACATTTTCCTGATTATTAAATTGTTGGCCTATGTTATCATATGACTATTGGGCATATGAACATCCCCTTTGTAAAAAACCCTTTTAAGACTCCTAGAAATAGTTATTTTAATTGGTTCTGGGTACTACCTCTTAATGGTTATATGTGTTGCAAATATCTTAGCTCACTTAGTATGTGGCATGTTATTTCACACATTTACAGCATCTAATGAGAAACACAAATTCTTAATATTTATCAGTGTTCTATATGGTTAGTATTTTGTGTACCTTAATAAAATCTTTCCTACTCCAAAGCTAGAAAGGTATTTTCTATATTGCCTTCTGAGCTTTTTTTTTTTTCTTTATTATTATTTCAATCAACCATGTAATGATTTCTGTGTGTGATATGATGTCAGGGTAAGTGGTGATCATGAAAATGTGCCATTCAAATACTCTGCCTTGAGGAGTGTAATTAAGGGACAACATACTGAATCAACTGCATTGGTGCTGAGGACATGCTGCCTAATAAGTTAGCATGGCAGGGATAGTAAGGCACATTCCTGTGACATCTCTTACATGGAAAATCCTTATGTTTGTTTTTTGGAGGATCTATTTGTATTTATTTTTAATTTTTTTCATATAAATAACCAATTATCCCTACATCTAAGCTTCAGTTTTCTTATCTGTAAAATGCGACTTTTAAGATCTGCCCAATATGTTTGCTTTGAAGGTCGAGAGCTAAAGGAATTATTACAGGGCTACAAAATGGTATGTGGATGAATTGTAGTTTGGTTGTCTTGAACTAAGACTACTGTTGGGTGAACTGGGCCATAGATTATTTCTGTGCATTTGGGCAAGCCACTTGACATTCCTGAGTCCTTCACCACTCACCTTGAATGAACAGGGGCCTTGTTGTTTAGCTCTCAAGTCCATTAGAATTTGAAAAGTGAAGATCAAATGTAGGAGATTTAGCTATGATTTCAAGACAAGGACTTTAGAATATAGCTTTTTCCCCCTCTGGGTTTCTTTATTGGCTTAGTATTTTGTTTTTTGCATTTTGAATGAACTTCTGTTTTTTGCCAACTTAGAGGTTCATTTAAGAAAATATATGTTTTCTGTATCTTTACAATGTTTGTGTAGATAGATGGATTGATAGGTAAATAGTTAGACAGATAGATAGATATAAATCATTCAGTAGAGGGGTCAGTAATGTACATAGTGTGGCATACTGATGGACATGGCTAATCATAGCTTTTTCATATTAAATTGAATGATGGTCTTTTGTAAAATTATTTTTGCATACACCAGCTTCAATTTTAATTTAAATTCACCTAAACTATGGTCTGTTGAATTTTTAAACATGAAATTAGAGACCACAGCAAATTCTCTCTAGAATTAATAGTAATGTTTCTCAAGGATTTACATATATATGATCTTTATGGTAGATATCCTGTAGAGATTGTATTAGTCCTTGGTTTTGTTTGTTACTTTATCATGCAGAAAAGTTTCATTTGAAATTTATTGGGGTAGTGAGTTGAAATTCACCATGCAACACTTTTTAAGAAACTAGAAAGGTACAAAATTGGCCAATTTTCATGATATTTAAATGTATGCTAATGTACAATGTATTTGGACTATATTCATTTTGTTGGACATATTTCATACCTTTGGATTCATTTTATGAAATGCAAAATGCATGCAAATATATGCCTCATTAAAATGCTGGTCAAATTTTTGCTTTTGATTTTTGATGTTGCTTTAGATGCCAATTTTCCCTAATGTATATAAAATGCCAGTAGTGTGGCTTATGATTTTTTGAAAATTCATCATATATTATCCTGGCTTAAAAGTGAACATCCATTTTGCTCAATAATCAAATATTGAGTTGTTTTATGTCTTACAGTGGCAAATGCATTAATTTATTTATTCAGCTAATACGTATTTATTAATCACCTATTATATTCACAGTACAAGGGCTACAATAGTGATAAGTTAAACAGAGCTAGTGTCTACTTTTAGAAGGTTTAAAGTTTAGCTTTATTTAAGACTTTTAGCTCAACACATACGACTAACAGCAAGCAATTACGCATTTTGGTAAGTGACGTAAAATAATGACGGTAAATTCAATGACAGAAAATAACGGTTATTCCAAGACACTGTGTTAGGAATACCTGCCTTGGGTTCGGAGTGATGGTGTTCTCTGTCACAGTAATGCTAAGACACAAAGAACAACATGCATCAGTGAAAAGTTTGATCAAGGGTGGTTCTATAAAAGGGAAGAATAGGAGACCACGAAGAGCTGTGTTGAAAGAGGGTAGGGTTAGTATGAGGGAGAGTAACATAGAATGAGAGACATATGGTGGTCAGAGGCCAGATGAAATGAAATCTTTAGCCATGCTCAAATATTGCAGATGTGTTGAAAGTAAAACGGAAAGCAAGCTGCTTTAGGGTTTTAAACTAGGAAATTCCATGATAAAAGCTTTACTTCTAACATTTACTTCAGCTGCTTGGTGGAGAATGGCTGCAAGGAAGCAACAGTGGGAAGAAGAGCACCAGTTAGAAGCAAAAGAAGCCAGGACTCAGCAGGCTACCCTCCTGAGGACCATTTCCCGTCCTACAATCTACAGTGACAGTTTGAACCTTGTTGCTGCTTTGGAGGGTTTAGGCAAGATTGTGAATATCTGTGATGTTCTTCCAAGTCATGACATCATATATGAAAACATTATTTACATGCAAACCTCTGTGAAGAAGAGGAAGTGAACAGCAATGACAAAGGCTGTCTTTTGGAGTGTCACTGTGGGAAGAGTGATAAATAAACTGTGGTACTTCCAGACAATAGAATATTATTCACTTCTAAAAGGAAATGAGCTCATAAGCAATGGAAAAAAATTTAAATGCACATTACTAAGTGAAAAAAGCCGATGTGAAATAGCTGCATACTGCATACATGATTCCAATCACAGTGTATGATAGTCTGGAAAAGGCAAAACTCTAGAGTGATTGCTTGGGGTAGGAGTGGGGGAAGGATGAACAGAGGGTTTTTAGGTCAGTGAGAAGGCTATATGATACCATAATGATAGACACATGTCAGTATACATGTGTGATCTATCATGTAAACTATAGACCTTAGGGGCTTATGATGACCTCATCAGTTGTAACACATGAACCACTCTAAAGGGGATGTTGCTAAATGGGCAGCTATGCATGTGTAAGGGACAGGGTACATATGGGAAGTCTTGGTCTGTTTTGCTCACTTTTGCTGTGAAGCTTAAACTGCTCTAAAAAAATTGGCTTAATTTAAACATGTGGACAGACAAATTTTGCTTAATAAAAAATATTAATTTATTCTAAAAGGAAAAAGGTATTTTTAAGTTCTTCTGATTATTGTTAATATATTATTGTAATTTCTGATATGCAACTAGTTTTTCAAATCATTGTATAAAATGTTACTTTCTGACTTGTAATTAAAGGGCATTCACAGGCTACCTTCTTGTGAAGGGTGCTGTTCTTTAGAGCACATTTTAGTGTTTCCTTTCTAGGGGTCTATTTAGTAATTAATTAGCTATTTTTTATAAACATCCTATGTGTCAAAAACTGTTCAAGATTTTGGATACATCAGTGAACAAAGCAGATAAAAATCCCATAAGCTTACAAAGATACTAGAGGCCTGGTGCATGAAAATTCTTGCACTCGGGGGCGGGGGGGCGGCCCCTCAGCCCAGCCTGTGCTCTCTCACAGTCCAGGAGTCCTCAGGGGGTCTCCTCTGTGAGAGGCGACTGGGTGGGCCAATCAGGGGACAGCTCTGGCCAGCAAGTGGCCAGCCCCATCCCCCCCATCACCCCTGCACCGCAGCTGGTCACCACCACCCTCCCTACTGCCATCCCCTCTCTCTGCCAGCTGGCGTGCACCTTGGCTGGCCTGGCACCACCTGCTCACCAACCCTGCTCCCCGTCAACTGGTCATTCCGCCATACAGTCAATTTGCATATTATGCTTATATTATATAGGGTAAAAGTGGTTTTTGTTCTTTATTAAAATTAATTTGAGATTCCTATAAATGGAGTCACCACATCATTTTTTTGTAATCCAAGACACTTTTGATAGTGCAAGGGGAAAGGGATATCCTATATAATAAAAGCCTAATATGCTAAGTGTCCAGTCGTCTGGTCGTCTGTTCAACCAATCAAAGCATAATATGCTAATGATATGCTAAGGCCACTCAACTGCTCGCTATGATGTGCACTGACCACCAGGGGGCAGACACTCTGACTGTTAGGTTAGCTTACTGCTGGGGTCTGGCCTATCAAGACTGAGCAAGATGGGTCAGACACACCCTGGAGCCCTCCCGTGGTCCCTCCCTGGCTGGCCAACATCCCACATCCCTCCCCAGGCCTGATTGTGCACCAGTGGGGTCCCTCAGCCTGGCCTGCACCCTCTCGCAATCCAGGAGCCCTTGGGGGATGTCAGAGAGCCATTTTCAGCCTGATCCCGCTCAATGCAGGAGCTGCCCCCTAGTGATCAGTGCACTCCCACAGGGGGAGCATTGCTCAGCCAGAAGCTGGGCTCAGGGCTAGCAAGTGCAGCGGCAGTGGCGGGAGCCTCTCCTGCCTCCACAGCAGCACTAAGGATGTCTGACCGGGGAACAGGCCTAAGCCGTCAGTTGGACATCCCTGAGGGCTCCCAGACTGCGAGAGGGTACAGGCTAGGCTGAGGGGACCCACCCTGCCGTGAGTTTGTGAATTTTGTGCACTGGGCCTCTAGTTTAAAATGATGGGCAAAAACAGGGATGGATGGTAGCCCTTTTATAAACAACATTGGTTCATAGTATTGGAGGGAAGAATGTTCAAAGATTCTGACCAGTTGTGAAAATATACATACCAAAAGCAAACAAACAAATCCCCAAAACTGTTACCTGAAGATTCCTATGTATTTCTGAGGAACTTGGTACATGAACCACTTGTATTTTATTTTCAATGCAAGGAAACATTTTTACAGGGGATGTTTCAATTCAAACAACCACTAAAACTGCGACTTAGGCATGGCTTGGGGCTATAATGCAATGCACTCCCCTGTGGTTCTCCTTCAGAAATGGAAGACTATTGTTCAGAAATACTCTGTTGTTTAATGTCCCCAAACAGCCTTCACTTTTTTCCCCCTTCAAAGTATTAGAGATTTTTTTAAATTGGTTTTTATGCTCAAAGCCTATCCACTCTCAAAAGTGTCTTCAATAAATTATCAAAGATCTCCCCTGCAGATACTTTAGGGTATAGTTGGTTTTTCCCTCCACAATTACTTTATTTGAGAGTTTTATGTTACAGAGAAAGCAACCAGGAAAGAGAAAATGGCTGAGTTATTCAGATTTCTTCCAACACATAATTGTATTTTATTTAGTCAATATGGACTTCGAATAACTTGGGATATGTTTTGTTGTTGCTTTGTGTTTGTTGAATGGGGGAGAGTTAGGGTTATTTATTTAACTGAAAATGAAACTTCCTTTTGTTTTAATTGAAAAACCTAACTAAATTGCTTGGGGATCATAATTTACAGAGTCCTAGTGCTTTTATTGCCATATTGTAGCCCTTGTATTTCTTGTTGTGATCTGGTGATGTATTAGTAGAAATTGATCTAAAGAGGGAACATGGCAAAAATCACACAGCACTAGGATCCCCAAACTTTTAATTCGGTGCTGATGCTCAGGATGCCAGTCAGTTATCTCTCTGACACCATCAGTGAGTGTCATTTGAGTGATGCACTGTATTGGTCTAGTTTACTATACTTTACTAGTTTAAGTTTTCTCTCTTCTTACTGATTTGTTTAAAGCCATACGACCAGCATTAACAGAAGCAGTAAAAGGAGCCTTCAGCAAATTAATTATAATTATGCATGGCATGCATATGAATAATAATCTGGTTGATAAATTTATAATGATGGAAACTATTATGTAGATTAAAACAATAAAGGCAGTTTTAGTAGGGGATTGGGAAGAATATATAACTAGATTCTTGCAAGTTGCCCTTCAGTCTAATTTGGATCCCAGCTGTGATGTACGGTATGATATGAAGCTATTTATTTTGAGTGCACTGGTCATAAACACTGAGTCAGAGATGGTATGTGGTGCTACCGTGTAATATGTGACCAGGGAACTGTTCCCAAATATAATACTGAGCTTTTGGAATTATTCATTTTACCAGAATTTGCCCAAAACATGAAACTATGTATGAAGCTCTCTTTGCGATAAAGTAACCAAACATTACTTTATCCACTAAATTTTAATGATAAGATAGTAACCTAAGCTCATGGTTAAAATTCTTAGTATTTCTTGGTAGCCATTTTTAGTGGATGGTTGAGTTCATCAGCTAATCCTGTTTTTATAGCAAAGTTTGCATAGTATTATTGTAAGAAAATAATTCCAGGAAGTTAGTTGTCTTTTGTCCTCTAATCTACAGGGTAGTTTTATTTTTATAAAGATAGTTATGGTCCTGTGTATTGAGTGCCATATACAACCCCCTTCTGTCCTCTCCACACTGGGCTTCCAAGCTGGCTATGTGATCGATGGGGATGCTTAAATACCAGTTTAGGCTCCAGAAGGAAATTCCTGTCTGAGACAATAGGAGAGAGTAAGTGCTTAGAGAAGTAAGCAGTGGCAGAGTCCCTAGTGGAAACTAAGATCTAATTCTAGATAGTTACAGTATTTAAAATGGATGTGAAATTCAAAGAATTCAAAGTCAGAGTCATAGAGGTCACAGAGATATTAATCAAGAACTAGGAAGATGTTATCAAGAAATATTAGGGAGAAGAGAGTATATGTGTGTGTTTAAGAGTGTGTCAGGATTGGGTGTTGAGTGAGTATGGGGAGTTAATTCCTTATTAATCACCTCCAAACCAGCTTTATGATCGTGGTTCTCAAACTTGGCTGCACTTTAGAATCATTTGGGGAGCTTTGAAAAAATGCTAATGCTGGAGTCCCACACATGACCAATTTTATCCTGGTCTCTGGCATGAGCACAGGTATGAATATATCCTTAAATGCAGATATTTTATTCTTGAGGCCAAAATAGAGAAATCCTGCTCTATGAGAGTGACATGCGATTAGAGCCCTTTGGAGTAAGAATCGTACCTCTTTACTAGTATTGTTTTGCTGTTGTAATTTATATTGACATGAGCCACAGAAAGTGATATTAGTATCAAGCATAATGGAAACAACATGCTGCTATGGTAAGTATATATTCCTAGAAACTGATGTTTTACCTGGTGTATCACTTATTTTTCCTCTTCATTTGGTAGACCATGTGGTAAGCCATACAAATTATTGAAAGAATCAAGTTGTGCTAGTTGGTGATAAAGATCATGTTTTCCCATATGGTTAGCTAATTGAAAGAGCTATTGCAATCCCAAACCAAAATGATTGCGTGTGCATATGGGTATGCCCTGAGTGGTTTGCTCATCTGATCTACATTACAGTACAGTCTGTGAGTTAAATTGCATCCTTTTCTTATTTTTATATTTATTGGTATAGATATTTTAGAGGAAAAGGCATAGGTTTTGTAAAACTGTATGAATTAAAGTTACAAACAAACCTAGTATACAAATTGAAGTGCTGATGTGTAATCCTATATAATAAAAGCCTAATATGCTAAGTGTCCAGTCATTCAGTTGTCTGTTCAACTAATCAAAGTGTAATATGCTAATGATATGCTAAGACCACTCAACCACTTGCTATGACGTACACTGACCACCAGAGGGCAGATGCCCTCACTGGTAGGTTAGCTTGCTGCTGGGGTCTGGCCAATCAGGACTGAGCTAGATGGGCCAGACATGCCCTGGAGCCCTCCCACAGTCCCTCTCTGGCTAGCCAACCTCCCGCATCCTTCCCCACCCCCGGCCTGGCCTGCGCCCTTTTGTCATCACCTCTCGGGGAGTGTTGGAGAGCCAGTTTCTGCCCGTCTCACAGGCCAGGCCAAGGGGACCCACTGGTGCACGAATTCATTTACCAGGCCTCTAGTTATCTTAATATTTATGTCCCTCAGCTTTCTTTTTAATCTGTAAAGTATAGGTTATGAACTCTACTGATAACACTGTAATTAACGATTAAGTTATGTATGGTAGGTAACTCATTTAACACCATGCTTCACAGAGTAGGTGATTAAAAAATATCAGTGTTCCCTCTTTCCTCCCATACTCTTTCCATTCCCAAGAAGATTTTTAGACTTTTTATGATGGAAATCTACCTGCAATAAGGTAGACAAATACAATTCAAGTAAAATTTATGGGGCAACTATACTAGCTATAATAATTTATTTGATTATGTGAGTTAGTTTACATACATTTCGAGCTTCCTGGCACTCAGGACAAAAACAGAACACAAACTTGGATGTAATTAATAATAAGAATGAAAATCAGTTCCACAGAAAACATTTTCCCTCTGATAGGATGTTCTCAAAGGATATCACTCAAGGTCTTTTTACAGGGAACACTGAATAATGTAAATGTAATACCTTCAAATACGATTTTATAGCTGATGCAGAAGCCATCTGCATATGGCTGTTCCTTGAATCAAACCTCAATAAAACCCAAGGGCATGACTTTTAAGGGTAGCAACCTGATTATTATTACATTTTTATGGATGACTCAAACATCCTTCCCCATTTTTGTACAGGAAGAAAGTCAGAGGAGAGATCATCTTGCCTAGGGTATAACACAAAATATTCCTCAATTAAAGAATAAAATCGATCTCAAAGTTATACTTCTGGCACTCTTCTGTGTATACTTTTGTATACTTTATCTCTCCTATATTTCAGAATTAAAATATAGCATACTGCAATATTTTAATGCAACTAAAATGGATTTGTGCTCCATAGTTTATGCTATTATTAACAAAAATAATTGTGACCTTGATCCACAAAAGCAACCAGTTATACAAGATACTAAATTATAGATGTACTGAAATTGTATTTTATGACAAGATATGAAGATTAGCAAGGTAAACAAAGTGAGCAATGCTTTAATGTTTATTTTGACTATCAATTACTTGAAATGCATATATAAATATATACTTCTTCAGAAAACTTGAATAATAAGTAGTCACTGGGAAAAGATAGTGAGGTAAGACACATTTCCCTTTACCTGCTTTATAAAAGACCTATTTTTGGTATATTTCTGAAATATTTATTCTTGGTTGCAATTGTCCTGTTGCAGAATGTATGGTGTTTATAAATATGATGCCATAAACTGTAATAAAGGCTGTGCTCAGATCTGTGCTCACCCATATAGAATTATAAACATTAGTAAGCATAATGCCCAGATATAGTAAAAGGGCAGCATAAAACATTGAGATTGTTTTGAAGTGTCAACACAATAATTCAAAGGTGTCATGAAGTTTTAGTAAAGCTGAAGGAAAATAGATAAACCACTTAAATTATGAATAAAATATGAATTATAAATTTCTCAATTTATGGAATTCTTAAAATTTTTCTGAGGCCCCCTAACTAGTTAGTGGCAAAATCAATAATTCACTTTGTTTTCTGTTTTTTTCTCTCCTTGTTTATTACCCCAGAAGGCTTCCCTTTAATGGACTGGTGTCATGCAGACCCTATAGCTAGGTAACCATACCTACAACTAGAGGCCTGGTGCACAAAATTCGTATGGGGGTGGGGGATGTCCCTTAGCCCAGCCTGCACCCTCTCCAATCTGGGACACCTCGAGGGATGTCCGACTGCCCATTTAGGCCTGATCCTGGATCCTCTTAGTATCCAGGACTGCTGGCTCCCAACTGCTTGCCTGCCTGCCTGCCTGCCAGATTGCTCCTAACTGCTTCTGCCTGCCAGCCTGATCACTCCCTAACCACTCCCCTGCCAGCCTGATTGATGATGCCTAACTGCTCCTCTGACAGCCTGATTGCCCCTAACTGCCCTCCCCTACAGGCATGGTCACCCCTAACTACCCTCCCTTGCAGGTGTGGTTCCCCCCGCAAATGCTCTCCCTTGCAGGCCTAGGTCCCCCCCAACTGCCCTTCCCTGCAAGCCAGGTCACCCCCAACTTCCCTCCTCTGCCGGCCTGGTCACCCTTAACTGTCCTCCCCTGCAGGCTTGATCGTTCCCAACTGCCCTCCCTTGCAGGCCTGGTCCCTCCCAACTGCCCTCCCCTGCTGGCCATCTTGTGGCAGCCATCTTGTGTCCACACAGGGGCAGTCATCTTTGACCACATAGGGGCAGGCATCTTGTGTGTTGGAGTGACAGTCAATTTGCATATTATTCTTTTATTAGATAGGATAGAGGCCTGGTGCATGGGTGGGGGCTGGCTGGTTTGCCCTGAAGGGTGTCCCGGATCAGGGTGGGGGATCCCTTGGGGCATGGGGCAGCCTGGGTGAGGGGCCTGTGGTGGTTTGCAGGCTGGCCATACCCCCCCCCCACCCCCGTGACCCAAGTGGAGGCCCTGGTATCTGGGATTTATTTATCTTCCATAATTGAAACTTTGTAGCCTTGAGTGGAGGTCTGGGCTGGCCAGGGTGTGTGGAAAGCTTGGCTTCCTCCATTGACAGGGAAACCCAAGCCCCCTGCTCTCTCCGTGGCCACAGCCATCTTGGGTGGGTTAATTTGCATACTCGCTCCCAATTGGCTGGTAGGCATGGCTTGTGGGTGTAGCAGAGTGGTGGTCAATTTGAATATTACTCTTTTATTAGATAGGATTCTTCTTTATATGGAAACTGATATGTAGTTGACATTTTGTTTATTTTTATTAAAAATATTTTTTTCTTAATACCCATGACAAATATGTATATTTAAAAAATGATGAAACTTCAGGAGAAAGTCATTGTTAATATTTCATGTTTCATTTCATTATATTTATGCAGTTTTCATTGTGTAGATATATAATTGTAGAACCAGTTCTTAGTTATCATGAACTGTATTAAGAATTTTTATCATGTAAAAATTATATGATTTTAATGATCACATAATTTTTTATTTTATTGCTTTATAGCAAACTGGAGGTCTGATGTACAAAATTCATGCAAGTGTAGTCCCTTGCAGCCTTGTCCCCTGCCCACTGGTCATTCCAGAAGTCATTCTGCCGTCCAGTCTAATTAACATATTAGCTCTTAATTATATAGGGTTATTTATTTTGTTATCATAATCTCATTAGGAATATATTATGTGTGAATATCTATATAATATATACAAATTAAAATTTTAGAATTGTCTCTAAGATTTGTAATTAGCAGACCAAAGCTATGATTATTTTTAGAGCTTTTGATTTATCTACAGGGTGTCCCCAAAAAATATATACACACTTCAATAGCTGATAGCTATTACCTTTTGAACATGAAGTGTATTTTAATAAACACTGCCTTTATAATTATTCAAAGTGGGTATACATTTTGGGGGATGCCCTGTATTTGTTTACAAATTGCTTTTCACAAAGTTGTGGTGATTTAGCCAGTGTGTTTGAGTGACTGCACTGCTGCCCTCTAGACACAGGTACCTTTTACTTTTGTTGAGAAATAATGATTGCTTAGTACAGAACATTCAATTCCAAATCCCAGTTTTATGTAATTTGTGCCTTACATATTCTATAAAATTAGAAAAATAATTAAATGGCAGTACTAGCCAGGTCCACTGCACTAATCTATATATATAAAACCCTAAGCGATTGTTTGATCGTTCAACCGTTCGACCGTTCAGCCAGTCACTATGACACACATTGACCACCAGGGAGCAGACCCTCAACTCAGGAGCTGCCCCATAGCAGGAGCACCACTCAGCTGACCAACATGCGCCAGATGCTGGGCTCATGGCTAGTGAGCACAGCCATGGTGGCACAAGCCTATCCCTCCTCTGCAGCAGAGTTACCAAGCAAGAGCAAGCGGCGGTGGCAGACACAGCAGGACCAGAATGAGCGGGAGTGATGCTCCTCTGGCCTGCGCTGTGCTGGCCTTGGGCTCCTCCCTGGCCACTTGTCATTGCCCTATCCCTGCAGGGACCCCCCTGCCCCAGTGCACAAATCCGTGCACTGGGCCTCTAGTTTTAATAGATAAAAAACTAGGAATACAAAGAGGTTACCAACTCTCATAAAGCCAGCAAGAGGCAGAGTCAGGATTAAAATTTAGACTTGCTCATTCCCCAGCCATTCCAACTAAAGAAAAACATTCTGAATTTCAATTCAATTTATGGACCAATATTTTTAATCTACCACATTTAACGTATTTTATCTAGACTGGCTAGAGTAAAAAGAGTTTGAATGGGATAGCATTATTTAAACAAAAAGAACATGAAAGCATGGAAAAATTGCTTTTACGAAAGTGTGTAGATTACTTAAATATTAACAGATCAGTTAAAATACCTAATATGCATACAATATTGGAATGCAAGGGATAATTGGGAGGAAGTAAATAGTTTGTACACATAAGGAAAAAACAAACACGTAATCATGGCCTAAAGAATGTGTACCCCAGGTGACATGTGAATTCAACTAACATTTATTAAGATTTGGTATTTGATAAGATCATGGTAAGTACATTGTTATAAAAAGATATATTATCATGATAGTACCTGCATAAATATATTACAGAACTATTCCTACATTTATATGGTGGCTTTTAATTTGTAATAATGTTGGAATGCATCATATTATATATGCATTCTCACTTAATTCTATGAACAGCCCTCCTATGTATCTGGTATGCAGATGACTATCTTGAAATTCAGGGAGGATAGATGGCGTCACAAGCATAATATCTTTCTAATCAGTGAGAGCTTCAAAGATGGAGAAAATCTTTTATGCCTTGAAAAGATGAATCTCATTTTCTTCTATTTTAGGAAATGCTTCCTGCTGTTCTTTGCTCCAGTCGCTTAGCATAGAGGATTATTAGCTGACTCAAGATGTCATTTCACTTAAAATCTCCCAAATAGGAGGCATGCCATCTATTTAGATATGTGAGAGTGTCAGTATGAAAGTTTGTTTTATAATCCATTCATCACAAATGTGTTAAGCACCTACTCTATGCATGGCACTCCAGGAACTGTTAGGAAAATAACACATGATGTTCAAAATATAAGCCTCACTCAAGTAACTGTTCAACATATTATGGTAGATACGAGCATTGAAGTTGTTAATAGGAATTTGGGGCTTTATGCCTAGCTTTGTGCATAACTGGTTAAATGACATTAGATAAGATAATGTGCTGCTATGAATCTTTTTTTTAAAAATGTATTTTATTGATTTTTTACAGAGAGGAAGGGAGAGGGATAGAAAGTTAGAAACATCGATGGGGGAGAAACATCAATCAGTGGCCTCCTGCACACCTCCCACTGGGGATGTGCCTGCAGCCAAGGTACATGCCCTTGACCAGAATCAAACCCAGGATCTTTCAGTCTGCAGGCTGATGCTCTATCCACTGAGCCAAACCGGTTAGGGCTGCTATGAATCTTTATATATAGTTTTTTTATATATGTTTACTAGAGGCCTGGTGCATGAAAATTCATGCACTGGAGGGTGGGCGGTCCCTCAGCCTGGCCTGTCCACTCTCACAGTCTGGGAGCCCTCAGGGGTGGGAGGCAACCCTGCGATCAGGGGAAGGTGATGCCCCCATCACACCTCTGCTGTTACCACTGCTGGCAGTGCAAGGCTCGGCCAGTCCTGGTTACCTGGGCGGCTGGGCAGCGGACATCTGAGGTTTGCCTGTGCCTTGGGCTAGCCCTAGGCAACTGGGTAGCCACCATCTGAGGATTGCCTGTGCCTCGGGCCGGCCCTGGGTGGCTGGGGAGCTGAGGGGAGAGGGAACTCTGGAGGCAGGCACACGTAGCTGCTGGACCCGCCTGGAGGCAGGCCCGGCAGTGCCACACACCTGCCACCCCAGCGGGGCTGAGGGGACTGGGCACCACCATCTTGTGGTTGTGGGTGCTGCCATCTTTAAGGGCGTGGCAGGCAATTAGCATATTCCCTCCTTATTGGCTGTGGGTGCTGCCATCTTTATGAGGGTGTGGTGGTCAGTTAGCATATTCCCTCTTTATTAGATAGGCTATTGATTTCAGAGAGAGGAAGGGAAAGGGAGAGAGAAAGATCAATGATGAGAGAGAATCATTGATTGGCTGCCTTCTACATGTCCTCTACCAGGGATCAAGCTTGCAACCTGGGAATGTGCCCTGACCAGGAATAGAAGAGTGACCTCCTGGTTCATGGGTGGATGAGCAAACACTGAGTGACACTATCTGGGCTATATAGAGTTTTAGTATATATTCTATATGATGCATATCTACCTCTGTTATATTTGACTATATGACATAATGTCTATATGACATTATGACATCATTAAATATTATATAATGTTTATATTTATGCATTACATAACATTTAATTATAAAACTAGTTAGAGGATATAGTTATATACCATTATAAATTATATGTAATATATGATTATATCTCATTAAATATATAGCAGTCATGTAGATGATGTGCAGTAAATATAAACAAAGTATTACATAATGTATGATACATACATATTTTATAGTAGCTATAGCTATATTTTCTATATATAATTACTATATGTAAAATGTCTAATATAATAAAAATAAATGTTAGATACTTTATTAACTCCTTCTATAGAATAGATAATAAGAATTTCAGTGCTAGGGAGAGAAGAGGACATGAATTTCAATATCAGGCATTGTCAGATTGGTTATTAATGCATTACCTAATTAATACACCCAAAAAACATACTGTTGCCAATTATGCCCAGGTACTGGATCTATAAGGTTCAGTTCCTCAGTTTAAGAAATTAAATATGTATCACTGATATTTCACTCTAGTAACAGTAAAATGTAGAAAATGCTTCTGAGACACCCAGGTGAATTTGCAGAGTAGAATACAAGTCTAGAGCTTAGAGAAGGGGTAGGGAGGCTAAATTATGATTTAAGCTTCACTTATATCAGAGGTCTGTTGTGCAGTAAGAATGGCCAGGAGATTTAGAATGAAAACCAGGAGAGAGGGGGTGCAAAGAAAATCTGGTTCACCAAGGAAGACAGGAAGAAATGTTATGAAAAAAATAGAAAAGGGTAGAGAATATAAGAAATGAGTTTGTTTACTAAACCCTAGAGAGAAGGGAGTTTCACTGGTGATCCAGCCATGCAACACAGCAGATAGGCCAAGATAGAGTTGGATTTGACCAAAAGCTAGTCATAGTTCAATTTAGAAAAAACAACAACAATACAACTTAATTTTGTAATTTGGAACCCAGTTCTACAACTTACAAATCATGGCACCTCGAGCAAGCTAATGCCTGCCATCTTCCGTCATTCCCTTGTCTATAAATTAAGATTGTGAGTTTGTGAGAGAGGAGAAAGGGCAGGGGAGAGTGAGAGTGAGAGGCGGTTGATGCTCAATCTGCCCTCTTACACTTATGAACCAATGTGTTCTTTCTAATTTCAGAATTCCAGAAGTTCCAGATCTGGCCTAAGAAGACCTACTGCTGCTCTGTGCTGGGATATCCTCCATGTGCATCTCAGGAGTTTAGCACTCACAATAAACAGTGGGTGATGGAGTCTCCTTTGAATTCCTTTTAATTCTTCAGCATTGAGATCATTTACAGGCTTCTGTCATTCTGCATTCTCTCTTTGACCCCAAATACTTACTTTAAGCTTTCTCTTAGCTGATGTGAAATAGTTATGTAATTTTGGGATGCATCTAGTTATCTTGAGGTTGAAATAGGGTATTACTGCTAGTGTTACCATTGGTGTTAAGGTACTGAGTAAAGCTCAGTTCTATGTAAAAAGAAAAAAAAATGTTGTCTAGCCAGCATGGCTTAGTGGTTGAGTGTTGACCTATGAACAAGTAGATCAGGGTTTGATTCCTGATGAGGGCACATGCCCAGGTTGTAGGCTCGATCCCCAGTGCAGGAGGCAGCCAATCAATGATTCTTTCTCATCATTGATGTTTCTTCTCTCTCTCCCTCCCCCTCTCCCTTCCTCCCCGAAATCAATAAAAATATATTTGGGGAAAAAAAGTGTTAGTAAGCTGAGTGAGGGCTGAAAACCGGGAGTGGGAAATTATATGGAATCTCAAGGTCACAGTTAGACCTACATATGATTCCTCTTCTCTTGGCACAGCTTTCTGCCTTTGTCTTTGCAGGTTGCAATGAGAAGATAGTGGGAGTGGTGGGAAAAGAACCAAGAAATAAACAAAAAAGAAGAAATTCAGATGACATATAAGTTCTGTTTATAATGTAGTTCATTGCTCTAGGTAGGACATGCTTATGTCCTGCCCATATGATGGTCTAGGCAAACTAATATGAAAAGTAGGAATAAAATTTCCCAAGCTACTGTAGTGAGACTATCCTTAGTGTCTCTGGAATCCCATTGAGCCACAATTGCTTATTTACAAAGTTAACTTGAAACTGTAATAAAGATGACCTTTTGCCTGCATGACACATTGTGCATGACAAGGGGGCGACAAAAGTGAACAACTAGAGGAAAACAGAGCTTCTCTTGCTAAAGATTAGAAATATAAATAATACTAGTAGCCCTACGCACGAATCTGTGCACCAGTAGCTCTCTGCCACCCTCCTGTAGATCTCTGCCTGCTGCCCTGTCCTCCTGTATCTCCCCCTACCCCCTCTCATAGCTTGCTGCCCTGCCTCCTCCTGTATCTCTCTGCTGCCAGCTTATAGTTCACTGTCCCACCCTCCTGCAGATCAGTGATCCAGTCGTTACATGGTCAGTCATTATGCCTCATGGCGTAACAGATAATTAGTATATTCCTCTCTTATTATATAGGACTAGAGGCCCAGTACACAAAATTTGTGCATAGGGGGATCCCCTCAGCCCAGCCTGCACCCTCTCCAATCCAGGACCCCTCGGGGAATGTCCAACTGCCGGTTTAGGCCTGATCCTGCACAATCCGGGACCGCTGGCTCCTAATTGCTTACCTGCCTGCCTGCTTGATTGCACCTAACTGCCCCCCCTGCTGGCCTGGTCAACCTCAACTGCCCCCCCCTGCAGGCATAGTCACCCTCAACTGCCCCCCACCTGCTAGCCTGGTCACCCTTTAGTGGCCCCCCGCCAGCCTGGTCTGCCCTTACTACACCCCCTGCCGATGTGGTTACCCCCAACTGCCTCCCCCCCCTCCCCCCGCCAACCTGGTCGTCCCTCACTGCCCTCCTCTGCCAGCCTGGTTGTCCCTCACTGCCCCGCCTGCCGGTCTGGTTGCCCCCAACTGTCTCCTCTGTGGGCCTGGTTGCCCCATGCAGCCTGCTGCTTGGTCGTTTGGTCACCCCTCACTAACCCCCCTGCCAGCCTGGTCACCCCACACAGCCTGTTCAGTCATCCATTCAGTTGTATCAGATACGATGGTCACTTAGCCTTTTATATATATAGATGATGTGCCCATGTGTTCCTTAAAATATAAAGAAGAAGCTTTTGTAAACCCTCCTCTCCAGATTTCCCTGGGAAGGAAACAGGCTCTATTTCAAACTTGCATTTGACTTTCTATTCTGTAATATAGATACAGCCTGAGTGATTTACTAGGTGTTTTTCTCCTCTTATTTCCAGGACTGTCTGACAGGTGAAGGAGAGAGAGCCTGTCAAAGCACAACATTTGAGAGGTCAGATTGAGACAGAGCAGAATTCATTCTTCTGACAAAGATATAACAAGACAAAATGGATTTTTAGTTGTCCCTGGCAGATATTTCTATAATGCAACATATTAGACACTTTTAAAAGAGGTGTGGAAAAAGAAATCAGAGATGTGGGTAGGAAAGCCATTCTCTCTGACTAGCCACTGATTATGAAATTTCTAAAAAGATAAAACATGAAGCTTGTCTTTAAAGACAATAGTTTGTCATCCCATGTTTGTCTTTGCTGAAAAATATCTAAGAGTCAGCAAAATGAAATATAATTAAAAGCTTATGGAAGAAAAAAAAACGAGAGAAAAGGAAAGTGAAGATAGGAGTGGTCAAGTGGGAAGAGGGCATAAACCATAAGCTTGAGAGCTTGAGTAGGTCCCAAATTCCACTCTAAGCATTCTAGAGGTCATTGCAAAGACAGGAGCATATTCACTGGTAAAATTCATAGAACTCATTATATGAAATCAATCTTCCAAAAGAAGCACATTCATTTCAAACACTGGTATAAAAATGTCTTTCAAAATTAAGTCTACATTAAAGGGACACAGGTTATGTTATAAACAGCTTCTTTAATGCAAATGCAGTACAGCAACACATTTGGTCAGACTATTCTGAAAAATGCCTCAAAACGGCCAATTGCATGATGCCAGTTTGTAATACAGTAGATACAGCACTGGCTTTGGATTTGGAGAGAAAAGGGCTCAGGTGGTTTTCTCGGGAAAGGTATTTGATCTCTATGAGTCCTAGTTTCTCATCTGTTAAAATAAAAGAAAGGATAATTATGTCTCCTGACATATAGTTCCAGGCAGGTAGAATGTGACAAAGTTAGGCTCCTTTCCCATTAAGTTCTCTATAAAATTCTACTCCACCATAGCATTTCCATAGCATCGTCGTATCATTAAAATTTTATTTTTGTAACTTATTGGTCTTAATGGCATTACAAGATTATTGATGTAGAGGGACTGCCTTCTCCATTTCCAGCACTCAGTCATGCTGAACTCCAAGACTGTGGGGCCTTCTGAGGCCTCCTTACTTTTGTTCTATGCAAAGAGCTTGGCAACCATGGAAACAGTCCTGACTGCTCATTTTGCATACTTCTTCCCTGGTGTGTTAATCAGCCAGAGCAAGAAGAAAGCATCGAATACCCCATGTGTGCCCACTTTTAAAAGGAAGGAACTCCAGCTTCTTCTGACTACCTTTCCAGCAGTCTTAAAGAGAGAAAAGGGACAGAATGTGTGATATGCTTTATATTGAGTCAACATTGCTGAGACAAAGAGGAGGTACTGAAATTCAGAGAGGCTATTTGCAGCCCAGCACAGATTTCCACTGAAGTGGTGGGTGTTAGGTTTATTGCATTTAAAAGTGCTATTTGGTGTGACTTCTCATAGTGAGCTTCAGCATTGCTTTTCATTCCCTAGCAAGTGAATAAGGCAATGGACTGTGTATAATAATATAGAAAGAGGAGATATTAGTATTGAGCAGTACGTAGCACCACTGAGTCATTTTCCCAGTTGAAAATAATTCATGGTAGGAAATAGGAACCAAAGAGAGGGCTGCCAGGAGAGAGAAGGGAAAAGAAAGCTCTGAAAATGAAAGTAAGTGAAACCAATAGTGAACAATAGAGTGTCTCCCTTGGCTGTAA
Source organism: Corynorhinus townsendii (assembly GCA_026230045.1). NCBI lineage: Eukaryota > Metazoa > Chordata > Mammalia > Chiroptera > Vespertilionidae > Corynorhinus > Corynorhinus townsendii. The sequence goes on from JAPDVU010000005.1 coordinate 111,458,603, forward strand.
CCATATACTATGTTTTTTGATAATAATTTCCTTGTTTTCTTTACAAATATTTGCATTTTTAAATGCATAATGAGTTTTGCTTCAGGTTAAACCTCATATTAATGGAATTACTTTGTGTGTATTGTTTTGTGCCTATTTCTTTTTGTTGACATTATGTTTTTGAAATCCACGTATGTGTCAGTAATAGTTTGTTCCTTTTCGTTGTTGTATAGTATTCCACTATGTGACTATATTACAATTTATTAATTCATGTTAGTGATGGCTACCTGAGTAATTTCCAGGTTGGACCTATTATGAACAGGTGCACATGTGCAACAATGACCAACTCCTAGAGAGGATATATGTCAAGGAGTCAAATTTATGGGACAGAATATCTGTGCATCTTCAAATTAACCAGCTAATGCCAAATTGCTTCCCAAAGTGATTGCCAGTTTGCACTCACTCCAGGAACATATGAGCATTCTCATCATTTTATATACTCACTAAGAGTACTGTTGTGGAACTTCATATTATTTCGGGAATGGGGGCCCAAATTGTATCCACTCCATAGGAGTCTCTAAGGAGGGGTCATATAAATACTTTCATAAGCTTCCAAGGTATAGTGATCATTAGTCTATACAGAAAAAAAAATCACAATTCTCATTTTTAAATTGTAATGTCTACTTCTTCCTGATAATAGGAAAAAATAAAAAACCTACCTGTATACTTTCAAACTTTATGTGTTTCATGTTTCTGAAGTATATTAAGAAGCACTTGTTAAGTACATTTAAAGAAAATCAAAATTAATTCTATTCTTCCTAGAGGGGGGAAGTGTATAGACCCTTTGCAGAAGCATATTCGCTATATATTTTTAAATCAAAGGTTTGAATGTAAAATTTTATTATTTAACTTAAAATTAAATCTGGCAAGAAAATCAGGGTTACTTCTGTTTCACTTTATTTTATAAAGCAACAAATAAGGTAAGGACTAAGTTGGAAATGTGTGACATTTAAAGTTCGCAAATCGTAGTGCACATTTACTGCTATCTGTTGTTTGTGAGCTTCGGGAAGAGGACAAATACCACTAAGAGGCAAGTTTCCTAATGGGTCTGCTGAAATGCGGGCCTGGACTCAGGCACTCCAAGCACACCCCCACATTGATCCACTGAACTCTGCCTGTGGCAGGACACGGAGAACCGCTGCTGCTGGGCCTTGATTCACAGCATCTGCTGCATCCTGGGCAGCGCGTCTCATTAGTTTCCTTCTGTTATTTTGTTTTCTGTGAGGTGAGCAAAGTCATCCTGTTGTCCCAATCTTTATTGGAACTCCAGGGCAGAAAACAGAGAAATAGACTTCTTTGACCTGAGGGCTGTGCTGTTTGGGGTACCACCACTTCTTTCACTGCCTGGTTGATTTACTGTAAAGTCAAGGAAAGTGCTGTCCAGGCAACTGAGATTTGAAAGGAAGCCTTTTATCCATCACCAAAGCCGGAGTTCGCTAGCATCTTCACACAGCTCACCCTGAGCTCAGGGAATTCGAGGAGACCTTTCCAGATTCCCAGAAATGTTGTTGTCTTTGGTCCCAGAGTTCTCATCTAAGGAACAAATGGCCAAGACGGTGGGTGTGCTGTATGGGACTGGAGCATCTACCCATAGTTTTTGTCAGACACACTGCTTTTCAGGTGGGCCTTTTCTGAAACAGAACGAGACTGTGCCCAGTCTTTTGTGAATACATATCCTTTATGACTTTATTCTACTTTAAACCCATACAGACTTTAATTAACCAGTATGCCCTATATGACAACTCTTTATAACCAGTATTTTTTCTTAGATATATAAACAGGTTGTCTTTTGTAATCAGGGTTTTTTTATAGTCACTTCATGGATTTTTTTTTTAAATGAGAAACATGCAAAGAAATACATTGAAATCAGATATTTTTTTTTAAAAAATAATTTCCATTCATGTATCAATATCAATGCTGTCCTCTATAGTTTTGCAATTTTGAGTTCTACCAAGCAGTTCAGAAACCACTGAAGGTTGACATTTTAAATACCATGTCTGATTGAATATAGAAAATGAAGAAGCAGAGATTTTTTAGCCTGGAAAACAGCTGCTTTCAAACCAATATCCATTCAATATTTAAAAAAACCTATATATTTTAAAGCCTACTGTATCACAGAGAGTAAACATCTAGGATCATCCTTAGCTTGAGATCTAGGTTAAGGTTAAGAATTATATAAAGATATACCTTGACTCTGTGTAGAAAAGAAATGTCCAATGGAAAAATGGAAAGAATACTGGACACTGAGTCTAAAAATGTTTTTATTTTGCTTCTCAGTTGAGTGGCATTTCTTAAGATATTTGAACTCTCAATGCTTTTTTTTTTTCATAGTTTTAGCTTAAAATGCTTTTGGGAAAAACTAACTACTTTGCCACTTTTTAAATGTCAACTTAATACTTTATATAAATTATTATATAACTAGAGGCCCAGTGCACAAAATTCATGCATGGGGTGGCAGGGGGGTGGGTTCCTTCACTCCCACCTGCACCCTCTCCAATCTGGGAGTCCTCTGGGGATGTCCAACTGCCAGCCTGCCCCTAACTGCCCTCCCCTGCCAGCCTGATCCCCCTAACTGCCCTCCCCTGCCTGCCTGATCCCCCTAACTGCCCTCCACTGCTGGCCTGATCCCCCTAACTGCCCTCCCCTGCTGGCCTGGTCACCTTATTAACTTTCTTTTTTAATCTTAGTTCCTTCACACACAATTGTATTTGACTCCCTTATTGGCTTCTCCTCACACAATTTTTCTTTCTCCTTTATGTAACACTTTTTCCTACTGACTCATCATTTATAAACTGTTATTTCCTCTTTATTTCCTACTTCTCTTCCATCATCCTTCTTCCCATTTTTTCCTACCTTCCCACCCTCCCCACATTCCTTCTTTCCTTTATCTTTACCCCTTCCCTTTTCCTTCCTTCCCACCTTAATTTTTTTCTTCACTTCCTTCCTCGGACCTGCTTTGCTCCCTTCCCCATTTCTTCCTTCTTTCCATTCTCCTTTTAAGCTCTACCAGCTCCCCTTTAAAACTTTTCTTCCTTTCCTCCTTCTCTCTCATCCTACCTTTCCCATACACTTTTCTCTACTTACTTCCACTGTTTTAATATCTATCTATCTACCTGCCTAATTATTCACTTTTATCTTTTTTCATTTTTGACTTCTACTTTTAAAATCTGTCCCCAGTACACAACTACACTTGATTTTCATTATAGCTCTTACAGTTCACTCATACATCCGCTTTCCTTCTTTAACTCTGCTCTCTACTGACTCTTCTGTAAAGTTCTTCCCTCCCTCATTCTCTTCTTAAAGCTTCCGAGGTGTGTGTGTGGGGGGGTGTTAACCCCCACCCCAGGGCTCAGCTCCAGCTAGGTGTTCGCTGCCCGCCCCCCTTCCCCAGCCTCCCCGCTGCCGTCCTGCTCCCATTCCCTGCCTGAGACGCCCTGCCCAGTGAGGATGGCCCGGGTGCTGTTGCTTCCGTGAAGCAGGAGAACCTCCGCCCAGAAGGCCTCAGACCATCCACCACTTCATGCTGGACCAGTGGGCACCTCCCCACCAACAGCCTGTGCTGGGGGCCACCATTCTCCTCCTCCCGTGTCTGGGTGGGGCTCCTGCCTCACCCCTCGCCAAGTGCACCTGTTCCCCCCCTCCCCTCCTGTGTGCAGCCCCGAGTTTCCTTCCCTTTTACATTCCTACGTCTTTTTCTTGTTCCCTTTCTGTATTTCTGTTTCCCCTCTCGGCCTGTCTGCATGCAGGCCTGCCTTCCTCTCCCTCTCCTTTCTTATCCCCTCCTACTGTATCCTATCCTACCCCGGGGCTTACCACTGCCTGAGCAGAGGGCGGGGATGCAGCCTGCTGATCCAGTCATGACACTACGGCATAATGGATAATTAGCTATTGCTCTCTTATTATTTGGAGAATAAACTAGCATATGATGAATACTAACTAACTTTATGCACTGTATTATACTATAATACAAAATAAAATATTATACATTGCATAATCAATGTCATACAATAAATAATAAAGTGTCAGATTATATATGTGTATATATAGTATATATGTTGTACAATACATAATAGAATTAAATTATATATTATAATAATATTACTTATATTCTATAATATATTATTTATACAAGTCAATTTTATACAGAGCACACAAATGAATCAGACAACCCAGAAGCAAAAAAGCAATTTGTCAGTGGAAATGCGAGCAAAGACTCAATTCATATTTGTCAAAGATTTTATTAGGAATTTAGGCAATTTATTATGCTACCACTGACTATGATAATTCAATAGATGTAGGAAAGTATGAGGTTAGAGGCAAAGAACGAGATGTATGGAGTGGTTTGATCCAAGCTCTCAGGTCAGGAGATCGATAATAATACACAGGTTCTGCCATATTGTAATTGTGAATCTTGGGCATAATACTTCACTTCTCTAAGCCTCAGTTGCCTCATCTATAAAATGGGGACTCATTAAAGTACCTACTTAACATGATGTACGATTAAAGAGAACACGAATTTGATCACTCAGGATTCATAATTGCTCAGAATTGTTAGATAACTCATGGAATTTGCAGGAATGTTAAAAGACCAACCTTAAATGTTACATAACCAGAAACAATAAAGCCATGGCCAATCTAACCAAGGGAAAAGCAAAACTCCACATGAGTGTCTTCACATAACAATAATTTGTATGTACTGATGCCATGGACTGGATAGTAAAAACTACACTATAGAGAAACCATATATTTTTAATGCATAGTAGTTGTCAAATACTTTCAACAAGCAGTACTTTTAAATTTCCCAAATAGTTTTAAGGTAGATATTTTTCCTCTTTGAACAATAAGTAAACAGCCCTAACCAGTTTGGCTCAGTGGATAGAGCGTCGGTTTGTGGACTCAAGGGTCCCAGGTTTGATTCCGCTCAAGGGCATGTACCTTGGTTGCGGGCACATCCCCAGTAGGGAATGTGCAGGAGGCAGCTGATCGATGTTTCTCTCTCATTGATGTTTCTAGCTCTCTATCCCTCTCTCTTCCTCTCTGTAAAAAACCAATAAAATATATTTAAAAAAAAACACACAAGTAAACAGAGCCTCAAATAGAAAGAGGATTTCATGCAAGTTTCCTCATCTCATAAGTAACTGCAGTGAGATTCTAATCTACATATATCAGTAATGCAATATTAGATGGAAATATAATTCATAGATTTCACAATTGACTGAATATATAATCCATTCATTTCATTACTCAATATTTATTTGTAAGCGTATATAGTAAACATTTTGAAAAGTGTTAGAACTATAACCACTTATGAGTATCCATCTTCTAAGTCTAGTGGGAGAATTAAGTTTATACTCTGAATTACTCTCATCTCTTCATGGAAACCTTTTCAAAAGGAAATTCTATACTATGTTCCCCCTTTTTGGTATCATATTATTCACTAACATCTTTGCCAACTTAAAGTACTTCAGGCTGCCTGAGGGTAAGAGTCTTATATTCTTTACACCTGTATTTTGCCAGGTAAATGACAATATAGGATCATGACTATTATAAAACCATAGAAACTAGAAGAAGATAGTGTCTGTCTTGGTGGTTGCAGGAGATTTTCCTAGAAGAGGTAATACTGAAGCTGGATTATGAATGGTAAATAGGTTTCTCAAGTGAAAATGGATGAGAAAGAAGACTTTACTAGGATTCCTGCTAATACAGAGAAGGTCCCTGACACTAGATCAAAGAGAAGCTAAGAAGAGGAAGAAATATGTGAAAGGAGGCCCCCAAGTCAGAGCCTTAGTTTTCCTACCCTGAGAATTTAGCCAACTGCTGGTCCTTTGGAAAGCAGTCTTGGAAGTGAAGGGCATGAAGGTTGATAATTGCCACTCATAAGTCCTGCATGAATTGAGAAGGCTAAAAAGGGATAATTCCAATGTAACCCTGATATTTGGAGCTAGTGATCTGTATCCAAGCCAGCAAGCTCAGTGTACACTCCTGATAACCTATAATTAAATCCCTCTCTCCTTCCCAGATACTGGTCTTGCAGAACCTGTTACTGTGAACAGTGCACTGCCCTGGAGGGAGGGTTATTAACTCTAGCGCCAGGCCAGACCATCAGATATGGCCTGGAGATCCCCAACACCCGGGGGCCTTCTTGCAAGGCCTGCAAAAAGGACCGGAAGCATAATCCATGTTTGTGGGACAAAGACCACAGGGAGGGAGATAAAAAGGAAAGGCCCATGCATGTTCCTTCACTCAGATTTGGAAGGCTGTTCCCTGAGTCTGCCGGCATATTAAACAGTGTCCTTCCTTTTTTTTCTCAGAAGCGTCCTTGGTTTTCTTTGGTCTTCTGCAACAGAATGAGGAATAAAGAGGCAAAGAGCAAGGTATGATCCCACTATTTGTTCCTGGGGTATTGAATTCTGTTATAATAATGTAACCCCTCTAATGTATGAAATAATTATTGTGTGAAATGTTTGCTGTATGGAAACCCCCAATACTTTGTAACTTCCAAAATTAATAAACACCCCACTATCTTCATATAAAAGCTCTGAGCCCTTAAAGTGTAAACACCCTGCTCCCAGCATAAGGCACACTGTCTGGCCCACACTGATAAGGACACAAGTTATTTACCACGGTCTATATAACTCTGAGAGGGCCTTCAGTTGAGGTCTCCAGCCCAATAAGAAGATGACTCCCTGATTGCTCTGCTGTGTGAGCCTGAACCAACTGCAGCCACCTGCCTGTCTCTGTCTTCGTCGTCTGTCCTTCAGTGTGCATTGCCGGGTGGCCTTTTGCTGGAGCCTAGGACCCACTAGGAATAGGTAAATAAACCCTGTGTGATTGCATACTAATTCTGTCTTGTGTGTCATGTGTTCTGGTTCGGCTCAGCTGTCTAGACATTGAAGTACCAGGGGATAGGCCGTTATTGCTGACTCCTGGTCACCTGCATTTGTCCCTCTAAGTCTAGACAGATAATAAATTAATTGGGGCATAATTGGGACAATTTCACTTCTTGTAAATTAGAACTTAGACTTTGCTTGGATCAAAGTGCTTAATACACAATAATTTTTATTAGGCCTCTTATTCAGTTTTGCTTGCCACTCTATAACAACACAAACTTTTTAAAGCAATTAAGAAAATATAGTCACTTTTTAAAATGTTTCATATTAGAAATGAAAAATAAATCTGCTATATCCAACCACAACATACTAGAGAAAGAAACAGTGGAATCTGGGTGAAAGAAGGTGAAGATAAATCAGGATGCTATTACTTATCTTTCTAGAAATCATTACATTCATGAGGGCAAAAGAAATCCCTTTTTTTAAGGCCTTGGTTTTGTTTTTGTTTCTTTTCACATTCTTTTCCAGAGTTGAACTTTAAATTTGCATCACAAGGACTGTAATTGGAAGTCTCACTTGCAAATCTGAGCTGCTTTCCACTTTAATTTCCATGAAAACTAAGAATCAATCTGTGGAAATAAAGTCTGTGGAGATTTCTTAAAATGTATACATGATAATTTTCGCTTATAAAAACGTTTATGCATAGTTTGTAAAGTATGCATAAAAAGGAAAACAAAATATTTAAAACTGATTTTTTTTTCATGAATTTATAGGCATATTCCCTATTGACTCATGGACTGTTCTAGGTAGAAGGAACTTTAAAGATTATGAAACGCCAAGCCTTCAGTTAACAGGAGAGGACTAGGGGCCCAGCATGGCGAAATAAGTGTGAGGCATAGAGTTAAGGAGGGACTTGGGGAAAAGCTAAGGGCTCTGGTACATGTTGACCTCATAGACTATATCCATTAACATATTCTGGAGTAGGTGCCTATGCAAGACTTTTTGTCCAGTGATCTGTTCCCTATAATCACTTTATCTCATTTCTACATAAAATAATAAATATAACTATTCTTTTCTTACAGGGTTGTTGTGAGAATTAAATAACATAATGTAGGTAAGGTACTCCTAGAGTGCTGGTAGAGGATAAGAGATTAGTACATGCAACTATTATTTTTAAAAAATTATCTATATATATTTGTGTGCCCAACTTTGTCATCATTATATAGACTAACATATAATATTTTATAGTTAAGAAAACTACTATATGCATGTGTGTATATATTATGCATAATATATTTATATATTCCTTTATGATCCTCTTATTCATCCTAGTCCAAGAGGATATTCAAATAAAGGCACCAACCACAATATTCATTAATTCTTAACCAAGGAAGGGAATTGCAGAATAAGAGTGTGAATGAAAACAGTATGTGAGAGGTTGTGAGCAAGTTTTTCACTGGTTTGAGGAACACACAATAGATGACTGGACAAGCAAAATGGCAAGGCTCAGGAGATTTCTACTTCTCTGTACTGTCAGAGTAAATGACTGAATGCTTTTCTTGAGGATATTGTGTAAGTAGAATTTCCTAAGCATTTTCCCTTTCACTATTCTCAATAAATTGCTATGAGGATTTCATTCATTTTTGTTTATTGTCTGTTCTCCTCTAAAGACTTTTTAAAAATCCTCAAAGTAAACCTAATCCTCTGAATCACCATGCAAATTATGTAAAGTTTCAATTATTTCATTAAAATTCTAATTAAATTAAAAAGAAAATCAACCAACTTAAACATACTGTGACTACTGATGGGAAGAGTGACTACTTACTAAGCCTTTAATGCTGTATTGGGATGGGGAGGGATGAGTTGATAAGCAGGCAAAAAGAGACTAGGATCAAAAAAGTATGTCAGAAAGAACAACAAAAGAACAAAATTTCCCTTGCCTATCAGTCATGATTTGCATTTGGATAATGTTGTAACATTGTCAATGCACTTTTGCCTCTGCCATTTCACTTAATCCACACTGCTATGGACCTCTCACATTACTGTCATCATCTTTCATACCTAAAAGAGTTTAAGAGTCAAACATACAATTGTTTGGGGGATTCTTGGAAAAAATCAGAACTAGGCATCAGTTATCTGAAGTGAGTATTGTTTTTTCTTTAAAATTTGCAGTCTATACTCACTCCATGCCATCAATTCAGAGTATAATTTGATCTAGAACTAGCAGCTTCTCATCCAAGGCCAACGTTATATTGAGTATTTGTTATTTAAAAGAGAGAGAGAAAAATTAATTGTGGCCCATGACAATTGTGAATGTAGGGAGTATGGCTAGGAGAACGAAGGATGCTTTTGTGTGAAGAATAAGCCATCTTTTCTTCCAGGTGGACATGACCTTGAGTCAAGAATCAAGGTTTCCATACTGGCTTTCAGTTGCTACTCAACCCTTGGCTGAGTTTTTATTCAATGCACAGCGCACTCAGTGGACTCATTCTCTTCAACCGTACTTTCCTGTCCTTTCTACCCCTTTAAAAATATTGCCATTGGACTTCAGGGAAAGGAACACAAACAAAAAACTTGAAGACTACCACCAGAGTAAGGTGATCACAGAAAAGTCAGTGTTGTCTGGTTTTTCTGAAACTAAAGAATACACTACCAGGTATATTAACAACGTAGAGCTACCTTATCCAGGATTGAGATCACGATTTTGTGATCTTTGGCAAACAAAACCCACCAGTAGAACACAGCTTGCTCCTGGTTCTTTTTCAAGGGTTAGACTCACCAGTCCACCAGGACGACCACATGCTGTATGATATGGTGGACAAGGAAAGCCTCATCTTCCCTAAATACTTTACCGGAGCTTCCCAAGGTATCACATTAAAGTCACCCTTTTAAAAAGTGAAGATGCCTTCTCTGGGAAGCAGGTGGTTCACATGGTTTTCTGTTGATGAATGCAAAGTTTGTGGTAAAAGATTGGATGGATGTGGGTGTCACCCAAATCTGTTTTACTTTGTTGTATCTTAAGACCCTAATTTCATGAAAAAAATCAAATACAAAAAGAACCACAAATGAAATTAATAACATCAATTTTGTATCACAATTACTAATTTATCCCAGTCTTGTACTTTGAGACCTACTAGCCATGGATATTCTAGAATAAAAAGATAAATTGCACTGGCGCTTGTAAAAGAAAATGGTGAAGAAGAGACTGTATTGAAGGCTCTTGCAATAGGGCAAAAATATTGAACTCAGCTTCATGAAGCAAAAGGCTAGCGAGTTTTGAAGCGCTGGGTAAATTCATGGAAAAGTACTGGAAGACATTGGACATGAGTTGATCAATATGATTAGGATATCTGACTGGAGATTGTGCAAGTTAGTCTCCTATCCCCTCACAGAGAGGGGGAGACAGGGTCACTATCTTGATGATTATATCATTTCAGAGGGATAGTGGGGTCCTAGGTCCTTGAGAAAGACATTCCTGGATTGTAGAAGTCTTATATCTATACAGGTAGAGAAAGAAATTACAATTGCAATTTTTCTAAAGTAGGTGTAAGAAAACAGATCCGGGGCCTATCGTCAGGAAGAAACCTGTCTAAAGTTCTACCAAGATGAGGGACATTAGAATGTTTTGATCTTCTCATAAAGGAGGTCTAGAGAATAAATAAGTAAAACTCCTGTAAGCAGCATTGCCTTCAGGGTATATGGTAGGCACCCAGAGTATTATGACATTTAAAGTGAGGTTCAGCAAACTATGGACACAAGACAAACAGCCCCACCACTTTTTTTCCTCTCCAAATACTTCATTAGTTTGTATTTCCAAAGAAAAGAACATGCTTCTACATAATCGTAATACCATGATCTTACCCAGGAAACTTAATGTCAATACAGTAATGTTATTTCTTATGCAGTTCATATTCAGATATCCACAATTGCCCAAAAGTTTTTCATTTAGAGTGGTTTTTTTAAATTCATTCATCAAGAATTCAAGAATCATATGTTGCTTTTAGTTATCATGACTCTTTAGTCTCCTTTAATTTGGAACTATCTTGTCCCCAACACACCTTTTTTTGATGACTCCAGTTCAGTTATTTTTTAGAATATTCTACAACCTAGATTTGTCTTATTGTTTCCTTATTAATAGATCTGGATAAAACCTCCCACTTTAAAAAAAATAAAGTTTTAAGGGATACAACTATCCTAATTAATTTATGTACTGTTTTTTATTGTTTTCATGCTACATCTGTATGTCCCACAAAGTCTAAAATATTTATTATTGATCACTTTTAAAAAAAGTGTGTTAGTCTCTCATTTAAGGATTTCATTCAGGCCGGAGTTTGAATTTTTGTTTTCCATATTTAGCTGTGTGACCTTGGGAAAGTCACTTAACCCCTCTGAGCTTCCGTTTAGTTTTATCTACCTTACCTCTTAAGATTTTTGTGAAAATTGAATGTGACAATGCATCTAGCACCTGCGTATTTTAATTGTCTAGTTGAATTTATTAGTAAGGAGTAATCCCTAGTAGAAAGAGTAAATCCCCAAGAAAGAAACACATTTTATTAAAAAGAGAAACAAAAATTTATATAAGGCATAAAATAATGCTCAAAAAAGGTCCATGTTTTGTTAACAGGGGAATTTCAAAGGATATTTAAGAGTTTATCCTACATGTGGCTGTGGTATATATGTGCCAATATTTTCTTTGCAAGTATTCCTCTTGTGAAGAAGAGATTTTGTTCACTCTCAAGAATTCCTAAGAGATATGAATCTCTAAAGGAAATGATGTCTTTCGTCAGCACCAGGGTGTGAATCTTGATTGTTTTCAGTTCCTCAGGGTTGTTGTTTCATTCTTCTAGCCACAAACCAACCTGCAGGTGTGTAAAAATGTAATAAAAATGAGTTATTGATTATGGTATTCAACCAATAAATTAACTAAAACTGGAAAATCTCTACCTCAAGATTTCAAGTTATCTGAGATGATAAAGACGTCTTCTTATTGCTTATGTAATTTGTATTACTTCTAGACTTAGCCTCTAGAAAAATGAAATATTGCAGCTTTTCTACTTTAAAGCATATTAAAGAACACTAAAAACATTCTAGCCTTTTTCAAATGATCATTTTGCATTTTACTCCCCTGTCATTAATTTCCCAGATGGAAGATATCAATGTTCTTATATTTTTCTTAACTTTTTCTTTAGATTGATCCATTATATTTATCTTATGATCCATCTTGAATTTCTTAACTTTTTTCCATTTAAATGGAAATTTTATATTTAAAAACAGCATATATAAAGTTTACAGGTTTTAAGTGTGTAGCTCAATGAAATGTTACAAAGTGAACACACCCTTTTAAGCAGCTCATAGCTCAAAATATAGAAATTACCAGCAGTCCTTACCTCAGTCACTGCTTCTAGCTTCCTCTCTGGAAATAAGCAATTTTCTGACTTCAAATCACTATAGATTAATTTTTCCTCTCCATGATTTGATATATGTGGAATTAAATAGTAAGTATTTACTTTTTTGTATCTGGCTTTTGCAAAATATGCTTGCTATGTGTTTATTAGGAGTACATTGTCTTACTTTGCTTTATGGTATTTTATTGTATTGATATATCACCAATTTGTTATCTTTTGTAATGTTAGTAGAGATTTAAGTTATTTCCAATTGAAGTTTATTCTGAATAATGCTGCCAAGAACACTCTTGTAGACCTCTTTTTGGGATGTGTACACATTTCTATTAGTATACACTTATCAGTAGAATTGCAGGGTTGTTAGATATTTGTATGTTCAACTTTAGTAAGTAATGCCAATTTTACGAAATAGTTGTACCAATTTATACTCTCATCACCAGTGTCTCAAAAAAGTTTATATAAGCAGTACATAAGAATTGCAGTTACTCCAAATCCACATCTACACTTCCTATTGCCAGTATTTTAATTTTTAAAAAAAATATTTTTATTGATTTCTGAGAAGAAGGGAGGTGAGGGAGATAGAAACATCAATGATGAAACCACTCACCTATATGCCTGCCAGATTGCCCCTAACTGCTTCTGCCCGTCAGCCTGATCACCCCTAACCACTCCCCTGACAGCCTGATTGATGCCTAACTGCTCCCCTGACAATCTGATTGTTCCTAACTGCCCTCCCCTGCCAGCCTGGTCACCCCTAACTGCCCTCCTTTTCCGATCGGGTCGCCCCTAACTGTCCTTCCCTTGCAGGCCTGGTTGCCCCCAACTTCCCTCCCCTGCTGACCCAGTCACCCCTAACTTCCCTCCTTTGACAGTCTGGTCACCCTAATTGCCCTCCCCTGCTGGCCTGATTGCTCCTAACTACACTCCCCTGCCAGCATGGTTGCCCCCAACTGCCCTCTCCTGCAGGCCTGGTTCCTCCCCAACTGTCCTTCCTTGCAGGCCCGGTAGCCCCCACTGCCCTCCTCTGCCAGCCCAGTCACCCCTATCTGCCTTCCCCTGCAGGCCTGATCACCCCCAACTGCCCTCCCCTGAAGGCCTAATGTGTACACATTTCTATTAGTATACCCTCCCAACTGCCCTCCCCTGCAAGTTTGGTCCCCCCCCAACTACCCTCCCCTGAAGGCCTGGTTGCCCCAACTGCCCTGCCCTGCCAGCCTGGTCTCCCCCAACTGTCCTCCCTTGCAGGCCTGGTCACCCCCAACTTCCCTTTTCTGCTGGCCCGGTCACCCCTATCTGTCCTCCTCTACATGCCTGATCACCCCTAATTGCTCTCCCTTGCAGGTCTGGACCCTCCCAATTGCCCTCCCCCACTGGCCTGATTGCCCACAACTGCCCTCCCCTGCTGGCCATCTTGTGGTGGCCATCTTGTGTCTATATGGGGCAGCCACCTTTGACCACATGAGGGCGGCTCTCTTATGTGTTGGAGTGATGGTCAAATTGCATATTATTCTTTTATTAGATAGGAATTCTTTAAATATTTTGGTATTACTTAGATTTTCTTTTTTTAAATTATGTTTTTATTGATTATTTTTACAAAGAGAGGACGGGAGAGGGAGAGATAGAAACATTGATGAGACAGAAACATCAATGTGCTGCCTCTTGCATGCTCCCTACTGGGGATCTAGCATGTGCCCTAAATGGGGACAGAAACGGCAACCTCTCAGTGAATGGACGTGCTTAACCAACTGAACATCACAGCCAGGGTATAGTTTTTATATGGATTTTCTAAATCTTTTCCACTCTCTATCTTGCTTTTTCACTCTTACTGTTATTTTTTTATGTACTGAGGTCCATAATTTTGATCAAATCAATTGTTTTCATCATGGTTGGATGATTCTATCTTATTAAATAGTGTTTGACTACCATATATCATGATGTTCAGCTATTTTTTAGAAGTTTTATCATTTTACCATTAACAGTTAGATCTTCAGTCTTACCAGACTTTATTTTTATATACAGCATGAGGAAGGGGTTCTTATCCATTTTTTATATCCAGATTGTATGTCCAAAGTAATGAAATTTATAGCAGTAAACTTCCCTTTTACCTTATACCTCAATATTTTCAAAGGGGCATATCATTTTCAATTTATGGTGCTGAGCTTGTTCAATTCAGTCATTATTTTTCTGTGGTGTGATGGCTCCATTTCTATGATTTTGTTTAATTGAAATACTTTCTTGGTTCATTTCTTGAATACTCCAGAAAACTTTAAACAAACTTCTAGATATGTTTCTGTCTAAAATGATCTTTCAAAACTCTTTTGGGCCTATCTCTTCATCTTTGTCTTTGCTTTATAAAGGTCTTTGCTTTAACAGAAGAGAGTTTTTTCATTGTATAGATATATATGGATTTTGAGAATAATTATCTTTTCAGGATTTTCTAATGAAGAGCAGAAATGGCTACATCCAAATCCTTCTTAGCTGCTGATAAGATTAATATACTGATTAGCACCTTTTCCAAGTTGGATTGGAGGTGAAAGTAATTCCATTTGGCAAAGCCTCATCCCATTTGCTGACATCTTCATTAACCTCACTGATAAGGAAACCATTTCACAATACAAATTTCTCAAAGCTGGAGATTTTATCTTCATAGAGTCACCTAACAATACTAATTTGAAGTATGAAACATGCAGGTTCAATTGCCTCAATAATTTCACCGTGCCCTCTCTTTATTTTTCCCGTTTAAAAGATGGACAAAAAGAAACCAATTACCTCTCACTCACTAGTAAGGTTGATTTTCAAAAGGACATTTCACATTTTCAGAACAGAGAGTGCAGAGGTATAGTTTCACTTGAATGAAAGTGTCTTGTAAGGGAAAGACGAATGGATGAAAATCTGTGAAGAGAGTAATATTGTTCTGAAAAATATTCTACAGTTTTAAAAAGTTTACATTTTAACCATCTACACTTTCTTTTGCACATTAAGTTTTTGATTAAATAAAAATACCAATTTTTAATAATAAATAAGTTAAGTAAGGGAATTTTTATTATCAATTAAATAAGAACTTTGATTTTCATGAATTGCATGACATTATATAGTAACTTCCTAGTATCTACTGTCTATTCTATGAAAGCAAGTTTTAATAGGACTTATAGAAACCTTTAGCCATAACATTGATTCTCTCTAGAGAGAAAAAGCACCATGATTTGTCAGGTTTGCCAATATTTATGGTAGAAATATACCCATCACCTATTTGGACTACAAACATGATGTCACTAAACGCAGAGTTGGGAAGACAGGTGCAGTAACACTATTACATGGTGTTATGGTTTATGGATACAGTTGATATTGGTGACCTTAAATCCTAGGTAACCATAAATGAGATCATGACTAAAATAATTATGAAATGACAGTCTTTCAGTTATATTACTTTTATTTTTAATAGTGTATTTATGTAATTTTTAGGAAATAGCTGTGTTTACCAACTGGCTTGTAAGATTATTTATAATTTGATCATCAGTTCTGAGGAAAAGGTATGGTTCAGTTCTAGCACACTAGTTCATGGCTCTGGTCAAAAGGAACATCAGCAATAGTTTTTCAGTAATAGCTCAAAAGCTTATTTTAAATCCCACGCTGATTGTCATGTAGGTTTTTAGCCGCATTCCTAAGACTGAAGGGCTCAATTTTGTCTCATAGTAGAAAACTTTCTGTTCTGTGTTCTAGGGGGATTATAATCCTGAGTCCTCAGAGTATGAACCATGTGGAAACTCGGAGGTAAGATCTCCAGATGCCTCCTCACTGGAACTCCGGTCACCAGGAAGTTCAACCTCAGGGGTTCTGACAATAGGAGTCTGATAGAACTTAGGATGTTGGGCAAAGAATTAGATACTGTGGCTGCAAGATGTGTATTCTGTGCCATCTCGGGAAACATTACCTTGGTGCTGCCTGTGCAAAATACACAGATTGCTCTGCCTGAAAAGAGGTTTAAGTCTGAGATTTCCAAATGTGAGCATGTGTTGGTAACACCTGGACTTTCTGACTCAGTGGGTGTCCTGTGGGGCCTAAGAATTTACATTTCTAACAAGTAAATACTGATGTGCTGTAGGCATTTACGATACAAATATACTATAGTGACAATCTCTCTGACTATAACACTATCTGAGAAGCAGGGCCCAAGTGTTATCAGACATGCTATGAAAAAGACAAAAGAAAGTAGAAATTAACTATGTGAAAGCATTTTTTAAAAAAATGAATTTGTGATTACAAGAAAAAAACAGCTGTTAACTATTCATTTTATTGAAGAATTGGCCAGATTATGAGATTTGGATCCATGAGGCCACGGTAGGGAGAACAGATAAGAAATCAACATAGAAGAAATTACCATTTGTTTCCCAGGAGGTGTAGAAAAATACAACTAAGCTACTGGTTTTATCTTCCTGGCCTCAGTAGTTGACTGAAGAAGCATAAAAGGAATTGGATGTAGGGAAGGACGGAGCCCAGGCCTCCCACGAAGGTCCACACATCCTGAGCAATGAGGCAATGGAGGTCAGCACATGTCTCAGGCCTGAGGAAGCTGAATATGAAAGAAACAAGTGGGCGCTGAAGTCTTTATTTGCTTCTTCATAAAGGAATTTACAAATCCAGTCTATTCACATAATTTCTGAATCATCAGATGTAGAGCACTCTCTGTATATTAAACAATGTACTGATAATTTTCTATTGCTTTAGCTATCGCTAGAAATGCTGAGAAATGTATGTCCTGAAATATGCCGTCTTCATGATGACTAGGAAAAATTCATATGCCAGAAGAAGGAGAATTTGTGAGCTATATATACCTGGCTGAGCTTAGAAACAGATGTCAAACATTTCTTATGCAACCATTAGACATCATTCTGAAAATATCACACTTTAACACATACATTCTGTTAGATTGCTATGCTACATCACTGTAACATTATTGTAAGCTATTTCCTTAGCTATTAATTTAGTGCAATCACTGGTTTAATGTTACTGTGGCTCAACACTCCTGAGCACTTACGCAATGTAGCACAGACAGTATTATGCTTCAACCCTTTGCTAGAGTTCTGCATCAGTTTCCTAGGGCTGCTGTAACCGACAGCACGAACAGGGTGGCTTGAAACAGCAGAAATTAGTTTTCTCGGTTATGGAGGATACGTGGCTGAAATCAAGGTGTTGGCAGGGCTGCTTCTTTCTGGAGTTTCTGAGGGAAAATCTGTTCCATACATTTCTCCTACTTTCTGGTGACTTCCTGCACATGGTGGCCTTCTTTGACTTGTAGACATAGTACTTCACACCATCTCCACCATCACATGGTGTTCTCCATGCTATCTGCCTTTCATAACACCTTCTTATACGGACAACAGTCACTGGGTTTAATCCAGTATGACCTTATCTTAACTAATTATACTAGCACACATCTTATTTCCAAATAAGGTCACATTCTGAGGTTCCAAGTAGGCATGAATTTTAGATACATTTTTCAATCCACTACAAAATCTTAAAATACTATTAAAATTACCAAGTAAAGAATGTATATTATGTATGCCAAATATTATTTTTGAAGAATATATATATGTATGCAGAAATTGCCTCTGACATTAAATTTATTGAAATATTCAGAAATGTTTGGGCACTGTAAGAAAGACTAAATTGTACTCTGCTACTGTTCTAGAATCCAGATCTTACATGTCTGTCACTGCTAAAATGAGCCTATGCCTAGATAATACTTTAAAAATTCATGTTTCTTTAATGAACACATTTTTTTTTCAGCTCCAGGAGCTCTCAAATTTTTCCTTTATTCTGCCTTCCTTCTTTCACCAAACTAGAATATTTGACCTTCTCTGTGACATTTTGCTACAAATAAGTTATTTGGCCTTCAAGTTTAATGCCCTTCAAAGAATCTCTGCCACTTTTAGTTTACTCATTATCTACCCTACCATCCCAGACTCACATTACTAAATCCTTCACACAGGTAGACACTATGGAGTAGGATATTTGCTTGATTTTTATGGCCATAATTCTGTAATTCTGTGGGGAAAAAAATATATATATATATACACACACACATACATAAATACTAGAGGCCCTCAGCCCAGCCTGCACCCTGTCCAATCTGAGACCCCTCAAGGGATGTCCTACTGCCTGGTGGGATCGGGCCTAAACGGGCAGTCGGACATCCCTCTCACAATCCAGGACTGCTGGCTCCCAACCACTCGCCTGTCTGCCTGCTAGATTGCCCCTAACTGCTTCTGCCTGCCAGCCTGATCACCCCCTAACCACTCCCCTGGCAGCCTGATTGATGCCTAACTGCTCCCCTGCCAGCCTGATAGCCCCTAACTTCCTTCTCCTGCCAGCCTGGTCACCCCTAACTGCCCTCCCCTGCAGGCATGTTCACCCCCAACTGCTCTCCCTTGCAGGCCTGGTCCCTCCCAACTGCTCTCCCCTGCTGGCCATCTTGTGGTGGCCATCTTGTGTGTTGGAGTGATGGTCAATTTGTATTTTACTCTTTTATTAGATAGGAAAGAGGCCTGGTCCATGAAAATCATGCACTCTTGGGGTGGGGACTCCTCAGGGGGTGTCCCGTGGGGAGCAGGCCTAAGTCAGCAGTTGGACATCCTCAGTGCTGCTGCGGAGGCAGGAGAGGCTTCTGCCACCACTGTTGTGCTTGCCAGCTGTGAGCCTGGCTTCTGGCTGAGAGGTGCTCCCCCTGTGGGAGAGCACTGACCACCAGGGGGCAGTTCCTGCATTGAGCGTTTTCTCTCTGGTGGTCAGTGCACATCATAGTGACTGGTTGACTGGTTGTCTGTCTGCCCCCTGGTGGTCAGTGCACATCATAACGAGTGGTTGAGCAGCCTTAGCATATCACACTTTGATTGTTTGAATGGATGACTAGGCGACCGGACACTTAGCATGTTAGGCTTTTATTATTTAGTATAAGGAAAGGTTGATTATTTCTGCTTTCAAAGAGCAGTAAAATATTAAATATAAAGTTGCTTCCATAAGGAAACATACAGTGATATGGAGCAGGAATTTCTACATGAGTAATGTCAAATATCTACCAAATTATATCTTTGATATCCTGTGTTCTGTAGGACTCTGTGTACTTCTCATTGAATTCTGGAATATATGATGTTTTGAAATTGCCATGCAAACATAATTGTGCTCTAATTTTTTAAGTGATTATAATCATTTTCCTAGAATATGTAAAATATAGGCTATATGCCATCATGATGTTAAATACTTAAAAATCATTTCCAAGGTGATAATAATAAGAATAAAAAATGGCTAAGTGGCTTTAGAATTTATTTTGTTAATGATTTAAAGGGTGGGATGCCATAATTATCTGATACTCTAACAGGGTCTAATTTATTTTGTTAATGATTTAAAGGGTGGGATGCCAAATTATCTGATACTCCAGGTATGGCTTCCAGGGATATGGGGGAAGCCTTTTGGTGTGGGTTTTCTGCTTCCATTATTATAACAGGGATTCCTAGATAATGTCTGAGGTGCCAATGATTTGGTGATTCTACTGGTGAAATAAGAATTTTTTTAGAAATTATTTAAAATCATGAGATCTCTACAAAGGTCAGCAGCAAGTTCCTTAGTACCTAAATGATATGTATGAATGACAGGGAGAGGGAGAGGGAGAAGGACAGACTCTGTGTGTGTGTGTGTGTTGTGTGTGTGTGTGTGTGCGTGCGTGCGCACGCATGTGTGAGATTTTGTTTGGTGGAGGAGTAGGGAGGTGGTTTTTATCCAGTGAGAGTCTACTTAGTAGAACAATAGGATATTAAACAAGGGGGAAAATGTATTTTCCATTAGAAAAAGTTTTAATTTAATTTTTGTGGAGAATATACCTTTAATTTGTCTGTTTTAAGGCTGTGACTAAAAAAAGGCTGAAGTTTAGGCTAACTATATCTGCCGTGTAATGAAAAAAGATTTCACAAGTTAGTTACATAGGCAGAAATAGAATTGCTATCTAAAACAGCTGGGAAATATCAGTTCAGCTGCAAAACTTCTATTAATAGAATTTTAAAACTGTTTAATGTCTTTCAAAAATAAATAAGTTGTTTTAAATTTAATTTGAAGATTATGACTCAATAGGTCCCTTCAATGTTAGGTACATAAGAAATCCCTCTTCTTTTTAAAAAAATGTATTTTTATTGATTTCAGAGAGGAAGGGAGAAGGAGAGAGAGATAAAAACATCAATGATGAGAGGGAATTGTTTATGGGCTGCCTCCTGCATGCCCCCTACTGGGGATGGAGCCTGCAACCTGGGCATGTGCCCTGACAAGGAATCAAACCATGTCGTGACCTCCTGGTTCGTAGGTCAATGCTCAACCACTGAGCCACACCAGCCAGGCAATTCCTCTTCTTATCTTCTTTATTGTTTCTCTTAATATTTTTGGTTTCAGTGTTTACATACTAGTAACCATATTTTATGGCAAAAAGGATAGTCTCTTAGAACAGGTGGCAATCTCCTTAATTTTGAAATCCCTAAGCTTGCAATCATCTTAGTTGTACCAAGTCACAGACATTCAGTGCCTCAGCCCAATTTAGAATCTAGGCTTCCTGAGCATTAGCCCAAGGTCTTTGCATTGATCCATACCACACACCAAAATGCTGTGGTCACAGAGCACCTGCTTTCCACTTCTGAATCTCCTTACCACTTCCTTGCAAAGATATTTTTGAAGCCACTATGGCTGATTTTTTCTATATGTACAGGTGCATATTGGCTGTACACATCCATTTTCATTTCCAGCTTTCTATAAACTAGGCATTATGAGGTCTATCATTACACAAAACCTAACTAAAAAGAACACTGTAACTTTTTACTGGGGGATAATTTGAAGTATACCATATGATAGATAGATTCTTGGAGAACATGCTTATCAAGTTTTTAATAGGTAATTATGTCTTTCCTTGTTGGAAAGTTGTTATGTAAAATGAAAAAAAAAATCGCCTATGTCCTGTTTTTGTTTTTCTTGATAAAGACCAGAATATGAATATCACATTACCACACCTGAGTATATACAAGCAAATTAATATACATATAATAATGTATCCTAACCCATTTCCTTTGGTTTTCTGGTTTATCATTTGACTTCTAGCTATATCTCTCACCTGTGCCTAGCATATTTATTTTACTTATTTGGCATAATCTCTTCATCTTAATTCTTAATATAAGTATTTATTTCTGTGACAAAATATTAAGTATCAAAGCTTACCTTTATTGACATAGATTTTTTTTGTTTATCTTTAGTTCATAAATAATCTTAAAATGCTGTAATGGCCAATTTAATTTTTATTTTTAAAACCACAGTGTCCTTAGAGATTTCTGAAGAAAATCATGACATGAATGTATTTTGGGCTTTTTTTTTTCTAACCTGGTTGAAATGATTAAGGAGAAGTAAACAGTAGGGCAAGCCTACAGCAGCATTAGAACCAGTGAAAGATGTTAAATACAGGTCTAGAACTTTAAAGAAGCAACAGGAGCTCAAGGGAAACAAGTATACTAGGAGAAAGTCTTAAATTTTAAAGGATCCTAAATTAGAAGGGTAAGGACTGAATACGAAGGAACTCCCTGAGGAATCAGAGAATGCACCTTAGAGTGGCTGATGTGCAATGGAATTGGTTGGTAGAATTACTGGTGGGGGCCATGTTTTCTTTGAGTGAAGATTATACAGGTGACTTTTCCGATGGGAGCCTTGCTGTGTTTTCCACATATTGCAACAATAAACATATAGTATTTTATAATTAGGAAATTTATATCAGTTATATAAAAACTGATAGTGAGCATTCTTTAGTTTTTTTATTATTGATTTTTTTATTGTTTAAAGTATTACATATAGTAGTACATATATCTCCTTTCCCCGCCCCCATTGACCTTCCCCCAGCCTCCCCTACCCCTGTCCCATGCCCTCATTCATCCCCCCCACCCCATTTCCCCAGTGTCTTGTGTCCATTGGTTGTACTTATATGCATGCATACAAGTCCTTTGGTTGATCTCTTTCCACCCCTCCCCAACACTACCCAGCCTTCCTGCTGTAATTTGACAGTCTGTTCAGTGCTTTACTGCCTCTGTATCTATTTTTTTGTTCATCAGGTTATAATGTTCTTTATTTTCCATAAATGAGTGAGATCATGTGGTATTTTTCTTTCATTGTCTGGCTTATTTCCCTTATATAATGCTCTCCAGGTCCATCCATGCTGCTGCAAATGGTAAGAATTCCTTCTTTTTTATAGCAGCAAGTAGCAGCACAAGTCACCATAGCTAAGATTTGGAAACAGCCTAAATGCCCATCAGCAGATGAGTGGATTAGAAAACTATGGTACATCTACACAATGGAATACTAAGCATTCTTTAGTTTTATTCTTTCATTAAAAATTCTAGGAGATGCATTAAGTTGAAATTTACTCTGAAGAAAAAGATGCCTATTATCTAAATTTTTCTCATATTTGTTAGGTCCAGAGTTATAATAATGGAATTGTTTTCTTTTACCAGCCAATGATGTTGATCCCAATTCTGGTGAGTGTAAAAAGGTATATTAATTGCATCTTTATCAATCTTGTAGGTAAGGCAACACTATCAGATAAAAGTGTCAACTTGAAATTTTTGAACCAAACTTTCAACACTTTAATGAAAAAGAAAGCTCAGAGAAGCATAAACATGAAATTGCTGAATGTAGACTAGCGTATAAATTCTAAATCTGAGAATCTTATTTAAACAAATTTCTCTCTGTGGGGATAAAATTTGTATCCTTTTCTTGAAAATGTAATATAATCATAATAATATACTTTATTGTATCCATACACAAGGTCTCCCCATCTATAATAATAAAAGCATAATATGCTAATTAGACCAGACAGCTGAATGACCTTCCAAAGTCGGAGCTGTGAGGGCCGAGCCCCATGCACAATTTTGTGCATCAGGCCTCTAGTGTTAAAATAATACTGTTACCAATGGAAGTGGGGGTCCCTTTAACTGAGAGTCAGGTCCTTATGCTATCTTAAGAAAAAGAATGTTCTGAGACTGGCATGGGAGAAGGAGTGATTCTTATTTGCATGGTATTACATCCCTCAGTTTCCAAAGTCCCATTGCCCTTATCCAGTCCTGGAAGAGGTGCAGCTGAGCTAAAAGCAAAGCCAGTGTCCAGGGTTTCTGTTCCATGGTGGAGCTCAGTCCAGTGTAGCATTGAGCTAGTTGCAGCCCATGAGTCCATTGTGTGTGGGCAGATGCAGGAACATGAGAGCTCCAAAGCCCAGAGTGCAAACCAAGATCACGAGAGAGAGCTCCCTACAGAGATAGGGAATGTCCGGCCTGAGAGCCTTATAAGGCCAGAGAAATCATTGGGTCTGGCCCTGCCAAGGCCTTAGGGGTGAATTAATTAAATGTTTGACCAAATATAGCAGGCTAATTTTTAAGTTGATAATTTTGTATGGCCCACGAATGATGTTATAAATATCCAAATGGCCCTTGGCAGGAAAAGGTTCCCCACCCCTGGTTTAGGAGATTAACTATACTAGTATCTCAAATCTTCCCACATTTATAGTGGCCAATGACCTGTTCCCAGAAGTGACAAACAAGTACCTTCCCTATGTCACCCAAACTTTACTGGGCATGCATCTGTTCTTCCCCTGTCCAGTCTGACCCCCACTGAGGCAGGTGGCTTCCCTACGGAGTATCAATCTGCAGCTTCCTGGCAAAATTGCACAGTGGCATGCCTTTCTCCATTCCAGCTATTCATAACTGGGATGTTTACAATGGTGCCAATACCAAAGTGTTACCAAGGTGGGGGGAAAGGTCACCTGAGACCCAAAAGAAAATGAAGTGCTTAAGGAAATATAAAGGGGAGAGACGAGAAGAATTTTCTAGATAGAAAATGTATCTAAACCAAAGGATTACTGTTCCTTCCAGAGGTTAACATGAAACAATACATTCCCATAAAAATAGGAAATGTGAACCTCAATGAAAAAAAAATCTCTTTTATTTTCAGTTACTTTTTGGACACACCTTATTTCAAACAAATTAATTAAGTATGAAATAGAAGTTCCTCTGCCCCAAGAGCTATTACGAAGATAGTCTTCAGTTCCAATATTGAAATGGCCTCAGTTTAGGATATAGTTGAGTTTTCACAGAGAGTAACTTTTTGTTTGTTTGTTTTTCAGAGAGGGAGAGAAAAATAGCGATCCATTGTTCCACTTTATGCACTCGTTGGTTGACTCCTGCATGTGGCCTGACCAGGGATGGAACCTACACTGTGGCACATCCAGAGGATGTTCCAACAACTGAGCACCCGGTCAAGGCCAGAGAGTTAGCCTTAAGACCTGATTTCTTGTTCAATCTCCACTCTTCACTCACTACTTAATTTTATGCCAATCACTAAAATTGAGCTAATTCGTGTGAAAGCACTTTGAAATATAAGTGGTTGTCATATAGTATTGTTTATGATGGTATAAGCAAATATGTTTTAATTAGTTAAGTCATAACAGGACATATGAAGAATAGTGAGCCTATTAAGATAATTAAATTAAGTTGGCAAAATATATTGAACAATACATATTTTGCATATATCTGCATGACAGTTTTTAATGTATGGAAACTTATTTTTTAAATCCATATGCTTGGAAACACTGATTCTGTTACTGGATTTTAAACATCTTATCAAATCCTGAATTATGGTAGAAAAGTCTTTAATGTTTAAATTTGAGAAATAGATGTGTTTAATGATGTTCATTCTTAATTATTATATGTACAAACTACCCATTTTCTTTCTAAAACTTTACTCTATGGAGATCATTCCCAGTCATTTACAAAGCATTATAGCTTAGAAAGAGGGGAGTCAAGGGGTTGCACCAGCACACTACATTTATTTTGCTGTTTCAACAAAGACTAAGGCATACATTCCAGTACCAAATCACACTTGCTCTTTTGTCAACAGGCATGTCACAGGGTGGTCTACTTTTTATTTCTGTAAGGTACATAAGAATTGATCATTGTTTCTTGTCACTTACAAAATCATAAACCAGAGCCCAAAGATATAAGGACCTTGCTGAAGGTTTCTCCACTAATCAGTCATGAGGAAAGTCCAAGTCCCCCGACTCTTAGGCTCATACAGTTTCCATGGCGCTGTGCAGTTTGCTACGAGTGGAGCAATCACTAGCTGGAACAATACTGCAGAATCGGAACACAGTGGTGATTCTTTTTAATGTGGCAGCAGTGCCCTAGGAAGAGGAAAGTGAACTGTTATAATCGTGGTGTGCACTCACTGAATCCTTAACAGCTAATTGACGCTTCTGGATGCCTTAATGTTCAGAATTCGTATCAGCAGCTCCAGTCGAAGAGTTTGTTCTACTTAAAGCATAGACAGCAGTGCATAAAGAAAATTTAAATTCCCATTAACTAATAATAGGAACCAATACTTCATAAAGTATATAAATTAGCATAAATACATGTTTATGGGGATCATGCTCACCATTATTTTAATGATACAAGGACATGACAAAAAATATACAGAGATCAAACTTAAATCACTAAAATTGCTGAATATATTATTTATATTGATGCAATTAAGGAGTCCGTCCAGTTTGTTGAATGCTTTTTTACCATATTATCATATCGTGAAGTGGGTCATACACTTCTCTCTCCATTCATTAATTCAAATTCATTATTTTAAAGATTTGTTGAGCAACTACTATGTACTAAACACTAAGGCAAATGCTAAGAATAAAGCAGTAAAAGAACATGACCCCTCCTTCATGAAGCTTGTTACCTAGAGATTAAAAGTTTGAGATGTAAGAACTAGACATAGGATTCTAGAGATTGTAACAACCAAACACCTATTTTCATAGCTAGAAAATAGACTTGGAGCAGTTAGATGTCTTATAAGTGGGTAGCTTAAGAGATTTTGGTTTTTAGAATTCTCATACATTTCCATCTGCATCCATCTCCTTCTTCTGATTTCTCCAGATCTTTACCCAGTTGAATTCCTAGAGCCTCCACTGGTGTTGGCCACCACAGACCTACCCTGTAACAACAGTACTTCATTACCTCTCCCCAAATACACTCCAATTCTCAAAGATACTGGGAAGAAAGTATCTAATAAAATTAATTTATATTTAAAATATATATGACTGGCAATCTACTTAATATAACTAAAGTATAACTTTAGTTATATTAAGTTATATTAACATAGTTCACATTTATTGAGGGCTTCATAACTTTAGAGACTGTGCTATCAAAGGGGAATTATTCAAGGAGCCTGTACCCTCTGTCTAGTATAGAACTGTCCACAGTCTTGGTGCCCAATTAATGTTAGGTGGCTTAGTAACCTTCCCACATAAGCATGTGCATTTTATGAAAGGTGGTCTACTAGACTGGAGATGGAATGAAATTTGGAATAAAAAATTAATTTTAGTCTCATTTTTTTTCTACCTACTTTCTAATGACCTTTGCTAAGTTATTTAAATTCTATAACTGCAGCTTCTGACTAGTTAAAATGGGACTAAGAGTATCTCACTTCCAATGTTGCAGGTAATCTAGTGTTAGTGTTACAAATAATGTAGGGAAGCACTTTGAATGTTGCACATAGTAGGCATTCATTTTGAAAATGTCAGTTAAAACAAAGGAATACATATTTCAGTCAAACTCATGAGAAACATTGAATCAGGCAAGTGTTTCTCAGTATGTGAAAGAAGAACCTTGGCTATGCCCTACTGATGATGGACATGTGTGGAAAGAGGTGGAAAGTATGAGAATCTTGAAGTGCAGAGCATTTGTTTTAATACAACTAACTATATACAGTTTTTAGCTTTCTGAGACAGAATAAGTTTGGCGAAATCTTCTTCCTTTAGTTGATAACCAGGAGGAAGGGCATTATATTTCTATTGAGATCAGGATGCCTGACAGATTATACTCTACTAGTAGCCCTGCGCACAAATCCGTGCACCAGTAGCTCTCTGCGGGGCCTGGCTGCTCTGTGCCCGCTGCCCAGAGGCCCATCCGCAGCCGGGTGCAGAATGCTTGCCTCATTGTCGCAGTGATGAAGTAAACATTCTGCCAGGCTGCTCACACTGCCCACTCTCAGCACCCCCCCCCCCCACCCCCAGGACTGGGGGACTCCGGCGGGGCTGAGAGGACTGGGCACTGCCATCTTGTGGCTTTGGGAGCCGCCATCTTTGTGACCGAGTGACATTTAATTTGCATATTACCCTTTTATTAGATAGGATGTTTTTTGTCATAAGAACATTTTATGGTCACAAATATGTACACAGGCACAGTGGGTGAGATAAGCAGGTTCAAAAGTTATTAATACTCTCTTCCTAGAACAGTATTATTTTAACATTTGTGAAAGTTTAATCTCCAAACTTGTGGGGTTTTTTTTTTCTTCATTAAAAAATAAAGTTCTTGGGAAGATCTGCTAATAGACTTGAAAATACCTGCCATTTGAAAGCCAGGCCTCCAGGATAAAAGTAGTCAATGTATATAAAGCCCTGGTAAGAGCGCTGACACAGAGAAAGGCTGCTCTTTTATTATTTCAAATTGCAGACTGACATAATAACTGTTAAGAAACCAAAGAAAAGGTGTCCAGAGAAGTTCAATTGAAGTGTAAAAGGTAGTGATCTTTGAGGATAACCAGTTCAAAAGTTGGAAAAAAAATAGAAAAGCAGTACAGTGTGGTAGGCAGAAGTCCATGAGGACCCAGAAAGATGCACTACCTTGTGTAATCTCCTTCCCTTGAACTTGGCAGGACCTGTGAATATGCAGGGTGGCAATTCATGACTGGGTTATGTCATTGGGAGAAGGTCAAGGAATTCTGCAGATGTCATTAGGCTCCTACATTATCTGCCTTTGTGTTAATGGAATGGCAGATTACTTCTGGTGGGCCTGACCTAAGCAGCCATGCCCTATCAGAGGGGGTCCAGAGGTCAGAGACTCCCTCTCCTGCTGTCCTTGGAGAAGTAAGCAGGCATGAGCTCTATCACTGCAAGAACACTAACTTTTCCAGTAACGATGTGAGCTTGGAAGTGGACCTTGAGCCTCAGATGAGTTTGCACTCATCCTTATCATTATTATCATCATTATCTTTATTGCAGTCTCAGAGTTCTGAACAGAGAGCCCACTACACAGTGCTCACATTCCTGATCCCTGAAAACGGACTATAAAATGGGGATTGTAGCCACTACATTTGTGATAATGGTTTAAGCAGTAATAGAAAGGGAATACACATTCCAAAAGCCAAACACAAAATGTCTCAAGAAGCTATGTAAAATCACTGACATAACTGAAGAGGTGATTAAAGAGGTAAAGGTCAGATCATGGATATTAGCTTCTAAAACATGTTTTAAAAGAATATGTCCTTGGTACGTGCTTACATTTTCCCCTCTATTACTGTTGCTTATTCCACTGCTAGTTATTATATAACTTATTTGATCTTTCATGAATGATCAAATATTGCAGAGTTAACTTCAGTGAAAATGTCAAATGAGATGGGTTAGAGAAGCTTCAGATATTCATGGAATATGCATTCGACCAATCTGTAGGTGCCTGCTAACCTGCTGTACATCAGGGACTTCATTTTACAAGGGCAGGCTAATAACCTTCACCACCATCTGCCATAAATGGAGGAAGTTCTGATGAAGACTTAGAAAGACTACAGAAATAACTTGGTCTAGGAGTTACAACTGAATCAAAGGTAGAAGCATATATCAGTTAAAGAACAAACCAGCTCTGGCCAGTGTGCTAAATGGTTAGAGCTTAGGCCTGTGCACCAAAGGGCTGTGGGTTCAATTCTCAGTCAAGGGCATGTACCTGGGTTGCTGGTTTGTTTCCCACCCTGGGGACATGCGGGAGGCAACCAGTCGATAAGTCTTTCTCTCTCCCTCCCTCTCTCTCTCTTGCTCTCTTGCTCTCGCTCTTGCTCTCTCACTGTCTCACTCTTGTTCTTTCTCCCTCCCTCCCTCCTTTCTTCCCATGCTCTCTCTGAAAAGCAATAGAGAAAATATCCTCCAGTGAGGATTAATGAAAAAAAATCATAATCAAATATTATTGTTTCCCTCAAGAATCGGAGACAAATTATAGTCCTGGAGATGTTTCATGGTGAGAGAGAAATATTGCACAGAAATGTATGCACATAAAAGAAAATGTGAGGATTTATGTAATTCATGTTAAAAATTATAAATCACATCAGGATTATACAGTACTTTTATGATTATGTATTTCATTAGTCTCAACTGTGTTTCTAGAACTTATAGCATTGATTCAGATTTTTGTTTTTTTTTGTGAGCTGGGTGCAAGGGTGGTTTCTTTCCCGGGTTCTTGTCCAGATAGATTCGAAGAATGAATCCATGGACAAAAGGAGGTAGATGAGAAGTACAGAAACATTATTGCAAGCAAATACTACCTCTAAAACCCTAATTCTCATCCTAAAACTCTGTCTCTCCTGGCTAAAGAGGGATTCCCTAAGAAGGGTGGCCACTGCTCTCTTTGTCTTTTTTTTTTTTTTTAATATACTTTTATTGATTTCAGAGAGGAAGGGTGAGGGAGAGAGATATAGAAACATCAATGATGAGAGAGAATCATTGATTGGCTGCCTCCTGCAAGCCCCACACTGGGGATCAAGCCTGCAACCTGGCATATTCCCTGACTGGGAATCAAACCGGTGACCTCTTGGTTCCTGGGTGGACGCTCAACCCCTGAGCCACACCCGGCTGGGCAGCTCTCTTTGTCTTGAGGTATTATATATTCTAGAGACCCCTTCCCTTAATCTAGGACCCCCATGCCTTTCTCATTGGTCACTCTGCTGCTCCCTAGTACTAGTTTCACAGGCCAAAGCACCTTTTTTTCTTTCCCCTTATTTCACAACATTCCTCTATCCTCTGTGGAAATATGTTTCCTTTTTCCTGATATCCCATGTCTTTTCTTTGTCCTTCATATCCACCTTATCTGTTCACGTTGGAGTTACTTTTGATCTACCTTATGGTACCTAGCAACCTTATCCTGCCAAGCCTTGAGACTGAAACTGCTGGCTTCTCTGTTCAAAGAGTAAAAATGGCCTTTTTTTTTTTCTTCCTGGTAAGAGATGTTTTAAGACCCCCATGGCTCTCCCAGCTGCTCAGGCCAGAGGTACCTGTGTCCTTGGTTTATGGCTGTTTTAATTGTTCAGGACAACATGGCCCTATCCTCTCCGGAGCCCCTCCCTTCCTTTATTAAGCTAGCTAGTTAACCCTTATCAGTATTCTGAAGAATAATACCCTCAAACATTAGTTAATATTTCAGTGTTCACTATGGGTTTCTTGATACCAATTTCCAACACCTTTGAATTCATGTTCATGTCTATATTATTGAACTGGTCAACGAATGTTGAAAGAATGAAACAAGAAAAGGAAAAAAAAAAAAAGAAAAATGAAATGAAGGGAAAAAAACACACACTTCTCTTTTACTTTTCAAAATGCATTTTTACCCTAATACCTCAAAAGCTCTTATGGAGTTCACAACTAGTCTATTGAAATGACTATTGCAATATCTTTTTGGAAAAAGCATTGGATAGTTCATTAAAAATTAACAGGAAGGGGCATACTCTTTTTGCCAAGAAGTAACAATATTTTTATCTTCAAAATTTCTTCACAGAACCATATTTGATTATAGAGGTTTTCCTAGGGTTCAAAGTGGGTCCTATTCAAGTAGGTCCTTGAACTTTTCAAGGAACCTAATTTGCGGTTAGTGGACTATCTGTAGACTATATTATTGTATTTATGATTTGTCCCTAAAGAACTATTAGGGAAAAAAAGCTTTATTTTTATAGTTTCTTGTATTTCTCCTTTTAAAGCATATTTTATTTATCTGAGCCAAATACTATAGAACCAAAAACACTTGATTTTTCTGTAATGCATATGATATTACATATGGCTCAATAAATTCAGCAAATGCAAAGTGGATGAGAAAGAGAAATTGTGTTTTTTGTTTGTTTAATTTGGAAGGTGAAAAAGTGGCCATAAAATTTATACTAAATTCAGAGAAAAAATACTCTAATTGTCACTTTTCTGTTTGCTTTTCTTTGCCCCCTTTAATCCCAATTGTTTATTTGGTGAGGATAAGGGAAAGGAAGGCTATGATAAGTTAGCAAATATCCTTTACAAAATCAGAAAAGATTGAATAATGATTCTATTTTCATTTTAGATATTCAAGAAACAAATGTTATTTCTAGAATCATTCTTAGAAAAATACTCTAGTGTTATGATTTTATATGATGAATAAAATTTTATTTTTAAGTAATAAATTAGTTAATTATCTCCTTAGAGATATGAAGTGAATATATAGAAAACAACAGAACCATAAGACATAAAAGAGATCAGAAAAAGAATAACTGTTGATATGAGGTCAATCCTATCTAATAAAAGAGTAATATGCAAATTGACCGTCACTGTACGACACAAAATGGCTGCCCCCATGTGGACACAAGATGGCCGCCACTAGATGGCCATCAGGGGAGGGCAGTTGTGGGCAGTTAGGGGTGACCAGGCCAGCAGAGGAGGGCAGCTGGGAGTGACCAGGCTGGCAGAGGAGGGCAGTTGGGGGAGACCAAGCCAGCAAAAGACGGCAGTTAGGGGAGACCAGGCTGGCAGGGGAGGGCAGTTGTGGGCAGTTAGGGGTGACCAGGCCAGCAGAGGAGGGCAGTTAGGGGTGACCAGGCCAGCAGAGGAGGGCAGTTGGGGGAGACCAGGCTGGCAGGGGAGGGCAGTTAGGGGCATTTGAGCTGGCCAGGGAGCAGTTAGGCATTGATCAGGCTGGCAGGGGAGTGGTTAGGGGGTGATCAGGCTGGCAGGCAGAAGCCATTAGTGACAATCAGGAAGTCAGGCAGGCGAGCAGTTGGGAACCAGCAGTCCTGGATTGTGAGAGGGATGTCCAACCGCCCAGTTTAGGCCTGATCCCACAGGGCCTAAATGGGCAGTCGGACATCCCCTGAGAGGTCCCGGATTGCAGAGGGTGCAGGCCGTACTGAGGGACACCCCCCCACCCTGCATGAATTTTGTGTACCAGGCCTCTAGTCAGTTTATAATATTGTGTGAAGAGGTTTGAAAATGTTTTTGTGATGAATTTAAAAATGACATTATAATTATGTCTTAATTATTTCTTATTTGACTAAAAGATTTTATAATGTCTAAAACTGTTGCTTCTGCTCTTAGAGGTAATCTTAGGTACTGCAGAGCATTAAGGATAAAGGAATTGCTGTTTAACCAAAACATAGGACAGTATAGAGTGGAGAATTTAGAAACTTTCCTAGGTGAGTACTGAACAACTAGAACAGACATGGAGGGCTCCCCACTCATAGAAACTAGATAGCAGGGCAATAAATAGATATTGGGAGGCACTGTTTGAAATAAGGTAAGGACATATTTCAATCTATATTTATCATTTATTAATTATGGAAAAAGCCTTTTGATTCTTACTGCATTTTCCTTTTTTGATTGTCTGCTTATCTGCTAAAAATATTTATTGAAGACAGGGACTATATCTGTTCATTCTTTAACAGATCTTGGTTAAAAGTAGTTACTAAATATTTCTTCTGAGATATGAATTATTCTAGAATTGTTTCAAAGGTAAATCTTCAAATATACAAATTAAACCATGGCTCCAAGGAAAAATAAACACAATTTGTAGCTTGACAGTGTGTAACTGTGTAGTGCTTTCAGAGGCAATATGATGTAGAGATGTAAGTTAAACTTGGTGTACTTGAGTCTCAATTATATTCCTTCAAACAATCTAATCTGTGCATGCCTCTGTTTCTTCTTGTACAACTTGCTGGTTAAAAAGGGGAGTCAATTAGTTAAGCACATTATCTAATTTTATACGGTGAAAACTTGCTTGTGTTTATTTGTTCTGTCACAGTCTAAACTTGTACCGCCATGTTTTCAGGTATTTCCATGAACTGCACATAGTTAATGGGATAGCTGCTATGTGAACATTACTTATATGATACTTCCACACTAATATTTGACAATCAAAAGAGTTTTGGTAACAGCAAAATTTTAAGGGCATTTGACTTTGTTATTTAAATAACTCAACATAGAGCTGGTACAAATGCATATATTTTGCTCAGGCAACAATATATCAAACAAAAAAACCAGCAAAGCTTCATGCAGGGAGACATTTTATTGGCACCAGTTGCACAACCAAAGCTTCAGTGCAATCCCTTGTTGTCCATGGGATTCTTTGTTCTTTCATTCCTTTGTTCCCTTCAGGCAGTGAAACAGAGGTTTTACAACATCATCAAAGTTTGTCCTCATAAAATGTACGTACAACTTGATGAGTCAACTGATGTGGATGATCTGTTAAGTCACTAATATGTGTGAAGTAAGTAAAAGAGAAGTGATCACAGAGCAGTTACTGTGCTTTGAAAATATGTGATCAATATAAAAGGAATCAATGTGTTCATTATATCACTGACTTCTTTGGGAAACTTAAATAACCTAGGCTGCTTTTGGTTGGCTACAAAAAGCAGTTGGGATTTTTTGTCTATTGGAAAGGAAGTATCATGATCAGACATGTATGTTGGACCTTCAGGTATTTGCTCCTTAGACTTTGTCAATGACTTTAAAGTGTAGACTTTGTATGGTACTATGAATACTGAATAACATCATAGGTATACTCTGAACTTTTGTTTCCTTCGAGGTTTTATCAGAGGTACTGAGCAAATGATTCTTTGACAAACAATTGTGAGGTGACTCGCCTGGGGTGAGATAGTTGCTAACATTTTTTGACAAAGCTAAAATTTATATTTTTGTTTATGAAAATAAACAAAAAGAAAGCTGATTGTTTGTCAGAAAAATATGACAAATGCTTTTTTTCAACGAGTGAGTTCAACAAATAGATGCAAATAAGTGAGAGCACATTAAGATACAAAGCAACATTTTATGCTGAATTTTTAGAAAAATTGTCTGTTTTGGTAAAACATTCTGAAAAAAAATACTCTAGCTGAATTTACTTTCTTGAAGGAACATTTGTTTTATAAAATGAAGGAGTTACAATGGTAATAAATATGACAGTATTGGATCAATTTTATTTTAACTTTGTCAGTCTTGGTGACTTGGTATTCTACTGATTTAACCCAAAACCTGAATAGTTTAAGTCATGAAACTTGAGTATTTGGTTTATTCAATCAGTTCTATTTTTTATAACCCGTGAAGTGACTACATACACAAAAAACTGGAGTATTCTATTTTAGAGTATGGGTGTGCAAATGACTATTCCCAATAGTATCCCAAATTGTAGCATGTTTCACACAACTGTCTAGTATGTCAACAGCTCAGTATTCCTGTCTCCCAAGGTGGCAAGCCTCATTGCTGGCTTACATTCAAAGGGTGAGTACCATTTGCTGCTGAAACTCAGATTGTTCGGAGACCTCCTGCTCACCCAAGCCTTTGATATTTCTGCCATCATTTTACCTCACTATTTCTAAAACACAGCACTGTTCATTTTGTTCTAGGGGTAGTGCTGGTTGCACCAACTTTGCTGGAAGAGTTGGAACACAGATGTGTCCCTTGAAAGTCAGACAAAACACTGAAAGTTCCAAGAGATAATCACTGCCACAGAATCACATCCCAAGATTGGTGGTTTGGCTGAACTGCTTGTTTCCATCCTGCCCACGTTAGGGAGTGAAGATCTCCTTCTCAGGCGAGCCTAAGTCCTTCAGGCTCTGGGAAGGAACATTTACTCTAAACCCATTATTCTTTTGTCAGCTGCCTTACATTGCCAACTTGTCCTGGATTCCCTACACAGAAGCATGTTAGCTTCAGAACATGAACATTTTGTCACGAAGAGAGTATGTCCTTTGGTAGGCTGCAGCTGAGCGTGATTCAGAGTCTGAAAGTTTATGGACCCGAAAAGATCCTCCTCTCACTAGTAGACTTGATGCAGGATCAACTAATGATTGTTTCCATTTTTACCTCCATGGTGATTTTTCTTGCTTCACTTCTTCTTGTCCCTGTGTCAGGGTCATCTACTTCAATCTGATGGATGATAATAATGTAGAACCTTGGGGATGAGTCATTGAGTTTCTCGTCCCTTTCTTCTCAAAAGACCTCTGGGCTTCTTAGTCAAGCCAGCCCC
Organism: Corynorhinus townsendii; assembly: GCA_026230045.1. Lineage (NCBI taxonomy): Eukaryota > Metazoa > Chordata > Mammalia > Chiroptera > Vespertilionidae > Corynorhinus > Corynorhinus townsendii. The sequence continues at coordinate 111,494,000 of JAPDVU010000005.1, forward strand.
CCTGCTTTTCAGAAATATTTAAGAAATACCAATCAATACTTTTCTCAAGAGAGAAAGAAATGATGCCTTGTTGGATAAGATACTATTTATATTTGACATAGGAGAATTGTCACTATTACATATCAACTAGACGCCCGTTGCAGGAATATTCCTGCAATAGGGCTTCCTGGGGCAGTCTCCGCTGCCCCACCTGCTTCCCTCCCTTCTCCCCTGCCCTGCCTGCTTCCCTCCAGTCTCTGCAGCCCTGCTTGCTTCTCTGCAGCTTCGGTCCCTTAACTTCCTTCCATGCTGTCTTCAGTCTCTGCTCTGTGCCTGGATATGCAAATTAACTGCCATTTTGGGTGCATTAATTTGCATATCCACCCCTGATTGGCAGGTGGGCGTGGCTTGTGGGCCATAGCGGAGGTATGGTCAATTTGCATGTTTCTCTTTTATTAGATAAGATAAGAATACAGGGGATAAAATATGTGTGGCAATTCCCAAAATACTTCTTCTTTATTTCTTGATTAATATTCAACAGTGTAATAGTAGAAAAGTGACTGGAGCAGTTAACTTAAAAAATTCTTGCGGCATACAACTTTTTATGTATTATTAGATTATTACTTTAAAACTAAAATACAGTCTAATTGTTTATCTTTTTATATTTATAATTTTTAAAATTAAAAACAGCATCAATGTGTTTTAACAGAGATGTGAGTAACAATTTTGAAACAAACTGCAAGAAAATATTAAGACTCACTGGTCTGGCAAAATTTAGATTATTTGGGCCATATTTATAAAATAAAGTAGAAAATTAATATGACTTTATTCAATGAATGACTAAACAGAGTTTGCAGATTAAGAATACCTTGTACATATTGTTTGAAAAAAATTCTCCAACTTTGATGGAAGGAGGGACTCATACCCTTATTTTCTGTAAGTAATGCTAAAACTTCAAAAAATGTATTTTAGAAGCACAGTTAATAACTGACAGAAACAAGCAAGTAAGTGATCTGTAAAGTTTAAGATGTATACTTTAAGGTAGAGGAGGTCACTGTGACCTACTCTCTCTTACTATCTTTATTAGGGATTAGAGCTCAAGTATTATTATCTTTAAGTTAATGCTATTTCCACTCAGATAGTAGTAACTCTGACTCATGTATGCTCTTTGGAGACCTTCTCAGTTCTTATATTTAATTGAGATTTCTCTCTGTAAAGCAGAGTGCCTTTACCATCCCATAATGGTCGATAAAGATGGTGTTCTTTTGTATCAAGAAGGATAAATGGATCATGTACATAATAAATATAGAGTGCCCTGACTTAGGTAAGAAAAAGTTCTTTCTGGGAGAGAATGAAGACCGGCACAGAGAGAAAAACACACTGAAACAAAGGCTGAAGGATTGGATGTTATTCATTCATACCCTTCACATTCTGCTTGACATTTAGTTTGCTTATCTTTACTCCAACTCTGAGTCAGCAATGCTACAGCACACCTACAAATCGTATCCTCAGAAATGTTGCCTAGAATTCAGAATTAAAACTAATTCATGTTGCAATGCTTTAGGGTATCTGCCTCTAAATAAATGGCATTTGCATACATGCAAAATTTATTTTCATATCAAATTAACTGCATGTTACTAGAATTCCAAACCATTGCCCTTTGTACTTGTGTTAATTTTACAGGAAGGTGTAAGGGACATCTCAGATTATATACCAACCTCAGTCTGTGAATGAAAAGAAGACATAGTATGTAGAATATGTATTTTAGTGCAAACTAAAATGTCCACTGGTTGCCTTTCATTTTAGCAGTGACTGAGCCCTGGGTTTACTTTTAATCAGAGTGTGATTTCCCTTAATTCTGTGGGCACTGGCTTCATTCATTAAATGAAAACTTGCCACCAAAAGAAAGAAAATATCCTCATTTCGGGTACAATTCAAATGCTTTAAAGTTTTTTTTTTTTTTTTGTATTATCTCTGTCATTGTATGGTGAGCTCAAAATAGGTATACAGGTTTGGGTAATCTCTGATTAACTTACCTTTTATTATGCACACTCTTTCTCCTTAAAAAAACTTCCTTGTTTGATAGCACTGTCTCCAATTAGGGCACTTCTTTGTACTGAGGCATTGTTTTCAGAAGCCCCCTGTTAAAATGCAAATCTACCATCTGGCAAGCCTCTCCCTCACTAGCTCACACCATCACACAGTACAGATTATGCATCATATTAGATATGGAAGGGACACTGAGCTGGAAACTCTGACTCAGAAGACCCTTGGAAAAATCCCAAGTGGAGTGTGCTTCGGGAAGTGGCCCAAGGGCAGCAGAGCAGAAAGAGCAGTGAGCTGCATGGTGAGGGGAACTGAAGACAGATGACCCAAATGTGGCATTTCATCCAGGCCCTGGCTGTGACCAACTCCCAGAGACCCAGAATGCCAGAGCTGGGAAAACCTGTTATCAGGCACCTCCTCCTCACAACTGTGTAACCGGAGGTTGCAAATAACAAAATGACTCTTCCAAGGGCCCTCGGCTACATGCTCATCTTTAGCTCTTGAAACCCAGAGGACCAGCACTTAACCTACAGCCTTAGCATTTCCCTGTGCATAAGGCTGCATAATTATTCACATGCAATCATCTTGCATACTTGGATTTTACTTTCTCTAACTACTTTGAAATTCCTTAAAGTTTTCTTTTGTGTCTTTCCACAGCAGTCAGAGAGTTAGGGTTGTCCCTGCTTCAGTCACTGCTGCCCAAGTTCAACCTCCCCGCACACACACAGTTTAGTGAACAATAGATGAGTAAATTCCTCTTGAAAAATGCTCTTTACTGGGTATCATACAGTATGAGGAGATCATTGTTGATTGTGTTGGATGTGCTAATAATATTGTGGTTTTATAGCGAAATGTCCTTATTTTTGAGATATATGCTAAAGTATTTAGGGATTAAATGTCATGATTATTATAATTTTCTTTAAAACGCTTTAGCAGAAGGATAATATGAGAAGATAAGGTAAATAGGAGGTATTGTTACATTTAATTAATGTGTTATAGAAAACCGAAGAAGAACAAAGCAATACTTAGAGAGATGGAGTTACATTTATTACGCGCGGGTCCAGAGGAAAATGTCTCTCAAATTCTGGGCCCCAACATGCAGGAACCTTCCCTATTTATATGTTTCCACCTTCTTTGTCTCCCAAATATGGGGTGTTTCCGGCCCCTTTTACAAGTTCTTAAAGAGCCCGTATGTGCCGGGGCCTTGAGACCTCAACCAGAGGCCTGGCCTGGTGCCAGCACTGATAACCTTGTCTGGGGAAAGTTTAATGTCCTCTCCAAAGTGAGAGTAGCTTTAGCAAGCAAGAATTTTACAGAAGCCAAATAGCAGGGTTAATATTTCAAACAGCAGTATTTATATAAGATGGATGCTTCATTCCCCACTGGTTTTACGTACATGAGTCAATTCATTGACTCTTAGTCATTGTAGTTATATTTACCCCTGAGGACTATAATCTTAATTTTCTGCCTAATAAAGTTAGTGGGACTGCTTATAAGATAAGGGCCCGGAATGAGGGCCAGGAGTAATCTTTAGAGAGTCCGAAGAGTCCTAGACTCTCAATTTTTCCTGGGCTGTCTTAAGCTGGGTATGATGAAGTCACGTTGGGATTCCGTTGACCTTGACTGCCATGGAGATTGTCCTTTCCAGGTAGGAGTCAGTCCTTGGGTGACAAATTTCTTTACCCAAACAGAATCACCAGGGTGGAAGAGATGAACCAGACCAGAAGTTGGTACAGGAAGAGTGTCTCAAATGGGCTTCTGGATTGCTTCCTGGGTAGACTGTAAAGCCTGTAAGAACTTGAGTAAAGACTGGTTATGTATTTCAGCTTTTCTAGATTGGGTAGGTCGGGATCTGGAAGAGTCACTAGAATCTGTAGAGGCCCCACTGGTTTTAGGGCAGCCTGCCAGGCAGCTTCATCTGTAGCCCAGTTCCCTCTTGCTTCTGTGGAGAACGCTTACCTTATTGTAAATGCATACCTGCTATCAGTATAAATTGTTACTGATTTTTCTTTTGTCTACCAGAGAGCCTGAAACTAGGTGACTCGAGTGTTTCACATCCAGCACTCCAGTGTGTGCCAGAGTAAAGTCTTAACCTCATGTGGGGCAGTTAGGATTAGTTTCTGCCCTAGGATGAATTTATTTGCTTTTTCGATAAGCATAGCTGTGGCTGCTATCGCCTGGAGGCAAGTATGTCACCCAAACGCAAAGGGGTCAAGTCTTTTGGACAAATAGGCTACCAGCCTTTTCTCGGGGCTGAGACTTTGGTGAGTACCTCTTTGGCTATGCCCCTTGTCTCACATACATAGAGGTGGAAAGACTTAGTTACATCCTGTAGCGCTAGTTGGCCCATCGTCCTTGCTCTGCTCATATCTGTCTAACTGCCTAATATATTACCTCAAGGATCCTGGCTCTGAATTCTTTTAGGGAAAATGGACGTCAGTGGGCTCTTCTAGCTACTTCCTGCTGAGGCGGGTCAGAAGTTTCTCTCAGAGCCAAGAGATCCTTGCTGTCTGTCAGAGGGACAATGACGCCTGGGCACAGAAGGAGGTGGGCTTGTGACCTGGCGGAGACAAACTGTAACAAATGGTCTGAAAAGAAAACCTTTCAGTTTTAATAACTTCTATTGAAATAGAATTTTTCTCCTCAAAATTACCTCTATGCTTATCAAAAGAGCCAGATAAAGACTAATTTACCTATTGTATTTAATTTGGCCTGATTGTTTGCATAAACACAACAAGAATGGTAACTGACTACCTTTGCCAGAATTTCATGATTGAATCTTAATGTGCCCCGTAGGGACAGGAAGCCAAGTCATCCAGCTGCCGTCAGGCCGGCCTGTAGTATCTGCTGAGTTAGGTGAAGTCCTCACCTGTAGTGGCTCTACCCCGGCCCATGACCTAGGTTTCAAGGCCCATCTCAGTAGCCCTCCTACTCATCGTGGCTCAGAGTGTGTGGGGATCCCACAGGGACGCAGAGTCATCCTTATTGCTCCCCTTCTACTCTGACCAACCGCCAGTGATGGTAGAGCATGGGCCTGACTCTCCAGCACCAGACATTTTCAGAGCTCCTAAGCAGGATACCAGGCTTTTCCTTGGCACTCTTATTGGCTCCAAGTCTTTAGAGTTCAGGCAGGGCTCTTTAAAACATGACACTCCAGTCAAAGTTTCCAGTCAATAAAACCACTATTAGAAACCGGTCTTATTGAACTTATGCAAAGAAATGCATTGCCATGATTTATTAAGCATTGCCAAATTTCAGAGGAATTAAATAAGGAGAAAAATATACTGACCTGCTTTAAGATCTTCTGATTTTCCTTGTTAGTCCTTCCTATGGATTCTTCAGAGAAATATAACTGTCTTCAAATGACAAGGAGAAATTCAAAATGTGTCTATATTCAAGTAGACAATTATAGCTATCCTTGTAGTAGGGTTCCCCCTACTTAACGTGTCCTTAAAATTTCATATGGTCTCTGGGAGGGGTGACATGCCCTCTGAGACAGGACTAAGGGAGCTTTATTGCTTTACAGGGTCTCATATGTCATAGGACCTCACGGGGTCTGTAATTCCTGTAGCAAAGGGCTGGTACTCACTACTTCCCTCTGTTCCAAACAGGCCTTCCCCAGTTTCCTAAAGTTGAGGTTTGTGCCACCCCTGACATGGGCATGGTCACACAGGCCTGCAAGACAGTAACACTGGCACTGTGGCCACCTTAGGTAGACAAATCTTCTGCTACCATATATGACACATGATAGTGCTATACAAATATCTTAGGGAGGTAACTAAGGTCTATTCTTGACCTTCCCACACAAAGTAAAATTGTCCTTGTCTTTCTGGAGTCATGTCCATGAAGTCGCAGGTATCATCTAAGTCTATTATACAGTTTTCTGCAGGCCACTGTCAGGGCTGTGCATGGTGGCCAGGTCTTCTTTCTAGCCATAAACACAGCCTGTCTAATTTCCCTAAATTTTATTCTGGCACTGGAGAAAATTGTTTTGCTGTAAACAGGCAGCTTAACCCCTACATATCTGGGCTTGGACATCTGCCTAGAAAGCCGTAATTTATAAGTTTAACATGTGGCCTTAGGTCTTTCTAACCCAACAGGGTCTCTGCCATCCCTCAGTCAGACTCCTCCTCTCTTGGAGAATCTCAAAGTCCTGAAGGCTCCCCGGTCCAGGGAGAGTGCCTTTCCTTTGCTCTTTGACTTTAAGCTGCCAGTCCAAAACAGCCAGAGTTGCAGTTAGAAACAGCTCTACATATTGCAAAGTGCTTCTGTGGCAGTGGCTTGGGTATTAGGCCCCTTGTCTTTCTGCCAGTCCCCTTTGTGGCAGAGCAGCCACCAGGCCTCTCCCAAGGGAGTGCATTGGAAAGGGATCTCAGCCCCTCCTCTTCCAGCAGCAACAGGTACTGAACCCTTTCAGTACATATGAAAACAGGGAGATTTCACTAGCTCTATCTGCTGCTTTTACAGATCCTGGGCTTGCTGCTCTATTCCTGGGGCTGCAGGAAGGCTAGTAGCAGTCACTGGCTTCTGGTTTAACTGCTGCAGCCAGCAAGCCAAAGGCCTAAGTCTTGTATTGCTTGTTGTAAAACACTCATTACTCACTGGGCAGCAGCGGGGCAACTCTAGTGTCAGGTAAATGTCTGCTGCCCCCACTTTTCTCGCTGCTGTGGCTTCTTCCAGGGCCACTGCAGGCAGCTCAGGCATCCAGCCCCCCTCACCCCCTTCTTTCATCTGGCTCTTGGGGGATGAGTCTGCCTAGCAACCAGTTTTAAATCACCAGGGCAGCTAGAGTAATTATGCTTGCAGAAAACTTGAACCTCAAATCTAGTGAAGTTCTGATAAGACATCTGGACCATACCCCTATGTCAGCATAATTCAGATTAAGTAAGAAACCAAGAAACCAAGGACACCAGCAGAGCGGTCTGCAGCCAGTACAATCAACAAAAACCTATCTCATAATTAACTGCTGACAACCCCCCTCCTCCGACCCGTCCCGCAGTCCAGTTGCTTGTCTCTCTTCCCGATTGTGAGCCAGAGAAAGACAATTCCTAAGGAGGGGAGAAATAGAAACAGTGGAAGTTTCAGAGAAAACTACAGACTACCGCTGTTGTAGTGCTCCCTTTCGAAGGCTGAGGTCCGACCTGTGGAGAAAAATGACTCTTAGTCAGCCTGGAAAGATAGGGAGGAGAAAGATAAGGGTGTGTAGGGAGATTTCTTGCGAACTGAAAGCCTGGAAGGCCCCCTGAAAGAAAAGATCTTTAATCCAATTACAGATGCTATTAGAATCGGGGGTCCATAGATAGTTAATAATAACTTCAGCCTCAGTTCCACCACAGGTGGCTCACGTTGGATTATGATGTCACAGGCAGGGACAGGGCCTTTAAATCTCTCCGCCCTGCAGAGCTGTAAGCCCTGCCCCTTGAAGTCTCCGACCACCAAAAGAGATAAGAAAGCCATAAACAAAAGTTCTTTGTTCTTTGAAATGTCACAATACCTTTAAATTAACTCTAGGACTTTAAAATTTCAATTTAATACAGCAAATTCACAAATCAGAGCAAACTGAAACCTTATTTATATAAAATTAGAGAGAAATTTTTATTAGCTAAATGGGCTGATTCCCTTCCACTGTGATAGAGAGCAAACATCTCTGAGAAAAATAACTCAGCAGCACTGCCTAAGACGTTTGCAGACCATCACAGGTTCAGCCTTTAATAAACAAAACATTTTAGCCAGATGAATCAACAGAAATGCAGAATAAATCAAAGTAGCTTTCGCTTCACACAGACCAGTTAATGAGCAGATAATTATGCCAAGAAAGACAAACATCCATACTCACACTCTCTCAGTAGACTAGCCCAAACTGGAGTTGAGCAGAAAATGAAACAATGCCCAACTCCCCAGATGGGCATGGGGCACTCCCGGCACCCACGCCCCAGAACAGAATTCTCAACCAACATCTTGGTGAGAACCTACCGGAGGAGTTAAGACTGCGTCCAGTCCCCCTTCTCAGTAGCAAATTGGCTAGTCCCACACACACAAACAGCAGAGTGAACTCATAATTCCTTCACTCACCTCCAGAGTCCCACATTTATATACTAGCTAGTCCAGGTTTTTACTTCTACCAGATATTTACCCAGTGTTTAAACAGCCACCTGATTCCTGACTCCTGATTAATTTGCCTGAGGAAGCCATATGGCTTCCGGGGAGGTGATCAAGCTCCCCCTTCCACTCACTTGGAGTGGGCTGAACTGACGGGGCCCCTACCTTACAGATTCTGTCGACAGGTCCAGAAGTGTCTGTCCAATCTCTCCAGATGCTGGCCGGGTCCTGGGCTGAGGTCCGGGAGTGCCCGGAGACCCCCAGTTCAATTCTGCTAAATCAGCAGAGCGGCACCTCCTGGAGGCCTGTCCGGCCCCCCCAGCCTCAAACCTGACCCATTCACCAGAGGCCAAAAATGCCAAGCACAGCTGTTTCCCGGTCAGGGAACCAATAATGTTACAGAAAACCGAAGAAGAACAAAGCAATACTTAGAGAGATGGAGTTACATTTATTACGCACGGGTCCAGAGAAAATGTCTCTCAAATTCTGGGCCCCAACATGCAGGAACCTTCCCTATTTATATGTTCCCACCTTCTTTGTCTCCCAAATATGGGGTGTTTCCAGCCCCTTTTACAGGTTCTTAAAGAGCCCGTATGTGCCGGGGCCTTGAGACCTCAACCAGAGGCCTGGCCTGGCGCCAGCACTGATAACCTTGTCTGGGGAAAGTTTAATGGCCTCTCTGAAGTGAGAGTAGCCTTAGCAAGCAAGAATTTTACAGAAGCCAAATAGCAGGGTTAATATTTCAAACAGCAGTATTTATATAAGATGGATGCTTCAAATGGTGGACAATGATGGTGTTCTTTTGTATCAAGAAGGATAAATGGATCATGTATTCATTATATCACTCTTCACACTGTATGTTTGTAATTTCCATAGTAAAGAAACAAAACATTTTTAGAAAGAAAAAGAAAAGGAAAATTAAGAGGAAGAAGCTCCCAGGTAGCCGTGTTTAGGAGGCTGTGTGTTAAAGCATTTAGCAAAATTTCTCCTGGGTTCATAATCCCAAAGTCAAGTCCTGACATACCTGGAGAAAAGCCTGTGTCCTGTCCTGGAAATTGCATAAGCCGCCTTCCACCATTTCTGTCTTCTGTATTTTTTCCTTAATTGTCAAGACAGAGATATGAGATGGGAGCCTGATTCCTAAGGTTATTTTCCAGAGTAGGAGTAGGAAAGGCTATTGCTGCAGGTTTATAGCAAATATTTTTTTACTAACATTTGAGCATTTGTAACTGAAGAAATGGTTGTGTTGTGTGTTTGAGATGGCAATAGAGGAGATATCTCAGGAGGTACCTCTGAGTTGCTGACATGTTTTACTTAAAAAAAACAATAACATACAAATCAACTGATTTCCCTCAAAAGCCCTAATTTTAAATTTTTTAATTTTAATTTTAAATTTTCCATATTCATTTTAATCATAAATACTTTTTAAGATTATAAATTAATATACTGAAACTGAAATATATGGAAAGTAGGAGAAATACACTTCAATCCCATTATCTAGAAATAAACTCTGAAAACCTCATTTTAGTGTACAAGATTGTTAGCTGTAAATTTAGAGTTCCACCCTCACCTTCCTCAGTCCCCGCAGAGAACCTGAGAACTACAGTTCCCCAAATTCCTTTCGGTCTGGGAATCCAAGTTAGCATTTCCTGAATGAGAGGCAGGCGATTTGAACAGAAGGAAACCTCTAGAGGCCATTATTCTTTGAGAGAAGTGGCAGAGAGACTGAGGCACCCATGAGATTGAGCATGGCTCTCCCGTGGGCACTGGAGAACTATTCATTTGGCTGCCATTGACTGAGTAATTGGGTAGAGCTCTGAGATTACTGCGACTTGCAATAGCTCCTTTTGGAGAAGCTAAACCCAAATTGAATTCTTCACTCCTGGAATACGTAGAGTGTCTTCTGTTTCAACTGAACCCTGACCATTTATTATTCTTTTATTTTAAACATTTCTTTATAAATAATGCACTTCAAAATTTCTCATTTCATTTATTTTGTTCCACTTCTTAATAGGATAATAAATGTACTCTACCATCAAATAATTTAATGTTGGGAAAACATTTTGTTTAATCATTTGGCATCCTTAGTCATTTTCCAATATTTGACACTTAGGATTACTCTATTTTCAACAGCATCAAAAATGTTAAAATTCAGAAAAGTAAGAACAAATGTCCTTATATATGACTCTATCCTAACAGATATCCAGAAATGAATGTACTGTGACAAAGAATAGAATCACTTTTTAAGGCATTTAACATATATTGTTGGTTTTTTGCTTAAAAAGATTGTACAGATTAAATTGTCATTAGCAATATTTGACTGCTTTCATTATTCTGCTGCATCAGTAGTATTAAATAATATGCTCATTCTTGTTAGACTATGTATTCCGATATATATTTTAGAAAACATAGCCTGCTACCTCTTGTACTCTGTACAAACTAGAGATTCAATAGAAGTCTATTGACAAGATGAGAACAAGAAACTTGTCAGGGTCTTCACGGAAATAAGAATGTTTAAAATGGATGTATCATTTAGTTTACCAAGGAGTTCCAAAAGACAACAAAAAAATCTCTTCTCAACTGGAGTGGTGAAAGCTCCCATCGAATATTTCTGTCCTTTAGTGAACAATTGGCAAGAGTTTCAAGAAGAGCAGTCTGTTCTTTGGGGCTTTGGAGTGCCACATGGAGTGTCACATGCAGCTGGTAGCCAATGAGGCATGATGGCATGCGATCTTCCTATAGTTGTAAGATATAAACCTAATGTAAGTCACCTATAGATTTTAAGGGATATATTCTGCCTTTAAATTTTTTGAATAATAGTGAGATTCTTAGTGTAGTACTGCTCAAGACTTTGTGTGTGTAGTAGCTGGGCATTCTAAAAAAGAAAATCATCATGATTGTTTCTGTAGCTCTGGTCCATTGCCGGAGGGTGTAGAACAGATCAGTATACTGAAAATATTCACCATTTGTTCTGGTGATTCACAAAGTTTAAAGTTAGAGTAGAAATGGATGGAGAGCAGCTCTAAGTCAGGAAAGAAAAAGAAGAACCCCGTTAATGGTGTCTTAAGAACAAGCTCACACACATGACAGAATTCTTCTTAAAAAAAAAAAAAAAAAAAAAGAACAACAAACATTTAAAAATTCAGCAAGCAAACTTGGTTGGCATTCAACTACCAGGAATGTATTCTGAGCTTTGAGCAAGTTGAGTGAGGAATCACAAACAATGGCAGGACATAGAAGAGGAAGCTGTGAATTTCTGGGTTTTACATTTCTGTCACTTATTTGAAATATTTTCACACAAACACTCATGGCCTCATTTAAGTATTGCAAACATAAAATATTATATATAAAAATAACATAATAATGTAAACTTTAATTAAACATATACCAAGTAAAGTTGTATTTTGGTAACTTTGAATCTAATACCCATTACTTCCTCCTGCTTCTCCCTTGATGTTGACCTATAACTTGTTCTGTATCAAAACTCTTTGAATTTTGCAGAGCCAAGTTCTTGGTCTAAGTGCTCACATTTTCCTGCACAGAGAGTGCTATAAATCATAATTCACAGCCTCCCTCAATCACCTGATAGAGGAAGACCTGTGACATAAAATGGAAATAAAAGGTAATATCTTTTTTTTTGACACAATTTCTGCCGAAGTTCTCTTAACTTTCTTGCTTTATCTTCATTCACAAAAAGTCAGATAGATATGGATGATAATCATCTAAATATATCTCTTAGTTCAATTTCTTTTCTGGTTTATTTTTTTTAATGTTTTTTATTGATTTCAAAGAGGAAGGGAGAGGGAGAGAGAGATAGAAACATCAATGATGAGAATCATTTATCTGCTGCCTCCTGCATGCCCCCTACTGTGATTGAGTCTGAAACCTGGGCATGTACCCTGACCCAGAATTGAACATGATCTCCTAGTTCATAGTTTGACACTCAACCACTGAGCACACTGGCTGGGCTCTAGCTTATTTTTTTGAAGAGTGAAAAAAACTACCCAGGTTTCACTAGCCTCATCCTCCCCATTTAGCTTTGATTTAATTTTAGTTTTGAATGGTCTTTTTTGAGTTCTCTACAAAGTGAATTAAAATTTCTTAACTGACTAATCATTCTTTCCTCAACATGGTATGATTTTCCATCTGCTTTCTAAGAGAATTTTGAAGTTTACTTTAGCAAAGTAAATCTTTAAACTTCTTTGTTATATAACTATATCTAATTTAGAACAATTTATTTAAAATCAAATTAAAAATTTGTGCAGAAATATACCATCACCCAGAACAAGCTACATAAATCTGCAGGACCTGGTGCAAATTAAAAAGGTGGAATTTCTTGCTAAATATTAATTGAGACAGTATATAGCAACAGTAGCAAACCATTAAGCCAAGCATGGACCCTTCTAAGTGTGGAGTCTTGGGAGTCTGTACAGTTTGAACACCAGCAAGCTGGCCCTGCTTCCTATAAACACACACACACACACACACACAAAAGAACTATTAAAAAGAAAAATAAAGTTAAAAGCCTACTAATGTGAAGGAAGCTGTAGGTAAACTTCCGATGAAATTGGAGTCAGTGTGGCCTGTGTTTGATGGATAATAAGCCAGAAATCTTACTGTGTTCTACAGGTTTGCCATGACTCATGACTGGACACTGTAACAGGATTTCTTAACCAGGGCAGTATTGGCATTTGGACTAGATAATTCTTTGCTGTTGCGACTGTCCTATACATTATGGGACATTTAGCAGCATCCCTGTCCTCTATCTAGCAGTGTCTGCCCACCCAAACAAAGTTGTGGCAATAAAACAAAATATCTATTACCTGGGAGGCAAATCTCGGAACTAACTCATTTTCAGACTTTACTGTTGACAAAGACTCTTTCCACCAAACTATACTCAGGCTCCCCTGAGTCGTCCTTTTGACTGGATCTCGCCCTCAGGGTCTCCCCTTAATCCATTTAATCTACTTTTAGCAAGAATCCTGTTGAGTCTGTTTAGTGAAAACATTCCCACCTTGATATCTGATTAAATTCCCCAACACCTTCCTTGGAATCAATCCTTATTAAGCTCTCCCAATATCTCCTTGCCAGGGCCTTCCTTCAGCCAAGATCCTGTCAAGTACATTTAGCCAGACTCTCCCTTTCCCTGATACTTATTCTTAGTAAGTTTTCATCCTCTAACCCCTACCCTGCCCTTTGCCTATGAATCCCCACTTGTTTTTGTTAAGATTTAAGCTTTCCCAGACTGCAGTCGTCTTCTCACTAAAGTCTGCCTTACCTTTCTTTAAAACGTGAACAATTTTACTTGAAAACCATTCAAGAGAATATTCGGGGATGTTCGTTAAAAATTCAGATTCTCCAGGGTTTGAAACTTCAGAGATGCTGATAGCACAGGTCTTCGTGGGACCCACAGATATTCATTTAATAAGGACCCCAGGTGACTCTGATATAGCTTTTTTTAACTTTACACTTAGAAACAAAATACTGCCACATAGATGAATTCATGCAGATAGAGGCTCTACCATTAGAGGAGTAGAGCTTACTGATGGTTGGATGCTGTTGTCGTATTTACTTAGGACAACACACACACATATGGCCTCTAGATTCATGTGCGAGCCTCCAATTCAATTTGCTTTTGTAGACACAGACACAATCTGCTTTGAGATTAGGTAAGCACCCATCTGGCAGGGAGCAAATGCGGAGGCTGTAAAATGAAAGGTAAAGATTTTTCTCTGTCAGCAAGGCTGCCTGAAATAATGCTCGGATAATAAAAGTACTGTAGGACTGAGCATTTGTGATTCTTTCAGGGTGAATTGGAATGGATGGCCCCATTGAAACAATACCTGCTGTCAAATTATTAATGGAACGCCCCTTTCTTTCTAAGTTTAATTAGCTAAATCTTTTCTTGGTACAAACAAGGTCAAATATCTGAAGGGAAGCTCAATAAATTCACCCAATTACAGACTTTACAGAACTAAGATTTTTTAGAAACTGACAGAATTTTCTTACAGATGTTTTGGATTTCATAGGGTGGCGTGTTCAAAAATGTTAATAGACAACAACAATAGGGAAACCATTTCTTTTTGGGTATCCTCTCTTTAATTTTTCTGTGGCTCAACAGGTCCTTCTCAATATATTCCTGCCTCAGGGAGTCTGTCCCCAGGTTCTGCTCTCTGAGTTCACTGTCTTGAATAGCCTCATTCAGGAAGGCAGGGATCAAATCTGATTAGTCTCAATCAACAAATAAAGAAATCTCATGAATTTTAGTATTAATGTTACTTTTTTTCCCCTAATTACTCTCAGCTAATGACTAGCCAACCAAATAGTTAGCTATAACTTAAAACAAACAAACAAACAAAAAACAATTCCAACCAAGTGTCTAATAAACTACACTCATCTCACACTCACCTAGGAGGCCAGAAATATTTGAACCAGGATGGCTACAACCTTCTTTTTAAGTATCTTTTCTAAAGGAGATGGGCTCTATTAGAAACTGAAGGTCAGTTGAAAAGAACAAGACAGAGATACAGAATATTGTCATGCTGATTTCATAAAAATACAGGCTTGCATTGTGTTTGGAATGGTGTTTATTGTTGAAAAAATGTATTTGATCCTGAAAATTATCAATGCCTTTGCACACATCCATCTATAGAAAATGGTTTTCATTATATTTCACTGGCTTATTTCAAGGCATGTATATGTTCTCAATTTACTGGATGACACAAATGGCACCCATTGAATGAAGTCCTTCCAGAAAAGGACATGTGACTATATAATTTTAAAAGTATCAGGTGACAAATTCTGGGCATAAGGAGGTCTAAAATATTTATTTATTTCATTTTATTAATATGCCTAACATGGGTTAAGTTCTTTTAAAAATTCTTTCCAACCTCTATTCGTAATCAGAATAAAAAAAACTCATGGACTTTGAAATATAGTATATTTAGAATGAGCAAAAATTGATCAAGGAAATCTATGAATATGTACGCACATAAACATGAGTTTTATAAACATACATTTCAACTTTCTACACTTTATTGGAGCAGTGAAGAATTGAGTCATGCCCAAGTGGGAAAGACTCTAGATGCTGAAGCATCACATGGCTGTCTTGGTACAGAAAAATTATTTAAAACATACCACACATTGTTCTCAGTGTGTGTGTGTGTGTGTGTGTGTGTGTGTGTGTGTGTGTGCTTAATGTTTGGTATTACCTGAAACTTTTCTGGATTAGAAAGGCAAGGAATGTTAACAGCTTGAGAAAGAATTGGCACCTAGTTTGAGTCTGGGACAGGACTTTGTCTGACCACAGGTATAGATGTCTTCCCATGTAAGGCCACGAGACTTAAGAATGCAGGAGCTTGGATGGGAGAGAAATTCCTCTACATGAACTGCCAGCTTTCCCACTCTGATGGATTGGGTGAAACCTTCTCACACATCCTCATGGCCCCGGTGGTTGTAAACTCAGTCTCCTGAGCTTCCTGCTTCCTAAAGGCACAACTTCAGTGGTATTTTCTCTTGGGGCTCCAGGTTATCGTCCACTGAGGATTCTTTGCCAGAGTGCCCACTGTATAACTTTTCTTAGGTTATGTGGCCCGTGTTCCAGATACACCTAAGGATCTTGAGGTGGGGTGATCATTCTTGGTTATCCTCATGGGCTCTAAGTGCCATCACATGCATCCTTATAAGAAGGAGGTAGAGGCAAATTTAATAAATAGAGAAGAGTAAAAGACATGCAGAGGAGAAGGCAGCGTGAAAAGAGACAGAGATTGGAGTGATACAGCTACAAGCCAAGGAATGCTGGCAGCCACCAGAAACTAAAAAGGGCAATAAACAGATTGTCCTTATAGGGACTCTGGCAGGAGTCTGAGCTTGCTGACACCTTGATTTTGAAACTCTGAAAATATAAATGTATGTTGTTTTAAACTGAGTTTGTGGTAGTTTGTTACAGTAGTCATATGAAACTAATACAGGTTTTGCTATTAACAAGTGGAGTGCTGCTGTAATAAATACCTAAAAATTTGGAAGTAGCCTTGGAATTGGTAATGAGCAAAGCTGAAAGAATTTGGAGCAGCATGATACAAAAAACCTATGACTTTAACAGATTATTGGAAGAAATATGGAAATCTCAGGATGAAGTGGACAGCATAGTGGAAAAACCCATATATTAACCTTAGATATATCATCATAAACAGAATTTAGTAGAATTGTGAATATTAAAGATGCTTTGGTGAGAGATAAGAAAGAAATGATAAACTGGTGTTGGAAACTGGAGGAAAGGTAATTCTTGTTATATAGTGGCATAAAAAATTAGCCAAACTATGGCCTATAGTTTCGCAGAAGTCAGAATCCATAAGTGATGGACTCAGGTACGAGCAAAGTGATGAAGGGGCATACTGTTTTCTCCTTGCTACTTATAGTAAATAGTGAGAATCAAGAGATAAATTGAATTAAAACTGTTAAAAAACACACCAAGGCTTGATGAATTGAAAATTTCTCACTTTATCCAGATTGCAGAAATGATTAAACTAGGAGATTCACTGTTGGATGGCCGGCTCTGAAGAGATGGGCAAAGGTGTGGCTCATCACCTATAGGCTAATGCCTCTAAAAGATCAAAAGTTCAGAGCATTTCCTCACGCAGGATTTTTTTTAAGACAATAGATGCATGACTGCAGATGCACTTGATCATCTCAGCGAAGGCAGATCTTAGAAAAGGGCTAAGATCCTGGCTTAGTTGGGATGACATATCTATTAATACAAGGCTACCAAGCTGCTCTGCTGCTTGTTGCATATCATCCAGCAGATCCAGTAGAGACTGAACGTTTAACTATGGCCACCAACTTAATATGTGACCTGAGCTGCCCATTATGAATTGGGTGTCGTCTGACACACCAAACCACAAAGTTGGGTGTGTAGAGCAGACTACATCATCGAGTGGAAGTGGTATCTGTGTGACATTGCCAAGTACATCCTAAAGGCACAAGTTACATGAAGAAGTGGCTCACATGCCCATGGTCCCCAATCCTATCACATTGCGTTCTTTCTCCCATCCTGCACTTACAGCCTCTTGAGGAGCTCCCTCTGCTCAGTTGACAGAGGGAGGGGAGACTCAGGTGTGTTGTACAAACTATTTAGCACCATAGGCATGCACCACTCAAAAATGGACAGCTATAGCTCTGCAGTTCCTTGCTGGATGTGCACATAATTCGAATCCACAAAGGACTAAAAATGTGGTACATTTATTATTGTACGATTTGCATTAAAAACAGATAGAACACTTCTACATTTGAATTGGATATAAATGAAACCCAAATGTTCCCCTTATAATTTTACAAATTGCATGCTTGAAAATGTTTCCAAGGTTAGTGTCTTCATATGTTCAAACCCTGTCTTTCCTCAACAACTTGCACACTTGCTGGAGACCTTGGGATGCACTTAATATAGCCTTTGCCTTGCTACATTTTTCATATTGTTGGGTGAATCCAAACAATGGGCAAGTAGTAATATTCTTGGAAACCACTCTTTCATCAGGGTGGCTAACAATGACACCATTCTACATGGAGGTAACTGCTCATCACATAAAAATATTCCACTAAATCAAACGCAATATTTTTATAGCAAAACTTTCCTTTCTATAGGTCCTTAAAATACCTGCCCAGGGCTATTCTAAAGACCACTAAACACAAAGGGATGTGTGAAGGCATATTTGTTTCAGTGGAAATAATTAGCAGTCCTTAGCAATGGTGGTTACAATATTTTACTTTTTCATAGTAAAACAAATATGAGAAAATAGGTCTAGGGTTCCTCCCAAGGTCTCAGAAGGGGCTTTTTAAGAGTGAGGAGTCCTAAATATTAATCCCCATTAGCTTTATGGTACATCTACCTCTGCTTCATAGAAGATGTGTATTATATACTTAAGAAATAAAAGTAATTGCCTAGAACTAATAGGAGAACAATTTTCCAAGCAATGTGTACAGCATGCACAACCCCCTTAGAGACACTTGAGAGAAGATCACCCACGTAAAACTATCTCTGTGTGAAGAAAGAGAAGATAGTTAGAAGATAGAAGATGTAAGTCATAATTTTCAAGCATTTAAAAAATAAAGCTCTATCTGTTTATATCTATCTATCTATCTATCTATCTATCTATCTATCTATCTATCTATCATCTATCTATCATCTATCCAATACTGGGATAAGGTTGCAGAGTTAAATATAGAACTGATTATTGCTCTATAAAGCAATAAAAACATAATATTTTCTACCAGATAGAAATAACTTGCACCTCTGTGGACAAAAAGTTAGTGGCAAGTGAGCAATTTAAAAGTTACTTTAATTAATATTTAATGTTGATAATAGGTCAAATAAACTTCCATAGCCTGTGTCACCAGATAACCCATTAGGCAGACTTGCTTTATTATATATTAGTATGATTGAAAGGGCAGTTAAACTTTTCTAACTTACATTAAAGCTTTGGATAGTTCTTCTCAAGGAGTAATCTAGGGCACTCTTTAATTGTTAAGTGGTCTGACTTGATGTCTAGGACAAAGAAAAATATCTGGGATCTTCCAAAAAGTATTCATAATAATATTGCTGTTTTAAAATATTAAAATTCTCTGGTAGTAGGGAAAGGGATAAATTGTACCAAAAGTATTCTAGAGATTGCCTGTGTTAGATAGGTGAGGATGGGAGTTTATGTTTATTCTCATAGAACAAAAGTAAGTTGAGCTGGGATAAACTAGTTCTGACTTATCAACCAATTGACCAAGCTCGTTATGCTGTTGATAAGCAACTCAGTGGGTACTCATCTCTGTAGAGAAATTTTCTACTCTGAAAAGATTGATATTTTTATTTTTTATGACAAAATTTAAAGTTTCCACTCTGATTTACTGAAATCTATGCGGAAAACCAAATTTGTAAACATTGTAATATTTTTTTTCTGAATATTTGAATTACATAAATTTGATACTGTTTTGTAAGCTTATATTATTTATTTTTCCTTTCCTTTGAGATGTAGAAATATTTAAATAGTCCTTAGGGATATTATAATTTTAGACTCATTTATAAATGTTACTTTTTAAATGTGTGTGTGTGGTTTTTTTTGTTTTTGTTTTTTTTTTTTTTTGGGGGGGGATGCCTCACTAATGACAATGCCCCTGAATAACAAAAGAGTATCATGTATTTTTACAAAAACAAAATCTGGAGAAGAATCATTTTTAATTTCACAAAATAGAATGATGCATAGCTTCCATTAGCATGCAAAGATCTTGAGCTTGCTGTGGCTTTTCTCTACAGCAATGAGCTTTTCCCCTCTGTGGTTCACGTGGGAAGTCAATCCCGTCTTTCAAGCCAGATTTCCCCTGTTGGCAATTAATCAACAGAGTCTTCCCGCAACATCACTTAACTCATCTCCTGATGCCCTGCATGAGTCATAGCCCCGGAAAGGAAGCGTCAGCACACTTCACTAATGGGATCAAATGGCTAAAACGAGGGTGCACCCCAAGATTCTAATGCATTTAGAATTTGTTATGCTCAATCTAGAACAGGGTCCTCCAAATACCCGTGCATGCGATCACTTGTCTTTTTCTGTCTCTTGTGTCCTTTGGCATTGTTTATGGAGAGAATTGTTGAGGTCCACTTTTCTATTGCTCACTACCACCCCAATGATTCTGGACTTTGAAGTTCAAATTTGATTTTTGAACAACAATAATCTAGTGATAGGTGTTCTCAAGCCCTGTGCCTGATTTAATTCTGGTGAGTACTAGGAAATAATAGGTGGGTCAGTGCATTCTGTTGTTACTGTTGTTGAGCTGCACAATGCCATAGTTTGAAGCAACCAAAAATTAGACCTGCCAGATTTCATTTTGGGTGAGGTGTTCTCCAAGAAAATAGCAGGAAGAGCAGCATCAATCTCTCTCTCTGGGTCAAAGCTAACAAACGAAATAACAACCGTAGTTATCCACTGGAATCGAGTGGCATTTATTTCAAGAGTGGTTTTAGCAATTGAAACTTGTTGCATAAACTGTAAGGAAGGTAAGTAGAAGCAGAAAATTAAAAAAAAACAGCATAGCAGTTTCAGACACTTGATTCCTAAGCATGCTTTCCTGTGTGGTTTACCATAAAGCTGATAAACTGGCCTCCTCGCCTGGTGCTTGTCAGCTCATTTATTGGCACGTGCCAGTCAATCATAAACTGGTGGTGAAAAGCGGGAAAGAGATGTTATTTAATTTTGGCATATGCTGATGATTTCAAGTCCCAATTATCCAAGTGTTTTATATTTGTAAAATAAGACCATAAGTACTTACCCTTTTCTACACACACACACACACACACACACACACACACACATTATTTGAGAATAAAATCTAATTTGTATATGAAAAGTACCTTTTCTTAATGTGTGTACCACTTTTAACCTCTGCAACGTAATAATGTTTCAGACTCTGTGGGGAGGGGAAAATATTCAATTAGCAGACTTTTGTAAATACTCAGCTTGAAAGATGCAGATTTAATGGAATTTGTTTTTGTACTTTCCCCTTCTCTGCCACCCATGTATCTCACTAGAATGAAACCCAAGATAGTAAATGAAATTACCAGGGTCCCTTTCCTGAATAAGAATATTCAGAATTGCAAATCCCATCATATCAAAAATAGTAATGCAGCATTGGTTGTTTCTAGGCCTTGTCTCAAAGCTGCAAATTACGTAAAGCTTTGATAAAATGTTGCATGTTGTCATGATATCACTGTGAAATTATTTTTATCTGACTTGAAAAGCATGTAGTGATCGATCGAAGACCCCTCATTTTTATTCACCCCATGGACAGAATTTGCAAGTCAATGGACGTAAAGAATGTAAGCAAATACAAAGTTAGGTTTCACTCATTATGTCCAGTGACAAAGGAATTTAATGTTTTAAATGCCCTGGAACGGTAAAGATTATTTTCCATAAAGTGTGAGTGAAAATGAGGAGTCCAGTCATAAAACCCTTCTAGTGAGGTAGGTAGGCCTTAGAGATGCACAGTTCATATTTCTTTCAGGACATCTATAACAAAATGAGCTCTGGCGGATATAATACACTATTTGTTTAATGTCAATGCATTTAGAGTCTCTATTTATCAAATTATTTAAAATATAGTAATTTTATTGCCATAGCTAAAATTGTTGATAATTGCTATATGCCTTATGACACCTTTTTGTAGCTATTATTTAATCATTAAAAACAATCTGAGGAGTTATTATTAACTTCTTCTATTATGAATTTGTGGAAATGAAGGCATGGAGTTATTAGTTTGTGCTTCCTTCTTTCCCAAATATACAAACATTAAGATTGCTTTTAACATTTAATGGCATTATACTGAGGTATAGAATTACATAAAAGCACTTCCCCTTCAGAATGTCCAATTATCATTATTACTAGAGGCCCGGTGCACAAATTCATTCACCAGTGGGCTCCCTCGTCCTGACCTGCAGGATCGGGATGAAAACCAGCTCTCTGACATCCCCCAAGAAGTCCTGGATTGCAAGAGGATGCAGCCAGGCCAAGAGACCCCAATGGTGTATGATCAGGGCCAGGTTGGGACTTGGGAGGTTGGCCAGCCAGGGAGGGACCACAAGAGGACTCCAGGGCATGTCCATTCTGTCTCACTCAGTCCTAATGGGCTGGACCCCAGCCAAGCTAACTTACCGGTTGTAGTGTCTGCCCTCTGGTGGTCAGTGCATGTCATAGCAACTGGTTGACCAGTCAACTGTCTGCCCCCTAGTGGTCAGTGCACGTCATAGTGAGTGGTTGAGTGGCCTTAGCATATCATTAGCTTATAACATTTTGATTGGTTGAACAGTCAACTGGTCACTGGACAACTGGACACTTAACATATTAGGCTTTTATTATATAGGATTATTATTATTATTTTGGAATGCAGTACTAAAGTACAGGTTTCTTTTACCAGGTCAATTTGAGGCATGTGCATTATACATCAGTACTAGATATTCAAAGCAAATGAACTTCATCACGTAATTTCTTCCCTCCTGTACCTCGAGTTCCCACTTTCCTTTGCTGGTGTACAGATTTTCTGTTCATATATCTCCTATTTATTAAGACCTGCTTCAATGTCCAATGGTCATCTTGGTAAGAGGGCTCTCCTTCAGATGATCCACCAAACTCAGGTGATATTTTATTCTTTTGCTGCCATTGTTTGATACACACACACACACACTCACATACATACACACTCCTGTTTTGCTCTCCTAACAAACTTTGATATTCTGTAGAATAGCCATGAAATGTTAGTCTGTATTTTATTTCTAGGGCCAACACTCTGACTGAGGGAGGTAAACACCCAATGCATGTTTGTTGAATGAGTAAATAAATAAATCAAAGTGTATAATACTTTGATAAAGGTAGGGTTGCTCTTTCCATGAGAGTGCACAAACACAATAAAATAGGTTACTCTATATTTACATGCAAGTAAAGGTCAACCCCTCTCTTTCCCTCTTTCTACATACAAAGAGTGATGTTCTGTGAGTTCAGATTTCAGGACATTGTCTACCCCAAGCCTACCTTTCTGTAATGCTCTATTCATGCTCTATTCACATCTCTACTATTGCTGGTTTCCTCTCAGTTTGAATATCTGCCATTAAGGAAGGCTACAAGCTTCATTATAGAAATGAAGGTGTGTGTGTGTGTGTGTGTGATAAAGATGACCAATATCCATAGTTGTAAATTCACATCTCAACCAGAGCACAAAATTATCATTAGGTTGGAAATCTAATTGTTTAACTTCAAATTCTTTATACTTCCAAATGTTATTTTTCTATGCTGTAAAATCAATGTCGGGTAAGAAAAACTTGGTGACTTTTTAAAACCAATGACTTTCAACAATAATATTTTGCTAGCTTCGTAGGAACATATTACAATAATATACAATTTCTATTCTTTTATTCTTACTAGCTCTTTAAGTTTTGTTGTTTTTTTTTAAGTATGCTGACAGGTGATTAGTCAAACTGAGATCCAACTGCTCTCACTGTTTAATATAAATGATAAGTGATTGCTTTGTTTTGAAGGCATTTTAAACAAATACTTGAGTCAATTTCTGAGATGTATACTATAAGTTGTTGTAATATAGTCTCAACTCATTAAATATGTATATACATATATTTGCACATATGCAATGTTTCTTCACACTAAAGAACTCACTAATTTATTTTGTTTGTCCCAAATATATGCCCCATTAAAATTGAAAAGTGTTAGTAGCAAGAAATATGCTGCAATTTGATGATATGTCTACTATTTTAAACCTAATTGTTTTGCAAAAATATATAAAATACTAGAGGCCCAGTGCACAAAATTTGTGCATGGTGGGGGGTGTCCCTCAGCCCAGCCTGCACCCTCTCCAATCTGGGACCCCTCAAGGGATGTCTGCCTGCCAGTTTAGGATCGGGCCTAAACGGCAGTCGGACATCCCTCTCACAATCCAGGACTGCTGGCTCCCCACTGCTCGCCTGCCTGCCTTCCTGATTGCCCCTAACCACTTCTGCCTGCCAGCCTGATCACCTCTTAACCACTCTCCTTCCAGCCTGATTGATGCCAACTGCTCCCCTGCCAGCCTGTTTGCCCCCAACTTCCCTCCTCTGCCAGCCTGGTCACCCCTAACTGCCCTCCCCTGAAGGCTTGGTACCCCCCGTAACTGCCCTTCCCTGCAGGCCTGGTTCCTCCCAACTGCCCTCCCCTGCTGGCCATTTTGTGGTGGCCATCTTGTGTCCACATGGGGGCAGGATCTTTGACCACATGGGGGCAGCCATCTTGTGTGCTGGAGTGATGATCAATCTGCATATTACTCTTTTATTAGATAGGATAGAGGCCTGGTGCACTGGTGGGGGCCGGCTGGTTTGCCCTGAAGGGTGTCCCGGATCTGGGTGGGGATTCCTTTGGGGCGTGGGTTGGCCTGGGCAAGGAGCCTGTGGTGGTTTGCAGGCCGGCCCTTCCCCCCGGTGACCCAAGTGGAGGCCCTGGTAGCTGGGATTTATTTATCTCCTATAATTGAAACTTTGTAGCCTTGAGCAGAGCCAAGCCTCCTGTTCACTCTGTGGCCCCAGCCATTTTTGTTGGGATTTATTTATCTTCTATAATTGAAACTTTGTAGCCTTGAGTGGAGGCCTAGGCTGGCCAGGGTATGCGGAAAGCTTGGCTTTCTCCATTGCTGGGAAACCCAAGCCTCCTGTTCTCCCCATGGCTGCAGCCATCTTGATTGGGTTAATTTGCATACTTGCTCCTGATTGGCTGGTGGGCATGGCTTGTGGGTGTAGGACAGTGGTCAGCAAACTCTTTAGTCAACAGAGTGACAAATCGCAGCTTGTGAGCTGCATGTGGCTCACAAGCTGCATGTGGCTCATGAGCCACAGTTTGCCAACCACTGGTGTAGCAGAGTGATAGTTAATTTGCATATTACTCTTTTATTAGATAGGATGGTCAATAAATTTAGAACCAAATGTTGACAGAAGGACAAAGGTAAATTCATCTATTGTTTCAAAGTTTTTAAACAGGCGTCCTGGGAATCCCAGGGAGTCAACTAATGGGGTTCTGGATTTTACTCACTAGTCTGTGGGTATTTTCCTGTGTGTGTGTGATTTCCTTGACAAGAGGCCTTCATACTTATCCATATTTTCAAAGATATTCATGACCCCAAAGCCAATAGGAACCACAGACACATGAGTTGTATGCTTTAAATTTTTTTTTATTAATTTCAGATCATTGGGGAGTAATATCACTGGTGACAAAACACCGCCTTACTAATGTTAACTGTCCATTGTTGGAATGTTCCTTCAATAAGTCTGAGGTGAAACTTGGAATCTGAACTAGGTGACAACTCTGAAATTATTTCATAGTTATATTGGTGCAAAGAGTGAATATGTTTATGGGCACATAGTAGCACATAATCAAGTTCATTAATTCAGTTATTTTCAAGGTACATTCTGAAGTTATTAATTTACTTTAAGACATTTCTCATGTAGCCAGATCTTTATTTTGACATGAGACTTTATTTTTCCAGTTATTGTGATCTTTGCTTTCACTATCTTCTTTACTTTTATTGTTGACACCATTGCATATGTCCCCATTTTCCTCCTTTGCCCATCTCCACTCAGCCTCCGCCATGCCCCCCCCTTTTCCTTCTGGCCATCACCACACTGTTGTTTGTGTCTATGGGTTATGGATGTACGTCCTTTGGCTAATCCCTTCACCTTCTTTCATCCAGCACCCCCCCTCCACCTCCCCTCTGATGGCTGTCAGTCTTCCATGTTTCCATTCCTCTGTTTTTATTTTGTTCATTGGTTTATTTTGTTCATTAAATTCTACATATAAGTGAGATCACAAGGTATTTGTCTTTCTCTGACTGGGTTATTTTACTTAGCATAATAGTCTCCAGTTCATCATGCTGTTGCAAAGGGTAAGATTTCCTCTTCCTGGCTGCAAAATATTTCATTATGTAAATACTAGAGGCCCAGTGCAGGAAATTCATGCATGGGTAGGGTCCCTAGGCCTGGCCAGTGATCAAGGCCAATCTGTAGGGTGACTGGCGGGGCAATCAGAGCCCCCACTCATACCCACCTTGCCTGGCACCACCTGCTCACATCCTCCACCATCCCGCCACAGTCCCGCTCTCATCAGGGCCCATCGGGTCCAGCAGTGCCTCTACTGCTGCCTGCTTCCAGTGTCCCATCTCTGATGCCTGCCATGTTCTGCACTGCCCCCTGGTGGTCTGCGTACATCTAACTCTCGGTCGGTCAAACTCCCGCCCCTGGGGACAATTTGCATATTAGACTTTTATTATATAGGATAGCACAGCTTTTTTAGCCACTCTTGACTATATTATTGCCCTACTCTAATCATGTTAGTTCATTTCACCTTTCCATTACAAAGTAACACAAACTTTAGCTTAGTTTACATTATATCTACATGGTTTTTCCCTAAAATCATTACGGTTATGTTCCAAATCCATTTATCTATTTCATATGAATTTTGTAACTTTTCTAATGTGTCAATATATTAAAACGCCACCCCTAGACTCACTAGTTCTTCAGGGGTTTAAATTGAACATGTAAAAAAAAAAAATACCAGTTGTGATGTTAACAGGAGAGAAGCATTATTCTTTTTTTAAAATCCTTGTCCGAAGATATGTTGAGAGAGAGAGAGAGAAACGTCAATTGGTTTCCTCCCATATGTACCCAGACCAGGTTTCAAACCTGCAGCCTATGTATGTACCCTGACCAGGAATTGAACCCACAACCTTTTGGTGGACAGGAGACACTCCAACCATGTGAACCACCCAGCCAGGGTGACAAGCATTATTCTTTATGTCATGTTCCCAATAGAGGAAAGAAATATGGAGAAAGCTTCTTTCAGAAGAATTCTCTTTAATCATGTGGGCAGAAAGTATCTCTCCTCTGTGAGTTTCCATTTCATAAATAACATCTCACAAAATTATTGAGAGGGTAAAATGTGAAAATATATCTGAAGCAGGGTCACACGCCATACATTGCTGTACAAATGTTAAAATGTTATCGCTACATTTAGATTTATCTGACTGAGAATCTGACTCCATCAAAGGAGAGTTGTCTCTGTTTGGGGCTCTGTTTTGGATGACTTCACCCTGGAGGAAACAGCTTGCCTGAGGTCTGACGTGTAGTCTTGCTGCATGGCAAGCTCTCTCCGCTCATTTTTGGCAGCTTGTGCTGATTTATGGAGCTATTTGATTTATTTAATGTACCATGCCTTTGACTGTATATACTCTATAGCAGTCACTCCAAATGCAAACAAACACATCATCTGCTCCTTAATTACTCCCATCCCCGGTGTTATCCATCACTGCCAATAACAATGGGGCACGTGATTCATGATAAAATTAAGGTCAGCAAACTTGGGTTTGCAGGAGTGAAGAATAGCAAATCTCTTCATATTCCTTAACTTCAGGTTTCAATTCTAAAACTAGTTTTCAGGAAAATGATATCCAGTGACTTCTTGATCAAGATAAAAAAATAAAATAAAATATAGTATAATTGGACAAAGGAAGAAAATAAAAAGTAGGAGTAAAAGAGGAAAGTGTTGTTGAGAGAATTGAGGAAATGAAAAAATAAAGTTGATAACATTGTAGCTTTTAAGGGTAGCCATCCTGAGTTAAGGAAGAAGGTGATGTTACACACAGTTACTTGTAAAAGTCTCAATTTGCCAGCCTTTAATCCCAAATTACTATGTTTCAAGTTCTTCAGTCTTAGTCCACTTCACCTCTTTTGTCTATGATCCCTTATCTAGTCTCCATTTTCGTTTTGTTAATCCTAACTCTCCTTAAGCTTAGTAATGCTATACAGATGTGCTCTGGTAACACAAGTGTGATCTCTCAATGGTTTACTTTTGCAGGAAGCTTCCTGCCATTTGGATCCTTTCCCACACTTACAGAAAATATTCAAACTGAAGGATTAATATTAGTTGTTTTAGAGAAACGAAATGCAACCAATTTACTGTCAAATCTCTTATCAGAGCTATAGAATTTGAATTCTGTCCTCAATTTGTGAATGAATCCTATATAATAAAAGCCTAATATACTAACTGCCTGACTGTTCCACCGTTCAACCAGTCACTATGACATGCACTGACCACCAGGGGGCAGACGCTCTGACCAGTAAGTTAGCTTGCTGCTGGGGTCCCGCCCACTGAGACTGGGTCAAATGAGCCAGACACAACCTGGAACCCTCCCCAGGTCCCTTCCAGGCCCTAATCGTGTATCCGCGGGGTCCCTCGGCCTGGTCTGTGCCCTCTCACAGTCTGGGACCCTTCAGGGGATGTAGGAGAGCTGGTTTTGGCCTGATCCCTGCATGCCAGGCTGAGGGATCCCACAGGTTCACGAATCTGTGCACCGGGCCTCTAATATAATATCATATAGGAATATAATATAATATAAATAACATGCTATATGTAAATAACATGCTATATGCATATGCCTATCATATATATTTCAATGATAATGATATATAATTCATTCAATTGCATGTAGTCATGTATAGTTTAAAATTCATACAATGTTGAATATGCTCACACACTTAGGACAGAATACTATTTTTGTGCTCCTGTGAAGAAGATAGAACTTCTCAGCTGATACATAACCCTAACACTGATAGATAAATTCATACCTGGTAGCAATGGCAATTGCCACACTAAAATTTTCTGGGCTTTGTTGCTAGGTTGACACCCTGGAAATCAATATTTAAGAAAGCTTTGACACTCCAAAGGATCTGGAGTGTCATCAGATAGTATTTCCACTGTCTTTTACTTAGCCACTTCAGCCTCTTACATGGCATGGTTAATCTCCTAGAATAGTGCTTTTCAAGTTTTAATGTCTATTCAATTATATTGTACTAGAGGCCCAGTGCACAAAATTCTTGCACTTGGGGGGAGGGGGTCGCGGTAGGGGAGCTCAGCCAGGTCTGCACCCTCTTGCAGTCAGGGAGCCCTCAGGGGATGTCAAACTGATGACTTAGACCTGCTCCCTGTGGGAAGCAGGCCTAAGCTGGCAGTTGGACACCTTAGCACTGTCACGGAGGTGAGAGAGAGGCTCTCACCATAAATCTGGCTTCGGGCTGAGTGGCATTCCCCCTCTGGGAGCACACTGATCACCAGGGAGCAGCTCCTGCATTGAGTATCTGCCCCCTGGTGGTCAGTGCGTGTCATAGAGACTAGTCGTTCTGCCATTCGGAAGATTTGCATATTACCCTCTTATTGTATAGGATGACAGTAAAAGGTATTTAATCAATACTTGTTGTCTTAATAACATAATTTTTCTGTTCAATTGACCTCTATAGAAACGTTAACAAATCACTGAGTAAAATAAAAGTATTTTAAAATAGTCAAAATAAGAGCCATAAATATAAAAACCATTATTCATTGATAAATTGTATGATCCAATGCTCATATGTTTCTCATTTAAACACCACACAATCTTTTTGGTAAGAATTATTATCTCAATGAGTAAATGAGCTGCAGAAAAGTTAACAAGCTCACTAATGGTGCTTAGTCCTGCCTTGATGAAATGGCAGGCAGCATTGCCCCCAAGGGGTTCTGAGTGTAGGCCTATTCTTCCACTCTATCATGTGGTCCTTCAAGGGCTCATGGCTTAGCAGGAAGAGAGAATGCAAATGTAAAAAGTAATTGCAATTCGTAAAAGTTTGAGCAACTGTTTTTCTTTGTTTTTAAGTGAAGGAAATGGTCCCTATGTTCCAAAATTGCTTGCTAAGTAGATAGAACTATTTTGGTGATGGGCAATGAATTGTTCTGTGTTCAATTTTTAAAAATCAGATGTTCCTAAAGCCAATGAAAAATGCATCTCAAAAAAAGGCACAAAGTGACAAAGTTGAAAAGGGCAAGTTGGATTTTCTATTTTTACTAGAGGCCCGGTACACAAAATTTGTGCACTTGGGGGGCAGGGGTCCCTCAGCTCGGCCTGCACCCTCTCACAGTCCGGGAGCCCTCAGGGGATGTCCGACTAATGCGGAGGTGGGAGAGGCTCCCGCCACCGCCACTGTGCTCACCAGCCATGAGCCCAGCTTCTGGATGAGCGGCACTCCCCCTGTGGGAGTGCACTGACCATCAGGGGGCAGCTCCTGCATTAAGCGTCTGCCCCCCTGGTGGTCAGTGTGCGTCACAGCAACTGGTTGCCCCACCATTCAGTCAATTTCCATATTAGCCTTTTATTATATAGGATAGCAGTTCTCTTGCATAAAGTGATACATTTTGTGTGTGTTTTCTAAAATTCTAAAACATGCCTCTGATTTTTTATTTTGAAAGTATTCAGAGGACATCAGTTCTTCAAGCGAAAATTGTCACTTTGAGAACATGGATGATTTATCAGGTATGGAATTTTTTGTTTCTTTTGCAGAATGTCTAATGAGGTGAGATTCTTTCCTAACAGCATCATACAGATTAGTATCAAGAGTCTGAACAATACTATTGAAATCAAGGACATTCTTCAGAAAAGCAATCAATTGTTATGGAATAGATAATGTGTTTCTTGCAAAGCAAGAGAATAACTATCATGTGGATGTTATTAATCTTCCTTGAAATCATTTTAACATTCCAATGTGCTGTGTTAAAGTATTTTTTT
This sequence comes from Corynorhinus townsendii, assembly GCA_026230045.1. Lineage (NCBI taxonomy): Eukaryota > Metazoa > Chordata > Mammalia > Chiroptera > Vespertilionidae > Corynorhinus > Corynorhinus townsendii. The sequence goes on from JAPDVU010000005.1 coordinate 111,524,267, forward strand.
CCTTTTTAAGGGAACACAAAAAGTGTACTGATTTATTGTCAAATTACAGACAGCTGTATGGCTCAATCAAGGGCATTAAATTAACTATTTTCCAATAAGTCAGACTAATAGCTTGCACCGTGAAGTATAAATATGTCTTAAAGTTCCCTTTTGTATTGTAAAAGGAACTGACTCTATTTAGTAGCCAAAGTCAGAAATGCCTATAGGTGTATATGTGTGTATATCATTTTTATAAATTAATTTATGCCTGGGACAAATATTTTTTTAAAGGAAAACATTTTAAATAGATTCATGCTAAGCAATGAAAATGCTTTTCTTCAATGCTATCCGATTCTGTCATTTCCTTGTGATAATTTTAATTTAGTGGCAGAGATTCCTACGAGAATATTGTGAGTGTGTTATTGCTTCTATAAATCACTTTGGTTGTAATAATCCTAGCTTTCATGGGCACTTATAAATTATCTTTATTTAGGGATATCATCTGTAAATTGATCTAAAATAATATTTATTTTATCATATATACTTAATACAAGAACTGTCATGTACTTTTTAACAAGTTAAAATCTTATCTTCTGTATTATATTTTCCCTGTGATTTTGCTAAACTATATTTGTATTTAACAACTGCCAACGAATTGCCGTGATTCACTCAACACTTGTTTTTTTTTATTTACTTAGTATGATCTTACACAGAATTCACTTTGTTTTATTTGACAATCCTTTACATTTAGAGGGCTTGACTTCATTTTGAATTATTAGCACATTAAGGATAGTGATAGATTATGCATATTCATCATTTCTTACAGTTGACTCTTTGATGAGGAGTGGGAAAAGTACGCCACTACAGTAACTAACCATTTATTTCAAATGTGGGTTTAGTATTTCCTCAGCAAATATTTTTAAACATTGTGGTGAACTCTTGGTATAAAAAGTGATGAAAATACGTCTCCTGCCCTAAAGAGTTAATAGTCATGGGATAAACATCTCTGTGGAAATTTTAAGTAAGCATGATAAGTATTACAGTAGAAGGGTACTGTTGCAGAAAACTGGAAAAAATCAAGCAATGCTTAGAGAGTTTGGAATTACACCTTTTTTTTTTTTTAATATTCACCGGTGGGCTTAGAGAAAAATGAATTCAAATTCTAAGCAGAGCTACAAGCAGAACTTTCCTTTTTATTAAAGAGACAGCACTAATTGTGCTTAGTGATTATCTCACTGGTGGCCTTGAAAACAACACAGTTCTATCCAATTAAAAACACAGTTCTATCCAATTAAAAAATACATCTGGCATGGCATTGAAAGTATGGTGTATCTAGTCTCTGGCATACAAGGTCAGACAGCTAAGTTTATCTTCCTCATTATTCAAGCAGGCTAGAAGGCAAAGTTATTTTTTCAGAAATAGGGGCTTTTTAAAAAAATAGCAAAGTTGACTTTACAGAATAAGGGACTATCTAAACAGCAGAGAATTTCAAGCCGTAGTTTTACAAAATAGGGGTTATCCTTCTTAATACAAGGTTCCCAACTCTGTATGTAAAATGAATTTACCAGCTCTATCTCCAGTAGTCAATGAGCCAGTAGCATGCTGAAGTTTTGTTTGGATTATATCAGAATTATGCCATACAAGCCAGTGCGGGAAGCCAGGGAGGGGAACAACATACCTGGTGACGATGAGGCTTATAAAGTATAAGATATAAAGCTGTGTAAATTCATCATCAAGTGCACTGCCTAATAAGTGGTATTGATGACTATTTATTGAATGGTAAAGTGAAAGATTCAATGGAATTATAATGACTTAAACCTAAACGGTACATGGCTGACTAAAGAATGCCAAGCAACAATCGGGTGTTTTGAAGAGTGTTTGTTTCAAGAACTACCTGACACTAATGAAACTGTATCACATAGGTGACTCATCTACTACATTTCAGTGCTTATTTTTTTTTTTTAATTTCAGTCTGGGACATTAGTATGCTGAGACATCTCACAATGGATGCACTTCTCTTGAAATACTAATCAAACCAAACAACCAACCAATTAGGTAAGGAAAATCATGTTATTATCTCTTTAAACATATTACTGTTTCACTTCAGTTTGTTTCTATACTGCGTCAACTGTAATACCTTAGTTGATCAATTTTATGGATAGATCAGGGCTATGAGCGAGGATGAGTTGCTTCATAACTCTTTCTAAAAGAGTTAACTCAGTGAACCAAAGTACTAGGGCTGATGGATCATAATGCTTATAGGACAAAGTAACTGGTTCCAGGCCTCCTAGAGGGCTAAGAGGATCAACATCACCATGTTTGTACTTTTATTCATCACTTCGCAGTGTGCCATGCACTTGCAAGACTGCATCTCAAAGAAGGTTATAGTAGACAAGGAATGGAAATTTAAACTGAGATTAGGGGATATTCTGGCTATCATTTTAAGGGTAAGGCTCTGTCTTTGAGAGATTTTTAACCAAATGAATGCAACATAGGTTTAGGTTTAGGGTAGAAAATAGATTTCCCAGAGATAAAGGAAGCACGGAGAAGTTATGCACATAGTCAGGAGATTATTGTGGTTTTTATCAAGTTGGGGGAAGAGAACACTTGTGAGAAGTAATTGACTGCCAATCGATTCATTGGGTAATATTAATTGTACTTGATAATTGACAGGATATAATGTCAAAAATAGGAGGAGTCAAGATGGTACCTCAAATTTCTGCCCTGATTATCTAGATGTCTATCTGAATCTAAACATATGAGAAATGAAGTTTGGGGAGAAATATTAGTATAAATTGGGACATGTTTCTTTTTAGATGAATGTGAGATATGCACAGGAACTATTGAACCGATTGCAGGGTGGTGGGTTCAAGGACAAGGTCAAGGGTGGAGATACACATTTGAGAATATCCTGCATATAAATTGCATGTAAAATGACTGATTGCCTATATGCCTCAAAAAGTCATTGCTTACACATGTGATATGTTCATGTACAGGATGTATTTTATAAACTAAGCTAAATACAGCAAAGTTCTACTTTGCAAACATTTAAAAAAAAAGTTTGCAACCCAGGATTCGGTACATGTGTTCATCAGGCCTGTGACAGAGAAAAAAAGGTAATTTGTAGTTGCCTGGCAAAGTTACTAGCATACAGGAGGCCACGCAAAGAAAAGAATAGCAGATATTTGAAATTACTTAGATGTAAATGTTATTTGCCATATTTAAATAATATGGAATTCCATTTTCTTAATCTCTACAAGTTTATTATTAATTGGATTTAATTAACTGAATTGAATTACACTGTCTTTTTTTTTTTTTTTTTTAGGTTTTTAAACTACACATCTGAATGTGTTAGGGTCAAGTTTTGTCCTTTGCATGCAATGGACTGACTGCCAACTATAATTTAGAAGTCTTTAATGAGACACTCTACAAGAATTCAAGGCTCCACACACAGAGGCAAGACAGACTGCCATGAATTCAGGAGACATTTTAGGTTTATATTGTACTCACACAATCCAAATATGCTGGATCTGCAAAAAATAAAGGGGGAGAGGGTAGGGGACAATCTTACAGCAGTTATATACATATTTTTAAAATATATTTTATTGCTCTTTTACAGAGAGGAATAGAGAGTTAGAAACATCGATGAGAGAGAAACATCGATAAGCTGCCTCCTGAACACCTCCTACTGGGGATGTGCCCACAACCAAGTTACATGCCCTTGACCGGAATCAAACCTGGGACCTTTCAGTCCACAAGCCGATGCTCTATCCACTAAGCCAAACCGGTTAGGGCTACAGTCATATTTTTTATCTTACACATGGGATACCAAATGCATATATTCTTGTTTCTCAGTGCCATTCTTATTTGTTGCGGCCCATATTGTATTTAGATTCAATCAGGGTTAAAGCATTAGCAATTTTCAAAAATTCATAATTTTAACTTCACCCTCCCCATGATCAATAAAGAACCATTATTTGTTTCTTAAACTTTCATTGTTTTGAATTTGAAATATATATATTAGAGGTCCAGTGCATGAATTCGTGCGTGGGTGGGGTCCGGCCAGCCTGGCCAGGGGGAGGGGACATGGGCAGTTGGCCAGCCTGCCTGCTGGTCAAACTTCTGGTCGAGGGGACAATGTACATATTAGCCTTTTATTATATAGGATATACACTAAGTGGCCAGATTATTATGCATTCAGAGATCATAATAATCTGGCCACTCAGTGTTTATACACACACACACACACACACACACACACACTATATGTATATGAACATTACACTATTTTCCTTAAGGTGGATATATCACAATTTATTTGGTCATTCTCTTACTGAATAACATTTAGGCATTTCACATTTTTCCTAATTAACAGTATGTACTAGTTTAAGTCTATATATTTGCCTAAGCATCCAATTTTGCCATGCCTCATAAACATCAATTTGAGGTATTCTTATTCACTTTATAATATAAATAATAAATATAAAAGATGTAAATAATCTAAATAATTACACATTTTGGTTTTATTATTAGTTCAAATGTATTCTTTACTCTAATAACAGTTTAAAATCTTTATTTTCTAAAATTATTGACTTCAGAAATAACGCTACAACAAATAACTTTGCTATAATTGTTATGAATTTGTTTTATGAGTATTTTTTCCACCAGATGCAGGATTTTGTCTTAGTGTGAATGTATACTTTTAATGGCCTTCAAAAGAGGTAAAGGATTGTGCTAACTAATATACCCACTAGAAATTATACGTATGTATTATATAGTATTATATATTATGTATACATGTGAGAGATACTAGCATTTGTTTAACAACCATCACTGGTTTACATCATAGATAAATGATAATCCAAATCTTTCACCCTGCCTCCTTCCCTAGCATCATCATGGGAGAAGATTTTCCCTTATTTACTAATTGCTGACCAATCTTTATATCCTGGATCTTTCCTACTCTTTAGTTCTCTGCTTAAATTAAATCTCAGAAAGTATGAACCTGATTTGTTATTTGAATTAGTTCCACCTCCAGATCACTTTTCTTTCCCATAGTTTCTTTCTACTTCATTCGTCGCTGTGCATTCAAATTCTAGTACAGTATCCAGAAGTTAGGGCTAGGTGAATATTCATCTGCTGAACTGATAGACAGATGAATGAATAAATGAATGAATTACTAGTGGTAGGAGACTATTTCATTTATTGCTAAATAAATCTCTAAATACATATAACCAATAATAGAACACTTCAAGATTTAATGTAGTTACAAGGTTTAACTTTATTTTTTTAGGTGAGTCAGTAAATTAAATAATTAGGAAACCTCCAGGTGAAACACAATTTAAACAAGTAATAAGTAGCTCAGTGATAGAGAACTCTTTCAATTCATCATGTCCTTGAGTTATTCATTGACACTGAACCAGATAAAAAAAATTGGGAGAATGATATTTTACTGTTAAAAAACCTACCACACAATGAAAATGTTTAATCAATTTAATAAGCATTTTTTAAACATAATATAAGAAAAATGATTATTTTCATAGCAACATTAGAATGTCCAAGTAATTGTAACTGCAATAAAAAACTGATTGCTAATGAATTCTGTTTTGAGATCTAAGTAATATGCAATGTATATTTTACAAATATTTTTTAGACATAAGACTTTTTAATGTTAACAACTGACAACTCTATTCTGAAACAAATATAATATTAAATTATTTTAATTCATTTTCCTCCTGAAGATTTTTCTGAAGATGTGGTGGGCCTTTACTATTAATATATAGTGCTATTAAAGGATATGTTTCCAGAGTTGCAGCTTATTAAAAAACGGCCAACTAGCGTAGTCTGAATGATTATTGTTCATTAAAAACATAACTAATTTATCCATGTATGTCACCATAACAGTTATATTTGAAGCCTAAAGAATTTGGAAGTTATTCAGTTCATAATTCTCAGACATCACTAGTTTTTCTCTCCTCTCCCTCTTTCTCTCCACTTCAGTTCTGCCTTTCATTTAAAAGAAACACAATTGTGGATTTTAACAGAATGGTGTTGCTATCCTTCCATAAATAATAGTTACCTTCAAGTGACCTTTAGGGATATCCTGTTTACTGCCCTTTTTGTGGGTGCTCAGATTTCAGCTCAACTTTACAGGAAATACACGTTAACTTTTCATGACAAGGTCCAGGTTGTTCTGATGAATGTCTCTCCCCTGGTTCTGATTGACACCAGCGGGCTGTGGAAGATGACAAATTGTCAGACAACAGATCAATCTGTTTTCTCCATTAAGTAATGAGGAATGAAAGGGCAGCGGCATGGGGCAGGGGTGCTTTCTGCAATGGCCTGAAGGCTTACTGAAGATGTTTGTAAATCAAGCATATTAGTGGTTGGGGTACACTTATATATGCAGTGGTGTGCGTGTTTGAGTGATGAGAATCAAATACGCCACTGATACTTTCAACAATAAAACCACAAAAAAATAGAATGAGAAGAAAGGTATTGAACAAGCTGTGAATGTAAAACATAGTATCCCCTGGGAATGGTAAGAATATGCTGTGGAGAGAGGTGGAAGGTATTAGTAAAACAAACTGAAATATAGAAGGTTGAAGATTAAGAAACTACATTCATTATTAATTGCTTTTTTCAAGTGCTTTTTTTTAAATGACAATGAGGATTCATATGGAAAGATTGAATTACAAAATATTTGTCTTGGGGCACATTTCATGGAAGCTGTGCCTGGGATATTTTAGGCAATATGTATTTTATCTAATTTGTCAACTCAGAATTCCAAATAAAGGAAAAATTTACAGTTTTAAAGGAAATTATAGGTATTTTTCACTATTTTCCTAGACTCAGCAAACATAGGATTTATGTGCCACCTTTTGGTTACATGATGTGCTGGATATAAAACACTCAGAAGGAAAGCTTGAGATTTAGAATGAAAACATGCAAATGCCATGATTATTAGGTAACCTTTGAACCTGCCTTCCAAAACAGGTATATATCACTGTAGGAATGATTTTGTTTCAATGTGGACACCATGTAGGTAGTGACTGAGTTTAATTAAAAAAAGAAAATTTTATAAGGACAGAAGGATCATCTCAAACAGGAACAGGATACAACTAAGCCATAGAGACAGAATAAATCGGTCCCTGAAATGCTTTCCCTTCCTCTCTCTCTGTCTCTGTCTCTCTCTCTCCCTTTCCATTATTTATTTTATTTACTTATTTATTTATTTATTTATTTATTTTTAATTTAATTTTATTTTTATTGTTTTAAGTATTACAAATAGTAGTACATATGTCTCCTTTTTTTCCCCCCTTCATCTCCCCCCGACCTCCCCTACTCCCCAGGACATGCCTTCACCTGCCCGCCCTCCCCCCCGCCCCAGTGTCTTATATCCATTGGTTGTGCTTATATGCAAGCGTACAAGTCCTTTGGTTGGTCTCTTACAGCCCTCCTCGCCCAACCTCCCCTGTCTTCCCAATGTAGTTTGACAGTCTGTTCAATGCTTCTTTGCCTCTGTATCTTTTTACCACCATTTCTTTCCTTTAAAAAGTTTTGCCTTTGCAGACTGGAAATAAACATATAATAACAAAACAAGACAAAACAAAAAAATGTTTGAGTCCCAATTTCAATGTCCAACAGTTCCTTATGTGTACATGTCAGCAGTGATATCTGGATGGTGGGCACATGGTGGCAATGCAGGTCCGACCCTCTCTGGTTTGGTCCTAGGTAACCTGCAGCGGTGCACAGCTGCTGACTTCTCTCATGGCAAGGCGTTGTCAGCGTCTTCCATCTCTGGACTGTTTTTTCCTCTTGTCTTCGTGGTTGGAGCACTCCTGTCAATTCCTCTCTGTTGCAGGAATCCATCTGGTCTTGGGGTTGTTTTCTGAAAATATACAAATATATTCTCGACCACAAGTTAATAAAGGAATCTTTTCTATATAATTGATTTAGGATCCTTTTTATTTTTGTTCAAACAATTTTCCTTTGTCTTATTTAGACACCATGTGTGTTTTTAATGGCCGTCTTGCTGTTAGCATTGCAAATGAACCTTAATTTGGTAAAGTAAAAATTTTCTAGATGTAATTTACTTATAGGATATTTTTCCTTACATGATATTGCCCTACTATCCCCCCCTTTTTTTTTTTATTAATGGAGGTTTTTGTAAATTTTATAATGCAGTCTTGATAACTTTAAATTTAAAAATTTTTTTCCCCCCACACATATGACTGCTTTAGGTTCATTGCATATTCAGGAATTTTACCATGAGATGAACTGCCTATAGAAATTTTAGTTATTACTTTAAGAACAGCTTTTTGTCCAGTACTTGAATATTCATTTATTTCAATTAGGCTATTTAAATTAATCTGAAAACTCGGTTACTATTTTACTGTCAAATTTAATACTCTACCAACAATCTTAGTTTACCCTGTAAATATTAGTGGGAAGGATTATTTGCATTCTTGAGTGGGCCCTGAGCATTCCAAATGCTCGCTGAATTTAGATATAGGGCAACTGCTGTCAGCCAAGTCTCTTGTCTGTTACCTGGGTCCCGATCTGAGCTGAGCCAAGTCTCTGTCTGTCCCCTGTATCTCGATGTGAGCTGGGCCAGGTCTCTTTCTGTTGCCGGGGTCCCGATCTGAGCTGGGTGTGGGAAGCGCAAAGCAGCCATGGAGGCAGGAGACCTCCTTTAGAAGGGGGTGAGGGTTCAAGCCCCTGCCATTATTTATTTTATACAACCCCTCTATTCTCTTCATGCAGACCATATACTGCTTTCTCTATAGGTACTCTCAATATTTTACTTTTTAAACAAAAGATCTTCCCTCTCTGAATGTGCAGCCACATAGAAGGAATTATTGAGTCTTTTTTCCGAATCACCAGACCAAACTTTGACTAACACAACTTATGTCAGATGCCCAAACCTGGACCAATCAGTTGTGGTAAAAAAAAAAAAAAAAAAGGTGAAAAGCCCATATTATGAGTGTGCCTTTGACTATGTAGACAAAGGGAGAGGCTAATCCCAGAAATTGTGAGGCAATTGCTCCCAAACGGGGCTGTATGACAGCTGAAACAATGCATTTCTAATATAAAGAGTGTTTTTGAAAAATTCCAGTGAAAGAATAACTATATATGGAAACTTATATCCCATAGACTTTCATTACAAGATTGTTTATGCCTCTGGAAAAAATGATCTCCCCTGAAACAAATACAAACCTTTATTTCCATCAGATATTTATAACGGCATATTTTACTAATTACAAACGAGTGAAACTCAGTCCATATGGAACACCTGTCTTAAAGGTTTACAGATGCCTTTAAGACATTTGGGGATGAGCGAGTCAGTCTGTACTAATCACACATGGTTAAAAAAACACACAACAAAAGCAACAATTAGAAAGTTCGTCATAAGAGACAAGGTGTATTGAACTATTTGCTAAATGAAAAGAGTTTATAGAACATAGGTAATAAACTACATGATGAAATAAATCTCTGGCCTAGAAATTATATAATTACAATTTTAGTATGTTAAGTTCAAATGAAATAAATGAGGGCATCAACAAAAATTCAAAGTCAAATCTAATTGATAATATGATCTTTAGTTTCCTCACTTTTTTTAAATAAGCACCTTAAAATTAAATTCATATTAGAGGTCATCTAGTCCAATTTCTACACTTCCCAGAAATTTTTTCTGTTATCTTTCTCTCTATCCCTATGCTCAAATTTCTCCATGACTGCATCAAATACCAGGATTCCCAGATACTCTACTTTTTCATTTCACATCTAGACATTCTCCAAACTTAAGCAACACTTATCTCATGTTAGAGAAAAATTAATAGACTCAAGAGTATTGCAAGATAGAACTGTGGGAAAACATAGCAGTGGAATCCAATTTGTATTTGGGGAAAGAGACAATGGATCCCAAATTAAATTTAATCTGTATCTAGATAGAGATTTGAAGGACAAGTAGATATTAGCCTGATGGGCAAGCCAGGGAAGAATGTTCCAGGCAGAAGAACTAGTTCTGCCACAGAGAGAGCATGCTTAATACAAGGAATAAAGTATGGGGAGGAGTAAATATTATAGAAAATAGAGTCCTAGCTGGTTTGCCTCAGTGGATAGAGCATTGGCCTGCAGACTGAAGGATGCCGGGTTCAATTCCTATCAAGGGCACATGCCCAGGTTGCTGGCTCAATTCCCAGTAGGGGGCTTGCAAGAGGCAGCAGATAAATTATTCTCTTATCATTAATATTCCTATATCTCTCTCCCTCTCCCTTTCTCTATGAGATCAATAAATAAATCTATATATTTAAAAGCCTGAGTGACCCTTAAAACAGGTGGATTGGTTGCTATGATGTACACTGACCACCAGGGGGCAGATGCTCAATGCAGGAGCTACCCCCCTGGTGATCAGTGCACTCCTACAGCTAACCTCCTGCAGCCAGCGTCCCCTTCCCCCCCCCCCCCCCCCCGCCCTGCTAACCAGCCTGATCGGCCCTGATCAGTACTGGGTGAGAGGGCCCCAATTGGCCCTGATCATCAACCAGGCCAAGGAACCCCAACCATACACAAATTCATGCACCAGGCCTCTAGTCTATAATAATAAAAGTATAATATGCTAATTAGACTGGACATCCTTCTGGACGAAGCTGGGGCTGCGAGGGAAGCCCGGGTCCTGGGTGCCAGAGGGAAGCCGGTGCCGGCAGCCAGGGGAAGGAAGGTCTACTTTTGCAGAAATTTCGTGCATCAGGCCCCTAATATTTCTATAAAAGAAAATAGAAAGAAGTTTGGAATGATTCTGGAAATAATTAAAACAAACCAAACTGAAGAGATAAATAGTCCAGCTGATGAAAAGTCATATAAAAGGTGCTAGCCAAACATGACTTCATTTTAAGGTCAATCAGCAGTCATTGAAAAATATTCAATAGGAAATTTATTTGCATAAGAACAAAGAATTAGTGGACATTTTTGATACCAGCAGGGTGTTAAGGAGTTGTTTTAGATGGCCAAAGAGCTTGTACCCATCCACAATAATTTAAACATATATATTGAAAACCTACTGTCAGAAGCGCAGATATTTTATTTAATAATATTTTGCCAGGATGCAATTTTACTTTTGTTATCTTTATCTTTACTGGTAAGAACACTGAGTTAGGGAGTGGCAAATGTGTAGTCCAGGATTACACAGTTCTGAAGTGACCAGGCAGGAAATAAAACTGAAATCTTTAACTCCAAAATCTAGACCTTTCTCTTATCTACTGCCATGCTTCTAGCCAAATGTGAGGAAAAGCTGAATCATTTAACCCAAGAGTAATTGACTCAAATTTTAAATTCAAGGGAATGAATATCAGGCAGGATGACTTGCTTTTAGCATCCAAAGATTTTTTCATTATGTTCAGTTTCATGGGCATGGATTTATAGCTATAGCCTGCTTTTTCTCTTCCGTTATAAAATTATTCCCATTTATCCTCCATAATGCCCATGCATTTTTATGGCTACAATCCACAAATTCTCCTCTCTTTAACGATATACATTCTGGAAATCTTCGAGGCCTTTCTCACACATTCTAGTTCTGGGACCCACTGGTTTTATTGGATTACTCCAACAGTGACATTACACTGTAGCTGTACATTAGGATGATGTATCAGAGTAATTCTAATGCAGTTATTCTAGTTTGATTTAGATTGTAATCCTAAAACATTATCTAGGTGTAACACTAAAGCAATCTCTGAGGACATTTTTGTTCATTGCCATGAGGGAAAGGAAAATCTTATTTCATGCATTATTTTTAAAGAGGTAGCAGCCCTTTTAATTTGGCAAAGCTCATGGTTTTAATTGGTATAAGCGATAAATGGCCTAAAGCTTGCATTATCCAGAGTGAAGAGAAACAAAAGAAAAGGAAGCAAAGGATGCAACCTTGGCCTAGAACTGAGCAGTGTCTTGATGAGAGTGGGAAAAATTCTAGCAATTGTTTAACAGAGCTACCAATTACTGTCCTGCTGCATAGAGGAGACCATACATTTGAAGGGATTTCGGCACAGTTAAAGGATGTAAACACAGGCACTTTTATAAAACACAGCTCAGAGGAAATAATGTCAGGCCCTCACAAGTGACTGAGCATGCTATTAAAGCAAAGGAAAATCTTAGGGTAGCAGTATTTTCTTGTATTAAGATGGAAACACGAACAGTGCCCAGATTTGAGTACTTACAGTTTTATCTTGGTGGCATTTATTTGATCACTAGTAGCCCTGCACATGAATCCACGCGCTAGTAGGTTGCTGCTGCCCTCCTGTAGCTCCCCAACCCTGTCCTCCTCCCCCTTCCTTCCCCCCCCCCCCGCCCCCCCGCTTAGCTTGCTGCCCTGCCCCGTCCTGTAGCTTTCTGCTGCCCGCTTGTAGTTTGCTGCCCCACCCTCCTGCAGATCTATGATCCGGTGGTTACACCTCAGAGCATAATGGATAATTAGCATATTCCTCTCTTATTATATAGGATAATTCAACCAGAGATTTGTAAAACACAAGGCAGAGAGCAGCTTCTGTTCTGTATTCTAATGCTTCTGAGTTTATCCCAGCAATCAGGTGGTTGTTTTCCTTTATTATTGCCGTCCAGATCCAGGCTGAAGACCTGTCTGCAGAGCCATGTCCCCACAGTCAAAGTCTGGGAACTCCCAGGCACATAGAGAACCTACAGAGCAGTTTTTCATATCTTTTTGTTATAACAGTTTTCAAGTACTAAGAAGAGTTTAAAGAATAGTAGTGTAGATATTCCTATATATCCCCAATAGATTTAACATCAGAATTTGTATGTTTGCTTTACCTCTATGTGTGTACACATACACAAAACCATAATTATTCTTGTGGCTGAACTATTCGCAAAGAATTTGCTGATATAACTACACTATGTCCCTAAATATATCAGCATGCATGTGCTAAGAAAAAGGACTTTCTTTCATATAATATTATGTAGGATATATAATTACAACTAAGAAAATTAACAACAGTTACATACTATAAGCCAATATGTACAAAATATTCAAAATTTTTCAATTGCCCTTGATTTATTTTCCAAACCAGAATTCAAGCAAGACATACATATTACATTTTCATTAATAATTTTCATTTTTTAGAACAGTGTTAGGTTCACAGCAAAATTAAACAGAAAGTAGAATCTCCAACATGTTATGTATTTTTAAAATGTTTTCTCTTAATCTCTTTTAATGTAAAAAATAACCTTCTCCCTCCCCCCCCCCCCCCCCGCCTCCCGCTAATGACATGGCCTTTTGAAGAAACCAAGGTGTCATAGAATGTCCCACATTCTAGATATGTCTACATAATTCTATTCATCTTATTTTCTGTGAACAGGAAAATAGCTCTAAAGCCTTGATTACATTCAAGTTATACTGTTTTTTAATAACAGCACTTTTTTTTTTTAATGGAAACACTCCATATCAGCATCACATCAAAGTCCCACATGTCAGCTTGTCATGATATTAGTGATGTTAAGTTGGATCACTTGTTTAAAGTATAACTGTAGGTTTTCTCATTTTACACATCTGATTTTTTCCTATGTGGTTTCTGGAGTGATACTGTGACACTGTGGGAATATCTTTTCCCCCAAGAATTTTTTAATCTAATGGTTTTCAATGTACTACTGAATTATGCCTGAAACAATGGTGGGAATTGCAAGTTAGTTATTTATAATTCTATCGTTCTTTTAAAATTTATTAGTTGACATTACTTTTCCTGATACTGTGTCATATTTAAATCTAAATCATTCAATTGTTCCTTTGAAAAGGATATTGAAGGATTTGTTGCCACATTACGGTGAGATGAGCACTCATTTTTTTTTTGTTTGTTTGTTTGATTACAATAAAATTTTGGGGAGGTTATTTACTTTTTTTTGTAAAATTTAGTTTGGTTTTATAATAAATTGAGCTCACAAAAATGTTGTAATTAAAAATCAAAGGATATTAAAAATAAATTATTTCCTGCAATTTGAAGTATTATTTAATTACTTTGTTTGGGAATAAAAATCTACATTTTTTAGCACTTAATGGGTAATTTGTAAATTCACAACTATCACTGCAAGTGGAAATCACCATTTTGCAGAAGAGAAAGCCTATAAGAAAAGTATATAGTTAAACATATTGCCATGATTTATTTTTAGTTACCAAATACATTTCAGAGCCAAGATTAGAACCTAGATATTTCTCCCTTCAGGAAAGCTTTGCTTTCTGTAGTGTTCCTTAGTACCTCTTTTGTACAGAGCCATGAGCTCATACATTAATGTACATCAATCTTTCCAATGTACAAAACTGAGGTGGACTTGCAACCTATTGAAAGAAAGTGGATTTGATTAGGGTTTTAAAATAAATCCAAGGTTTTGTTTTCACTCAGGTATGGTAGGCCAAGAGATTAGGGCACTCTTGTCATTGAAAAAGCATTAGTTACTCACAATTCCTAAGAGGAAAGGGCATGCCACAGTACTCAGGGCACATGGGGAGGCACCTGAAGGGGGTCCTTCTTCAGAAGGAGAAAGGAGAAAGCATGAACCAGAGGCTTTTTGAGTGTGGTCTTCACAGAAAGAAGTGGGCAAAGCAGGGTAAGCAAGCTGAGCCGGATTAGGGTTGTATAGTTTGAATAATTCCAGTTGGCTCTGGACTATATGAGTACCTAGCTCTGGGTTGTTTGAAGGCAGAAGGATAGTGTACTGGAATTATAGGAACCTGATAAAAGAAGGCAGAAGGGAGTGGAGTATGGATTTAGGATTGGTTGGTTTACATTTAAAAGGCATGCTCACTGGCAAGTTGTTTGCTATCTCTAGGAATTAGCTATCCCTGAGAAGGGCAGTCCCTCCCTGAGTCTGCAAAGTCCCAAGACCTCAAGATATCATAAAACACAACAAACTAAAAACAATTAACAATGAACATTGTTCAAAAGTTAAGAAACTATATATGAATGGGTTAGATTTCCCTACAGTGGTCGGCAAATGGCAGCTCGCGAGCCACATGCAGTTCTTTGGCCCCTTGAGTGTGGCTCTTCCACAAAATACCACGGCCTGAGCAAGTCTATTTTGAAGAAGTGGCGTTAGAAGAAGTTTAAGTTTAAAAACTTTGGCTCTCAAAAGAAATTTCAATCGTTGTACTGTTGATATTTGGCTCTGTTGACTAATGAGTTTGCCGACCACTGTCCTATAACATTGTTTAATATTGTGAGATTCTACACTATGCTAACACTGCACCATAGCTAATGCAAACTTATACATCACGCATCATCTAGAAGTATTAAACACCATTTTATATCAGGTGATTTGGCTATCAGGAACTGCATTTTGTTTTTGATCAACACAGAAGTATAAAATACATCAATACAGAAGTATGTTAGAAAAATCTTGCCAATAACATAACCATAATTTTATTCTTAGAGAAACCTAAATATTAGCTACATGAAACCATCAGCAATTTTACTGTAGTTCATTGTGCTGTATATTAGCATATGGGTTCTCAATGTTTCAATACTTTCATTGGAAAAGATTAATGTTTGTATATCTACTCAATGCATACTTCGTGTGTTCTATAAACATCTATAATAATAAAAGTGTAATATGCTAATTAGACTGGACGACCTTGCATACGAAGCCGAGGCTGTGAGGGAAGCCTGGGTCCTGGATGCCAGAGGGAAGCTGGTGCCAGCAGCCAGGGGAAGGAAGGCCTACTCTTTCACAAATTTTGTGCATTAGGCAAAATTTACTTTAGTATAGTTTATAATATTGTCATGATAAAGAGATAACATTTGCTCCAAAAAAAAAAATTTATCAAACTTTCACTAACCAATGTGTTTATTAATTTTAATAGCCATTCGTTATTGGCAGAGAGTGACAGCTCTACATTTAGCAGATGTCAGTGGCAGTGATGTAATATTCACAGGATGGTAGGTGACTTCCATCCGGGCAGCACTGGAGCAGCTGCCAATGCAAGTGATCCAGCAGAGGACACAGACAGCAGTGCTGAAAAGCAGCAGTCTGCCTCTCATCCTGTTAGGCAAACAGAGTATTTTTGACTCCACCAACAAGTCAATGGGACTAAAATATATCTATGGAAATCAAGATAGTTTCTATAAATGCTTACAACTTTATATTTAACACCTAGAATATTCATATGGAAATGATGAAAAATCACTTTTCTGGTATTTACATGTGACTGTTTACTGGATCCATGATAAGCTTCAGAATACTTTCTGTTCTGAACAACCATTTCTCTAGAAAACAGACTAGCTCATGGCCACTGGGGTCAGGTTTCCCCACTAAGGTTTCTATATGCCAGGTATTCAATTAGGTTTGTTCTGTTTCTTCCATTTAATATTTAATGAGATATGCCTTGCATGCTCTGGCTTTCCAAAAACAGGATTTAAAAAAAACTATAGATAAATCAATAGAAATTCACAATTTCTGTTGTTTTTTGGGTTTATTGTTGCTCATTAGTGAGACCTAACCTCACTCAAAAACAACAATTGCGCTTGCTTTCTGAGCTGCATACCTATAAAAGCATAAAAGTATAGAGAAATAAGACAATTGAAATAATTGTTTTTAAAATAGGAAAACAAATTGAAGCTAATGGCAAGATTGGTATGTAGAAATTTCCATTTTAGGCAGTATTCAACCACCAACTGGGATGGTGTATTTTCACAACCAAAGCTAGAAGACAACTAGCTTAGTTAAGAGAGGCATAGAACCCTAACTGATAAATGATGGACAATCCCAAGTAAAACTATGGTGTCTTTCAATGCTAAGATGACAATCTACAATAAAAGAGAAACATGCTAACCTTTGCGATGCCAACCAGCCAATCAGGAGTGAGTATGCAAATTAATCCAACAAAGATGGAGTGTTAATTTGAATACACAGGCATGGGGAGCAGCTGGGCAGGGCGGCACACCTGCTATGAGGGAGAGGGCAGGGGATGGAGGGAGCTACAGGAGCAGCACTCTGCTTGGGAGTGAGGACTTGCAGGCTCCCAGGTGGCAGGGAGCAAAGCCAGGGGGAAGGAAGGCCTATTCTTGCATGAATCTTCATGCAACAGGCCTCTAGTGTTTAATAAGGTAAAGAGTAGAAAGCTTGATGTTTAGAGGCTCTATAACCACCATTATTTATTTGATCATTGGTAATTAATAGTGAATATCTTGTTAAAATTTTTAGAAAATGCATTTTAAAAATTATTTAATTATTGACCAGCAGTAAAAGTAAGTAGAAATGGCACCCAACAAAATATTTTTTAAAAATATTAGGTAATTAATAAATGATGAGTCTCTTGGAACTATATTTTCCTGTGAATCTTGTTTGTTCAAGGAACATGTTCTATTAAAATGGCATAATTAAGTCTAACTGTAACCAAAATATATAAATCATCTACAAACCTAATAGCCCCCTTGTCTCTCTACTCATCATGGCCTTGCAGGGTCTCAAGGAGAAAAATGAGATAGGTTGAGTTAAAGCATAGTGGATTTGAATCTCATCCCTCACATGATATTATTTTTGCATTTAGGCTAATTACTTTATTTCTTATGCAAGGCTTCAGAAAATCTTTTCACACTAATTTTCTATCTTATCATGGACAAAATTTGGGAAGCATTATAGGACAAGCAAATGCATGGGCTTTGTAGCTAGCTAACCCTGCTCTTCCACTCTTCCATTTTATAATTACATGACTTAGGCAAATGTAATTAATTATAACTAAATGACTGAGCTTCCATTTCCTACCTTAGAAATGGAGATAGTGAGCCCTACCTTTAAGATTGAACACAGTATTAAACATGTTTAAAATGTGTGGCATCCAGCAAATACTTGTTGAATGGCAATAGATTGTTTTGAAACTATATTTGTCATTATTAATATTACTAGCGGTCTGGTGCACAAAATTCGTGCACTGTGGGGGGGGGGCAGTCCCTCAGCCTGGCATGTGCCCTCTCACAGTCCAGGACCCCTCACTCCTAACCACCTGCCTGCTCACTGTTCCTTACATCTCGGCTCACTGCTCCTTAGCGCTGCTGTGAAGGCAGGAGAGGCTCCCGCCACCACTATGGCACTTGCCAGCTATGAGCCCAGCTTCTGACTGAGCGGGGCTCCCTCTGTGGGAGTGCACTGACCACCTGCATTGAGAATGGTGGTCAGTGTGCATCATAGCAACTGGTCATTCCGCCTGCCGTTTGGTCGATTTGCATATTAAAATTTATTATATAGGATTACTGTTATATTTTTATCCAATGTATTACTTACATTTTTTTCCTAACCTTAGATACATAAAATATTTCACAGAACCTTGGAGATTATATAGTTTAGTGCTAACACTTTAGGCAACAGAATGTACAATATATAAAAGAAACATCAGAGTCATCCTTTGATTGAGGCAGACAAAGGGCCGGGATCTCCATCTGGTTAGCTTCCTCCTCATTATGCACACAGAGAGCCTTGAAGCCATTCAGTAGAACCCAAGATATCTGAGTAATGTATTTCAGAAAACCCTAGTCTAAAAGTTTTATTTTACAGATCTGAAAATTGAGTCAGAAATGGAATATAATTAACTCTAAATCCTAAAATGTATTAAATATTAAAACTGGTATTATTTACCAATATTGTGAGCTTTCAGTCCAGGACACCTTCCTCATAGTGTCTCTCTACCATGGATTTGTACTCATATTTATTGGCAATATTTCATATACTACCTCTTTATGCTAATTCAAATATGCATGTAAACTGGACCTTCTTATTTCTTTTCATAAAATAAATAGTTTAAGTACAGAGAAGTCAAGGTTTTGAACAAGAGATATAGCATACAACTCTTCTATCTAGAAATGCTTCATTTAAACAATATAACATCAATTGATGAAACCATATTGTTTTAACATAGGGACATGTGAACTAAAAGATATATGCCAGGTGTACATCTCCCACTTTATTGATAGGAAATATATACAGGAGTCATGAAACCAGAACAATCTCTCATAACATAAACTAATTTACCTCAATATTATATTGCAAACCATATTCAAGGTCATTAAGAAAGAGAAACATGGTAGGGCAAGAAAGTAAAACCTTTGAAGTCATTTAGACACGTTCTTAAATCCGATTTCTTTTGCTTTTGGGGGGTATGATGCACTCCAGTTACTTAATTATTTTTAAATATATTTTTATTGATCTCAGAGAGGAAGGGAGGAGAGAGAGAAACATCCATGATGAGAGAGAATCACTGACCAGGTGTCTCCTGCATGCACCACACTGGGGATCGAGCCTGCAACCCAGGCATATAGGTTGTTTATTTCTGAACTTTAGGCTCTACTTCTGAAAGCAGAGCAAGCATTACCTACATATGAGCTGTAATGTAAGAATTAATTGAGATTTCCCAACATTCTTAAATAGAATATGCACTAAATCATTAGTTTCATTCATTGGCCACTGAAAAGGACTACATATTGGAAAATCTTGAAAAGAAGAGACGTGATAAAGCTTACATGGCACTGGTCAATTCACATAAATAAAATTCACTGGCATTTATTTTACTTTATGTAAATGAAAGCATGTGTATATTCATATTTCTTTTAATGTTTTTTAATGTTTTTTTTCTTTTAATATTGAGTTTTACTGAAGTTAGGCCATTACTTATTCTCTTAAATATTTTTGCTGGCTTCTTTTTCATATCTTATAATAAATTAACTTTATGATGATATTAAAAGTAAGAAAACATGCTTAAGGCTTTATCTTTATATACTTATTTGCATTTTATTATGAAGCTTTAAGACATACAAAGGAGTAGAGAGACAATGAATCATCATATTACCTACAAATCAGATTTAAAAATTACCAAGATTTTGCCACATTTAATTAATACAACTGTTTTACCTATTATTTATTAATTTTTCTTTGATGGAATGTAAAAAGCAAATCCTCTATACCATGCTCAGAATTACTTAAGTTTTTATCTTTAATAATATGAGTATTGTCTACGTAGTCATAAAGAAAATATCACACCTAATAATATTAATGCTTAATCCTTGTTTTCTTCTAGTTTTAAGTCAACAGAAAAAAATAAATATTAGTTTATAGAACACAAGATTTAATGTTAGCAGTCACCTTTTAAAAGTATGTTTATGGAATTTAACATGTCATAAAAATATTAGACCTCATGACCATATTTACTGATAATAAGGGTATGAATAATTTGATTCAGATATAAAGATTTAAGTCATGCTAATGCTCATCGTATTTTATATTTAGTATCATATAGATATTATTAGTGAAAAAAATCAATCAAGAGAATGTCTACTTAACAGTCCTAGAAGGACTCCTGACTTCAAAATGCTTTGTTTTGGCCACATAATAGGTTTTATTTTCATTATTTATAGTTTTAATTGCATGAGTTCCCTTCCTAAACCATGTAAAATCATCATTACAAGAGCACACAGGTAAATCCTGTAGAAGGTTATCATTTCTAATGATGTTTTCTGTGACAGGCAGTTAGGTCAGGAAACCAGCTATTCTATGTGTTGCATTAATACAGGGTTTAACACAGGAGATTAAAGAGCTACACTGCTATTAGAAGATCTAGCAGAGAGGACAGGGAAGCTCGAGCCAAAGACTTCAGCCTCCAGAAACAATGTGCAGCTGATAAGAATGTGCCTCTCAGAACCTGGAAACATCAGAACATCATAGGGAATCTTTCAAGCAACTCACAGGAAGCTACTTTGAACACTATAAACCACCACAAAGCATGTGATGCCCCAGGAGCCAGTGCCTAGGCAGTCAACGTGAGTGATTGATGATTACCTTCCAGGAAGCCACAGGGAACTTAAAGTTGGCCAGATGCCATGCCTTTGCCTTACTGCCTCCAGGGAATAACACCCTCCTCTTCATTTTAGCCTTTCAGTCTCACATGAAGGCATCTCATTGTCATAGTCCAACCTGGAACCATAGGGGAAGGACATTCTGGAAATGCAATTCTTCCTTTTTCTAGGAAGGGTTCTATTCTACAATTATAATGTCATAAACTCAAATGATTACTTTATACTCATCTAAATGAAAATATTTTTGTGGCCCTGAAGTATATAAACTATTCATAATAGAAACAAATACTAGTTTATAAAACACATGATTTAGTAAGTCAACAGCCACCTTTGAAAAGTATGTTGGAATCTAACATGCCATAGGAATATTAGAATGCACAAATACTTTCAGTGATAATTAAGGGTATGATATTGAGTTGACAACACACACTTATAGGCCTTTGGTAGAGGAGACTTCTTTTTTCCCCCTCCTTTGGTTTATCTTATTGAATATGCATTCCTTCTGACAACTTCTTGGGTGAATATATGGTAGAAAATAAACAAGATATAGAGATTATATATTAACTCAAATTTTTAAAAAAGTAGGTGACACAAGATCATGAAAATAGCATTGAAGTTATGAGATGTGCTTTGTCATTTAAGGGTCATCCAGGTGACCTTAAGTTAGTCACTTAACCTCTCTAAGCTTTGATATGTTCATCTGCTAATTAAGGAGAATTCCAGATCTGCTTGCTATAAACTGTTAAAAAGGGTCGCTTTAGGAATAATATAAGCGAAATGTGTTTATACTGTGTCACACAGGTGTCAGAGAAAAGATTCCCTTTCCAGTGTTGCAAGGTACAACAATGCATACATTTAAAAATTTCTCTGGCAATCAGCAATCAATCACATTGTTCAAAAACAGTTTCTAACATTCAAAAGGTTTCTATCTCCAGCATCTGAAAGGCTAGCTTCTGATTATCTTTAAAACAACTTATTCATGTCAGGGATGTAAAAGGAGCAAGACTATCAGAATACCATCTTTATTCTTCCTTCACCGATGGCTTATCCTAAACAATATTGAAGGAAACACCTGCTTGGTCTCAGGCTAGGCATGAACAATCACTTACTCTTAATTTTAACATTCACTGAACAAATATATACTGAGTAATGAGTCTTACTAAGTGAGAAACAGACTGAGGAGGTAGTTAACATACAAAAGCATATAAACAGCAAATATACAATGCAGAGGAATACTCAGAAAAATCTAAGCCGGCAGGTAAGAATGACTTCTAATTCTTTCTACGGATGTCATCTGTGATGTGATGGGCAAAGTCTTCGGCCTGGGGTCTGCCTTTGGTGGATGCAGCCACACCGCCATACCTCCTAAGGGGATTCTTCTCTGTCTTCTTCCCAAGGCACCTTTCCCAGCTTCCTGGGGAAACTGCCAGAGAAGCACATGGGCTCTCGTCTTTCTCACTTCCTATTTATAACGCTTTAGTCTCAGAGAAATTTCTCCCTACAGTTTCCTGTTACCCATAAAAGTATTCCTAAAAAAAATAATTTCAGTAACTGTAAGCTTTTATTTAAAAAAAACACCACATTTTTTAAAACAATTTCTTTATTTTCCCTAAAATTAACTGAATTAATCAAATAAACACCTAACAGTTAAAAAAAATTGAAAAATACTTAGCTACCCTCTTTGAATGGGGAATAGGATGAGAGGAGGAAAAAACACACAGAATCTTGGTAAATTTTTTCTACTATGTCTACTGGAGTAGAAATTATGAAAGTGGGAGTTTCTGTTGAGGAATAGTATAGAGATGATAAAAATAAAGGGGAAAGAGATAATTAATACTTTTATAATGG
The DNA here is from genome assembly GCA_026230045.1 of Corynorhinus townsendii. Taxonomy (NCBI): domain Eukaryota; kingdom Metazoa; phylum Chordata; class Mammalia; order Chiroptera; family Vespertilionidae; genus Corynorhinus; species Corynorhinus townsendii. The sequence continues at coordinate 111,546,928 of JAPDVU010000005.1, forward strand.
AATCATCAACACACACAGATGAATTGAAAAAGAAGGGAGGCAGAGAAGAAGGCATCAATATGAGAATATGGTGGTTTCTTTTGGATGTGCTGAGTTTGGTTTTCCTTCTCGGAAAAGCCTAGAAAATATACCTATCTCCATGAACATTTCTTTGAGTAAATAAATGCACAACCACTTTTTGAGCCAGGGCTCCTTTTCTATACTGTAATCGTTTACGGAATGGGAAAGCTACAACCCATCATGTAGAATATAGATAACATTCTACAGCCCCTGGTGGTCTTAGGAGGTGTCAGAAATATTTTTGAGTGCTCATTCCCAGGGCACAAAGTCTGGTTGCCTTTCACACTGTCACCAAATTCCCATAATGGGAGCTGGTGATTCTCAAATCTTTGATCTTATTTCAGCTTTCAAGGACTCAGAGACAAGGCGCTTCTTAAATAATGCAGCTAGTGCAATCTCCTAGACAAATGGCAAATTAATCAGTCTCTAAATCCTTGTTTTTTGAAGACTTGTGCATTTTTTAAAGAAGACGGAGTAATTGTTTAGTGACTTGGTGCCATTGATTTTCATTATGGATGGTGTTGACTGGGTCTGTGTCAGGTCATCAGAGCGAGATAGCCTTTGCATAGCTAAATAAATGGGAAAGCAAGTACTTCCTGTTTCATATTCACGAGAAGAAACTTTAATGCTTGAAGAAGCTATGCATGACCTCCCATTAAGAACAACTTTTGCCCTTTGCATGATTTTCAGGAAATGAGAAAAATTGGCACAGATATCAATAAGATATCTTGCCTTTAGTGGTGTAAAAGAATTCCCCGCTCGGGACACTTTTTTTTTTTAAAGGAGGAGTTTAAGCTCAGCATGAACAGAAAGCTCAGGCAATAGCTGAGGGCAATTGGATTGTGAGAAGAGGGTCCCTCTTGGCACAAAAGGCAAGAGGGGCCAATATAGGATGCTCAAGTGCCTTCCCAGTGCCTTAATTCCTTCTGAAAGGGATTAAATCCTTTCATGTCCTTTTTTTTTTTTTTAATTACTGCCAAACATTCAAAGAATTAGTTTGTAAGTTTGTTTGGGATAATTGTACAATATGCTGTTGTAAAATATCAAATTATAATGACATTGTAGAATAATATCATATAAGGATATTCTTTGCTCTAGGCCCTGGCAATTCCATTTCAAACTGGCTGTCAATTTCTTTTTGTAACTTTATATAAACTTTGTCAGGGAGGCAAAAACACAAATTACTTACTTTAGTTCAAGAGGCCAAATATACTGACTTTCAATTACAATCCTTATGACTTTTGAAGGAAACTTCTCTTTGTTTCCTTCCAAAATAATTTTCAGGCTACAGAGAGTTTCATTTACAAATCTTTGTCACATGAAACAATTTCTCTTAAGGTTATGGTGACCACTAGTATGGTTTAGATTTAGTATTTTATTTTTATTTTATAATTAAAAAAATTTTTTTTAATTTTTATTTTTTACATATGTGTCCTTACTTCCCCATAACCCTCCTCCCCACTTAGGCCCCACCTCCTTGTTGTCTGTGTCCATTGATTAGGTTCATATGCATGCATACAAGCCCCTTGGTTGATCTCTCCATTTTACCCCCACCCTCCCCTACCTTACCTGAGATATGATGTTCTGATTGACGTTTCTCAGCCTCTGGATCTGTTCTTGTTCATCAGTCTATGCTGTTCATTATGTTCCACAAATGAGTGAGATCATGTGATATTTATCTTTCTCTGCCTGGCTTATTTCACTTAACATAATATTCTCCATCTCCATCCATTTTGTTGCAAATGATAGGAACTCCTTCTTTTTTACCACAGCGTAGTATTCCATTGTGAAGATGTACCACAGTTTTTTAATCCACTCATTTGCTGATGGACACTTAGCCTGTTTCCAAATCTTAGCTATGGTGAATTGTGCTGCTATGAACACAGGGGTACATATATCGTTTCTGATTCCTGTTTCTAGTTGCTTGGGATGTATTCCTAGAAGTGGGATCACTGGGTCAAATGGGAGTTCCATTTTTAGTTTTTTGAGGAAACTCCATACTGTTCTCCACAGTGGCTGCACCAGTCTGCATTCCCACCAGCAGTGCATGAGGTTTCCTTTTTCTCCACATCCTCGGCAGTTTGTTTGATTTGCTGAGCTTGAAGCCTTGTGGTGGCTGGTACCATGGATCTGTCTCACGCCCAATTGTGTGAGCTGGGCCCTCACTGGAGAAGAAACCCGCGTTCCCCGAGATATGTGATCAGCACCGGGACCCCGCCAGCAGGCCAGGGGTTCCCAAGGCAGGTGCTGGGTGTGGAGGCCATGGGGGCATAGGCTACCAAGGAGACAGAACTGAACCTCACATCACCCTGCTTGGCCCCAGAGGATGACTGGTTAGCCAGAGATGGGTAAGATTCCTCAGGGAAGGAACAACCTAAGACAGGCACAGTCACAGAGGGGCCATCGGGAGAGAACTTGGGGGTCAACAGAAGTGGGGCACAGACCCTCAGCCCCAACATTGCAGGGGCTTGAACCCTTACCCTTTCTGAGGGAGGTCTCCTGCCCCCATGGCTGCTTCACGCTTCCCACACCCAGCTCAGATCGGGATCCAGGCAACAGAAAGAGACTTGGCCCAGCTCAGATCGGGACCCAGGTAACAGATAAGAGACTTGGCCAACAGCAGCTGCCCTATATCTAAATTCAGCCTAGCATTAAGAATGCTCAGGGCCTACTCAAGAATGCAAATAATCCTTCCCACTAATATTTACAGAGTAAACTAAGATTGTTGGTAGAGTATTAAATTTGACAGTAAAATAGTAATCAAGTTTTCAGATTAATTTAAATAGGCTAATTGAAATAACTGAATATTCAAGTAAATTTAATTGTACTGGACAAAAAGCTGATCCTAAAGTAATAACTAAAATTTCTATTGGTAGTTCATCTCATGGTAAAATTCCTGAACATGCAATGAACCTAAAGCAGTCATATTTTTGGGCAAAAAAAAAAAATAAAATAAAATTTAAAGTTATCAAGACTGCATTATAAAATTTACAAAAACCTCCATTAATAAAAAATAGGGTGGGGGGATAGTAGGGTAATATCATGAAAGGAAAAAATATCCTATAATTAAATTACATCTAGAGAATTTTTACTTTACCAAATTAATTTTCATTTGTAATGCTAACAGCAAGACACCCATGAAAAACACACATGGTGTCTAAATAAGACAAAGGAAAATCATTTGGGCAAAAATAAAAAGGATCCCAAATCAATTATATAGAAAAGATTCCTTTATTAACTTTTGGTCAAGAATATGTTTGTATATTTTCAGAAAACAACTCCAAGACCATGTGGATTCCTGCAACAGAGAGGAATTGACAGGTGTGCTCCAACCACAAAAACAAGAGGAAAAACAGTCCAGAGATGGAAGACGCTGACAACGCCTTGCCATGGGAGCAGTCAGCAGCTGTGCACCGCTGCAGGTTACCTAGGACGAAACCAGAGAGGGTCGGACCTGCATTGCCACCATGTGCCCACCATCCAGATATCAATGCTGACATGTACACATAAGGAACTGTTGGACATTGAAATTGGGACTCAAACATTTTTTTGTTTTGTCTTGTTTTGTTATTATATGTTTATTTCCAGTCTGCAAAGGCAAAACTTTTTAAAGGAAAGAAATGGTGGGAAAAAGATACAGAGGCAAAGAAGCATTGAACAGACTGTCAAACTACATTGGGAAGACAGGGGTGGTTGGGCAAGGAGGGCTGTAAGAGACCAACCAAAGGACTTGTACGCTTGCATATAAGCACAACCAATGGATATAAGACACTGGGGCGGGGGGACAGGGTGGGCAGGTGAAGGCATGTCCTGGGGGGTAGGGGAGGTCGGGGGGAGATCAAGGGGGAAAAAAAAGGAGACATATGTACTACTATTTGTAATACTTCAAACAATAAAATAAAACAAAAAAAAAGATGAGTTTAAAATAATATGAACAAGATGATTTAAAATATTCTATTGAAATCCACAGTGAATTTCACTATGGTGAACATGTTTGGAATAGAACAATCAAATCAAATGAACACTACTTGTTTCAGCTAACAGAAGAAATTTTCTTGTTTTCACAAGTACCATTTAAGTTAGGGTTCTGTTATTTTAAGAGATTTAACAAAAAAAAAAATTCATCTACTGATCCTGAATTGTTTACAGTTAAAATGACTCTTGTTAGTCCCAAGACAGCAATACTTTTCTATATTTTCTAGATGGGACCCTTACACATTGGCTTGGACATGAATTTGTTTTAAATTTATATTCAAAGTTCTCTCATCCTTCTCTATTTTGCTGAGAGGTTGTTTAAACTGTGTTCACTGTTGATTCAGGTTTTTCTTTAAACATAACCAATCTTATTTATTTGTTCCCCAATTCCTAATTTATTTAGCTTGTGTAGACTTTAGCATTGAAGTTTCTGTAAATGAAGTGTTTTCAGAGATTTCAATCTTTTTGAAATAAAATCTATAATTTTTGTGCTTTACAATGGCTGTTCCTTTCTTTACAAGAAATCACACAGTTGTCATATTGTGACAACTCATTGAATTACTCCAGAGAAAACTGTGAGTCTAAAAGGATTTTGCCTTGATTTCTTTTTAGATATATGCCACAGCAGTTCCTTCTTTTAATAATAACTAAATGATTTGAGTCAGTGAGCTGTTACACAGCTCAGTAGAAAGAGAAGAGATGTGCCTTGCTGGAATGAGGTGTTTGTGAGATTTGGCCCTTCTAACCTATGTGATAATTCCCTTCTAAATATAGTCATCAATAGCTATTAAATAAGTATATCAGTTAAAGACATTAAAATACTCTAGTAATGGCAAGCAAATCTTATTAGGTGGGATGTTACAATATTGCAGAAAAGTTGACAGGTAATTTAAGAGCCTGCAAAGGTTTTTGATTCATTGACCAAAGATGCCTTATATAAAGTTTAATTGAGACCTGTTTAGAAGACAGTTAACCATGCTTAATGTTATTTGTGTTGTCTCTATCATAATAAAACAATAGTCCCAAGGGATCAAATAATGCTTGTCATTTTCATCAGGCAGGTGAAGATGGGAATTGATAGTATCCATTTGAATGTTGTTCTCCACAGAGGAAAACAGGCCTTGGGATTTCTACCTGAAATGCCTACTCTCCAGCATATTCTAAGCGGTGCTAAATTTTCATGACAGGAGACCACTTTTATTTTTTCATTGATCAATTACCATTTCAGGGGAACTCTCGACTATGAGACCTCAGTAGACATTTCCAGAGATGAGGGAAGGTAGATTCTAATTTCATTTGTTTTTAACTTATTTTGTGTATTTATATTTTATCTTATATTTAATATTATAACTCCTTTTGTCATCCTAGTTGTAAATTTTTGTCTGGTATAGTATGAAAAAATCATTTATTAGGAGTACTCCCAGAAGTCCTCATAATAGTTATAATATCAGCCGAAACCGGTTTGGCTCACTGGATAGAGCGTTGGCCTGCGGACTGAAGGGTCCCGGGTTCGATTCCGGTCAAGGGCATGTACCTTGGTTGCGGGCATATCCCCAGTGGGGGGTGTGCAGGAGGCAGCTGATCGATGTTTCTCTCTCATCGATGTTTCTAGCTCTTTAACCTTCTTCCTTCCTCTCTGTAAAAAACCAATAAAATATATTAAAAAATAGTTATAATATTAAACACTTTATAACACAATCCCTATCTTCTTTATTCTTGATAACAAACTGCAAATCTGCATTTTCTGAGAGAGAGAGACAGAGAGAGAAATGGGGAAGGGAGGGGAAAAGAAAGAAGAAATGGGAAAAATAATAAAACAAGTGAAAATTTGGGAGATCCACTTTGCATATCTTCTGCTTAGCAATATGCAAGCATAATAATTAGATGATTAATGAATATATTAAAATGGATTGACAATCTTAAAACCACATTGATAATTATGCAGTATATTGTCAAGTGGATTACTATCTCTAAGGTTCATTTGACTTCGGAATTTGTTAATATACCTGTCCCTTAAACAACTAACAGACAAGATGAAGAGAGGGTGCTCTCTTTATCTATTGATGAATATATTCTATTTTATTGGGAATACATTAAAAGGAATATATAATGAAAATATTAACATCACTCATTACTTCACTTACACAATGAATGTTGGTAATTAATGATATGAATTATTTATTAGTAATTTATTGGTGTATAATTTAGAATAAATATTTCTCTATATATTCTCTCTATATATAATATACATTATGTGTATAACACATGTTCTATATATGTGCAATTCTCTCTATATAATATTTGTATTTAGAGGTCTTTCTTGGTTATATGGAGAAAATGGTGTTGGATAGGCTATCTCAGAGACTTTGTAATGAAACAGAAACCAAAAGTATGTGTGCTTGAATCTTTCTGTATATGACAGAAAATTTACTGATTTAGCTGTTTCAACAATCAAGGGCATACTGAGGCCTAGATATGAGAAGTGAGGGCCAGGGAATAGGCATATGTAAGGGATCAAAGAAGGTATCAAATTAGTGGAGAAATCCTGAAGCTGAAGTATGCAAAATGAGTTCAAGAGCCTGAAATGTCAGAGTAATTGCCTGGTTAAATTGCGGATGTTAATAGTTTTTATAAGTTGCTATGACTTCCGGGCAGGGACAGACAGACTTTTCAGGGCCAGAGGCCAATTGTATAGATAGGCACTAAAGAACAAGAAGAGCTGAATAGTTGGATATTCTGAGATCATGTAAAAAGCCTTAAAGACACAATATTTACTAGAGAAAATATTATCAATTGAGTAGTGTCAACCTCTTCTTGTCTTCAGGTAAGCCTACTCTTTCTATATATGGATGTGAAAAACAGACAGCGAAATGGTAGGAAAAAGTGATTCTTTTGAAATACGATGTTGGGGGAGAGCTCTGTGGCTATCTTGGATCACCAGAAATACAAACAAGTGTGTTCTAGAGCAAATATGTCTGAAACATCACTGGAGGCAAAAATGACAAAACTGAAGCTGTCCTATTTTGGACACATCATGAGAAGTGAGGGTTCTTTGGAAAAAACAATAATGCTGGGGAAAATAGAAGGTAGCAGGTAAATGAGGAAGATCAAATATGAGCTGGATTGACTCCATGTAAGAAGCTGTAGGCATCCTATCTAATAAAAGAGTAATATGCAAATTGACCATCACTCCAACACACAAGATGGCCACCCCCATGTGGTCAAAGATGGCTGCCCCCATATGGACACAAGATGGCTGGCAGGGGAGGGCAGTTAGGGGCAATCATGCCGGCAGGGGAGCAGTTAGGTGTTGATCAGGCTGGCAGGGGAGTGGTTAGGGGATGATCAGGCTGGCAGGCAGAAGCGGTTAGGGGCAATCAGGCAGGCAGGCAGGCAGGTGAGCAGTTGGGAGCCACCAGTCCCAGATTGGAGAGGATGCAGGCTGGGACACCCCCCCACACACACCCTCGTGCATGAATTTCATGCACCGGGCCTCTAGTCAGTCTATAGAAGCTGAGCAAGGCTGTTGAAGACAGAACATGTGGACATCACTCATGCATAGGGTGTCTAGGAGTTGGAGCCAACTCAAGGGCACATAACACTCTTTCTTGTTAAATTTCAGTTATGTGCTACTTTCTATTTTTAGACTATATGCTCTTTGAGGATAATGCTCATTAATCATATGATTTATGTTTTCATTTATGAGTGAGTTATTATGGTTTATTAACATGACTAAAAATGTTTGAGTTAGAAAAATATTGGTTTCACATTACCAAAAAGCCATTTATTAGTTGTGTGAGTGTAAACAAGTTAGTTGATCTCTCTGAACACTATATTCTTCAGTTTACCTTGTAGAATGGCTGTGAGTGTTAGAGCGAATGTAAATAAAATGGCTTGCATTGTGTTCAGTTCATAATAAGTGTTTAATATCCTATCTGGTGCACGAAGTGGACATCCACAGTGTCTGGCCCTTAGTAGGCACTCAATTTCTCCTTCTCTAAATACATTTATTGATTAGCTGAATGTCTTAGTTTGGGTTTCTCTAATAGTAGAGACAGAGGCAAGGGTGTAGTTGTACCTATTCTCTTGTGACCTTCTGGGATTTAACTCCCCTGAATTTCTGGAACAGGGAGATTCCAGTACATTTGAAGATAGTCGTAGAGCAGAAATTGAGCAGACTCAGGAAAAGCCTATCAATACATATGTGGAACTTTCCACTGCTACTATGCTGTAATCACTAGTGGGCTTAGTGGATTTTGGATACAGCACAGAAAAGGTCTGTACAACAAAGAAATTTGACATTTGTGCTTAGCAAAAATATTTGGAGGGGGAGGCATTTTTATGTTTTAATTTGTATTCGGTACATATTGCAAGCCAAAATACAGGTTTGGCTGCCTGAAAGCCAAACTCATGAGATAGGTGCTGATGCAAAAGGTAAAAGGTTTTTCAGGTGCCGTGACCTGGGAGAATGGTGGACTCCTATCTCAAAGCCCATGGTCCCCTTCCTGCTCAAGCCCCTGGTTCTTATCATGGTAAGGAGGGAAAGGCTTTTCTTCTATTCAACTATTTTGATAGCTTTTGGCTTGCTTGGGGGCCCTGCCCATTCATATTTCTAGCTTTTGGAGCACTCTGGTCCTATCCATTCATCTTTACAGCTTTTGGAACCTAGGACCCTATCCATTCATCTTTCTAGCTTTTAAAGCACTCAGTTTAAGAACCTCCCCTGCACCATCTTGGCCAATGGAGGAGATTCCCCAGGTGCTCCCTGACTACCTATTGTTTCAGGGTCATTGGGGAGTCAGGGTGCTGCAGGACCTGCCATCAGGAAGTTTGGAAATGTAGCAGCCCTCAGCCTGCCACCAGACACTAAACATGGTGCCCACACACCTGGAATGGGGGTAACCCCTTAGAACCCTGTATATCTGTGTCCTCTGTGCAGCCCAATTCCCCACCACCCATTCCCACATGCCCACCCCTCCATTATGGCCAGCAGGGCCTGACCTCACCTTGCCTCTGGCTGCCCACTCTCCAAGGATTTGTCTACGCTAGCAATATAAAATACTTAAACAGAAGTTGTTTTCTTTTAAAGAACATTAATCTACTGCTAGTGTCCTGCAGGATTGCTAACAAACACATACTGAACTTGTCCTGTAACGGGCAGCTCGCTATTCTTTTTAATTTGCTCTGCATGTCCACATTATTGCTTGAGGTAACCCTCATAACTCTTTTGATTTTAAGTCCTATCATTTTTTTTTTTTGGATTGTCTAAATGTGATACTCTTGGTAGGTAGCCAATGATAAAAACCCACAATATTATAGCTTACAAAACATCTTTTATGCTTGTATAAATGCTATTTTACAGGAGAGTTCTAATGGATTCATTTGTATGAGAACCTGAAAATACAAAAATGCCATTTCACAAAAAGAAAACATTATGAAAACTCTTTTGTGAGAAAAAGGGTTATGTGCACCACCTCTGAGGTGATGTCTCTTCAGTTTAGGTGTACCCTAATATAAGAAGCCTCCTCCAAAGGTGTGGAAGGAGGATAACTTGATTTTAACTATGACATTAAGCTTATTTAATTTTCACTTGTTATTATTATTCCTACCATCATTTGAGATCAAACTATTAAATAATCATTATCTTCTACTATAAATTAAAATGGCTTCTTTTTTAAATTAAAACTTTATGTTGAAAATACTTCACACTTTCTCTCTCTTTCCCCCCATTGACCCCTTCTAGCCTGCCCCTACCCTCCACCACAGACCTTCACCACCCTATTGTCTGTGTCCATGGGTTATGCATATATACATACTAGTTCTTTGGTTGATCACTTGCCACCCACCCACCCTCCCCAAACTTCCTTCTTTTAAAACGGCTTCTCTTAAATACAGTTTAGACTTCTGTGAGTTTTCATAAGGAGGGTCTAAGCCTAGCAGTTCTGTGTTGTACCCATATTTTCAAACAAACAAGATTTTTAAGAGGGAATCATGGTCATTCCTGCACAGTAGACCTTCCCACTGTGAGAAGAAAAGGTACCATCACTTGTAATCTTACAGGAAAAAGTGAACACAGGCCAAATATATAGTTGCATTCTTAAATGACAGGGTTGAAGTATGATGTTTGGAGAAATAGTTCCAGCAATATCGGACACCATTATCTTCTGCAAAAACATGTACAATTTCAAAAACAGAGATTGGGAAGTCGATAACCTTTTGTCTGATCCTCAGAACTCTTTGTGTCAGAGTTTCGTTGTTTTTGCTGATTTTTGTTTTTTCCTTTTGTTTTATTTAAGAATCAAGTTACCAAATAAGTCACTAAGCCAGGATAAATATGAAATTAAGATCAATGAAGGTTTTTCAGGCCATCCAAATTCCCTCTCTGCAACCTCTAGTAATAACTGTATCTGAGTTTTAAAATACACTGGCTAAGATAAAACAATTTCATAGAAGTAAATGTAGAAAATTATAAATGATACTAAATGTTCTCATTATCCTGTTATTCTCATATAATAAAAAAACTGCTTTCTTTTTTCCAAGTTTATCTTAATACAACATCAAAAAATTGGATAAAACACATTCTTTTTATGATAAAGAGTGTTTGGGACATTTGAATACTTTGTAAACAAACATGGATTTTTAATAACCATTGTGTTGTGGTTAATTCAACAGGCTAGTGAACTCATAAAAGATGCACTTTTATTCTTTAAATCTCTATGGATGCTATATAATATACCACTCAGAGAAGCTTCCTGTTTCTCTCTTTATTGGTCAGGCTAAAGGGAGTACAAACACATTCTCATGGTTCAATTATGTACAATTAGTCCCATTAACAGGAAAGTCCTTTCAACTCAGGTTTGAAGAGAGTGGTTATAATTTCTAACCACAGAATGTCTGTTTACTTGGAAAAGATGTGTCTTAAAATCAGGAGGGACTTAAGAAGGCAAGAGAAGCTTTAGAGAGTGTCCAGCAGCATGTCTAGATAGAAATCGAATAGGATGGGAAATAAGGTATGTTGGATTTAGGAGGTACAGGCTTTCTTCCATACACTTTTGACTCCCTGGTCCATTGTTACATTGCATGGTCTCAGAGCCTTTCAGTTTGGTTTCCCTTTTAAATTTCTATGGACCCAAATGCCCTTCTTTCCCCCTTCACCCTTATTTCCCAGCAGAACATTAAAATAAACAGAGGTGAGCAAGTCTAGAAAGCATGCAGGGTTTATGTTAGCATTTCAGGAGGATCAGCTATTCTGTAAGACTATGCTAAAAGGAACTACAGTGTGTTCTGAGACTCCCTTTGAATACCTTCCACCTGCATGAGCAGCTCTCTCAAAAGGTCTCTTCTCTGGCTATCCACAAAACCTCCCTTTGGCTCCTCTCCAGTTATTGTGGGGAAGCAGAGGACTTGGTTGGAAAGGATTCTCCGAAAGGTCGGGGGCCTCTGAGGAGACCTTGCCGAAGGTGGCAGCCCCTACCGTGACTTTTCCAAACAAGTCTGAACTCTCGGATGTTTTACTGGAATCCCTGTTTAGTCTTCAAACCCGAACTTGTAGAAGCATGTGCTTTCTCAAGGAAGCTTACCCTGCTGATTGTATCTAGAGGTTAATTTTAGTTCAAGCTGTTATTACAATAAAAGCCTAAGAAGGCAGGCAATTGAGGCTGTTTTTGATGCCCTAATGCCAACCAGCCCCTTGGCCTCTCTCTCACAGAAACCTGTGTCAGAGTAATCTTTTCATCCATCGCTCAGGGTCTACTGGTAAATCCTGGCAAATTATGACAGAAATTTCCGTTTCATACTACCTTTACTAAATGCTGATTCTACATCTCCTGTTAGGCTCTTATAATCTAGTTCGGGACACTGGACTTGCCTAAACATGACTAACACTTCAACATGGAGTGGAACCAATAACCGAATGGCTATTAAGTTAGAGGTATACCCTTGTTTAGAGACAATGATACAACTTTTTTTAAGAGAAAAAAATACTTAAAACATTTTTGAACTATATGTTGAAATTTGTAATGATTAATTTTAGTGAAAGAGTTTCAACTTTGTAAAAATGGAAAAGATCATTTGTTTCTCTTCACTACTTTACCATCCCCCAGTCATTACATACCATGTAGAAATGACCTCACCTTTATTTGTGCTTTAACTTTTTTGGGGCAAACTACTGTCATTATAATTAGTAGAATACCTAGATATCTTTGCTTAATTCATTATAAGTCCCTCAAATTTGAGGAGCCTATATCATCATCATCTAAATAAAAATATGACAAAACTAGATGTTCAATAATGTTTGCTTAAAATGCAAAAAGCGGGCAAATATATCTTTTAATATGCAAGTTACTTAATGTTGCCTAAGTTTTTTATTTTATTTATTTAATTTTTTTTCCTGAGGCCTTTTTATAAAGTGTTTGATTGGTCATGCTGGAGTCTTTGAGATGCCAGAAATAGAATTTTACTTGAATTGTTTCAAACCTTTACCCAATGATTGAAGTGGCTCACAACCTTAATAGGAACAGGGAATATTAACATAGTACATTTTTTAACTTTTCTTTTATTAATTGGTGCTGACACACTTGGGTTTCTTTTCTTTTCTTTTTTCTTTTTGTCCCTTTCATGTAGCATCAATTTGTTGCTTTTTTATTTATGTACAAATGCATTTTTACTGCTTCTCCACAAGGAGTGGTGCTGATACCTTAAATAACATTTGAGAATGTACAGAAGGATCTCTGATTGTTATACTATCTGGGACTATTACTGGCATTCAGATTCCAGGGTGCCAGGGATCTTGCACTTACATACACCTCCCTTGCACATTGAAGAATACCACTCCCCTAAAACGCCAAGAGGTTTTCCATTAAAAACCCTACAGTTTCTTAAAATGGAAATAAAAATGTACTGTATATCTGTATTGTTCAAGTCAAAATGTACTGTATATCTGTATTGTTCAAGTCATTGTGTTTGAACTGTGGAGGTGGAGAAAGACTGGGGAGATGCAAGGAGATTTAAAGTGCTACTTTTCCTGTGTTTGTGGGGAGGGAGGGTTAAATCAAGTTAGGAGATTATAGAGAACAAGGTAGCTACAAATATTAACATTAATATGTTCAGATGATTTATCATTACTTCCATTATCTAATTCACTCCATATTATACCTTGCCCCATCCAATGAGTCAATGTAACAAATGTGTGACAGACATATGCTTTGATAATTATCAGATAGATAATCAGATTACGGGAGCATTTTCACTTTTTGTATAGCTCTGCTGATTTGAAATCAGGGTACTCTCAGGGATACTGGGCACTTGGACTATGTGACAGTGGGAATAAGTCTGTCATAACTTTTTGGATTATCAGTTTTACTGGACAGCAATGTTATAAAATTTTATGCCAAAAGAAACTTATATCTTGTTACCAATTAGTTTACAAAATTCATATGAATTTTAAACATAAAGCAGATGACTATGAAGACATATAATTCTTATAACAGGGTGATTTAAGTTACATTCCTGGACTCAGGGATGTATGTGTTTATTCTTCTCTGTTGTAAAGGGACATTAGGTGAAAAATGTTAGGAATACTAGAGTTAGTCAATAGCCTTCAAGTTAAACAGTTCATTGCCCCAAATAAGTGTACACCCAAAACTAAAGGAATAGTACAGTGAGTGGCAATGAGGCCTTTTCATATTTGTCAAAGCAATTCTCACATTTTTCCATTATCTAAATTCACTATTCTCATCAAGGAAGAGTTGATAAATGGGTTAGAAAAAAAGAGTTGAGGTTGAGCTATGTTCCTAAGATTTGTAGACCCTCTTTGATGAATCAGGGGAGCTTTTAAGCAGACAATACGTTCAGTCCCAAAAATCACTTTTCCAAAGGGAATAGGCTTTAGTTACAGAGACTTAAATGCTTCAAAATTGGTATATTGCTGACATCCACCAACAGGGAAGTGTTGAAATCATAAGGACCTCAGGAAAAGTAGGGGCTTTGAGCGAGTCCTGCAGACAATGTAGACTGTGGTTGCCCACTACCTATATACAGTTTAGGTGATCCAGATAAGAAATCATAGATGAACTGCAAATGAATATGTAATGGCTACTGATTGAAAAGTGGTGAATGAAAATGGCAACAACTCTAGTAGAATCAAGGAGTAAAGCACCAAAAATATTTATCTACTATGATTTATTTTCTTAAATACTACTATAATTTTCCAAATATAAAAAGAATGACAAGGCATCAAAGATTTATAGGAAGCAATGACCTGTCAGTTTCAGCTTATCATGAACAAGTTAATATTGCTATGAATTTACTTCAGTTTTGTTATCTGTCGAATATGAAGAACACCTTTATCCCATGTTTGTTTTGTAAGAAGTAAATGAAAGAAATAAATGCTAAATATAGTGTGCTCACAAAATAAATGACACAATAAACATGTGTTGTTATTAAGCAAGGACATTCTGTGACCCACTCTCTCTTTGTTCTTTCCTGGGAAGGAATAGAATCTGCCTATTTCTATTATCTGTTCTGATCCCACTTTCTATATTTTTATTCCCATATTACACATCAAGCACCTAGAAAATGTTTATCAAAATTACTTAAATTAATACCTTTGCAAGATGCTACTATTGTGTCCTTTCATGTTTCCCTGTGTACTTATTTGTGCTCTGGATATTAAATATATGTACAAAATATACTATTCAACAGATATTTCTCAATGGTCTATTAAAACTCAGGCACAATTGTGGTCACTGGAAAGGTAACATGATTTGAGGGGAAAAAGGACATAGAAGGAAAAAGAGAATTTTGAAATACTATAGCAACGATGAGTAACTTGCATAATATGTTTGGGAGCAAAGAATAGCAGCACCTATATCTGCTTATATGTCTGTGTAGGATGGGAAGGGAGCAATTTGTAGAGGTTTCATGAAGAACCTGCATCATAAAGAGTGAAAAGCATTAGGACTTAAGGGAAGGATACTACTTAATCTTGGGCTGATCTACTCAAGTTCATTTACTTTTCAGTATTGCCAAATCCTATTATTCCTTTCTCATCACCTACTATCACTCATACCAACAAATGGGTTATCTGCTATACAATGGCGCTCATGTGTAACTCCTGTTACAAAAGGTATATATCATACTGCAACTAAGACACATTAACTGGGTGCACCTAGAAAGTTAAGCAATGTCCCTCACCCAGAGTAGAGATAAGTCCTCCAGATCTGAAGTAGAAAATGTAAAAGGAAGAGACTCAGATGGAAAGTAGAAAAACATATTTGCTTTCTGCCCTTCTCTGGTAGTAAGCTCCCCACCCTTCTCCTCTCCTCTCCTCCACTCCTCTCATTTCTTTTCTCTTCTCCTTTTCTTCTTCTTTCTTTTTCTTTATTTTCTTTTACCTTCTTTTTTTCCTGTTAAGAATCTAAACCCTTTTTCTATATTTGGAGGGTCACCATCTTATGAGTTTTTCCCAATGGCAGAGCCTAAACTTAGGTGATAAGTATTTGTTTGTTTAGCTTCATTTGTAAGCAAGGATGGCACATAAGCTAGGCTGCCCATCACATACTCTATCCCAAAGTTCAAATAAGATGGTGGAGCCTGGCCAGTGTGGCTCATAGATTGAGCGTCAATCCATGAATCAAGATGTCACTGGTTCTATTCCCAGTCATGTCATATACCTGGTTGTGAGCTCAATCCCCAGTAGGGGGATACAGAAGGAAGCTGATCAATGATGCTTCTCACTCATCAATCTTTCTATCTCTCTCTCCTTTTCCCTTCCTCTCTCTCTAAAAATCAATAAAAACATATTTTTTAAAAATAAGCTAGATGCAGAGACACAGATGCTGTGCAAAATCCATCCCACAGAAGATGACGGCAGCAGTGGCAGTGTCATCCAGGCTAGTGGTGTCTCTCACCGCAGAAACAGTGGCATTTAATGTCCTACAGCAGAGATGGAGGTCACTACACATGTGGTCCTGACGCTATGTAGGTTTCCCTGAATTCCTGCCCATGTCTCTAGTTTTACTCCACAACCTTCCTGGCAATCCAATGAACTTCCTCGAAGTCTTTCAATCAATGTCTTTTATGCTTCAAGCAGAAGGATCTTTTTGGTTGCTTGAAGATAAAAACCAAAAAAGATTAAAAATAAATTGTGAATTTGCTATCTTCCATATACAAGTGTGCCAGGTATGGAAGGAAGTTGCCTTGCCTGGTTCTGCAAACTTTTGCCAGCTATTCGTGACTATCAGGTAGATCTTTCAGACTTAAACTGTCTTTTAGACTTTCCTCTGAGTTGATGTTTATGTTGCTAATGTTATCTTTTTAGTAGATTTTTCAAAGGTTCTATTTACCACATTTGTCCCAGAGAAGACCCAAGGAATGTGATATATATGAACATATTTAATACTAGAGGCCCACTACACACAAAATTGTGCACAAGTAGCTTGCTTCCACTTGCCTCAGCTGGCTGCCCCGCCCATCACCACTCATAGTTCTCACTTGCCCGCCCGCCGTCACGGAGTCACAACCACAGGCCTTTTATGATATAGATATTAAAGGCTTATCCATGGCAGCCTTTCTAGCAGGTGCAACCAGAGTGACTAAGTACCACAGTTAATATTTATTGAATGACTACTATTTGTGAAGTACTATGTTAAATGAATTACATGAATTAATCTGATTTAATACTTAGTCAACCCTATGAGTAGGGAATACTGCATTTGTCTTATTTTTTATGTAACTGATAATTGAACATTTAAATAAAATACTTAAAGCCAAATGGATATTAAATGGAAGAGGTAAGATTTGAACCTAGAGAGGTTTGTTTTCAGAACCTGAACTCTTGGCTAGTGTATTTACTGGAGTGTCAGGCTTTTCTTATCTTCACCTTCTGGTCAGAAGATTTATCTTTCACAACTAAGCTCAGAAGTATGTGTTTATTTGTTTTAGAAAGATATTCTATAATAATGGGGAAACTATTTTGTTTTTTCCTAATGATATTACATCATTCCAATGTCTTTTAAAGAAGATAATACAGAATGGGGTTTTTACTATCCAGGAAGATTTTAATCTAGCCCTTGGTGAATTTATTGATTTTTTAACTAGAAATGATATAGTAATCAAGGATTTTGTTTTAATGATGGAAATTTAGACAAAGATAAAGAAAAACAAAAGGTAAGTGATGCAAGGTACAGTAACAGTACTAGTAGCCCTGCACACAAAATCGTGTGCCAGTAGCTCCCCAATTAGCTCGCTGCAGCCTTCCAGTAGCTTTCTGCCTGCTGCCCCGTCCTCCTGTAGTTTCCCCCGCTTCCCCTCCCCCTGCTCCCCCTCATAGCTCACTGCCCCACCCTCCTGCTGATCCGTGATCTGGTCGTTATGCCATCACAGCGTAATGACCATTTGCATATTACATCTTTATTATATAGGATATGAAACATCATTTGTAAACCACTGGTAAGATACAGACATGCAAAAAGTCATGACTTTTTGGTGAAATGATCTCTGTGACCCACTAGTATTGAAGAACTGTCAAGAACCAGTGAGATGGGAACTGAGAAAAATGTCACAACACAGATGGACTCTTACAGTGATTTTCTTAAGGGGATACTAAAATATAAATGACTTAAACAGATCCCAAAGGAAGATCAGTCTCCCAATGTGAATATGCTCTGTGATACACTTACAAATATTAAATTTTCCAATAAAAAATACTAACCCATGACACAATTCTCTATTTGGTCTCTGGAGGACATATCAGTATGGTCCTCAGTATTAAACACACACACACACACACACACACACACACACACACACACACAAAAAAAAAAAAAAAAAAAAACACCACCAACAACAAAAATCTTTACTCCTACATTCACTTTACCAGATGTTATTGATGTATATGCAGACAACGTAAGGAAAAGAGGATTAAAATATGACAGTTAACAATATGATAGCTCACATGATGCTTTGCTAAAGAGGTTGTTTAAAACCTAATCCCCTGAGTTAGGTGCTACCTTAATACAAAGCAATATACAAATAATCTTCACATTTCTAAGGTTAATAGTTTATTAAATAGCTACTAAAGCCCTAACCGGTTTGGCTCAGTGGATAGAGCGTCAACCTGGGGACTGAAGGGTGCCAGGTTCGATTCCAGTCAAGGGCATGTACCTTGGTTGCAGGCACATCCCCAATAGGGGGTGTGCCGGAGGCAGCTGATCGATGTTTCTCTCTCATCGATGTTTCTAACTCTCTATCCCTCTCCCTTCCTTCCTCTCTGTAAAAAAACAATAAAATATATTAAAAATAAATAAAAAATAGCTACTAAAATAAATTCCAACTTGCAAAGATAGAAAGCATGTAGCCACCTTCTTCATCAAATTTTTGAAGGGAAAAAATACTTGTGTGTATTATCATCAAGATTTAAATTCAAATCTAGCAAAATTTATTGAGCACCTAGTATATACAGGAGGGTATGCCAGCTACTGGCACTTATATATGTATTTCTTTAAACTTCAAACAGTACATATTTATTCATATCTATTAATATGCAAGCTGAACATTAATACAGCATAGGCACAGACTTGGTTCTTTATGTTGGCTTTAACAGGCAGCTTGATATATAAAACAATAGGACTTATAGAAGAAGCTACATTGAGACTGGTCCAAAGGGCAGAGGTGCAAAAAGGGCTGGCCTTGGTCCCAAGGATGGTGGTTTGATTCCAGAAGGATATCTGAGCTGCAATAGTTCCCTGAGGAGTGTGGGGTCTCAACCCCATGCCTGGCTCCCCAGGCCAGAGCACCCGAGTTGGAAAGAGACACCTGGCTATGAAAATCAGCAAGGATTCTGTCCAACAGGGAGAGACAAAGAGTCTGCTAGAGACACAGGCACCTTCATAAAGGGCCAACATACAAAAATATTCACAGCCACTCACTCTGGGCTCCAGTGGAGGGAGAACAGAGTTGACTAGAGTGGTGTGAGGAGAGACTGGGGTTTGTGGCTCTGGAGAGAGAGCTGAAGGGGCAGCAGCCAGGATCCTTGTATTGAGTTCCTCTCCCACATCTCAGACATCATCTTTCTTTGGTGAAGCACACCCCTCCTTACTGCATCAGCATGGAGGAATACAATAGCCCCATCCTTAACTATAAGACTTATGTTCAGCTAGTCTTCAATTGGTTATTCAGGTTTGACTGTTGTATATTTTACTTGTAATTCCTGGAATTACTTGTAATTCCTGGAATTACTTGTAATTCCAGTTTGGTCCTGGGAGAAGATGGGTGTGTCTTTCATGTACTCCACTGCCATATAGATCTTTAGATAAGCGTGTTCTGCTTCTTAAAATTTTATCATTTCAGTTAGGGCTAGCCTAACTCAAAATGTTCCTTAGGATATAGTTTTTGGAGTTTGTTTTTTTAATATATATATTTTTAATTGATTTCAGAGAGGAAGGGAGAGAGATGGAATTTTCATTAGTGTTTAAGAGCCATATGTCCTCATTCTCCACATGGGAAGTTATTTGCCCTTCAAATAAATCTAAGGAGGTTTGGCAAGGATTTTCAATAACAGTGGGAAAAATAGGGCCTCCATGTGTCACATAGTTTAATACACCAGAAAGATGGCAAATTTTGTGTGGCTGTCTAAATTTATATGTGTTCTTAACAAATAGGCCCCATTTCTACAAAGGTAGGACCTAAACATTTGTAGATCTGGCAAAGTGATGGCATAATCTGTGATTTAAAAAAAAAAAGAATTAGTTGACAACTAAATGTCAGTGGTATTTATTTAAACAAACAGTGATGTCTTATTTCTTTTGAAGAATTGAACAGTATAGAAAGACTCAAGTGTTGTTGTTATATGGTTCCATATTTAAATCTCCCTATCTCTTTATTGTCTCCCCCAAACTGAAAAACTTTGGTCAGTTCCAATTTATCATTATATGCACACCCTTTTTCTCTATAGTAGAACTTAGAAAATAAAGTATATCTTGCACTCAGGACTCTATCAATTGTGGGAAAATTCAAAACAGACGAGGCAGCTATAATTTATACTGGCTGTCATAGTTGATCTTGTGACTTTTAAAAAGCATTACTTTGTATGCTAAGTGAAATAAGCCAGTCAATGAAAGAAAAATGCCACATGACCTCGCTCATTTATGGATAATAAAGAACATTATAACCTGATGAACAAAAAGATAGATACAGAGGCAGTAAACAGACTGTCAAATTACAGCAGGAAGATTGCGGGGGGGGGGGGGGGAGATAAGAGATCAACCGGAAGGACTTGTATGCATAACCAATGGATGCAAGACACTGTGGGGTGAGGGCATGGGAGTGGGGTGGGGGGCAATGGGAAGATATGTACACATATAATACCTTAATCAATAAAAAATTAAAAAAATAAAAACATTACTTTGTATGTGTGTGTTATATGTGTGTATGTCTATGGTATCTATTTATCTATCATCTATCTATCTTGCCTATCACTGTATTCACCTCAAAGGCTGGAGCTTTTCTCTTTTCTTTTTATTTTCTTGTTTGTTGTCCCAATATCCATTCTAGTACTGGGTATAAATTAGACACAAGAATACATTTTAGCAGGTGAAGGCATGTAATGGGGGGTAGGGGAGGTCGGGGGGAGGTCAATAGGGGGGAAAAAAAAGGAAACATATGTACTACTATTTGTATTACTTAAAACAATTTAAAAAAAAGAGGTAATCACAAAATAAGAAAAAAAGTGAACATATTGAAATATATTTCTACAAAAACAAGGAGGAATGTAACAAATCAAATACAGAGAGCAAACAAAAAATTTAGTATCAAAATTATTAATTGTGCTCTGTGATATCTTCATTTTAGGAGAAATCTGTGAATAGAGCTTATAGTTTTAATTGGATTCATATTTTTCTGAGAAGGCCTCTAATTCTGTGGCTGCTAAATTTGGCTAAATAGTCAAATGAATCATAAATAAATAAAAATCATTTGATGAAAAAAAGAAAGAATACATTTTAGTGAGTAAAGACTTAGTGGTTGTGGAATCAGAGCATATGGTGAATGATTTTAAGTAAGATTTTATCTAAGTTTCATTGAAATGTTTTCTACTGACTTTAGGACTTCCTTCAGCTAGATGTTAAATATTTATCCTTGGGACAGTAATACTGGCAGAACATGAATTGATGTAATATTTTTTACTTTCTCTATCATATTTCCTATCATTAACTTTTTTATGGCACTCTGTTTCTTCAGAAGGAAAGACAATGCTCTCAAGTAACCTATATGTATGGATCTGGGCAGAGATGAAACATGGTAATGAATAGCCCAGGATCCCAGTGACAGGATGGAGGGAGGTCACAGGAGACACAGTTAATTAAGAAAATCAGAGTCCAAAAAAATAGAAAAAAATATTGGGAAACAGGATTTACAGTCGTTTTCCAGGAGGATAGGCCCTAGGACGAGTGTTTAGGTTGAATTTTGCTTTTTCCCCTCTATGGTTTGCTGTGACTGTGC
Organism: Corynorhinus townsendii; assembly: GCA_026230045.1. Lineage (NCBI taxonomy): Eukaryota > Metazoa > Chordata > Mammalia > Chiroptera > Vespertilionidae > Corynorhinus > Corynorhinus townsendii. The sequence continues at coordinate 111,568,459 of JAPDVU010000005.1, forward strand.
CATATGTATGTGCACAAAATATTAAAGTACTGCTCTAATCTATACCCAGTCTAGGAAATTAATTGTAAATCAAATTTTCTAGATTATAACTGTATTAATTTGTGTGGAAATCATTTTGCCTGAATTTATGAAAAATACTGATTTCTATTAGAGTGGAAGATACTCTGATTTGATCACACATTTGTTAAATATTTTATATGATAATTTTATACAGTCTATAAATAACTAATATTACACAAATTATAGTTACTCACATTACTTTTTACTATAAAGAATAATGTTCCATGTTTCTCCACATATTCATGGAATATCTTGTAAAATGTGTTTTTATGTATCTCTTATTTAATGATAGTTACATTAATCTCAGAATATTTACAAAAATATTTACAAAATTTAAGCATTATTTGGATGACCACTTGTTAAGAAGGAAAGGGTTCTACACTAGGGAATAGTGATATGCATAATACTTTTCAAGATTTGCCATTAAGAAATGTGCTTGTTTTTAAATAGAAGGATATAGAATTCTGTCACTTTGTAGTTCCTTTCCTGCAGTCCTCATTCACAACTGTGACAATACCTTCACTTGATTAATGTCCTCCTTTTATAGAACTGATAGAGACCTGAAACATACAAAGAAAACATTCACTGAAACAACATGTTTAGAAACAGCACAGATAGAATTTCCTCAAAATAAGAGCATGTGTAAATAAATACCTTGTGCGTGCATACATAAGATTTCTTAAGCAGATTGCATATTTATGGCAATTAATTATGGAAAATTATATAGAGAAGGTATTTATATATAGCAGAATGGCAAAATGAGAGCTTCTGAGTTAGAAGGCCTGTTTAGTAATGAATCTGCCATTTGCTAAGATCTATGGGAAGATTACGTTGTGTTTGTGAGCCTTCAGAGAGTACACATTAATTAAACTAAATCCTTTAAACAAGTTTGCAGTGAGGCACCTGAGATCCGGGATTGTAAATGTGTATAGTGGTTTATTTAGCTATTTGAGTTCTTAGCACATACAGTTGACTTTAGACAGACATTCTACCTGATTTTAAAGATTTTCAGTTTCTTAAATGCATCTTAAAAGGGTTGATGTGCCTTTGCAAAAATAGTTTTAAAAAACTCACTTTTAATTCATAGTTGAAAGACCTATTATGGTGCTAAGACCTATATATGTTTCTAACTTTATATTATTTGAGTGCTGAACTGATGTTTACTTTCTATTTTTGAAATTAAAATAAATACATATTCAATTATTACTATTATTTAGGAAAGTATAAGCAAAGAATGAGGCTTACTGAGTGGGTCAAAGGTTTACTGAACATAAAATGTCATTAAATAACCGATAAAAAGTTTCAATTGATTTATCTCTGAAACTATATTTTCAATAGCAAATTACTAAGTCTTTGACATATTTGTTTCATCTCTTAAAATGAGCATATCTCACTTGTCAGAGTGTTGCTGAAAGTAGTAAATGATATTACCTAAGTATGAAACTAGGCACATTACCTTGTTTGGGAAAAATTATATCAATAAAATAATAATATGTGTTAGAAAATATGTACACATATATTGAAAATGGCACATCTCTTACTTTGAGCCATTGCTTTCAATTTTGTGAAATAAAATATCTGAAAATTTTCCATTTTAAGCTAACATTTAAATGAGGAATGTAACCTGAAATTTATTCAATTACCTTTTTTAAAATTTCTGAGTTGATCAGCTATTTGATGTGTGTGATTAAAAAAATTATTCCTGTTTCCATGGCTTATTTTGTTCAGTCTGCTGAAAAGCAGTCAAGAAATTTTTATTTTACATATGTTCATAAATTGGTAAATTCTGCAATTATGTTGCTTTTTAAATGTGTAATAGATGTTTTATTAGAATATTAATACATTACATAGATGTAATATATTTTGATGTTAAAATGTTTCATTATCCATTATATTCAATTACAAAAGGATTTGGCTCTTGCAAAATATATGCATCCTTGTAGGATATGATTAATGCCTGCTATTTCTAGGGGTGTAATTTTGGGAGCAATTTTCTATAACACTGCTTAAACTTTTACCTTATAAATTTAAAATCATTTGGCAAGATATTAACTTAACCAAATTACTATGCTAATAGCAATTCTTCTTTCTAAATAGATTTCAAATATATGGTGGAAATGTGCCTCTCACCAACCTCTAGAATTTACAACCTAACCTATGGCTGTCTTTCTGTGAAGGAGATGTAGTGTAACACTTGTTGGCACTGGCCTGTACCTATAGCCTCAAAAGTTGCTAATATAGATGGAAACCTAATTATATGTAATTTTCTCAAGAAGAAGAACAATTTTTAAAGGTTGTTACTCAATTACTCTTTTATCCAACCAATGCAATAAAATGAACAATTCATTTGTTTTTACGTTAAAAAATCATTAAGAAGATACTATGCATAAGATACTACCAGGTGAATCAAATTCCAATACTCACAGTTAAAAACTCTACCTTCAAACAAAGTGGATTATGTGAGGATGGGGGGAAAAAAGGCCTTTTTATTTTTCTTTGCTGTGGCCTTCCACAATTTATAAGAAGCACCTGGCAAGGACACCCCAAGATTATTAGCTCCTCTGGTTCAAACATCCCCTCTGTTCAAATTGAGGGACAACATAAGCTACCCTCAAGGCTACCTTCATGCATACCCCTCTTCCCTGGCTCTGGAAAGTTTCTAGTTAGTAGAAGGGCTCTACTCCCTCCCTTTCAAACACAAGCTGCCCTCTTTTTGAACTCTTTGTGACTTTCCCTCTAAGGATGTTTTGCAGGGTTGGGAAAAATATTGATAAGACACCTCCCTAGGACATCTACCCAGACTGTCTCCTGAATAACTAACAAAGACAACCTCCCCTGATGTTTGCTCAGTTTCACCTAGCAACAGCAGCAACGTGGAAAATCCCCCCACTTCCTTGTCCAAGGCTTTAAAAGGCGGGGGGGCGGGGGGGGGGACAGCTTTTGCTCTTTGCCTTTGCATTTATTAGCAATGAACCTGCCCTATCCCTTTGGGGAAAGTGAAGTAATCTCTCTCTTTTTTCCTCTCTCTCTCTTTTTTCTCTCAGTTGTGAATTCTTTCACAGCCCAGGACACCGCCCCCCCCCCAAAAAAAAAAACAACAACAAACACCCTAACAGATTGGGTGAAAGGTTTCTACAGGGTGGCAAGAGTGGGGAAAAGTATTATGAGTGCTAGAATTAAGAAAATTAAGGGCAAATCTCACTTGATAGAGGAAATGGCCTTAAAACTATGTATCTAAGCAAAGTCATAGAGCTGAGACAGTTGTGGGTGCATAAAGCTGAGACAGCTGTGAGTGATTCTAATAGAGGATGTTTCATGAAGTCATGCGATTGCTTGAATTCATTGAGGGAACTTGGAGAAACAAAATCAATTGGGAATAATTTATGGGAAAACATAATTTGGTATTTGGAAGGATTAAAGGTAACAGAAAATAAGCAAAATAAAGAGAGTTAGGATATCTGAAAGAACATATTTCCTCAAAAGTGAAATGCAGAAAGATGGAAGAGCATTGGTTCTGGGCAGTCAGCAGAGTGAAAGGAAGGGACAGGAAGCTTGTCCCTTAGCATTCGCAAATAAAACAGCTCCATAGGGGTGGGGGGAGTGCAACAGCCTAGAGAATCTCCTGAAGGCTGACTTTCTCCTTAGAAAAATACAAATGATTTGTATGGAACCTTTTACAATTTTCTCAGATGATTTATGAATTTTGTCAAGTTTATCCAGGGACTCAAAAGGAAAACAAGTACCTTCAATAGCAACTTCAATGAGTTCCAAGGATTGAGCATAGGTGAAGCTTAGATGATGCAATGCAGACCCCTCTCTTCTGATTCCGTCCCATCCACAATGCCTTATTTTGTGTTTTCTCCTTGTTTATGATTAGTTTCAAGAACGCCTATAAGTATAGACTACTTGTTTAGAATACTGATCCCATTAGTTTCTTAACCAATAACTACATGCTTAAAATACAAGGAATTAAAAACACCATTTAAAATGAAAATTGGGGGAAATACTGTCTAGTCAGTCCTAAAAATTGTTAGGATTTATGCCTTCAGCAACATTTAAATATTTAATTCTGTGATTTTCTTTTCTGCTCAACCTTGTCCTCTTTTCAGGGAAAGTTTCTGGATTATCATTTTAGGACAATATTCTTCATCATCTGTCTTAGGTAGTTTCTGAAGAGCAAAACCCTGAGAGAAAGATTTGTGTGCATGGAAATGACTAAAGAGGTGCTTCCAAATGAAGTCTGTAATGGAGTGAGAAAAGCAGGACAGGGAGGGAAAGAAGCCAATAATTGATTTCAGGCACAGTTTCAGACTCAGCCTGATTCATAGGGAAACTGAACTATCCATTAAACTTCAAGGTGTGTCCCAACTAGAGGCAAAGGGGTAGGAGTGTAATACTCCTGCTTCTGCCTAGGTCATTCATTATCCAAAGGCCATGGTTGGGAGGTGGATGGTGATAAACTCCAAGGCATTTAAAGATATCATCCAACCCCAGCAGTAGCCTTTGCACAGACCTAGTAATATTGTTGTAACATCTACCTAATAAAAGAGTAACATGCTAATTGACTGTACCTTAATGACACCCACCAGCCAATCAGGAGTGAGTATGCAAATTAACCCAACAAACCTGTTGGGTTAATTTGCATATGCAGGCACTGAGCAAGGGATGGGGTGGGGGTGGTGCAGAGCAGGACACTTGCATCGTCTGCACCACTCCAGCTGCTCCAAGCCTTTGGGCAGCAGAAAGGCGGCTCCAGCCAGAGCGAAGGCGGTGCAGGCAGCCAGGGGAAGAAAGGCCCATTCCAGCATGAATCTTCGTACATTGGGCCTCTAGTTGGCAATAATATCCAAATAATATTATGACTGATAATATTCTTTGTTTTGAAATAAAGTTTTATATTAACACTAGAGGCTTGATGCCTTGATGCATGAAATTTGTTCAAGGGGCTCGGCCCTCATAGCCCTGGCTGCCTCTGTCAGCCCTCGAAGCCCCTTGCAGCCCTGGCTTCTTCTGGAAGGACATCTGGAAGGTCATTTGGCTGTCCAATCTAATTAGCATATTATGCTTTTATTATTATAGTCACTGTAGCTTTCTTTACATAAGTGTTAGGCAAGTAGACCTTTTCATCCTTTTATATATGACCTGTTTCCTTTTCTCCCCTTCCTTCCTCCCTTCCTCCCTTCCTCCTTTCCTCCCTCTCTCCCTCCTTTTCTTCCTTCTTTCTTTGTCTCTTTCTTCCTTTGTTTCTTTTAATTGAGGTATAATAGGCATATAACATTATATTAGTTTCAGGTGCACAACATAATGATTCAATATTTGTATATGCTGTGAAATGATCACCACAATAAGTCTAGTTAACAACTGTCATAATACAATTACATACTTTTTTCTTAGGGGAAAAGAAGGTGCTATCTGAAGAAAATCAACATTATGGTCTTTTTTAGCAGATCCTTGATGGTTCAATTTCACGGTGATTTGTGCATAGTTAGTGTTCAAATGGTTTAAATTGAAGGATAAATAAATGCCTAAAGATGAGTGAATGAGCAAATTCCTCACCATTTAAGTGAGATGTTTTTGCTTGTGTTTCATTTCACTGGGACCAAATTCTAACATTCCCCCCCCCCACCCCACACACACACCCAAGCCCCAAGTGAAATAAAGATAATTAAGGTTCTCAGAGGAAAGCATTTCTGGAATACGCTTGTTGAAAAATTAAGGTCATTGCCATAAAATGAAGGAGATAAAAAATGCATAAATGAAGACTCACAGAAAAAAAATATTGAAATGGCTGAAGGCATCTTAAGTAGCATGACATTTACACAGTGGCTATGTAAATTTAAATGGTATGTCATAGGAGTCATATAAGTCATAACCTTTATTTTAAAAATGTTTTCATTCAAAAATATTGTATGCCTATTATGCTAATTGTAGAAATTAAAAGGTGATATTAGCAAATCTATTTTAATCAGAATTAATATATGGCATTCTTAAAATAAAGTTCCAAATTAAATTCAGGAATATTCATGCTCTCCCAAGATTGCAAGAGCCCTATGATCTGATGACATTCTAAAGTTTCAGATATGTGATCACATGTTTTTATTTATATAAAATCAATTTGAGTATTGAAACAATTATCAACTAGATAATGATTAAGAAATATCATCTAGGATATCCAGTTAAAGTAGAAAGAACCTTTCCTCTTCACTTATCTAACATATGTAAAAATTCTCCAATCTATTGTCCATGTATGAGATGGGTTTCTCTTTGATTAAGTACTTTTCAGCCTTTGAAAGGGCATTGTCTCTGAAAAGCTTTGAAAAGATACTTCTCTTTTCCTAAATGCACTTCTTTTCTGTCATTCCAACATCTCCAATCCTTAAAATTTAACTCAGAAATCACTTCTCTATAAACCTTTTCTTCCCCAATAAGCCTGGTAAAATTATCATTTCTTTGCAAATATCTTTCATAGTAATATTTTCATCCTATTGGTTCTTGCCTTTGGGGTGAAGGCATTTATTCCTCAGCTGCCTGCAGTATAGCCTGCTAACACTCAGAGCTGGGTCACTCTCTGTGAATTGTCCTCAGCTACATCATCCAACTTTACACCCCCATCCAGTTATGTCCTCTATCTAATGAGTTGTCAGTGGGGGGGTATAAAGACTAACACTTTGCCTTGTTTGAAAAAATAAAAAGTCTAAAAAGACATCCCAGCCCAAGAACTTCTCAGGGGATCAGCTGAATCCTCTGTCACAACTGCATCACAGTTAAAGTTCTCCCACTGACCAGTCCTGCTCTCCTCATTCCTTTAAATGGGCTAATTATCCAAGTCTTGCCCAATGAATTTTCTGCATGCAAATTTCCGAGTTAGTTGCCCTGGGAACCCATCCAAGACATTATTGAACCCCAAAATCCAGTGATCTCAGGTTGCCCACAGAGTGAGATAGGGACTTAAATTTATCTATAAACTATGGTAGGTGATTTACATCTCTCATTTCACTTAATCCTTTTAATAAATCTGAGGTACAGGCTCTTCTAATGTTAATTTCCAAAAAGTTGTTCCTGTCTCCAATGGATGGAGCATGGTTCCAGGTGTATTCTTTCAGGGTCATAGTCTCCACTGCTTGGTCAACAGCAGGCAGGGCGTCAGTGGGCAATGCAGCTGGTCCTGAGGTCCACGTAGCTTGTTTAGTTTTGCTGCTTTTCTGGGCCTGGAGCTGTAACGTAACTGAGGTCTAGATATATTTGATGTGGGTCAGAACCTCATTGTCCTGGGGGCTTAATGCTTAAGGTCGTGCAAGGCCTTGTATGAGGCTATTCTCCAGACCCCTTGTTCCTCCTCTAAGGGGGGTCTACTATTCCAGGAGAGGAAGGATCGGGGGAGTATCTGAACCCAATGACCAGGGATATAAAAGGTCAGAGGTCTAAACCATATGACCAGCAATATACCAGGAAAGGTAGTTTGCCCTGGGACTGAGGTCTTTGTTGTCCCAGTTTTGCATATTGCTAGGCACCCCGGGATTTCCACCCTGGTGACCCTCTGTACCTGGCCTATCCTCCTTGCTCTGATCATGTCTAACTGCCTACCACAATACTGAGCCTTAAAATTGAAAAGAATTGTAATATGCTGCCATCATTCCATGATATTGAGTGTGTAATGTCTTTATTTCTTCTGTAATGAATTAGAGTTATACATCCACACAGCACATTTCATACATGATTAATATTTGGGCCTTCGAAGAGCTTGCCAATATCGAATAAAGTATATATACACCAATATGCAATCTGTACTGCTTTCTGGTTTTTCTTTTTCTTTATTATCTTAAGTTTCATTATCATATGTCACTTCTGTTAGGAGTAATATCTGCCACTGAATTTATCAGATATAATTAATAGTATTTCTAAAATTTCTCTAAATGGAGCACACACAGTAAAAATCTGAACAATGACATTATTGAAATAAAACTGAATCACATGCATATCATGTTGTAAGTGGAATGGGGTGTACTTTGCTATGGAGTGTAGTCTTGTTTTTATTGCTATTAAGTCAGAAGTTGAATTTTTGAAGTAGAGGAGCTTGTGTCGGGGAGACCAGCTTCCAGCATGCTTGTGTGAGGAACTTTGTGGAACTGCTCCCCAATAAAACTGGATAAAACTATTAAAAAACAAATACACATCCATTTAAAGTCTCTGAAAATGGCCCTGAAGACTTATAGTAAATGATGAAGCATTTATTGTGAAAAAATCTTCTAAAACTTGGTAGGAGCTGGTATTTGAACCAAGAACCTTGCTGTCTCTTCACCGTTCCAGCTCAGTAATGTTGAGGTAAGAAACGCCCAAACCTGTAAGAATTTTTATGAGTTTATTTGGATACTGTTGTAATAATCTGGGCATTATTTATTTTTTAAATATATTTTATTGATTTTTTACAGGGAGGAAGTGAGAGGGATAGAGAGTTAGAAACATCTATGAGAGAGAAACATCGATCAGCTGCCTCCTCCACACTCCCTACTGGGGATGTGACCACAACCAAGGTACATGCCCTTGACCAGAATCGAACCTGGGACCCTTCAGTTCGCAGGCCGATGCTCTATCACTGAGCCAAACCAGTTAGGGCGATCTGGTTATTATTTAACAGGAAAGGAGTAAAGGAAAGACTAGATAATATAGGAATGCCATTTATACAGCTTTGCTGAGTTATTACTCTCCATGTCTGTTCCCTACTGATTGAGGGGGGAAAGGACTGGACAAAGGCATTTAAACACATACCCACTAAGGTCTGAGTGATATGGGAAGGTGTTTACCTGTCCATCAATCACTGGGAACAGGTACTTGGCCAGAACAGGTGTGGCCATTGCAAGGGCACAAAGCCAGAATATGTAAATTTCTGAACAAAGGGAGTTCCCTCTCTTGGCTCTTGGCTGGCTTGCTTACTGTTTGCATCTGACTCCTGTTGCAGGGGGCATGCTCCCCTGGGCCCATGTGGCTCACAGCTATGTGGAACCCACAGAATGGACTTTAATTAGCCTGACGCTGAACCACACACAGCTGCAACATGGAACGGAAACTCTGGACACTGGCATCCCTTTTAGCCATGTTGGAATCCCAGCTGGATTAAGGGGAATGGGACTTGACAACCCCAGGGATGTAACTTCATGCCAATAAAACCATTTATTCTCCCATGTGAATCTTAGAAAATTCATTTTCTAAAGATATTATAAGAACCCCATTCCCACTAGTACTGGACAAATTTGATTCTCTGGTAACAAACTGAGCCAAACTGACAACAATTGCTGGGAAGTAAAATCTCAATGGGTTGAGAAAATGCTCCAAAGAATGGCAGTTTTGCACCTTATTTTATATACATTACCATCAAAGGAGGAGGCATAAAAGGGTTACATGAAATCTATTTGTGATAGATTGGGGAGGTGGGAGAGAGCAAAGTGGGGGGATGTCTGGGATTGGATAAAAAGTAAAAAGAACTGAGACTTCTTTTACAGAGGTGGTATAGAATAATTAACCGTTAACAATTAACATGATAACAATAACTATGAGGGCTTTTGTGGTCCCTGCTCTGGTGGGAGATTGTACCCTGATGGGGTCTGTAAATTACCCGGAGAGTCCAAAGATATGTTATACAGATACAAAACGACAATAGACAGGCCCAGTTAAGTTAAAAATTGACCTCTGTCAAGGAATACACAGGCCTTGGACATGACTATCCACCATAACTCCCTTTTAGTTAGAAAGTTTTAATTTCAGGGTACCCTATGTGGTTACTTTAGGTCTCCAAGGCCAGCCATGCAGACCACCTCCCATGACCTTGTTAGGTTTAGAATATGGCCCCGTTTTTTACCACAGTAAGATGGAAACTCCAGTCTAGAGTGGTATAGCCACAACACAGAGCTCTCCCTGCAGCTCCCATTCAGAGGTCTGTCTTCTTGATATAGGTAGGATGTTAGCATTTCTCTCCCTTCCCCAGCTAATGCTGCTGAGGCTGTTTCAAATGAGGAAGGCCAAGAGTTAGGGTCTGCCTTCTTTCACCCAGCCACTGAGGAGATAGAAGAGGGCTAGGTAGTCAGGGACAGACGGGACCTCAGGAGAGGGAGAAGAATGAAGAAGTCCAAAGATAACAGGATCTTGTAAAGTGGACAGAATACAGCTTGCTGGCTGTGTCCTGTTCCATGAAAAAACCTCATAGAAAAACAAAGTAACTGAACCCAGGGAGGTAGAAACACTGATGTCACCTAGAACCTGAAGTGGCAGTCCTCAGTCAGGTCTGTCCTGCCAAGGGAAGTGGTGGTTGGGGGTGAGGGGGGGGGGGGGGCGTGGTGGAGTGAGCTTTAAAATGTATGGATGTTGCCAAGGCAGGATTCTTTGAAAGAACCAATCAGAAACCAGCAAAACATATATCTACCCCTAGACAAAGAATCTTAACCAGCAACCCACTTGGGCCCCCTCCCTGCTGCAGCGAGTCCATTTATCTCTTAATAAACTTTGCTTCTACATACTGTCTTTGTCTTGAACTCATTCTTTGATTTTTCAAGGCAACAAACTCAACCGGGAATTTTGGCATCATTACCACTAGTGGAAGTGAGGCACACTACCTGGGGCATGGCACTGCTGAGAATATTAGGGCCCACGTGCCTTTGCCTAGGCTCATACCACTCATAGGGTGGGACTTCCACACCAAGAAAGGCAAACCAGGCCTGCTGCCCCTCCCACCCAGCAAGCAGGCACCTTCTAAAGTAGGGATATGACTCAGAGAGAAGCACACCTTTGTCCTTGCCTTCAGACTATTGGTTCAGAAATTTTGCCCAAGGGTAGAAGTAAAAACAAGCCTAAACCAGACCATCCCCCAAATAATCTTACTTTATATGCCAGTGTGGTGGGGTTCAAGCCTAAAGATGCTCTTGAAAACAGTAGAAATTGTATTCAAGGCAATTGGGAAGAGACTGATAAAATCATTGGTGACCTGGTAGGCCAGCTAATTCACCAGTTGGAAAGGGGGAAGAGAGAGTTGGAAAGAGCCCTCCTGGGTTTAGAACAAATCTCAAACACCTACCCCAGGGTTTATTCCTTTAAACTTTAAAGTTTAAAGAAATTTGAATTTGATTGGGTTAGTCTGTGAGGCAGTTTATACCCTAGGGCAGTGGTCAGCAAACCACAGCTCGGGAGCCACATGTGGCTCTTTGGCCCCTTGAGTGTGGCTCTTCCACAAAATACCACATGCAGGCGTGCACATACAGTGCGATTGAAGGAGTACCCTAATTAAATTAATAACAACGTACCTACCTATATAGTTTAAAAAATTTGGCTCTCAAAAGAAATTTCAATCATTGTACTGTTGATATTTGGCTCTGTTGACTAATGAGTTTGCCGACAACTGCCCTAGGGCATTGTTAAAAACAGTATAGCAATCAGCTGGCAATTACTGGAGCTTAATCTGGTGTGTGGTCAGGGGAAGAATCAGTCAAAAAAACCTACCAAAACTGAGTTCCTCCTGGAGTACCTGCAGGCAAGCCCAAGGCTCTGCTACCTGAGTAGCAACCCGTTGCATACTGTGGAGAGGAAATATACAGCACTAAATTGATCCAGCGTATCACTAAAGAAATAAACGAGAATAACAATAACAAGTTCCAGATGAAGAGACAACAGCCAAAGGAGGTTACTTTTTGATTTAAATTTTTTTAAAAAAAGTGTTATAACTTTGGTACTGGGAAACTCCCCTTACCTACACACATGCACAGTGAAGATTTCTGGTTTCATCAGGATAATCGGAAGTTGGACCCTCTTCCAGCAGCTGGTTAAGTAAGCAATTGAACCCCTTCCAGGGAGAAACTGGGAAATGGTTGGATTGTTTGTTTGCCTGAGCTTGGTAAATGGCTGGGGAATGTGCTCCTGTGCTCATTCAACACTGCTTCTTTCTTTGCCAAAGTCATGGAATGCACTCTCTATTGGCTATAGCCAAGAAATCTGGGGCCAATAGCAATATTGGCTCACTAATTTCTACAAATGTACCACACTAACATAAACTATCAGAGGAAACAACCTGAGAGGTATATGGAAACTCTTGATACCATTTGGGAAAATTTTTAGTAAATCTAAAGCTAATTTAAAATGTTTAAGTACTTTAAGGGAACATAAAAAGCACAGTGTTGGACAGAAAGATGTTGGTCATCAAGTAATGGGTTAATGTGTTGATTTAATATTAGAGAAATAGATTATGTCCATATGCAAGTGTTATTCAAGTTGGAGTCATATTAAATTGAAAGGAAGATATTTTCAGTGTTTTATCTTTTTAATTGACTTATACTAGGAGGGAGTGCCAAGGTGTGTCAAGTGTTGGAAGGTAAAAGATAATGCCTGAGACCACACTTATTTTTCTTTATGACTTAATGAAAGAAGCAAGACTTGGACCCACCTGAGACCTACTTAATAAGAAAATTCATTGTACCATGATACCCAGATAATCTGTGCACACTGAAGTTTGAAAGCTGAGTGGTTGCTGATCCCCTTTTACACCTGCTTTACTATTCCTTCATTTGTGGTAGTCCTTGGTTTCCCCTACCAGGTAGGTCTGCCCCTACACCAAAAGAAAGGTGGGATTAATATAAAAATGGCCAAATTCTAAGGACTATCAGCTGCTAACTTTTATACTCCTTAACCAATCAGTTTAATCTTAGTCCTCTGTTTTCTAGATGGATGCTAATGGGACTGTTATTGGTGGGCTGCCCTCCATATGCCAACAGATTGCCAGTAAAAGTAGGCATCTTGGGGTGCTGTGGGAATAAGAAATTCCTGAGGCCCCCCACGGGAGGATAAGGTATTGTGGAAAGCTTTATTTCTGTGGAAGCAAACCTCTGGGTTGCCAAGGCCCCATCTCCCTCTCTCTCACCATGGAAAAAGTCCCACTTTGTCTTCAGTAGGGGTAGGATCAAAGCCATTGCCTAGAGTTTCCACTCTGTATTTGCACGGCTCAGTCCAGCGGCTGGCTAGGTTAGCTTGTGTTCTCAGCTGCAATCCACACGGTGATGGCCACAAGTGAAGGACTCTGGAGGGAACTCAGGAGAGTTCAAGGAAGCAGGAGCAAAGCCAGAGGAACATAGAAAATTCCTTTGTCTGGGGATTACGTATTCCCAAATGTTCACACACTTGCATTGATCTTTGTTCCCAGGTTAGACTGACAGACAAGCACCTTCCCTACATCACCCCAGCTTTACTGCACAAGCATCCCTCTTCCCCTTTGGTGGACCCCTTCCCTTAGTGATCTGTGGGGAATGGTAGTCTTCTGGGGAGTGTAAAGCATCATCTTCCTGGCGAAGTTGCCCAGATGGCCATGTCTATAATGTCTGGCCTCCCTTTTGCTCCTTTTCTATTATTAATATTAATAACTAGCTAATTACAACAGTAACAGAATCAACCATCAATATTTTTAAAGACTCATCCTGATTAAGGAGCACATCATCAGTTAACTGAAATGTTAGCAGAACCTGCAACCCCCAGTGCCTAGGGAGTAAGCATGAAAGGGAAATGGAGAGGAGTGGAAGGGACACAACTAGACATAGGTGGTAAATATCAATATTTAATTGATATTTATATGTCAATATTTAATTATATTTATATAAATGTAATAAAACACATCTGGTTATATTCAGCCTAAGAAAATTATTACGACTTTAACAAAATGCAGCTGAAACACTGAACTCCAGTACGTGCGGCATGAGGTGCGGACCTTTTCTTCTCATTCACTAAGCCACCCAATATTCTGGATAACAATTCAAATGGAACAAGATTTCTACTGATGCTGTGGTTACTAACCAGTGTGGAACCCTCTGCTCTGACTTTGATCTTTACTAACAACTACTATTTTGTCCCTCATGGTGGTAGGGTTTTAATCTTTTATCAAACATTCACACTTCATCCTTGAATGGGAATGAGACATAAATTCCCCATGGGGATTAGAGCAACCTGCCTCATTTTTGCTTCAGTTCGAATAGCACTCTCATATTATAGTATATATTTTATCATTATGAGTCTGGCCTTTCATTTTTAGAAATTTACCAAGTAACCTACACATTATCTAGTTTCCAACTATAACTTCAAGTCAAAATGACTTTATTAATTATCTATTCTTAGACCAGCACCACAGTAATATTAAGATGATGGCTATGAAATATTTTCGTGGTTGACATTTTAATGCTTAAACATCTATTTGGGAATTGTTTAGATTTAGAATATACATATAGTTCTTAATAAATGTATGTTCTTATGAATGTTTTGTTTTATGTGAGTTTTTTTATTTTTATTAGGTGTGCATAACTAGTGGCTAAACAGAACTAACTTGATGTTGCAGTAGGGAGGAAATATTAGCAAATTCTTGAATAAAAATTTTATTTGTATGTTATTAGAGAAAGAAAGAGGACTCTAAGAGAAAGTGTATTTAAAAAGTGTTGACTGAGGCGGGGGCTCTGCTTTGGAAACAGGAAAAAGTAAAAACTCCAACAAATTAACTATTAATGAACTTTATTAGTATTAATGAGGAAAGAATAATTTATATAAGAAAATTATTAGTTTGGGCAGAGGAAAAGAAAACCTGAATTAGCGCTTTTGCGATCCTGTTCTTCTGTGCGCATATATTGATTATCTTTTGATCTTTATCTTTGAGATATGTATATTCGTACCAGTTTACATTTGCTTTTAGTAAAAAATAATATGTATTTTCATGGAAGTACACATTTGTGTAACAAGTTTGTTAATAGGTTCAGAGACCAATTAGCAAACCAGATATTTGTGTGAATATAAGGCTACTCATTGCTCAGTTGTGTTAATAGTTTTTTCCTCTGTGCTTTTGTCATGCATGACCCTCTCCAGTAGAACAGCCATCCCTTCATTTCATCCACTCCTTCTATGGAGCTCTTAACAGTCTTTTGAGTGAAACCTTTCTAAGCCATGTGAGTCTATATATCCATTGTTCCTTTGAATGTCTCTAGTATTTATTATACATCACTCTGCATTGTTATTTACCTTTGTGTCTGTATTATCATCTGCAATCCAAAGAGACTGAGAGGTGTTTTCTAGAGAGTTTTATGTCTCTAAGCTTTTGCCAACAAACAACAACAAAAAACAAACTTAACAAAACAAAAAACCATACACTTTAACATTCTCTTTGGACACCTTCACTTTTTGGCTCTTCTAAGTAACACATTTAATTTTCTTTTCTAATTTCATAGCATTCTATTTGCAATTATTGATGTAGAATTTATTGTCTTCCTATTATAAGTTTACATGTCTGCCTTTACATTTCTAAAGGCAGGGATCCTGTTTTGAGTTTATTCTACAATCATTCCACATTCACTGAGAATTTTCTAGGGTACCAAACACCATCCTTTTAATAAACATGTCACCCTAACACATACCAAGGATTGCAAAAATATTAAACAGTTAGTAGATGTGTTGTGAATAGATAGATGGATGAGTGAAAATTATTACAATGGGCACACTCATGTTTACTGATTTTGACCCTGTTCAATAAATAACTCATTATTCTTAAATAACAATACTTACTTTTTATAAGGGAACTAAGTATGTTTTCAGTTTTAGGTACTATTTATCTGGCCATTTGTAGCAGTATAGATCTGTGAGGTACAGACGTGGCCATTGAGTTCCTGGGTTCTAGTTGACATGCTTGAATTACTTATAATATTTAGGTTTCACTTTCCTAGTCTATACAATGTGGTGGCTGGTGGAGAGTACACTTTGGGGTGTTCATAGGAAAGTTCTTGGTCAGCTGGGGGTTATAATATTTTTTAGAGAAGTGATAATTTAACTAACTTTTATAGAGTTTCAACTATGTGCAAAGCACTGTCCTAAGACTTTGGAATTAAAAGGTAGTGACGATTTAGCCCTAGTATACAAGCAATTTATAATCAAATATGAGACTGTATGTATGTAAGCAGCACTGTCACTGCTCTATGTTACATATATGTAGAATTTCATACCTAAACCAGTAGGGGATTGGTGTGGAGAAGGTAGGAAGGGACATCAGGGAAGTTTCTCAGATACTCACATTTTTCTTAATGAATTTGATGCAATTGATAAATTTGGGAGCTCTGTGGTATGGAACCATCTTGAAGCAAACCAAGACTTTCAAATGGTGCTGAGTGAGATGAGTGAACATGTTCCCCTCACTCTCCTGATATTTACACCTCTAAATGCAAGTCAGAAAGTGGCCTAAAGGGTGGGTGAAATAATGCCTCACAAATGTTTATAATATATCTCAGTGGCATTAGACACACTGTGACAGACTCCAGAACTCCCTATCAGCCTGGAAAAAGTACTTTCCCTTTTATGCAGAACTAGTTTATTTTGGGGAAATCATGTAATTGCTGATTCTTTAGTTTTTTTACCATTCGATTCCTGCCCTCCCCCCTTTGCCCCCCCCAATACTAATCCAAATTTTGAAATATTACTTGGATAATTGGGATTTTCATTTTTTGTTATATCAGAATTTCATTGGAGATTTTCAGGTCTTCTAGAAAATCATGATTCATAAAGACAGATAAATGATAGCTACTTTTTGAAGTAAAGATACAGGTCCCCTTCCTTTCTCCTCACTTTGCCTCCTAGTGATAATAGTCACCTCGTTGGCCAGCCAGAGTGCTTCTTTCTTTGCCATATTTATTTTTTAATCATTTGACATGACAAAAAATTGTCACTGGTAATAGAATACCGAGACAGGATAATGGTTTGCCACTTTGAAAGGAAATGACTATAAAGCTTTCCCGGTGGGAGATCAGAGTCCTGTCAAAACATTCTATTCTGTAGGATTAATCTCTTAAATATGTTAGAATACTTCCATTTATAGAACTCTCTTGTGACTTATGAGCAGAAATATTCAGGTACTGACAAATGGATTGATAAAATCTTCCAGTGGCTTAATGATTGAAATAGAGCAAGCCACGCTAAGTTTTTTTTTTTGCTGAGTTACACAGGCATACACCAGGTTTAAGGAAGACGGCCATTTCTCCCTTGGATTTCCCTTGTATCCCATGATTCTGAATTAATTTTTAAAATGTCAAGGAGTGATTTCTTTTTGAAATGTGAATATTTATTTTTTATAAATATTGGATGGGGTTGTGTTTATGATATGCTAGGACATTAGCATCTAGAGACATATTGTTCTCCACTGTTTGGAAGTCATGGCTCCAGGTGCTGTGGAAGACAACACACTTCATAATTCCATGCAGCATCTAGAAATTTCCCAGGTACTTCTTGAGTAACCAACTTTTGTTGCGATGAACATAAGTAATGTTCCTTTTCTCAAGAGATATTTCCCATAAACAGTGTAGCACATAATTATATTAAGATTTTTCATTTAAAATGGCAGTCTGTGAAAAGATATTGGCTAACCTTCACAATAAGCTTATGAAAATTATAGTAGACGAATAAAAATACTAGTAAAGAGACCAGGAGGATAGTAATTTTAAATCTTTAGATTTTATAAAAAGGGGAAGAGACTTTTATTCCCATCCATCACGAATGAATTGATAAAGGAATTGCCCTCCATTGAAAACAACTAAAAATATTTAAAAATATATATGAAATATATTTAGATATGGAACAACAGGCAAAGAATGGAAGCAATTATTACAGTGGCTTTCTGCCTGGGGGCATTATCAGAAATATGCCACAGCAAGGGGAAAAACTGCAGAACTCAATTGCTCTGCTGAGTTTAGGAGACTGAGATCAAACTTTAGCAAAGCTGGGACACTTAGCTGATTATTGGACAAGAGATCCCTATGCAAAGTAAGAGCTTTAGAAATCTGTACATGAGACTATTGTTGCTAAACTGAACAATCATAGGTGAAACTCTGGAAGACAAAACAAAGAACTATCACAGTGCAGTAAGATGGAAATACTCAAGAATTTGCAATGTTAGGAAACATCCAAGTTCTATTCAGTCAGAATAGAGAGACTTTGTTGAAACCTGGGGCATTCAATAGAGGACCCAGAGGCTCATATTTTCTGAGAGGATTAAATTGGCCCTTAGACTAAAAACAAACAAACAAAAAAACCCTAACAAAGCTTAAATATAAACCTCAAAGAGATCAAGCTATTCTACAATGAACTGTCTTCCAAATAACTATTGCTTTTTTAAAAACAACACGATCCAGACAGACAATAATGTATTGTTCACAATATCCAGCATATGCAAATAGAAGGAAACTTTCTTAACCTAGCAAAAGAAACTTATTAAAAAAAACCCCACTACATCTCACCTAGTATTTAATGATGAAAAAGTAAATACTTCTTAAAAGCAGTGAACTTGACTGTTTCTGCTCTCACATCTTATACTCAATTTCTTGGATGTTTCAGATATTTTTAAAAGGCTAAATGAATCAGTAATATAGGGATTAGAAAATAACACTCAACCACTGAACCATACCAGCCAGGCTACAGAAAAACTATTATAAAAAATAAAGAAATTTAGTAAGTATTAGAGAAGATGTAGAGAAATTGGAACCCTGATACATTGCTGATGAAAATGTAAAATGAATCAGGCACTTTGGAAAACAGTTTAGGAGTTTATTAAAATGTCAACTATATACTTAACATGAAACACAGATATTCCACAACTAGGTAGGTATCAATCTAGGACATATGCCCACACAAAGACTTTGTATAAATAATTGTTATAATGATTTTATTATAATAGCCCCCAAATGGGAACTATACAAACATATATATACTAGAGGCCTGATGCACGAACTTCATGCAGAATTATGGGGGTGCCAGAAGAAGAGAGAGAGCAAGATACTGAAAACCTATTTGAAGAAATAATGACTGAAAACTTCCCCCACCTGGTGAAAGAAATAGACTTACAAGTCCAGGAAGTGCACAGAACCCCAAACAAAAGGAATCCAAAGAGGACCACACCAAGACACATCATAATTAAAATTCCAAGAGCAAAAGATAAAGAGAGAATATTAAAAGTAGCAAGACAAAAACAGTTAGTTACCTACAAGGGAACACCCATACAATTGTCACCTGATTTCTCAACAGAAACTATGCAGGCCAGACAGGAGTGGCAAGACATTTTCAAAGTGATGAATAGCAAGAACCTACAACCAAGATTACTCTACCCAGCAAAGTTATCATTCAGAATTGAAGGTCAGATAAAGAGCTTCACAGATAAGAAAAAGCTAAAGAAGTTCATCACCACCAAACCAGTATTATATGAAATGCTGAAAGGTATTCTTTAAGAAGAGGAAGAAGAAAAAAGTAAAGATAAAAATTATGAACAACAAGTACATATCTATCAACAAGTGAACCTAAAAATCAAGTGAATTAAAAACCTGAGGAACAGAATAATCTGGTGAATATAATAGAATCAGGGGCATAGAAAGGGAGTGGACTGATAATTCTCAGGGGGAAAGGGGTGTGGGGGGTGCAGGAAGAGACTGGACAAAAATCGTACACCTATGGATGAGGACAGTTGGGGGGAGGTAAGGGAAGAAGGTGGGGTGGGAACCGGGTGGAGGGAAGCTATGGGGGAAAAAAGGAGAAACAATTGTAATAATCTGAATAAAGATTTATTTTAAAAAAAAGTGATGACTCCATATTGTGGTTTTCAGATTTCTTGCCTACTTGTAGGATATACCTTCAGTTTTCTAGGTCTGAGCATACAGAAATCACTGACATCCTTTCTATCCTTGAAGAACTAATAATCTAATCTAGTGGATCAGAGGGAAACATTAAATAGTATGCTTTTAATAAAGGGGGGATTGATAAAGTAAAAGTGAAAAGAGGAGTAAGATAGAAACACGAGAAGGAAAAATGTTGAGTAGAGAAACATAGCATTAGGTAGGGCTTGAGAAGGTCTGATTCCACAGGGCAGCCTGACGGGGACAATGCAGCAGATGTTACAAAGCCATACAAAACATTATTTCCTCCCAAAAAAACATGGATTGGAATTAACGTTCCATGGTTTAACTGAGTCTAAGTATATACAATGATTTAGTGAACTATAGCTGTACAGAAAGCTCTGCTACACTGAGATTTAATTTAGGCTAAATCTATTTAGGGTAACAAATATATTTAGTGAAAGTGATACAAATAAAGCTTGCCTGTTATAGAATTCTGAAACACATTTAGCCATAAATTTTATTATGAATTTCCTCTCCAAAGATGTTAGAACATTTCCATAAGTATTACTTTCATTTCCTTCCAATATACAAAATATTGCTGAGTAAGGAAAGAGAAGATCAGATGACTTATTCAAGACCATACAGTTCACCAACTATAAGTTTTATTTCTTCCTTACTGTTGTTTTAATATCCCTCCCTATATACACTAGTTCTCCAAACACCTAAACACACACACACACACTAGCATTTGTACTACTAGATCATACCTAGGAGAAATGAAAATTTATGTTTACACAAAAAACATATATGGATGTCTATAGCAATTTTATTAATAATTTCCCCAAACTGGAAATAATGAATATGGTCTTTAACTGGTGAATGAAGGAATAAACCATGGTAGATCTTACAACGGAAACATCACTTGGTAATAAAAAGGGAACAAACTAGGCTGCACACAGTAACAGGGATTAACTGAAATGACTTATGCTAAAGGAAAGAAGCAAAGCCCAAATACCTACATCGATCTGGCTATCTAATTAGTAGGACCCAAAGCAAAATTTAAATCTGGGGCCTATTGTTTAAAAAATCAGACTTTTAATACAGTGACAGCAGGGCATTGAATCAAGCAGGGGTCCTTTCTAAATGCAAGGCCCTGTGTGATTGCATAGGTTACAATCCCAAGAAGCCAACACTGACTATATCATTTCATTACTCTGACATTCTCAAAAGGTAAATCCACAGGAGGGAAAGAGATCAGTCACTGCCAGGGGCAAGAGTGAGAGGGTGGAGTTCTCTATAAAGGGCAGAAGGGAGTATGTTGGGATGATGGAGTTGCTCTATGTCTTCTTAGGTATGGTGTTTACACAATTATATGTGTATGTCAAAACTCATAGAGCTGGCTACTAAAAAGCAAAAATTTCTCTATGTAAATTACATAAATCTTACTTTTAAACACACACACACACACACAAAAGCATATATTAACATTTTATTGCAGGATGGCTATAGATAATTCCAGAGGAATGTGAAACCTCACATAACTAACAGAAAACAAGGTGTAACAGAAAGGGCAGTGATAATGACTTGGCTACAATATGATCTTGGCCTCTTACTAGAAGGGCGAAATAGACTCTAACCTCTTAGAGTCACAATTTCATTATCTTTAAAAAAGGATGGCAAGAATCAGTCAAACTTACAGAGTACTTATAAGGATCAAATAAGGTAATATATGTAAAAAGCTTTTTTTAACTTTATGAATGTAAAGCACTCTGGAAATATTATTAGCGATGGTAATAAAAACTCCAACTTAACACCACATCCCTCTCCCTCCACATTTAAAAATGTGTCACTCACTGTGCACATTTCTGATTGAAAAAATTAAAATAATAAATTCACTTCAGCAATGTTCTATAAAGACATAAGTTAATGTATAATACACTTTAATCCTGGAGAGGGCTACTTGTTTTCTCAATCAAGAACTGAAGTTTCTATCTGATAGACTAAATTGAATTCTTATTTTTCAGTGTAGTGGATATTTCCCCCACCTTAGGCTAAAATAAATGTACAAACCAGTGCCATTCTTCCATTTTGTTTTTAAGTTTTGGTTCTCACTTTTGACAGTTTTGTAATCTTCAAGTTACATAAATAGTATGACTGACTAATAATTTATTATAGATGTATATGAAAATTAAATAGTTAAAACTCGCACAGTTAATATAATTTTTGAGATAATTTACATATGCTGTAAATGTTACCAGATACACAACAATAAATGTAAGCCTTGGTAAATACACAGCTGAAAATATGATTACCTGGAAAATTCTATAAGCATCTATACGACTCATATTTGCTCTTTAGCTTAATTCAAGAGAGAAAGGGAATCACTTATGAGTTCTGAGTTACTTTATGTCCCCGTTATACCCAAAAGGAAAGTATCTCCAATACAGCACCTCATCACACTGCAATATAATTGTTTATTTAAATGCATTTTAGCTACTGGCAGGTCAGTGAGCTCATCAACGACAGGGTGTGGGCCTTATTTCTACTCTTCAGCTGTATTACCTTTTGCTAGCACATAGTATTTGTTTAATGACTTTACATAAGGAAAGTCAAATGTAATGATATTTGTTGGGCAGAGTGGCAATTGGACAGGATATGGAATAGAGTACAATACTTTAGGCTAAGGTCTCAGCTCAGTTTTCATATTAGTTATGCAACTCTGGATGTGAAGGTTAACCTGTGATGAACCCCAGTTTTCTGAACAGGTAAGTGCCTAGGAAAATACTTGACTTGCAGTATTCTCTCAGTAAATATCAACCTCTTTGCCTAACACATTATCATAGACTCCTTCTTGGGAGTATTGCAATAGTCAAGTGTAACAATGGATGTGAAATGCAAAAGTGCTCTCTTTTATATACAGTTGTATTCAAAGATGGAGAGAGAGAAAGATGCTGGACTCTTGAGTTTAGAGACCTTGACTAGTAGCACAACTTCTGTCACCAACCAGTTCTCTTACCTCGGACAAGGTTTATAATGTCTCTGGATTTTTACTATAAAATGAGGGGATCTAAAATGAGTTCTAAATTCAGAAATATTATTTACTTCAATTGAATAGTGAAGCATATTTTATAATTAAAACAAAGTATACCATTCTATGTAATATCATTTACCTTAGCTGAAAATATATCATAATTGGACATCTAATTAGAAAACTCAATAATAAAATTAACAAAGTATAAACCTGTTTAAAGATTCAATTTTCAAAGAGATCTTTGCTCTAGTGTGCCAATAAATGATTTTGAGGGATAAAACATTATGCTTCTTGTCAACACACTATAAAGCAACATAGACCTTGTTTTGCTTTAGCTTTTGTCAAAAAAGAAATGCATGGCAACGAAAGAGAAAGAAATGTACCATGAGAATTTTTTGCATTATGTGTGGGTTTTCCTTTTTTGTTATTGTGGGTAATGTGGGTAGTTTGTTTGTCTGTTTTTGCATTTTTTTAAGCTTCTGTAACATCAACATTTTGCATTGGTATTTCATCTCAGCTATAGTATAAAATCCATAAAAGCAGGGTCATGAGTTATGTATATTTTTAAATCCTCACACTAGCTAGACATTATCTTGCACTTAGTAGTTGCTTAATAGATGTGCATACGCTATTTCATTCAAATCTAATTGTCTATGTAACCAATCATACCTTTTAGAGTATTCATTCATGACTGGGATCAGATAATGGACAGGATAGACAGTTAGCAAACTACTAAATTTGACTGCAGAATAAAAAATAAAACCTGATTCAAGTTATTTCTGATTATAATGAGCTATAATCCGTTATAGTTTTTCATTGTTGGACACCTAGGTCTATTATATAGGCTAGTGCCAAGGTAATTGTCTTAATATAATGACACAAGCAGAAGTTCATAGAGATAAGACTAATGCATCTTCCCAAGACAATAGTCCATTATCCATTAGGCAGAATGAAGTCAGTTCTGTTTTTCTCAGTCACAACTTCTGACTCTGGAAGGATAGGAGCAAAGGACAAGATATGATGCTCATGAGTCATTCTATTTGTCCCTTATTAGGTTGAGCCTTAGCACCTAAGAGAAGCAAAAACTCATTGTGGCTTTAAGATCATAGCCTTCTTCCCACTCCATAATCAGTGACACATTACTGGTAATGTACATGATGTCTTACTTTGCTTTGGTCTGAGTAACCAATTACCTTCTAAAACTGATCTCTTTGCCACATGGAAGTCCTCAATTTTGGCACCTTAATTAACCTTCCAAGGACTTACAAACTGACTTAATCAGTTGATGTGATTATTTAAAAATGCATAATCAATATCACCCCATTCCATTAATTTGGCTTAATTATTACACTTGCTACTTAGAAAATTTGACTTAATTTTAAGTGAACTAAAGTACTTGTCTTAGTTTCTTTTCATTTTAATTTATATAATCTCAAAATTTAAATATAAACAAATACAGTTTTCAAATTTTCAATGTCATTAGCATCTACAGTGGTTATTAAAAATACTTGATTTCAGAAAACACCTTTTCTCAGTGAGATACTGTATCAAGTAAGTAATTTTTGGTAATAACCATAGATTAAAACATTGCACTGTGAAATGAGTAAAAGTGTAATTTTAAGAGCAGGCAGTTCCCACTGTGGAATATCAGGGTAAAGGCTTGGCTGGCTCACATTAATACAAATGTCCAGATTGCAGTGCAAGACATGACCTTTATTATGCATAAGTATTTTTTCTTTGCAAGAAATAACTTTTGCACATAAAATTTTATGCTATTTTCAAGCTTGGTTTGACTACAATAAATCTTTTACTGAATAAGTCTTAATACCAGAATAGAGAGCACAAGTGAATAAGTGAGAAAATGGTTTGATTTAGCAAATCTGTGACGTTATTACACGATTACCAGGAATTTATGTGTTCCATAATCTAGCTGGAGGAAGACAATGATTTGTTCCATCTAAACTCATTAATGAATAAAATTTACATTCTCAAAATGTAATCTGATTTGAAAATATTCCTACATTCTTCTAATCTTTGGCAGTGTAACAGAAAAAGAACATGGACTTGTATTTTAGAAGGTTATTTAAATGCTGCCTTCAATTTTCTGACCTTGAACAAGTAATTTAATCTTTCAGAGACTTAATTAGTTTATGTGTAGGAAGAATATACAATAGAATATGAACACCACAGCACTGTTGTCCAAGGAGTGATGGCACAGGTTAAGGTGACTGTGTATATAGTAGACGCCCAATAAATGTCACTTTCTCCTTTTACCTGGGGTTTCTTGTCTGTTTCCTAGTTTTACTGCTGTAGTCACATGAAACTTTTATGTAAGTGTTGTAAATTATTACAAAGTACATTTTTGTCAGTTGGCTGAGAAAGTCAAAGTTACGATCACATATTTATGGGACAATTCTCATCATCCTATCTAATAAAAGAGTAATATGCAAATTAACCATCACTCTGCTTCACCCACAAGCCACACCCACCAGCCAATCAAGAGAGATTATGCAAATTAACCCAACCAAGATGGCTGTGGCACGGAGCAAGCAGGAGGCTTGGGTTTCCACGGCAATGAAGGAAGCCAAGCTTTCTGCACATCCTGGTGGGCCCAGGCCTCCACTCAAGGCTACAAAGTTTCAATTATAGAAGATAAATAAATCCCAGATCCCAGGGCCTCCAATTCAGTTGCTGGGAGGCGTGGCTGGCCTGCAAACCACCACAGGCCCCCTTGCCCAGGCCACCCCAAACTCAAAGGGAACCCCCACCCTGATCCAAGACACCCTTCAGGGCAAACCAGCCAGCCCCCACCCATGCACCAGGCCTCTATCCTATCTAATAAAAGAGTAATATGCAAATTAACCACCACTCCAACACACAAGATGGCTTCCCCTATGTGGTCAAAGATCCTGCCCCTATGTGGACACAAGATGGCTGCCACAAGATAGCCAGCAGGGGAAGGGCAGTTGTGAGGGACCCAGGCCTGCAGGGGAGAGCAGTTGCGGGAGGATGGGGGAACCAGGCCTGCAGGGGAGGGCAGTTAGGGGTGACCAGGCCTGCAGGGGAGGGCAGTTAGGGGCAAACAGGCTGGCAGGGGAGTAGTTAGGCATCAATCAGGCTGGCAGGGGAGTGGTTAGGGGGTGATCAGGCTGGCAGGCAGAAGCAGTTAGGGGCAATCAGGAAGGCAGGCAGGCGAGCAGCTGGGAGCCAGCGGTCCTGGATTGTGAGAGGGATGTCCGAATGCCCGTTTAGGCCTGATCCTACTGGAATTTTTGGAAGTTTAAGCATTTCTATCCTGGATCAATTAGGAACACTTAGATCTGCCTTTTTTCTCTCATCTATTAACCTTTCAATATATATTCAAGGCATTAGGGTCACCACAGGTGGTAGAAAAATATGAAAGTGACAAACAACTCTAGCTTTGGAAACATTCAGCTTTGTAAAAATATATTTTTTATTGATTCCAGAGAGGAAGGGGGAAGAATAGAGAGACAAAAATATCAATGATGAGAGAGAATCACTGATTGGCTGCCTCCTGCATGCCCTACCAGCAACCTGGGCATGTGCCCTGACCAGGAATTGAACTGTGACTTCCTGGTTCATAGGTCAATGCTCAACCACTGAGCCATGCTAGCTGGGCAGCATTCCTCTTTTTTGCTAATGTTGGTAAAGGCCCAAATTATCTGGAAGTAGGAAGATGGTTTCCTCAATAAGCAGATCAGCAAGCTGGAATTTTATTGGAAGGTCTCTTGGATTCAATATCTGAAGAAGGGAAAGCAAGGCAAAGGAAGGAAGCCAACCAGGCAGAAGGAGACTTTGGGCAGCAACTTATTTCGAGAGAAACAGCAGATGACCTCCTAGGGAGTTCTAACTGTCTCCTGTTGGGATGGAGTGACTGGTTCTTTATATGCTTTGTAATGATGTCATTGGATGCAAAATCTCTGACCAAGGGGAATAATCTTGAAACAAGGCAGCTCTCCTCAGTGGGGGCAATAGCCCAAAGGGAGCTAGGAACTGAGTACTGTCACTTGGTAACACTTCCAGCAGCTGGGAAAATAAATTATTTATCTCTGAAGGGGGATCTGTATGACACACTATGGTGCCCACAATGTTGGTTTTATGGGCTTTTACCTTGAGTGATAATTTAAACACCCTCAATCCCTCAAGATATGTAGATAATGACTTTCACCCATTTCTCCTGCTGGTCTTTGCTGGCTCATCAGTTCAGAGTACCAGACTCCCCAAAGTCCTGTTTGCTGTCTTCTCAGAGCTCAGATACTCCTCATCTTTGAAGAGATGCCTGATTCTTCATCTTGGAAGAGATGCTGAGTTAGGTCTTGCCCAGAATACCTCAGTAATATACAAACACCTATGCTTCAAAAAGAGCAACAAAGTAGGTTATGCTTCTCTGTCCTTTTATCTATCTACTGAATACATGTGGAGTCTGTGGGTGTGTGTAGAAATGAAAGAATGAAGATAACCTTTCATTAGGTTCTGTGTGTTAGTATGAGTGGTGGTTGCAGGTATGGTTGTACTATTCAGTGTAAGAGGAAGTTCGATCCTAGGATATATTAGTTCCTAGATTGAATAACCTCACAGCAAAAGAGGAGAGCATTTTCCTCTGTCACAACAGAATAGAGATGGAAATTTCCATTCTTGGTTAACAGTTGCTTCTTCTTTGCCTCATAGTCAGTATGAGTAATGGTCATCCATGTTGTAACATCCCCTCCTGGAATCTGGGCCATTGGCAGCACTTATAGTTGTTTCCTTCTCTCTCTACCTTT
Source organism: Corynorhinus townsendii (assembly GCA_026230045.1). Lineage (NCBI taxonomy): Eukaryota > Metazoa > Chordata > Mammalia > Chiroptera > Vespertilionidae > Corynorhinus > Corynorhinus townsendii. Next base: position 111,595,980 of record JAPDVU010000005.1, read on the forward strand.
TAAGCCACAAAAATTGACTTCAAAATATATCAATCCAAAATGGAAGAAATGAAGGAAATAACGTCACCATTTCTGTGTAGTCTGTATAACCCATGGGAAGCACCAAGTATTCTCAACAGGGTGCAAATTAGAGACAATGGGGAAAAGTGAATGAGTGTAAGAGTGTGACTGGGGTAATGGGCTCCCTTTTACTCTTTCTCTTTTGCCTTCAGTTTTCAAACACCAGGGAGCTACTAGTCTTCCTTCTGCTCGGCATGAAAACATCATATACACGTAAGGTCTTGTCATCATAGAACAATGATTTTCTCATCATAGAACAAGTTGTTTTTTTCTCATTATAGAATAAGTTTTCATGATAGATCAAGTTCATTTGACTTTTTGCACAATTCAAATGTTCAGAAGTAAATTACATTTTGTTGGAAATTGTTCAACTGAAGGGTTTCTGGATAGTGCCCTTTTCTCCTTGGTAACAACAACAACAACTCGGAAATTTGATTATTGCTCATCCTTATCCTGTATATTTCTAATAGGTGCTACACTGCAAAAAAAGATGAGAAGACGGGGTGTCTAAGTCTAACAAATGGGGGAATACCTAATAAGATTGCTTTTTTTATGGGGATTTTCTAGTTCAGATATATGAAATGATTCCTGCAATGTGGTTTGATATTTAGGTACTTTGTGCTTCTTTATCTGCTAGTGTCTCTCAGTTCTTATATTGAAAAGGCTATTGAATTTTTCATATAAAATATGGCAGGATCATAAAATTGCTCTTTAAAAGCATGTATATACAGGTTGCTGGTGGGGCATGCAGGAAGCAGCCAATGAATGATTCCCTCTCATCATTGATATTTTTGTCTCTCTATCCTTCTCTCTTCCTCTCTGGAATCAATAAAAAATACATTTTTCCAAAGCTGAATGTTTCCAAAGCTAGAGTTGTTTGTCACTTTCATATTTTTCTACCACCTGTGGTGACCCTAATGCCTTGAGTATACACTGAGTGGCCAACTCAACTATACATTTCCCAGAGTGTGGCTCAGTGGTTGAGCTGTGATCGATGGTCCAAGAGGCCATGGTCCGATTCCCAGTCAGGGCACATGCCCGGTTGCCTTGACCCCAGTGCAGGAGGCAGCTCATCAATGATCCTCTCTCATCACTGATATTTCTCTCTCTCTATCTCTCCGTCTCCCTTCCTCTCTAAAAATCAATAAAAATATTTTTTAAAAGCATGTATATAGTGTCTGGTTAGCTTTCTTAATCCTAACAAATCATGGGAACAATGTTACATTGTAACATATATTAGATGTATTTGGTTCTGGAATATTAAATAAAATATACTAACTACATGGAAAATCATTCAGCTTGTGAATGAAACTTCACTCTCCTCCATGAGTTTTGAGAAAGTTTTTGTTTTTGTTTGCAATCACATTACCATGCCAGAAATATTTTGTTTTCAATCTTGGTGTCTTCTGACACTCTTCATTTTCCTTTTATGGCTTTTTAATTATTTCATTAATTTCACCTATCAACATGAAGGATAATGTTCATTCAGAGTACGACATTTTTCCATTTGGCAAATTGTTGTTATAGAGTGTACTGTTGGTTTGATGTTGAATTTGATAAAATATCCCATTTAAGAATTCAAATTTTAGATTCACATAGCCTTTATATATGAGAACATTTCCCAATAAATATCAGTTAGAAGATTCTAACTTACAATATTTTATGGCATTCAGTATTAACAATGAAGAAAATAATAAGGAGGTCTGGGTTGGGAGAGATTGGTGAGAATAAGTTGAGACACAAAATAGAAAGAACTCTATTTACAGAAATAACTGCTGAAATCATGCCTACATGTCACCACAGGGAGAAATAGCACATGTGCAGCAGATGCATATGATAACTGATGACACACTGCATGTATTGTCTGTTTGGAAAGGAGTCACAAATAAAAATTCAAATATATTATGCTTAGTGGAAAGGTTGACATCTACAACTCAATTCAGTGAAATGAAGGACCCTAAAACTCTGCCATTTTTGTATTATCAGGTCAACTTAATTCCAGGGGGACCTGTCACTTTTGTGAGAAATAAAACCCAGCTGGTGTCATTGTTAGATACAATCCACTCACACTGCATACCAGGAGGGCAAAAACCTTATTCTCCAGGGAAAGGATTAGTGATTTTCTCCCTTTGGAAGAAAAAAAAATTCTGAAAGTGCCTTTTTTTTTCAAACAGGAAAGAAAATGCATAGTGCCTCCACTAGCAACTGAAGTTGATCAAAGGGATGGGAAGTTTAAGACCCCTTGAAAAATTCCTTAGAGAAAATTAGGAAGAGTCATGGTCAAATTGGGTGGGCAGGAGGAGCTCACTTCCTGTCTCCCCTCAGAAAGGGAAGTAAAACAAATACTAATTATGTGGCCATTCTTTTCTTAGTTTGAGTAAGCAGTTCACAAATATAAACAGTACTATATTCTATGAAAATAGAGATTTCTTGGATGTTGTGATATAGAATCACAATGTGAATTTACATTATTTACTTTCCATACTGTTTAACAAAAGTATACAGGCACACCTCATTTTATTACTCTTCATTTTATTGTACTTCTTATAAACTGAAGTTAAGACCCTCCACCAGTGAAAATACTAGAACTTGCTGAAGGCTCAGATGATGGGCAGCATTATTTAGCAGTACAGTATTTTTAAATTAAGGTATGTACATCGTTCTTCAAGACATAATTATGTTGCACACTTAATAGACTACAGTACAGTGTAAACATAACTTTTATATGCGTTGGAAAAAAAATCATGCAACTCACTTTATTGCGATATTTGCTTTATTTTGGTGGTCTGGAACCAAACCCACAATGTCTCCAAGGTATGTGTGTGCTTGTAGTTGAAGTCCTCTCCCCATCTGATGTAGGGAAGCATTGCATTTCCTGACGACGAACACAGTCAGTTAAAGTGGATTTACACAAGGTAGAGAGAGTTCCACAGCTACATTTGAGCTGTTGATAATAGCAGCCACCACACCATCAGCTATCCTCCAAGGAACAACAGTGGATGTAATGTTACACCATGTGGAGAAGAATAGTTCTGCCTGAGATCTTGGTGTTGTTCTAAAGCCACGTGAAAGGTATTCTGGTTATTCTTCAGGTGAAAGAAACTTCTTCAGAGAATATGAGCACCAACCTGGAAATTACAAGTCCTGCATTTTAAGGCTCTTAAAGCCTATTTGGCTCTCTCTTTTTTATTGGTTAGTCTAGCTAAAGGTTTGTAAATTTTTTTCTTTTCAAAAAAGCCAACTTTTAATTTTGTTAACCTTTTCTATTGTTTTCTTGTTCTTTACTTCATTTATTTCTGCTTTATCTTTTTCTTACTTTTGCTTACTTTGGAATTACTTAGTTCTTCTCTTTCTAGTTTCTTGGTGTATAAAGTTAGGACATTTAATTGTTTTCTTATATATGATTAGCATTATAACTGCTTTGGCTGCATCCCACAAGTTTTGCTATATCATATTTTCATTTTTATTTGTCTCAAGATATTTTTTTTTATTTCTCTTTTGATTTCTTCTTTGATCCATTGGTTGTGCAGGAATGTATTGTTTAATTTCCATGTATTTATGAATTTTTCAGCTTTCCTCCTATTATTAATACACAGCTCCATATCATTGTGATTAGAAAATATAATTGATGTAAATTCTACCTTCTTGAACTTGTTGAGACTTATTTTGGACAGAATATGCTGCATAAGTCTTAGGTACCTTTGGCATCTGGTTTAATTTAAATCCAATATTTTCATATTGATTATCTGTCTGGATTGTTTATCTATTGTTGAGAATGAAATATTAAAGACCCCAACTATAACGGTATTGCTATCTATTTTTCCTTTTAGTTGTATTTGCTTTTTATTTTCAAATGCTGTAATGTTGGGTATCTAAATATTTATAATTATTATATCTTTTTGATGGATTGACCTCTTGATCATTCTATAATGACCTTCTTTGTCTTTTTTGTCCATATTTAACTGAAAGTCTATTTTGTCTGACATAAGTTTACTTGAAAGATCATTTTTTATCACTTCACTATCAGTCTATGTATGTCCAAAAAGTTAAAGTGAGTCTCTTCAAGGCAGTATATTGTTGGATTTTGTATTTTTAGCATTAAGTCACTCTTTTTTTTTTATTAAAGAATTTAGACCATTTACATTTAAAGTAGTTATTGATGGACAAGGACTTCCCATTGTTGTTTTGTTAATTGTTTTCTACTATTTCATAGATCCTGTGTTCCATGATTTTATCTTGCTGCCTTCCTTTGTGGGTTGTTATCTTTCGGAGCAGTATACTTTGACTTCTTTCTCATATATCTTTTGGGTATATATGCATTACCATGAGGCTTACCTAAAATATATTTATCATATTCTATTTTAAACTGATCACAAATTAACGTTTATTTTGATGACAAATAACTCAAATGAATCCTCAAGTTAATGTTCTTATAAATATGAAAAATACTCAATTACTGCTATAAACTTTGAAACACTGTTCCAAGTCCTTAATGTTAGAATGAATAAATTCTAGAGATTTTCTATACAACATTGTATCTATAACAATACTGTACTGTACACTTAACAATTTAAGAGGGTAAATATTTTAGATGTTTTCACCAATATAAAATATTTATTTTTAAAAAGAGCAAGATCCCTAAACCCGTCCTCTCTTTCCCTTTCTTTTAAAAAATAAAACAGAATATACAAGATAGAAACTAATTACAAGAAGCCTAAGTCTGGAAAGCCAAGAAAGACACCATTTTACAGATTCAGGCAATCTGCAGTCATGTTCCTTGCTGTACGATGGGTCAATGGTCTACGAATCAGCTCATTAAGGAGCTCTGTTTAATGTTCTTGATAAATCCAATATTGGTTTTCACCTCTCAGCCTCAGGCCATTTTTTTCTTTTACATTTCATTTGGAACTCTATCTTCAGAGCCCAGTACAGTATAATGAGTAATACCAGTGGAGGCAGGATTAACACACAAACTCACTGTTACAAGAATAATGTTTCCTGAACCTCTTAGGGACTCCAGTTTAGCACTGGTCAGGAAATCTCTGTCAACATTTAATCTGTATCCATCTTTCCGTGCAGCATTGTTCCTTATGGTAACAAAGCTCTCTTGATACATTTGCCCTGACCATGCAACATTTCAAAGCTGCTGAGATTTTTACTTTCACATAATGTATTAATCCTCTCATATAATGCACAAAAGTATTGTCATAAGAATTTTTTCACTGTTGTCTACATGGTGGTCTTGTAAATAGAGACTAACAGTACCCTTTTGTAATGGAAACATCTTTTTGTTGTTGTTTGACACCCATATGAAATATAACTGGCAAAGTGCAATGTTCCCTTTGTTTTAACTATGCTAAACTGAATGAACAATTTCTACTTTTAAAGCACTAGACCAGTGGTTGGAAAACTCATTAGTCAACAGAGTGGCAAACTGCGGCTTGCAAGTCACATGTGGCTCATGAGCCGCAGTTTGCCGACCACTGCACTAGACCATTTGCCTATTAAAAACATCTAAATGTACAGGGAAAATTCTTCTTCTTATTATAAATATTACTAGGGGCTCAGTGCACGAATTCATGCACCTTGAAAGGAACTGTATGCTGTGAGGCAATGGTGAGCACAGGGGTGGCTTTTAATCCATCCTCTGCACCCCTGCCTGGCCCCTCCTACCTTGGCCCCCGGCCCCCTGTCTGCCAGCAGCCCCACTCCTGCTGCTGCCAATCCCATGCTTTGATGGCATTGGCTCTGCTTGCACACGCTGATAGTGCGGAGTGATTGGGGCCGCCACCAGCAGTGGGTGTGAGTGGGGTCAGTGCTGTCAGAAGGTGCAAGTGGCAGCTGCTGCCCTGATCGCCCCTCAGGAGCAGGGAGAGGTGGAGAAGCCCTCAGGGGTGATCAGGGCCAGCAGCTGCCTCTCGCACCCACTGATGGCATTGAGTGATCAGGACCGGCAGCGGTACGAGCGATGGCTCCAGTACCAGCAGCAGATGCAAATGCTGGGTGGGACTGCGGTATGGGAGCAAAGAATTTTTAGTAACCACCAAAGGCTCACCCCGATGACAGCAACTGGTGCCCCGCCTTGGTCTGGTGCCCCCACTCACCTGCTCCACCATCCCACCATGGCCTACGCCCGCCATGTTCCACACACGCCCCCTGGTGGTCAGCATACATCATAGCAACCAGTTGTTCAGTTGTTCCGGTTGTTCTGCAGTTTGATCTATTTGCATATTAGCCTTTTATTACATAGGATGGCTAGATCAGTGGTCGGCAAACTGTGGCTCGTGAGCCACATGTAGCTCTTTGGCCCCTTGAGAGTGGCTCTTCTACAAAATACCATGGCCTGGGCGAGTCTATTTTGAAGAAGTGGCTTTAGAAGAAGTTTAAGTTTAAAAAATTTGGCTCTCAAAAGAAATTTCAATCATTGTACTGTTGATATTTGGCTCTGTTGACTAATGAGTTTGCCGACCACTGAGCTAGATGATGCTACAAGTTTAAGAAAAGCAGAAGTGGATCCTTTCTCAGAAGTCATAAAAGTTATAATAAAAAAGAAAACAATAACTATATTGGTGTAAAAAGCCAGTAGGGTTTGATTCAGGGAAAACTGTACATTTCTTGTTTGAAAATGTAGAGAAGGGTTATGCATTCTGGGGGTAGATGATTCTGGGAGGCACTATGACACCACCGAGTAGCGGTGGTGCTTCAGTCAAATAAGAAATCAATGGGATGAGGGAGCAGGAAGGACTCCAGACAGCTATCGTCCTGAAGCTGCTAATCTCTAGGGAAAGATGAAAGCTAAAGTAACTTACATACACACATGCAAACAAGACATACAGTATACTACAAGCACACTCATTCACACAAACCCGCATAAAAAGATATTTCCACAATTTTTCAGGGTCAAGAAGAAATGAACAGTTAAAACAAAAGCCACAAAGGCTCACTTGGTAGAAAAAAAGAGACCTTATTGAACAATAACAACAACAAAAATGTCTTCCAAACATATTGCAAGTTAAAGAATTTAATAAATTAAAGAATCTCTGTGGAAATGCAACAACTCTGGAAAAATAGAGAAATAAATGAAATACAAACTACCAGAACTAGAGAAAAGAATAGATGATAAAATTAAATTGTCCTAGAATTGCAAGCCATTAGGAAATAGTATAAAATGGATAATAGACACAGTTGAATGCACGATTAGCTGCATTGAAGGTAAGAATGAATAAAAGCAAGGAAAAAGGTAAATGAGAAAAAAGTTAAAGGCCATTAGAGAGAAAATAAAAACTATGAAGCATATTTAAAGGTGATCCACAATATTTGTAATTTATAGCCTCAAAGATGAGAAGTAACTAAAATGATCAGATAAAAGTACAAAATAATTCTGTCTTTAAATAGAATTTTCTTCTTTTGAGAAGAAAACCTTAAAGAAAAATATTACTTGGATTTGTATCATGAAAAGTGCCTCCGTATTTCCTAAAAGTCAGAGGACCGTTTCCAATAGGAGAGGCTGGCAAAGATGGCAGATTCCTAAGATGGAAGGATTCCTGAGCATTCGAGCAAATATAATGAACATCTCCAAGGAGGCAAAGGAGAAAACCAAACCAGCTTTGCAGTGCTAGAAATAAAATTCCATTTAAATACTCAAAAATAAAAGGATACCTGATCTTTTAATCAGCATTTCTCTGGTTACTAATGAGGTAAGAGAACTTCTTAACTGTTTATTTATCATTTCGTTTCTTCTGTGAATTTCTTAATGTACTATTTCATCTATTTTTCCTTTGGTTTGTTTTATGTCTCCTTCTTTATTACTTATTCATGTTTCATGAATATCTCTTCTGAACCTATGCATTGGCTTTTTACTTTCTTATATTATTTTTCATCAACAGGCACTGTTTTAATTTAATTTGATTGCTCAGTCTTTCCCTTTGCACTTTGCACTCTGTATGCCTTTATAGAAGACTTTTCTAGCCTGAAATCACAGTCTTCAATATTTTCATCTAATCTAATTTTTTATTTTAAAATAATTATGGACACGTAAGAAATTGCAAAAAATATAGAGAGTTCCCCTGTAGCCTCCCCCCAATTTCTCCCCACTGGTCACATTTTGCATAACTATAGTACAACTAGAGGCCCGGTGCACAAATTCGTACAACAGTGGGGTCCCTTGGCCTGGCCTGCAGGATTGGGCCGAAAACAGCTCTCTGACATCCCCTGAGGGGTCCCAGATTGCAAAAGGGTGCAGGCCAGGCCGAGGGACCCCACCAGTGCACGATCAGGGCGGGGAAGGGATGCAGGAGGTTGGCCAGCCAGGGAGGGACTGCATGAGGGCTCCAGGGCATGTCCGGTCCATCTTGCTCAGTCCCGATTGGCGGACCCCAGTAGCAAGCTAACCTACCAGTTGGAGCGTCTGCCCCCTGACATGGTCAGTGCATATCATAGCTACTGGTCTACAGGTCGACTATCTGCTCCTTGGTGGTTAGTAACCAGAGAAATGTCATAGTGAGCAGTTGAATGGTCTTAGCATATCATTAGCATATTATGCTTTGATTGGTTGAATGGATGACTGGACACTTAGCATATTAGGTTTTTATTATATAGGATTGCAATAGTAGGAAATTTACATTGGCACACTGTGCGTGGAAATTCTATCATTTTATCACAAGTGCAGCTTCATGTAACCACCAGTACAATCAAGATACTGAGACATTCTCTCACCCCACAGATTTCCCTCATGTTATACCTTCACAATCACACCCACTCCCTCCTCTTCACAATTCTAAACTTCATGCAATCACTGATTTGTTCTCCATCTGTGTAATTATGCCATTTTGAGAGTGTTATATAAATAGAATCACATAGTATATGACCTCTTTAAGTTTTTGCTCAACATTCATGTTGCTACATTTATAAATAATTTGTTCCTTTTTATTGCTGAGAAGTATTTCCGGCTATGAATGTAGCTTTTTTTTTTAACTGCCATCAAATGAAGGGCATTTTGGTTGTTTTCAGTTTTTGACAATTACAGATAAGACTGCTACAAACAATCATGTAGATGCTTTGTGTGGATATACACTTTCTTTCCTTTGGGATATATGCTAAGGAGTGTTATTGTTGGGTCCTATGGCAAATTGTATGTTAGTTTTTAAAATAAATGGGAAAAAGGGAAACCAAGATGGTGGCATAGGTAAGCACCTAAACCACTGCCTCACACAACAATTTCAAAACTACAACTAAAGACAGAACGGACACCATCCAGAACCACAGGAAAGCTGGCTGAGTGGAAATTCTACAACTAGAAGGAAAGAGAAAAGCTCACGGAGAATTGGAGGAACGGCAAAGGGTTGAGGTACGGCAAAGGGTCTTTGTGTGCGCAGAGAGGAAGGGCGGCTGAGAGCCTGGCTGACTTTCTCTGGTGGGAGGGGGAAGGAAGCCCCCCACTGCACTGAACCCCAGTTCCAACTGCACTGAACCCCAGTTCCGGGCAAAACCCTGTGGACCCAGGCTCATACAGGGGAGTCTGGACTGTCACGTAGAGAGAAAGGCCCTCGGAGACTCGGAGACCCGGGGGAGGGGGTCTGGAGATAACAAGATACTGAAAACCTATTTGAAGAAATAATGATGGAAACTTCCCCCACCTGGTGAAAGAAATAGACTTACAAGTCCAGGAAGTGCACAATCCAAAGAGGACCACACCAAGATACATCATAATTAAAATGCCAAGAGCAAAAGACAAAGAGAGAATATTAAAAGCAGCAAGAGAAAAACAGTTAGTTACCTACAAGGGAGCAACCATACAACTGTCAGCTGATTTCTCAACAGAAACTATGCAGGTCAGAAGGGAGTGGCAAGAAATCTACAAAGTGATGAATAGCAAGAACCTACAACCAAGATTACTCTACCCAGCAAAGCTGTCATTCAGAATTGAAGAGCAGATAAAGAGCTTCACAGATAAGAAAAAGCTAAAGGAGTTCATCACCACCAAACCAGTATTATATGCAATGCTGAAAGGTATTCTTTAAGAAGAGGAAGAAGGAGAAAAAGGTAAAGATAACAATTATGAACAACAAATACATACCTATGAACAAGTGAACCTAAAAATCAAGTGAATTAAAAACCTGAGGAACAGAGTAAACTGGTGAATATAATAGAATCAGGGGCATAGAAAAGGAGTGGACTGATAATTCTCAGGGGAAAGGGGTCTGGGAGGTGCGGGAAGAGACTGGACAAAAATCGTACACGTATGGATGAGGACAGTGGGGGGGAGGTAAGGGCAGAAGGTGGGGTGGAAACTGGGTGGAGGGGAGCTATGGGAGGAAAAAGGAGAAACAATTGTAATAATCTGAATAAAGATTTATTAGAAATAATAATAATAAAATAAAATAAATGGGAAGAAAAATGTTCCCAGAGTAACTATCACTTTAACTTCCCACCAACAATGTATCAGAGATTATTAAGTTTTGTCACATCCTTGCTAGAATTTAGTATTTTGGGTAATGTTTTAACTGTTCAGATAGGTGTATAGAGATGTTACAACAAAGTCTTAATTTGCATTTTCCTGGTAGTTAGTGATTTGAACATTTTTTCATGTGCTTTCTTGCCATCTTTAGTTAGATTCACCTCAATAAAGTGTCTATGTCTTTTGGCCATTACATTCTCTCTCTCTCTCTCTCTCTCTCTCTGTAAATATATATACAGTGTGTATATATATAATTAAATATATATAATTAAATGTAAATATATAATTGCATTTGAGAGTGCTTTGTATCCTCTAGTGTAAGTCTTTCATCAGATATATGGTTTGAAAATATTTTCTTTAAGTTCATAGCTTGTTTTTCCACCCTTTCACAGGTTTAACAGAGCACAGTTTTAATTTTGATGAAGTCCATTTTGTTGTTGTTTTTTTCCCCTTCATGGTCCATGCTTTTGGTATCATGTATAAGAACTTTGCTTTGAGCCTTAGGTTCCAAAGATTTCTCCTTTGTTTCAGTGTTTTATATTTATGCTCCATTTTGAGTTAATTTTATGAAAAGTGTAAAGTGTACATTCATGTTCTCTTTGTTGTTTTTGCAAATGAACATCCAATCACTCCAGCACCATTTGTTGAAAAAGTTGTCTTTCCTCCAATTAATTGCTTTTGCGGTTTCTCAAAAATCACCCGGTTCCATTCTTCTCTGTGTCTATTGCTCTGAAATAGAACATAGTCTTGATTACTGTAGCTATAAAGCAAGCCTTAATATTTGATGTAGTGATTCTCCCATCTTTATTCTATTTTTTTTCAAAAGATTGTTTTTAGTAATTTTAGGGTCCTTGCCTTTACATGTACATTTCATAAAAGTATGTCTATCTCTACAAAAATGTAGGTATTGTGATAGAAATTGCATGGTCTTTATATTAATTTGGGGAGCCTCTTTATAATGTTGATTCTTCCAATTCATGAATATTTTCCTTATATGATTTTCTTTTTTTAAAATATATTTTTATTGATTTTAGAGAGGAATGGAGAGAAAGAAAAACATCAATGATGAGAGAGAATCATTGATTGGCTGCCCCATGCAAGCACTTCACTGGGGATCAAGCCCGCAACTGGGCATGTGCCCTGACTGGGAATCAAACCATTACCTCCTGGTACCTAGGTCGACGCTCAGCCACTGAGCCACACCGGCCGGGTTCCTTATATGATTTTCTATAATTTCCTGATCATATCCTTCATGATCCATCCTTTCTCTGGTGATGTGAAGCAAAAAAATATCTACACACGAAATTTAATTTATTAGAGGGACCTATGTCCTGTTTCCCTGATTAATTTGTATGACTCTGCTTCAATACCACATTGTTTTAATTCCCATAGCTTTTTATCATGTTTTTATGTCTGGAAGGGTAAATCCCTAATCTTATTTTTCTACAAAATAACCTTTACTCTTCTTGAGCATGTGATCTTCCTATAAAGTTTAGAATTAATTTCTTGATTTCTATGGAATAAAAGATTTAAATAGCATTAAATTTATAGATTAATTCAGAAGACAAATAAGAATATTTATGACAAAGAGTCTTCCTAACCTTAAGCATGATATATTTCTTTGGCTAGTGAGTCCTATTTAACATCTTTCAATACAGTTTTATTATTTTCATTAAGATTTCCCATATACTTTGTTAGATTTATGCATAGATACTTTATACTTCAGTTACTATTGTAAATGTCAGTGTTTTAAATTTACATTTCCTAATTCTTTGATGTTGGTGTATAAAAATGTACTTTATTTTCAGATACTGATCTTATATCTGTAATACTTAGGAAATCTCTTTAAGTCTCTTAGACAAATAATGATCAAGAGTGAGGATGGATGGGATATTTTTATCTTTTATTCTGCTTACATACACACAACATAGTCTGATTATGGTCCTCCTTTTCTTTCCCCACTAGAATAACAAAAACGACTTTTTCTAGCCCTCACAAATGTGTGGATCATATCGCATGTCCTTTTGTGTGTGGCTTTTATGTGCATCTTTATTTGATTTCTATCATTACTTTTCATTTAACCCAAATTTATATTCAATAGCTAATAACTGTTGAGCTCTTGTCACTCCTCTAAGTTAAACAGGCTGACAAATTTTCCACAACAAGTAAATAGTAGAACTGAAGACATATACATTGATATTCATTACTGCATTACTTATTGTAGCATATATTCTGAATGACTTCCAATAGAGATGTTTAAATATACAGCCCCCTTTCACTCCCAATGAATGTCTTTATGCACCCATCCAGTACTTTGTAAGATGAATTTTCCTTGAAGTTGGATTTATCAGTTTTACAATTTTTATGTAGTCAAGTATAACAATCTTTTCCTCTATGACTCCTGCCATTGGTTTTGTGCTCCCTATCCTAAGAGCTAAATATCTATTCTCCTAATTTTTCTAGTGTTTTTTATGGGTTTTTTTTTTTTTGTATTTTATTTTCATTTAACTTAAATCTTTATATCTCCAGTACACATGGAAGTTATTTTTGTGAATGGTGTAGATGGGTATAACTAAATTTTTTAAGTTAGGTGAGGTTACTGATTGGTGAAATAACAAATGCACAAGGCTGTCATAAATTCCTGAGGTAATTAGTACTGGACAGATATAACAGAAGCGATCTGAAATTCCACATGAGTATATTTTTTGGATTCTATGTAATTCATTCATCTATTTGTTCATTCTTAGGCTAGTACAACATAATTTGGAGAAAATTCACACTAGAACGTAAGCTTTATGAGGGCAAAACGCAGACCACCCTTGATAGCTGCCTGCTTCTCTCTGGTTCATTGCTATATTCCCAAGAATCTAGACTAGAGCTTGGCATACAGTAGAAACTTAATGGATATATGTTGAGAGAACAAATAAAGGCACCAACTTTAGGCATTCTAAAACTAAAAAAAAAAAAAAAAAAAGGGGGAGAGCTAATAGTATAATCCAGAAGGTATGGCTTCAGAACCTGTGTTTAACTATTTAACTACTATTTACTACTATGGCATATTTTTCAGTATGACAAGGAAACGCTGGTTAATACTACAATCAGTGGCGAAATACAATATTTATTTCCAAGTAAGGGTGTGTCAGATTTAGTTTCTTCATAGACAACTGTGCCACTAACATGGGAATGTGCCCAGAGTGAGGAATTTACAAACTATCATGGTAATTCACACAATTCTTGTGATTCTGAACACTGGCAGCCTTCATTAAGATGAAATAGTGAAGCTACATTTATGTGGTATGTCTACGGCAGAATCAATACTTAGAAATTAATTACATACAAGGAATCAGAGACATGTGGGAGTTGAATGTGATTCTAAGGTTCCTGACATGAATGATCAGGTATGTGATGAAATAGGAAAGAGATAAGGCAGAATTTTATAGATAACTAGGGGCCTGGTGCATGAAATTTGTGCATTGGTGGGGGGAGGAGGGATCCCTCAGCCCAGCCTGCCCCCTCTCACAGACTGGGAGCCCTCAGGGGATATCCTACTGACGGCTTAGGCTGCTCTCCCCTAAGCTGGAGTCTGGCCTCCCTCTGTGGGAGGCGACCGGGCAGATCAGGGGAAGGAGCCAGCCCTATCACTCCGCTGCTGCAGCCACTACCAGCCACTGCAGCCGCCAAGGTGTTTTCATCAACATGGACTCCAGTCCCTTCACCACGAAAAAATGACACCTTTCTTTAGGCATTTTCAAGATGTCTCTTTCATAGGCTATGACATTTCTTTCTTTCTTTTTTTTTAATCCATTGATTTTTAGAGAGTGTGGAAGAGAGAGGGAGAGACAGAGAGAAACATCAATGTGAGAGGGACACTTTGATTGGTTGCCTCCTGCATGAGTCCTGACCTGAGCCCCGGCCAGGGAGAAGCCTGTAACCTAGGTACATGCCCTTGATCAGAATCGAACCCAGACCCTGCGGTCAGCAGGCTAAGGCTCTATCCACTGAGCCAAACCAGCAAGGGCAGGATATGACATTTCTTAGCCCCTCCAGTAGCAGACCTTCGTTTTTTCCCTTCATAAGTGAGGTGGAAAAACCCTAGATCACCTTCTTGGAATCTTATTACCCAAGTTACCAAGAACACTGAAAGTGGTGGGCTACAGGGAGTTTAGCCAATTAGCGTTCAGAAAAGGTGTTTACAATCGAACTGGTTTGGCTCAGTGGATAGAGCGTCAGCCTGCAGACTGAAGGGTCTCAGGTTTGATTCCTGTTAAGGGCATGTACCTTGGTTGGAGGCACATCGCCAGTGGGGAGTGTGTAGGAGGCAGCTGATGGATGTTTCTCTCTTGTCAATGTTTCCGACTGTCTATCCCTCTGCCCTCTTCTCTGTAAAAAAAATCAATAAAATATATTTTAATAGAAAATAAAAGAAAAGATGTTTCCTCTGCAGCTCACATGCAGAGGACCCCCTGCATTGTGTCCACTGGGCTAGGGGCATGTCCCCGCAGCCTGAGGGGAGCAAGCCTCCCAGGCCAGCAGTCAGCCCTGCATTGTGGGCACTTGGCTGGGGGCCATGTGGCACAGCCCGTGGTCCATACACTACCCCGGCCGGCAGCCAGCCTCATTGTGGATGCCGGCCTGGGGGGCATGCGGACCCAAGCCACGTGGTGGCCACCTAGTCCGGCATGCTCTCTAGGCTGGCAGCCAGACCCATTGTAGGTGCCGGGCTGGGGGGTGTGGACCAGGCTGCTGCTTGGTGCCTACACATGTGCGCTGTGTCACTATGATGATATGGCAGATGTTCCCACCCCACCCCTAGCTGCTTGGTGCCTACATACGGGCCTACAGGCTAGGAGCGGCCAGGGTCCGGAAGATGTTCCCAGGACCCAGACTGCTCAGAGCCTGCATATGCAAATTAAACTCCATCTTTGTTGGGTTGATTTGCATACTTGTTCTGATTGGCTGGTGGGTGTAGCAGAGGTATGGCCAATTTGCATGTTTCTCTTTTATTTGTGTAGATCAGAGGTCAAATTATGAATAGGTTAAGGTAGGGTGTGTGCAGAACTTCCAAGTCAGAATACCTAGTATGCAGTTAGAAGTATAGGTAGGAATTGAGGGTGGAGGGGTTAAAATATATATTTCATCACTAGGAGACAGGTAGCAGTTTAAACTATGGGATCAAATACAATTCTTTTTTAAAACCATGTAGAAAGAGAAAACTGGACAAGGACAGGCCAAAATAAGCCCAGCATCGTTGACAATTAAGGAGAAAATTGAATGGGGTTCACATATAGAGACCAAGAAGGAAAAGTCTGCTATGAGAAGGTAGCTGAGGGCAGGTTCCATGAGCAAGTAGAGAGAATCATTCAAGTCAGTCTCTGTGAAGAGGCCAAGTAAGACATGATGGCAATGATGGTACCAGGTTTTACTGAAGTGGGGAGTGAGGATGATTTAAGTGAATTAAATGGAATTTGGGATTATTACGGCTATTATTTTAAAAGTTCAGTGTTGTGTTTTTTTAAAGGAAGGAGTTGAATGGTAGCTGGAAGATTAATTTTGAAGAAATATCATTATTTTATGAAACATACTTTACAGCCATCAGAACTGTTTTGTTTTGTTTTATAGTTTATGTGAAAGAGAAATCTAGATATTTTTAGGAAAGGGAAATGGACTTGATTTTATCCTTAACATTAAGTTTAAAAGATTCCAAATATTAACCTAAAAGAGTATTTATTTATCAAAAGAGATAATGAAGTTAGGCAGACTTTTGAATATCAATCAGAAAGGAATAATAATATTTATTTTATATTTCTATATGACATTTTAGAGATTGTGACCTGGTTTTCTAAACACCAGTGTCTCAGCTTTGTCACTTTTTAATGCTATGACATTTATATAATGTTTTATATAATTTATGTAGTTTCTTCTCTCTCAGTTTTTCATCTGTAAATGATGACATTGATTATAAAGGTTCACTTTTACTAAGCCCTTACTTGGCCAGCCTCTGGGCTCTAAAGAATTCCTCATGCATCATATTGCTTAAACTTCCTAAAAAGCTAAAGGAATAAGTATGACTACAGTGGATCTCAATTTGTAAATGAGAAAACAGTGACCCAAGGTCACACAGCCAATTAACTGAGGAAAGTGAAATTGAAATTGTAGAGTTCCCTCCAATGCACTGTGTCATCCCTTTTCTCCAATATGAAGTGTTTAGATTAATGCCAGTCAGTTATATCTTTTATATAGATATTTGCTATTATTAATGTTGTTGCTTTTGTTCTGTGATTTCTTTTGAATTTGGTGGATACTCAATAGTTAATTCTAATCTTTCCAACATCACTGAAATTGTAATTTTAAAATCATACATTTAACAAAAAGCTGAAGTTCTTTCTGCCTGTATTACATATGCAAAAATACAAATGTATTACATCCATATATTTTGTTCCCCGTATTTTATTCGTTTTTAATGGTAACTCAGATTTTCCATCTGTTCACTGTCATATTAAACTTCATTTGAGACACTTTGTCTGTGTACTGCTTTCTTCACTGTATCTTCATTTGACCCGAAAGTCTATTATCAAAAGCTATACAAATTGAATCATTAGATTGACTTTAACAGCATATTTTAGTTCAATTGAAATATCTCCATTGCCTCTGAAAGCAGTTGAATGAAAAAGAAATCGTGCTTTCATACTTCACGAACATGTAGGTTTCCTGTCAAGCCAATGTGTTATTAACTTCAAAGCGTAAAATGGAACTAGCAGAACAGATTCATTTCCATCTGGAAGCCACACTTGAGTAGTTTGGCTAGAGTTCTGATTTCCAAAGTGCCCCAGCAGAATGCCCTCCGGTAGAGGTTATTCCATCTCTTCCAGAGAGCGAGTGTTCAGTGACACTGACAGCGAAACCACGTTCAGCAATTGTCAGCATAGATGCTGCAACCATGGGCACATCCTTTATCTTGCAAGTAAAAAGCTGTTTATATACCTCATGTTTATTCTTTAGGTTTTAATGCATGAATTGATGAATTGATAAATTGTTTATATCCCAGCTCTATCTTTTACCATCGTATTTGACCTTGGAAAGGATCCTTAACACTCTAAATCCTAAAATAGGGATAATAAATTATCTTTTAATAAATTTCACCAATTTGTTAAAAGAATTATTTAAGTGAGTCTTAAGTCTCTAACACTTGATACATGGCATATACTCTTTCCTATTCCCTCAAACCTACATTTCTCCCAGTTTCTCTATTGAGATGATAGTTATTTTTATGACTTCCTTATTCTGAAAAGAGGTTTATTATGATGTCCCCTCTGTCCCTATCTAGAGGTATTTTGTGATCTTATTTTTCTAGAATCTTGGATGCTTTTTGGTTTATTGAAACACTTGCCTTTGAGGTTGCCATAGTTTTCCACAAAATATGTCAAGAGATCAATATAAACTGGAAAACCCAATATAAAATTGGAAAATTTTTATAACATACTTAAATTGTCAAGGATAGTTTTTCTAATAAAGGTGGCTATTGAAATCAAGATGGCTAAAAATAATAAAAATAAATAAAAAGAATCATAACTATGGATGAGAATAACATAAATTTGACTATTTAACATAAAATTGACCATGAATACCCTCCTATCTTTCTCTGACATATAGGTTATCATCTTTCTCTACCCTCCTGAGCAGGACACAAAGTCCAGGGTTTCTCTGTCTAGAGTTCCTGGTGAATAATCAGGTCCTTGTAGGCCGGGGACAAATTTGTTATCATTTATTTCGATTTAAGATCTTATACTATCTCTTTAAATGTGCTGTATGGCATTACTATGAACTCCCATCTTGTTTACAAGGATGAGATGCTTTAGAGCAGTGATTATCAACCTTTTCATCTCATGACGCACATAAACTAATTACTAAAATTCTGCGGCCATCCCAAAAATATTTTTGCTAATGTGACAAAGAAATTAGTATAATTTTATTGATTTACAAAAAATAATAGTAATTACCTACTCTTTTTGCTCCAAAGTGAGTTTTGTAAAAAATCAGTTGCCTATACTTGTATAAGGATTTCTGTTACTACGATTAAATGGTTCGAAACACAGTAGTTTCTGTTTCCATTGAGTTGAGGTGAGCTAACTTCCCAACGTGTGGATGCATACACCAAACCAGAAGCTCTTTACCCCGTTGTTTAGGGGTTTTTATGAAAATTTCATTACATAGGAATGATTGATGAGATAATTAGCCATTGATAACTGAACTCAATCTCCAGTCCCTCTCCCACCTCCAGAAATCAAGGTGTGAGGCTGAAAGTTCCAACTCAATAATCACATGGTTGATTCCTCTGGCAACCAGCCCTTATCCATAAGATGTCTAGACCCACCAGGAGTCACCTCATTTAGGACAAAAGACACTCCTATTACTTCTAACACTCAAGAAACCCAAGGGAATCTAATTACGTCTCCATTTCAACGGCTTCTCTTGGTACTTTGATACACTAGAGTCTGTGCATAGCTGTATTAGGTCTCATCCCTACTGCTAAGCATCATTTTACACCACTCCCTGCTGGGCTTGCTATACAGCAGCCACACTAGGTTTCCTGTTTCTCTGCTGCTCTGTATTGCTATGTTCTCTTTTCCCATTGTCTTATTTTTTAATGGACTACATTTTTATAAACAATTTTAGGTTTACCTAACAAGTACGCAAAAAGTATGGAGTTCAATATACTCCCACCTACATCATATACAGTGTCTATTATTAATATATACATATATATTTGTTATAATTGATAAGCCAAAATCAATACATTATAATTGATTATATTCTATAATTTACTTTAGGGTTCACACTCATGTTGTACCTTCTATGGGTACCAACACATATATAATGACATGTATTTCTGGTGCCCTAAAAATGCCCTATACTTAAATCAATTCATTCCTCCCTTCCCTCACTCTGAACCCTTGGCAACCACCTATCTTTTCATTGTCTCCAATAGTTTTGCCTTTTCTAGAATGTCATATAGTTGCAATCTTCAAGTATGTAACCCATTGAGAATGGTTTTCTTTCACCTAGCACTATGCATTTAAGATTTCTCCATGTCCTTTTGTGTATTAATAGCTTATTTCTTTTTAGTGCTGATTAACATTACATGGTCTGCATTCACCACAGTTTATTTATCCACTCACCTACGAAAGGGCATCTTGGGTACTTCCAAGTTTTGGCAATTATGAATAAGTCTGCTATATACATCCACATGCAGGTTTCTGGGTGGACATACTTTGTCAACTCCTTTGGGTAAACAAAAAGGAGCACAATTGCTGAATTACATTGTAAAAGTTTTGTAAGAAACTGCCAGTCTTTCAAAGTGTCTATAACATGTTGAATTCCTAGAAGCAATGAATGAGAGCTTCGCTTGCTCCACATCCTCACCTGCATTTGGTATTCTCAGTGTTTTAGATTTGGGCTCTTTCAATTAGATGTGGAGTGGTAACTTATGGTTGTTTTAATTTATATTTCTCTGATGACATATAATGTGGTACATTTTTTCATATGCTTATTTACTACCTGTATATTTTATTTGGTGAGAAATCTCTTTAGTCATAGACACATTTTTAATTGGGTGTTAGTTTTTATTGCTGATTTTTAATAATTCTTTGTATATTTTGGATAATATTCCATTATCAGATGTATTGTTTGGGAATATTTTCTCCCAGTCCATGGTTTGTTTTCTCATTCTTTTGACATTGTCTTTTGTAGAGCAGAGGTTTTTAATTTAATGAAGTTCAGTTTATCCTTTTATTTTATCTTATGGATTGTGCTTTTGGCATTGTACCTAAAACATCATTGCCAAACCTAAAGTCACCTAGGGTTTTTCCTATGTTATTTTTAATGAGTTTATAGTTTTCTATTTTATATTTTAGTCTATAATTCATTTGAAGTTACTTTATTTGAAGGGTAAAAGGTCTGTGTCTAGATTCAGGTTTTTGTGCATGTTAATGTCCAATTGTTTCAGCAACATTTGTTGAAAAGACTATAATTTCTCCATTGTACTGCCTTTGCTTTTTTGTCTGTGATCAATTAACTCTATTTGTATGTGTCTATTTTGGGGATCTCTATTTTGTTCCATTGGTGTATTTATCTTTTCTTGCCAATTCCACGCTGTCTTGATTACTATAAATTCATAAAAAGTCTTAAAATCGAGTAGTGTCAATCCTCCAACTGTTCTTCTTCTTCAATCTTGTATTGGCTACTTTGGGTTTTTTGCTTCTCCATATAAACTTTCAAATGATTTTGTCAACCTGTAAAATAATTTTCTGAGATTATGTTGTATCTATAGATCAAGTTGAGAAAAGCTGACATGTTGACAACACTGACTGGCCCTATCCATAATGTGGAACACCTCTCCATTTATTAAGTCTTTGATTTCTTTCATCGGAGTTGTGTAGTTTTATTCATGTAGATCTGGTACACATTTTTATTAGATTTTTACATATGTCTTTTTTCATGCTAATTTAACCATTTTTTGTGTTTTTGATTTAAAATTCTAATTGTGCACTGATGTTATGTTAGAAAGCAGTTGAGGACTTGTGTGTATTAAGCTTGTAGCCAACAACCTTGTTACATTTTCTAACTAATCCCAGGAGTATTTTTGTGATTCTTTGGGATTTCCCACATAGATAGATACTCATATCATATGTGAACAAAGACAGCTTTAGGTTTTTTTTCCTCAATCTGTACATCTTTTAATTCTTTTTCTTATCTTGTTGTCTTAGCTATGATTTCCAGAGTGATGTTGAATAGGAGTGGTAAAAGCAGACATACTTGCTTTGCTACTGATATTAATATAAAAACATATAATTTTAAAAATTATGTATGAAATTTAGCCATATAATTTGTATACATGTTCCCTATTAGATTGGGGAAATAGTCCTTTCCAACTTTCCATCATAAATGAGTGATATATTATGGCATATATATTTTTTCTGTATCTACTGAAAATCATATGATTTTTCTTGGGGAGAGAAAGTAGCATATGATTCAAAATTCCTCACCTCCCTTCCTTTAATTATATTATTTCTAATGGTAAAAATGTCCTTTATATTGTCTCTAATTATGAAGGATTTAAAACTGAAACTCATGAACACAAACAGCAGTGTAGCTGCCAGAGGGAAGGGGGTGGGGGAGTGAAGGAGGCCTAATATATAAGAGGAGATTTGACTTTGGGTGGTGGTCACACAGTGCAATGTACAGACCTTGTAACATAGAAACCCAACATCTGAAACCTATATGATCATATTAACCAATGTCATCCCTACAAATTTAATTTAAAAATATTAGAATTATTAAAAAAGCCACAATGCCGCCTCCTTCATGATAAGTACTTATTTTAGATAATTGAATATATTTTATTTTTTGTAAGTCATCTTTTTAACTCGAAGAGAATCTTTAACTTCAGTGAGTGACAGAAATTGATGTGAGTCTCATAAATCACCAACATATCTGGATAAAGATGACCTCTTGGCTAATAGAAGTAATTTGAATTCGTTGTACTTTTTAGAAGAATACAATTTTCAGCTTTTTTATTGGCAGGTGATTCATCATTATATATCAAATTGTGAAGACTTTTATCCCTGCCAACTGCTTCTGACTTGCTTGACCCTGATTTATATCTTTGTTGTACTAACCTAATTTAAATAACTTGCTGTCTTGGCTTAAATAAATGATTTCAGTGGAAATAGTCAAATGAGCAATAGAAGTTTCAGAGTTAAATGTGTTCTTTCCCAAACCTGAAGTCAGATGTGCAGGCCTTGGTAATTGTTGGCACTTTATTGCAAAACACTTAGCTGTGCACCACTGTAGCTTTCTCGGTAAAATCCCAGAGCCCAGCTCTAGGAAGAACATGCGGTTAAAGCAAAGGGTGGAGAGGTGAAGGATGTTAAAAATTGCTTAGCTGAATCTGACATTTTATCACTTAAATATTAATTATACTGTGGGCTTCTTCCTATTTACATACCTAAGTGTTTGCTTGGGACATAAATGGTACTAAATAGACTTGAGAAAACCATAGAGCAGCTTTGTTAGATAAAACTTCTTGCAGCTGGTAATTTTTGGCAATTAATATTATGAATGCTAATGTGATGGGGAAAGGGAACGCACTTCCAGGATGCCACTTATCAATGTAAAACGAAAGAAAATGTCAGAAGTGGTGAGCCTGCTGAGAGTATTACTTCAGGGGAGGAAATAGATGGCAAATGTTAAAATTATCATATTTATGGACAGGCGAGAATTTTAAAACTGGGGTATCTAATAAATAGTCTAGAAAATTGAGTTTATTTAAATATTATTAAATGCTTGTTTTGGATTGTCTTATATAACAGTAAAAGCTTTTTAAAAAAAATTAGACTGGCCCAAAGTAACACTGAAAGCAGATTCACAAAAGTTAGCTCATTTGATTATCTCGATAATTGATGAGGTATTGGGGGGGGTGGGGAGGGGGCAGTTCCTTTTATTATGCTTAGGGTCAATATTTGATATAAATATTAAAATAAGATATATAGGAAGATTAAGTTGAGCTTGATAAATAAAAATAAAAGCCTAAAATTATGAGGAAAATAATCAGCAGAACTACTGGTATCTACTTCAGCAATATGAGAATTGTTGTCATAACTTTGAAAGTAGTTACATTCTCTCAGAATTCCCAAGAAATAAAAAAGGTCACTGTAGAGGGCTGCCTGGGAAGGCACATGGGCATTTCTTTACATTGTTGTCAGCTGAGCCCCAGGCCATTGGCAGAGCCTCCTCTTGGTTACACCCTCCCCAAGAAGGTTGGGGATGTTATCAGTACTGACATTTTACCTTTGTCCAGGTGTCAGCCTAGCGGGCTTTGATATGTAAATCAGGCAAGCACCAGGAATGCTAGGGCCTACTCAAGAATGCAGATAAGCTCCTTTGATCCTAAGTTTTGGTGATACTTCCTGGTATTTGGGGTATAAAATAAACTTGCTGCATGGGCTCCTCCTCCCTGCCTCTCCATCAGAGAGGATGGCGTCCCACCTGGCTCCCAGCTTTGTTTCTATCTTCGTGTCTGGTCTCTTTTCTTTCTTTTATTTCTCAATCCCTGGCCGCCTCCACTTAGAACCAGTTTGTTCATTTCTCTTTCCGTGCTGGACGTGGAAAAGGGAGATCCCCGCCATATCTGGCCCCCGCTGCAGCTGGCTCCCGCAGTCACTATACTGCTTATTAAGGTAGGGAATTTAAACCAGACTTGCTCTTCACTGGAAAGAATGTAGGTGGAGAGCAGTAACAAGCATTTTTAACATATGAGTTGTGTACAATTCAGAAATGAAAATAAATTATAATTTTGCCCAGTTTCCATTTATAATTTGAAGAACTCTGAGTTTCAGCTTATGCTAGTTTTTCTGAGATTTCAAAATGCCAGGTAAATTAATGTTGTAAGGACTTAGGAAATACATAGTTTTAAATATCCTGTATTACATTTTTGACTCAGGTGTAAGATTGAATTATGGTGACTATGACACAACACTATTTTGGTCATTGAAAGGGAAAGTGTTCTAATTGTGTGTGATAGTGTGAAGCTCCAGTTCTAATTAGTCTGTCTCCTAATTCCAGAAGCACATTCACAAATGGTATGGCATGTATACTGACATTTTGTCTATTAAATTGGTCACTATATAAAGAAAATATATGAAAAGTGATAAATTGAGAAGACATTCTTCCTCTTTTTATTTTAATTCATTAAGCTTTTATTGAATACTAGAGGCCTGGTGCAGGAAATTTGTGCATGGGGATGGGGGAATGGGGAGGGGAGGTGTGTCCCTCAGCCCAGCCTGCATTCTCTCCAATCTGGGACCCCTCGAGGGATGTCCGACTGCCTTCTCACAATCCAGAACTACTGGCTCCCAACTGCTCACCTGCCTGCCTTCCTGATTGCCCCTAATTGCTTCTGCCTACCAGCCTGATCACCCCCTAACTACTCCTGGGCCAGCCTGATTGACACTTAACTGCTCCTCTGCTGGCCTGATTGCCCCTTAACTGCCCTCCCCTGTTGGCCTGGTCACCCCTAACTGCCCTCCCCTGCAGGCCTGGGTTCCCCTCAACTGCCTTCCCCTGCAGGCCTGGTCACCCTTAATTTCCCTCCCTTGCAGGCTTGATTGCCCCCAACTGCCCTTGCAGGCCTGGTCCCTCCCAACTGCCCTTCCCTGCCGGCCATTTGTGGCAGCCATGTGTGTCCACATGGGGGTGGCCATCTTGTGTGTTGGAGTGATGGTCAATTTGCATATTACTCTTTTATTAGATAGGATCAGCTCAGTACTTTCAGATCTGTGAGAAAAGGAAATCTCTGCATAAAAGAACCAACTTATTTTTTCAGAAACAAATTTGTGTGATAAAATTGAAATTTAAACATGTGTAGGCAGTAAAAAGGATACATATAAGACAGTATATCATAAAGAGTTGATTTGATTCCTATATAAGGATAAAGCATTAGAATTATTCCCAGTTAGGTAGCACTAAGCATTGACATTGCAAGGTTGGTTGGGTTCTCTAGCATGGATTTCATCATTGGACACCTGAAATTCCTCTGGAAGGGGGAAAAACCCTACTTATGAAACACACAAAAATATAGTAAAATCTTTATAAGTATAACATTTCTGTGAGTTTATCATAGCAAATAGCTTTAAAAATAACTCCAGGCCAGTGGTCGGCAAACTCATTAGTCAACAGAGCGGCAAACCATGGCTGCTCTAGGTGAATGGGTAAAATATGAAATGGAATGTCATGTGTCCAAGTCTGCTTGGGCTGCTATACCAAAGCACCACAGACTGGGGGGCTTAAACAATAGAAATTAATTTCTCACCATTTTTGAGACTGGAAGTCCCATGATCTGGTTGTCAGCAAATTTGGTTTCTTGTTAGTCTGAGATTTTTAATTTATTCATGATTTTGTTTTTGAATATTGTATGTTTCTAGGAATTCATCCATTTCTCCTATATTGTCAAACTTATGGTATATAATTGCTTGTCAGTAGTCTCTCATAATTCTTTGCATTTCCATAGTATCAATTGTAACTTCCCCTCTCTCATTTCTGATTTTATTTGAACCTGCTCTCTCTTTTTCTAGTTAAGGTTTATCAACTTTGTTTATCTTTTCAATGAACAAGCTTTTAGTTTCATTGATCTTTTGTATATAAATTTATTTTATTTGTTCTTCTTGTTCTAGTTCATTTAGGTGTAAAGTTACATTGTTTATTTTAGAATTTCTTATTTCTCCAGGTAGGCCTTTATTGCTATGAACTTCCCTCTGAGAACTGCCTTTGCTACATTCAGAAATTGTTTTGTGTTATATTTCTCTTTATATTTGTTTCTAGGTCTTTTTTTTTTCTTCTTATTTCTTCAATGACCCTTTTAGTTGTACAGTAGTATGTGTTTTGATCTCCATTTTTTTTTTGTGCGCCCAGCCTGCACTCTCTCGCCATCCAGTACCTCTCAGGGGATGTCTGATTACTGCCAGTTGGACATCCCTCTCGCAATCTGGGACTGCTGGCTCCTAACCACTCACCTGCCTGCCTGCCTGATCAACCCTAACCACTTTCCTGCCTGCCTGATCAACCCTAACCACTTTCCTGCCTGCCTGATTGCCCCTAACTGCTCGCCTGCCTACCTGATCACCCCTAACCACTCTGCCTTCCTGCCTGTTCATCCCTAACTGCCTCTGCCTGCCTGCCTGATGCCCCTAACTACTCACCTGCCTGCCCGATCATCCCTAACCACTCTGCATGCCTACCTGATAGCCCCTAACCACCTCTGCCTTGGCTCCTGCCACCCAGGCTTTATCCGGAAGGACGTCCAGAAGGTTGTTTGGCTGTCTTGTCTAATTAGCATATTACACTTTTATTATTATAGATTTCTAGTTTCATACCAATTTATTGGAGAAGATGCATGATATGATTTCAATCTTTTTTAATTTATTGAGTCTTGTTTTTTGGTCAACATATGAAAAGACTTTAAAATAATCAAAATATGCAGCTAGGACTGAGATGACTGATAGTTGAACATTCAATCCATAAATTGGGACTAATTGACAAATAGTTCTGAATGAATTAGAGGTAGCATTTGATCCAATAAGCATTGAAGAGTCCATCTGGGCTATTAAGTTGGTGGGCAGTCTGATGAAAATTGTATTCTAACCCTAGTTGGTAACTGAAAATTTTGAGTTAAATGTAACTAATCTTATTGAATTTTCAGGGTAGCAATTTAGAATCAGGATGTGAAGAGAAAAGAAACCAGAGCTTACATTCTGTTATATAAAAATTAATTACAATTAGAGTTAGTTAGCAATGCGATTGTCTGTTGAGTTGCATATTAGAGGGAGTGTTAGGAATAGTCTACATGAATAACCATATAATTGGGCTATTTCAGAATACTTTTTACATTTGATGAGTGGTTATATAACATTAACCTTAATAATCTTTTAAACTTAAAAAGATTAAAATGGCAGGGGAAGATAGCCACAAAATTAAACAAAACTATAGAA
The DNA here is from genome assembly GCA_026230045.1 of Corynorhinus townsendii. Classification (NCBI taxonomy): domain Eukaryota; kingdom Metazoa; phylum Chordata; class Mammalia; order Chiroptera; family Vespertilionidae; genus Corynorhinus; species Corynorhinus townsendii. The sequence goes on from JAPDVU010000005.1 coordinate 111,623,037, forward strand.
CTGCAGAGAAAGAGATTAATCTACCACCCTATTTACAGATAGTTAATACATATTTTAACAATAGATAGATCAAGTAGACAAAAAACAGTTATAAGACATAGAAAGACAGAATAAGTCACTTGGAGAATTCTATGTTGTATTTTATTTATATGATTTATAACCACAGTATACATAGTCTTCTTGTTGTTTCTACAATTGGAAAAAAATTCTCATACCATCTAGTACTCATCCAGATACCCAGGTTTTCTGATTTTTTCAATGCAAAATTTGCTATTACAAATTTTGTTAATGGGCAATAGACTTTTTTTCCAGGATACTAACAATAATGTTGACTCTGATATTATTAAACTGCCATGTAAAATCCATCTGGCTGTTCTTCTCTTTGTATTCATTTGATTTGAGTAATGGAAAGTTAACTCTGCACATGAATTTGTTTAGGACACTATGGTCTTCAACTCAGTTAAAATTCAATGAATATTTTATTGTGCTTTTGTTTGCTTTCCACTTATTTACTTTCAATATTTCAGATACTAATAATCAATTGAAGCTGAACCACTCAATTCAATTGTTATATTTTCTTCCTTTGAAATCTTTACAAAGTATTATTAAATTGTAATTTATAATGCCATGTATTTTATTATCCATTTTCTCATAATCATTTTTAAAATTATGAAGTCTCTCAAACATAAAGAGTAGTAGAGAATCACAATAACCATTGTTGATCCAACAACTAGTCTGATAAAATATAACAAATATAGGTTTAAGCTTTTAACATAGCCTTCATTTTCCTCCAAATTCTAACTTATCTAGTATACTGAATTTACTTTCCATTCATTGTTTTGTTTTAAATTTCAGGTCTGTTGGTGAAAATATCTTTAATTTTACTTTATTCTCCAATGACATTTAAGTTTAATACATAGTTCAATGTTGATAGTTATTATTTCTCAGAACCTTAAAAAAGTACCGCATAAGCTTCTGGTTCCATTAATGCTCTTGAAGAATTCAATCTCAAAATAACTGTGGTTCCTTGATTGATAATCTGATTTTTCTCTTTGAAGTCTTAAATTATTTTTCTAAGACTGTTTTTTTCTCTTTTTAGCTTTGCTCAGTATGCTATTTCATCTGTCTACTTAATTTTTATATTCTACAATTATGATTTCCTTTTTTGATCCTGAATTGTGTTCCTTGAAAATCTCCTAGCATTTTAATAATCTTTTGATCCTTCACTGAATTTTTATTTTCCTAAATTGTATCTCTATTTACATGTACTTATATTTTTGTGGTTTATAATTTCACAATTGAAGTTGTTGGGATTTAATTTTGTTTGCTGTTTTTGCTGTGTTTTCACAATGGTAGGTTTCCACATCTATTTATTCATTTTGTGCTTATCTTTTTTTATCATAATCTGTGGATATTCTGAGAGGCCTCAGGTGAAGATACTTTTCTAGGGAAATGGTTTGCATTTGTTTCTGCAAGGAGCACTTCCAACTCAAGACCATTTCAGATTACTTTCATACATTGTGGTTTCAATAACCACACCGATTATACAAAATTTAAACCACAAGTGAGTGTAAGAGTAGAGTTATAATTATAAATGTTCACATCAGTGTCTTTTTTCTTGGGGTTGGTGGAAAGGAGGGAGGAGGCATTTTTACTAATCAGAATAGAGGCCAAATCAACAGGACATTTTGTAACCTTCTATTGCTACCTAGTGTGTTAGCTTTCTTTTACCTAACCCATTTATCAACCAAAAATCTTTCAAAAATTTTCAGTTAAACAGTTATCAATCTGATACACATTAGATTCATATTTTTACTAGCTTTCTATGGCTGCTATTACAATTACTACAAATCAAATGGCTTAAAATAACAGAAATTCATCATCATATAGCCACAGAGGTCAGAGATCCAAAATGGGTCTCACTGGGCTAACATCAAGGTGTTAGCCAGATTTTATTCATTTTGGAGGCTCAAAGGGCATAACTACATCTTTTCCTTTTTTAAATTTCCCTTCTTCTAGGGCCCTCACATTCCTTGGATGATGGACCTCTTGTATTTTGAAAGGCACATACACTGAGTGGCCAGATAATTATGATCTCTGAACACATAATAATCTGGCCACTCAGTGTATCAGTATGTGTGTGTGTGTGTGTGTGTGTGTGTGTGTGTGCGTGCATATATATATGACCAGGCCTGGTGCATGAATTCATTCATGGGTGGGGTCCAGCCAGCCTGGCCAGGGGGAGGGCACATGGGTGGTTGGCTGGCCCGCCTGCTGGTCGAACTCCTGGTCAAGGGGACAATTTGCATATTAGCCTCTTATTATATAGGATATTCACTGAGTGACCAGATTATTATGCTTTCAGAGATCATAATAATTTGGCCACTCAGTGTATGGCAGGTTGAGTGCTCACATCACATCACATTACTTTAATCGTGCTTCATAGCTACACCTTATCTGGCATTGATTCACCTGCTCCCCTCATATGAGAATCCTTGTGATTGTTCTAAACTCACCTGCACAATCCAGAAGGCAATCCTATATCAAGTTTAGCTGATCTCATTAGAGTCACCTTAATTCTATCCATAACCTCTACTTTTCTTAGCCATGTGACCTAACATATTCACAGGTTCAAGGGATTGGGATTGGGTGGGTATCATTCTGCTAGCATTATATTTATAGTCAAAATAACTAAAAATAATTTCCATACAAAATCGTTACTGGCCAGACTGCAGTTTCTCTGTCTAATGAATTAGTGCATTTTGTTATAAAATTCTTATAGTTTGAATCAGTCCTCTCCTAGTGACTTTCTTTTCATTCTAGTATATTATATTAAATAAATGAACAAATAATATGACCCCAAATAAATTAAATTTATTTTTTCCAGTATTGATCATTTTGATACCTATGTTCCTGTACTGGCAGGATTATGTACATATTAGACAAATCATTGTACACATTTTGAAAAATTATACAATGGATACAGTTTAATTTCCATACTAAAATACTGAGAATTTTATACTTGTAATTAATCATACATTAATAGCCAATTTAATCTGTTGTATTATAAACTATACCACATTTTTCAGTAATCAGTAAGAATTTTAAGTGATATATAACCATAATTTTTTTTCACAGCTTTGTTCTGGAAAAGAATTTCAGTTTCCTTGCTTCAAAAGTTCCAAGTGCATCCAGTTCCAAGTGCATCCATGCTTGTAGAAACAAGCGTGTTTCTACAATTCTGCTGGTATCTAGTTCTAGTCACATAACCTCTTGCCTGAAATACCCTCCTTTGTAGTCACTTATCTCCCACCACTACCCCCTAAGTCTTATTTTTAATGCATAGTGTTGAATAATCAGTGCCATATGATTTCACTCATATGTGGAATTTAATGAACAAACTGAACCACTAAGCAAAATAGAGACAGACAGGGTATAGTGGGTGTATGTGAAGGGATAGAGCAAAAAAGAAAAAAAGGAAAGAACTCATGGACACAGACAACTGTGTGGTTATTGTTAGGGGGAGGGAAAGGAGGTGGAAGAGGGCATAAAGGGGATAAATGGTGATGGAAAATAAAATAAAATAGTCTGAATTATGCTTTCAAAAAATGTAAGTCATATTCTTGTCATCCCTCTGTTTCAAACATTCCAAAGGCTCTGTATTTCAGAAAAGGCCAGAGTGTTTAAATTGCATGATGCTGACCTGTCTCCAACATCTTTGAGCTTGACACCCATGATCCTTCCCACTCCTAATCCGATCCATGGACACTGGCTTGATCACTATTCCACAAATCTCGAAATTCATCTCTTAGGGAAGGCTTTCTCTCTGGCTGGAATGCCCTTCCTCCATATCACCTCCTGGTTAACGCTTTTACCTCTTTCTTTGCTCCACTATCCCCTTCTCTAAGCGTTCTGTTTAAAATTGCAAGCCCATGCCAATGGTCAAATAAAACGGGACAACATCTATGACCCTCAGATGGAAAAAAACAAATACCATATGATCTATTGTACATGGGATACTGTATGGTATATGGCAACATGGGCCCCTTCCTGTGCTTCAATTACTCTACCCCTCCCCCAAGGAAAATATAGTGAAGGCTATCTGTAAGCGACCGTGAGACCTTGGGAACCTGGCCAGTAAGTTGGTCCCAGGAAAGGCCAAAGAAAAACTGCTTCTAGAGGTGAGCCTGAATTATAAACAGCTAGTGTTTTGATCTCATACAGAGCCCATCCCACTCCCCCTGCATGCCCTGTTTTTCTCTGTTTTCTGTACTCTGTAGAACCTTGTGTTGGAAACATCTGCGTGGCAGTGAAACACTAGCACCAGCTGTCAGCCCCGGGTGTGGTGGGGCGTGTCCACAGGCCAGCTGGGATTTAGCGGCGGGAACTTCATCGGCAGGCCTGCACCAGTGCATACGTAAGTCCTAATAAACCCGTGTCTTTCACAGCCAGACCTCCAGGTGCTTTCTTTCTTCTTCCTTTTTTAATCTTTTATTTTTCTAGTTAATCCTCAGCTGAGAATATTTTTCCATTGATTTTTAGAGAGAGTGGAAGGGAGGGAGAGAGACAGAAAGAAACATTGACGTGAGAGAGACACATCAATTGGTTGCTGCATGCATGTGTCCAGACCAGGGCCGAGGATGGAGCCTACAACTGAGGTACACACGCTTGACTGGAATCAAACCCAGGACTGCTCCGTCTGTGGGCTCCGACACTCTATCCATTGAGCCAAACCGGTTAGGACATTTTTTAAAAGCTTTTTTATTAAAAAATAAAAAAGTCTTTTTATTGATTTCAGAGAGAGGAAGGGAGAGAGAGAGACAGATAGAAACATCAATGATGAGAATCATCCTTCAGCTGCCTCCTGCACACCCCCCACTGGGGATCAAGCCCAAAACCAGCATGAGCCACCTTGACCGGGCAGGTTATTTCTTTGGGATCCACAGATAATGAGCTGAGGCTCTCTGGGAACTCCACATAGATATGGCTCACAGATACAGAGAACAAATTGGTGGTTGCCCGAGGTGAGGGGTGGGGGAGTGTGAGAAATAGATGAACTGTTTGTTGATTTTGTAGTTTAAGTTGAATTTTTATAGTACATAAAAAGAAATTGTTTAATGCAGGTTCATACTCTAGTCCTGTCAACTCATAATCCCAATATTACTAAGAGGTAAATGAGGCATAGAAAGATGAGCTTGCTGCAGTCCTATAGTTATCAAGTCAGATATGGGAATTACAACACTATGCTGACATTAATGGAACCGTGACCTCCAGGTTCAGAGGTTGATGCTCAACCATCGAGCCACACCAGCTGGGCTCTCTCTATATACTCTTAACAGTCTGGCCTCCTATCCATGATCTCTATCTCCTCCTAATTTTTCCTAAATTCCTGCCTGCCATTTCTAGTACCTTGCTATTGGCTTAACCATTTGCTATTATCTCCTTTTACAAGGTTCTTAAGATAACATAAGTAGAAAGAGAAACTTCAAGGCAGACCTAATGCTGTGGAGATCCCACACTTCATTTTTGGTAGCTTTTAAGATTTACTCATTTGCCCAGTGCTTTCCATGAAAAGAGGCCCAACCTCCAAGAATGCACTGCAACTAGGTCCTCTGCAGTGCTGCCTCCTTCTCCCAGCTCGCTAGAACCTCCAGGGCTCCTCCAGGATTATTTGTAACATATGGATTTCAATTTTCAAATGACGAACCATGTTTGAATTCTTATTAAACAAAGTTGACTTGGAAACAGCCTATTATTTTAAATTACAAGTTGATTTTGCTGAGTGCCTTTCAGATGGTTAGAAGCCAATGGGCAGGGGAAGTCAAGAAAGATTGAAAAGATACTGAAATTTTAAAGATATCCAGCTTCCCCCAAAGTGCTATCAGCTACTGTATCAAATGGAAAGATGCCTTCATCCAAGGAAACTTTCTGTCCAATCCGTTTTAGGGAAAGACCCAGCAGGGAATTGTGGCTGCAAGAGGGAAATGATAGGATCTACTCTTTTACAAAGTGTAATGATGACGAGTTTGCAGGCAAACAGCAATGCGTTATTAATATCAGTGCTCAGTTGGGATTTCTGATTCTGACTCCCCTTCAGAGAAGAGTTTATTTAGCAGGTGGGTCAATGTTAAAATACTGCAAGAAACCCATTTCAGATTCTACTTACGAACATAAACCTAAAAAAATAATAATAATAAAATAAAATATCCTAAACCTAGACAATCCCATCAAGATTTCTCTGTTTTTAGGCTAAACACTTGATTCATGTTCTCTTAAAGGAAATGAATGGTTATGAAAGGAAAAGGATCAAAGATCATGATGATGATGATGATGATGATGATTTTTTTTACAATGCTGCCATGAATAATTTTTAAAGCAAATACAGCAGAGTCTGAGAAATATATTTCAGCATCTAAAACATATATTCAACTGAGATATATGCAAAAGAAGTTAATGAAGCTGAGCATTAAGAGTCTTATTTTTTTTAAATTGAATTATCATGGGAGAGCTTAGGCTATCTAAAATCCTAAGTAGTGAGAAAGAGTTGGGGAATTACAATGGACACACATGAGAATTTCTCCTTCACTCTGCTAGCCTAAGGTTAAGTAAAGCTTGCTTTGATATTTTTGTGTCTCAAGCATCCAAATTTATCTGGCCCCAGGCTGGGTCCAGGTGATATAAGGTGGATAATCCTCTCTGTTAGATAATTGTCTTTCTGGTGGACTCTGGAGACAAACCACATTTTTCTTCCAGCAGGTTACAAGAGGCACAACTCCCAGAGATGCAATGGAAGAGTGAGTAAGCTTTATAATAATTATAAATGCAAGTTTTTCTTGAATGTGCATCAGGCCTTATCACAAAGTCAGGCAGTGAAGTCAGGGAGAGGAAGTGGATCTATTCATACTTGCCCTTTAAAGCTTAATGAACTTTTCTTGCCATTTTCCTCACAGCTTGAGAGAAGTGGACTAATGGTGAACAGATCTGTGTTCCCACTCCATAGCCTTCCAGCTAAATAAAGCTAATGAAGTAGAAACATGATATTGATAAGGCTATCCTGAATGTTATAAGTATGCCCCCTCTGTTCAGTGTTTGTGTTTTAATCCAATCTGACCTCAATCATCTTTTCTTGGCTTCCAAATACTAAATGGGTGACTTGTTATTTAGCCTCAATAAGCTTAAAATAATCCCACTCTAAGATCCCCACAATTCCGCAGGACAGTGTACCAGTGTACAAAGGCAAAAGCAACAATGAAATATTTTTTAATCTTAGGAGATAAAAGGATTATATGGATGTTTCAAGGCTGAATGCTGGAAAAGCCATAGGTAAAAAAACTATTTTGATAGCTTTATTCTTGTAAAAAAAATTTTTTTTTAGAATTACAGTTTACATTCAATATTATTTTGTATCAGTTTCAGGTGTACAATGTAGTGGTTAGATAATCATATACTTTACAAAGTGTTCCCCCCAATATGTCCCAACTGGCACCATACATAGTTATTATAATATTATCCACTATACCGCCCCAATTCTGTACTGTCATCCTTGTGACTATTTTCACTACCAATCTGTACTTCTCAATCCCTTCACCTTTTCACCCAACCCCCTAAGACTCCCCTCACCCCACAACCATCAGTCTGTTCTCTGTATTATGAATCTGTTTCTATTATGTTTGTTTATTTATATTATTCTTTAGATCCCACATATAAGTGAAATGGTATGGTATTTGTCTTTCGCTGACTGATTTATTTCACTTAGCATAACACCTTCTAGGTCCATCTATGCTGTTGCAGGTAAGATTTCATTCTTTTTTATGGCCTAGCAATATTCCATTAAATATATGTAACAATGCTTTTTTTTTTTTTATCTACTCGTCTACTAATGGGCACTTGGATTTCTTTACTACTATAATAACGAAGCAATGAACAAAGAGGTGCATATATTCTTTTTAATTAGTGCTTTGGATTTCTTTGGATATATATCGAGAAGTAGAATCACTTGGTCATAAGGAAGTTCTATTTTTAAATTTTTGAGGAACCCCCATACTTTTTTCCATAGTGCCTACACCTATCTGCATTCCCACCAAGAGTACATAACATTTTCCTTTTCTCCACATCCTCATCAACACTTGTTTTTTGTTGATATTTTTATGATAATCATTCTGACATGTGTGAGATGATATATTGTTGTGATTTTAATTTGCATTACTCTGATCATTAGTGATGTTGAGTATCTTTTCATATGTCTATTGGCCAAATCTATGTCCTCTTTGGAGAAGTGTTTATTCGGGTCCTTTACCCATTTTTAATTGGATTTTTTATTTTTATGGTGTTGAGTTGTATGAATTCTTTATAAATTTTGGATATTAACCCTTTATCGGATGTATATAATTGGCAAGTATCTTTCCCTATTCAGTAGGATGTCTTTTCATTTTGTTTATGGTTTCCTTTAGTATACAAAAACTTATTGTAAATATTTACACTGCCATTTCTTCAGATACAAAATAAACTAACAAATGCCTTTTGCAAAATTATGTACATTGGCATATTAAAAATGAAAAGTTAATACCAACTCTCTAATATTTATCAATTGAACTGCTTTATAGTAGAGGCTGTATCTTTTTTATTTCCCACCATATCTGCAAGAACTTGGAAGAGTGGTTAATACATGGTAGGTGCTCACGAATATCCAAACAGATTTCAAGAATAAAGATACTTCACTGCTCTGCCCAATTGTTACCATTACCACTATCTGTTCACTATTCCATAAAAAAAATGCTTTACTTCACTCTTTTAAAATTTATTTTAAAATTCTGTGTTGTTGAGAAGTGTGTTTGATTCACAGCATTTGAATTATGGGTAAAGGAGCTAGGCTACAGTAAATCATTTTCAAGCACTTCAACACACTAGTCCTTAATTTCCAATGGGAAATTTATTGAACAACTCACAAAAATGTCTGAGAGTTATCTTATAACTCAGCTAGAGAACTACAAGGCCACATCAGCGAACCTTTGGCATTTTTATCTAGTGATATACCAAATAAGCATCCAAAAATTGTTGTGCAGTTAACAAAATATTTCTATCGAAATATTAGGTAGTATTCTCTGAAAAACTATAACATACATTCAGGGAATTGTACTAAATATCTAATTGTAGGGTTGGTTAAAAGAAGGCAACACTTAAAAACAAACTACCTCCAAGTAATTACACAGGGATGACAGAAGCAGAAAGAACTTTTGTTAAAATTCACCCATAGTTTTTAAATTTTCCTAATCCATTGATTATTTATAGTAATTCAGATATTATTTATTTGGAATTTTAATAAGGAAAGACAAAAATAAGCCATGTTAGATAAGAACCAGCAAAAAGTCTTGAATGTATAAATTAACAGATGATTGTTTTTATCAGTAACATTTCTGCTTATTTTGGAAATAAAAATCATACTTCTTCTGCTGTTATATTTTTTAGTTACATTTGAGAAAAAAAATAATAAATTTCACTTAGACAATGTCAGGGATTCTACAGAGACTCCTTTGTTAATTAAGGCTTGGCTCAAAATTGCCCAAAGATAAGGGGGTTGAGCTAAAGTTCCCAGATGAGATCTGTTATGACACTTTATAATTGCTATCTCCTTTGTTTATGGAATTTTCTCCTAACATATTATTGCAGTAAGATGTTGGACCTAAAAGCTATATCTTGGCACAAGCTCCACAACAAGACAGAATAACTTACATATAAATAGGAATTAAAAATCAAACACTTTGAGCCATAGGAGTTATCACTGGCAACATAACGCCTGTCAAATTATTGTTGCTTGGAAGGCGTGGGTATGCACAGGGTAGATTATGGAACATTTCTATATTTGTTGTATGTTTTAGAATTGTTGATGTTAAATCTGCCAAATTGATTGGGATTGGAAGTGATTCTCTTTTTTGCTAAGAAGTATCAGAATGTTCCAAAATAATGAAACTGGTCCTTATTACTATTGAACAATCAATAAAATTAATAGAAACTCACATTTCCCAAAAAACAAATTATGTATACATATCCAAACACACACGTACACATAAAAATATCCTCTTAAAAGGAATGCATGATCATTCTAACTAGCAAGTTTTAAAAGACATAACTCCTGCTTTCTCTAAGTTTTCATTGAGATCAGTTCAAACACTATTGCTAAAATAAAACAAATAGTTTTGAGCCAAGTTTCTAAATAATTGAACCCACACTTTTGATGAATGGTTATATTTTGGTACATGCAGGTATATTATCAATTAAGAAATTAATTTGCTTCTAAAATACTCTGAATATCAGAATTTGAACTGATGTTTTCTGTAGGTAATTGAATGATCAATTTTTAAATTATTTTATTTATTATGCTTTTGTTCTTCAAATTGTCTACAATGCTATTTGTTTTTATCACAAAATATAAATGCTATTTTTAATGAAAACAAACAATTTTACTCTCTAAAATATAAATTATATTGGTATAAATATTGGTAAGAAAAAAATGTTATACCCCCCTGGCCAGGTAGCTCAGTTAGTTGGAGTGTCATCTTATATACTAAAGGGTTGCTGGTTCAATTTCTGGTCTGGGCACATACCTAGGTTGCAGGTTGGATATCCAATCAGGTCAGGGCACTTACTGGAGGCAACTGATCAATGTTTTTCTCTCTCTCTCCCTTCCTCTCTCTCTAAAATAAAATAAAACAAAACAAAACATATTCTCAGATGAGAATTTAAAAAAATTTTTACACCTAATCCCAAATATCTTTTTTATACCTATCAATCTATACAGTATATATATGATTTTCATTTGGAATTTATTTTTATTGAATTGTCTTTCTAGAAAAACAAACATGCCCTTTCAAGTTTCCGAACATTTATAAATATATTGTTTGTAAATTAATTCTAAGCTAAATTTCAGTAATATCTACATGGTCATTTCATTTATTTCAAATATAAACTTTAATCAATAATGAATAATGTGATTCAGTTATGAAGATGAATTTAAAGAATATATATTGAAGTCACTCCTGGTCATTGTTATAACTATGAAATTTTATTTTCTAAAATTTTATTTTGTACCTTAGTTACAGATGAGAGACAAATCTTTAACTGAAAGAAAGGACCTATATCAAAACAAAAGTATATATTTTTTCTAACTCTAAAATATATGCTTTTGTCATTTGTCTATAAACCATCGAGATTTTCACAATATCATAGCAACCATTTACAGTGAATTTTCTGTTTTGTTTTTTTCTTTTTCTGCATGGTATTTGACTCTTGAGTAATCATGGTCTATTATATAAAAACACTGAAGTAGGCATGTAATGTAAGATGTCAAGAAAAGAGACCCAGATGGTTTCTTGTTAAAATTCAGTTATCTGGAAAAGTTTATATACACAAATTCAATTTTATTCATATTAAGATTATGTGATCTTGTATTTAATCTTGATTTCAAAGAAATTCATGGTTCTAGACACTGAAGTCTCTGATCTTGAATTCAGCATCCTGCTGCACTTCTGAACAGTGGGACTTTTTTGGTGATCATACCATTGATCAGAATGCTTTTTGTGAGTAAAAACACTGTTTGATAATTTACACTTGCTTTCTATTTTCCTTCTGCTATATATTGTATTATTCTAATTTACTTTAAACACACAACCAAAATTGCTATTGATATTTTAAAAGTGTTATTTATATGCCCACTAATGAATATAGTAATCTAAACTTGTAAGAGATTTATGACCTTACCTTAAGCAATTATTCAGTTATAAATAATACAAGATTGTCTTCTCAGATATAATTTTCAAATTTCTGAATTGCTTATTGAACATTCTCATGTGTGTTTATATAGATTCCAAGCCAATGAATTATAAAGTGAAAAAAAAGTTAAAATGAAGAGAATTTTAGACATTAAATAAATCTTTTTAAGAATTCCATTAGACATCCCATATCATGAAATAATATCAAAAGATTTAGTGGTTAATTTATAGCATAATATACATAGTCAATAAATCATAGGAAATGAAATCCATGTATATGTAAAAACAACTTTTGCATGAATACTTTCAGCCAATATTCTCCAATTCATTTTCAAAGTATCATAAAAAAAAAAGATCAGATGTAGATTTAAAGCTATTTGCTACACAGAATAAATAAGTAGGACTGATTATGATGTCTTAATTCTGAATATAAAGAAATATTAACTTAAATAAGTAAATACAGAATATAGAATCATGTTTATTTGAACAAATACAATCTTAATTATGGATACTGAAAATTATTAAAGAAAACTAGTAAAAATTATTTTGTTATTGACTTCTTTTCAATTTTAAGGAATAAATAAAATATAAACATTAAAATGCTTGATCTTTCAAGATGCGTTTCATTTCACATAAGAGAAAATCTAGCCTGGATTGTCTGAAACACAAGAATAAATTCCATGACTAATGGAGTCAAAGAGTAGCCTTGCTTCAAGGTGCCTAATTCTGTGCTAAACGTTGTCAGTCGTAGCCACTTTTTAACTTTAATCAGTGTCACCTTCATCCACAGACTGATTAATTCCATGATGGCAAGATGGCAGTGGGAATGTCTAGGCTCACATCATCACAGTCATGAGCACATTCAAAGAAAAAGTCCCAAATTCGTTCTGTTTTGAGTAGTTTAACAAACCTGAATTAGTCCTTGCTCCCAGGGGCTGTGTTCTGAGTGACTTTGGTCTAGATTAGGCCTTTTTCCCAGAAGCAATCACAGGAACAAGAAAGATGGGCTCTGCAGCTAGACATTAGATCAACCAAAATAATGGGGTATGTATTATTGCAACACTAGAGGCCCGGTGCATCAAATTCGTGCATGGAGGTGGGGTGTGTCCCTCAGCCTAGCCTGCACAGTCTCCAATCTGGGACCCCTTGAGGGATGCCCGACCGCCCACCGGGATCGGGCCTAAACCGGCAGTCAGGCATCCCTCTCACAATCCAGGACTGCTGGCTCCCAACCACTCGCCTGCCTGCCTGCCTGATTGCTCCTAACCACTTCTGCCTGCCAGCCTGATCACCCCCTAACCAGTCCCCTGCCGGCCTGGTCATCCCCAACTGCCCTCCCCTGCTGGCCTGGTCACCCCCGACTGCCCTCCCTTGCTGGCCATCTTGTGGTGGCCATCTTGTGTCCATATGGGGGCAGCTATCTTTGACCACATGGGGTGGCCAACTTGTGTGTTGAAGCGATGGTCAATTTGCATATTATCCTTTTATTAGATAGGATAACAAAACCACAAGTAAAACCTAATAACTACATTTATTGTTTTCTTATAGGTGGGATACCCACTCCTCCAACACCAAAGAGCTGTAAGATTTGTTCAGTATTCTTGAGATTCAAAAGTATCAAAGCTATAAAAATTTAGAAATGTGTCTCTTTTCATCACTATTTCTTGTCATTTTGATTTCATAAGTTTAATCTTTCTCAGTTTAAGAAATTGTAGTTTTTACTTCATTTATTATTTCACTTCCAGTTTTTGTACTTTCATTTCATTTGAAGGGGTATATAGGGTAATGATTGTTTTGACATTTCACATAAACCCCCTTCCTTTAGAAAACTGAATGGAGTTATCTCTTATAATTAAAAAACAAAACTCCCAGAGATCACGTGGGCCCGTGACAGAAACATTTAGTCCTAGACAAATGCAAAAATGGAAAATATATGGTTTTCTTTGGAAATCGTACTGCTCTTTACTGCATGGCAGACTGAAGTTAGCAAATGTTGGTCCCAGTTACCTAAGATGAGTAATGAATATGAACAGCAACTGTTTGGTCCTAGTAATCAAAACAAGACAGCCAATAAAAACTACCAGAAAAAACTATGTATGCCGATTTTGGCCCATATATATTTATTATAAGACTATATTGGAATGCATAAGGAAACCTACATCTGAGAAATACTTCTTTTGATACCTGATCAGATAAAGAAATTGAGAAGAGAGTGAGAATTATGTTATTTTGTATAAATATCTAGACTGAGTATACCCCCATTAACGATCTGGTGATAAAATAATTTTCCCATTAAAGACTTTATATTTACAAGGAAAAAATAAGTATAACTTCTACTTGATGAAATTGAAAAATAAAGATGAAAAGCTTTATTTTTCCTTTTAATTTGGTTGTACATGAACTTTTTTTCTTTACAAACTCAAGTAAATAATGGGTTTTATAATTAGACTAGAGGCCCAGTGAATTCGTGGATAATGGGGTCCCTACGCCTGGCGGGCGATCAGGGATGACCAGGGCCAGGCCGATCAGGGCCCGAAGGCCCTGGCAGGGTTGGGAGAGAAGGTGGCAGTCACCAGGCCAGGCTCAGAAGGAACAGATGTCAGATGCCAACACTGGCCTTGGCACCCACGGTTCCCTGCCTCCCCCTCTCCTCCTTCCCTTGGTGCTGTGCAGCCACCAGGGGCCTGCTGGCTGGGGGAGGGACAGGGGGAGGGGCCAGGGGAGGTTTTGATCCCCAGTTTGGAATGTGCAGGAGGCAGCCAACCAATGATTCTCTATCATCATTGATGTTTCTATGTCTATTTTCCTCTCTGAAATCAATCAAATATATATTTTTAAAATGCAAGGTTTTTAGAGGTAGAAAGGTAGGGCAAGGGAGCTATTGACAGGGGGGCATTTGAGATCTTGCTCACATTTCAAATAGAAGAATATAAGGTGGTCCACTGGGGGTGACAGGTGAGGAGTGACAGTGGGTGGAGCAGGGCACTGCAGGCTGAGGAATGGGCTGTAATGACTGGGAATGTCTGTGACAGCGACACTGAGCATGTGTTGGGGCCATCACTGGGATAATTCATCCTCAAGAGGTTTTGATTCCAGACAGGAGGAGAAACATGGAGATCAGCGGGCCTTTCTTAGCCTAGAAGGTGAGGTGGGCGGCAGGAGTGAGTTGCCCTGATTCCCTACAAATGTAAACACACAGTGTTAACCACCTGCACATGGATATCAGTCAGCAGCCAAATCAATGTTCAGCTAGCCCTGGTGGCTGTGTCCTGCTACTCTGGCTGTACTGTGGCACTATTGGCTGAGGAGGCCAAAGCCATGACCCCAAGCGCACATAGTATGTGAAAGGGTGGGCAGGAAGCCAGAAGCTGCCCGGCAGCACTGCATCTGCCATGGAGCTGGATGGGGAGCAGCTGTGGGTGCGATGGGCTTTGGAGTTGGAGGGACTGCATTTCCTGCACGTCACTGGTGAGTCCCCATGAGCCTGCGGTGTGCTAGCTGTGCTGGGTGGAGCCTGGGTGGAGCCTGGGTGGAGCCTGGGTGGAGCCTGGGGAGGCCTTTCCCTCCTGGAGCTGTTCTTCCCAGGGTGACAGCATGGGCCGCTTTTTTCCCCAATTTATTTTTTTATTGGAAAGCAAGCTGTGGGCTTGTGGTTCCTGGGGTCCCAGGGCCATAGCGTGCGCCTCCAGGCCTCACTGTGCTCCCCTCCCCCTCCTCCTGAGTTGAGCATCTGGCCCCTGGTAATACAGTATGCTTCATAGCGACTGGTCACCAGTCGATGTGGTCGTTCTGCCGTTATAGTTACTGGGATTTTATTATATAGGATACTAACTCTAGACTCCTATAAATCATATGCTCAAAAGTTTTAGTAGATCACTGTCAGAGTACTTACTCCTGAATCCTGCTCACTGGCCAATTGTGGGAGCAAGTTTCTCCTTGATCCTGCTCAACTACATCCACTGTGGGAGCACAGGTCCTTTTCTGCCAGAGGCTGTCTCCCATGGACACTGGGTACTGACAGAGAAGACATGAGAAGTCATGGGCATATAGGAGAAACTTCATTGCAGACCAAGTAGCCATTGCTAACAAGGAGCTATCAGACAAAATAGTTCTTCAAAGTAGCCTCATAATGTAGCAGCCACACAAACACAGGAGCCATTACATAAAGTAGTCCGACCTAGCAGCCCCACCCGCATTGGTCAACAAAACCTCTTTATACTAACTTGAACAAAAGAGGCATCTTGCCAAATAGTGACATCAATATTTGGGTTATAGAAAAATATGCCTGCACAGTGCATACAGTACAATGGCTGTGTCCTTGCTTTTGCACCTGCATATGGCAACTTGACCTTGAACATCTGGTGTCCTCTGGACAGGGCCCCCACACTCAGATTGCCTTTGAGCATCTGGTGTATTCTGATTAGGGTTCCCACAATCACTGTATAATTCATGGTTGACAAGGCCATGGGCCATTATTAGTTTTTGTTACTTTTCTTCTTTCTTTTCCTTCCTTCTTTCCTTCCTTCCTTCCTTCCTTCCTTCCTTCCTTCCTTCCTTCCTTCCTTCCTTCCTTCCTTCCTTTATTTTATTGATTTTAGAGAGAGGGGTGAAAAGGGGAAGGGGAAGCAGTGATGGAAGGAGGGTGTGAGAGAGAGAGAGAGAGAGAGATCAATTTGTTGTTTTACATATTTGTGCATTCATTAGTTGATTCTTGTATGTTGCCCTAAGGATGGAATTAGAAACCTTGACATATCAGAATGATGCTCTAACCAACCTGGCCTAGGCTGTATAATTTTTTTTTTCAATTGTCAGCTCATGACTGGTCAATGAATTTTTACAGAGCTCAGAAAAAAATTAGAAAGATACACCCATGAGAAATTATTTTTATATTTCTCTGGAGCCATAGATAAACTCTTCATATACATATTTTATATATTAACTAGAGGCCCGGTGCACAAAATCTGTGCATGGGGGGGGTGGAGGGATGTCCCTCAGCCCAGCCTGAACCCTCTCCAATCTGGGACCCCTCGAAGGGATGTTTGACTGCCCATTTACGGGCAGTCAGACATTCTTCTTACAATCCAGGACTGCTGGCTCCCAACTGCTCGCCTGCCTGCCTTCCTGATTGCCCCTCACCACTTCTGCCTGCCAGCCTGATCACCCCCTAACCACTCCCCTGCCAATCTGATTGATGCCTAACTGCTCCCCTGCCAGCCTGGTCACCCCTAATTGCCCTCCCCTGCAGGCTTGATCATCCCCAACTACCCTCCCTTGCAGGCCTGGTCCCTCCCAACTGCCCTCCCCTGCTGGCCATCTTGTGGTGGCCATCTTGTGTTCACATGGGGCAGTCATCTTTGACCACATGGGGGCAGCCATCTTGTGTGTTGGAGTGATGGTCAATTTGCATATTACTCTTTTATTAGATAGGATATTTATATTATACACATATATTTCAAAATATGTATTTCTTGAAAGAGAAATGATAAACAGCAATAGTTGGTAACAGCCATTTGTTAGGTACATAAATTTGGTTATCGTATTCTCTTTACTTTTGTGTAACTTCGATAATTTTCAAAATAAATAAAAATATACTCATTTTCACAAAATCCCATGATTATAAAAATCATTTTATAAATATTATATGAGTAGACATTTTAAAATTCCAATGTCCTTGTGTAAGTTAAATAATAAAATGTTCCCTAAAAAATAGTTAAGACCTCATAGAAACCAAAATTGAAATTAAGAAACACACATGCAGCCTGAAAGATTTGGCTTAGAAATGGAACAGATGGAAAATCATCCACCAGAAGAATAAGTGAAAATAAGATGTGTATAAAATAAAAAGAAGGAAGTATTCAAATGGTGAACAAATTTTTTAAACAATATGTATTATTTTAAAATCAAATGCTTTATTGTTCTATGGTATTCACTTATCTTATAAAAGTGTTTGTATATGAGTAGGAGGACTTAAATTAATTGACATAAAATAATTGGATTCTATTTGTCAGTCATAAAAAGTACTAATTACTGAACAATATACTGATGGTACTATTTGTTAAATATGACTTTCAACCTACTGTTTTATTGGCATAATTCAGTGAAATGGCCAGTTTGTAAGGGGATTCAACGTACTAATTGTTGATCAACTGCCAAATAGCCTATCTAATTGGAAAATATAGACTATTGTCTATGCTTAGAGTCACTATCTAATAATTATAGCTAACATGTATACTTGCTTTGAGTAAAAAACTCTACTACATGAGAGGGGCTGGAATTCCATTTGATACTCACCACAAAACTATAATATAAGGACTGTCATTATCTTTTATTACATAAATGAGGAAACCAAGGTTTAGCTATCTTGCTTTCCATGTAGTATTAGAAGCTTACCTATGTTCAAATATAAAAATCAAAGTAAAAAAGACTGACAAAGGAATGTAATGATAGTGTAACACTTACTGGTAAAGATAGTAACATTTTCTCATTCCTAAATTTTACTGTAAACTTTTTTTAATATGTTCTTATTGATTTCAGACTAGGAGGAAGGGAGAGATAGAAACATCCATGAGAGAGAAACATCAACATCGATCCCCTGCATCCTGCATATCCCCAACTGGGGATGGATCCCACAACCTGAGCATGTGACCTGACTGGGAATCAAACCAGCGACCTTTGGTGCATGGGTTGATGCTTAACCATTGGGCAACACCAGCTAGGGCTTTACTGTAATATTTTAAAATTATTAGTAAAAATCAAAACCTAAGCAAGTTATACGTTTAGCACTTTCTTCTCATGTAGGAATATATATTATTAGAGATATGCCTAGAACCAAATGCAAATATCACACAGAGTGGGTTGGTTATATCATTGGGATTTCCCTAAAACTTATCACCTCAAAATCTTAAATTAAGAGTAACTTTATACCCAAGAAATGGACATTTCTGAAAGAACATCTTAACGCAAGGTCGAAGAATTATAAAACTAGAGGCCCAGTGCACGAAATTTGTGCAGTGGGGGCGGGGGTCCCTCAGCCCAGCCTACGCCCTCTTGCAGTCTGGGACCTCTTGCTCCTTACCACCTGCCTGCTCGCTGCTCCTTACCACTTGGCTCACTGCTCCTTAGCACTGCCGTGGAGGCGGGAGAGGCACCCACCACTGCTGCTGTGCTCACCAGTCATGAGTCTGGCTTCTGGCTGAGCAGAGCTGCCCCTGTGGGAGTGCACTGAGCACCAGGGGGCAGCTCCTGCATTGAGTGTCGTCCCCCTGGTAGTCAGTGCACATCATAGTGACTGGTTGTCCTGCAGTAGTTCCCCAGTTTGGTCAATTTACATATTAGGCTTTTATTATATAGGGTTATCTGGATATGGAAAACGGAAGAGGATGGGATGAGTGTGAGCTGGTGAACAGATAAGTATAAAAGAATGGAGGAGGGATAGCTAACTAAGCAGGAAAGGGACAGTGTTCTTTGAATATGGGCTGGATCTGGAAAATGCTTAGGTCTTTCATTATGCAGGAAGCAGATTATTCCCATTTAATTTCATATTTTAAATGAAAGAATAGACACATTCTAATTTTGATCTACTCTAAAACCTACCTTCATTCAAAGCCTACTTTGATCTAAGAAATTCTATGTGCTAAACTACATCAAACTGCTTAGAGCATACCATACCTAGTGCTCTTTAAACACACATTTTCTGAAATTCTAATTCAGGGAATAATTTCAAAGAAAAAAATTAATGATATAAATAAATGGATAAATGGCATAAGAACAGCAAAAATAATAATGATTTGCATTTTATACCTATCACCTTTCTTATTAAATGTTTTCATTTTCATGATTTCATTTCTAGCGATTACTTGTTAGTTTAGCAGAGGTCATATAAACATGC
The DNA here is from genome assembly GCA_026230045.1 of Corynorhinus townsendii. Taxonomy (NCBI): domain Eukaryota; kingdom Metazoa; phylum Chordata; class Mammalia; order Chiroptera; family Vespertilionidae; genus Corynorhinus; species Corynorhinus townsendii. The sequence continues at coordinate 111,642,690 of JAPDVU010000005.1, forward strand.
ACAAGTAACCACACTAAAATGTAAGTTCCTTTGACATCTAGAAATGTGTATTTTGGCTCTGTTTTAGGTTCATAAATGTTTATGATGTGTCCTAGTAATGAGTTAACTCTTTTGTAACTTTTTTTTAAACTTTATTGTTTAAAGTATTACACATAGTAGTATATATATCTCCTTTTTTTCCTCTGGTTTCTCTTTTGTAATTTTTGACTAGCTCTCTTTATCCTTGGTAATATGCTTTGTTTCAAAATGTACTTTGTATAGTGTTCCATTTTTTTTTAAAGATTGTTAGTATTGTATATCCTTTTTCATAATATTACTTTTAGTCCATTCCAGTCTTCATTTAAAGAGTGTTTCTTCTAGGTAGCAATAAGTTGTCTTGATTTTTAACAACTCTCACAAAATGTGACTTTCAATTTTAATTTACTTTCATACTTACTGTAATTATTGATATATTTTAGTTTATTTCTATTATCTCATTGCATTTTCATATTTGCCCCAATTGCTTTTTGTTCCCATTTTCTATCTTCTTTTAGATTATTTTTATGATTCCATCATATCTCCTTTGTTAGTTAATTAGCTATAACTCTATCCTTTTTACTTCTTGTTTGTTTTGTTATTGATTATTGTCAGTGTATAGTTTTCACTTATCACTGTCTGTTTTTAAGTAAAATCACATCACTTCACAAATAGTATAAGAACTAACAATAGTACACTTCCATTTTGCTTCTTACAAGCTTTATGCTCTAATTGTCATTCTTTATTTGACACACACAGATATATAATAAAGCTAAAATATGTTTCTATTATTTTGTGTGAAAATAGTTATCTCTTAAAGAAATATAAATTTTTAAAAAATGGCTTTATTTTGCTTTTGCAATACAAAACAGTGGGAGAGGAAATAAACCTAGCCAGGTATGTCATGTTTGACTGACCAAGCATGCAGTAAGTATCAAAGAAACTCAGATAACATCCAATTATTAAAATATAACATTAGTCTTTATCTTCCTAAAAGCAGAATTTCCTACATATTAATATGTTAATAATAAAATTTATATTTCCAATTTTTAATAACTTGATCTCATTTTTTATGCTTTTATTTTGAAGTTGTCAAATATTTCACACTTTCAGATTTAATATTCAATTTTATCCAATAGCTTTCCTAGCATTGACAGGTGCATAAACTAGAAAAAAAGAATAATTATTCCATATGCTCTAATTTTAATTGTCTTAGTGGTTTAGATTTTACAGCTTTTCCATCCATTTATTTTAATGTTTCCTATCAGATTCCCAATAACACTGAAATAAATCATTAACAACCCAGATCAAGAACATAATATGGGATAAACTTAATTCAAAAAAACTATGACTAAGATTTGCTGTCAGCTTTCCAGATATACATTTCTTTTCTTTTCTTTTTTTAAGGCTAGCTTAGAATACAGATTTTAACTCAAGGAAAGTGAAGTCTTGATTGAAGCTACATTTTATAGCTCTGAGGAGATTAGGAAAGCTTCAGGTTTCATAAGAAAAATATCTCCTAGAAAATATAAATATTTATATTTAATTATCTCAATAAATTAAGATGGTCAAATTATTCTTTATAGTTAGAAGCCAAATTCTCTATTAGATAATGTTACAACTTTGAACTACAGATATCATATATGAGCAGCAAATTTGGGATGATATCAAGGGAAACTTGACCCACAGAGACCTATGGAGATAATTATGAAAATTCAAGTGTTTTTAGGGGCAAGATAGATGGGCAGCCGATAAGATATTGCACATTTTACACAATCAAAATTATCAAGTAGGGAAAGGGAATAAGGCAGCAATACCAACACAAACACAGTTCTTGACCAGTTTCTGGACCTGAGCCAGTTCTTTACTGAAGGAGAGGAGAACCCACAGAAGTTCAACATCACTAATCATCAGAGAAGTGCAAATTAAAGCCACAATGAGATATCACCTCACACCCGTCAGAATGGCGACCATCAGTAAATCAGCAAACAACAAGTGCTAGTGAGGATGTGGAGAAAAGGGAACCCTTAGGACCTGTTGGTGGGAATGCAGACTGGTGCAGCCACTGTGGAAAGCACTGTGGAGTTTCCTCAAAACATTAAAAATGGAACTGCTTTATGATTCAGCCATACCACTGAAAATTTATCCAAAGAAACCCAAAACACTCATTTGAAAGAACATATGCACCCCTATGTTTATTGCAGCATTATTTACAATAGCCAAGATTTGGAAGCAGCCCAAGTGCCTATCAGTAGATGAGTAGATAAAAAAGACATGGTACATTTACCCAATAGAATACTACTTAGCCATAAAAAAGAGGAAAATCTTGTCCTTTGAGACAGCATGAATGGACCTGGAGAGTATTATGCTAAGTGAAATAAGCCAGTCAGAGAAAGACAGGTACATATGATTTCACTCATATTTGGAATCTACTGAACAAAAATGAACTAACAAGCAAAACAGATTCAGACTCATAGATGGAGAACAGACTGACAGCCTTTGAGGGAGAGGGATTAAGCAGAAAAGAAAAAAAAGGGCCAGTGTTTCATGGATATGGACAACAGTGTGGCACTTGCCTGAGGGGAGGGTGGAGATGGAGGAAGGTGGAGGAGGGTATAGGGGAGAAAAATGGTAATGGAAGGACACTTGACTTGTAATGGTGAACACACAATACAGTGTACAGATGATGTGTTATGGAACTGTGCACCTGAAACCTTTATAATTTTATTAACCAGTGTCACCCCAATAAATTCAACAAAAAGGCAAAAAAAAAAAAAAAAAAGAAAAGAAATAATCCTGTAACAGCTCAGCAGGTGTATCTGATAGAGATTCCCCATTCCTTTCCCAAAAGTTCCTATGGCCATTTACTTGGTTAAATAAATATATACTCAGTAAAGGGAATATACAGACATTTTGAGTGAGTATGCATACCCTAATTCAAGAAAACTCAGAAAGGCCATCCTAGTTCCTAGCCAGCCTAGGGAATCATCTTATAACTGCCTCTTTCAATTACTTCACAGTTCAACTCCCTCTGCCCAGATCTACCCACTCTATTAAAGCCATTTCTGTAGGCACTCCCCAGCAAACCTACTGCATGCAAGTCTGCAGCTCTGAGTCTCTTTCCTGAGGAACTCCACTCAAGACAAATTTTAAAGTTGAGTATCATTTGAGGAAATTCACTAAAATACAAAATAACTCTCATTTCTATTTATCAGATTGGCAAGGTTAAAAGATTAATACCATCTAATATTATTAAGAATGTACAGCCATTCAGAAACTGCAAAGGAGAGTTTAAATTGACACTGAATTTTTATGGGGCTATTTAGAAAACTATATCTATTCAAAGTTTTATATGCATCGAATACGGCAATGCTTATTTTAGGTATGCAGAAAATTGTGAATGAGAGTGTAGATATTCTGTAAGTTTTTCATTTCCTCATTGTTCATAATAATGGATTTGAATTCTATAGGAAAATAATTATTGTTATACCTATATGTTATATAATGTACTGAGGATTACACAGTTACATGATGTATGTATATTTAAATGCTTATTTAAGTAATATAAACATCTTAAGTAATTGGTTATATATATTTGGATATAGTATGAACCCAAATGTAACACAAAAACAATCATATTTTATGTGCCCCGGCTGGGCAGTTCAGTTGCTTAGAGTATTATCCCCATATGCCAAGGTTGCAGATTCAAACCTCCATCAGGGCACATATAAGCATCACCCAATGAATGCATAAATAAGTAGAACATCAAATTGATGTTTCTTTTTCTCTCTACCCCTTCCTCTCTCTAAAAACATCAATCAATAAATAATAAAAGTAAAAAGCAATCATATTTTATGTATATTACACTATCCTAATATGTAAAGAGCCAGGTGCCATCACAACCGAAGGGAAAACCAGTCACCATGAAGTGCATGGAGCACCTCTCGATCCCTCCACTCCCTCTGGCCCCTGAGCCTCTCGCCATGAGGGGGGGAGGTGGCAGTGGGTGAGACTGGGAACTGTTGAGTGGCAGCTGCAGCAGAGGGCTGCTTCGCGGAGCAGTTGCGGGGCGGGGGGAATTTCACAGAGCAGTCGAGGAGTGGGGGGAGCCTCTTGGAGCAGTCAAGAGGCTGCGAGCATCGCAGCGCATCCTGGGCAGCAGAGGCCAGCTATGGAGGCCAGGCTAGGCCTAGGGAACCTAACCACCCACGATTTCATGTGTGCTGGGCCTCTAGTCGTATATAATATAATTTCAGGTTTATATGTTGTTCTTTGCATTTTATGTTTTCCTGTTTTTTTAATAAAAATTAAGAATAAAGTTATTTTATTTAAAAACAACAATGCCAAATTTCGGGCCAGTGTTTGCTTCTAGGATTCTTGATCTAAATGGTCAATTTAAATTTCTTGTGATACAATATCCTAGCTTTGATGGAGCTGATGAGGAAACTGAGACATATATAAGTGCATTATCCTTAGAGCAATAAATTAAAATGTTTCCGTTCTGTCTTCATCCATAACTTTATTTCTTGTTTAAGTTTTATAAAAAACAGGTAACAAAAATACCAAAAGAGACCGGTTTCTTTTTTTAACAATCTTTCTCTTCTTTGAATCTTTTCTTCTCTTCACTTTTCTTCTTCTTTTCCTTTTCTTTCTTCCTCTTCTTCTTATCCTTATTATTATTGTTTAATATCATTAACTTCAATTTGGACTTTTTCTATCATTATCAGATCAACAAAACAATGGCTGGCACATAGGAAAGCTGCAATTCATATTAATCATATGGATTACTAGCAATTGCTGGCATTGATTAACTTGATTGATGGGAATAGTGTGGTCTTTTTGTCAGTAGTTTGAGTACCCAACAATTCCCTCTGAAATAGTAGTACAATACGTGTTCGCAGAATAATGTTCTCTTAAATCTCCCTGGCTCGAATAGCACAAGCGCTCTCTATAACAGCCCCAGTCACTGCCCACAGCAGTCCAGCAAGAACATTTCTTATTGCATATATCTTTTGTGCATGTTGCTTGCTGTGACAGACAGGAACAAGAAAGAGAGGGAGTCAACTACATGAGATTATAGCAGCTACTGATAGGGTAGAATACACACACAAAGTTGGAGTGAGGAAGAAGAAAATGCCTCAGCAGTTTTAGAAGGATTTCTACCCCCAGTCAGGCAAGCAGATGAAGACCAGGAGGCCTGAGAAGAGATGGGTAGCTTGAAAAGTGAAGTGACATAAGAAATCAAAGAATATTTTACACACGGAAAGAAAATTAATGAAGTGCTATTCAAAGGAAGCATACTGTTCTTGTTTCCACAAGAAAGGAGGTGAGGTAGGTAATGCATCCACCAGGACCAGCAGGATGTTGGGAGGTGAGAAAGGAAGACTAGATGTAGTCATCTAACTATGTTACTTATTCTATTCTGCTTCCCCCTCAAAGTATTAGATGTTGAAAACACACTTTAAAAGTAACTTATTTAGTGCAATAAAGCTCATTGGAATTCATTTTCTGTGTTTTTCTTTCATATTTGATAAATGAAATAGTCCAAAAATATTACGGACACAGTATGTACATGCCAAGTTTAAGGAATCATAATAAAAGGAGCCACCGACGTACCTACCAACCAACTGAAACAGTGGAACTGGATCCGTAACTCAGAAACCCCACGGATTTCCCTCCCTGAGGTGTTTCCCCTTCATCCCACCAGAAGGCAGCAACCACTATCCCAATTTCTGACTTATTTGATTTTTTATGTCTCTATCAACAGTAAATATACAAATAAGCAACAGGTATTTTTGCCCCGAACACAGGGTTTTACCTATTTTCCCTTTTTTTGAGGCAGACAACATTGCTAATATAGGTATTAGTGAGAGAAAAATGAGAGTTTAAATGAACACAGGGTTTTCCTTAAAAGTCTCATAAAACTACTCCAAATTTGGGGAAATCTCCCAAAATCAAATTGTTTAACAAGTATCATAGCAACAAGACCAAAGCAGGTATTGTTCCCATCCTATGCAAGGAATACACATTTTTGACAAAGTCTATCCCTATGAGGGTAGAAGAGCACAGTGTTGATGGAGTATCTGGCTCAGGCAAGATATACCTCTGACTTCTTCATACCCATCGTATTTAATCCCCGTGTCACCATTGTACAGATGAGGAAACTAAGGCTGAGAGGTTAAATAATTTACTCAATGTCAATTTTCCAGTCTATAATAGAGCAGAAATTAGAACTCGAACTTGTCCTACTCTAAAACTTGTGTTGTTTGCATTTTCTACTCCAGTATCTCAGAAAGCCCTGTAAAAGGGAGAAAGGCAACTGACATTTGTTAAATGTGCCAAGAGCTTCACTAATCTTATTGAATACTCACAATCACTCTACTAGGAAGCTGGTATAATCAAATTAGAGATAAGAAATCCAAGATTCTGAAAGTTAATCACCCAAGTGTATGTCAGTGCCAGGTTTTTAATCATTCTTTGTTTGACTTTATATCCTTAACAAAATAATGTATTGGGATATTAATTTTCCTTTTTCCCCCTTGTGTAGCTTTTGCCTCACCACAAACTCTTTTTATAGCCAAATATTTTCTCTTCCTCTGCCTTAAGACAGCATTTCTTAAAGTGAGGACACTAGAACAGCTGCACTGGAGACACCTGGGACCTGGTTAGCATTCTCTGCCCCCACCCATGACCTACTGAATTCAACACTGTCAGCAGAGCCCAGAAATCTGCTCCATCAAGCTTGCAGGTGATTCTGAAGCATGGTACAGCTGTGAACCACGAATGAAGGGAAGGTTTACTGTGTGTGGATCAAAAAGAAGTTGCCTTTAAACAAAGTGCCTTCCTAGCTTTTTATTTCCAGAAGCCCTGACTCTGATAGAACAGAAATGTTCTCAACTCTATGACATGCGTGAAGGTCTGAGGTCCCACTGGCTGTGGAAACCCATCACTCTTTGTCCCAGAGAGAAGGAATGCATCCCTTTAGGTTTATTTTTACTGTGATGGTTTAACTTCACGTTCCAGGCTCCGCAAAGATACCAGATGTATCAGGGAAGTAAAGAGCAAATGGACTTTACACCCCTACAGCCTTGGCCAGTGCTGACTTTTATTCTGAAGGATCTCTTCAAAGGCAAAGGCAGGGGGTGGAGGAGATTGCACAAGACGGAAATTCAAAGAATGTCAAAGTGGTATGGGATTCAACTGGAACTAAATAAGGTAATTTGGTGTGAAAAGTTTACACTTCAAATTTCTAAAGGTTATAGATTGGTTGTTGCTTTTTGAAAGAAGGCCCAAAAATTCAGGATTAGGTAGACAAAATGTTTTAGATTTGAAAGTACCATAAATGTACATAATTAATGAACCTCAATTATCCAACTATTTTTATGTAAAACAGGCTTGGGACAAATAGTCTATAGAGCAGGCATCTGTGATAAGGATTGCCCAATATTATTATAACTTTAGTAAATATCAAACTCACTGTCCATTCAATTTAATTCCCCAAGTAATAATGATAATATTAATAGCCACTATCATGGTAGTTATAGTTAAAATTTTAGAGAATTGTCTGTGTCAGGCATTATTTTAAGTGCTTTACATTTATTAACATGTTCAATCTTAACAACTAAATTATATACTGTTAGATAGCAAAGCATATTTTTTCTTATCAAAACCAAACAGAAATATTTGTGAGTTGTTAAAAAATGCACATATTTTAAGAATAATTGTTTCCACATCCTTTAGCCAATTATTTACTTACTAGAGGCCCGTTGCACCATATCCGTGCAAGAATAGCCCTTCCTTCCCCTGGCTTCACTCCCCGCTGCCCGGGAGCCTGCAAGTCCCTGCTCCCAGTGCCCCCCCCCCGCCCCCGCCCGGAGCCGGCACATCCCTGCTCCTGGCCCGAAAGTCCTCACTTCTGTCCGGAGCACCGCTCCTGTAGCTCCCTCCGCCGCACCCCCCCACCCCACACCTCCTCATAACAGGCGTCCTGCCCCTCCTGGCCACTCTGCACCTGCATATGCAAATTAACTCAACATCTTTATTGGGTTAATTTGCATACTCACTCTGATTGCTGTGGGCTTAGTGGAGGTACGGTCAATTTACATGTTTGTCTATTATTTGGTAAGATTTTCTCAGCCTATAACACATACATGCTAACAGGAAGTAATTAAAAATTCAAACATAGATATAAAAATAAGTTTATATGTTTAAAACTTTAGAAATTAGTATTAGACTTTTTTGTTTGAGTGTAGCTCAAAGTGTAAGTAGAAATAGTCACATTTCTAGCCAAGACTAGAGTCAGGAAAGAGCTGCCTGGTAAAAAGTGAAAGATTCAGTGCCCTCAAGTCTCCAGTTGTTAAAAAATGACTTTGTCTATATCAAAGACCCTAACTCACTGCTCCTACCTAGTGACTGTGACTTATAGACACAGTCAGTGTGTGTTCCCTCTCATTTTTATATATAAATTTAAGTCAAAATATTTGTCCAATCAATGTAATTAGTAAGTGTTATAACTGATAGGCAAACATAGTTTGGGGAGAATATATGCTCTATCACTTATGTTAGAGTAGTTTTCAAAACGTCACAGCGACCAACAAAGACTTATATGGAGTAGGTGCTCAAAAAGAAAATGAGTATTACCTACGTGAAAATTCAATGCACTTCAAATAGCATGATCTTACTGACACTTATTATAAATCTCATAAAGTTAAAATATATGGAGAGCGTAGATATATAAGTAGCCTCTATTTAGTTTTCAGGTTAGCAGTTCATCCTAAGAAATACATATATGACGCCAAGAGGTAGGAAATACATCACCACAAATTCAAACCTTCACTTTAGGGTTTGAGGATAACTGAGATGATTGATAAGTTTAAAGCAAAGGTGAGTCTTCTCAGTAAAAACTGGTTTCATCTCAACATTAGTCCCTATAACATTGTAGATAAGAGCACAGACAATTATGTTAACACTTGCAAAGAAACAAAATGAGAAGAAAAACATCAGGAAGGGTGATGATAGAGATAGAGATTGATAAGATACATAGAGATGGTTATGTATCTCTATTGTCTAGCTATATATGTCCTGTTATCATGTTCTCCAAAGGAGCTGAGTCAAAACCTGGCCAATAGAAGGAATGACTGGAGTTATTGCTATCTCTTCCAAGGGTGGAACAATGAACAACGGGGCAACTTTGGATTGAGGTAAAATTGCAAATGTCTGCCTCCTTAGCTCCAATCTTCATCCTGCCTCAGAATGGAGCTAAGGAGGTAGACATATGGCTAATGAGGCGAGGAGTTACCTCACTCATGGAATTCAGGATCGCTCTGCTGCTTGGACAGATTTCCTTAAAACAGGGATTCCTGCCTGCACTACACCTGAATGACCCTGGGATGAACTTTAAGAGCAGTAGTGCTCAGCTGGGTGACATAAATGTTTTTATAATATGCAATTCTAGTCACAGGTTACCAATAATGATGTTTGCAAATTATATCATTATTCAAAAATGATTAGACTCAAAGTTATTTGAATAATGCAAGTCCACAAATATCTAACTTGATTGGCAAATGTGTATTAACAGCTGTGCTGTATGTGGGCCTAATACACCCTTTAGAGAGTGTCATGCACATGAACCTCAAGGAAAAATGTTCTGAAACTTTCATAGCTGAGACTTTCTCAGGAAGAATGACCTAGAAGCTGCAATAGCGCACATTTTCTCACATTCTAGTGGGGAAAAAATTGAAAACAGTCAAGTTTCACTTAAAAGAAACTTTTTGCCTTATGACTATATCTGCTCTAGCCATTAGGTTGCTAGTTATTTGTATTTGAAATGCAATATATATATATATATATATGTATATATATATACATATATATGTTAATTATATAAATTATACTAATTATTAAGTATATCTACTAATTATTAAAGCTGTAGATAAAAATACTAGTGATAAAAATACCTACATATGAATTTCATAAAACTAAGTTAACCTAACAACAGTTAAAATTAAAAACCAACACTAGTAGAAATAAGATCACAATTTTAAATAAAAGTGAGTATACATTTACATAATATCCTTAAAATTTAACCCAGTTTTTGAATATCCACTGGAAATGTGTTTTGGAAAAGGGGAAAGCTGTATACTTAGGAATGTGTGTGTATATGGGTATTTAAAGAGAAAATTTAGGAAAAAATATGTATTTCTATATGTGTATTTACATTGGAGTATAGAGCATCTAATCCTAGCTAATAAAGAAGAAATATGCCAATTGACCATCACGCTGTAACAAAATGGCTGCACCCACAGCAGAAGCAGGGATTCCATAACACAAGATAGCTGCACCCACAGCAGAGGCCTTCCCATAATGAGCCTTAACGAGCAATCAGCAGGGACCTGAGGCTGCATGGCACTGGGTCAGGGCAGGGGACCTGAGGCTGTGCCCCTCCTACCCCCCAGCCTGGAGGGGCTGGACAGGGGACCTCAGGGCTCACCCCCATTCGGCGGGGCTTGACAGGGACCTCAAGCCATGCCCCCTGCCCTGGCCTGGGCTGGGGACCTCAGACAGCACACCCTGCCCTGGTGCTGGGCCAGGGAAACTGAGGCTGTGGCCCCCACCCTGGAGGGCCAGCGATTTTGAGGTGCACGTGGGTGGGCAGGGACTTGACTCTGGTTCCCATGGCATGCCCCAGACTCTGACAGGAGAAAGATTTTCATATACATTTTACTAATTTTCTTTCATCTCTGACACTTCTATTATAGAGAAAGGGCAAATAGCAATATTAAAATATTTCCTCTAATTAATTCCTTTTAATGTGCACAAATTTCATGCACCGGGTCACTAGTTATTAATAAATTAGCAATAACAGATGCCATTATTTGTCTTAGTTAAGGTCCCATCAAGAAACATGACATCAAGTCATGTTTCTTGATGGAACCTTAAACACATGATGATGCTGGCTGGTGGTTGAGCATTGACCCATGAACCAGAAGGAAACAGTTCCATGTCCCAATCAGGGCACATGCCCAGGTTGCAGACTTCATCCCCACTGAGGAGAATTCTGGAGGCAACTGATCGATGTTGATTTTTCCCTCTCATCAATGTTTCTATTTCTCTCTCCCTCTCTCTCTAAAATAATATATAAACATGTGTGTTTTAAAAACAACAACAAAAAAACAACACAACACAGATGAAGGAGAACATGCTGAAGAGACTGTTAGTGAATATGAAAGATGGGCTGGGAAACAAAGTGAAGTACTATGGAATAGCCCCTTGGGGCTGGCAACAGCAGGAAGCCACTGCCACTCCTGGGCCTAAAGGAACCCAGAAGGGGCAGATACCTGGACCCATCAGGACCTATCTTTTATAATAAAGAGGTAATATGCAAATTGACCATCACCTTAACACACAAGATGGCCACCCCCATGTGGTGAAAGATGGCCGCCCCCATGTGGACATAAGATGGCTGCCACAAAATGGCCGGCAGGGGAGGGCACTTGTGGGCGATCAGGCCAGCTGGGGATGGCAGCTAGAGGTGACCGGGCTGGCAGAGGAGGGCAGTTGATCGCCCCCTACTGCTCTCCCTGAAGGCCTGGTCTCCCCCAACTGCCCTCCCCTGCCAGACTGATTGCCCCCAACTGTCCTCCCTTGTAGGCCTGGTTGGGGCAGTTGGGGGCAACCAGGCCTACAAGGGAGGACAGTTAGGGGCAACCAGTCCAGCAGGGGAGGGCAGTTGGGGGCGACCAGGCTGGCAAGGGAGGGAAGTTAGGGGTGACCAGGCCAGCAGGGGAGGGAAGTTAGGGGTGACCAGGCCAGCAGGAGAGGGCAATTGCGGGGGGGGGACCAGGCCTGCAGGGGAGGGAAGTTGGGGGAGACCAGGCCAGCAGGGGAGGGAAGTTGGGAGGGACAAGGTACAGGGGAGGGCAGTTGGGGGAGACCAGGCCTGCAGGGGAGGGCAGTTGGGGGGGACCAGGCCTGCAGGGGAGGGAAGTTGGGGGAGACCAGGCCTGCAGGGGAGGGCAGTTGGGGGTGACCAGGCCAGCAGGGGAGGGCAGTTGGGAGGGACAAGGTGCAGGGGAGGGCAGTTGGGGGGGACCAGGCCTGCAGGGGAGGGAAGTTGGGGGAGACCAGGCCTGCAGGGGAGGGCAGTTGGGGGTGACCAGGCCAGCAGGGGAGGGCAGTTGGGAGGGACAAGGTGCAGGGGAGGGCAGTTGGGGGGGACCAGGCCTGCAGGGGAGGGCAGTTGGGGGCGACCAGGCTGGCAAGGCAGGGAAGTTAGGGGTGACCAGGCCAGCAGGAGAGGGCATGGGGGGGGGGGGACCAGGCCTGCAGGGGAGGACAGTTGGGAGGGACAAGGTGCAGGGGAGGGCAGTGGGGGGAGGGAGACCAGGCCTGCAGGGGAGGGCAGTTGGGGGTGACCAGGCCAGCAGGGGAGGGAAGTTGGGAGGGACAAGGTGCAGGGGAGGGCAGTTGGGGGGGACCAGGCCTGCAGGGGAGGGCAGTTGGGGGCAATCAGGCCAGCAGGGGAGGGCAGTTAGGGGCAATCGGTCCAGAAGGGGAGCAGTTAGGTGTCAATCAGGCTGGCAGGGGAGTGGTTATGCAGTGATCAGGCTGGCAGCCAGAAGCGGTTAGGGGCAATCAGGCAGGCAGGCAGGTGAGTGGTTGGGATCCAGCAGTCCTGGATTGTGAGAGGGATGTTCGACTGCCTGTTTAGGTCCAATCCCACTGGGATTGGGCCTAAATGGTCAAGGGGTCCTAGATTGGAGAGGGTGAAGGCTGGGCTGAGGGACACACAACCACCCCTCCCCGCCCCTCCCCCATGCACGAGTTTCGTGCACCGGGCCTCTAGTAAGTATAGAAGAGGGAAAACCCAGAAGGAATTTAAACACTGGCAGAGGAAGAATGGAAACAGTCAGTGGCAAATGGCTGCCTTACAAGGAGGGAACCAAGGATGAGGACACCTTCTCCACCCTAGCTTTGGCAGGTGCTTCCCACTGGCCAGCAAAAGTCAAAAGTCAATGGAGTCTTATTGAAGCAGTCCATGGGCTCAGCTCCTCAGGCACAGAGCAGGATGAAGAAAGGCATATTATTTATATGGAGTGACCAAACAAAAAGAATGTTCAGCACAAATTTATATAGTGGTTTTGTTGGCAGCAAAACAACACCAGGTTAGTGGAGTCAGACTGGACCTTGGTTCAGAAACCTTGGTACTTGAATTCTGGCTAAGAAAGAATTCAGGTCTAAGACTCAAACCATAAAAGAAAGCTTATTTAGAAAGTCACAGAGGTAGAAAAAAAATGAGCCATAAGAGAAATGGACTCAGGAAACAAGTTATAAAGGCAAAAGAATGGCCCTAGGAGCTTAGGAGAGAGAGGCAAGTCCAACACACATTGGGGAAGGGGTAGAGAAAGATGCAGGCATGCTCCATAGGGAGAGCAGTACTGGGTCCTCTGTCCTGAGGGCTTGTATCTGGATGCCTCAGGGGAGGATCTCAATGGAGTATTCAAAAGCTTTCCAGTTGTGTCTCCTCAGGGCTGTGGTGTCCACTGATTGATCAGTTCCAGCACAGAGAGTCATTAGTCAATGCAACTGGTCCTGACCTGGCCATGGCATCACTCTGTCTGGTTTTGCTGCTTTTCTGGGCCTAGAGCTGAAAGACAGCTGAGGCCTAGATGTTATCTCCAGGGGTTAATACTTACAGGCATGGTTGTGCAAGGGCTTGTAGTTTTGCCTCTTTGTTGGCACCTGGGGCTCTCTGCAGACCACTGCACCAGATCTGGCCTACAGTTCCTACTCTGCTCATGCCTGTCTAACTGCCTACTACAGTTTCAACAACCACCCACATAAATATACACTGAGTGGCCAGATTATTATGATATCTGAACGCATAATAATCTGGCCACTCAGTGTATATACTATATAATAAAAGGCTAATATGCAAATCATCCCCTCGACCAGGAGTTCGACCAGCAGGCAGGCTGTCCAACTGCCCATGTCCCCTCCCCCTGGCCAAGCTGGCCAGACCCAAATTCATGCACCGGACATGTAATCCTATCTAATAAAAGAGTAATATGCAAATTGACCATCACTCCAACACACAAGATGGCTGCCCCCCATGTGATCAAAGATGGCTGCCCCAATGTGAACACAAGATAGCCACCACAAGATGGCCAGCAGGGAAGGGCAGTTGGGAGGAACCAGGCCTGCAAGGGGGGCAGTTGGGGGCGATCAAGCCTGCAGGGTGACCAGGCCACCAGGGGAGGGCAGTTAGGGGCAAACAGGCTGGCAGGGGAACAGTTAAGCATCAATCAGGCTGGCAGGGGAGTGGTTAGGGGATGATCAGGCTGGCAGGCAGAAGTGGTTAGGGGCAATCAGGAAGGCAGGCAGGTGAGCAGTTGGGAGCCAGCAGTCCTGGATTGTGAGAGGGATGTCTGACTGCCCGTTTAGGTCCAATCCCACTGGGTCCTAGATTGGAGAGGATGCAGGCTGGGCTGAGGGACACACAACCCCTCCCACCCCCACCCCCCATGCACGAATTTCGTGCACCAGGCCTCTACACACACACACACACACACACACACACAAATACACACACACACACATTGATACACTGAGTGGCCAGATTATTATGCATTAAGAGACCATAATAATCTGGCCACTCAGTGTATTTAACTCAAGTAGCCTTTACAGGTAATGTGTAAAAAATAAATTTGAAGTTCAAGATTTTTAGTTTTTCAATACTGCCCATTTGTAAGTTGTGGATGAAAAAGGTGTATATACCATTTTCAGTGACTAGAAATAACCTTACAGGGTGATCTGATCATAAATTCCCAACTGAGCAGGTCATGAAAGGGTTGTCATGTACTAGGCCTATAACTTCTTTAGTAAAATTTTTCAAGCAAGTGTTGCCCATTATTCTTGTATACCTAGGTTAACACACCTGTGAGATTCCCAAAGTAATTCTGTTTTCCAGAGCACTCTTAAGAAAGCACATAATCTTGTTAACTATCCTATACTTTCTTTCTCCCACCTTCCTGCAATCTTTCTTACCTTCCATTAATTCCAGATATATAAAAGAAACCACAATTCTACAGAGCATTTGAGATCATGCTTCCCAGCATGTTGTCAGTTTGGCTCAAATAAACTTAAAAAAATATTCTTTACACATTTAGATGTTCCTGACATCAACATGTGCAATAAAGCAAGTAATTAAACTATCTTCTAATTCCATACTCAGTATTTTTCAGTCTATTTGGAAAAATCTGGATATAAAAAATCTAAGAGGCTTAAAGAGATGCTTTGGAACTCTCTCTTCTTTCATGTTGGGTCTTGAAAAGATTAATGTGGGACTGGAGTATGTAATGAAGATAGGGAGTTCAAATAAACTTTCACTAGTCATGCCAATTTTTTCCAATGGCCTAGAAAAATGCTGGGATTTCTGTGTTAATCTTTTAAGAGACCCATTGGCGAAGGACCTGTTGGACCACACAGTAAAGAATACAGAAAGCTAAGCCCCTCCGACCCTTCTATAAGAAAGGAGCCTCACTGGAATGGTAAAACCCACCTTTTCTTGTGTTAATGAGAAATAACTGAAGAGATTTATAGGAGATCTCAAAGCCAGGGCAAGCCCTCTGGTTATGCACAATGAGGATTCTGGTTATCCTCTTGTGCAAGCTAGTGCTGCTCCATGGCTAAGAAAGTCTTTGATTCAACAGAAGAGACACTGTCTAAAGAAAGAAGGCAAAATTAACAATGTGAATTATCATAGTAGGTACTGCTGCATATGTTTTTAGAATAGCATTAGGGGTAGGAAAAGGTAATCCCAGATAGATAATGGAGTGCAAATAAAATAAGCCCTTCAAGAAATTTCTGACTTGTTTTGCTAGAGCATGGTATATGTGATGTACAATGTTTTGAGATACATATTTGAGGCACAAATGTGAGAAATCTGATGCACATTGACAGAGTTCAAGATCTTGGATGATAATCCAAGGCCCACTCCTAAATGATAGGAAATGAGAATTACTCCCTCCTCATATATTCTAGAACTGAATCCTGTGAGTAAATCTCTTTGAAGATAGTTCTGCAGGCATTTTGCAACCTTAGAAATACTGAGTAGTATATTCATTACTTAACTGAAGTAGAGAATTGCTGTTTTTTAACTGCACAAGCTGCATGCCATAAAGGTGCTATATCATTCAGATGATCTGTAATAAATCTATTGTATTCTTTCCTCACAATAATTTATCTGAAATAGAAGCCAACACCTTCCAGGTTTCTAAGCCTAACTACTGAATTAATTCATGAGATGGACTGAAAACATGGGCCATTCTTCACTACAAGGATCATGAATAATTTAATATTGAATAAAGTTAAAGCAACTCAACTTTGTGGAAATGGCACTAGGAGAGAAACATCTGCACCTATAAACTCAGAATTCCACCAATTCATTAACAAAAATATGTTTAGAACAATTCCCCAGAATAGAGTTAGGCCCATTTAGCATACAGGAACAGAACTGGATATATGAAAATATATATTAATAATCTATAATAATAAAAGCATAATATGCTAATTAGACGGAACGGCTGAATGTCCTTCCGGACAACCTTCCAGACGAAGCTGGGGCTGTGAGGGCTGAGCCCCTTGCACAAATTTCATGCATCAGGCCTTTAGTCCCAAATAAAAGAATAACTTTTGGAAAGTTTTGGGCTCTGCCAAACACAATGATCTAAATACAAAAAAAAAAAAAAAAAAAGGAATTGAAGAATAGTTTACAATTTTTCTCTGGTTTCCAAAAATTTTGTTGTTTTTTTCTTTTACCAAAATCAGAAAACATAAAGGAAACAAAACATTCACAGAAGACTGAAGAGAACGATGTGTGAGAATATATGCATTATTTTTTCTTTTTATTTATTTATTTATTTATTTTTATTTTTTCTAGAATATAGAAAAGGGTTATAACACACTATGGCAGGTACCACCTCCCTAATAGGTATGAGGAAAGGTGACAGACAACCCATTCCATCTAGGAGCTGGGAAGCCTATGTTTCTGATCTGGGCACTACCAGGGGCACTTGCTGCCCTCGTCAATGAATCAAGACCAGCAGATTCTCTCCGAGAACTCTATATGCATTATTTTAATAAACTATTGCTTACATCACTGATTTCCTTTGTCAGTGTGATGCTGTTGTAATTACCTGGTTATTATTTAACAGCAAAGAAGGAAAGGGAAGAATACTAGTAGATATAGGCATGCCATTTATACAGCTTTGCCAAAAAGGTGCACTTAGTATTTTCCAAAACTATTCCCCTCTGATTGATGGGGGAAGGGACTAACTAGACAAAGGCAGTTTAGGCAGATGCCCAATAAGTTCTGCCAGTCATACCTGGGAACAGATTAGTGGCCAGGATGGATGTGACCACTGCAAGCTCTGGAAACCTGAATATTTAAGCTTCTAAACAAAGAAGGGAGCTCTCTTTTCTCTCCTCTTCTCCCTCTCGTGTGCTGGGTTCCTGGCTCTCCTGTGGCAGGGGGTACTCTCCCCTGTGCTCACAGGGTGAAGGCCATGTGGGACTCACACGTGGATTAATGGACTTTAATCAGCGTGGATGCCGAACTACACCCACGGCAACATAGGACAGGAACTCTGGACACTGGCCCTCCCTTTGGCTCTTTGAACTCCCAGCTGCTCCCCTTCCAGGACTGGCATGGGGACATGGGGCATTGGAAATGGAGAAATGGACCGCCATACAAATCACATCTACCACCTCTCACCTTCCCGTGGGGTCTTCTGAAAATTCTTAGTTCAGTGATGCCCCAAGAACCCCACTCTCATTAACAACAGAGGCGTTCCACTCGTGTATTCCCCCTGCAGCAAATGGAACAAATGGGCAATCATATCTAATCTAATGTGAACCAACTGGCAACTACTCCTCATTTCTGACAAATAGCATTGACAAATCCTGGCACCACCACCACCAGAAGTTCTTTGATTAAGTTAATCCTCTAACTCAGGGATTTCCAACCTGTGTGTTGCAAGAAATCTTTAATCTAACTCAGTGGTTCTCAGCATTGGCTGTGTTATAACACAAATGTCAAACAAGTAACATGACGATCTAATTGGCTTTATTAAGGATTCATGAATCCTGCCTCTGCAGCATTCCCTCTGCAAGTAGAAGAGGCTTCAGGACGGGATTTGGTACAAAATGGAGGGATTTGCTAAGAAGAGTGGGGCAAGGAATCCATTAGGGAAATAAAAGGATTATTTGGGGCCTGGGATACCTTTGATTTGGGGGAAGGGAAGAAAAATGGTTTTTATCATGTAGATTGCCTCGAAGCTTTTTCCTATGGGGGGTGAAGGGAGCCTACCTTACTTTACTGGTGCTTAACCAGAAAATTCCAGACTGTGAAGGTCAATTAAGATTACATTTCTGGGAGAGGTTAATACACATTTGGTGGAATTAGTGGCAAGGGAGCTGACATTGGAGATATCTGGGGTATAGGCATTTTAGGGTGGAATTACAATAAGATCAGGTATTCAATCTAGTTTTGGTATCATATGCTTTTAGCACGAGTGACTCCATTTTGGGCCTGGGGTTTTCTCTTAAACAGCTGTGTATTAGAATTACATTGGGGACCTTGAACCAGAATTTATGAAGGCTATCATCATTTTTTAAAGCTCCCTGCATGATCCTAATGTACAGTTGGGATTGAGGACTCTCTATGCAAAGATGTTAAAATGTGAATGAGTTTTTATTTGCAATACTTTCATGCCTTAAGAATCATTGCCTTTTACAAAGTTTCCTACCTTCTTTCATCACTAGAAGAACAAGCAATGCCCTTCTTCCATTTACATCATTGGCATTTGGTGAGAATTCTTTAGTTAAAATGAACATTAAAGGAAAACATATCCATGTTGACATATCTTAAAGTAAATTTCTATTCCTGTGTGACCATAAGCACACTAATTATTATCACCTGTTTCCACAGTTGTAATATGGGGATGATTGTATTCACTTCCTAGAGTTAGCATGAAACAAAATGGGTTAATATATCAGAAAGTGCCAATAAAATATTTGCATAAAATAAACATTCATCATTTAGTAGCCATCTAAAAATAATTATAACTTGTAATTATGAATGTTATTGTAGTCATAATTGCAATAAATTAAGAGGCTTAATTGTTCATAATTTTTTTTTACTTAAACTTTATGCAACATATATTAGTTAAGCTCTTACCATGACTCTGCCCTGCATGCTGATAGATAGCAGAACAAACCAACATCCAATTGTTTTTTATTCATTAAATTTAATTTTCAGGGAGATACTGATAACACATTATATAATATTGTGATAAGGCCAAGGAAAAAAATTAAGGAAGGGTGGTATGGTGAGGAGGCATTCATGTTAGATAGGGTAATAGGGAAGTTCTCATAGAGGCAATTACATTTGAATATACACTTGGTGGAATTAGTAGCAAGGAAGCTGACATTGGAGATATCTGGGGTACAGGCATTTTAGGGTAGGATTACAATAAAAACATGACTAGAGTATTAAGGTAGCAATAAGGAAGCTATTGTAGAAGACTTAAAATTATGTTAGAGAGAAAGTTATAAGGGAAAAAAGTCAAGAAGGCAATGTGGATACAGGCATAAGATGACCATGTAAGGCCTGGTGGATTGTAATTCTGTCCCTTTTCCAGTAAGTTTCGATTTCCCGACCCCATGTTTCAGTGCAGCCATTGAAACACAAAGAGTTGTGATCAAAATATGAGGTGCTGTTCTTGTAGACCGGAGCAAAACTTTCCTTAGCATGGTGACAAGCATACTGAGATGGTGCCTGCTCCACCAGACCTTGTCCCTGGATGCTCATGCAGGGCAGAGCTCATCGTCTCCACAAGGAAAACACAGCAGAGGCAGCAATGAACTCTGGCTTACGTCATTAAGATTCTGAGCTCTTTGTTACATTTTAGAGACAATCACTCCATTTACTTGGTTGGGAATAAGCTGCAAACCTTGGGCAAAGGTAGACCCTTGATCAAAAGGATATACTATTGAGAATGTACATGCTTGAGTGAGATGAGCTAGCATCAACATCTCTTTAATCAAAACAGAGGTGAAGTGTCATCTGCCTAACCTTAGTACCCACACCGTTTCCACAAGTTTACTTTCTATTTCTTCTTTGGCCCCTAATATTTAATTGGAACACTTTCTTTTCAGTATTTTCCTATGTTCAACTGCCTGTGGTTTAATCCTTACATGCAAACATTAATTATAACTAAAAAAAGTGATCAATTTAAATATATAATAACATATATTCAATATCTACTACCTGATAGGTAATAAAGATTTAAGGAGATATAAATCCTTTTTCTTGTACTTGAAGTCTACCTAGTTGGAGTCTAAAGACAAATACAATGAAAGTGCATACAATGGTAAAAGTAGCAATGGTTTTAAAAATATATGTTAGAATAGTTTAGAAAAGAGGTAAATCAGATGATCAGAGTTAACTTCATAGAGCAGGTATAATGTGGGCTTTAGGAGTTAGATGAGATTTTTATGAATGAATCACAAAATAATTCCATAAATATTAATTAGTACCTATTACAATCATTTTCCAAAAAATATGTAAGCTATTTCTGAAAGGATATAACATTTATTAAAAAAAAAAAAAGGAAAGTAATCTGGAGAAGTAAGGGAGCAGTCAATTGAAATGGGCCTTGAATAAGAGAATGGAAAAAATACAAGGTAGACAGAATTAATTTTTTTAGTGCTTTATAGTTTCAATGTGACTAAAGGGTGTTTACAGTTTTAATATGCAAAGATGAAGTGGGTAATTTAAGACATGATTTAGACAACATCCCTGATTCAATTACATATGTAATTTTGTCCCTACCTAAAAAACAACACTAGTTTGGTTATTTCATTATACACTACTTTATCTCAATTTAAATACAGGAATTATAGTGAATATGTAAGGAAATTAAGGCAGATTAAATAAGTTATTACTGTATATATTTGCTAGCCAGCAGAAAAATTAAAGAAGAAACACTATATTAAGAGTTAACAAAATTAATTTACTTTTTAAATAATCTCACTAATAAGGCTTAAAGAATATTACATTATTCATTTTGCTAAGAATGTGTAAGAAAAGAGCCTTTAAATATTTGCTAATACACCACTACCGTCAAGCAAATTTTTAAAGTCTTAGAATAAATCTTATCATTTCTATTGGCATACTGTTCAGTTATAAGTCCAGACTTCTGTAAAGGTCAAAAGGATTTCTGGAGGAGGCAGGGGAGATAGATTTGCTCTGGTAAACAATTATTCAAAGGAAAATTAAATTAGAGGATATTCTGGAAAGAAACCAATATGACCTAGTGATGCACAAAAGGATGTGGATAAAAAAGTTTTGCATGTCCTTTGGGGTCAGTTACATTGCCATTCTGAAACATAAAATATAATTGTATTAGCACAGTCATCAATGACAGACAATACATACTACTGTGATTCTAGAGCAAGCAATTCAGATTTCAGCCTGATCAAAGATACTGTCTGAATTTTTAGTTTTTTATATTTGAGGGTGTTTCATTTTGATGAGAAAAGGATGGATTTAATTTCTTTTAAGAATGAAATACTTCTAGTTACTAATGATAAGTTTTTAAGCCTCAAGACAAAGAGTTTAGCACCAACTATGGCTTTTTTAAAGATGGTGGTGATTTTAGTTTCACATGTTAGTTATTTCAAATATGATTATTTTACAATAAAAAGTAAACAATATTGTTCTGGGAATTTAAAATTCATATTTTTGGATCTGAGTTCCAATTAGTAAAATTTATTTAGAAAAAAAAATGGCATTGAGTCACAAAGGATATAAATTAAAAGATACTATGTGTACAAGCCTATGTGTTTATTTTTATCACTGAGGACTTAGTAGTAGAGTGGTTACTTGATTTTTTAAAGGAGGGTAGAAGAGATAGGCAGGAACAGTAGGTAAGGTAGGGAATAGAAAGCATGGTCCAGCACTGGTAATCATAGGAGAAAGTCTACTATTATTCCAAGACCACATGATAATTAACTCAGATCTCTGTATGGCACAGAGGACACATAAAATAGTTCAAACAAAAACTTGAGTGCCTTGATTTGTGACTGTCACTTTGTCAATATTCAGAGTTAACACTTGGTCTGCAATGTCAGAGTGAGTGCATCTAACTGTACTATTTGCCACTCAAGTAATCCATTCCCTCAGATTGGTGATTGTATTGTCTAACATAAATTATTAACCTAGGCCAGTCTCTCTGCCTGCATCATATACAACCTAGTGACTTGTCTTTATCCTTCTGGTGAGTGCATCCAATCTATAGTGACAAAGCCTCCTTAGGTACCATGGAGGAGTAAAGTCATGCACTGACCTTCAGAATATCTGTAGGCTACACATTCTATTCAGGGCTTGTACAACTAGAGTTAGTTTTCTCTTTCCTCATGTATGTTCCAGGGATCATATTCAAATTCCCTCTATCTTCTACATCAAGTCATAGGCTTTATATTAAAATACAGAATAGTCAACACAATTAATCTTTTTTTAAAAATTTATAGGCTTGTGTGTTTGTTTTCCCTGCTCTTTTACTAGGATGGATAAACTGGAGGTCTTGTATGTCTACAAGTATATTGTCAGCTATAACCTACATTCCAAAATTGGTGGAGCTGGCTTTGAACCAGCTGTATGTCATTATCAGAAGGCAGCAAACATTTTTGTAAAGGGCCATATATTAAATATTTTAAGCTTTCCAGGCCACACAGGTCTCTATCTCATATTCTTGTTTCTTTTAACAACATGTTAAAATGTCACATATTCTTAGCATAAGGTCATTATGGAAGTAGATAGTTGGATGGATTTGGCCAATAAAATCCATGTTATTAAAGCTCAGTTAACATAATATTCTCCATCTGTGAGATTATGTGAGAAGTGAATAAGAAGTACCAAAAGCCTAGACCCCAATAAGTCCTTAAACAGTACTGGCTACCACTAATAGTAATTTTATTATTTGGATTCCTGGAAGTAATACAGGCAATTAGAAAAGAATAACGTATTTATTGCAACTTGAAGGGTTTGAATGTTAATAGACACACTGATAATAGATATTCTAAGAAGGAATTACAGACCCTCTAAATTTGTACCTTTTACCATAAGTAAAATGCCAATCAAAACCACATGCAATAGAAACCACTTCACACTCAGTAGGGTTGCTATAGTTAAAAAGATAAAAACTGGTAATAACAAGTGTTGAGGAACATATAGATGAGTTATAAAAAGAAGATGAAGTTAAATGAAAGTAACCAGAAGAAAGATGATTAAAATCAGAATAAAAATTAATAAAATAGATAAGAGAAATATAATAAAGAAAATTAAATCAAAAACTGTTTTTTTGAGAATATTAAAAAAAAATCAATTAACCTCCAGCAAGAATGACCAGGAAATTAAAAAGACATAAACTTTAAATATAAGTAATAAAAATGTGACACCACAAGATTCCATAGATATTAAAAAGATAATAAGAATGTTATAAACAACTAATTGACAATAATTTCAAAACTATAGATAAAATGAGCAAACACATCTACACTAATAAAAGAGAAACATGCAAATTGACTGTTCCTCTACTACGCCCACCAGCCAATCAGGAGCAAGTATGCAAATCAAATCAACAAAGATGGAAGTTAATTTGCATATGAAGGCACAGAGCGAAGACTGAAGACAGTGTAGGAGGAAGCCAAGTGCTGCAGAAGGAATCAAAGCAAGTGCCGCAGAAGGGAGCGAAGCAGCAGAGAAGGGAGCAAGGCAGCGGAGACAGGACTGAAGCCCGCCTTCTCCACTTCCCTCTGGCTGTAGGAAGCCCTATAATTGCAGGAAGATTCCTGCAATGGGCCTCTAGTTAAAATACTAAAACTAGCAAAGCTTTCTCAAGAAATAGATGAACTAAATAACCCTATATCTGTTTAAAGTGTTTGAATTTGTACTGAAAAACCTCACAAAGACTATTTCAGGCCTGCATTGCTTCAGTGATAAAAAATCTAGCTAACATTAAAGAAAAAAATAAATTAATTCTATACAAACACTTTCTGAAAACTGGAGAGAATGGAATAATTCCTGCTCATTTTATAAGGCAAAACTTATCCTGATGCCAAAAGCAGACAAAAATATTACAAGTAACAAAAATTATAGACCATTATCTGTAAACAAAGATGCATAGTTTAAATAAAATTTAGTAAAAGAAACCAATAATACATAACTTGCATCACATTAAACTAAATAAGAAATATTATACAATGCTCTCATTAGACATAGAAAAAAGTGTGACATTATCCAGGTAATGAAAAAACTTTTTAGGAAACGGGCAGTAGGCAACCATGAAGAAAACAGATCTGACATTGTACATAAGGAGGAAAACTGATTTACTCTCCTTTTAAGATCAGGAACAGAACAAGGACATTTCCTCTCCCCGTTCCTATGCAATGTCATACTGAATATGCTAGCCAGTGCAATACCGCAAGAGAAAAAGCACTCAAGTGTAGGGAGCCCCTGGGAAGGTACATGGGCATTTCTTTAAATTGTCAGCTGAATCCAGGGTGGTAGGCAAAGCCAAGTGCTGGAAACACATTCTGCCAAAAGGCAGAAGTATTGTCAGCTTGACCTTCATTTCTGCCCAGGTGCTGGGGAGTGGGTTTTTATTATGTAAATCCAGTCAAGCACCAGGAATGAATACGACTTGGGCCCACCCAAGAATGCAAATAATCTCCTTTGTCTTGACTTTTGTTAAAACTTCCGGTTTGTCTTGCTGTATAAAATAAACAAACTGTATGGGCTCTGAGTCACTGTCACTTCCTGTCCATGTCAGAGGACAGTGGTCCCACCTGGCCCCAACTTTTTCCTTCTATCTCTGTCTGTCTCTTTCTTTCATTTTCTCAATCCCCAGAAGCCCCTACTCAGGAACTGGACCCATCTCTAGCTGTGCTGGACACGGAAAAGAGAGAAATATTTACATTCAAGTTCCAAGGAAAAAAATTAGAACTAGTTTTATTAAAAAACAACATGACTACCTATGTAGAAAATCTACTGGAATATACCAAAAAAGCCCCTAGAACTAATTAATAAATATTACAAAGTCAATTACATTTCTGTTACTAGTAATGAACAATTAGAAGTGATAATTTTTAAAATATCATTTATAATAGTATGAAACTATAACTATTTAGAAATCTGTTAGATGTGAAAATTACAACATATAGCTTAGAAAAAAATTACAAATAAAATAAATGTAGTAATATCATGCATGTATGCAGTGAAAGACTTAGTACTGTGTAGATGTCAATTCTCTCTATAGCTTTCATTCAATCTTAATCAAAATACCAGTAATTTTTGTAGAAGTTGACAAGCTTATTATTAAATTTATATGGAAATACAAAAGATCTAGAACAACCAAGACAACTTTGAACTCAAGCTATGTTAGAAGACTTACACTGACTGATTTTAAGATTATTTAATTTCATTATTTATTTTTTATTTTTTATTCATTGATTTGAGAGAGACATTGATTTGTTGTTCCATCAATTTATGCATATCTTAGTTGTTTTTTGTATATGCCCTTACAGGAGTTCAAACCCACAACCTTTGTGCTCTGACCAACTGAGCTGGCAGGACACAAGGTTTATTTTATTGTATTATTTAAAATATATTTTTATTGACTTCAGAGAGGAAGGGAGAGGAAGAGGGAGATAGACACATCAATGGTGAGAGAGAATCATTGATTGGCTGCCTCCTGCATGCCCCACACTGGGGATCGAGCCTGCAAACCAGGCATGTGTCTTGACTGGACCCCTTCAGTCTACAGGCTGACGGATGCTCTATCCACTGAGCCAAACCAGCTAGGGCATCAAGGTTTATTTTAAAGCTACAAAGGTCAAGATAATGTGATTGGCATCAAGACAACTAAATAAATCAATGGAACACAATAGAACCTAGAAATAAACATGTATACGGTCAATTGATTTTTGCCAAAGTATAAAGTGCAAAGTGTTGCAATGTTTATCTCTTCAACAAATGAATTGAAACAACTGGATATTTATCTTGTAAAATAATAACTTTGATCTATAACTCACAAAATATAGAAAAATTACCACAAAATGATTCATAGTCCAATATGTAAAATCTATTTTTTTTAAATTTCTAGAATCTAAGATAAAAATCTTTTTAACCTCAAGTTAATCAAAGACTTTGTAAATATAAGTCCTAAACCATGCCCCATTAAAACTTATAAACTAGACTTCAGAAAATTTACTAATTTATGCTCTTCGAAAGACATTAAAAAAAAGACACAGACAGGTTGAAATATTTATAAATCACATATCTGGTATTCAGAGTATTTAAAGACTTTTCAAAACCCAATAATAAAAAAGAAACAACCCAATCTTAAAAATGAATGGCAAACTGATATTTAGCCTAGGAACCTTAGATTAATTTTAGAAATAAATTTGGATTTCAAGCTCATATGAGTATTAAAACTAATTTTTGTACTTGTCTGAATAGTCTGTTATTATTATTCCATAGATATCCCTTGTAAAACATTTACTTGGATTGATAAAAAATTAAAGACAAAAGAATAAAATTCTGTGATATTAATTTATTATATCTGTATATGCAACTTAGATACATATGTTTTCATATGTTACATATTTTATCTTCCTAATATATGAGAGCTAAGAAGAAAGAAGAAAACACATTTATGTGCCTATTATTTAGAATATGAGAGTAATAAGTTTATAATTCTTAAAGAATTTTTTAAGTGGTAAGTAAATTTCAAGTGGAAAATTGGTAGGTTTGTTTGATAATACGTAATCAATGATACCGGACAGGAGATGATTACTTTGTATAAGGTTATATTTTCTAGATTTTACTGGTTATGTTGTGCTCAGATATACAGAGGCAAATTAAGAAGTAACATACTTTGTCTTGAGTAATAATATTTTCATTTTTTTAAAGTATGTATATGACTTTATATACATATTATCTACTATTTTTTTCTCCTTTCCTGTTTTTTTTTTTTAATTTTGTGTTTTTAGTTGTTTGTTTTCTCCTTTAGCAATGAAAGTAATAAAAAGAACTATTTTGAGCAAAGTAGATGTTGGTTCATATTCAAGATCTACTAACCTTTATAAATAACTAGAGGCCTGGTGCATGAAAATTCATGCACTGGAGTGGGGGGATCCCTCAGCTTGACCTGCCCCCTCTCACAGTCTGGGAGCCCTTAGGGGTGGGTAGCAACCTGGTGGTCAGGGGAAGGCGACGCCCCATCACACCTCTGCTGCTGCCACTGCCGGCAGTGCAAGCCTTGGCCAGCCCTGGTAACCTGGGTGGCTGGGCAGCCGCCATCTGAGGCTGGCCTGTGTCACGGGACAGCCCTGGGTGGCTGGGCAGCTGATATCTGAGGCTTGCCTGTGCCTCGGGCCAGCTCTGGGCGGCTGGGAGGCTGAGGGGACTAGGGACTCCAGGGCAGGCACGCGGTGGGGCTGTGGGCGCTACCATCTTTGAGGGCGTGACAGTCAGTTAGCATATTCCTTCCTTATTGGCTGTGGGTGCCACCATCTTTGAGGGCGGGTAGTCAATTAGCATATTCCCTTCTTATTGGCTATGGGTGCCATCATCTTTGCAATGGCGTGAGGATCAATTAGCATATTCCCTCTTTATCTATTTAATAAAGTAATAGTAATATTACTATTTAGATGAGTAAGTTTCATCATCTGTATAAGTCTTCTTAGAATGCAACATGGGGATATTAATCCCTAAGGTGTTCATGAGAATTTAATTAATTTTGAGAATGAAATGCATCTAACATATACCTGATGCTCACTTTCATTCCGTGTGTGTGTGTGTGTGTGTGTGTGTGTGTGTGTGTGTCGAGTATATTTTTCCATTTATTTTTAGAGAGAGTGGAAGAAAGAGGGAAAGACAGAGAGAAATATCGATGTGCTCTTCACATCAATTGGTTGCCTCCTGCATGGGCCAGGGAGGATCCTGCAACAGAGGTACCTGCCATTGACCAGAATTGAACCTGGGATCCTTCAGTCTGCAGGCCAAAGCTCTATCCACTGAGCCAAACTGGCTAGAGCCATTCATTGTTTTAATTCTATCATTGACATCTACATGATATGTGTTCATAAACAAACATAATAAAAGTAAATGCATAGTAATATTTATAAAAATAAAATATTTTCTAAGTGTGTTTTTCTTGTGCCTTGTTAATTAGCCAACAATTATCAGTTGAGATCCTAAGGACACCTACTACTCTTTCCATAATATTTAACTCCTTAAATATACATTTTAAAAATAGGCATTTGGCATACCCTCAAAGATTTTATGCTACGGTCAAAGAAGGGGATGACTTCTGTTTACTTAATTATTTGGAAAATATAGAAAATCAAACTTTCAAAGTAAATAATAAAGATAGATATGTTTCTTAGAAATATAAATGTGAGCTATTAATTAAAAATAATTTATTGCTAGTCCACCAACAGACTTTTGTTGATGTCATTCTATTAATCCCAACAAATAAGTTAATTTTATGCTGGTTCAGCAAAATACAAACACATACACACACACATATATATACATATATACATATATATGCATATATAGTGCAGCATGAAATATAATAACCAAGTTTTAGTAAAAAAGTTTTGAGGGAAAGGGTCAAGGATAGGAAGAGAAACTGGCATTTCTATATTTCAGGGCCACATCTGAGATGTAACAAATTCCTAAAAAATATTAATATAAGTAAAAAACATATCTAACTAGGTAGATGTGTGTATAGATACATATGAGATGGCAGAAAGAAAGGAAGGGTGGAGAGAGGGAAAGAGGAAGGAGAGAAAAGAGAGAAGAGAGATGGAGAGAGAGAGAAAGAAGAAGAAAAAGGTTCCTTTATAATATTCTTCAAATAATAATTCTTCACACAACCCCGTATGTGGGACTTAAGTGTTTGTAAAATTTTTTGTATCATTATAAAAATTACTTAAAACTGGGTAAGCGAGGGAACATTTTAGTCCGTTCATCCAGGGTAAAGATGCTCTCTAAAAATACTCTAGAAGACATTCTTTCTCCTTTCTCCCTCTGTTTACTCACAAATATAGATTAGCAGACTACACAGTACAACCTACCTCCCGCTTGCTCTGAAGCACTCAATGGTCGGCAACCTCATTAGTCAACAGAGCCAAATATCAGCAGTACAACGATGAAATTTCTTTTGAGAGCCAAATTTTTTTAAACTTAAACTTCTTCTAACGCCACTTCTTCAAAAGAGACTCACCCAGGCCGTGGTATTTTGTGGAAGAGCCACACTCAAGGGGCCAAAGAGCCGCATGTGGCTCGCGAGCCGCGGTTTGCAGAACACTGCTCGAAGCCAGTAACAGCTGTGGACAGAACAGCAATTACAGCCCACACAATTCATTACCCCTTTTAATAGAGTTCTTTTTTCTTGTAGCATAAAGGAAAAGAAACCATGAATTAATACCCAGCCCTGTACCACTGAAGCTCTAATTCTGTAAAATTATGAACTGAACCACCATTTGGCGCTGCTACTTAAGGACTCTGTTTGCGTGCCGCTCTGCTTTGACCGAGAGTACAAGGAATCTGCCAGCAAAACAGCTTGCCTGCATCCCCTATAGCTTGCTTCAGTCTTTGAAACCACAGACTAAGTTTTCTTTGGCTGTGTTTTAAAACCATGTCAAATCTGACTTTAAATGTGGAACTAAACATGAATTTTCAGGTCTTTTTTCTCTTTATTCTTGGTGAAATAAAATTTCTCTAAGAAATATACAAATATAAAAAGCTTTCCCAATATCTAATTTTTAAAACATTTAAATAAATCAATACCATATGGATTTTCCTTCCCTTACAATATATGTTTTAAGAAATCTGTAGAAGAAAATGCCTTGCACTTTTACCTAAAACAAAATCTGTCAAGAAATGACCTCAGCTGCTCAATACAGTGCATTTGCTCCATTCTCAGGTGCCCCATATCTCCTTTGGCCCTGCTATAAATCACTTGTTAAGGATGGTTGACGATCTACTCCAGATTAGGAACACTGGCAGCTGTGAGACTAAGGAGCCTAGAACTACCAATTTGCGTGAATACATTACTGAAATATGAAACAGCAGACACCTGTATAAAAATCAATGGTCTCTACACTGTTTTGATGTTTTATAAAAAGGAAAAAGAATTTTTTAATCCAGTATGCTTTTCTTAGGTGCTCATCATAAATGTAAACATCAAATTGATGCAAAGCCGGGAAAGAGCATGGGAACTGGCCTTTTGAGAAATGCAACAGGATTTCATAAAACTCTTCTTGTTTGTACAAAACACATTCAGTAGACGGTGTTGAAGGCACTTTCTGGGTTGCATGAGAAAAAAGCCCTCCTACATAGTTGCCCAAAATTATGTTTCTGGGCTGGGGCGGGGGAAAGAAATCACACTACTTGTGCAGTATACTTACATGTCTTTTTATTTCCATTTTATTCCCTGCATCTTCTATTAATAAAAAAATATTGGAAAACACTTCTCTACAGCAGAAAAAGCCCTGTGTGTAACCAGGTAGTGGTGGGGATAAAACCTTCAGAAGATGTTTAAATCTAGCACTCCCATTCTTGTTATTCTATGCTTTATTCTGGGACTAAACCAGTGGTCGGCAAACTCATTAGTCAACAGAGCGGCAAACCGCGCCTCGCGAGCCGCAGTTTGCTGACCACTGCACTAAAGGAACCCTAATCGTATTTGAGATTTAAAAATCAGATAATTTATGACAAATCATGAGCACCATGTTTGGCACACAATGACCATTCATTATGATTAAATGGTAGCTACTTAGGATTGTTGTTAATGAGTTGATATTTTTATCATTTCGGTTACAAAATGGCTCTGGGGTGAAGTGAAATATGTAGACAAAACCTATAATCCACTGCAAGTCTCAATGCAGCAGTGCAGTGGAATATTACATTTTAAAAAGCAACCGAGAGCTTCTGGTGCCCTTGTCATTTTATGCCTAAGGCAGCTGAGAATCAGAGCAGCACAGTGTGGTGACCAATATCCTCACATGGCTCATCAGGGACACTCTACGAGTCTACGTGGAAGGCTGGTGTGTATGCCTGCATCATTTCTCTTTTGCTTTGTTGCACCTAAGGTTGCAGAATGCTAGGAGTCTGAAAGTTTTGCTGGCTCTCCAGATAGAGAACATCTGGTTTTCTGAACAGCCTAGATTTAGGGAGGGCCAACAATATGTTTTCCTGAAGGTTCCACAAGTACACATGGTAACAACACCATGATTCTACCTTCATTACAAATGCTCCAAAGTGGCTGTACTTTCCCTCTGAGAACATCATCTGCTGCCACAGGTACATGCCGCAGCAGAAGAAACAGGAGAATCTGAGCAATTGCAGCTTGAAACAAGTCACAAAATTCCTAAAGTCCATCAGATCTTATTTCTGTCCTGCTTTGGTCCCTAAGATAACAAATATATAACTGTATTTTCTTTGTCACAACAGCCTAGGGCAACATATAACCATGAAAATAAGAACTGTGAATTAGCCTTTTTGACCCCAAATATCTTCTCTGTAAAAACTCCCAAATACTTCTGCAAAACCTTAAATCTTTCCCATCTACATTTTAGTCTTCTAGGGTACTTCTTGACATCATTTTCCATCTCCCTTCTCAGTTGCTAATTCTTACTAGCAGTTCCATTTCCTTTGCTAGCACTCAGCAAAAGTAAGTGCTGCATTGCTTGCTCACCAGAGCTCCCTAATCTGGTGTTCGGTATACACTCAAGCTGGCAGGGTGTCTTTGGAGTACAGATGCCAACACCCAAGGAAGCAGGGTAGCTGGCACCTTATGACTGAGAGATTCTTATACTAACTGGCTTATTAGTTGAAACATGAAATTACCAATAGCTGACCATTTATGACCAATTATATGACCTAATAGCTTTATTGGCTCTTAAATTGTGAACATTTCATTTTGGGATTCAGAAATGAGTCCATGAAGGCTGGGCCATAGTGCAATCTAAATGAAGTCCTGAGCATAAACAACACCTCTCCCTCCAACTCTGACCCACTGTCTAGACTTCCTCACATGGCCACCCCATCTAATACCCTAGACATACTTAAATACAAATCTCATTCTATTTTAGGAATAAGATTTGCTTTTTGCTACACTCAGGCACTGTGTGATGGGTTATTGAGCCACTCTTGATGCAAAAGAGTCAGAATTGAGCCATAATAAATTAATCTTGTCCACATTATCAATGATAGCATCATCACCAAAGGAATATTTTTTGTTTAAGTATGTCTAAATATGTTCTACACATTTCAATTTGAATTTCGTTTCTTACAGATGAATTCATACTCATGTCTCTGCACTCTGTCTGACTCCTCCAAAGCCTTCTGCATTTATTCTTTTCCTCCCTGGTGTCACTGGCACCTTCCAATTTACTAAACTAGTGAATTTAATTAACAAAGGCATTAAATAAAAACAGCTCTAACAGCTATCCCTGCATCTTCTCTCTGGCTACCTCTTCTTAACTGTACACGATGTACTAATATTATTACCATTAATTAAAAATTCTTCAGCCCAAAGTCACAGATGGGCCCTCCCCCTGCAGGCTTGATCAGGCCCAATTGCCCTCCCTTGTAGGCCTGGTCCCTCCCAACTGCCCACCCCTGCTGGCCTGATCACCCACAACTGCCCTCCCTTGCAGACCTGGTCCCTCCAACTGCCCTATCCTGCTGGACATCTTGTGGCGGCCATCTTGTGTCCACATGGGGGCATCCATCTTGTGTGTTGGAGTGATGGTCAATTTGCATATTACTCTTTTATTAGATAGGATAGAGGCCTGGTGCACGGGTGGGGGCCAGCTGGTTTGCCCTGAAGGGTGTCCCAGATCAGAGTGCGGGTTCCTTTGGGGCATGGGGCAGCTGGGCAAGGGGCCTGTGGTGGTTTGCAGGCCAGTCATGCCCCCCAGCGACCCAAGCAGAGGCCCTGGTATCTGGGATTTATTTATCTTCTGTAATTGAAACTTTGTAGCCTTGAGCAGAGGCCAGGGCTGTGGGAGCTTGGCTTCCTTCATTGCCGGGGAAACCCAAGCCTCCTGCTCTCTCCGTGGCTGCAGCCATCTTGGTTGTGTTAATTTGCATACTCGCTCCTAATTGGCTGGTGGGCGTGGCTTGTAGGTGTAGCGTGGGTATGGTCAATTTGCATATTACTCTCTTATTAGATAGGATGGTCAAGTTAAGATGATGACGAGGTATTGGAAATATGATTCTAGAGGGTATGGGAGAAGTGTAGGCAAGAGATGTGAAACTGACAATAGTATTTGAGAGTTGGTGGCATTATAACCATGGAGAAATAAATGAGACAACCTAGGTAGTTGATGCAAACAGGAAAAAAAAAGGACCAAATACCGTGAGATGTGGAGTGTTCTAATTTCAGAGGTCAGATGGATATGAAGTAACCAGCAAAGGAGCCGCAGAAGGAGAAATCTTCCAACCTAATTAAGAAACTTAATGCTACGATAGGCCCAGCCCACTGGGATCATAATTAAAATGTGTATCTTACACAGATTGAGAATATGTACCCTGCCCATCTATCCCTGCCCTTCCCATGTGTCTCTGAGGGTGCTCTCACTGGCGGTAGACACTCAGTAAACACATGGTTTAAAATCTTGACTTAATGAATTAAAAGGCAAATCCCCAGAAGTCTCATTTCTGTCCTTAAGATTACATGTTTATAATATTAGTTATCTATGATTTCATAGTTTTATGATTTATATTTTTAAATTCTTTAAAGCAATAACGTGTTTTCACATACATCATCACATTTAACCCTCAAATATCCCTGTGATATAGGCAAGACAGGTAACATTATCATTACCTTATAGCTGAGAAAAACAAGCTTCAAGGTCAGGCATATAGTTAATGAAAAAACTACAGCTAGAATCTAGGGTCCTACAGGTGCTGGCTAGGGTGCTCCCCGTCACACCCCACTGCTTCAAACATGCTCCACCCACAATGGGAAATCCAAAGCCCAAGCCTGATTTTCCCATAAACGATCAACTGACATGTTTTTAAATCAGTTCACTTTTTACAACATTATTTCTTCAAGTGAATATGATACAATTTGCATAATTTTTAAAGCCACAAACAATTTAAGGAGTAAAATATAACTATTTTTCAATATATATCTACAGGATCATAATTAATCACATAAATATTGGGGAACAGTTCTAGTCAATTTGTCACCTCACAGGGTTTTTGTAAAGATTAATTAGAATTAATTACATGAGTTATTTGAAGGCAAAAAGCATTACAGAAGTGCTAAGTGTTGTTATTTCCTTTTAAGATGAGTTTTGAATTACAAAGCAATCATCAGTCAGTAAAATGTTTCCCCAAACAATCCATTCCATAGACACTTTCATTTCTGCTTTGTTCTAAAGACAACTGTAAGCAGTGATCTCTTTAGTTGAGATCAAATATAGTGAAGGGGAACAAATTTGAAAAAATATAAAAGTATTAGAGATGATAGCTCTATTTAGTTGGATGATATATTAGCATGCTATTTGTTTCATTATTTTTGCCCTCCACCTCAAAAATGCAAGCATTTAATTCATATTATTATTTTCAGTGTTTTTTTCATTTTATACCAAAAATCTCATTTGACAAAATCCCTATCTGCACGTGAAACAAAAATATCATACCAGGCAGAATTTAAAATGCTTAAGCATTTTCCTTGAATACGGTTTTGTTAAAATAGCTTTCATTTTAAAATGTCAAAACTTATCAAAAAACATTTAGCTTGACTGTAGATATTTCACCTAGAGATAAGGAAAGTTGCTTTTATATAACACATTCCTTAATGCATGTCGGTAGCATTTAAGGCATCTCTATATAAATATTTCCCATATCTTCTTTCCTTTGACTAAATTTGTTTTCAATTTTACTTACCTTACTTATCTGTGAGAATTCATTTTAAACTTGTATACAAAGAAAAATAGATCAATGTCAGTAGCTGTAAGATATTGACAATAGCAAATTTTGAAGTAAAATTTTATTACTATCGGAACGCTAAGAGAATATTCAGTAATTTCAAATGTAAATGTTAACAGTCTGATCCCACACATAGCTGAAATAGAAGGCATAATGAATTTCATTGGTGATAGTAAATTAAACTAGAATCAAGAGTGTTCATGGACATAGAGGAGTTGTGCATATCTCTGATGGCAGAATCCCCTGTTTAGTCCCTCAGCTCATCATGCTGTATGAGAAACTAATCAATGGTGAGTTAATTTGTTTAATAGATTTTGAATAAATGGTTGGTTGGCTGACCTTCCTCCTCTGAATGCTTCTAAAAGGCAAAGCAGGGCATTTTCTGTGGAATATTCAATGTATTCTGTACTTTCCTCTTTTTTGAAAAAAAAAAAAAAAAGGGTTTAAAAGGGTATTTCTGCAAAAGGAAGCACCAGTGTTTCTTTAAAGAAATCAAATCAGCTCTTATGTTGGGACAATTACTTGGCATTCCATACACATATGTATATACATGTGTGTGTGTGTGTGTGTGTGTGTGTGTGTGTGTGTGTGTACACACTTAGTAGCCAGATTATTATGCGTTCAGAGGTCATAATAATCTGGCCACTCAGTGTATATATACGCTGGGTGGCCAAATTATTATTGTGCCTTCAGAGATCATTTGAGAGGATCCCTGATTAATATCTGCAGTAATTTGATGCACGGTTGCCCTTCCGTTGTCTTGTACCAGTCTTGCCACTCTCCATTCTGCCCTAACATTGACTAGTCCCTGACGGCCACAATTCACACATTCAGACCCAGATTTTTGGCTGACAGTCCAGTTTTTAAACACTTTAACAACTTCCCTTGAACATTTAACAAATTCAGCTGTTTTGCTGATACTCACTCCATGGCTCCAAGTGCCAACAATCATCCCACGTTCAAAGGCTGTTAAATTGCGTTGTTTACCCATATATTCAGAAAAAAATCACTTCTACTGTTGTGGTAAACAACCTTCTTCCCTATTTATAATGGTCTGGCCCTCCAGCAACTTCTGCGTGAAATAATAGCTAATTTGCCTACAAACATCACGTGGTCATAATAATCTGGCCACTCAGTATGTGTGTGTGTGTGTGTGTGTGTGTGTGTGTGTGTATATATATGTGTGTGTGTGTGTGTGTGTGTGTGTGTGTGTGTATATATATATGTGTGTGTGTGTGTGTGTGTGTGTATATATCAATCTACCTATGTATCTCAGTATATATTTTTAACCCTCACCTGAGCAAATGTTTTTATTGACTTTTACAGGAAGGAGAGAGAGAGAGAAACATAGAGGTGAGAGAGGGATATTGATCTGTTGCCTTCTGTACACATCCTGACCAGGTATCAAACCCACAACCCAGTTATGTGCTCTGACTGGGAGTTGAACCCAAAATCTTTTGGTATATCGAATGACTTTCCAACCAACTGAGCCACTTGGCCAGGGCTATCTATCTATATTTTTAAATCAATTCATTTCTCACTTTCCACAGTATTTAAAATTGTTGTCCTCCATTGCTTGAGTGGTTTTTCTAAAACAAAGCAAAGCTTAAAAAATAAAATTCTTGCTCATGTGTATTACTATTACAAAACATTAGGAAAACACAGTATAAAAGTTTGCGTATAAAAGTTTTCATATAAATGTCACTCTATGTAATGTAATTAATTGATGTGAAAAGGGATCATTTCTCTTCCCATTTTTATCTCCCATGTATAGGAAGCACGAGGCAATGGAAAGACCACACACTGTGGAAATATTAAACCTAATAATCAAAATTGAGCTCTGTCTCTTACTGATTTTATAATTTTAAATATTAACTCAAAGCTTCAGTTTCTAGGCCTTTAAAGGACAATTACATAATTTCTCTTACAAGGTGATTTGAAGATTAGATAATATGTGCAAAGCTCTTACGTAAGGCTCTAAGTAGATACTTAGCATACAATAGCCAGTACTCTGACTATTATCCTCTTGCAATGGGAAGTGATATCAACTCAAGGTTCACTTAACCTGAAAGCACAACAACCCTTCTCAGACACACCATTTGTCAGTGGGCATCACTGCTTACTGAACTGAATGTAACTACATCTAGTTTCAGACAAAAGGAATAATTGAGCAGGAATAGAGAATTATTGTAAATGAACCAAGCAAATGCTACACAGGAAATGCATTCACCATCCTATCTAATAAAGATGGAATATGCAAATTGACCATAACTCCACAACAAAGATGACAGCTCCCACAGCCAATAAGGAGGCAATATACAAATTGATGTAACAAGGTGAGAGGTGGAAGGTGGCTCTGGCCTGAGCGAAGGCAGTGCTGGCAGCCAGGGGAAGGAAGGCCTATTCTTGCACAAATCTTCGTGCATTGGGCCTCTAGTTTCCTATAATGCTGTCAGTCTGCTTCAAATAGATCACAGGATTATTTAAGCTCTGGGTGAATCATTATTCAACACCTCTTTTCTTGACTAATGGATTTATAAACTTACCAGTAGTACAGTATTTGTTGGCATGAGCCCATAGAGAGGTTAAAACATCAGAGCCTTACCATATTATTAAATTTTGTCTGTTTTTGTTTGTTTGTTTTTTTGGGGGGGGGGGGCGGGGCAACTGCAGTTTCAGCATCATGGTTCCCTTGTCACATGTAATATCTAAAATATTTAATGGTAGGCAAATTTATTTTTTATTTTCTTATCTATCTTTTTCAAAGACAGGATTTGTGATATCAAAGTATAGTTTGTGTTTTCAAAATCTTGCTCCACTTAATGCATTAAAGAAAATAATTTGGATCCCCACCCCTTGAAACGAAGTCATCCTGAGTCCCATCCATCTTCCAGGAGCTTCATGCAGCATGGTGATTCCAACATCTACATCTTTTCTGAGACTTTTTTTTTTTTTTTTTTGGTAAGCTCCAAACCTATTTCTAGCTTCTACCGGAAAAGTCAACCTGGATGAATTCCAAGTATTTTCCAGCCACTGTTCAAAAGTTAACTCCTTCCTTTCACCCTAACAATTCCTTTTCTGACTCCCCTTTGTCTGTAAAAATACCACTGGTTAACCATCATGCAAGCCAGACCTGCTCTGTGTGACCCCTTCCTCTTCATCTCATAGTCACTAAATCAGATCAATTGTACACCCTATCCTGAGTTCACTGCCTCTCATCTAAATCATTTCAAGTTCTTACAATTACTATGACTATCTTTATTCTCATCACTCTTTCAAATTGGCTCCAGTAAATCCCTCTCTTATGTAGCTTTGGATATGTCCTTAAAACAGTGTTTCCCAATGTGACTTTTGATTTTTAGTTGCAGACATCACTTTGCAGTCAAATAAGTTTGGAGAGGTCCTTGATCAAAAAAGGAGGTTATCTGCTATTAAGGTTGGCCATGGCATTTATCCAACTAATGTAAATTTTCAGGTAATTTTTGAGTAAAAAATGTGTGTGTGTGTGTGTGTGTGTGTGTGTGTGTGTGTGTGTGTAATTTGGCAATGACAGGACAACTCAAGAGATCATTATTCAATGAAACATGTTTCTTAATTTTTTGAAAACTATAACCTTATTAATTACATATAGACCATACTGCTTATATATCATGATGACTCTGACATGGTGTTTTTATTTTTTGCCTTCTTCTTTTCCTCATAACATACTGTTTCTAAATTGGCTTCTCTAACCTCAGAATGAAAGTAGACCTCATAAGGTTTACATAACATTGTTATTTTTAAAGTTCTGAAAAGTTACCTTTCTCAGAAGAAAGAGATAGCTTCCCCAACATAAAATTAAATTAATCAGGCCTAAATTAAGAGAAGGAAAAAGTTAAAGAATATTGGCATTCAAAAAGAATTTATAAAACTACTAGAGGCAAGGTGCACAAAATTCACACACAGATGTAGGGAGGAGGGTCTCCTCAGCCCAGCCTGCACCCTCTCCAATCCAGGACCCCTGGAATCAGGCCTAAACTGGCAGTCAGACATCCCTCTCACAATCCTGGACCGCTGGCTCCTAAGAGCTCACCTGCCTGCCTGCCTGATTGCCCCTAACTGACCCCCCTGCCAGTCTGATCACCCCTAACTACCTCTGCATGCTGGCTTGATCTCCCCTCACTTCCCTCCCTGCCAGCCTGATTGATGCCTAACTGCTCCCCTGACAGCCTGTTTGCCCCTAACTGCCCTCCCCTGCAAGCCTGGTACCCCCCAACTACTCTCCTCTGGAGGCCTGGTTGCCCCCAACTGCCCTCCCCTGCAGGCTTGATCGCTCCCAACTGACCTCCCTTGCAGGCCTGGTCCCTCCCAACTGCCCTCCCCTGCTGGCCATCTTGTGGTGGCCATCTTGTGTCCACTAGGGGCATCCATCTTTGACCACATGGAGGCATCCATCTTGTGTGTTGGAGTGATGGTCAATTTGCATATTATTCTTTCATTAGTTAGGATTAGATAGGATGGAGGCCTGGTGCACAGGTGGGGGCCAGCTGGTTTGCCCTGCAGGGTGTCCCAGATCAGGGTGGGGGTTCCCTTGGGGCATGGGGTGGCCTGGATGAGGGGCCTGTGGTGATTTGCAGGCTTGCCACGCCCCCCAGAGACCCAAGTGGAGGCCCTGGTATCTGGGATTTATTTATCTTCTATAATTGAAACTTTGTAGCCTTCAGCAGAGCCAAGCCTCCTGCTGGCTCTGTGGCCGCAGCCATTTTTGTTGGGATTTATTCATCTTCTATAATTGAAACTTTGTAGCCTTAAGTGGAGGCCAAGGCAGGCCAGAGCAGACAGAAAGCTTGGCTTCCTCCATTCCCAGGGAAACCCAAGCCTCCTGCTCTCTCCATGGCCGCAGCCATCTTGGTTGGGTTAATTTGCATACTTTCTCCTGATTGGCTGATGGGCATGGCTTGTGGGTATAGCAGAGGTATGGTCAATTTTCATATTACTCTTTTATTAGATAGGATATGTCTATCTTCCCAGTCATTAACTAATTAAAAAGAGCAGAGGGTACAGTATAGCAGAAATTCTAGCAACATATATTTCATAACCCTTCCTAAATTTTATACCACCCAAAATCAACTTAATCTCTTGCTTACAGTTGGGCATACTTTTAAAGCCATTCTCAATTTTTTTCATAAAAGCAAAAACCAGACTGCTTACAGGATATATTATTATATTTATGTCTTAAATATAACACATTAATCCTGCAACTTTAATCTTAAATTTTAAAAACTTAACTATCTTTGAAACTATTATATTTATAGCATAATATTTATTACAAAAGAAAACATTGTATTTGTCTGAATTTATAAAAGAAAAAAATGTTTCTTCATTCTTAAAACTCATACTTACAGAGTATCAATTGGACTAAAGTTGTTTTTCTGATCAGAATAAAAAAATAAAATCTATTTGCCCATAATTAACAGTTAACCTATTAACACTAGTAAAAAAATTAAACATTCATACATATTAATCAATTAATTAAGGGCAAAGCAACAGAGATCAGTGACTTAAAAAACACAAAATACTTAAGTTCATATTAGTTTGGTAGAGAGAACATGGGTTTTAGCTCTAGAGAGAAGTGGTCTAATTTCTGGCTGTATCACGTATTAGCTATTCATCCTATCTGAGCCTCAGCTTTCTCAGTTATAAAGTGTAGATGAGATTTACAATGTGTGTGTATGTGTGTGAGAATTAAACGAGGTGATGGATAAAGTTCCCACTACATCACTTGGTAAATGAAAGGCACTTTATTATACAAAAATAAAAAGAAAAACAAGAAAAAATATACTTCTCAATAGTTTAGGGATAATATGTGAAAATAATACATTTTACATATTACTGATTTTAAACATACTCCCCACATCCATTTTAGTAACTTTAGTTTTTAAGTGCAGTATTTCAGTTCTGTTTTTTCAGTATTCCAAACCCAAAACACTGCTGCCACTGAGATTGGAGAAATAAGAATCTGGCCCCCTGTTCTTAGGATAGATCTGACAAGTAGCTTGTTTTTCACCCAGCAGGTTAAGTTCACTACTTGACCCCTTTGGTCAGAAATATGATTGACTCCTGGTTTGATATTCCTTGTGTATGTGGACTCTAACTCTGCCTTCAGGCCTGAGGAGGTGGCTAAATCAAAGACTGAGTAAGAGTAGGACAGCACTAGAACTCCTCAATCTGCTATTGGTCAACAGTCTAGTTACATATTAGTGCCACCTGCAGGCATAGCTGTCACATGTCCTACTAATGAAGATGGCTGCGTAGAGTCTCTTAGTGTTGTAAATATATAGTTGGGGAAATGTTTTCTTTTTTCCCCTTTCATCATTCTCTTCTGTATTCCTCCTTCAAAAATAAAAACCTCTAAAATGTTTAATATTTGTTTGAATAACATGGTAAGTAATATGGCTGTCTTACATATATGAGTTTTAAATTTTTACTTCATTCCTTAAATTTTTAAATTTAAAAATGTTAACTGGCTTTGTATGAAAGTTGCATTTGTACTGCATGAGTAGTAACCAAACATAGGCAAATTTTTACATCAGAAATCTTAAAGACATATAAACATCTAGAGAAATGGTTCCTTCCTGGAAACTCAACAATTCGAGCATGCTCTGAGTACTAGGGTTTGTGAGAAATCTGAATGGGCCACCATGGGATGAAGAAAAAGTAGACTCTTACATTTCTTTATGGAAAAGTCAGTGCCTTGGTTAGTTCAGGAGAAATCCTATATAATAAAGGGGTAATATACAAATTGACTGTCACACCCCCAAACAAGATGGCCACCCCCATGTGGTAACAAGATAGCTGCCACAAGATGGCTGGCAGGGGAGTGCTTTTGGGGGTGACCAGGCTGGCAGGGGAGGGCAGTTCGGGGCAATTGGGCCAGCTGGGGAGCAGTTAGGCGTCGATCAGGCTGGCAGGGGAGTGGTTAGGGGGTGATCAGGCTGGTAGGCAGACGCAGTTAGGGCAATCAGGCAGGCAAGCAGGCGAGCACTTGGGAGCCAGCAGTCCCAGATTGTGAGAGGGATGTCTGACTGCCAGTTTAGGCCTGATCCCCAAGGGGTCCCAGATTGGAAAGGGTGCAGGCTGGGCTGAGGGACACTCGCCCAGTGCACAAATTTTGTGCACTGTACCTCTAGTTTCTCATAAGATATAAAGTTGTGTTTTGTGGGCTAAAAACTTATTATTCTACATTATTAAGAAGCATTCAGAATTATATTTTTGTTGTTCTTGTTAAAGGCCAGGTAACAAATATTTGGTTGAAATAAGTTTTTGAGAGTTAACAAGAGCTTGTTTTGAAACAATGAGAAGAAAAATCCATGTAAAAATATGTGTGTATGTGTAATGTTTAATTGGAAGCACACAACACTGGCAATTTTTTAAAGTGCTAAAAGTTGCCCAATTATATACAAAATATCTACTCTGCCTCCATCAACTAACTTCCCAAATAAACTTTCTCTGATATTTGTTTAGCTTGATTACTGTCCCCCTGCCTTCAAAGAACTCTAGGCCATTTTTTATACTGTTTTAGTCAGGTGAGCCCATTCATAGCAAAGCATAAACCTTCTAGGTATCCCAATGCTTTTCATTCCCTCTGCTAAGGCACTGATATGAAGTTATATGTTCTCAGCCTCTTTCTCTTGATTCTTCTGCAAGAATGGCTCATGTGCCAAAGGGAGCAGTAAATACACCCAGAAACTAATTTTCATTGTAAGTCAATGGGGCTTGCATCAGTTACTAAAAGCACTAGGTCCCCCTCAGGGTTTCCTCAAGTTTTCATTACATACTGCATGGTGACATTTACACAAGAGAAAGGGGGCTCCTTTTAAATGAAAAGAGACAAGTTGGATTTTCCACTTCCTTAGGCAACTAGTCTCCCCTTCCTTATTATGGTGAGTTGTGCTCATTCCCAGAAGTCAGCCCTGTTGAGTAGAATCATCAGGCCTGGGTTAGCAATGTTTAGAAAAGTGTTCAACATGATTCCACTATTCTTTTCCTGTCAATTTGATTCAAATACTATAATTTGAAGTCTTAAAAATTTTTGCTGTTTTTTTCCTATTGTATGCAATAGGAGTGATTATAGTTTTACTCACATATAAAAAAAATAAGACAGATTACTAGAAAACCAAAAGAATATTAAATAGCTTTCTAAACCAGTTTTCTTTCACATGTAAGTATAATGATATATTAAGCATAGATTTTAGAAAGCTAATGTGTCTCCCCTAAAGTTCCAATTCCAGAATTAGTAATTCTACAATTTCAAGTTGTTTAATAATCACCTTTACTCTAATTATTTCTCCTTTCACATGCTACCATAAAAGTTCATTTCTTCTGGAGCATTCCTAAGTAATAATAGTAAGTCCTTATAAATGCCTTAGGAATGATTCCTTAGGAATTATGGCTTTTTATAAGAATCCTCTGATAAATTCTTGACATCCCCTAAATTTCAATATACTATTCTGTATTTGTATAGATTTTACATTGAAATTAATAATTTGTAATTATAATAGGGTTTACTTCTACAAGTTAATTCAACATCTCCAATATGTTTGGCTTTGAGAATTTATAATGCATTCCAACTTATTTAACCCATAGAGATTGTTCAAAACATGGTCCCAACTCTGGTCACAAACCCAAGAGTCCTGTATAGTCAGCCGACATGAAACAGAAACACAGAGAAGAACAGAGATTGGTTTCAGAGATTGGTTTGTTTTTTGTTTTGTTTTGTTTTTTTGTTTTTGCTATTGTAAGAAAGAGATATTTTCCTTGATTTCTAGCCACATGGAGTAGAAATGTAGTTTCAAAAAAGCAAATGAATTAGGGACCTAGCAGGTGATAGTTCATCTCCTTCTACTTGATGGTTCAGTATATTGGT
Source organism: Corynorhinus townsendii (assembly GCA_026230045.1). NCBI lineage: Eukaryota > Metazoa > Chordata > Mammalia > Chiroptera > Vespertilionidae > Corynorhinus > Corynorhinus townsendii. Next base: position 111,686,690 of record JAPDVU010000005.1, read on the forward strand.
GACAGATAAATAAACAAGTGTTATTATTTCCACTGAGATGTCTCCTTGTTATCCATTTGAATTCATGTTTGTTATAATAAGAGATATGGTTTGGTAACCCATGACAATACTTTGTTCAAAGATACCTTCACCATATTAATTTCTCAACTGAAAATCTCATCAGAAGGGAGAGATGACCACTGACAAATTGCAGAAGGAAAACATCAAGGAATTTTCTAGCTTACAGATATTTGCAAGATTATTTTTCTTGTTAAAGCTTTATCGTGTTTTCCTTGTGCATTTATTCCAGCAAAGTGGAAGTTTTTTCCCCAGGGTGTTTTTTGTTTTTGTTTTGTTTTTTTAAGGGCTTCTTCATAGAAAACAAAGAACTCTCTTCCAGGATAGATATGCAAAGATTTTTTAATCTACTTTATGGAGTCATTTTTATTCCCAAGAAAGCCATGAATATCTGAAAGAGACTTTTAAACAAATTTCATTTACTAATCTCCCAAGGGTGAATGTACAAGCTTACCTTCTGTGTTTTCTGTAGAACTGTAGCTGAAGCTAGAATTCTTCTCTCTCTTGCCCTCTAGTGCAGATTGTCAATATAACATGGCTTATCCTTCCTGCCTCCCTCATCGAGTTTATCTATTTGATGCACCTACACTGTCTTTGCTGGGGCTTATTATTTATACTCTATGCATAGCAGACAAGGGCCCCAAAATGAATGAAATGCGAGAGGGAAAGAAGCAGGGAGATGTGCAGAGTAAAGGCACTGTGAGTTCAGGGGGAAACATCCTGGCTAAAAGAAGCTGGTGCCCTTCTTTGTTTCTAAGAATACTGCTTCCTACACAGAAAAACATTTAAAAAACACAAATCAACAAATGTCTGTCTGGGTCTAGTTGTCAGGATAAAGGGAACAAAGGAGCATAAGCTTGCAGGGAGCAGGCTCTCTCCTTGTTGCTACATGAGCTACCACAGCAGGCATATTTCAACAGCAAAATGTTATCTTTTTCCTTATGAGGATCAAAAGCCATGTTGATATAATATATGAATATTTTGGCCATAGTTAATCTTTTCATAAAGGTAAATAAATGGATGATTCTCACAGATTCTTCTGTTTTCTTTGATTTTCATGTATGTCAGTTCTGTCATCTTGTATTCAAAATCTGTAATGTTCAAGGCCTTGCCAAAATACATGGATATGCAATGACAACTTAAAAAAAAATAGTTTCATCTACCTTCAAATAAAGAAAAAAAAGCTATTGTCAATTATGATGACATTAGGTCTTTGTCTCAGCTGTGTCCCAACCTAAAGCAATCATTTACAATACCCCTGACTACATTCTAATTTGAATTATATGAATAAAACACACAAGCTTATATAATAAATAATATGAACTCAAAGTAATGTTAGTAAAGAAACTTGTACTAAGCTAAATTAATTATGCTTTTAGCCATCCACTGCAGCATCGATTCTCCATAATCCCTCTCATTTCCTGAAAACAGCTAAGTCGAAGAGTGGTGCGAAACACAGACCACAGAATAACTAATTCAGGTCAATAGGGGCTCCAATTCTTAACAACTTAGCCAATTGGATCAGAAGGCAATTATAATTCAGACACAATATGTCTTAAATGACTGGAAATTTTGAGATATTTCTACTAGGTTATATTAAAGGCAGAAGCCATTTTCTTTAGCCCAAGACCAAGATAACATAATGGAAAGGACATTCAGTCTATTTGGTATAGATACTTTTAGCTAAAATTCTTGGAATCTGAAGTAGCTCATTTAAATCACAAGTTTATTTTTCAAGAGAGTGGTTTGACTCAAAATAATCTAAACCAGGGTTTCTCAATCTCAGGACTCTTGAAACTTTGGGCCAAATAGTTTGTAGTTTGGGACTGTCCCGTGTATGTAGGATGTTTAGCAGCATCTCCGGACTCCACATACTGAATTCCAGTAGTACCCTCACCCAACTTGTGACAACCAAGAATGTATTCAGATTGTAACCACAACACCACCACACACACACACACACACACACACACACACACACACACACACCTCCCCTAGTTAAGAGCCACTGATCTAAATCATAGTTTCACTCGTGTTAATAACAAGGACTTAAATAATAGTTATAAAAGAGGCATTATAATGAATAAACATGATAGGCACAGACCATACCTGTCACTCTGTTTTTATTATCTCTCATCTTCCACATAATCAGATGTGACAATTTTATTCTATTTTATAGATAAGCAACCCAGAGTGTGAGAAATTGTTTCAATATCATATAGTAACTAGAAAAGCCAAGAATTGAATCTAGGTCAGATGGATTCCAAAGCCAGTATAGTGGTTACCTAGTTTTTTAACAGATGATGCATATCAGCTTAGGTACTTCGGGAAAAGTACCCACCATTATGATAATCTCAACTTGTAAATGAGTCGTACCTGGTACTGTCAATGTCATTTTGAAAAGAACAAGGATCTAAACAATTTCAAATGACTTATCCAAAGTCATACATAAGTAGAAAGTGTAACACTTTGTCCTGATTATATCCAAATATATCAGCAAGTACCTAAAGATTTGAGGTATAATATTAATCAGGAGGGATAGGGTGCTTACTGTTTGCCTGATCCCAGTCACTGCACTAATACCCAAACCCAGAAGCTAATGTGGGACATACTTATACTGCAAATAAAATGATCAGTGTAAGAGGCTTAAAATAAGACATGATCCCAACATTTTAAAGTAAAAATAGTCCATTACTTCTGCTTCATTACCCAGAATCTGTGATGTAAATTATTTACAATGACATAAGGGAGATTTCACCTTGTATGTGTGGACTAGATATAAAATTAGTTTCAAAAAAGAACGGTAAACCCCGAGTGGCAGATGAGAAAGGTTATTATATCCAAAAAAAGTCACATTTTATTTCTGACTCCTCTTTTCTTTGGCATTGTCTTTTCTCCACCCCCAATAAATGACAATATTTTATTGATATTGTATACAGGAAAAATATAGCCATCTTTTTTTAAAAAATTATTGATTCCAGAGACAAAGGGAGAAGGAGAGAGATTCAAACATCAATGATGAAAAGAATCATTGATCAGCTGCCTCCTGTCCACCCCACACTGGGGATCGAGCCTGCAACTCAGGCATGTGCCCTGACCAGGAATCAAACCATGACCTCCTGGTTCATAGGTAGAGGCTCAACCACTGAGCCATGTCAGCTGGGCCTGCCAGCCATCTTTTTAAAAGTCATCTGTTTTATTTTTGCTGCTGCAATAATATATGATAACCTATAGAAAAGCAGCATATACACACATGTTCATTGTTTCCTATTATTCTTGTTATAAATAAGTCAGAGATCAGAAACTCATCTCCAAGTAGCATTCACCTTATCTTATGCATTGGCCCAAGTATAGAATTATATAGAATTGTTACTCATTCATTTGTTTGTGTATCTGAACATCAACTATGGGTTAGGAAACATGTTAACTGACATGTGTCTACAAAGAAAACCAAGAGAAAGTTCACATCTACAATAAACTACTATAGTCAATTGAGGCTTTTTATTTTTCAAATACTTTCACTGTATAATTGCTCTAGTCCTCAAAGCAACCAAAAGTGAAAAAGTCAGGAACGAGATGAGTTATTGTGTAGAGATACATGTTAATGAGTGTCGTTCTTATTACATTAGCCTCTATTTCCACTGTTTATAGGAAACATCTTTATTTGACTACTGAACCAGAAATAAAGATCTGCTCCGAGAAAATGTCTGATACAAACAGGGACATGGAAAAGACAAGGACCAAAAGTCGCGATAATAAATACTGTGATTTCAGTCTTTATTTCTAAGTGTTATAAAAATATCTTCATGTACTGGCAACTATCCATTGGCATTGACCTAAAGATTCTGGACTATAAATATACAGAGATGATGACAAACATGAAATCAAAGGAAAACAGAAGATCCATTACTCACATCAGCTGTAAAGATCCTGCCTGCTGCATAAATGACTCTGCTTCTGCAAAATGCAGACACAAAGTGACAAACATTTTGAACACACACACAACACACACACACACACAGCACACACACACACAGGCCTTTAGTGCAAAGCAGTTTATTGATATTCAACCCTATATTGTCTATTATTCAAATTAACTGCAGTGCAAATGGAGAAAGAATAATTGTTTCTGGATGCCATGTTTCATTCATTCAGAACATTAGAGGCAGTCATATTAAAAAGAGGCATGCTAATATATATATCATAGAATTTCTCACTGAAAAGAACCTTGGCAATTAGGAGGTCTAATTGTTCTTGAAATATTTTAGCCACGAGAACATCTATTCAAAACCGATTGTTCAAAGGAAATCCTATATGAAAGAAATACAACAACAAATAATACCAACATTGCTATGATAACAGTGGCTCCCATTCTACATTTTTCCCCCTCCTCCTCTCCAACACCCAAAGAGGGAGTTTGCAGAACCCCTTGTCTTCAAAGGAACATTGACTACTACTGATTCTAATCCTGATATTTCACTTTGTAAGGGAAGACGACAATGCTCAGAAAAGTGGAGGGACACACACAAGGTCATTCATTAGCTACACATGAAGACTGTGACTTAAATCAACCCCTCTTGGAGTTCACAGGAATGTTGACTTTATTTGCCCTACTGCAAACCTGCTATTGGAGGTTATATGCCTACCAGATAACTCAACAGTATGCTTCCAGTCTCACCAGACTCCAGAAGGAGAATGGTCAGAATATTCCTTTTTTTACTATCTAATTTCAAGTGTGTCCCAGGTCCAGAACTGGCCTGAAAGTTGTTGTGTCAACATATATGTAGCCAATAGTAGATCCAGAGATAACACTGATACCAGAAATATCTCAGAATACAGTTGATTTCCCTTAATTTATGTCATTTCTTATGTGGGCTACTATTCATCTTATTATTTCAGGGTTGATTTATCCAACTGACACAGATACTAAGGTTACTCTCACTAGTGAGGATAAATCACTGCACAGAAACAGACATCTATGTATCTAAGGTAAAGCACACAGTACACACAACTAGCCAGCCAAAACGCAATTCCAACACATATTCCATGGTTGTGATGTATTTGTTTTAACCCTCTCCAAATATAATTTAAATTGCTTCTTTGGTTGTTTGCTTTGTTTGTTTATAAGCAAACTAGAGGCCCAGTGCATGGATCCGTGCACTGGTGGGGTCCCTTAGTCTGGCCTGCACCTTCTCACAATCCGGGACCCCTCAGGGGATGTAGCAGGTGGCAGGGAAGGAGCCCAAGCCTGGGCCAGGTGCCACACCACTTCCACTCATCCTGGCCCCACTGTGCCTGCCACTGCCACCACTCAGCAAGTGGTGCTGAGTGGTGCTCCTGCAGTGGGAGCGCACTGACCACCAGGGGCCAGCTCCTGCATTAAGCATCTGCCCCCTGGTGGTCAGTGCATGTCACAGCAAGGGGTTGAGCAGTTGCTTAGGCTTTTATAAATATAGACTAGTGGCCCCATGCGTGAAATTCATGTACTCAGGGTGGGTGGGGTTCCCCCAGCCTGGCCTGTGCCCTGTCACAGTGTGGGAGCCCCACGATCCATCGCCCCAAAGAGGTAGGGCCCGCCCACCCATCCAAGGCTCCTCGATGGATTGTCCCAAAGAGGTAGGCCGGAGCCAGGGGTCCCTCCTCTGCTCTGCGCAGAGCTGCGGGACCCCCCCGCCTCGCTGCTTGGAGGCCTCCACTGGGCCTCACCCCTGGGCTGGCCCACATGGAGGCCTCTGGATCCCTGGCAGAGCTGTGCGGAGGCCTCCACTGAGTCCCAGGCCTCCTGGTGATGGATTGTGATGGTGTGACGCAAGTCCCCTATGCTGCAAGTCCCCGCCCACCCATGCCTGCTGTGCACACAGCCTCCTGCTGATCGGTCGTTATGTGTGAGGGTGTCCCAACCATTTGCATATTACCCTTTTATTAGTATAGATGTCCAAAACTGAAAATACATGTGTAGAAAACAAATATGACATTCAGGCTAATCACTAAAGCATTTTCTTAAAGGGAAAAAAATGCTTGCTAAGGGTTTAGATTCTAACATACTATACAAATTATTTACTTTACAAATTATTAATAACACCAAACCAAGCCCTGGCTGGGTTGCTCAGTTGATTGGAGCCTCATCTCATATACCAAAATGTTGCGGATTCGATTCTCAGTCAGGGCATATACCTAGGTTGTGGGTTCAACCCCCAGTATGGAAGGCAACAGATAGATATTTCTCTCTCATATCAATATTTCTATTTCTCTCACTCTAAAATTAATTTTAAAAAATATCCTTGAAGATTTAAAAATGTTTTTAAAATAACACGGAACGAATTATGATGTGACAATTCCATTATCTTTACTGCTCCAGGATATTGAGTTGTGCACTAAGAAAACACCCTGTGCCTGTGTGTGTGTGTGAGTATGTATGTGAGTGTGGTGTGTGTGTAGATATGTCACCTGAAGTATACATGTTTTTCCTTATAAATAAAATCTCTTCCACAGGTTTAGTAAAGTATATCAACAGTTAGACATACATATTCCAACATTAATATGAAAAAAAGTATTTTAAGTCTCTAAAAGAATCATTTCCCATTCAAGCCAGATCAAACCCTGACCATATTCTACACAAGCCAGGAAATACAGCTGTTTTAGACACAGCACTAAACTAGATAGAAAAACAAAAGCTTAATTGTTCTTTTATGCCCAAGAGGAAAATAAAATGTGTGTGTGTGCGTGTGTGCGTGTGTGCTTGTGTGTGTGTGTGTGTGTGTGTGTGTGTGTGTGTGTGTGTGTGAGAGAGAGAGAGAGAGAGAGAGAGAGAGAGAGAGAGAAGAGCGCACAGGGAGAGGGGGAGGGAAAAAGGCAATCAAGCTAATGCAAGTTGGGTGTCACAAGGTTATAGATATTTCAAGAGCTGAGCAATTTACCGTCTGGAAAAGGAGAGGAGCTCTTGCATAAAATGTCCCCCAGTTCAGATTTATTATGCTTTTAGTTGTGTTATATGTGATACAATTAGCAGGAGGTGCCAATAAGGCGTTCTCTCAAGGACGTGGTCATCCTGTGCCATCTGTTATTAATTGCATTGTCCTTTCCACATCCAGCTAGAGGGGAAAAGTTCTCTGAGAAACACCTGCAAATTCGTACTGCACAATGACTAGAATTTAAAAATATTTAAACAAAGAAGGAAGGACCAGTCAGGTCTGTAAAACCTGCCCACCCCGAGTTGGAAAAGAAATAAAAATATATAATGGATCCTGATGCAACAGAATTCTCAGTTACTGAGGTTGTTTTTCTGTCATTGTATTCTGCTACATTAATACCTTTCCAGGCAACATAATATACTATGTAAGTGAAAATGAATAATTAGAAAATTCTCATGGAAATACAGCCATCATCTATAGGGTTTAGTGAAGATTCAGATGTTTAAATAGATTTTTTATAAAATCAGAAAGCAAAGAGCAAAAAATGAATTTGAGATACTTTTTGTTTTTGTGTCAGATTTTGGCATTTGTGGTGATTCATAGCAGTTTTAAGAATCCTGTTCTGAAAATTAATATTCCTCTAAATATGCAAATATTTTCTCAATTTAACATGTATTTTCATAGGTATAATTTCAAAATATGAATCATTACATAATGCTATTAAAATATAAATAGCAATTAGAACAATTTAAACTGATTTCAGAAGCACTAACTTACTTTTAACCATCTGTGCTGTCTGTTCTTTTCTCTGATTTCCACTGGACATGATTCATTTAAAGCAGGCAACCGCTATGGCCAGTCTTATTGCCCATTCTCTCATTTGAAAAGGAATGAAAACTCCAGATGCTATAGGGTAAGTCCGTAAAGCACATCACAGGGATGTTTTAAATTCCACTATGACCAATGATTCAAAATATTTTTTACGCTAGCACTGAAATTCTTTTCAGAGGTTGAGGTGAGGAAGTATTTTAAAGGAAATGAATGCTATTTAACTGATACTTTTATGGGAGAGAAACAAAGAATTGTTATGTAGTTTAACTACCTACAGTTTGCTTGACAGTTAAATTACCTACCTCACCTTATGCATCTAGTTGTATCAAATCTATTTACAGAAACTTAGCAAGGGAAAATAAAACCCTCCTCAAAAGAGTGCCATAAGCTTAGGCTAATACAAGAAAATATAAAAATAGGAAAACATTTTCATTACACAAGGTTTCAAATACTCAATTAGGAAAGTTCTCTATGCCTGTAACATATTGTTATATTAAAAGTCTGCAGTAAAATTAATATCATGAATCAAAAAGTCAAATATTAAAAGATTATTTTAAAATTTGGTTACAATTGATTCACTTTATTGAAAGAGGTAATTTTCTTGTACCAGCATCCTAGGAAACTGCTCGCTTTTGTGTATTAAGCATACTTTTCTGTGTGAGATATTGATTATTTTCTCTCATTTGTTGGTTCTTTTGAGATATGCTTCACTTTGCCCTTGGTTTAAAAAAATACCCCTTGGCTGCCATAATTCCCATTATTTATTTCATTTTCTAAAATATAAAGCATGTGATTTGATAGTTATATTATTAAATTAATTCAAAGATCTAAAATAACCATCTCCCGAAGACTATTATGGGTAGAAAAACCTCCCATTCTCATGACCTGTGTTTTAGATATATTTATTCAAACCACGTGCCCAAACTGCTTTATATTGTTATGGTCTTTCTTTCAGAAAAAGGGTACATCCATTCCTTGTCATCATTTTTTAAAGATAAAGAATATCTAAATAAAATATTGCATGCATGAACACACTGCTTGAGTCAGTAACTACACTGATGCTGTCTAAATAATGATTTTTATTGGCATGAGCTCTGCAACAATCAAAATGTCAAATCATTAAATTCTCTTCATTTCCTTTTCTTTGCTTTCATGCTTGTATCCTGTTGCTATTTGGTACTACTTTTAGTTGACAGCAGAGACAAGCGAGTAACTTTAGGGCCTCAGAAGTGAATTAGTACAGACTGAGTATGAATCTCCCCTAGGGGAAGATGCCCATTAGAGCAATGATCTGATAAATTGTTCTCTTAAGAACCTAGCTTTTAGATCCTTAGTCACAGAGGTACAATATTTTACAATGTCCACTGAACAGTTTATCTGAAAAAAATGTTGTAGATGTTTTAGTCAGCACAGATTAATATGTAAAAATAATATGCCATGACTGTCAAAAAGATGCTAATGCCATCTTTAATGTTATTCCCAAAGCGGGGCGGGGCAGACTCCTGATGTATGCAAATTCAATATCCTTGCATTAGTGACTCATATATGGCCAGGGAGGTACACGATACGTATTAATTTAAATGGCAATAATAACACCTACTTCATAATTGAGAGTTGACTGAAATAATATATGTTAAAGCCCCCATTCTGGACTGGAATCTTATTTGGTATACAGAAGCCTAATCAGTTACTCAAACCCAAATTCTACTTCTGGGGAATTTTTTTTTTAACTGTTGGTGAATTTTTAAGGTCTTAGCCATATGTTTCAAAAATACAAAGTTTAGTCCTAGCTGGTTTGGCTCAGTGGATAGAGTGTCAGCCTGTGGACTAAAGGGTCCTGGTTTCAATTCTGGTCAAGGGCACATGTCAAGGTTATGGGCTTGAACCCCAGTGAGGGGCGTGCAGGAGGCAGACGATCAAAGATTCTCTCTCATCTTTGATGTTGTCATTTCTCTCTCCCTCTCCTTTCCTCTCTGAAGTCAATAAAAAATATTAAAAAAACACACACACACAAAAAGGTTTACATCATGGTATCCAGAAAAAGGCAGAAAATATAGCAGCAAAGTGAAGAGGTAAAAGCTCTTTTTTTTCCTATCAGCAAAGACAAAGTTTTGAGATTTGGCTCTCTCATGGAGAGATGCAAATCCAGAGGCTTGTGATATAATCAGGCTAGCCCCCAGTTACTAAGGAGAAGAACTGACTGTAATGAAATCTGCCTTATGAGAGATCTGAACAAAAAAACAACAACTGAATCATCTATAGACTCACTACAGTACCTAGCATATAACAAGTATTACAATTTTGTTAGCTGGGGTAAGAATAGTTATTAATAATCCCACTGCACATAGTTTGATCTTTCTGAAGTCTATTTTATTCTAGTTGGGTTATATGCATGAAGGCATTTACAAATCAAAATGATTGAATAATCCCTGGCCATCTTACTCAGTGGTTAGAGCATATGCTGGCAGACCTAAAGGTCCAGGTTCAGCCTTTGACTGAGAATTAAACCCTGTACCTGGGTTGCAGGCCCAAAACCAGCCAAGAGGTGGGGCATGTGCAGGAGGCAACCAACTGATGTTTCTCTCTCCCTCTTCCACTCTCTAAAAATCAATGGGGGAAAAATAACCTCAGGTGAGGATTAACAAAAAAAAAAAAAAAGATTATAAATCAGTTCTTGAGAAAACCAAATCATTTGAGAGCATTCCAATATTTAGTGTTACTATATAACCAACTCTGTGAGGTTTCAGAGGTTAAAGCTCGCACCAATGAGCAAATGCCAAATGTGTTCACTTTTTATCTTAATTTAAGGAAAATATTTTGCAGGACAATATTAATTCATCTACAGAAGTTAGAGTACTGTCATATTAAGTAAGAGAGTACAATAAGTAACTCCTAATTCTAAATTTCTAGAATTTCCTTGAATCTTATTCTTATGGAGATGCTGTGGATATTTTATTTATTCATTTATTCATTTATTGAGTACATACTAAGAAAGGAGCCAATACTGGGGGGTTACACCAGATAATATTCATACTTCTATAATATGAAACAATATTTATTATGCACTTACTAGCAGACATGCCTTCTTGTATTATATGGATTACTTCATTAATTATCACAATATCCCTATAACTATGCCCATTTTAAAGATGTCAAATCTTAGGCATAGAAAGTTTGAGGAGCATCTTGCCCAAGCTTGAAATTGGGGGACTGAGATATTTTATTCAAAGGAGGGTGGGGGAGAAAGTCCTTGTCTAAAAGTTAACAGTGATCTGTCCAGATCATGACAGAAAATACCACTTTTTCTAGCCCAAACCTACAATACGGAATGCTCTCAGCTAATTTTAATTTTTGTCTCATTTCATTTGTTTTCCCCATAGACAGATGTTTACCCAGAAAATATGTTTTTTGGTGTTAACCTTAACCTGTACATACAAAACACAGTCTTTTTTTTTTTTTTAAGTAATTCTTGTAAACAATCTTCCAAGAATGTGTTTAAGTTCCATTTTCCACTGTATGGTGCAGAATGTCTTAGTCACATTGACTCAGTGGCTTCATGGGCTTCACAACAAACATCAATGACGCAATGCACATTAATATAGAAAGATCCTCAGATGTTTGTGAAAATTTTCCTGAATTTTTAAGGTTTCGCTCATTTTTCTACTTGACTTTTTCAGTTGAAGCAAAGTGGAAATAAATTGAGCTTTTGTTCAACACATGGAAAAGTTCCAATATTCTTTGATTTCCCAGTTGATCCATTTTCTGAATTTTTGTGGCCTCTTCACTTCATTTCTGTCCCTTCTTTGTAATAGTGGGTTACAATGTTTGCAGTGATCCATTTATATAAGCTATGTGAGTACTCTGCTTTTTACTTCTTCTGCACAACCAGTTAAAACTTTGAGCCAATTAAAGTCCACTAGAAATAGAGAAATAAAATAAAATATTACTGTGCCTGAATAAATATCAAAGATTTTATGACATCTGTTTTCTTTTTGGTTTATAGTTTTTTATTCACAAAAATTCCACATAGCCCTGGTCAGTATGGCTTAATTGGTTGAGAGTCATCCAGTAAACTGAAAGGTCGCTGGTTCAATTCCTGGTCAGGGCACAAGCCCAGATTACAGGTTCAGTCTCAGGTCAGAGTGCAAACAGGAGGCAATCAACCAATGTTTTTCTCTCATCTCTCCCTCTAGGTCACCCTTCCTCTCCCTCTAAAAAAAAAACACACAAAACACAATAAAAACATATTTTTAAAAAATTCCTCAGAGTTCTGAGACAAATCTGTTTTTACCTTTTCCTCAACAAACTAAAATGCCCTTTGATGTGGTTTTACTATCAAGATTGAGGTTGGCATCTGGAAAAAAAATAATATAAAAATTAACCCTTGACTTTCAATAGGTGCAAGTGTCTAGGTGTCATGGGGGCAGGGAGAGAAAGAAAAAAAAATGAACAAAAAGAAATGCCTCTGTCCCAAATGAAAAGATTGTTTTAAGGACTCACAAGGAGAAGAACAAGAGATTGGGTCAGTCCATTAACACAGAAGGAGCAAGTGAACTAATGTGCTCCAGCTCCCGTGCCTCCGGGGAACTGAGGGGAAGACCTCTCTGTTAATACAGAATAGAGCAAGCAGCTTGACACCAGAAATACACTGAGATGAACAAAAATGAAATAGATCATATCCCTATTCCTAACCTTAACAATACACAAACCCTAATCATAATTCCTTACACAATAACCCCTCAGTCTAACCCCAACAGAAATGCCAGCTTCCTGAATTGGAACACTGATTTCCCAAACAGATGTCAGACATTAGCCACTGGCCTTAGCTGCCATCAATATTAATCAGCTAATCTTAACATTAGCAAAACATAGGCATCTTAAGGTTGTACTTGCGCTACTATTATGTGGAGGACAATTATTAGCAAATTCGAATAATTAGGATAATGTCAGCACATATATTGTCAATTACAATAATCCTTTTTAAAAACACACATGTTTCTCTTTGTCTTATTAAGGACATTATCATTGCTTAGAGTTTATATGCTTGAATTTGCCAAATCTACAGTAATAGCATGAGAAACATTTATTTCCCTCAATCAGTAAAAAATCTTTTCTTAACTATAGCAAGAATATGTTTGTGTGTCTAAAATTTGTTACCCATCTGTGTATTGGTTGTTTTTTTGCATCATTTTGTTAATGGTTACAACTGACTACACATAAACATGTTCTGGCAATTTTCACACAAAAAATATTTAAGAAAAATGAAATCATTTTATGGCATGCAAATGGAAAATTTAATATTTTTAAATCAAATGGCCTCAAATCTGTCTTACAACTGAACTACCATGTCTAAGTCCACATCAGAGCAGGATTGTCAAACCCTTTAAATTGTCTTTTTCTTCTCTTCATACACACACACACACACACGTATGTATGTATGTATGTATGTATGTATATATACACATATATACATATATAATAGTAAGCATTTATAAGCACTTCTGTGGTTATTGCTAAAGGCTATGATAATCATAACATATTTCCTCTCTTGATGCAACATAAGTCAAATCCTGGTGCAATTCTCAGACACACCCCTTAGTGACTAGACTAAAGAAATAGCCCTTGTTATTTAGAAGTTCAAACTGTAATGAAATCCCAAACAATTACCTTAATTCATACAAACAATATGTACCGAATGCCTACAATGTGCTTTACACTGTGCTAGACTCTGGAAATATGTCAAATAATAGGATAAACAAAGCTCCTGCCTTTGCAGGACTTAGTCAACAGACAGAGCATAAGTTAGATACAAATGCAGCCCTGATGCCTGCCATATGTCAGTTTTACATACTCCAGGACTGGCTTCTAGTAGAGATGATATAAGGAAAAGGCACATGTAGGAGGTATTTGAACAAAGCTTATATAATAGAAAGCAAAAAGGGAGAAAGGAGCTAAGATCTCAGAATGGAAAAAAAGGACACATAAGAAGATGGTGGTAAATTAATGTGTATTCATGAGACCTTTTCCTAGCATGGAGGAATTTGCTCAAATCAGAACAGGGTTTTGAAATAAAATGAAGGTCAAGCTACAAGAGAAAGGACAGAGTGAGGAGGCTTTGGGGTTCTCTGTCACAGTAAGTTCTGGGCCTCCCATGGTTTTCACTTATGCTAAAAATGCAGCCTCAATTACCAGAGTGATAATTGAGAATTGGTTTTATCCATAAGCATTGCAAGAGTCATTAAGAATGGCCATAGTCACAGGATGATAGCAATACTAATTTTGGTCCTATGAATACAGCAAAAGCTAATGGGCTATCTATAGAGTGTTTCACCTACATCTGTGTAACTAAGTAGAATTTTGGAAGTGAAAAGGACATTTCATGGCTTTGGCACTGTGCTGTTCTGTTCCCTTGATACAAGAAATTTGGTTGCAAATTGGAGTATTTAGACTACAAGGAAAAAGAACCCTGGGATTTCCCAGGAAATAACAAAGCATGGGCTTATATAATACTGTACCAACTTATTACACACAGCAATGAATTTTCTACTCCTGAGGTATTTTCATTTGCAAACATGTATAGTATTTATACATATTTCCTTACTTTTACTACCAAACTGATAATCTTCCCTGGAGGGAAAAACTTAGAAAGGGTATATTTCTCTAAAGAATATTTGCCTGCTCTTATAAATGCTTTAATGCATCAAATACATACTAATAAGCACATACCTATAAAGGCAGATTGTATAAGTCAAGGTGGGTTATAGGGACATTAGTCAAAGGCCTAAATCAAGTTCAGATTCAGAAATTCCTTAAAAACAATAGAGAATAAAGTAATCTAGCTTACCTTTTCTGATACGTGCACATTCATCATACCAATGTTCTCATGAGTGCCAGACTAAAGATGCTGAGAAATTCTAATCTTGAAAGAGGGACAAGAGGAATATCCAGTTCTCTTTCTGTTTTCTGTGTTCTTTATCAAGCAGTTTCAGAATCATCTGTGTGAGTTTCTCAATAGTGTAATTATACACAGTTGCCTGACAATGGATTTACTCAAATCACAGCTGGCTACCTGTCTTCTACAAGGGCCAATGCAGTCACTTCCAATTCACCACTACACATTTAAGAACCACAAAAAGAAAAACACTTTTTCAACTGTCCATGTTTTAGGACAGAAAGAAAGAATCACATCAGAATATTTACCAGTGGCACAAGAATGTGATTTTGATATAATAGAAGTAAAGAAAGAAGTAGTCCCTGGAAAAATGAAGTGTAAACAGTCTGCCAAATCTGGTAAGGCAATTGAGAGTAAGGCTAATGAAACTGAATTCGTAACTAGCAATTGTCTGTCTGTCCATGCTACCTGCCAGATCAACAGAAAAGTCTGGCCTGAGCCCCACCCCACCTCTGCATTTTTTATCTTTTAATCTTTTGATTAGAAACAGCTGGACTCTGCTAACTAGACATCTAAATATTGCATGGGTATTTCTTTTCGAAGCATTCATTCATTGATTTATTAAACACATATTTAATGAGTACTAATTGTGTACCTGGCACTGTGCTGAACCATGTTGTATGGAATTGTAATTAAGATAGCCATACAGTCTCTCTTCATGGAAGTTACAGTCTACTTAAGACAGCTAACAAATTATACTTATAGCTAGACATGATTGAGTGCCTATGCAAATTTATCTCATCTCTTTTCTAAGGCTCCACCAAAGTGATAGTAAAGTATTACAAACCTGAGAAAATAAGAGAACAGAGAACAAGAAACAAGTTATTTCCCTTATTAGAAGGCAGAAAGTATATGGAGAAGTGATAACTGACTTAAAAGAGCAGAAGAAATAACCATACAAATGCCTAAGGAACAAGGGAAGCCAAGGTAACCCATCTTCTCCTCTTGGAGGAGACTAAGCTGGAGAGGCTCAGACTCATGGCCATTGACCCAGTAGAGAGCAGATTTCAGCAGCAGTGCTGAAAACGGAGATACACTGAACAGCTACACTTCGAACTGCAGCGTGTTAGTTCATCTTTCCCTCACCTCTTACCAGAATCCTGGCAGCCAGACATAATGCCACCTCACTAGTTCCTGATCCAACCTTACCATCCAACCAAAACACATTGAAGAGGTGGCCTGAACGGTTATTTAACAAGAACTAAATAGCACTTTGGGAACAAAAAAATAAAAACAGACTCGTACTTAATTTGAGTGCCCCCAATAAAAAGACCAACTCTGTCATTTTACTGAAAAGCTACACCATCACAAAGACCCATCTCATCTAAATAAATCTTCCCTGAGGAAGATGCCCAACTGGAAAGAAGGGACCCACAAATAAACAAAAGAACAAACATACAAACTGAATAAGGAAACCCACAACACAAAGACTATAAAATTAATAGATTCTCGCAGTCCTCAGAAAAATAGATGAAAATGCAACCATAAAATAAAAATAAGACTTTATAAGAAACTTTCTAAAAAGGAGATGTGCTGGGAAATGAAAGATAAACCTGTATAATTTTTAAAAAATAAATCAGTGGCAAGTTTAGAATGTAAAATCAGGGAAATATTCCAGAAATAAGAGTAAAATATAAGTCTAACATCTAAATGACAGGATTTCCCAAAAGAACAAATAAAATGAAATGGGGTGTTACACAAGACAAAAAAATAATAATTTAAGCAAATTCCTGGAAATAAAGAATTTATGACCTAACTTATTTCCAATAGAAGAAAGTCTGACATTATTACCTATAGACAAGAAGTAATCAGAACTATACAGTACAACTCATGTAATATTCTTACAGAGAAAAAATTAAAAAGAAAAAACAAAATCAAACAATAAAACAAAAACAAAATGTAGAATATTCTACAAGTAGTTCAGATTCCTCAAATTAGTAAATATAAAGAAAAACAAATGAGGCAAGAAGAACCTTTTTGATTAAAAAATATTTAGAAAATTTAAATAGTCTGAAGCAATATGTAAACTTTGACTGCACTCTGGACGCAAAAAAAATAATAATAATAAAATCAAAAAAGCAATTATAAATTAGTTCCCTATCTTATTTTTTACATTTGAAAATTTCTTAAGTAAAAGTTTGTAGGGGCTAACTTATTTGAAACTGTTCGAGCAACACAAATGTATTGATAATCAACTATTATAAAATCACCATTAAAGACAAAGTTCCATGAGAATCCAGGCAATTCTATACTGAACACTTTGTTTTCTAGTGTCAAACTGGAACTAACCAAAGTAGGTGAAAAGAAAATGTTTAAAAACTCCAAGCATAAGTCATTCAAAATCTTGAAAACAATCTTGGGCACATATTTGATCTATTGAGTTTGAAATTCACAACATTACAAGACATTGACTACCCTGCACAGACCAAACTTAGAATTTCAAGTGGCAGTTTTGCTTTCCCGTCCCCTGCAAACCTAAGTTTAAGTAAGGCTACCTTCTGGATTTTCAAACTCGCTTTCTTGTTCAGGTCTTCTCTAAGAATGATAAGATAAATCTCTTGCCATTCGTAGGGCAAGAGATTTTAGCTGTTCTATTTTTGGATCATAATACACTTAAGAGACTTTGATAATGATTTGAAATCTGGCTTTTTAGGAAGAATTAGATAAACCAATTATTTTAATATAGAAAAGTTAAGAATATAAAACAAGTACAAAGAATTTTAGGCCCTAGCCAGTTTGGCTCAGTGGATAGAGCGTAGGCCTGGGAACTGAAAGGTCCCAGCTTCCATTCTGGTCAAGGGCACATGCCCAGGTTGTGGTCTCAATCCCCAGTGGGGGACTTGCAGGAGACAGCAGATCCATGATTCTCTCTCATCGTGGATGTTTCTGTCTCTCTCTCCCTGTCATGACCCACAGGTTGAGAACCGCTGCTGAGAGCCTAAGACCATCAGAAAACACAGATATTTACATTATGATTCATTAACAGTAGCAAAATTACAGTTATGAAGTAGCAACGAAAATAATTTTATGGTTGGGGGTCACCACAACATGAGGAACTGTAATAAAGGATCGCAGCATTAGAAAGGTTGAGAATCACTGCATATGGGACCACATTCTCTAATTAAAATAGTTCCAATTTCTGACACAATTGGCTGGCAGTGAAGTGACAACCAAGATGCCCAGTGTGCAAGGTCACTGTGAATAAAGTCTGAGGATGCATTTATTACCCCCCTCTTATCCTTATATTTTAGAATTATAATCTTAATTGTATTTACAACTAATCAACATTAGTTTTCAGATGGTGAGGACTTCTGTATAGGGCATATTTTGGAAGAACAAAGGAGTAATAACATCATTGGCAATCACAGACACTAAGAAAAGTTATCCTATGATATATTCTGGAAGTTACACCAAATGTCTTCTTTTGGGAATGGAGTGAGTATTAAGAGTTTTGTCACAGTAGGGGGGCATCTTTGGAACAGAAAAGTCTGTGTATTTTTTTCAGCTAAAGGATGATGTGTAAGAAAGTTAGCTTTCTTAACTTGCTTTAAAAAGCCAGTTTAACTAACATCAGCTATTTAAACTGGATAAATACCCAGTTTCTGACCTATCAATTCTAGTACCCTAAATACACCCAAGAAAAACATATGCATGTATATTCCAAAAAGCACTACAAAATATTTCTTGACAGAAACAACTTAATGTTTGTGAATATTAAGATAAAAATATATTATAGCATATTCAGATAATACAATATATTGTGATGAAAACCAATGAATTATACTGACTCAAAACAACATATATTGTTGTGTGGAAGAAACCAATCCAAGAAAATACATTCTTATATTCCATTTATATGTGCTTCAAAACCATACAAAACTATAATAAATATAGTGGATATAGATATATGCTTTGCTGGTAAAACTTTGAGGGGTAACAAGTAATAACTTGTAACAATAACTTGTTACAAAACTCAGAATAGAGATTGTCTGTTAGGAAGGAATACATAGAAGATGAGAAGAGGCACAATGGAGGCTTCTAGGCATTAAAAATATTTTACTACTTGACTTAGAATTCATGTGGCTATTCACTCAGTGATAATTTATAACCTGTATTTTGTGGGGACCTTTTTCTATAAATGCATTATATTTTACAATTTTAAAAAGTATTAAAACATGGTTCCACTTACTCTTTTTTTCTTATGTTTCCTATAAGGATTAAATAGAGTTGAATAAAGATAAGGTTTATTCATGATTCTTAATGGAAAGGCCTGAAGAACTCTGTTAGAATCAGAAGATGAAATACATCCTTTGTTTACTTCTGTGTGGTTATGTGAGGCTTTGTCTCTGCCAATTTCTTAATAATTAATTCTAAATTCCAAAAGAAAATACTTCTTAAACTTTTTCAATTATATTGACTATAGAAATATTATTTTTAGAGTTATTTCTAGGTTAGTCAAAATATTTTAGTCATGTTTTAAAAGGTGTAATAGGGCCCTAACCAATTTGGTTCAGTGGATAGAGCATCAGCCTGCAGACTGAAGGGTCCCAGGTTTGATTTTGGCCAAGGGCATGTACTTTGTTTTTTTGGGGTGTTTTTTTTTTGTTTTGTTTTGTTATATTTCTTTATTGATTAAGGTAGCACATATTTGTCCTCATCCCCCCATCCCCATCCCAAACCCCTCCCCATGCATGCCCCCACCCCCCTGTTGTCTGTGACCACTGGTTAGGCTTATATGCATGCATATAAGTCCTTTGGTTGATCTTTCCCCCATACCCTCACCCTCCCCACATGATCTCACTCATCTAGGGGAAATAATGAACAACATAAACTGATGAACAAAAACAGACCCGGAGACAGGGAAGCATCGATCAGACTGTCAAGGGCATGTGCCTTGGTTGCGGGCACATCTCCAGTAGGGGGTGCGCAGGAAGCAGCTGATCAATGTGTTCTCTCATGAAGGTTTCTAACACCCTATCTCTCTCCCTTCCTCTCTGTAAAAAATCAATAAAATACTTTTTTTAAAAAAGGTGTAACAGGTTTGCAAGAAATTATTTTTATCAAAATATATGAAGCCTCACAAATAAATGCAAACGTGGTTTTTTTTCAATAGTTGGTGGTTGAAAAACATTAATTTATTACATTTTAAAAGATTATAGGATTATTACTTAAGTCGATTACTTTGAGGCTGTCAATACTTTAAAAACAGACTAAAATGCATCATTTGTATATATGTAGGGGATTATGAAAGAAGAAGACTGTCCCCTTAAGGTTAACATTCCTCTAACAATGTGAAATTTCAGGTTGATGTACAGCTAGGCTATGAATAGGCAAACACTTGTACAACATATAAACTGTTGATGTTGTAATTAATATTTTGCCTCACCAAGGAAGTATTCATAGGATTTGGTTACAGTCTATGTATATCTTAATATAAAACACAATATTTATGTAGCACCTTGAGGTACTTAATGAATTTGTAAGCAATTAACCAACAGGCATGTATCGATGGTAATTATCTCTGTTTAAATAAACAAAGCACTTGTGTATATACACACATACATACATACATACATACACATACACACACATACATACATATATATTTGGTAACCATATATATATCAACTATAAGCTAAAGATGGTAAGAAATTTGCCTGATTAAAATTCATATCCCTAACTAGATGTAATTCAATAATTCAATAAAAAATATTTTTTCTTATTAAGTTAGGAAGAAAAAGCCTCCAACAAAGTGATGAATATTTTCTTGAGTAGAATTATTATTCTTGGTAATGAGCAGTGTTCTATGAAATAAGGATTTAATATATAACCAATTAGTAAAAAAATTAAGCCAATTAACAAACACAATTTTCCATGTTAAACACTAATTAAATTCTGTAGTATTTTAATAAATGTAATATATAAAAAGTGAATTAAAGAAAAGGTCAATTTAACCTATTAATCAAAGTAGTGTTTATCATTTTACATAGATACATTTTTATCAGAAAAGTGTTATACATGATAAATTACTTAGGCATTTTTTAAGGACTAATTTACTAGTTGTCGTTCTAATCATATTTTATGCAGCAGAGAAATAGATGTTTTTGTAATTAATGTTTAGTTGATACAACTAACTACTGGAGCAACATTAGCACTAAGTCAAAATTTCATTCAGGTTAGTGAAAATATGATAGAATTATAGAAATCAGGGCAAGGGCCAGGTATTATATTTTTGGTATAATGTATATGAATCCAGCTACACACATACATATACATAACATGAATAAATATTCACATTTACATATATATATACCCAAAAATTAGTCTGTGAAAGTAGGTACAAGAAAACTATGATCAGAATTAGTGGTTCTCAATTCTGACCATCAGAAACAATGAGGAGTTTAAAAGGTGTGGGCCTCATCCCAATATTTCTGCTTATATTGATCTTTAGGAGGGCCTGGTGAGCTGGTACGTTTTAGAAGCTCCATTCTCACATTTTCTAATTCATGGGATAAGGATAATGACTGATTTGCTGAAGCAACTGCTCATGTGCAGTCAGTAATCTGGAGCCCAGGGCACTTTTCCCTTTCTGCTGCCCATTCAGCAGCAGTGTGGGAAAAAGGATGTGGATAAGGCAGACATAAGGATGTCTGCTACCTTACCATAAAAAGCAGGTTTTTACCTATATATGAGAATAGCAAACATATAACATAAAACATAAAGAGAAACACACACTTGATAAGAAATAGCACAAATAAATCAGAAGAATAAACCTTTATATCATTCTTGCTTTAACACTAACTAAACAGATGGCCTCAGAGCAATTCCTGCAGGAACCTCACTATCTTCATGTAGAAAAGGGGGCTCAGGTAGTTGTTAAGGTGACCGTTATTTGATATTCCCACTGATTCTATAATTCTAGGGCAGAAAAAAAAATGTTACCTGGATGATAATTTTTTAAAAATATATACTTTTTTATTGATTTCAGAGAAGGAGAGACAGAAACATCAATGGTGAGAGAAAATCATTGATTGGCTGCCTCCTGCACACCTCACACTGGGGATAGAGTCTGCAACCCGGCCATTGCCCTGACCAAGAATCAAACCATGACCTCCTGGTACATAGGTCAAGGGTCAACCACTAAACCACGCTGGCCAGGCCCTGGTTGATAAGTTTTGACAAGGAGGAAACTGAAGCTCTGTGAGTATAAATTATATGTGCAAGAGAAAGTCATTTCTATCAGCTTGATTTTCTGCATCTAAAATGTGGCAGGGTGGAAATGAAAGAACAATATTTTGGAGGAGGGAGGCTTTGATTTGGGACATACACATTTCATTTTATAGCCCAATGATCTAAATGTTCCCCAGCAACCTTAATGCTATATATCTGTTTGTCAATTTTAATTTAATTCCTAGTAGTGAGTTGACTTTCAGCAGATATGAACCACTTTAAAAATTAGTAGCTTCTACAGAATGGTGAATAACAATTATGTTGTTCTCTCTGAGACCAAATTAATGTAGAAAAATGGCTGGTTTCAGTAAAATTAGAGAAAAATTAATCTATCAAATTGGATTGATTTAATAATACACATTGGGAATGTTATGGGGGATATTCTTTTAGATGCTAATCAGTAGCATTCAAATACCATGCAATACTTTGTTAATTAAAAACTTTAGAGATAGGAATTAAAATGTGATAGATCTACCCATAATTGGCATAAAGAAACATTAGAAGTGGGTAGGAGTGGGTGGGGATGACCACAAGCTTTTTAATCAGTTAAGATTGAATATTTAAATCTTATTGAAGTGCTAATATTTTGGAACAGTAAATAAAAGTGTGTTTATTAAATAATAGATAATGAAGGCATTTACAAAAGAATAATAACTGTGTAACTTAATTTGTGGAATTTAAGAACTAAGTGACAGTGGTGAGAGGAGAGGGGAGAGAATTGCAAAGATCATATGGTAAAATAATATTGAATGCCTACTGTAATTAAGATACTAATTCTTAAAAATAGTCTATTGGGAATTTCCTGAAGGTGATTACAGAATATAAGATAAATACAGAATTCATAGAATTAATTTAAGATTTCAACATGGAGGCAGAGTCAATTAAAAGTGACAAAACACTTCACTTTTTAAACTGTTGTTTTTTGAGAGTTTGGACCATGTCATTATTTTCCATTTTTCAAATATGTATGAAGCATTACCTCAGATATTTATATTAAGCACCCCTAGTTTATTATGCTAATAACAGTTTTTCAGCCACTTTCTTTTCCTTTTATAACTTTCTGGTTTATCTATTTTTAGATGTGTGAACTCATAATGTTCATATTTAAATAAACAAAAAAAAATTAAATTTAAATTTCCTTCTGAATGAATCTCATATACTAGTATATTTAATATTTTTAACACATTTAAGATATATTTGTAACTTATGTTAGCCTTTCTGATAATTTAGAAGTAAAATATAGATTTTGGTATTC
Source organism: Corynorhinus townsendii (assembly GCA_026230045.1). Lineage (NCBI taxonomy): Eukaryota > Metazoa > Chordata > Mammalia > Chiroptera > Vespertilionidae > Corynorhinus > Corynorhinus townsendii. The sequence goes on from JAPDVU010000005.1 coordinate 111,709,926, forward strand.
AAATGTAATTAAGATTAATACTAAATTTCCTGATATAAATCTTAGCGAAAAAATTAAAACATTCTGCCAGTTCATACTATGGAAATTCTTAGGCTTTTACATATGAAATGTGAGCAGGCAAGCAACTTTTAAATAGAACCTGACAACATTTTCTTTCCAGAAGTTAGTTAATGTAGTATAATTAGAAGAAAATCACTTTTCTCTCAAAAAGAGTGAGAGAAAAAATATAATCCATATATTTCAAATATTGTTGCTATGTGAAAATACATTTGCTAAACCCACTTGTTAATTCTAATTTAGATTCTTTCTGATTTTCTATGTACACAACCATATTAACTGCAGATCATCACAGTTTTCATAGTTTCCTTCCCAATCTCCACATTTATTTCTATTTCTCATCTTACTATACTGTATAGATTTCCAAAACAATATTTGCTAAAGAAGGGAGATACTGGACACTTGATCAAATCTAAAATGAAAATACTCTAATATTTCCTCATTACCATGTTATTTGCTGCAAGTTTTTTCAGTTAACCTTTAACAAACTAAAGAAATTTTCTTTTATTCCTAGTTTACAAATAGTTTATAAAATAGTTTGATGAATGGATGTGCCTAATCTCCACTGTTTATTTTACTATTCTATTTCTACCCTTTTCTTTCTTTATGAGGCACTGTACATGACTTTCTTTATAGCTTATTATTCTTCCCTCATTCATTAAGGACACTGAGCTAATATATTTTTTCAGCCTTTCTCCCTCTCAATGTATATATTTGTTCTATAAAAAGAAGTTCTAAGCATGACTTTTCCAGCATCATACAAGTTTTTATTTGAAGCATTTTTATCATCCTTTAAAAGTACAAAATATCTTCTAATTTCCATTGAAAGTTCTTATTTGGTCCTCAAAGCTTTGGGATCATGAGGCCTAATGGTTTCAAGAGGATCAGAAAGTTTCCAAATAGTATTTCTGTAAGTAAGATTTCTGTCATATTCCTTTATCCTCTCCTTTTGAGACTCAAATACACACACACACACACACACACACACACACACGTGTGTGTATGTATATAAATAATACTTTATACTATATATTTATATACTAATCATACATTTATAGACTTTATAACATATTATTTATAAGTCTTATCTATTTTATCTTTTTAATTTGATAATTCACTTATTTTCATATCAACTGTGTCTACTGGTTGTTAAAGTCCATTTCTAAATATTATTAATTACATTTTTTCATTGCTTCATATTTTACATGTTCTTCTTTATAGTTTGTAGTTATTTGCCAAATCTTTTGGTCTTGATTTATTTATCTCTTTGAATATAGTATAAAATTTTAGTCTGTATCCAAAATATCTAGTATTGGCTCTTTTTCTTTATTTCTTCTGCTTGTCATTCAGGTTGTTTTGTCTATTTATCTGCCTTGTCATTTTTTTGTTTTACCCAAGACATTGTGTTTGAAAAAATATGTTGAGATAGTATAAGGACAAGGATTAGGTTATCTTCCTCCAGAGAGGACTTATATGTGCAATTGCCAGGCTCCTGGGAACAATAATAATTGGGGATCACCTTTGCTGAATTCCAAGCACAGACATAATTTGATTCTAGTCTTCAGACTCTGTGAGGGCTTCCCTACTTGTCACAGAGACTTACTTCCGTGGGGAAGCCCTTGGAATTCCACCTGAAAGCACCCAGGTGTTAGTAAGACCACATCAGGATTTGAATTCCAACTCTGTGCCTGTATACTCACAAGCCTCGTAAAAGTGCTTTTCCGACTCTCAACGATCATAACCACTTGCCAAAACCTGGACACATACTTGGACAAATTCCAGATTCATCTCCCTGACTTTCTATCCTCACCCAAATGTTTAGCTAAATTCTTCAATACATTGTTAGCTCTCTGATATCTTCAAACATATGTACTTTATATGTTGTCCAGACTTTCCAGCTATCTCCTGAATTCTCAGAAACAGAAATTAGACTATTTTTGAAAGTCTTGTGTACCAGGCCAAGGAAATTAAAATTAGTCCTCTATGCAATGAGGAGACACGGTATACTCTATAATTTCCTGAGAAATTATATCGATAAAATATGTAGAAAAAATGGTTTCAGAAAATGACCAGAGGCAGCAACTAGATGTTGTTATTATCAATAATGGTCTGGATGATGGGTGCAAGGAGGGCCCTGCACTCAGCACTCCAGAAGGAGTCACTACAGATTTGGGAAATACAGTTGACCCTTTAACAACATGAGTTTGAACTGTGGGGTTCACTTATATGTGGATTTCTTCCAATAAAATACTTACTGTACTGTAAATGAATTTTCTCTTCCATATGATTTTAACGACACTTTCTGTTCTCTATAATAACAGTGCATATACATACAAAATGTGTTATAAAAATATGTATTAATCAACTGTTTTTGTTATCAGTAAGATTTCCAATCAACAGTAGGCTATTAGTAGGGAAGTGTGTGGATTTTCAATTGCATGGGTGGAGGGGGTCATCCGGACCCCTAACCCCACATTGAATAAAGAGTAGTAAAATGAAACAAATTTTGAAAGTTTGTGACTAGAAAAATGGGAAATCTGGATAAAGAACTAACAAGTGTGTGGGACATTGGAACTTTAATGTTTATTAAAAATAACTGTATTTTTAACATATCCTATATAATAAAAGGCTAATATGTAAATTGCCCCCTCGACCAGGAGTTTGACCAGGGGGCAAGGGCGGCCGGCCAACCTTCCACATTCCCTCCCCACAGTGGCCTGGCCTGATTGGCCCCACTCAGGGCGGGCCAGCCAGATGGATCCCACCTGTGCACGAATTCATACACTGGGCCTCTAGTTGTATTTATAATACTAGTGTAATATTCTGTGTAGAAATGTTAGCAAGCAATTCAAAAAAATGTAACATTTTTAAAAAGCTGAATTCTTATATCAGAAAATTATTACCTTAGAGGCAAGAGTTGAAATCATGAAAATAGACACGAACCTAGTTTTAGCCCCAGCTCTGCCACTGAACAACCATAAAATAAGTTATCCACAATAATGAAATCCATAAGAAAAGTGGAGTACATTTTTCTAATCCCTACTGACTCTTCTATAAGGCAGAAATTGAAACTTCAATCCACAAATAATATGCTTTTCTTAGCACACCTGAAAAAAATAAAACTCTATTTCTATTATATAGATCATGAATAAAAGGAAATATTTCTACTTCAAACCATATCATTCATTCAGTGTTGTGTTGTAAGACTATGCAGATTTGTCATCATGGATCCTAACATGACTATGTCTTTTCCATCTACATTTGGCTTTATAACTTTACTAATCATATATATATATATATATATATATATATATATATATATATATGATTAGTAAAGTTATATATATATAACTTTATATATATATATATATAATTTTATATATTTATATATATATAAAATATTACTCTCTCCTCTAGAGTTACCATGTCTCTTATATATAATGGCGCCTACTATCTCAGTAAAGTCACTCATGTTTTTATGCAATCATTAACTTTTTTGTAATTACATTTATTGGGTAGTTTAAGTTGGTTGGATCACTGTGCTCCAACAGGTCACAGGTTTGATTTCCAGTCAGGGTACATACTCAAGTTATGGATTCGATCCCACGTCAAGGTGTATACAGGAGGAGGCCGATTGATGTTTCTCTCTCATCTCTCTCTCTCTCTCTCTTTCTCTTTTCCTCTCTCTCTAAAATCAGTAAGAACACTGGGTCAAATTGCAGTTCCATTTTTAACTTTTTGAGGAAACTTCATACTGTCTTCCACAGTGGCTGCACCAGTCTGCCTTCCCACCAGCAGTGCATGAGGGTTCCTTTTTCTCCGCATCCTCACCAGCACTTGTCGTTTGTTAATTTGTTGATGATAGCCATTCTGACAGGTGTGAGATGGTATCTCATTGTTGTTTTGATTTGCATCTCTCAGATAATTAGTGACTTTAAGCATGTTTTCATATGTCTCTGGACCTTCTGTATGTCCTCTTTCAAAAAGTGTCTATTTAGATCTTTTGCCTATTTTTTTGATTGGATCGCTTATCTTCCTTTTGTAAAGTTGTATGAGTTCTCTGTGAATTTTAGAGATTAAACCCTTATCGAAAATATCATTGGCAAATATGTTCTCATGCTAGGACTATATCCCAAGAAACCAGAAACACCAGTCAGAAAGGATATATGAACCCCTATGTTCATAGCACAATTTACAATAGCTAAAATTTGGAAACAGCCTAAAAGCCCATCAGCAGATGAGTGGATTAAAAGATTGTGGTACATCTACACAATGGAATACTATGCCACTATAAAAAAGAAGGAACTTTTACCATTTGCAACAGCATGGATGGAGATGGAGAATATTATGCTAAGCGAAATAATCCAGTCAGAGAAAGATAAATACTACATGATCTCACTCATATGTGAAATATAATGATCAACATAATTTGATGAACAAGAATAAATCCAGAGACAAATGGTAGGGCGGGGGGTGGGATATAGAGAGCAACCAAAGGAGTTGCAATTGCATATTAGCATAACCAATGGAAATAGACACTGGGGCGGTGGGGGCTTGCCCAGGGTGGGAATGACTGGGGGAGGGGGGAGGCAATTGGGGGAAAAGAAGACATATGTAAAATTTTAGACAATAAAATTTTTTTAATCAGTAAGAATATACCCTTGAGTGTGGATTCAAAGATAATAATAGGGTGACATTGGTTAATAAGATTATATAGGTTCAAGTATACATTTTCATAATATATGACCTATATGTTGCATTGTGTGCCCATCACCCAAATTTGAATCATTTTCTGTCACCATATATTTGATTCCCTTTACCTTTTACTACCCCCTAAAACTACTCATATATATTTTGATAAATCCTCACCCAAGGATATGTTTTTATTTTTTACAGAGAAAGGAAGGGAGGGGAAAGAGAGAGAGAGAGAGAGAAACATCAATGCAAGAGAGAAACATCAGTTGCCTCCCCTATGTGCCCCGACCTGGGGAAAGGAACCCACAACCTAGATATGTGCCCTGATCAGGAATCAATCCTGCCCCATTTTGGTGTACAGGATGATGCTCCTACCAACTGAGTCACCCAGCCAGGGCAAAACCACTCTTTTAAGTGATGTAACTGAGTTTCAAAATTGGCAAGAGACTTGTTCAATGTCATTAATTGGTAGAAATTCCAGCTGTGCTTGACCGATAAGTTGATATACTTTCCACAATATCGACATAATAGTGATCAGATTTGAGCCACAGTGGGTTTACCCTATAGGAACAATGATCTTAACAGAGACCACATGAGCAAAGCTTTGGATGCCTGCGTGTGCACAGCAAGCACTAGGAGTGATTAAGGGTGGAGGCCCATTGAACACATGAGCAGAAAGATTGTAGGATTTCCTCATTGCCTGGCTTAAACTATGCAATAAAATATATGGTAATTAAAAACATGAAAAGAAGCTTAGATTAAAAGGGCAGGAGAAAAACATGGGATATACATCAGTTTAACTCTAAGTCTTACTCCTTTCAACCCTCTTAGGCTTAAATCTCAAATTCAACCTTTACTTATCTATAATAATAAAAGTATAATATACTAATTAGACCACACATCCTTCCGGACGACCTTCTGGACAAAGCTGGGTCTGTGAGGGAAGCGTGGGTCCCGGGTGCCAGAGAGAAGCTGGTGCCAGCAGCCTGGGGAAGGAAGGCCTACTCTTGCACCAATTTCGTGCATTGGGCCTCTCATGACCAATAAAAGACAAAAATGAGCAAATCAATTATCTTCTTTAAATTTCTGTTTCCATTTCCTAGAATTAGCAGTTTGGTATTCATGATTACTACATGTTCTTTCCTTCCTGAAATCTGATAGCAACTTACTGTTCTTTCTCAGAAGCTGATGACCAGTTAGCAGTCAGTGCTCATCTGTTTAGTTCACACCTCCAACTCTGACTGTGAATTGCACAATTACACTGGGAAAATACACTTTCCCTGGTCTCCATCCTCCGAGTCTCAATCCTCTTCTCTTCTAGTTCTGATAGATCTGAAATGGTTTGGAGGCCTATGCATGTGCCTTTCCTTTATCCTCTTTGAGTTTACTTTGGAGAATAAATCATAGTTTCTCATGCCTTATGGCAGTGTGTCATTATAAAATATTTCATACCTGATGACCTTTGAGCATTTCTTATTCAAAGATTCATGAAGGCTTAGCATGAGGTACGTCTAATGATCCTGTGTAAACACACTGAAAGCTCCCTCCTACAAAGACACAGGCAGGTGGAAGACATATTTTTGACATTCCGTCTTCAATCTAAGCATCACTGGCAGGGCCTGACAGGTCTCATTTGCTAAATAAAGTACAATGTGTCAATGTGAAATAAATGTAAATTATCACCTTCCTTCCTTGTTAATTAAGGTCTGATTAATGCAGTACAGGCAATTGTTGAGAATACAGTAAGCGAATGGCTTTTGTTGCAAAAACAAGACAAAAATCCACAAATATAAATCATAGCCTGCTTCATACACTGAACTTTGGGTTAGAAAGGTTACTTGGAATGATTTGTTTAGTTGGAACACAGACAGATGTTCACTTCTCAGTCTCTTAATAAATGAGTCCCAACGAGTGAATAGCAAAAGGCACTGATGTTGCAGAGGTAAGAGTAACAGCAGAGTGACCTGAACTTTCGACAAATCATAAAGGACTAAATTCTCAGCTCAGTTTTACAAAGAAATATCTAAGAAACCTAACTCAAGAACTACACATTTTTTTATGTTATTTAAGGAATATTTTGGTAGGCTAAAATATGAATTTTCTACAAGCTTAAGAAATTATGTATGGGTGAAACTTGAAAGGGCTATTGGCTAGAAAGGCTATGATAGAAGCTAATTTTAAATCATTAAATGAGAAAACTTAATTCATTATAATCTAGAACACCATTTGGTTAGTCATATAATCCTAAAGTAGCTAACGATGTAGACAGAATATGTTCTTTGAGTCAGGGAATTTTTAGAAGTAAAATAACTGTGGACATTATATAGCACAATTATTTGAGGTTAAAAAAGATAGTTATTTTCATAAGAACACTAGTTAATGGCAAGTCAGTTATAGAATACATGCTTCAAGACTTCACAAAGAACAAGTCCACTATCTGTTCTTTCTCATTTATTTCTCATTTTGCTGCTTCCCTCTTTCATAAATTGTTTTCATATCTTAACTTTCTAAAATAACATTTTTGATAATCAGTGGAAATTTTCTAACCTTTCACTAAAATATGTTCATATGTGAATATATCGGATAATTTCCTTAAACACAAGGTTTTAAATATAATGTTTAATAGGTTTCTTTATTTGTTAATATTGTTTTCTTGGGTAAAATGTGAATATCTACACCAAATCACTATTATCTATGATTTCACATTAACTAGATTTGGTTTCTAATTTTTTTCTCTTTGTATTTCATGTAATTCCTGTGAATTATGATCACATGATTATAATCATGTAAGTAGCAGAGACAGGATTTAAAATTCAGCTTTCTTGGAATTCAAAGCTGATAATTCAAATGGTTTCACTTCATACTTTTGAACAATGGAAAGATAAGCATATTCATTCATTTATTAAACAAATAGGGCTCTAATATCAGAATGATGAAAAAAGGTTCTGAAATTCCAGAAAATAATTAGTTGCAATGTTAGAGATTCTTTCTAGTGTAAATTCTATTACACTCCACAGCAATAGCAAACAGACCCTTACTACATTCCTTGTGTGCTTCCCTTAAAATAGTCAGAGATAGTGAACACACAAAGTAGTTGTCATAGGTTCCAAAGAGAGATATGTATTGATGGTGGTGACCCTATAATAAATCCATTTAATTTGGTTGTCTCTTCTTAGGGGCATAAATTTAAGATATAAAGGAGTTCACAGATTCACAATCTGCTAACCTTAAAAGTTGATTCTTTTTCTGTAATGGCATCAGGTTCAATAAGTAGGAAAGGTGGTAAAGTATCTGTTAATAATGATGTTAAAAGTGGTCAAGGTTTCAAGCAATGAGCTTATAAAACCTATAACAATTAGAGTAACTACCAGTGAGTAGTAGAGTGACTCAGAGATGTACACTTAAAGAAATTCATCTATGCCCACCCTTAAGAATCATGTGGAAACGAGCATGGTGTTCTGAAAAGAGTACAGATTACAAAGTAAAGAACACTTATCAGGGACTGATTGAAAATCCACCTCTACTATTCATAAAGTGGCTCTTGCAAACCTTTCTTAGAGAGGAGGAAATTCGTCAAATACATGCCTGCAACTTTGCATTGATTACAATGTTGAATGCTCTAAAACACCGTGTGAGGCTGGTAGTGTTGTTCACATTTTAACGATAACACTATGAAGGTTAAAATGAAGATTAATAAATCCAGTTTAGGGGCTTAAGAAGGACAATACTATAAGTTTAGTGCCTATATCTCCTGAGAAAATTATTTATCATGATTGTCTTTGCAAATTAGGAACAATACTACGAACTATGAAGACTATTATAGGACTAAATTAAAAATGCAAATAATAAATGTTAATATAAACACAACTATATAAAAATGACTGTACATTTAAATTGTCCAAATACTCCAATGAAAAGCTAGATTATAAAATTAGATGATGTGATAACAAACTATATGCTCCTTGCCAGAGTTTTACTTTAAGAATAAAGACACTGAGGTCTAGCTGGGTTGGCTCAGTGGATGGATTCCAGGTTCGATTCCAGTCAAGGACACATGCCCGGGTTGCAGGCTCGATCCCCAGGGGGGGGCATGCAGGAGGCAATCAATCAATGGTTATGTCTCATCACTGATGTTTCTATCTCTCCCTATCCCTTCCTCTCTGAAAAATCAATAAAAATATATTTAAAAAAAGAATAAACACTGATAGTTTGAATATAAATGATGGAAAAGTTATTCTATGTAGGTATGATATACAAGAATTTTTGATATACTATAATATCAGACAAAGTATACTTTTAAGAGACAGAAAGAAATTTCAGTTGCTAAAAGTGTCAATTATTCAAGTGGACATAAAAATTACCAATGTGTATACATCATAAGCAGGGTTTCAAAATAAAGCAAAACTTGGCAGAACTAAATGGATAAATAGACAAAGCTTTAATCATAAGAGGTGCCAGCAAATCTTTCTCAGTAATTGATAGAAAAACTAGACAAAAGTGCAGTTAGGAGGTAGAAGATTTGGTATCAATTAACTTGAACCAACAAACATTTATAGAACAATACCCTCAATAATTGACAAACACACATCCAGCTTCAAGTGCACACTGAAGCATTCACCAAGATAGACTACATCCTGGACTCTAAACAAGTCTCAATAAATTTAAAAGAATTTAGTTCATATAATTATGTTCTATGAACTGCTAATCTTACAGGAGTAATTACAAAACAATAAAAAGAGAAAATTCTCAAATATTTGGAAATTAAGTAACACATTTCTAAATATACAATGGGTTAAAGAAGAAACAACAAAAAATTAGAAAAATATTTCAAGCCATGATGGTTAAAACAAGACTTAGATAAACTTTTATTATAATTTAAAATTTTATGTTAGGAAAAAAAAAGAACTAAAAATGGATGATCTAATTTTCCACATTAATATTTTTGAAAAAGGAGAGCAAATCAAACCTGAATTAGGAAAAAGAAAAGAATAAAATACAGATCAGTGATAAATAGAACACAAAGACACAAAGAGATAAGTCACCAAAGTAAAGTAGTTTTTTTGAAAAGATTAATTAAATAAATTATAAAGGTGATCAAACAAAACAAAAAGAAACAAACATTACAAATCAAGTAATGAAAGAGATTACTACAACGGAGCTTAAAAACATTAAAAAACAATGCAGTATTATAAACAACTTTATACCAATAAATTTAACAATTTATGAAATTAATTATGAAATAGATTGCTCTTTGCAAAACAGAACTTAATAAAAACTGACATAAGAAGAAATAAAAAATGTTAATGTCCTGTACCTATTTTTTAAAAATATATTTTATTGATCTTTTACAGAGAGGAAGGAAGAGGGATAGAGAGATAGAAACATCGATGAGAGAGAAACATCAATCAGCTGCCTCCTGCACACCCCCTACTTGGGGATATGCCCGCAACCAAGGTACATGCCCTTGACCGGAATCGAACCTGGGACCCTTCAGTCCGCAGGTCGACGCTCTATCCACTGAGCCAAACCGGTTTCGCTTAAACTCAATTTTTAATCAAATCCTCCCCATAAGGAAAAATCAAAGCCCAGATGTTTTCACAGATTATTTTCTTCTCAAAATGTAAAGAATGAAAAAATGTCAATTTTCCACTAACTCTTAGAAACTAGAGTCCAGAGTATATTCTATGGCTGCTTTTATAAGCTAATCATAATTCTGATACCATAAATAAAAGAAAAACAGAAAAAGCAAGTATAGTTTAGCCTCACTCTTGAACAAGATGAAAAAATAAAGAAAAAATTAAAAATAAATTATATTTAGTAATATTCACATAGAATTAGTAATACATAAAACAAGGTTTACCCCAAATTTATAAGGTTAGAGTAACATTCAAAAATCAATATATTAAACCATTTAAAAAATAAAGAAGCAAAATCACATAATCATTGAGATAAATGTCTATAATATTATACTTAGTGGTGAGGATTTTAATGCTTCCCATTAAGATTAGAACAAGGCCAGATTTTATGCTCTTGCCACTTCAATCAATATTGTATTGTAAATCCTAACCTGGTAAATAATGCAAGATAGAAAAATGAAAGTTAATCAAATTTGAAAAAAAATAATTAAAATAGTCTCTATCAACAGAGAACATGATTATCTACATAGAACATCCTAAGGGATCTACAGAAAAAGTATCAACATTAACAAATAAATTTAGCAAGAATACAGTATATAAAAGTCAACATTTAAAAATAAATTTTATATATCATCAGCAAAAAACTGAATAATACATTTTTAAAGGTCATTTCCAATATTATTAAAACTTGAGCAATTTAGTGATAACTACAAAACTAAATAAATAGACATGCTTTTTCATTCTCAATGTTATTTAACTGTCAATTCTCCCAAAATCAATTAATAGAATAAATTCATTCCAAATTAAACTTACAAAAAATGATTTGTAAAAATTGACAAGAGGGTGGTAGAAATTAATATAAAAATGGCAAAGAAACAAAGAGAGCCAAGACACTTGAAAATTACCAAAATTGGAATAGTCACATTGTCATATATCAATAGTCAATGTAAAACAACATTTATCAAAAAGTATTGAATTGGTTTAAAAACAGACAAACAGATGAAATATAACAGAAAATTCAGAGAAACACTCACATACATATGATCAATTTTCCTTGTTCCCAAGATAAGTCACTGAAAAAGCAAAGTCTTTTAAATAAATGATGCTGGAATAACAGGATAAATGTATGAAAATAAATTACTTTGACCCCTACTAAACACTAAACCTAAGAATTTATTTGTGATGAACCAGAAAACTAAACAGAAAGCTAAAATTTTAGCTCCTAGGAGAAAACCTAGAACATCTTGATGACCTTGAAATACAGAAATATTTCTTAAATAGGTGACAAAAAGCATCTGAAAATGATAGATTGGGTTCCATCTATATTAAAACTGTTATTAACAAAATTTAAGTATTTAGAAGATAGAAAAGATAGTTCACAGACTTGCAGAAAATATTTGCAAAATGTACATCTAATAAAGGTTTTTAAACCAGATTATATAAATATTCTTACAGTTCAATAATAAAAAGACAACCCAATAGAAAACAAATTAACATGAAGAATAGAAAAATCAGGCATGATTGTATAAACACTTCACATAGGAAATATATAAAAGGCCAATGGGTACAGGAAAAGGTATTCAGCATCATTAGTGTCAGGGAAATGCAAAGTAAAGCCAAACTGAGATACCACTTCATACTATAATGGCTAAAATTCAAAAGCTTGTCAATAGCAATACCAGAATCTTTCATAATCTGGAGCAAATTGTATATCCCTGATGGGATGTAAAATTATACAAAATCTTTAGAAAAAAAGCTTGTAGCTGTTATCATATTCATACCCATGACACAGCAATTCATTCTTTTCAACATTTATCCAAGAGAAATAAAAACATGTGCCCACCAAAATACATATCTGAAAATACCACCTAAATGTTCACCAATAGGATGGCTACTCAGCATGTAGTATATTTACACCTTAAATGATACTTATACCAAAAAATGAACTACTCACATATGCAACATTTATGGATATCAAAACCATTATGCTCAGAAAAAAAAAGATACAAAACAGCATGTGTTCTATAATTGTGTTTAGATAAAGTTCAGTAACCAGCAAAACTAACTATGGCTATGGAACTCAAACTAGTGTCTGCCTTTGCATGGAGTAGGCTACTCAATGGAAAGAGCACAAAGGAACTTTCTAAAGAAATGCAAAGATTCTACATCTTGAATGAGGTAAAGTTACACACATACACATTTGTGTAGACATGTACACTTAAGAAGTGTACACTTAAGATCTGACCTTTTTCCAACTCCATGTTCATTGATGTCATTTTGGTAGCTTGAAAAAGGCCATTGTGAAAGTATTTAAACATGGAAATCTGGAAATGCCACAAATCAAGGCTTCTGTACATCAACAAACTACTGCCAAGATCCCTCTCTCTTAAGGTGATTGATGTTATAACAAACTAGAGGCCCAGTGCACAAAATTCGTGCATGTGGGGGGAGGGGATCCCTCAGACCAGCCTGCACCCTCTCCAATCTGGGACCCCTGGTAGGATCAGGCCTAAACGTACAGTCGGACATCCCACTCACAATCCAGGACTGCTGGCTTCCAACTGCTCATCTGCCTGCCTTCCTGATTGTCCCTAATCGCTTCTGCCTGCCAGCCTCATCACCCCCTAACCACTCCCCTGCCAGCCTGATTGATGCCTAACTGCTCCCCTGCCAGTCTGTTTGCCCCTAACTGCCCTCCCCTGCTGGCCTCATCACCCACAACTGCCCTCCCTTGCAGGCCTGGTCCCTCCCAACTGCCCTCCCCTGCTGGCCATCTTGTGTCCACATGGGGGCAACCATCTTGTGTGTAGAAGTGATGGTCAATTTGCATATTACTCTTTTATTAGATAGGATAGAGGCGTGGTGCACAGGTGGGGGTCAGCTGGTTTGCCCTGAAGGGTGTCCCAGATCAGAGTGGGGGTTCCCTTGGGGTGTGGAACAGCCTGGGCGAGGGGCCTGTGGTGGTTTGCAGGCTGGCCCCCTGGCAACCCAAGCGGAGGCCCTGGTATCTGAAATTTATTTATCTTCTATAATTAAAACTTTGTAGCCTTGATTGGAGGCCTGGGATGGCCAAGGTGTGTGGAAAGCTTGGCTTCCTTCATTGCTGGGGAAAGCCAAGCCTCCTGCTCATCCGTGGCTGCAGCCATCTTGGTTTGGTTAATTTGCATACTCGCTCCTGATTGGCTGATGGGCGTGGCTTGTTGGTGTAGCGGAGTGATGGTTGATTTGCATATTACTCTTTTATTAGATAGGATAGAAGTCTGGGACTATTGGCATCCAGCTACCATAGGGACTGAACAGAAGAAAAATCCTGCCTGCAACAAGGGAAGAGAAATGAAAAAGATGCTCAAAAATAACCAAAGAGACTGAACAAGATACCCAATAATATTGGAAGAAGAATAACATCAGTGATAGAAAGGGGATGAACAAAGAACCCAGTACAACAACTGTAGTTAGCTCCTGTCTTTCTTAACTCACTAAAACACCTCTGAAGACCCAGTAAAAGGTGACTTTCACAGGATTGAAAACAGTGCTGGCAGAATAATGTAATCAAATGCCATTACTATGATACAAAAGAAGCTAATTTTATTTTGGTCATGTCATTCTTCATAGCATCTCTCTTTACCTGATATAATAATAGTGTATTTGTACATTTTGTTGCTGCTATCCAAAAGAAGGCAGAATCCTTGTCAGACTTTTCACTAAAATAATGCCAGCACTTACACCATATCTAGTGCACTGCAGGTGACAAGTAAGTATTAGTAGAATGAACCAATAAATGAGAGGGGGAAAGGCAGGTCTCTTACATGGAAGATGGGGTAAATGGTCCACTATGCAATAGGTCAATGACTAAAGTAGGCAGAAGTTTGGTCTTTGATTAGGGATTCAATTTCTTTCCTGATGACTTTGAGTATGGAAAAACTAAGCCTCACACAGATATTTCACCTTGATTCCTTCTCATCCTCTGTTCACAACTGTTCAAAGAAATGGTTATTGAAGATCCAAAAGCATATTATCAGACCCAGTGATACACACAGGCTCCAAGCTACTACATGACATAAAACAGGAGCTTACCAAGAACTGTTTTAGAGTGGCAGCAGGAAATATATCTCTAATAAAAGACCATTTTTTCAGAATTTGTCATTATTTTGTGACCATCTTAAAGATGATCAACCGAAGACTGGAAGGACGTCAGACTACCTGGGTACCTCTGGGTTACACAGCCTGGAAATATAGCAAACAATGCAAATAAAATATAAGTGTACTCCAATCACCATGCAAGGTGTTTGCACTACCAAAATTATATAAGAATCACTCAAATGATTTTCTATGGTATTTTTCTACATAATTCTTAGAATTTCACAAAATGAAGGAAGAATTGCTGCTGGGAAATTATTTTAAAGTTCCTAAGTAGAATGAAGTAGAATCACTCACAAGTAAACAAAAATTTCACCTACCCTGTGATCTTAAATAACTTACTTTACTCAATTATGCACATACATGTGTATATATTTACCTTTCTTCCTCACTGAAATGTAAGTTTCTTGAGGCCTTAGATTTTTTTCCCTTGCTGTATCTTAGTGCTTAGAACAATGACTGCAATACAGTAGGCACTCTATAAACATGTGACAATAGACTGACGGTAAATGTAAAGGAATAAAACAAACAAACCACCAGCTAAAGAGTAGGAGCTATTGAAGGCCAAAAGGAGTGAAGGCCCGAGTCAGTATTAATACTGGGTCCAGAATCAGTACCTATTGATAGAGAAATGGGTAAAAGAAAGTTGGAATTTGATAAGACATGGAACCGAAGTAGTCAAATAATCCTGATGTAGGAAATTCCTGTAGTCACACATTCCTTTCTGTAGAGTATCAGATTAGTCTAATATATTTCTGGGAACAGCATCTTGACACATGTGGATGCTTGAGCATGACAGACGTGTGTGACTAGTCCCACTGCAGGCCACTGAAGAAATCAGCAGCTGACCAAGGTAATAATGTAAGACCATAATTTGAGTTCTGTCTTCTCAGTACAAACACTCTGATAACTCTCCTTTTTTTGTACTTATTAATTCCTAACTGGAATTATAATATGTAGCCCATTTCCTAATAGAATAGATTTGAGACTTTCATCTTATCTTTAAAAATCCTCAGGTTTTTGCATTCCACATCCCTCTAAATAGCAATTATATTTCTCTCCTTTTCTTTCAATTAAACCTTTAAAAGTTATCTCTTTTTGTTTCTAGTTGCTTCCAAATTATTTTGCAATTTACTACACTCTGACATCTGAGTCTGCAAGTCAATAGCAATAACCTTTGCTGAAATCATCCTTGACTTTACATGATGATTCCCATGTAATTACATTCAAGGGTCATCTTTCAATTTTTGTTTCATGTGACTTTACATTGGACAATAGTAACCATCTCCTTCATTTTCCTATCCATTTTTTCCCTTGATGTATATGCTACAAGGTTTTTGCTTTTTAAAACATTTTGTTCCTACCCATCTGGTTAATTTTTCCTTGTCTCTCCATAAGACCCATCTTCTCCTACCCAGTCATTAAATAATAGTGCTTCTTAGAGCTAAATCTTACTTCCTTTTCTGCTTTCACTCCATATTTTCTAACAGGGTAATCTCATTCACTCCCATGATTTCAATAACCAATCTAAATGCTGTTGACTCCAAAATTTACCTGCAGTCCAGAACTTTCCTCTGAACTCCAGATCCATATATCTAAAAGCTTAATCAACATCTCTGTTTGGATGTTCAAAAGGGCCTAATCTTCAGCACATCCAAATGACTCATAATAAAAAGAGTAAAATATTAAACTTTTGCCCTACGCCATGTAATATCATCATGAGCCTCCTCATTTCATAGATGAGGAAGGTGTGGTACAAAGAATATAAATAAGTTGTCTTGAGTGTATACAATTGACAAGTCTCAGACCCAAGCATTGAAACCAGGCCTCCTGGGTAGAGATGGTAGAGATCAATTTTTTAACCACTATACTGTATTGCTTCCAAATCTCCTTTTAATATTATCCATCTCTATAAATAGTACTTTACTAATAAGTTATCATAGGGAGCAATGAGAAACTTTCATTCTTCCTCCACCTCATTTAACTGCCAGTTCAACTATACTTTGTGGAGACAGTTTTTCTCTTGTTCCTTTGGAAAAATCTTCAGTGTACTCCATATATTATTTGGTAACCCAACACACACACACACACACACACACACACACACACACACACACACACACACACATAATTTTACTAGTTAAAAACCAAGGTCCAAGTAACAGAAGTAACAGTTAGAAAATCCAAAATCCATTCAAGTTATGGTCTCCATTGTCAAACCCCTGGTCCAATCTAACACTTTATAAAATTTTTACTATTGCTCAATAGCTTACTATTTTCCTTCCATACAGTCTGGAACCCTTAAATGTTTTCTAAACTGCAATTTGAATTATCTTTTCAAACATAAATCTGATCAGATTAGTTGCTGTTGAAACTATTTCCATGGATATTCCCTACTCTGAGGCCAGAGCTACAATATTTAACCTGTTCTGTGGGACTGTGTGTAATCTGGACCTTAGCTCTTTTTGCAAATCCATCATATTACCCTCTGCCTTGATTTAATCAAACTTCTTTTAGTTCCTTGAGTAAATTATACTTTTCTTGCTTCAGGGCCTTTGCACATACTTCCTTCTCCATCTGGAACATTCCCTCAAAATTCTTTACCTTTGTTAACTCCTTTCCCTTTTCAGGTCTAATTTCAAATTTATTTCTGTTGTGAAAAACTCCCTTCAGCACCCATTTTAAACAAGGTTCCTGTGCTTTCCTAAAACCAGGTTCTTATCTTTCAGGGCCTTTACATCAATTTTAATTGTCTATTTCCTTTCACAGACTGTGATGGGAGACTTGTCCACACCACTCACTTATATATCCCCAGAACCTACCTCAACACTTTCTGTATTATAGAAAGTAAATGAATATGCAGTCCACTGAGTAAATTAACTATAGTAATATATTTCAAGTTATAAAGCCTATTAATATGATAACATTCTATTTATTAAAAAAGAAAAACCTATCCTTAAAATGATCCTAGTGTTAAAAATATCAGAATTGTATTACTTAGCAAGATTAAAAACGATACATATTTCCATAAACAAATTTCAGAAATATTAGTGTAAAATTATATTTTTTCATTTTCAGAAACTTTGTGAAGGATGAACTAATTCTTTTAGGTCATAACATCTTAGTAATACCTGCATGGATCAGTCACTTTCATTCTTACATGACCTCAGATCACACCATCCATTCTATGAACACATGGCCTAGACCATATGGAATACAGAGTAATTTACCTCAAGAAGATTAATACAAAATTCATTTCCATAACTTAAAAAAATCATTAATAAGTGTTAAATACCATAACAGTATATAAAATCCTATCTAATAAAAGAGTAATATGCAAATTGACTACCACTCTAATACACAAGATGACTGCCCCCATGTGGTCAAAGATCCTGCCCCCATGTGGACACAAGATGGCCACCACAAGATGGCTGGCAGGGGAGGGCAGTTGTGGGTAATCAGGCCAGCAGGGGAGGGCAGTTGAGAGAGACCAGGCCTGCAGGGGAGGGTAGTTAGGGGTGACGAGGCCTGCAGGGGAGGGCAGTTAGGGCAATCAGGCTGGCAGGGGAGTGCTTAGGGGGTGATCAGGCTGGCAGGCAGAAGCAGTTAGGGCAATCAGGAAGGCAGGCAGATGAGCAGTTGGAAGCCAGCAGTCCTGGATTGTGAGTGGGATGTCCGACTGTATGTTTAAGCCTGATCCTACCAGGGGTCCCAGATTGGAGAGGGTGCAGGCTGGGCTGAGCAACACTCCTCGCCCCCATGCACAAATTTCATGCACCAGGCCTCTAGTATTTTATTAATGTTCTTCACTCTATAGAGTGAAGACATGAGCCCAGGGATCAGGCAGATCAGGTGAGTCTCACCACATTTGGGCTTTTACTTTACCCTACCAATACTTTCCAAGTAACAATCCAAGTCAACAGACAAGTGTTTCCAGATTCATGTTAAGCACTGTTATCAAATGTCACTTTATATCTCAATTTAAACACGTGTAAAAATTAGTTCAACTATCTCAGTGGTCTGCTCTGTTTCATCTTCTCCACAGAACTAAAAATACCTTTCCCCTTTAGTTTCATCCCTCCTGAATCTGTTTATCCTTTGATTGGGCAAAGATTAAATACACATGAAGACATTTAGTCCATGTGACCTAATTCAGCTGGGTATAGACATCGCATTGGAACCAAACTCTTGCCCTCATAGGACACATGAGCTCTGACAAGTAGTTTTTCCTTTTGAAGGCTCAGTATCTTTACTTAATACATGGAGAATATCAGATATTTGTCCATGATGTCGCCATAAAAATGAAATGACAAAATACTTCTAAAAGTGTCTGACACACATCAGGACTTCATTAAATACTTAAGATCCAGCTTCTCTGCTAATATTGTCAATAAAGTCACAAGAAAAACATTATGTACAAAAATTAGCTTTAGAAAGTGAACTGATGTTTCCCTATTAATAATTTATTGGCTAATCATAGTTTTAGTTTACTTTTGACTTTTAATAAATTAGTGAAATATAGAAGTTTGTTCACTGTTAAGACTCAATAAATATTTTACTTTAGCCTCTGTAAACTCAAGCGACTCCACTGCTTCCTGTTATTTTGGAATTTTCTTTCCTTTAGTCTCAGCTCTTAAGTTCACTACTTAGACATTTAGTAACTAGTATAGAAACACAGATGGGGCTTTGCATATTTTACTGGAGTCAGTTATTGGAGTAGATCTGATCACTGGATTCAGTGCTTAGGTCAATGCCACATTTGCGTAATTAATTAACCTTTACCTCTGCAGGCAATAAGGTCTTCAACAATTAAATTGTCTTTCCCAAATTATCAACCCCTGAGCCCATTAGATGTACCTTGAGAAGCAGTAACATATTCAACTTTGTCAACCCCTCTCTGGATTCCCAGTATATAAGCATTTTCGCTTTTACAATTAGCATCTAAAAATACACTTTAATTTATGCTAATTTAGAATGTTCTACCTTCAAAAAATGTACACTGACCATGATACTTTCTTTGTTATTTTATGAGGATATGTTCACATAACTAAAAATTCCAGGAGGAGAGCAGGTTTCCAGTAAAACTTAATTTAATAAATTATGTCATAAAGACCCAGTTTCTCTCATCTCTTCATTGGCCTATTGGTCTCATGCTGTCTTCATACTATGGACTCTCAGCAGCTACTGAGAAAGAGAGAGAAAGAGGGAGGGGGGGCCACATTTGTATTATTTGTTATTTCTACGACATAAATACTCTCAACACGGCCATTTCAAACTACCAATGTGATGTCGCTGAATGCAAAGTGGGTTGTACAGCTCTCACTCTCATAAGGCAGTTCAGGGCCAGCTCCGACTCACCTCTGGTAGTTGCAGTGTTCATGTTTTCACATCACAAAGTCTTGAGGGACAATCAGTTTCTCCTGGTAGGTCCTGAGGAAGGAGCAGGAAATGTTTTTTCCCCCCAAAACATCCCACTAGTGTTTGCCAGTATCTCATGAACTTTGATTGTTTTACATAACCATACTTGATGGAATTACTGGGGGAATGAAATAAATTAATTGGCTTAACCTAGTCCAAGGCTATCTCCCTGTTCTGTAGCCCAGGCCATTCAAATGTTTCTCCATTTGGACAGAATGAAATGAAATTCCCATTCAGAAACAAGGAAACTGCTAATTTAAAAAAGATAGATGCAGAAAAAAGGGAAAGAAGGCAGGAGGGAGGGAGAAGGAAAAAATGACATCAGAGCATATAAAAATTTTTAGATTAAAATATCAGCTCTATGAAGGAAGAGGCATTTCTGTTGAATGATAGTTAAATAGTAGGAACTCAACTATTTGGGACTGGATGAATGAGAAGAGTCAAAATTTTTACACAATGGCTACTGGCTTCTTGTTATTGAAATACTCTGGATTTTGATACATGGGACAGTAGATATTAATAGGTTTGTAACTACATATATTATTTAATGTATTATAATATATAGCATATATAACATTTAATATATAATAATTATATATATTAAGTTCTAGCCTATGACAGGTTATGCTAAGGTACTAGTATTTTTTCTGGTTTTTATTATGAGAATTGGCCTATTATCAGGTACCACTTGTCTATTGATGGACACTTGGATTGCCTCCATAGTTAAATAATAATAATTATTATTATTATTATAACCCATTTAGGATGTTGATAAGCATTTAACTCACTGTGCCATCCAACACTGGAGCCTGAAGTAGGACTTCACAGTGGCCAGCCATACAGGATGAGGAACCAGAGGTCAAGCATCCATGTTCATTGAGGACTACTGCTTCAACATCAGCAGTCACTACTGATTATTTTAAGGCCTTTTCTGTCTTCTTTGGGAGACTTGAAATAATTTAGAAGTAGCAAAAAACAGGCATCTTCTTTTTATTTCCTCTCAATGCAGCATTTTTGCAAATGTTAAAATAGCTACTCAACTGTTTTCTTCCTAGCATCCTGTGTATTTTGTGGACTGTGTGGAGATTAATAGCAGCCTGCAGTAATCTGTTGTCCTTTGTGGAAAAAACTATGCTGCTGTTTCTGGAAAGAAATAATTGGTACGTAGCTTATAGAGTCAACGTCTGAATTTAATGGAGCATAAAGGGGTGGTATTTCTCATGAAGGAGGCATATTATCCGTTTAAACAGCTTTCAGTCTTGCTCATAAATTAGGCCTTCGACAAGCTCTGGAAAAAGAGAAACCGCACAGTAATGAATTAACATGCTTGCATATTCCTAACAAAGGAACTATTTCTTCTGAAAAGAAGAGAAAGCTCCAGTGTCTCTGCTACGTTTGGAAATCTAAAATTAATTATTGACTTTTCCATATTGTTTGCAACCACTTTGTTTGCCCATTTATTGTAAGGTGTATATATGGTAATTGTTTTACGGGAGCTCATAAACCTCAGACTGCAAATGAGATGATAGATGACCAGTTTATCACACATGCCCTTCAGACAGAACTAGACCTGGCATAAGTGAAAAGTGGTCAATGCACACTTTGTAAAGGTCTTTTCTTAAGGCACCAGAGGAAGAAAATGAAAATGGTAAAATTCTCAAATAGCTGCAATTGTAAAACATTTTGTATTTATCTCCTAAATTTCCTCTTACCACTTCAAAAACCGATTTAGAGTGAGTCCTAGAATCCATCTTGGTGAATATATTGATGCTAAAATGGCAATAATTTGTTGAATATGAAACTTGAAACACTCTTTTCTTGCCTAGTGTATATAATACCATAATTTGCATTCATTAAAAAATACACAGATCTTTTGTTAGACTTGCAGAAAATTTAAGGGGAAATTAATGTGAAACATGCTTTTCAATCAGCACTCTACATTATAGCAGCTGTGTCAAGGTGGATGAACCCCATTTGATTAAACCCAAACTCCTAGGCAGGACTGCCCCAAACCGACAGGTGACCCATTCTCTCTAGGAATGGAGATTCCACGCCTTCTTTAGTAGCTTATTCCAATAGTTCAAGTCAATAACCCATTCTACCAAGACTGTCTTTCCTCCCCTGACTTGAAACCTTCCTGCCTCACAGATGACCCTTTCAGTTTCCTCCTGTCATTAGGTGGTAAATAGGTAGAGGGTGAGTTTTGTTGAGGACCTTTTTCAGAAGATCCTCCAAGATATAAGAGAATTTATTTAAATTGCCAGTGGGTTGATCGATAACATAATACAGCTGTAGTGCTGAAAAGAGGTATTTAAGCAAAAAATATTTACTAGCATATTAGAAAAAAATCAAGAGGAAACTCAGTCATTTCAACATGACAGGCAGAACTCTGCAAATAGAGAAAGGTCCAAATGTAAAAACTTATATTAATAAAAGTTAGTATAATGCAAAGGAATTATCAACAGTAAGATTCACTTTTAAAAGGAAATGATCATTAAGTTCAAATTCAACTACAAGTTTCTACCTTGACTCTATACTTTGAACAGAAATTCCTACAGGGACCAGAATTGGAACTGAATGTAGTGCTATAATATATTAGGCCACAATGCCTCACCCACTAAAAGTGTTGGTTTTTCAGAAATATGACAATTCATTAGGCATGGAGGCAGGGCTTTGTTTGTTTCTGGGGTTTTTTTTGGGGGGTTGGGGTGGGGAGGGGACACAAATAAAAGATGAGAGGGCTTAGTAGTTACAAAATATATGTAGGGAATCAGTCAAAACAGGGTTAAGAATTCCAGCTCTACCACTTGAGTGCTCTGTGATCCAGAGCAAAATACTTCACTATGCAGTTTCAGTTTTCCAGTCTCTAATGAGAATGATAGCACCAAAACCTAGCATGAGGATTTATCAGATCATGCAGGTAAAAAATATACAGCACTATTTGACAGACTATGTATTCAATGATATTACTTCTTATTTTTGGCTATTATGCTTTTATAGTTATTTTTATTACTGTATTTTAATTCACTTGAAGGTAGAAAAAAAATAATACTCTTGCCTGGTATTAATTTAAGGTAATTCAGATAAACATGGATGCCTTTTTATAGACAATACTAGTGGCCCGGTGCACAAATTTCATGCAAGGGGGGGGCGGTAAGTGGAGGTGTTTCTCAACCCGGCCTGCACCCTCTCCAATTTGGAACCCTTCGAAGAATGTCCTACTGCCAGTTTACAGGGATCGGGCCTAAACCAGCAGTTGGACATCCCTCTCACAATCCAGAACTGCTGGCTTCAGCTGCTCACCTGCCTGCCTGCCTGACTGATTGCCCCTAACCACTCTGCCTGCCAGCCTGCTCACCCCCAACTGACCCCTGCTGCTAGCCTGCTCACCCCTAAATGCCCCCGTGCCAGCTTGCTCACCCCCAACTGGCCCCCCCGCTAGTCTGCTTACCCCCAACTGCCCCTGCTGTCCCATCCTGGCCTGATCCCCCCAGTGACCCAAGATCCCAGCCCCTCCATTTTTTTTTTTTTCAGTGCTTCCTTGAGCAGAGGCCAGGACTGGCTGGAAGCAAGTATCTAGGATTTATTTATCTTCTATAATTGAAACTTTGTAGCCTTGAGCGGAGGCCAGGGCCAGCCAGGGCAGGTGGGAAGCTTGGCTTCCTCCACTGCCAGGGCGACCCAAGCCTCCTGCCTGCTCCAGCTCTGTGGCCGGCCGCCATTTTGGTTGGGTTAATTTGCATACTCGCTCCTGATTGGCTGGTGGGCGTGGCTTGTGGGTGTAGCAGAGTGATGGTTAATTTGCATGTTTCTCTTTTATTAGTGTAGATTAAAGAAAATTAAGAACTTCAAATGATAGACAAACAAGATACAGCAAAACATATATTTTTCAAATCTTCGATACAAGTAATTGGTGAGGAGGAAAAAAAGAATTAGGTATAGAGAGACATGTTAAAATATGTTTGGGATTATAGACTCCCTTTATTATAAATTTATTTAATTTTTATTTAAAACAGATTCCATTTATTTAAAATGAGAAATAACAAATCATTTTTCTTTTCTCTGAAAAAGCATTTCCTTTAGGGTATCTATTTTTGCTAATTTGAGGCAATGATGATTATATCTTGAATGAAATCCACTCAAAAAAATCTTGGTATTTGGAGACACATGGACTTGGAAAGCAGACAAATTCGTGTTACAACCCCAAGCTAGGTGTGTTACTAGATGTGTGACCTTCAACACATTCCTTAGTGTCTCTGTATATCAGGCTTGTAATTTATAAAAAAGAAATAGTAATGCAGACTTGTCTTGAGAACTAAATATCATGGTGTTTATGTTGCAAGGTAACACATTTATTAACCCTACTAGAGGCCCAGTGCATGAATTCATGCATGCACCAGTGGGGTCCCTCAGCTTGTCCTATGGGATCGGGCCAAAACTGGCTCTTCGACATCCCCTGAGGGGTCCCGGATTGTGAGAGGGTGCAGGTCAGACTAAGGGACCCCACTGGTGCATGATAGGTGGAGGTCAGCCAGTTGGGAAGGAACTGTGGGAAGTCTCCAGGGCATGTCCAGCCTCTCGTGATCACTCCCTAACCAGTCCCCTGCCAGCCTGATCGACAACTAACTGCTCTCCTGCTGGCCCAATTGCCCCTAACTACCCTTTCCTGCAGGCCTGATCATTCCCAACTGCCCTCCCCTGCAGGCCTGGTCACCCTCAACTCCCCTCCCCTGCAGGCCTGGTTCCCCCCAACTGCCCTCCCCTGCAGGCCTATTCCCCCCCGCCAACTGCCCTCCCCTGCTGGCCTGGTTGCCCCCAACTGCCCCCCTCTGCCAGCCCGGTCACCCCTAACTGCCCTACTCTGCAGGCCTGATAACCTCCAACTGCCCTCCCCTGCAGGCCTGGTCCCTCCCAACTGCCCTCCCCTGCTGGCCTGATCACCCACAACTGCCCTCCCCATCCGGCCATCTTGTTGTGGCCATCTTGTGTCCACATGGGGGCGGCTATCTTTTATGTTGGAGTGATGGTCAATTTGCATATTACCCTTTTATTAGATAGGATTCTCATATACAGAAAGGAGACATAACTTCTTCATATTCTGTAATTAATCTAAACTTTCTCTGGACACCTCACTTCTCACCTTGCAGGGAAGAAAACAAAGAAATATCAGAACCATATAATAAGCTCCATCCCACCCAATAATTTAAACACTTACTTTTGTTAGAATAATTATTTCACATTTCCTTCTCCTTTCCTAATTCTTTCCAAAATGTGATATAAAAACAGAGAGGTGGTTGGGGAGGCTATGCGAACTCCTAGCGGCCAATGGATTTATAGCATGTGGAGGAACATTTCCCCCTTATATGCCCAGGTGATAGGAAAGTGCTATTTCACATCACTGGCACTAACCTCATGAGAAGAGACTATGAACCTTGAGTAAGTCTGGGATGCCTGACCTCCCTTGGGCCTAATCAACATACCTTCCTGGTCACTGAAAAATCAGGCTTGTTTTAATTAGCCAGGAGTCCGACAATGGACTCAATCTATCTTATCCTGCACGCTAAAATGTATTTAGTACAGCAAAACACCATGAACACTGTCTAGTATTTACAACCCCAGCCTTTTCCTCCTGAGTGAACGATGCACTGAATTTCTTCACTGATGTGTGTTACCTTGCATGACAACATTTTTTTTAATTGTAAGGATATTTGTTTTATTCTTAGACAATGTGTTGGTACCTTCTCAGATGAAGTTGGTTCCTCCTCATCTCTGACTCTTCTGGTGTTGCTGGCTGGGTAATTCTGCATGTTTAGGACTTTGGGGCTGTTCTCTATTTCCTCAGTGTGTGGTGGCCTTTCTTGACAGGTGGGCCCCTTCAAGGTAGTGGGGCTGCCTGTGGATGCTTCTTTTCCTGGCCTGGAGGTTTTCTATCCAGCATTCAGACAGAGACCCTTTACCTAAAGTTCTGATGATACACACCAGCAAGTTTCCCAGTCAGATTGACTTCACTGGCACCTCTGGCCTAGCAGCCAGGGGGAGCATATTGGTCCTTCCACACCACATGGGAACTTCATTGACCTGGGAGCACCTTCTGTTTGCTAATCCTCCAGTTGTGGAGGATTATAGCATCTATGTTCATAAGAGATATTTGCCTGTAATTTTCTTTCTTTGTAGTGTCCCTACCTGGTTTTGGAATTAGGGTAACACTGGTCTCATAAAAGGAGCTTGGGAGTCTTCCTTGCTCTTGGCTATTGTGGGATACTTTGGGAATGATATGTTTTAGTTCTCCTTTGAATGTTTAGTCAAATTCACCTGTGAAGCCACCTGGTCCAGAACTTTGGTTTGTTGGAAATTTTTTCATTAGTGCTTCAATTTCATTAGTTGTATTCAGATTAGTCAGATGTTCTGATTCTTCTTGATTCAGTTTTGGAAAAGTATATGTTTCTAGGAATTTAGCTATTTCATCCAGATTGCCCAATTTATTAATATATCATTTTTGTAATATTTTGTTACAATCCCTTGTATTTCTGTGGATTCAGTTATTACTTCTCCTCTTTCATTTGTGATTTTATTTATTTTTGTCTGCTCTGTTTTGTTTTTCTTGCTGAGTCTGGCTGTGCTTCAGATATTAAATCTCAATGCATTATACCAGCAATTTTCAAACTTTTCCACCTCATGGCACACATAAACTAATTACTAAAATTCTGTGGCATACCAAAAATTATATAATATCTTTTGCCAATCTCGCTAAAACAATAGATATATTTTTTATTTATTCACAATAGATAGCTATTGTTGTATTGGCTGTTGTCTTTTTTAAAAAAATATGTTCTTACTATTTTTTTTTAGAGAGAGAGGAAGGTAGAAAGCGAGAAATATCAATGAGAGAGGGAAACATCAATCAGTAAGCACCCGACCATGGACCAAACCCAAAACTTGGGTACGTGCTCTGACTGGGAATCGAACCCAGTGACCTTTCAGTGCACAGGACAATGCTCAACCAACTGAGCCACACTGGCAGGTCACCTGTTGTCATTTCTTTATATGATAATCTAAGGGAAAAGTGGTCAGTGCTCCTGACTAAACATTCAGGTTTTGCATGTTTTAAAAAATCTTGCTGCACATGGTTGAAAATTGCTACGTTATATGATCTATAACAAAGGCCAAACACTATAAAACAAGTAATTCTAGATCTTATAAAGGGGACCTTAATTGTTAGGACTATCTAGTTGTTTTGTAAAACAAAAACATATACAACACTGCCCATGAATATCTTTTATTTGTGTAAGAACCACAAATGAGTAAATATATATCTGGAATAATATTATGAATGCCTGTTCTACTATGTAACTATTATACCATTTTAAGCTACTCTGCAGATTCCCATTGACTATAAATCATATCCCCTCCATGGAGTCAAACCCAAACATTCGTATAATCAATGAAAGATTTGGGTGTTAGCCCTTCTCCTCCCATAGAAGCATTCTCTTTAAACTGTTCTATCCAAAAGTAAAGGTACATAGTGGTAACTAGGAAATATCTCATCTATAATGTGTATTTCTCTATAAGAAGTTTTTTCTTATACCTGCCTGCCAAATTTCTGAGCCCCCTTAGTCTTCACCTTTGGTCTCCAGAGTTAATTTAATCCCATTATCATGTGCATTTAGACCTCAGCATGTGAAAATCCTGTGGGGTATCATCTAAAGATGAGATCATCTAGTGTAAAGAAAATAAAATCAGAGCAGAGAGGTGCCAATTTTGGAGCATCAAATAATTTTAATTGCCTCCCCCCCCCAAAAAAAATTCTGATATATCAAATTCTAAGAGTTCATTTTCTATATTATCCTAGAAAATTTTAAGAGTCAATGGTTGAAGTATATAGAATCAGACATGAGCTTGAATCCTGATTTTATAACTACTAAATTATTTGGCAAAGAGGATTGTTTCACACCTGAAAGTCTCAGTATCTTATCTATAAAATGGAGATAGTCTCTCCAAGTATTGCTATGCCATGAGGACTTGAAATAATCTATTTAAAATGCATAGCACATATCTGGCACATGGTAGGCACAGCATTAGTGGTAGTTTGTTTTTTTTTTTAACTTACCTCACAACCTTCTCATCCATGACTCTCATACCTTAGATCTAAATTCTACCACTAAACTTTTAGTATTTCCTAGTTTCTAGGAGGGTTTCCTAGTTTCTTGGAATTCACTGCCATATAAGCAATATAGGGTGTCTCCTCCTCCCCCCCAAATGTCTACACATACATTTTTGATAGCTCTATTGATGTTTTTTTCATATTTAATCAATTGGAATTAATAATTATTTAAAGTGAGTATACCTCTTAGAAAAGAGGTAACTGATTCTCTAAAATGTCTGCTAAGCAGCCTTAATTTCTTCAAATAACAAAGAAAATTCTTATTAAAGAGCCTTAAACTGCAGGAAACACATGTTTACTTGGCCACTTTCTATGTAGGTAGCCTAAAAGGTCAGGCCATGATAACTGTGGTTATTTTTTTATATGTCACATGCTTCATCAATACTTTCAAGATGAGCCTGCTAAAGTAGCCTAAAGGTTACTGGATTTTTACTCATCATATACCCCTCCACTGTTATTCTAGTCTTCTTGCTCCAGATTCTTTATAAGAATAATTATATGCCCAGCCGGTGTGGCTCAGTGGTTGAGTTTCAACTTATGAACCAGGAGGTCATGGTTCAATTCACAGCCGGGATGCATGTGCTGGTTTAAGGGTTAAAGCTTGATTCCCAGCAGGAAGCATGCAGGAAGCAGGTGATCAATGATTCTCCCTCATTACTGATGTCTCTCTCTCTCTCTCTCCCTCTCACTTCCTCATATATATATATGAAGAATTATGTAAAAAGGTTATTTAGTATGGAAGGAAAAATCATCCTAAAAACAAAGATAGCCTAGACCAAATTTGCAAAAAATTATCATTTATTTCAAAATTATTATTATCAATGATAAAAATTGTATACAGATACCTACTGCTGGTTTTCAATGATACTGTTACCATTAGGGATTGGGAACCTAGGGAACTCAATATTCTGGGCTTTTCTTGCCTCCTCTATAGAAGCAGAGTTTTGGTTAAGCAGTCTCTGTGGTTATATGTATCTTTTCCTAGAGACACTACCACAATGGTCAGGAGGGATGTGGAAATTTACTAAGGGCACAAGTAAAGAAGAAACATAATAAAACCCTTTTCTGAGATATCGCCCTGCATGGAATTCTGCTGTGTGAGCTCGAGACTTTCTTTATGTTCTACACTCAGAACTCAGGTATCTGCTCCCCAGCTGGCAGTTCCCACTCTCAGGAATGAAGGATAAAAGTCAGAAAACAGCTGAAAATTCAGAGGGAAATGAAATTTTTCATTTCATTGCTTACAATTGGGATCAAAATGGAAGGAAAGATGGAGTTAAACTCTCCAGGACAAGGCTCTTATTCCTGGATTTTTGAAGGAAAGGGAACTAGGTGAAGTGGTTGCCAGGACAACCTGCTGTTGGGGCAAGAGCTGTTGTGGCAAAGAAATGGGAGACCTTTGGCTGTTCCTGCTCCTGCCTCTGTCCCTGGCAGCCTTCCATGGAGTTAAAGGCTGCTTGGAATGTGACCCCAGATTTATAAAGGATATTAAGTCATTGTTGGCAAAGTTGGTACCCTTGGAAGTCCCTGGCCGAACTGAACTGCTTGACAGGCAGATTAAAGAGATGACCAATTTAAGCTTCAAGGTCTCCCATGGGAACAAGATGCTTCGGGTGTTGGGTGAGGGAAGCTTGAGACCCTAAGAGGTTTGACGGTTAAAGGAGGAAGGGAGGCATGGAAGAGAGCACCTCGGTCCACCTAATATCCTCCACAGATATAATTTTTTCCCACATGTATGTTTACCTTTCTTTTCTAGCTGTTCAAAGGGTTGTCTATTTGAGAACATGGCTGAAGAATGAACTTTATAAAGTGAGCAATAAGACATGGAAAGGTGAGGTACTGTTTCACTGTTAAAAGACTGTATTGCCCAAGCAAATATGAGAAGAGTTCCCTTGGGAAAACAAGGCAAAACAATCAGGACTAAATCCTGAAGGGAAGGGCCACCCTTGTTTTCTGATGTCCCTTCTACCCACTCTTAGGTGTCTTTATCCTTCAAGGCAAGCTTCTTGATGTTCGCCAAAACCTGGAATCCAAACTGAAAGAAGTATTAAAGCACTTCTCTGAAGCTGGTAATAAAATATGTCTTCCTAACAACGCTGACATTATGAGAGAGCAATAGGAAATGAGGGGTGAGAGAAGAAATGTAGTTTCACATGAGAGAGATTTAGAATGGTTAGGGGGTGGCTGGAGCTGAATGGATAACCAGACAAAAACTACTTGGGTATAAATATGAAGAACTCCAAGTTGTTCCTAAGCTCATTAGAACTTTCTGATTCTCTTTTAGCTTGTTCTGAGGATTGTGGTGAGTATAGTACATGTGATGCCTTGAGGTTAGCTCATCATTTCCCATTACCTTTGCTCTCTATGATTTGATCTCTCCTACTTGTCCCACTGAGAACCCAGTTCCCAGAGTTGTGGTTCCAAGAAGGAATGTCAATGACATCTGACAACAGAATCTAGCTTATGAAATCTTTGATCCCTCACAGAGTTTGGAAGGGCTCAGAGGCCTCCTAAAATATAGTTTACAACCCATTAGCACCCGTGCAGTTAAGGCATCATTTTCCCATTTCTTCACCTGAGATCTGACTTAAATTACGGGAGGTTTTGACCCATCAGAAACTTGTTTGCTAGGGGAAGAAGGAATTCACAGATGTCTGAGCTAAGGAAATGCCATGCCATGCTCCCCTACAATTGTCTTGCTTCTCTTCTCAGTCCTGAATGAAGGTCCTGTCCTGGATTGTTGGAACTGCCATCACATCACCACCCACTGCTTCAAAGGAGAGTATTGTGGAGGTAACACAGATGTGGTGTGGCATTTTGAGGGGTCAGTGATCAAGGTAACAAATCATTCATTGATTTAGTCAACAAATATTTGTTGAGCACCTACTATGCAGTGCATGCTAATGTTACAAATCCAGTAAAGCCAAAATGTTGATCAAAATTTGTATATCAGCATGAACTATGGGCACTGGACTGACTTAGGGACTGAGAAATACAATGTGTGGACTAAAGGTTGAGAAATTAGCTAACACAAAAAGAACAAAAGTTTCCTAGAACCTAAGGGTCTAATAATAATAAAGATCACAGGGATCAGAAAACTGTGATGGAAGTGCTGAACAGAGCAAACAGTTTGAGGTTAAAAAGAATCTTCTATTATGCATAAAGTTCTCAAGTTACTATTTTTCTTCTCCAAAACTCACTTTTTTTACTTTATTTTATTTTTATTGTTTACATTTGTTGTGGAGCACAAGAGACTTGGTTGGAAAGTTGTAAGGAGGACATTCTGAGAAAAGAGAAGTGTGTGGAAGGTCACCTGCCCTGTTTATCGGAATTCCAACTTAGGGGAGACTTAGGGAGTGTGGAAGGTGGTGCAATTATTCCTTGACTTTTCCAAACAAGTCTGTGCATATGCAGACACCCCTCTCCCCCGGGTGTTTACTGGAATCCTTATGCTTAATCCCTGAATGCCCTTTCCTAGAGGACAATGTGAAAACATGTGTCTGACCAAGATTACTCATCCTACTGATTGTATCTAAAGATAAAAATTTCAATAAAAGCCTAATGAGGTAGGCAATTTAGGCTGCCTGGCTTCTTCAGCGGGTCAGTCCCTTAGCCCTCTCCCCCACAATGAAACTGTGTTGGAGTAATCTGTTCATGGGGTCAGCCCCTGCATACATTGTTACAGATACCTCCATTTACCAACCCCCTTTGTCTACCCCTTCCACCCTCCTCCAACCCCCCTTCCTTCTGGCCATCACCACACCGCTGTCTGTGTCTATGGGTTATCCATATATATTCTATGGCTAATCAACTCACTTTCTTTTTACCCCTTCTAGAAGAGGATTCAAGAAAGCATGAGAATCGAGAAATTGGGCTGTTTTTGATATTGATAACAGAAGCTGTAATATTGGGAAGTGCTTTGTTACTGTGAGTTTTCCTCCCTCCAAACACTGGGTTAAGCATTCCTTTAGCAAAGAGACTGCCCAATCTTCCCCCTCCTTCCAATGGAAAGAAGGGGAAAGAAATCACTTCAAACTTTGGGATATGATACTGACAGGAGGAAGTGAAGGGAAGCCTGATGGGGATAAAAGTAGAAATGGGGAAACAGAGGAGGTACAATGAAGTATGAGGAAAACCTTTGGAGAGTTAGAAAGGGAAGAAAAAATACAATTTGTATAATTGTTTTTGAGGGTTGGGCTAATGATATTACACTTGGAATTATCTTGTTTCTCTACTCTAGACTCCATGTTTGTGTCACTCATAAGAGAAAAATGAAGGCAATACGAAAGTCATTAGAGAATTACTTGGAGAAGAAACTTGAAGAATTAATGGGGAGGACAGATAAGAAGAACAAGCAAGATTTTTGAATCAGAAAATAAATACAAAACCATAGACAGGAGATTCTCTAAAGTGTTACTCAACTTCGAAAACTGGGAATTAAGTTATTTTGTAGTCCTAAAATCACAGCACTTTAAAACAATTAGAACTTAGAGTTTTTCTAGTAAAGATCCTTATTCATAGCCTGAGGCAATGGAATCAATGAGAGGGCAAATGCTCTACCCAGAATTGTACAGAAAATAATGCTGCCATGTTGCAATGTACACTTAAAAAAGTAATACGCTGTATGCTTTAATAAAAAATGCCTGGTTGGTAACTCTCATTAATTGCTGTAAGTCGAATAACTTTACACTTCTAAGCTGCTTTAATTTCTATCTTTTCGTTTTCTCACTATTTCTAAAACTGTCTATATTAGGCTTAATGTGACAGTTTTCTTTGATAATACATTTACTCATCATCATAATATCATATGCACACACCATGATGTCCAAAATATAAGTTCTGAGTAGTTGAGGTTTAACAAGTCCTTTCCCCCTAACTCTATGCTCCATGACTGAATTTCATATTAATTTCTAATTGTTGTAGTTGTTTCTGTTAAACACTTTTTGTGTATAGTACATTAATTAGTGCTTTACATCCATCATCTAATTGAATTTTTGCAATAATCTTGTGAGTAATATTGTTATTATCTCCATGTTAGAGATGAGGAAACAGGAAATATCTAACTCAAGGTCACACAGCTACTAATCTAGGCTATGACAAACTCCTCTGGTGGCTGACCTTTGCTTATCCAAACCATATGCTAGGTACTAACAGCTATAGTCATGGATACAATCTATAATGATAAAAGCATAATATGCTAATTAGACTGGATGTCCTTCTGGATGACCTTCTGGGCGAAGACAGGACTGCAAGGGAAGCCCGGGTCCCAGGTGCCAGAGGGAAGCCAGTGCCAGCAGCCAAAGGAAGGCCTACTCTTACACGAATTTGCATGCAGCGGGCCTCCAGTAACTACATAAATGGAGAGAGAATAAATATGGGTTTATTGTCATAAAACATTCTTGATTATAGATAGTAGTGACAAAACCTAGAATGAAATTGAAGCCCTGCTAAGTCTAAAACATAGGAACTTTCCACTCAATTTTGTTTCCTTTTTTCTGGAAGTTTATCTCGGAAAACAAACACCACAGTGTAGCAGCAGGGGAATAGTTTTAGGAGTCCTGCTTTATAGGTGGGTAGAATTGTTTGCGAATTGTTTACCCTCTAGAGCTCTGAGGGCTTGCTTATTATTGATACTATACTAATGAAATATGAAATGAATGGGAATGAAACTGGGAGGAAAGACCTGAACACTGATACCTCTCAATTGCTAAATTTGAACTTCATGTTAAAAATTCCCCAAAAGAGTGTTATTGGCATCTACCATATCCCCGGGATTTAAAGCTCATCTCACTAAAAAATCTTGAGACATATTTACTTCATTCATAGTATTAATTAAATTATTGTCTGTATATATATTTTTTTCACTAGAGGCCTGATGCACAAAATTTGTGCAAGGGGCTTGGCCCTCACAGCCCTGGCTGCCTCAGCCCTCGCAGCCCCGGCTATCTCTGGTAGGTCATCCAGAGGGTGGTCCAGACTGTCGTTCTGCTGGTTGGTCTAATTAGCATATTAGCTCTTTATTATATAGGACTAGAGGCCTGGTGCACAGACTTGTGCACCAGTGGCGTCCCTCAGCCTAGCCTGTGGGGATTGGGCCAAAACCGGCTCTCTGACATCCCCTGAGGGGTCCCAGATTGGGAGAGGGTGCATGATCTGGGCTGGGGAGGGGCCATGGGAGGGCTCTAGGTCATGTCCAGGCTGTCTCACCCAGTCCCAATCGGCTGGACCCCAGCAGCAAGCTAACCTTCTGGTCAGAGCATCTGCCCCCTGGTGGTCAATGCACATCATAGTGACTGGTCAAATGGTTGAACAGTCAGACACTTAGCATATCAGGCTTTTATATATATAGATTGTAAATAATTACATAAACGGGATAACATACCTGTTAGGATTTGAGTGTTTTTGTGTCTCTTCATTTGCTTGAGTGCAAGCTTTTAAATTTCTTATCCTATCAATTTATCATCCCCTCTCTATTTTTTTTTTATTGTTTGAAGTATTACAAATAGTAGTACATATGTCTCCTTCCCCCCCCCCATTGACCTCCCCCTGGCCTCCCCTACCCCCAGTACATGCCTTAACCTGCCCGCCCCCCCCCCCGCCCACCCCCAGTGTCTTCTATCCATTGGTTATGCTTATATATACATGCATACAAGTCCTTCGGTTGATCTCTTACAGCCCGCCCCCCGCCCAACCTCCTCTGCTTTCCCGCTGTAGTTTGACAGTCTGTTCAATGCTTCTTTGCCTCTGTACCTATTTTCCCCCCATTTCTTTCCTTTAAGAAATTTTGCCTCTGCAGACTAGAAATGAACATATAATAACAAAAAAAAAGTTTCATTCCCAATTTCAATGTCCAACAGTTCTGAGTCCCCGTTTCAATGTCTAACAGTTCCTTATGTGTACATGTCAGCAATGATATCTGGATGGTGGGCACATGGTGACAATGCAGGTCCAACCCTCTCTGGTTTGGTCCTAGGCAACTTGCAGCGACACATAGCTGCTGACTGCTAGTGTGGCAAGGAGTCGTCAGCATCTTCCATCTCTGGACTGTTTTTCCTCTTGCCTTCGTGGTTGGAGCAGACCTGTCAATTCCTCTCTGTTGCAGGAATCCACATGGTCTTGGGGTTGTTTTCTGAAAATATACAAACATATTCTCGACCAAAAGTTAATAAAGGAATCTTTTCTATATAATTGCTTTGGGATCCTTTTTATTTTTGCCCAAACGATTTTCCTTTGTCTTAATTAGACACCATGTGTGTTTTTCATGGATGTCTTGCTGTTAGCATTACAAATGAAAATTAATTTTGTAAAGTAAAAATTTTCTACATGTAATTTACTTATAGGATATTTTTCCTTACATGATATTGCCCTACTATCCCCCCCCCTTTTTTTTTAATGGAGGTTTTTGTAAATTTTATAATGCAGTCTTGATAACTTTAAATTTTAATTTTTTTTTGCCCAAAAACATGACTGCTTTAGGTTCATTGCATGTTCAGGAATTTTACCATGAGATGAACTACCAATAGAAATTTTAGTTATTACTTTAGGAACAGCTTTTTGTCCAGTACAATTAAATTTACTTGAATATTCACTTATTTCAATTAGCCTATTTAAATTAATCTGAAAACTTGATTAATATTTTACTGTCCAATTTAATACTCTACCAACAATCTTAGTTTACCCTGTAAATATTAGTGGAAAGGATTATTTGCATTCTTGAGTAGGCCCTGAGCATTCCTGATGCTAGGCTGGATTTAGGTATAGGGCAGCTGCTGTTGGCCAAGTCTCTTGTCTGTTACCTGGGTCCCAATCTGAGCCAGTGATCCCACTTCTAGGAATATATCCGAAGAAACTAGAAACACGAATCAGAAAGGATATATGCACCCCTATGTTCATAGCAGCACAATTCACCATAGTAAGATTTGGAAACAGCCTAAATGCTTATCAGCAGATGAGTGGATTAAAAAACTGTGGTATATCTACACAATGCAATACTACGCTGCGGTAAAAAAGAAGGAGTCCCTACCATTTGCAACAACATGGATGGAGATGGAGAATATTATGTTAAGTGAAATAAGCCAGGCAGAGAAAGATAAATATCACATGATCTCACTCATTTGTGGAATATAATGAATGGCATAGACTGATGAACAAGAACAGATCCAGAGGCTGAGAAATGTCGATCAGAACGTCATACCTCAGGTAAGGTAGGGGAGGGTGGGGGTAAGGTGGAGAGATCAACCAAGGGATTGTGTGCATGCATATGAACCTAATCAATGGACACAGACAACAAGGGGGCAGAGCATAAGTGGGGGCTGGGGGTTTATGGGGGAATAAGGACATATATGTAAAAAATAAAAATTAAAAAATATAATTATAAATAAAAATAAAATATTAAATCTAATCCATACTAGTGGTCACCATAATCTTAAGAGAAATTGTTTCATGTGACAAAGATTTTTAAATGAAACTGTAGCCTGAAAATTATTTTGGAAGGAAACAAAGAGAAGTTTCCTTCAAAAGTCTTAAGGATTGTAATTGAAAGTCAGTATATTTGGCCTCTTAAACTAAAGTAAGTAATTTGTGTTTTTGCCTCCCTGACAAAGTTTATATAAAGTTACAAAAAGAAATTGACAGCCAGTTTGAAATGGAATTTCCATGGCCTAGAGCAAAGAATATCCTTACATGATATTATTCTATAATGTCATTATAATTTTAGATATTTTACAACAGCATATTGTACAATTATCCCAAACAATCGTAAAAACTAATTCTTTGAATGTTTAGCAGCAATAATAATAATTTTAAAAAAAGGACATGGAAGGATTTAATCCCTTTCAGAAGGAATTAAGGCACTGGGAAGGCACTTGAGCATCCTATATTGGCCCCTCTTGCCTTTTGTGCAAACAGGGACCCTCTTCTCACAATCCAGTTGCCCTCAGCTGTTGCCTGAGCTTTCTGTTCATGCTGAGCTTGAAGCCTCGAGGTGACTGGTACCAAGGATTTGTCTCACGCCCAATTGTGTGAGCTGGGCCCTCACTGGAGAAGAAACCTAAGTTCCCCGAGATATGTGATCAGCGCTGGGACCCCGCCAGCAGACCAGGGGATCCCAAGGCAGGTGCTTGGTGAGGAGGCCATGGGGGCATAGGCTACCAAGGAGACAGAACTGAACCTCACATCACCCTGCTTGGCCCTGGAGGATGACTGGTTAGCCAGAGACGGGTAAGATTCCTCAGGGAAGGAACAACCTAAGACAGGCAGAGTTGCAGAGGGGTCATCGGGAGAGAACTTGGGGGTCAACAGAGGTGGGACGCAGACCCTCACCCCCCCAACCCTGAAGGGAACTCAACCCTCACCCCTTCTGAGGGAGGTCTCCTGCCCCCATGGCTGCTTTGCTTCCCTCGCCCAGCTCAGATTGGGATACAGGTGACAGACAGAGACTTGGCCCAGCTCCCTACTGCTTTCTTACTCCAATCTCATTCCACTTTACAAAACCTAGGTAATAATAAAAGTAATAAATAGACTAGAATATATAGAAACAATAAATTTTATGAACCTAACAATATAACCTTAATAGAAAGAAATGACAAAAAATTATTGACACACCTTCCACAGTCATCATGGGAAAGTTTAGTACACATGTCTTAGAATCTTATAAAGCTAACGACAAAGAAATGTTAATACAATTACAGATTTTATAACATAATAAACAACCTTAAACTATTAATATCATTTGTTTTTAACCCTGTACCCTTGTAAAATACATACATTTTCTTCTTTCTAATACAGCTGGAGCATTGATAAAAACTATCAATGTATTTGGCTTGGCAGAAGGTTGCTAGTTTTCTCCTAACTAAATTCCCATTCCTCTGGATACATTGCTAGATTACCTTTCACAGTCTTACCTATAGTTAGGTGAGGCTATGTTACTGAATTCTGACCAACAGAATGTGAATATAGGAAGTTATATAGCTGTTTCCAGGTCTGGCATACATAAACTTAAAAGAACAATCTTCCAGCCTGTTCCTTCCTTGTCCAATGGCAATGTCAATATCCAGAAATATCTGAGAATATCAAAGATGCCTTTGATTTGGCGCATCAATTTTTTATTTTATAAAGCTTTCAATTGAAAGCCTATTTCATTAAGCTTTCATTGAGATTTTAGGATCAGCATTACATACTAATTATGTTACACAAAGGCCAAAAAGAAAATTTCAACAAACTCCTAATATATTATATTATAAAGAATCATTTTTAGATTATGGGCAATAAAGTTAAAAACTAACAAGTGATAAAAATATTGTGTGTATTTAAATAGTAAAAATCATGTTTCTACATAATTTATGGTTTAAAAATGAGAGGACAAAGCCTTCAGGCTTTCCCTTTGTGTGGCTGTGGTCTCTACACGGAGCTCTGAGAGCATGCTGGGGTTCCTCTCACAAAGACCTATTCCCCACAGTCTTGGTGAAAGTATGTCTTCTGGACCCTCCTACTGTGGTTTGAGGGAACCAGTTTTCCTGGGGGTGGAAAGACCTCATCAACCAACAGACTCATCAAGATTTAAGGGCTCAATGTCCCAGCTTCATCAGGGTGTCCTTACACATCCCCATTCCAATTTACAGGATCCATTCTTTCCTAATTAATGCCCTCACTTCAACAGCAGAAACCTTATAAGGCTGGTAATTCAACTTGTATTGTAATTCAGCCAATGGCAGAATGAGGTGTTTGATTTTCAGCAATTTCATTCCTGCAACTATAGGAAATAAGGCTTTTCTTCCATGAGAAACTTGGCTTGAGCTGAGAATTTGAATCCCTGAGCTCATCCTTTTCTTTCACTACTTTGTCCAGCAACATAGGAGTGATCAATCAACATCAATATATTCCCTAGTATTTGAAAAAATGTTTTAAAGTATCATATATAGAACCACCTAACTTCTTGCTTTTTATAAGTAGCTCATTAGGAAAATCTAATGCAGATATTTTACATATCTCTATAAATAGTTCACACCATGGACTATCAGTGCTGTCTGTACTACTAGAAATAGCCATCAGCATCTTTACATTTAATCAGATTGCAGAGCCAAGTCCAGAAATCCCAAAACCAATTCAGAAAACTCATCCTTATAATTCTGTTACTCTAGAACTACTTCCAGTGCCAAAACCTGTATTAGCCAGGGTTCTTTAAAGAAGCAAAGCCAATAGGTTATGTAGACACAGATATGTAAGAGGAGATATGTTATGGAAATTGAATCACTCTCTTATAGAGGCAGAGATATGCTACAACATGAAGTTTGGGAGCTAGAAAACCAGGAAAGCCAGTGATATAATCCAGTCAGACTCCAAAGGCAGCCAGCAATAATGTTATTAAAAACCTATAATACTAAGGTTTTCAATGTTAAATTCCAATCTGTTCCACATAGTCTTACTCTTTTGAAAAGTTTTATTTGAGATTCTGACTTTGGGTTGAATTCCCATCAACTTTATACTATGATCCTTCAATCTGCACATTTTACTGCAATTGTTTTATAATATGAATCCAAAATGTAGCCTGTATTGTTTCTGGAATCACCATTATGAGGAGGGGCTGGTTGTTATGTGTTTTTAGTGTTTTATAATACAATACAATGAGAATGATCTAATTAAATTGTGTTCATCTACTAGGAAAAGTCTTGTGGTACTTCTGTTTCTAAATGTAAACATGATACAAAATCAATTGCTTACAATCCTAATTTAAGCTTGAGCTAACAGTTCACATAAAAAATAGATATGTAAAAATGTTTTTCCAACAAGCAAAAACTCATTTATAGCAATAATGAAACAATACAAATAATTTTATTAAACAATTATATACTAAGAGCTAACACATACTACAATGTCCCAATGTCAACTCTGCATGTCAACGCTGCACAAAGTTTAGTCCTAACATTTCCCGAGGTATACGAGTTAGTAGAGGAACATACTTCACAGATAGTCTGAGACTTTGGCACAGATGAAACAGAATTTTAAGACCCCATCATTCTTGGGGTTACTTTATTAAGAATTAGTATTTTCCAAGGCTGTTTTTTGTTTGTTTTCAGGCTAAAGAGGTGAGGTTTTAGTTAGCTTTTTTATTTACTGGATGAATTTAATAATTCATTTTATCTAGAGATAATATTAAAAGGTGTTAGTTAATCTAACTAAAGAATTAAAAACGTAAGTTATTGGAACACAAAAAAATAAAAGCTAACTAGCAGGATAAAACAACATCTGGGTTAACACTGGAAGCTTCTTAATTTCCAATTGTTAAAGGTCTTTCTAGCTTTACTCCCTTTCTTTCTGACTCAAAGAGAGGTTGTATCTTCTTCCATCTGAGGCAAATGCTTTCTTTGTGACTTACATTTTCTGACCTGCAGCCTCTTCTAGAACATTCTTTCATCATTTATCTGCCATCATCTATCTACCTACTCTTTCTCAATACTGTGTCTTCAGCCTCAGTGTTTTCTCTTTGTTGTTGTTTTAATCCTCACCAGAGGATATTTTCCCAGTGATTTTCAGAGAGAGTGGAAGAGAGAGGGAAAAACAGAGATAAATATTGATGTGAAAGAAACACATTGATTGGTATCTCTGTACTACTAGAAGTAGTTATTAGCCGGGGAGTAGCTTGCAACCCAGGTACATGACCTTGACCAGAATCGAACAGGGAACCCTTCGGTCCCCGGGCCAATCTCTATCCACTGAGTCAAACTTGCGAGGGCCAGTCTCAGTGTTGATCACTACAAATTAAAGCCTCTTTTCCTCATCCTGTACCATTTCTAATCCTGTACCCTCCATGCCAAACTTATGAAAAGATAATTCAGTTTCCCATGTCTATTTATTCACTTTTTTCTCTCCCCCCAATTCACAATTTTCATTCTGCTCCTCACCACCATAAGGTAGTCAGCAACCTCTTAGTTGTGATTCAAAGAGTTCTCTTTATTCCCCATGTTACTTGTCAATTCTGAGACTTGTCCCTCCTTAAAGCATCCCACTAGTACTAGGCAGGTTTCATTTTTATTGTTAAGATTTTG
Organism: Corynorhinus townsendii; assembly: GCA_026230045.1. Taxonomy (NCBI): domain Eukaryota; kingdom Metazoa; phylum Chordata; class Mammalia; order Chiroptera; family Vespertilionidae; genus Corynorhinus; species Corynorhinus townsendii. The sequence continues at coordinate 111,751,073 of JAPDVU010000005.1, forward strand.
TTCCACGTCTTTCTCCTCTGCCTACTAATTTATATGTTGAGCACCAGAGAATTCACTTCAAATATTTTCTTAATTTACACTTGGTAGAAGCCAGCCATGCATGTGATTTCAACTATCACCTAAATAAGTTTATCTCCATGTTTTCAGTTTTTTGTGTACGCTAGTCCCCAAATCCTTGACCTCTACTTCTGAATACATACTAGATATATCCATCTACACAAAATACCAACTTGAAACTTAGCATGCCTGAAACCGAACTCATTATCTTAAACTGTTTCTGCTTCTATAAAATTTACCCTAATCCAGAATGTCTTTCAGGCCTCATGAAGAAAATATGTATTAAATGTAGATTATGGACAAGGCACTTTGCTAAGCATTTTCATAATTATCTTTCTACAAATTTCACAAAATTATTTTAAGTCATTTTTTAATAGATTAAAAAACTGAGGCTCCGTGAGTTTAAATAACTTCTTCCAAGTGGTTACTAGGGAAATGGTGGAGCCAGAATTCAAACAATAAATCTTAAGATTTTCTACTACCTAGCACTGGGACTGTGGACACCATAAATTACTCACAAGGTAGAAAACCTCAATTTATTCTGGAATCCTCTCTCTCTCTTTCATCTATCCTAGCCAGTCCCTCTTCAATTAGCATTGATTTTCACTCCTAAATATCTCTAAATCTACTGGCTACTGTCACAGTCACAGCCCTTCTCTTCTCTCTCAGTCTAGCCTCTCCAGGAGCCAAATCCATCCTTCTTGTTTACATTCACATGATCAGTCTAGAAACACAAATAGACTTCAAACTTCTAATTAAAATACTCCAATGGCTCCTCCACTTCTAAAAGAGAAGTATAAACTCTTTCATACAACACTTTGTACACCTTAAATTTTACCATCATGTTCTCTATATAATCTCACCTTTGGCCAATTGCCTTCAAGTCTCCTAAGTTTTGTGAAACATACTGGGCTTTTTCTTACTCCTACCATTCTTTGTTATATTCTTCCCTATCTTAATTGCCTAGTAATCTTTCTCAGCCTTCAAAACCCACATCTGAAGTAATCTCAACTCATAAAGCCTTTCTTAAGATGGTCATATAGAATTAATCACCCACAATCTTCAGGATCCATCACAATTCATTAGCTACTGTAGAGCACTTTTCACAGAAGACTGTTATTACTAGTTTGCATGTCTCTTTCCTAAACATAAACTCCTCAGGGACCGGGACTGTACCTTGCTTATCCTTCCATTCCCAATATCTGGCAGCATGTCACCAAACTATGTCTCAGCTTAAATATCACTTACTTTAGAAAGAGTTCCTGAACTCCCATATTATGTTAGCATTTCAAACTACACTGAACCATTGTCCATTCTTTTTTGGCTTTGTAGGAATTGGGAATAGCATATAACTATAAATTAATGTCTGATTCCAAGAGGTCAGAAATCATGTCCGCTATTTGTTCAAAGAGCTTGTTGCAATACCTGGCACAAAATAATGACTATTAGTTGGATGAAAGTATGAATATGTAAATGAAAGCATTGATGAATACTGTTACTGTATTTGAAACTGAGTATACCCTGAATATTCTTAATACTACCACCCAGACTTTGTCTGCCATACTGTCTACCTTCGCTTTAGCCCTCATCTTTAAAATCCTTTGCAGCTCCATGACCAGCACTTCCATGAAACAATGGCTCCTTAACATTACTGGATGCTAACACATTCCATAAAGTTCAGTTGAGACTTAGAACAAGTACTAAATTTCTGGATTAAGAGCACTGGTTCTCAGTGTGAAACCTCATTCATGGGCATCTATGAGAAGTCCTCAGGACCTCCATTTGTACTGCAGGGGAGCTTGGTTAACAATTTGCCACCAGCCTACCTTATTGCCAATTGAGTTCGAAACCTGAAAACACACACACACACACACACACACACACACACACACACACACACAAAACACACAAAAACAAAAACAAAAACACACCAAACTTCCTAAGAGTTCTCAGAACTTTGAGCATTGATCTAAATCCAGAAGTTATCTCAGAGATCAGAAATTGATGCCAGAGAATGCAAGGAAATATCTGAAGAATAGAGAGGGCACCACACTCCATTTTATCTCAAAGAGCATGCCCACCTCGAGGTCTTTGGTCTGCATCCCTAGATGTAGCATTCCTAAAACTGCCAAGTGATTTTATACTTGCAGGCACATCGTCCTCTTAAAGATGCAACAAATACAAGCTCCTTCCAACCCAATGACAGCATCGGCAGGTAGGCATGTCTGCCTAGCATCCACTTTAGACTCTTATAGGGCTTTCTCTGAGGCATTCTATCCAAAGGCTTCAGTCTTTACCAAGCAAGGCTTTATCAATCCACCTCATGAAGAGGCCATTCCTGACTTCAGCGGAACATACTAAAAAGCACAGGCTTTTCAGGATTCAGAATTCATGTTTTCTGTCATCCACAGTGTCTTTATCTTACTAACAATGTCAAAAATGTTCAACAAGATATTCTAGTGAATCAAACACTTCCTGGGTTTATCTTTGGCACTTTGGAAATCTATGTGAATACTTTCAAGTCAACGAGACATCATTTATTGAGTTGCTACTCTAACTGATAACCTCAGACTGGGCTATGAAAACAGTCCAAAGAAAGTTCAAAGAAAAGGGTGAAAGGATTAAACCCAGACTCTGTGATACAGTGCTTATTAAAACATACAAACCCTGCTGAAAACCAACTGTATCTCCTTGAAAGGAAATGCAAGAAAAACTTACAGTCATTATTTCTGGGTGGTATAGGTTACAAGTGATTATTTTCTCTTTTTTGTTTGTTGGTGTTTTTTGATTTTTCTACAGTAAACTTGTATCTTCTGTGGAAAGAAAGGCGATTGACTTCAATATGTGGGCAAAATTTGTTCCAAACTGTCCAAGGGATTAATTTAATCCAAGAGGTTTTACATAACAAAGTAGCCCAAATTACTGTTTCATTCGATTTTCACTCTTGGTAATGAACTTAGGTTTAATATTCTTTTTCCTGTCCTATAATCCTGGTATCTTTTGTTTTAAAGGCTTATTGTGGTAAAATTCTTTCAATGCCTCTATGCTATGCACTCAGTACCAAGTGGGAGGCTAACACAGATGGAAATGCAGTAACATTAAAAAAATAAAACATATAATTCAAGTCATTTATATTTACTTATATTTCATTATATTTAATTATTAATGCAATTAAAATGATTAAGCAACTACGTATTTGTCTTTGATTATGAGGTACAAAAAGCTGAAAAGTCATTCTCCATCCTGTGCCCTTAAACCATTTAAAGTATTACATGCTACCCATCTACCAACACAGTAGGTCAGCTTAGGACCTGCTTTGCTTTGATTTGCCCCCTCCTCTTACTATCTCACTCTTGTCACCATAACCCATTTATGATCTTGGTATCTCAAGGATATTTCCATGTGTTTTCCTTTTTAGTTCAGACAACACTGTCCAATAGAATCATAATGTAAAAAACAAATAGAATTTTAAATTTCCTACTAGTCATATTAAGAAAGAAATTTTAAAGGTGAAATTAATTTTAAAAATAAATTTCAATCTAAATATCCAAATTAAGTATCATTATAATGTGTAATCTATACAAAATATTAGTAAGTTATTTATTAGTTTACATATTAAATCTCAAAATCTGGCTTGTTTTTTGTATTTTTAGCATATCTCAATTTGAAATTTGATTGGAAATACTTGATCTGCATTTATATGTCATAAAATGGATAAATGAAAATCTAAGTCCAAAGTTGTCCCAAACATGCTTAAAAGTTTTCCAATCACTGCATCTAGTATCAGTTTTTAAATGTACTTTAATTAAAGTTAAATAAAATTAAAAATTCAGTTTCTCAGTCATACTAGCTATATTCCAAGTGCTCAATAGCTACAGGAGGCAAGTGGCTGCCATACCAGACAGCAGGCAACACAAGTTTAGAATCCACAACTGTTTCTGCGTCAAACTTTCAAAAGTTGTACATTTTTTCCAAGGCCCTTGGGATTAACCCTCATCTTTGGCCAACACACACACATGGTGGCTCTTACAGACACCTTCCACAGGTGACATATTCAGATAGTAATCACCCCCAATACACTCCCAAAAATACACTTCAGAACACATCTCCATCTGATTGTGGCTCCTGGCAGATGAAGGCTCCCTGTCGCAGGGAACAACTACTGCACTCTGACATAATATGGAGATAATTCTTGAAGAGGCACAGTTTTTTCAAAATATAAATGAAGGACTAAGCTTAGAAAATGCAAATGAAAACATAAATGGCTTACTTTGGGAATATATGTAAACGTTTTCAGGCAATAAAGATTGATTTATTAAGTTATCAACCCAAAGGCAGACTACTGTAGTGCCCCAGAGCAATAAATCCTGAGAGGCATCCATTGTGTTGCTCTTGCTTATGAACAAATTTGGGGCTTTTCCCCCTTAGTTGATCCCATTGTTCACAAAGATAAACCTTTTAAGAAAGAAGATGGTTTATATGGCCTTTTTGTGAGAGGAGGGGTACTGTTCTGTTTTCTCTGGTTTTTGTAGCAAAGGACAGAAAGCTTGGGCAAAGATTCTTGTGTAATTGATTTGCATCGATTCCATTTAAAATTCTTCAGTGAGAAAAAAATTCCAGGAATTGTCAGGCTGTCTGGAGGAAGTTTCCTTTGCAATCACACTATCTATCCTAATGTGGTTGCAGGGATCAGAGGCAGTATCTACACTTCAGGTAAGAAATGTGTAACTAAATGGACATTTTGTTTTAGATTTTAGAATGTTCTCTTTCTACACATACACAATTATAATTTATTTTTCTTGTGCCTTTTCTAATAAATAATGTATTTTGAATTATATTCTTTACATACAACCATTTATAGACAACTTAAACAAATTTTATGGCAAGAATGTGAGCCATTTTAATGTAGCCCTGAGGAGATCAAGATTATTTGTTCAGAATTTTATTTTCTTTATCTAAGGTTTATTTCATTAATCTGATAGAACAGCACTATATAATAGATATATAATGCAAACCATAAATGTGAATCACATATAATTTAAAATGTTCTAGTCTCCATATTAAAAAATATTTTTAAAAAGCCCAGCCAGTATGGCTCAGTGGTTGAGTGTCAACCTAGGAACCAAGAGGATCAATTCCCCCATCAGGGCACCTGCCTGGGTTTGGAGCTCGATCCCAGGAGGGGGCATGCAGGAGGCAGCCGATTGATGACGTTTCTCTCTCATCCATCTCTCTATCTCTCTATCCCTCCCCCTTCCTTTCTCTCTAAAAATCAATAAAAACATATTTTAAAACAACATAAAAAAGAAACAGGTATAATCGATACATCATTCCATTACCTTAAATAGACAAGTGCTATTATCTATTTTTCTTAAGCAGACACTGAAATCCAGTGTGTATTTTATACCTAAAGCCCCTATGAATTCATAACTAGACACATTTCAAGTACTCAATAGCCACATGTTGCTAGTGAGTGCACTACTGAAGAGTACAGATGGAGAATATGTGCACAGTGAAACTTCAATGTAAGCTGCTGAATATGTTACTTTGTCAAGCAAGCTGGAAACACAGAAGTAGGTCAAAATTATGTTTAGTAATCAGTTAAATGTCAACTTTTCATATTGACTAAAACAAAATGAAAAGAAATCTATCATTATTTTCTGTAAAAAGTATTACCTGCCTACGAATGCAGCACTTCTGTTCTTCCCTATCAGCAAATTTTCAGGTGAGGCTCACTATATCCAGAGCACCACAGTTAAATAAGCCAGGTCGTGGTGTAAACTGGTTCCTGAAATTAGTTCACATAATTACCTGTCAGTGGAATATGTTATTGGTGTTTTTCCCAAAACATTTTTTTTTAATTTAACATCTTCAGAGCTCCCTTAGAAAATGGAATGAAGTATTGGAATGACCACTTTGAGTGAAAAATGTTCATTTCTATCTCACCCTTTCTTCCATTGAAATGCATGATTTTTTCCCCAGTGTTAAAAATCTACAGCATTGATCTCTGTGAAATAAAGAATTGCCTTATTTTACAGCACAGTTCGGTGAGACACTGGATATGCTGGAGACATATTTACAAAAAGAATATATCCACAAGCTATTATATTGTCATACATTGGTGCACTGGTCTGCCTATGTAATACTTTTCTCCATGTTCAATGGTGCATATCAAGTTAACAACCACAATTTATTATCTAATGGATTCTGTGATTAATAGGATAGCTCATATTTTAATCAGTCATAGATTTCTTTTCAATGAGGTCTACTTGCCCTAAGCACAATATAGTTGTAGAGTCTTAACTTTTCACAATAGTCTTTCTTCTGCTTTCCTCTCTATTTTTAACAAAAGAGATTTCATGTGAGTGCTGTTAATAAGTTTAATAATTTTTGATACTATTAATAATTTTGGGGGTACTTCTAAATTTTAAAAAAACTATTTGATTAGCTCTGCAAGAGTGAGTTGGATTTGGAGTTAGCAATAAATATTGTAAATACTAGAGGCCTGGTGCACAACATTCATGCACTCAGGGGAGGGGGTGGTTCCTCAGCCCGGCCTGCACCCTTTAGCAGTCCAGGAACCCTCGGGGTATGTCTGACTGATAGCTTGGGCCCGCTCCCCACGGGGAGCGGGCCTAAGCCGGCAGTCAGACATCCATAGTGCTGCTGCAGAGGTAGGAGAGGGTCCTGCCACCGCCGCTGCACTCACTGGGCCTTTAGCCCGATATTTGGCTGAGCGGTGCTCCCCCTGTGGGAGTGCACTGGTCACCAGTGGGAAGCTCCTGCATTGAGCATCTGCCCCCTGGTGGTCAGTGCACGTCATAGCAACCGGTCATTCTGCCATTCGGACAATTTGCATATTACCCTTTTATTATATAGGATAATAACAATAGTTTATTGATTGCCTTCCACTATGTCAGAGTATATCATTTTTCTTCTTACCACCAGAGCAACTTTTTCCTAGTTGAGTTTGCTGATCACAATTTATCTTATATCATAGTAAGTTAGAAATAGCCACTCTATCTTATGCTTCATTATAAGCTATTTAATAAAAGGGATGATGTTATATTCACTTTCCTATTTTACAAATCCAGCAGATTAACTTGCATAGCATAGATGCTTCATAAAAATATGTGGACTTGCCCTAGCCAGTTTTGCTCAGTGGTTAGATCATTGGCCCTCTGACTGAAGGGCCACCGGTTAGATTCCTGTCAAGGGCATGTACCTTGGTTGCAGGCTCTATCCCTGGCCCAGGTCAGGGCATATGTGAGAGACAACCAAATGATGTGTCTCCATCATATCGATGTTTCTCTTTGTCTCTCCTATTCCCTTCTACTCTCTCTAAAAATCAATGGGGAAAAATATCCTCGGGTATATATATATATATATATATATATATATATATATATATATATATCTGTAAGGCTGTGACCTCACTATTAATCTAACAAATGAGTTAACCAGTCCATACCAAAACATGAAGTCACAATAGCTATATTAGCTATTATATATTACTAGAGGCCTGGTGCACAAAATTCTTGCACAAGGGGGGGGTGCCTATCCCTCAGCCCAGCCTGCACCCTCTCCAATCAGGGATCCCTCTCACAATCCAGGACTGCTGGCTCCCAACTGCTTGCCTGCCTGCCTTCCTGATTGCCCTTAACCACTTCCGCCTGCCAGCCTGATTGATGACTAACTGCTCCCTTGCCAGCCTTATTGCCCCTAACTGCCCTCCCCTGCAGGTCTAGTCACCCCTAACTGTTCTCCCCTGCAGGCCCGGTTGCCCCAACTTCCCTCCTCTGCCAGCCTGGTCACCCCTAACTGCCCTCCCCTGCAGACTTGATTGCCCCCAACTGCCCTCCCTTGCAAGCCTTGTCCCTCCAAACTGCCCTCCCCTGCTGGCCATCTTATGGTGGCCAACCTGTATCCACATGGGGGCAGCAATCTTGTGTGTTGGAGTGATGGTCAATTTGCATATTACTCTTTTATTAGATAGGATAGAGGCCTGGTGCACGGGTGGGGGCCAGCTGGTTTGCCTTGAAGGGTGTCCCGGATCAGGGTGGGGGTTCCCTTGGTGCGTGAAGTGGCCTGGGCAAGGGACCTGTGGTGGTTTGCAGGCTGGTCACACCCCCTGGCGACCCAAGCGGAGGCCCTGGTATCTGGGATTTATTTATCTTCTATAATTGAAACTTTGTAGCCTTGAGCGAAGGCCAGGGCCGGTCAGGCAGGAGGGAAGCTTGGCTTCTTCCATCGCCAGGTACAACCCAAGCCTCCTGCTTGCTCTAGCTCTGTGGCCACCGCCATCTTGGTTGGGTTAATCTGTATACTCGCTCTGATTGGCTGGTGGGTGTAGCGTAGTGATGGTCAATTTGCATGTTTCTTGTTTATTAGTGTAGATACTATAGTAGGAATATCCAGTGATTACTCTGTCCTAGGCATTATATACATTAGCGGCAGTTTTAAATATCCTGTAATCTTTTAATTATCCTAGAGGGATAATTAAACCTATGAAATAGGCACTATGAATATCTTTGTTGCAAAAAAAAACCAGGACAATTGAGTTTTGAGGGGTGTGGGGGAAAGGCACTTGTTTCAGAACAGAGTGACTGAGTCAGGGTGTCTGCGAATTAGAGTTCTTAACCACTGAACAACAACATTGCTTTTGAGGTCTCAGGTTCTGGGAATCTTAGGTAACAAGGCCTTTAAACAATGAAGTTCCTAATTCTGGGGATGCAGCCACTGAATGATGCATTAGATAAATTAGGAAAATACAAAATAAATGTCATAAGTATAGGAATGTTGAGGCTGAATTACTGAAATTATATATTTAAAAGTAACTCTGTTATTAGTGTTTGGTAACTCTGTCATTCTTTACTCTGTGTAGGTTTTATGTACCTACCATGACACATCCTAATTCTTTTTGAGGTTTTCATTCATTTTCCCTCCCAGATTCTGACATATTTGTGTATGACTGAAAAATGTTCTGATCTTTGAGAATGTATTCAAGTTAGTTGGTTTATAACTACAGTCAAATTTGGAATGGCCACTATTGATTTTTAAACTTGACTAGACAATTGAATTTTCTCAATGACCAGGGGCTATTAAGAGTTTATTGGATTAAAGTTGCTTGTTTCATTTTTGTTCTATTTTAAAAGAGCATTTGCTATAAACCTGCTACAACATCTGTTGAAACATATTCCTGAGGGAAACAACAAACAAATTAAACAAAACAAGTAAACACATACACACACACACACACACACACACACACACAAAGTACTACTCCTATACTTTCATTTTTATATATTTCTCAAACTGGTCTGAGAAATAGAAAATGTCCCCCTTTACTACAGTTGCATTTTAGTTACCTATATATAACTAAGTATACATTTTATATATGTGATAATATACATTAAACATAGCTTATATATTCAATATGCAGGGGTGGAAAACAGTAGGTTTACAGTTGTGAGTAACATTCTCTTGAGTTAATAAATCATAACCTGCATGTCTTTTTCCATGCAAATAACTAACTGTAAACTTAGTTTTGCCTACCCCTGTGTAATAATATAAAATAAATATAGCTTATATATTTAATATATAATAATACAAATAGTATTCAAAATACAAAACTACATCAGAAGATAGATTAAAAGTTAAGGATCACAGTAAAAGCTTTTCCTACACATCACAGTAAAGTCTGATGATCGTGTTGTAAGTCCCACTAGTTGTTCAAGGGATCCTAAAAACATGACTCTTTTAAATACCTTCATCTGGACTTGAAGGAAAAATTAGAACATCCATTTTCCACATCCATTTCCGTTGTCCCTCTGTGTCCTTAGCTAGTTCCAAATTGAGCAATGCAATTAAATTCGGAAATCAAAGAGGTTTTTGAAAAAATGCCTAAGTATTTTGGTTTCCTTTCCATAATGTAGATAGAAAATTGAATATGGAACATATTGGTAGCTCTCTGGTTTAATCAGTTTCCACAAACTGAATGGACAAGTGATTGTATGTAATCAAATAAGTATTTTCAAGTAAGTATAAACTAGTTTATTTGCCAAAGTTTAAATTTCTGTCCAATGGGGCTCTTAGATCAGTTAGCACTCACACTCGGAAGGGAAGGGAAAGGAAGGGAAGGGGAGGGGAGGGGAGGGAAGGGAGAAAGGAAGGAAGAGAGAGAGAGAGAGTGAGAGAGAGAGAGGGAGGGAGGGAGCGAGGGAGGAAGGGAGGGAGGAAGAAAGAAAGGGAGGAAAGGAAGAAGGGAGGGAGAGGGAGAAAGGAAGAAGGAAAGGAAGAGAAAAAGGAAGGAAGGAAGAAAGAAGGGAGGAAAGGATGGAAGATGGATGTATGATTTGTATTTCTGATTATAAAGTCCTGAAATCCCCCCTTAAGTAATGATGTGTTTAGTATGCAAGTGAAATGAGAGAGGAAGGATGATCAAAGGTCCAGAGAAAAAGTCGTGTTTTCTGAGAACAATTATTTTACCGAAATTGCCATCTTTGCATTCTGTGAAGGCCTTCAGCCGGCCTGTGAATGAGCCATGGCACATCTGCCTTATTTTCTATGTGATGTGAAGTGATCTCAGGTGCACTGCAATGTTAGCACTTGCGAAGCCCTATGTCCTGTACATTCAGAGTTTCATATGTTACAAGCTTTCTATTTATTTTTCTTCCCCACTGTTTATCCCTTTCATCAGGCATCACCAGCAACTTCAGTATAGAAGCATAAAGAATGGGCCTGGAGAGATTAACCAAAGAACTTAATATGCATATATGCATAACACATGGACACAGTCAATAGTGTGCTGAAGGCTTGGAGGGAGCCGTAGGGGCAGGGTGGAGGGGGTCAATGGGAGGAAAAGAGGGACAAGTAATACTTTCAACAATAAAGATCAATATTTTTACAAAAAGAGGGGAAAAAGAATTCCTGGAAAAATATATTCCACATATATGCATTTCAGTAGTCTTCCAGGAAGTACTTTATGCTCCCCTGACCGTCTCTTATTATACTGCCACTTGGAGGACGCCTCTACATGCTCTCTGCTAGGTACATCTTACATGCATAATCTTGAATCCCCACCAAAATTCCCTACCATGGAATTCAGAATGACTTCAATTGCACAACTGAGAACTAAGGCTCACACAGTTTAACTACTTCAATATTATGAAACTGATGAATGAGTTAAACTAAATTAACTGTGTCTCTAAATGTAAATAGAGGCACATCTTTTACCCCTTCATAATCAGAGACAGGACAAAAAAGGTGACCATTCTCATATCTAGATACTCTTCATTGTCTTAGAATAAGCCCCCTGCACTGGAGTGTTGGAATGTAACAATATTTAAAACACATTCCAGCATCACTCTGCAATTGATGACTTTAAAACATCTCAGAAACATAAAACCCACCCATATACAGTGTATGCTACCCCTTCTTCCATGCCAGACAATACAATTTGTTCCACTTCCTGAAGATTAAGTTAATTTGAATAGAGACAAAAAGGAATCCTGAAGAAGAAAAATAATGACCACCACAACAAACCAAGCCACTTAATCTGAATTCAGAGGTTCTGGCTAGTTCAAACAACTAATAAAGAACACAGGAAGAATACAATTTGCAGCAATTTTGTAAAAGAAGAGAAAACCTTCCCTTATAAATAGCTCTGGCTTCCTATCTAGCCAAGCAAGCAGTGAGTCAGAGGCAGATAATAATGTGATTACTCGGGTAATGATATGCATTAGATACATTATGGGAAACAATAATGCTCTCCACTGTCTGCCGTCAGTCCAGTTATTGATTTTCCTTAATGTTAAAAGTGTTACTCTAAAACTGAAAAGAGATATCCTTTATTTATTCTCTTTCCCTTTCAGTTCCCAAGTCCATAGATCCTTTGATGCAGAGTAGTATACCAAGATAATGAAGTAATATATATCTAATCTGACACCTACTGGGCCAGGCTAATGTTTCAGATAAAACTGCTAGGGTACCGCTGCTTGTGGGAAAAGCAATGTATGATAAGAAAACAAATCTGAACTTCCCTTCCATTTTTGTTTGGTCTTGTTCTCGAAAGCAATCTTACAGACCAAGCATATTTTCCTTTCAAATCATAATAGTAACATATTGATTAGTACACTGATTAGATCCAGCTGATGGATGTTACATTAAAATGTTCTCTTCAGAACATATGTTTCATCTCTTTAGGCTTTTCAATACATTATCATTGTATAGAAAACAGGTATGTACGCACCTGCATATATTTCCCTTCTTCCATCTTCTGAAACTCTAGCTTAAATCACTTTCTTCCACACACAACACACACCCATCCTTATCGTAACTTGCCCTCATTCTACACTTTACTCCTCCTTTTAATTAACACTCAGTACCTGGAGATGCAAACTTCTAATGAACATCAGAGCAAGCATCTCATTAAATACAGGGCAGTATGGCAAAACCTGACTTTCCTTTTCATTTCACAAAATAGAGGAGTTTTTTTTTTAAACTTTACTAAATGCTAAACACACTGTCCTTATCAAGTGAATAATTAAGTAAAAGAATAGACTCATGTCAAAAGTTTCTTGTTTGACTGATCTGTTCCAACAGAAAAATCAAGCTATGTATTTGTTGTACCAATCCTTTGCGCCAGATGCCTGACACTAATTTCCTTCATATTCTAATGTCCCCACCATTTTTTTTTAACTCTAGAGAATAAAGAGCATTTCTTCTTGTCATTTTCACTTGGCCAATTTAATTTAAACTGGCCCCAGAGGATCTGAAACAGCATGTCCAAAGCACAGACCTAAGATCAGTAACATAGGAACTAAAAGCATCTCCGTACCTTCTCCAGTTTAATCAATGGAAATCATATGTGCATTTCTAATGACCCTGTCCATACATTTTAAGAGTGGAGAGATAAAACTAACAGATAATTCAACTTTGTCAATGTACCTAAAATAAGGTCTTTTCGGGGTCTCTTAAAATTAACTATTAACAATGAGAAAATTGCTTAATTGATCTTTCCATGTAACCAACTTTTCATTTAGCTTATTTCTTGTTTAGCCTAATGCAATTTAGGTAAATAGAATAAAATATTTTGCACAGGTATAAGAAAATAAACAACAATAGGACTTAATTATTCCATTTTACTAAATGGCTCTAGGCCCAGTTATGATTACTTCTTCCAATTTTTTAATAAAGAGACTTGAAGTATAAGCATGAGAAATCATTCTTTTTCTCAGTTCACGAAGACCACTATTTTCCCCTTTCTACCCATAAGCCTCTGTGAGAGACTAATTCAGATATCTTGTCATTTAAATGGTTTTCTATACAGAATCTTTTTTTTTGTCTTCCCTCTCACTTCACACTTGAAAGTTCTCTTCAAAAAAGCTTTCTGAGACCTCTCATTTATGTACCTAAAATGGCCCAAAAGGCTTGACTATAAGAAGCATTTTCCATCTAAGAGTTTCCTGAACATTTGCCAAACCTTGTACTACAGACATTAGAAGGCCTTTAAGGTATTGCCAGAGGCCTATGAGTCGGTGTGCTTATCAAAGGTTGTCTGTATCCAAAATATAGATTATGCCCTACACATATATATTCTAATAATTTAAAATGATGCATAAGTGTACAAAGTAGAAATGAATTTCAAAACACCATTAAAATAACAGTAGTAGCATAATGCTCTTGCTAAGTGAAATAAGCCAGGTAGAGAAAGATAAATATCACATGATCTCACTCATTTGTGGAATATAATGAACAACATAAACTGCTGAACAAAAATAGATCCAGAGACAGAGAAACATCAATCAGAAGGTCAAACCTCAGAGGGAAGGTAGGGGAGGGTGGGAGTAAGGGGGAGAGATCAACCAAAGGACTTATATGCATGCATGTAAGTCTAATCAATGGACACAGACAACAGGGAGGTGGGGGCATAATGAGAGGTGGGGGGTAATGGGGAAATAGGGACACATATGTAATGCCTTAATCAATAAAGAAATTTAAAAAATAACAGTAGTAATTGGTCCTAGTTTTTCCTTTGCTGAAAAAATTTTTATTATAAAGTCTTAATTTTAGGGAATTATGCTCTCAAGTTGTAATAGATCTCGATAAAAAGTGGTAACTATAAAACTTCCAGAATGGTAACATATCCAAGTGAATTGTTGTGGTTCTTTTTTAACTTATTCCTCCTTCATGCTTAAAGTTCTCATAAAAACTAACCTAACCACATGTCATTTCCATCTAACAAACTATAGGATGGTTTTGTCCAAAATAGCTATTCATTATTTCCTTTGTGAATTTGATGATTATAAATATATCTTGTATTAAGAAGACTTTTATATCATTAACATTTATTTTACATACTTTCATTGTATTGGATTTTTAGCTTAGGTTTCTTAGTCTGTAAAATGGGAATACTAATAATACCCATTTATCAGCTTGATATGAGGCTTGGCATGCAAATTACTTGCAGCAATGTGTTCATTCCCAGCTGCAGGTGCTCATAAATAATGGTTTCCTCCGCTTCCAACCACTGAGAGAAAAATAAAATTTATATCAGTGCTTACTTACAAGTGATTAAAGTAAAATGCAGAAATAACTGACAGACTTTCCATGTTAATACGGCGAGGAAGAACTGGAACCCAGATATGCTGCTCCTAGACTAATCTATTCAGTCATTTATATGCATATGCTATAGCTTCTGGGGTGTGTGTCCATAACAAGTAAGATCAAGTTCCTGCTCTCCTGGAGGTTGTATTTTCATGGAAACAGCATGAAGAGTCAATAGGTCATGTGACAGTAAAGTGGAATAAAGCAGGCTGGAGAGATAAAAACGGGAGTAGCTGAGAATGGTAGGTCATGTTACCTTGGATCACATTGAGAAGGTTCTGCAATGGAGTCACATTGGGCAGGGCCATGAAGGAGGGAGGGCGGGAGGCATGTAGGTATCTGAAGTTCACTCCAAGGATTACTGGTGTGTTCTAGAGATAGCAAGGCCGCCTGTGGGTCCAGAGGAGGTTGAGGCAGGAAGAGAGATCAGAACAGTCAGGTTAGAGAGCTGATAGAATGCCCGGCAGCCCATTTTTCCTTATTGCATTGCTGTCCTTAGTTTTTACTTCATGGTACAGGAACTCGTAGAGCTCTGCTCCTCTTCTCTTCCACCCTCCCATTACTTAGAAAGCTCCAAAAATAATAATGCAAAACTGGAGGTTATAATGCTTCTCCAAATTTACTACTTGCCGAGCATCAAGTGAAGGTGTGGTGCTGTTAACCACATTTCATAGATGAGGAAATGGAGAAACTAAAGAACTGGCTGATTTTTCCAGGGACATAACACCAGAAAGCAATATGATTAGCTTTGAAACACTGTGCCAAGCAACCTGCATCCCACCATTCTACTTCTCAATGTGATCTTAGAATAAAAGTGCCATTTATATTTTTCTGTGACAACAGGAAGGCTTAGAAAAATGTCATATCTCAAAATCACTAAACGCAGTTAAGTGTACTGTATGTGAAATATTATGCTTCCTGCTGGTTCTGTTGGTTGGAGTGTCATTCCATGCACCAAAACGGTGTGGGCCGAGTTCCCAGTTCAGGGCACATGCCTGAGTTGTGGGTTCCATTTCCCATCAGGGCACATAAGAGAAACAACTCTCTCTCTCTCTCTCTCTCTCTCTCTCTCTCTCTCTCTCTCTCTCTCTCTCTCCTTCTCTCTCTCAAATCAGTACACATATCCTGGGTGAGATTTATAAAAAATTTATCTCATAATATAGATTATATGTGGTTCCTTTTTAAGAGAATATGATTCCTAATTTTGTATGTGGTCGGGGGAGAAATAAGTTCCATTAAAAATAAAACCTCCACTTGATTTTGATATATAATTTGTATAAATCACTTTTAAAAGCACATTTTACAGAACATCTCCAGTAACCTTGGCTACTATCACACATTTATGATTTATTGTTAATAGACATGGACCACCTAATAGCAAGGCAGCAAATATAATCTGTTCCTCGACTCTAACAAAGTTAGAAAATTTGGGTCAGATTCATAAATGAACAGCAACTTCTACAAATATTTTGTGGACATCCAGAAAACATTCAAGTTTTTTTCTTAGCAGAGTTAATCTACATGCTGTCCAGCCATCACACTTAATTAAATTTGTAAGGGTCACATCAGAGGTAAAGAATATTATCCATACAGGGAATGTAATAGGAATACTAATTCATTCAAAAGATCTCAGTTGCCCTTTCAGCTTCACCCTTTCTTATAGAAATTCTTATTGTCAGAATAAAAATATCAAGCTAAGCAGAGCTACTAACTCATACCCTTGTTTAAGTCCAATTTGAATGTCTCATAAAATCATCCATTACTATGAGCAATAAGTATTTATATTGAGGCTTCATCCATCTGTTCTCATTCAAATAAAGGAGGATATTGTTTGTATACAGAAAAAAATTATATCCCAAGGAAATGTGTCTTTGCCATTTGCTCACCACAATTATACTTAAGAGTATAGGAATTTTAATGTGCCTCATACCTACAGGGCATGAACCACTGAGTTAAATATCACAATTAGCAACTGTAAAAACACTTCTCAAAATTCGCTACCATACTCTGTAATTCCTCCAAGCTGGTTGTCCATTTATGGTACCTTCTTCCTGTAAACCTGCCACTACAGATAAGCTGGTTTTGATGTTTAAAGCTCAGGTTCTACC
Organism: Corynorhinus townsendii; assembly: GCA_026230045.1. Taxonomy (NCBI): domain Eukaryota; kingdom Metazoa; phylum Chordata; class Mammalia; order Chiroptera; family Vespertilionidae; genus Corynorhinus; species Corynorhinus townsendii. The sequence goes on from JAPDVU010000005.1 coordinate 111,767,845, forward strand.
ATGCACTAAGTTGACCACAGTTTTCTAGCAGACAGATGAAGCTCATGTATATCTTGAAATTGTCCTCCTTGCCAATAGAGTACTATATACTAGGATTCTAAACTGCTTGATTGCTTAAGCAGAAAGTCAATGAAAAAGAGCACAGAGACCTTTGAGAATGAGCAGACCTCAGTTAAAATTCTGACTCTTACTAGTCTGAAACAAAGCAGGTGAACTGTTTTATCTCACTTAGCCTCAGTTTCCTCAATGCTAACACACTGATAACATTCCCTACCTCATGTCATTGTTATTTGATAAGTATGATTATAACTATACTAGAGGCCCAATGCATGAAGATTTGTGGGAGAATGGGCCTTCCTTCCCCTGGCTGCCAGCACCTCCTTCGCTCTGCCCAGAGCTGCCTTTCCACCTTCCCATGCTGCCCAGTGGCCCAGAGTGGCTGGGGCGGTGCAGAACATCTGCGTTGTCACCATGGTGCAAGCATCCCACCCCACCCAGGCCGCTGGGTGCCTGTGTATGCAAATTAACCCGCCATCTTTGTTGGATTAATTTGCATACTCACTCTTGATTGGCTGTGGGTGTCGTGAAGGTATGGTCAATTTGCATCTTTTTCTTTTATTAATGTAGATGTAATTATTACTAGTATACTAGAAGCCTGATGCATGAAATTCGTACAAGAGTAGGTTTTCCTTCCCCAGGCTGCTGGCACTGTCTTCCCTCAAGCACCCGGGACCCGGGCTTCCCTCCAGCCCCACCTTTGTCCAGAAGGATATCCAGAATGACATCCGGAATGATGTTGGGTCTAATTAGCATATTACCCTTTTATTATTATAGATAATAATATATAAGGATTAGTGTGTGTGTTTGTGTGTGTGTGTGTGTGTGTGTGTGTGTGTGTGTGTGTGTTTGGTTGGTAGCTGATATTAAAAAAAGAAACACTGCTAGGAAAAAAGTTTTTCCTCATAAGCTTTGGGTAAAAAGAGTGACTATTTCATTATACTTGCAATCGTCATTTCAAAGCCCTGTCTCTAGTTTCTTAAGGCTCTGCTAGCTCCGTGATATAACTAGATGGAAATCATTCTACTGTGACCAAGTTACATCTCAATACCAAGCCCTCATTTTTCATGTCTCCTGCTTAAAAACAAACAGCCAGCTCCAGAGAAAGACATGCAGTTAACTGATATGAACCTAGACTAGAACAGTGACATTTTCAGAAATGAAATAAGCAATTCTCAAAGGATTCGCTTCTTAAATTTTTATCTGCAAAGAGCTTTCTAAAATCTTGCTCTTTGAGATATGACTTGATTTTATCTCCCAAGGCAGGTCAGCCATAAGCTGGCTGTGATACTGGTTTCATGGCAATTTGAGGGTCAATAATTACTTTCTTCTGAATTTCTCCCCTAATAGCTAAATTCTTTGCCTGTCACATGAATATCTGTGCTTAAGATCTTTGTATTCAGTGAGTCAAAATTCAGAAGCTATGGATTATATGAGTTAATAATTCACATGTCACAAAAACATTGAAAAAGAATGATATACGTATAAGATATAATCATGTTGCAACTTTATTTTTGTCTCCCACTTCCCATTTAAAATGTATTCAGTGGGGGAAACAAGTACCTTTACATTTTTTGGTAATAGATGATTCTACAATAGCTATGTTACAAAGCCTTGTCTTGCTTCAGTAGTTATATTTGGTAGCCTTCAGGGAGAGGGTACCGTTGACTCCTGTTCTCTTTCTCTGCTCAGCTATTCCACCTCTTGCTCAAGTCCACTGCTGCTTTTTAACTCCCTATCGCCAAAGAGTGTGGGAAAAGAGGTCAGAACAGCAGACAGGGAAGTGCCTACTTGCTTTCTCTCTGGGCCAGGCAGAAATGTCAGCATGCAGTGCCTTCAGGGAGCTCTTCAGTGCTTTGCTCGGCCTATGTGACTGCAGCCTCCTGGCCACTCCTCCAGGCTCAGCCCTAGCTCTCCAGGTGTTCACACTTCCACTTGCTATTGGAGTTCTTGACCTGAGTAGGAGGCCCTCCAAGCAGGATTAAACTTCTAGTCACATCATTCACTATCATGTTCAGTGCAACTGTGGTTACTCCCAGATGCAGCCTCCTACTTTCCCACATTGCCCAGCCAAATTATGCTTTCATGGTGTGCTCTTAACTCCTTGCTATAGGAAGAAATCTTTACCCCAGAGTCATGGAAACAGCCTCGTACATCTAATTTGATGATTTCACTTATTCCAGGACCTGACAATTTTGTTGTTTTGGTGCCTGAGCTCAAACTTTAATTTTATTTCATCACAGTTACACATGTAAAATATATGTGACATGTAGAATATGACACAATATCTGACACATACCATGTATTTATGTAATGGTAGTTCTCATTTATTATCATCACTACCATCAAGATAATATTCCTCACCTATGAAGAAGTATATCCTACTCACCATGTCTTAACAGCTCACGCATATAGGGATGTTTATACCAGCTTTGTCATAGTCAAAGCCTGGAAACTATCTAAATGTCCATTAAGAGGTAAACAAATTGTGGCATATTCCTACAATGCAATACTACTCAGCAATAAAAAATGAACTATGGATACATACAACACAGGTGAAATCTCAAAATAATTATGATGAATGATAAAAGCCATATTCAAAAATATTTCCAGCATGTCTGATTCCATTTATATACAATGCAATAAAATACAAACTAATCTGTAGAGACAGCAAAGTTATGTAGTTTCTTGGGGAAGGAGGCACTAGCAGGGAAGGAAGGGTGGTAAACATTACGAAAGGTATCGAGGAGCTTTTAGATTTGATGAAGGTGTTTATTATCTTGACTCTGGCAAGGGTTTTATTGGTGGATACATACTGAAAATATAAAACTGTACATTTCATATATGTTCAGTTTATTGCATGTCAATTATGCCCCAAGAAAGCTGTTTCTTATCAATGTAAACAGCACAAGAAAAGAGTGAGGCACCCACTACATGATACCAACACACTACCATGCTTTCATTAGAGTTTCTCAGACTGGTTTATAATCATTATATTTATAATGTTTAATAGCAAGCACCAGTAAGATTCAAACAATTCAATGATAACTTAAAAATAAAAGTTAAAAGCTATTATGTGTATTAAAAGAGGGGCTTTGATGAAATTATAACATGCACACATACAGATACACTCCCACCTGCCGACATACACAAACAGTAAAAGCATAGAAACATAAAATATGTGCTTGATGTTTGAAATTTAATAGCTCAAACAGTCCTTCAGATTCCTCCATTTGAAGGCAGGCTAGCCAACTCAGACTCAATTACTTCATTAGTAAAATAAGGACAATGCTACCTACATCAAGGATTTCAAGCCCCTAGACTCCTCCTTCCGGCCATTCTGAAAGTTCTGGCTCCATGCCTGCCTGCCCACCAAGTGAAAGCAGCAAGGGCAACACCATCTAGTATACCAGAGGTCAAGTTCCTATAAAACTTGTAATAATTTATGCAAAAGATTATGTACTTACTATTCAGGTGGATTGAAAAAAGTAAGCCTATGTTTTCTTTGAAGGGAAACTAGACAAATATTATTTAAAAATTGTAAATAATGGCCTGGTAACTCCACTGCTTAGCATAAAATTCAAAACAACTGACACCATGACATGCCAGACCTTAATGAAATAGTGGCTAGGCCAATCAAGAGACATGTGGAGTAATGCAAGGTGACTCAGAGTGAGAGAGAAACCTCAATTCCACATATCCTGTCAGATAAAATATCTCTTTAACAGGAAGATCATCTTTAATCAGAAGCCACCCTTTCAACAGGCCCTCTCTGATGTCTACTCTGAAATTATCCTGCTCTTCCCTCTCTGATATATCTTCATCCTTATCATTAACAATTTTATTTGCTTAGGTGGTTTATTATCTATTGACTCCTACTAAAATGTGAGCTCTATTGAAGGTGTGGGTTTCATGCATTCACTGTTGTTTTCCTGTCACCTACACCATCCTACAAATGAAAGCCCTCACTATTTGTGGAATTAGCAATGAATCATGATATTGAGAGCAACTCTGAGGGAGCTGATGGAGGAGCAATGAGTTTAGACTTGTGCTCACACACAGCTTTTTGAGTCTGGCTGCTGATTTAAAAAGAAAAATAAAATTCTGGCACTGTTGGCGATGCTGACCTCTGGGATGCTCTTCCCAAGAGTAACATGCATTTGCTCCTAGATTGAAACCATGTATTTCGCCAAGTCTTAATCCTAACTAACTCCAGCTCCTTTTCTTTGGGCTAACCTCAAACTCATGGCAGGAGCTCCCCAACAGACCTCCTTCTGAGTGTTGCCCATAGAATGGACTGTGGGCTTAATACCAAGTCAGCTTTTCATTAGTATCATTCTTTCATTCTTTGTAGCAAGATACTTGTGTCTTCTAATACTTAAAGACACTAAGCTCTGGGACTGGCAGTGGCTAACTGTAGGCATGGGGGTTGGGATTCCATTTTCCTTCACCGACCACTGGAAATGGTATTTTGATACTGTGACTTTCTGTAGACTTTGGATTTAAACTGCCTCATTCTTCATGCCAGATCTAGCATATCCTAGCCTTGTAACCTTAGGCAAGTTACTTAATTTTCCAAGTCTTAGTTCTCTCACCTCTAAAACAGGAGTGGCGACCATATTTCCCTCACAGAATTGCCATTAGGATAAATGAGGCAATGCATGTGAGCATCTTCGCACAATGATGAGCCATTGTTTGTGCTCTTTAAAAATTAGATATCATTGCTGTAAAATTTTAAATGTATGAAAGGAAAGACTTAATGTTTTCTTTAGACTGTAAACAATAAGAGGAATGCAGTGATAAATGTATGCATTAAACTGCCCAACTCTGATTGCTGGCAGTTTTCTGATAGTCTTGGTCAGAACGCTTATAATTTTAAAACAGAATAATTTGGACTAATATTAAATTGACTACAATAAGGTGTCCTGAGATAGTGTACAGTTTATTTTAATGCATTTTCTTACAATGAATGCATGTAAGTGAAATCTTTTTTACTTATATGCCGTTTTCCTTCCGTCTTACTCCTGAGTGTGAAGAAAGATAGTGGGCAAAGCCAGAGAATGACCCAGGACTGATGAGGTGGCCAGCAGAGACTTCTCTGAGGAAGAACATGTCACTCTATTCTTTAAAAAGGAAAAGAGGTGACCTATTTGCATATTCCTCGAGGTCTAGGTATCCACATAAGCCAATGATAAGCATTTAGCATTGAGCTCCAATACCACCTAGGGTCTCATTACCACATAAAAAAATAGCTCCACCTCTCAAGCTCCCTGTTCCCACTACCCTGTTTGGTATTCCTTCTAGGCACTTACACATATATTATGCAATAATTTGGTTGTGTTTATTTCTATCTTCCCACACTGAAAGGTAGACTTCATAACAGCATGACTTTATCTATTTTGTTCACTGCCTCCCTCCCAGTCCCTAGAAGTATACCTGGTGCACAGTAGATATTCACTAAACACATGGACATGAATTAGTTTCATGAAAAAGAGAAAATGACTCCAATCTTTGCTTTCATAAAAAAACAATCTTTATGTTGGCTCAATGTTTTATCTAAAGTGAGATAGTTCTACCAAAGAACCATTGTAGTATAAAAATAGAATAAAGCCAAGGGTAATAAAAATACTAAGGAAAAGTTTTTAAATAATCAAAAATTCTATACTAGGATGCATGGCTCTCTCCAAGTACCCTCACTCAAATCACCTGCAGATAAAATTAATTTTAAATTTCAAAAGAAAAGACTGAAAAATCCAATCACCTTGTTTGCTTTCTTATAAGAACTGGACTATCCAGATATTTAGAAACATATGGAGAGTTTATTAAATCTTTTATTTTTACCTGAATAAATGAAATCTTGCAGAGACAATAATATTTTTGCATTTTGAAAAATGCATTTTTTCCAAAATTGATTATATTTGTAAATCACCACCAAGAAGAACACCTATGCTTTTTTTTTTTCCTAAGATTTTCCTTTCCCCACAAACACCCAGGGGCGGGAGGGAAATAGGCCAATTTGTCTTGTGACAGGCCCTGGGTTTGCAGAAGGAACCGTTATTTTAACAAAATCAATCCTAATTTGCTTTTCACAGAAGGCTCACACCCAACCCTGAATCTGTCCTTTGTCAGAGCACTGGGATTCAACATGTGCAGCTCCATTAGCATCAATGGTTGTCCTGCACACATCAATCCCTGGCTGTCAATGACAGAGCACACCCCATAGAAGACACTTGTTGAACAGCTGAGAGGGTTGTTCCACACTTGTCCTGCAGCATGACTGATATCCTTTCATTTTTCCCTTTTGTGCTCAGAAAAATCAATGGCTATGTAGATTCCTATTGCAGCAAACATACAGCAGTGGGATCTGAGCCCATCTGACCTCTCCCAAGACACATCTTTCAGAATATTTGAGAGAGCTCGGTTAGTATTTTAACAAACAATATGTTCTCAAATCACAGAAGTGTTCAGCTACACAGAGCTTAATGATGGGCTATTTTAAAGGAATCCCTAAGATACAGGCTTGTCTGTGATATCCTCTTTGTTTTTATAAATACTAAATATTTCCATTTCAGATTTTGCCTCAGTCCCTTCATTTAAAAAAAAAAAGCCACCTGCCACTCAGGAGAGCTGCACTGCATAGAGACACTATATGGAAACTAGCTAAATCCTATTTTCCAGTAGCTACTACAATAGTAAGGAAACCAAAACATGGTCTTAAAATTATGTTTCTAGTAGCGATCACTAAAGATAAGCTTACAATAAAACATGAATGTGAACTATATAAAAAAGTCCAACTCTAACAGATGTACGCTACTAAAGAAAGCAGGGATATGTCTGATCTCTACCATGTCCGTGAAAACTGGACTTCAACATTGCCTGCATTAGATACCTACCATATAAACTTAACTCATTCAAGGAAATGGTCAGCATGCAGATTTGGAGCTTATGTATAAATAATATTCATTTTGTAGCGCATAATGAAATACACTTCAAGCATTTACCTTGAAATGCATATGTAACAAGAGAAAGCACGTGGCATTATTTAAAGATTTATGATCCAGGTTAAAATTCCTGATTCTGTCATTTATGAGCTTTGTAACCTTGGAAAATTACCTAACCTCTCTCAGCTTTTTCACTATTAAAACTGTTATAACATTAGTATTATCAAAACTTCCTCTTTCAATCTCTGTCAGAGGGAACATTCATAGCATTCCTGCTATAGTTTCATTAAAGCCATTATAAATAAAATTATGTGTTTAAGGAGAATAGTACATAAATGGTGTGTTTGTGCATATATATATATATATATATATACACACATATACATAACACAAATATATATGTATGTGTGTGCACATATATAAATACATACATATGCATGTAACATTAAAAACATTTTAAAATATTTTAAGGTAACATTTCATTATTTTTATAGAACTTGGATTGTTAAATAAACTATGAGGAAGTCATAAATATGTAAGTAAAACCTCCAAGAGTGAGTCTTTCAAAAAAGTCAAAATATTGAAAACTTTTTGAAAAATAACCAAACACCTTTTCTAGTAATTTGAAATAAGGTTATCCATTCCATGACTATGAAAAGTCATTTGTAATCATTAAATATATTTCTGATCCACATTTACTGTTATTCATCATAGGAGACTTCAAATTTACTTTCTAGCAGCATGTATCTGGATGAGGGAGTTTCTACTAAAACACCATGCCAGGTGATTTCTCCCTTTGTAAATCAGCCGTTTAGCTCTTTATAATTCTTTGCCCTAATACTATCCTGGTATGAGTTACATTCAAAATCAATGTGTGCCCAGAATAGATTTCCCAGGGAGAAGTTTCATGAAAGTCATGAACCCCCAATGTGGCTTGATCTCTGAGTAACATAGTTCAAAATATACTGATGCATTTAAGCTCCATGACTGAGGTCTATAGTCCTGACTATGGAACTGGCTACCCTTCTATAATTAACTCAATGTTGGTTCATTTCCTATGTTTGTCTTTGAACAGAAGGGGATACAATGCAATAGCTTGAAAAATGAAAGACCTTCTCATTTGCACATGAAAAACCATCTTATGTGGTAGCTCCATGGGGCTGTCTGCAAAGCTGCAAAGCTCTGTGTATACACTGCATTTAAGGGCTTAGATCTCTCTGCACCTGCTGTGTCAGGACAGACCCTCCGGAGTGTGAAGCCTGTTAGAGCAGGAGACTTCAGGCTGTGTCTACAGGAAGCCAGTACAGCTAGCTGGTCAATTCAATTCATTTGGTGAGGGGGGGGAGAAAGTCAGTCACTCCAGTAGGGGAAAATTCACCAAGCTGTTTTTGTGTGTCTGTGTGTGTGTTGTGTAGACAAATAAATTGGTTCCCTTCATTTTCAATTTTGCCACCTGTTCTGTGAGGCTGTGTAGACTTAGCTCCAGGCTCATCGTCAGTTTTAATCACACTAAATGCGGCATTGAATCAACTTTCCAATCTGAAAGCTGCCATCTGCTCAACTCCAGAGAAGAGACTTTGAAGATGCTACCCAGTTGCAGGCCCACTGAAGCCTGAGGCAGCTTTTCCCAATGGAAAGAAAATGCAGCCCTGGTTGCTGTTTCTGTGAGGCTGTCCTTAAGAGACAAAGTATTTTGTGTATTACTATATAAAGAGATTTATATCACTGACCAGTTGTTTATAATGGGGATGCAGTGCTGCTGAGTTATAAAAGGACAGTAGCATTATCCAGTTAATAGAGTTATTAACTATAGCCAAATTGGTTCGATAATCTGAAAGCAACAAGGAGTAGCTCAGAAATTCTTGGACCACCCACACACTGTGAAGGACTTTAAGGGTAGGCCCATAAATAGTCTAGGGAAAAGCAGAGATCATTAATACTACAACACACAGCATATTTACATTTTGTGCATTGGCTTGTCTATGAGCCACTTGGGGTGTGTATTTCTCCTGGAAGTTTCTTCTCAGCAGCCTCGTCACTGGTCACTGGTACCAGCTCCTGGGAGTAGGGAACTTATCCATGGATTATAACCCACATTAACAAAACTATAATATGATCCTATATAATAAAGAGGCAATATGCAAATTGACCCTCACGCCCTGTCATCACATGATGGCCGCCCCCACATCGTCACAAAGATGGCTGCCCCCATGTCATCACAAGATGGCTGGCAGGGGAGGGTAGTTGGGGGCGACCAGGCCTGCAGGGGAGGGAAGTTGGGGGTGATTGGGCCAACAGGGGAGCAGTTAGGTGTCAATCATGCCAGCAGGGCAGCGGTTAGGGGGCTATCAGGCTGGCAGGCAGGGTGGTTAAGGACAATCAGGCAGCCAGGCAGGCGAGTGATTATGAGCCAGCAGTCCCGGACTATGAGGGGGAGTCCAACTGCCAGTGTACACCTGATCCCACAGACATCCTCCAACGGGTCCCAGATTGGAGAGGGTGCAGGCTGGGCTTAGGGACACCCCCCCCAGTGCATGAATTTCATGCACCGGGCCTCTAGTTTAATATAAAGGGTAAACATATTATTACCTATGCTTCATAAATTACTTTCAGTACACAGAGGTATTTAATGTTTGTTTAATAAAAATAAGTATTTTACTATGTATAATCTAAATTTTATATTAATCCTATTTTCTACAAGAACCAATGTTCAAGACCTAACCTTTGGTTATCAGTAAATCAGACCTTATAGTAAGTGTCCCTAATATGTTGGTGGTTACCATTATATGAAAAGGAAGAACTGAATAGTAAATATCATTGATTAAAAAATCATTTAACATTAAACTTACAATTTTATTAAATGCCTAATAATATAGTACCATAGTCATGGCAATAAACCAAAATGGGAATTTCCAGGAAAGTAGTCTATTACAAAGGGGAAAAGGCTAAATTTGTGAGACATTCAAGATCAGTAAATAACCAAATTCTCTTCAGATTTACAAGTTGCAAAGGGCCATTATCCTGCACAATTTCCACATCAACAAAACAACAGTTTAGGCTATTTCCAAATTTTAGCTATTGTAAATTGTGCTGCTATGAACATAGGGGTGCATATATCCTTTCTGTTTAGAGTTTCTAGTTTCTTGGGATATATTGCCCATCAGCAGATGAGTAGATTAGAAAACTGTGGTATATCTACACAATGGAATACTACGCTGCTGTAAAAAGGAAGGCTCTCCTACCATTTACAACAGCATGGATGGAGCTGGAGACCATTATGCTAAGTAAAATAAGTCAGTCAGAGAAAGGTAAATATCACACGATCTCACTCATTTGTGGATTATAATGAACAACATAAACTGATGAACAAAAACAGATCCAGAGACAGAGAAACATCGATCAGATGCTCAAACCTCAGGGAAGGTAGGGGAGGGTGGGGGGAAGGGGAGAGATCAACCAAAGAACTTGTATGCATGCATATAAGCCTAACCAATGGACACAGACACCAGGGAGATGAGGGCATGAGCAGGGGTGGGGGGTGGCAATGGGGGAATAGGATACATATGTAATAACTTAATCAATAAAAACAAACAAAAAATAAGACGACAGCTGGTTAAAGTTATGAGTTGCCTGAGGTTAGCTCTCAAACTAGTCTCCTTTATTTGTTTTCAAGAGGCCAGACCATGTTAAGACAAAAACTTTTTTTCACCTTCAATTTGAAGCAAACTAGGAGAGAGAGAGAAATAACATTCCCCAACTGATATAATAAAGAAAAAAATTAACTTAAATAGCAATTCGCAGGATTGAACTGAGATGCAAAAAAGTTCTTAGCAATGGGGAGTTAGGATGGGCCACAGAGAGAAAAATAAATGTTCTTATAAAAAGCAGACATTAATTTGTCTAGAATGTTTAAGTGCAATTCTGCCAAAAGGTAAGAGGATTAATTTTCAGGGTCTTGCTGGCTAATTAACAATTTGCTTTAGCAAAACTGTCTAGTACCTCAGTACTACAAACTTCTATTATTTATTAAATGTGATGTATGCTGGAATTTTTAAATAGATAATTTAAAAACCATATCCCTATGTTCAATAAGCATGTATCTGTCAAATGGGAGGGATGGACAATGGTATAACATGAGTATTTGTGATAGCCTAAAACAAATGACTGCTTAACAACATAAATTAATGCTTTATAGGACAAAACACTGTAACAATTTGGTAGGTACAAAGGTCTGGGCTAAATACTAAATAGAGATAACTTCGGGAGGAAAGAACCAAAGGATTATAACCAAATTCATGAATCAGGACCCTTTGCTGGACATTGATCTGAGTCATATATGCTGATTCCAATTGTCTATTAGTGCATGAATGAATGGAGGGAGCAAAAGACTGTGAGATTAGTGATCATCTATCTAGATTTAATATTTCTCATACATATAAATAATCCCTCCCAACCCCTTTAATAGCACTGCAAAAGCTCTCCATGAGGCTATATTCCACTAACGTCAGTTCCCTGGGATACCTGTGAGTTCTGTCCTTCCCAGTGCCCTCTGTGCCTGGTATTCCGGACTGATTCCATCTGTGTGGGCTGCACACCTCTCCTGCTGGGATTTCCTTTTTCATTATGTACTGTTACTCCTGTTTTCATAACCTAATCTGTGTTCTGCTTACTCCCCAGCTGTGGTAGAATTTATCCATAGAAGTTTTCTAGGAAAGGATACATGGAAAGTAAATGGTTATAATGTATGCCTGAGAATGTCTTTATTCTATCCTCAGACTGATTAAACCTTGACTATATGTAGAACTATTTGTGGAAAATGTTTTATTCTGAATTTTAAAGAATCATATTTAGCTTCCAGTATGGCTACCAAGAGGTCCTTCATCAGTCTGATTGTGGTCCAGAACGTGTAACCCATTTTTCTAAACAATCTAGATCCTTTATTTTTTGCCATTTGAACATATTATGTTGCCTTGGAGGAAGTCTTTCTTCACCATTTTGCTGAATGCTTCTGGGCCCTTTCATTCTAAAAACTCATATCCCCCACCTTCCTGAAAAAATCTTCTCTTATTCTTTGATATTTACTGTCACCCGATTCTTTGATCCTTTTTCTCTTTCTGAAACTCCTGTTATTTGGGTGTTGAACTTCATCTCTTTGACTTTGTGTTCTACTAGACTATACATTATTTTTCCCTGAACACTTCAATTTTTTAAATAATACATTTTTAACTTCAAGGAACTCTTCTTCTATCCCTAATTGTTTCTCTGATTATCATACTGTTTCTGTGTGATGAGTGCATCATTTACAGAGAAAATTGTCTTTTCAGTCAGTAGTCTTTCACCCCTCTTATTCCTTTCTGTTCTTTTGGTGAGGTTTTAGGAGTCAGTGTCTTCTTCTAATGCACTATATTTTACCAAATTTCAACTGTTCAACTGTGAAATGAAGAGAGATGATGTCTACAGACTTTTAGATGCCCAAGTATAAATCTCAGAGGCAGGGGAACCTTATAAGCAGGGGACACTTGAGTAGAGGTTAAAGATGGGAACAAAATGAGGGCCAAGTCTATAGAAATGATCACTGTTGTGCTACCTCTGAGAAAGGAACAGCCAAAGTAAAAAATGTTTGACCTCCAGGAAGGTAAGCTACTCACATAGAGGCAGAGTGCCAGCAGGAAGAAAGCTAGTGGGTAGATGGAAGGAAACACAACTCTGAATGCATTTACCTTTAGAGTGTTCTCTCTAGCCCAGGATCAAGGACTAGGGAAGATCCAGGGGCAGATGAAACACACAATCTGAGTAAAGAAAATAATAGCAATGAAGAGGTCAGGGGCAGAAATGGTTTGCAGAAATAGTTGTGGCAGGGCATAGAATTCAGGGGTGGGGGTTGGGAACAGCTAAAGGAGACACCAATAAAGATCAGGGACAATCAATTCTAACTATGTTAAAACCCAAGGTTACAGAAGTAACCATTCAATTTTTAAGGAAAAGTCAAAGGATATTTCTTATTCTAGAATCTTAATAGTGAGTGAGAGGAGACTTGAAAACACTCTAAGGGTCTGCATTTGGAAGCATTTCAGATGCTTATTTTAATTATATTTTCCTTATTTTACATTATAAAGCATGCCCAATTTTGAAGCATAATATATTTTTTGGAGTCCATTTACTTGGCAACACACATATAATAATTAGCAAAGCTTGGAAAGCAGAATTGTGTTATAAAAGATAAATACTGATGCAGATATTGATGCATTTTATTTACTAATTCATAATTCATACATTTTGTCACACAACTAATATTTTTGAGAACCTACTATGTACCAGTACTAGGTATTAAGACATTTAACAGAAAAAAATTCAAAAACATCACCATAATTGTGATAGAAGAGAAAAAAACACAGAAAAATATAGTATTCTATGAAATAAGTATTTTCAAGAAAACATAAAACTTTAAATATAACATTTTTATACCTATAATCAAGTATTGCTGTAAAAAATCCTTATAGCACAACTATAGTAGGTTCTTTATAAGGAGGTATTATTTTGAAGGAATTCTTTGCAAACATTTTCAAAATGCATAAATAAGTCACCTTTGTATTTGGTAAGAGCTATGATTTTAGCATATCTCACACAAGTTTATACAATAGCAAATTGAAAGAGAAAGAGCCAGAGAAAAGCAAATTCAGGAGATGAAAACTATGTATGTCTAATAAAAAAAAAATTTGGGGCTTCAAAAATGGAATATTTGGCAATTGCAAACAGACAAAATAACCCTCTATAATTAGTACTTTATATCTCTGATGCAAAAACAAACAAACAAACAAAACAAAAAAACTGACCAGCACCTAGCCCAGATCTAGATCAAATATTTGTTGGGTGAATGAATGAATGAATGAAATATCAATGCAGTCGAAATGTGTGAGGACTACTGTGAGATCAGGAAGCACATCAAGGAATCATACAAATTGAGAAAACGTAAAAGATTATGGGGTCTACCATAACCAATTTTCTCTAAATTGCTACCATCACCTGGTGGCTAACATTAAAAATCCACATTTTTATAGTTGCTGCACATACTTAAGCTTAAGCAACCATATATATTTATTCCATGGCATGAATTCCCTCCTTTTTTAATGTATTCTTTTGTCATCTTTATTAATATCCAAGTTAAATACAGTCTTATTTTCAATTTCAGAATTCATGTATTTATTGTTGGTACAGATATTTAAAATATACTTGCATTGTCACATGGATTAAACAAAAGAAACAACAATAAAAATACAGAGACCCAAAGATTTAGTCATTTCTTCAAGATGACATAATGACCCCACATATAGGTGGGTCCAGAATTTGTGTTTTCCAATTCACCATACAGAACTGTATCCCCAATACAAAACTATTACAAAATTCTACTTTCCTTCTTTTCTGCAGAGACTTTTCAGACCACCATAATGCTTGCCAAAAATTAGTCTGTTATATTAAAAATACATTTTCTACAGAAATAATTCATGTTTTAAGAAATGATTTGGAGAATATACCTAGCAAAAAGCTCACATATCAAGGCACTAAAATCCTACTTTTCTTTTTAAAATTTATTTTATTGAATTTATTGTAGTTATATCATTTAATAAAATTATATAGGTTTCAGGTGTATGATTATATAATACAACACTACCCAAAGTCTATTCTCCTCCATCACTACTTATCCCCCCTTTGCCTTCTACCTCCCTTCACCCCACTTCCCTCCTGGTACTCATCATACTGTTGACTGTATCAATGAGGCTTTGGGGTTTCTTTGGCTTAATTCTTTCACCAATATCACCTAGCACCCACCCTCTGCCCCCAACAGCTGTCACTCTGTTCTCTGGTTCCATGAGTCTGCTTCTATTTTGTGTGTTGTTGTTTTTTTGTTTTTTATTCTTGTTCATTAGATTCCACTAGTAAGTGATAATATCTTTCTCTGGCTTATTTCACTTAGCATAATGCTCCCTAGGTCCCTCCATGCTGTCTCAAAGTTAAGATTTCCTTGTTTTTCACAGCTGCATAGTATTCCACTGTGTAACTGTACCACCGCTTTTTTATCCATTCATCTATTGATGGGCACTTGGGCTGCTTCCAAATCTTGGCTATTGCAAATAGTGCTGCAATGAACATAGGGTGTATGCATACTTTCGAATCAGTGTTTTGAGTATCTCTGAATATATTCCCAGAAGAGAAATGGCTGGGTCATAAGGCAGTTCCATTTTTAACTTTTTGAGGAAATTCCAGTTTTCCACAGTGGCTGCACCAGTCTGTATTCCCACCAACAGTGCACAAGGGTTTTTTTTTTTTCACATTTTTGCCAACACTTGCTGTTTGTTTGTTTGTTTTTTATTGAGATAGCCATTCTGACAGGTGCAAGGTGATATCCCATTGTGGTTTTAATTTGCATTTCTCTGATGGTTAGTCGGCATCTTTTCATGTCTATTGGCCATTTGTATGTCTTCTTTGGAAAAGTGCCTATTCAGGTCCCTTGCCAATTTTTCA
Organism: Corynorhinus townsendii; assembly: GCA_026230045.1. NCBI lineage: Eukaryota > Metazoa > Chordata > Mammalia > Chiroptera > Vespertilionidae > Corynorhinus > Corynorhinus townsendii. Next base: position 111,783,363 of record JAPDVU010000005.1, read on the forward strand.
TTTAAATTGATTATTTGGTGTTGAGTTCTTTATAAATTTTGGATAGTAAGCCCTTATCAAATGTATCATTGGTGAATACGATCTCTCATTCAGTGGATGATGGTTTCCTTTGCTGTGCAAAATGTTTTAATTCAATGTAATCCAATTTGTTTTTGTTTTTCTGTTGCTTCACTTATCTGAGGAGATATATCAGAAAAATTACGAATAGAAATGTCTAAGATTTTGTTGTCTATGTTTTCTTCTAGAATTTTTATGGTATCAAGTCTTACATTTAAGTCTCTAATCAATTTTGAGTTGATTCTTATCCTATATAATAAAGAGGTAATATTCAAATTGACCCTCACACCCTTATACAAGATGGCCGGCCCCATGTGGTCAAAGATGGCCCCAACAAGATGGCCGACAGGGGAGGGCAGTTGGAGGAAACCAGGTCAGCAGGGGAGGGCAGTTAGGGGCAATCAGGCTGGCAGGGAAGGGCAGTTGGGGGAGACCTGGCCAGCAGGGGAGGGCAGTTGGGGGTGACTGGGGCAGCAGGACAAGGCAGTTGGGATTACAGGGCCAGCCAAATGTGCAGGCAAGCCTTGGATGGCAGTTCCCCAGCTGCCCAGGGCCACCCGAGACTCAGGTAACCAGGGCTGGCCAAGGCTTGCGCTGCCGGCAGTGGCAGCAGTAGAGGTGTGATGGGACGTTGCCTTCTCCTGATCGCTGGGTTGCCTCCCACCCCTGAGAGCTCCCATACTGTGAGAGAGGGCATGCCAGAATGAGGACCCCCCCCCTCCAGTGCATGAATTTTCATGCATTGGGCCTCTAGTATGTAATATAAGAAGGGGGTCTAGTTTCATATTGTGCACATATCTGTCCAATTTTCTCAACATCATTTATTAAATACATTCTCTTTACCCCAATATATGTTCTTGCCTCCTTTGTCAAATATTAATTGACCATTTTGGCATGGGTTTACTTCTGGGTTCTTTATTCTGTTCCATTGATCTGTCTTTTTCTATGCTCATACCATGCTCTTTTGATTGCTATGGCCTTGTAGTATAGTTTGATATCAGGTAGCATGATTCCTCCAACTTTGTTCTTTGTTTTCCATTCCCAAGATTGCTATGGCTATTATGGGTCTTTTGTGATTCCATATAAATGTTTGAATTACTTGTTCTGGTTCTGTGAAATGTACCATTGGGAACTTGTAATTATGTAAAATATATAGATAGTTTTGGTTAGTATGGGCATTTTAACATTGCATTATTCCTATCAATGAGCATAGTATATGATTCCATTCATGTGTATCTTCTTCAGTATCATAATTTTCCAAGTACAGTTCTTTTACATCTTTGGTTAAATTTATTTCCAGTTGTTTTCTTTTTATGAAATTTTAAATGGGATGTATTCTTAGTTACCTTTTCTGATACTTAATTTTTGGTGTGTAAAAATGCAACTGATTTCTGGATATTTATTTTGTGTCCTGCTACTTTACTGAATATATCAGTTCCAGTAGTTTCTTATAGAATCTTTAGGTTTCTTTATATACAATATCATATCATTGGCAAATAATGACAGTTTTACTGTTTCCTTTCCAATTTGGATGCCTTTTTCTTTCTTCTTCTGGTCTCATTGATGTGGCTAGGACATCCAGTATTATGTTGAATAAGAGTAGAAAAAGTGGACATCCCTGACTTGTTCCTGATATTAAGGGAAATGCTTTTAGTTTTCCCCATGGAATATGATGTTAGCTGGGTATGTCATATGGCCTTTATTATGTTGAGATATGTTCCCTTTTTCCAAGTTTGCTGGAAGTCTTTATTGTAAATGGGTGCTAGATTGTGTCACAAACTTTTTCTGCAACTATTGATGTAATCATATGATGTGTATCCTTCATTTTGTTTGTGATATATTGTGTTATTGATTTGCAGATATTGGACTAATGTTGCCTCCCCAGAATAAATACCACTTGATCATAGTGTATGATCTTTTAAATATAATGCTGGATTCAGTTTGCTAATAATCTGTTGAGGCCATGGGAGAAGAGGACTGACTGGCATTACCTAGGGAAATTAGGATCCCTGAAGGGTACATGCCCCAGAATCCTCCTCACCTGACACCCACAGGAGCAGCAGCACACACATTAACCCCCACAGGCACCCATACATGCATACTTGGGTGCAGAAACACAGATGCACACACTTGCACATGCTGAGACAATGTGCACACACAGGGAAAGGACCGGAAGGAATGGTGAGTACCCCTACCAGGGCTCTCCTCCCTAGGACTTTGCTGTATACATAATTCTGGATTCCTTTAAAATTCACTATTGTATTACAATAAACCTCTACTTTAATAATTAAAAAATAAACAATGTACTTTACTCCACAGATGAGTGATAAATGGATAACACTGAACATATGACTTTAATATTTTTAGAACTATCAAAGTCATATATGCATTATAAAAATTTAGATATCATCTGAAGAAGATAAGAGATCTGCAAGCCCCACCCCAGAGGTTACCATCATGACTAGTTTGGTGGGTATCTCTCAGGCTCCACCTCTCTCATTGTGTTTGTCTCTGTCACAGGCAGACTTATATTCACATATGTGTGCCTACTTGTTGAAATGACATGTATGGAGTCTAACAGGTGGGTACTGGGTGCAGATGGTTGGTCCACTTTTCCCTCATGAGAGGAACCCTGAGGTCTTTATCTGTCAGCATCAAAGACTCCTGCTTAGCAGGTGCTTAGCTTTCCTCATCCATGTGGACCAGGGTTAGTGGATCCCATCCCTCTCCATGGATACTAGTGTTTTTCCAAATTCCTATTTCTTCTGATGGGTTGTCTCAAAAATATATCTTTGAAACCTTGTGCGAGAACTTCTGTGGGGTAATCTTTAAGATGGGTTCTGCCAGGTGAAGGGGTGCACCTGTGGAACTTTGGTGGGTCCAGCACATTCTTTTCTCAGAGGAGGGGCCTTCCCTCTTCTCTCCAGAAGATCTTCTGGGTCCTCTGCTTCCTTATTTTGTCCCCAGGGCTGGTCACCAACAGACCAGAAGCCTGCCAGCCTGATGGTGACAGTGCCCTCCCCCAGTGTTGACAGATGTGTCCCCATCGTGGAGCTTGGGCATCTCTGACATGTACTGGTATGTGCACTGCCTCTTATTGGAGGTGTATGTGTTTGCCCTCTGCCCCTTTAGAACATGCCAGCTTTGGAGAGTTTTCTGCAACACAGTGATGATATACTTCTCTCTGGCCTTACGTTGTGAGGAATGCTTTCCACCTTGGAGTTTATCTTTCCAGCTTTCTTCCTTTTTCTCATTTTTGTTTTGGGAACAGGAAGAACCAGCCTTTGCCTGACTGCCTTTTGGCCCTGGAGTCACACTTAGCACAGCAGTCTCTACTTCGAGATGATGCACACACTTACTAAAGGGCTTCTGTTTTTACATCTGATCTCTAAACCATGTGGGATTTCCCTTTCAAATAACCAAAATGTGGTGTCAGATAAAAACAGACAAAAATATGTGAGCAGACACAAAAAGGCACCTACTGTAAGATTCCATTTATAGGAAACATCCAGCATTGGTAGAGAAGCAGAGACAGAAAGTTGATCTGGGGCTGCCAAGGGCAGGAGGACTAGGAAATGAGTACTTTGGTGCAGTATTTCCTTTTGGGGTGAGGAATCATTCTGCAACTAGATAGTGATGTTGAATGTTGGAGCAAGCAGGTGGGCAGTAAGAAATGAGCAGGTGGGCAGTTAGGAGCGAAGGGTCCTGGATTGTGAGAGGGATATCTGACTGCCAGTTTAGGTCAGATCCCTCTGGGCCTAAACCAACAGTCGGACATCCCCCGAGGGGTCCCGGATTGCGAGAGGGTGCAGGCTGGGCTGAGGGACCCAACCCCCTCCCCCCCATGTATGAATTTCATGCACCGGGCCTCTAGTTAGAAATAAACCAAAGGAAGGGGAGATTTTGGCAGTTTTACATGTTTTGCTTTTTTAATCCCCAGTTGAGGATATTTTTTCATTGATTTTTAGAGAGAGTGGAAGGAAGAGGGAAACATCAATGTTAGAGAAATACATCAACTGGTTGCCTCCTGTATGTGCCCTGACCAGGGCTCTGGCTGGGGAGGAGCCTGCAAACAAAGTACATACCCTTGACTGGAATCATACCCAGGACTTTTTGGTCCACATGCCGACACTCTATCCACTGAGCCAAACTGGCTAGGGCAATTTTGGCAGTTTTAGAGGTGATAGACTAACTCATAGAATGACTAACTGTCCATGTTTTGTTATATTTAATATTGTTTTGTTTTTACATTAGAGATTCTTAAAGTTGTTAATATATTAGTATATCCCACAAAGCTATTAAGTGGAGTTATAGCCTGATGTAGTCATGAAACCATAGATGCTTTCTGTCTCTCAATATTTTATGAGGCAAACAGTAAATTTGCTCTTGAGCCTTGGTTCTCAATATTTGGTCTGTAATCCAAATGCATTTGCATCATGGGCACTTGTTAGATATTCAGAATCATGGTCCTAACCCCAAATTATTAAACTTTCAAAAGCTCTCATCTAGAGGAGTCAGCAAACTTTTACTGCAGAGGGCCAGATAGCAAATAGCTGCAGCTTTGAGGGCCATACAGTCTCTGTCTCTACTACTCAACTTTGCCATTTTAGAATGAAGGTAGCCACAGATAAATATGCAGGTGAATTGAACTGGCTATGTTCCAATAAAACTTTATTAAGAGATACAAGTGGAAGCACAAATGTGGCCTGAGGTACTTTGCCCACTGCTAGATTAGAGCATAGCGTATATGTAGATGAAAAATAAGAGCCACAAATGAGAAATCTTTGAGTAATCTATTTAGAAGTCATAGAAAGCAGCTTTTTCAGGAGTGTGACCAATATCTGCAGCAGTTAGAATGGAAACATGCAGGAAATGGAGTGTCGGCTTGATTTGAATGCTAAGTATCATAGGCCTGAATATCGGAGAAATCCATAGTTCAAAGAATTTGATTAGCCCTAACCGGTTTGGCTCAGTGGATAGAGCGTCTGCCTGCGGACTGAAGAGTCCCAGGTTCAATTCCGGTCAAGGGCATGTACCTTGGTTGCAGGCACATCTCCAGTGCGGAGTGTGCAGGAGGCAGCTGATCAATGTTTCTCTCTCATCAATGTTTCTAACTCTCTATCCCTCTCTCTTCCTCTCTGTAAAAAAATCAATAAAATATATTTTAAAAAAGAACTTGATTAGATCTAAGGTTAATTCAAATTATTGTATGAAAATCAAAGTTCTTTTTTTAGCACCAGGAAAAATAGGAATACCACTGCTAAGACTGAGTTATCAGAAGAAAATCCTGGTACTGGAGGGGCAAATGATATTTTATATGTTGAGTATAATTTGCTGAAATTATATTTAAGAAAAGATATCTGGGAGGCCATTTGAAAGCTGATTCAAGGGGCATATGTTGAATAGAGTTGAAAAACATCCATGTAAAAAATGCCTCCTGACCCAGATGAGATCTACAGAAGAGTTGGGGGCAAGGGCACAAAGACAAAGAAGACACCATTTAGAAGATGACAGAAAAGGCAGAAAAGTAGAAGGTCAGCAGTGCACATATCAATAGAAAAGCAAAATTCAAAAGAGAAAGGAGAAAATGATTATTGCAGATAATCTGATACACTAAGGATCTCACTGAACATTTACTGAACATTTAGTGCTCTCAGGGTTTTCCTAAAGATAGCTACAGGAATAATATTCCAACACAACCACCTAAGGTCTACCCAAACAGGGGCCAGACAGCACAGTTTTATATTTCTGGTAATACCAAAGCTATCCCTCATTTTTTCCACAATGTAGTAACAATAACAAACACCCAAAAAACAAATCCTTACCATTAACTGTCCTATTCCCTTGCATCTTATCACCACAGTTCAGAATATTCACAGGGGGGAATCTTGAGCGAGAACTAGAGATGGTCTGACAGATAATGGCAGAAACACCCCAGATGGATTTAGGAATAAGCTGTAAACACTGCTGCATAAACCTCTATGAACACTTGGAATCTCTAGGACCAAAAGATTTTTGTACTCACTAGTAAAAAGGTTCTCAGAATTAAAAAGAATTAGAATCAAGTTAATAGTTCCTATATTCTCTATAGAGTTCATATTGAAAATGTGCATTTTAATTAGGTGAGCTAACAGCATCAATTTATAAATGACAGCTAATTTTTCCCCACTAAATACTTTCTATCTTCTTCTCAGAAACATAATAGATTGGATATATCAACTAGTAAGCTGTGGCTAATCAATACTAAGTTGCTAAAGTTGGAGCATGAGCGTTCTTGCTTGGGATTTTCCATTGGATATCATAAATAGCAGCATTCATCTTTCCTTTATTTTTTTGCATGCAGATAAAACACCACTCTTTAGTTGACAACTGTATCCTAGTTGTATTACAAAAGTGGTATAGGAGTAATAGTGATAATTGCTAACATTAATTAAGAGCTTATTATTTGGCTCAAGCTCTTAAAAGAGCTCTACATGTATTAACTCATTTCAGCCTTAGTGCTTCTTTATGCATTTTTGCAGACATCAATTATACAGAAGGTGTCTTAATGATGATCATATCCCTGACTACTTTGGTGTTTCTTTTCCATGCTATATAGACTGGCACTGTTCAGTGAATTCAGCTGAAGCATTCTGTGATCAGAGACAGGGCATTTGCTCAACAGGTTCTGGCCAGCAATAAAAATGTTTTGCATGTATGTTGATTAATCCAAACCCATGGAGCAGACATGTAAATGGCAGATCAGCTTAAGGAGTACTCAGTTCATTTTCTCAGGGACAACATCTGTACCTTTTAAGGGTCCGGAAAGATAGGCAAGTGAATGAAAGCAAATACACAGAATTTAGTTTTAGTCTTGCCTGTGCTCTGTAACTTGATAGACAACAGAAATCTCTAGAATGGACAGTTATTCTGAGAGATAGAGTCGATATTAACAAATGAACCTAACGCTGCTTGTGAAGGGAATTTTAGAATTATCAGTTCAGCACCCACCATTCCTTTAAAATTGTTTAAAACATTTATTCTGTTTATGATTTGTATGTAACTAGTCCCTATCCCAACCGCTATTTATGTGCTTTTTCTTGTTACGATCAGAGTGAGCTTTCCTGTCTCTGGTCCTCAATCAGACAGTGCACACACCATGGACACTTGTTTCCTTTACTTCCTTATGCTCATTCATCAAACCTGTAGCTGAGAGAAACAGAATTCTGAAAAGACCACTGGCTCAAAAATAAAACGCAGGTGATTTCTGCCCCTTTGTGACCCTTTAGCAACTGTTATGTAGCATTTCCCAGGTGTCAGTTACTGACTAAAGAAATAGAAATAACATTTAAATAATGCCTTTCAGACTTAATTAATTCATAGTGGCAAGTAAGAAAATATATGGTTAAAAGATCAGTTTTGATTTATATAGAACTTTACTTTTCAACCATATTAAAGATATAAAAACAAAAACAAATGGCCTATGTATAATAAATGCAGTTTTGATCCTTCTAGATACTAAACTGTCAGGAAAATTCAATTCGCTCCATAAATCATGACACAGTATGTAATACCTACAATTTCTGGTTTTCTTTAAAGATGAAAGGAAGAGAAACAAACATTAAAATGCTGGATGCTACACTAGGGTAATCACATCTATTAGTTCACTTAATGTTCACATAAACCTTAGAAGGTTGGCATTATAATCCCCATTTTACAGATGAGAAGAGTGACTTTCAAAAGAGTGAAATAACTTGCTCAAAACCATGAAGTTGGTAAATGGCCTAGAAAAGAACAGGAGCCTAAATTTTCGGCTTCATCTTCCTTCTCCCCTTCGCCCTTCTCTCTGTAGGAAACCACTCTCTATGTGCCATACCTGAGTATGTGAAGAAAAGATAGGGGAGGGAAGAGTGGCAGAGAGTTAGGCAGATATTGAGAGAAGAGAGAGACATAAAAAGGGGAATTGAGTCTTTGAACAAAAAATATATTCACTTTCCATTTTCTGCACTATTTAAATACAAACTAATCTTTCTGGTTTCATGGGCAAAATTTAGTTTGGATGATTATAAAAATGTTTCTGTGGGGACTGAGTGGGACAGCTGCTTTAATTCCAAACTGTTTTCTACTATTTATACTTGGGAGAAGATATTAGAGAAAAGTTAAGTATACAGCAGTCACTGACTTCAAATTAAGTGGTAATAAATGCAGATTTCCATGAAGATTCAATGAGTTAGTAATTACAGTTTTATTGCAATTTGAAATGGTGAAATAAACTCAGTCTCCACTGTCCCATACATGTAATTGATGAGTTAATTTCTCTTCAGTACTCTCGCTATTCTAATATTTCTCCATCAATGTCATAAAAATTAATAGGATGCAAAATGTATAAAATTATACCCACTAAAAAAACCATTGTACAGTACCAGGGAGGCATATTTATTTCATCTGTGTGTGGTATGGGGTCACCATCTTTTTTCCCCCCTCTCCCAGTGACATTTTCCAATTTGACATTCTGTGACATTTTCAATTTAATATTGCTAATACCCAGGCTGCAGAATTAAAAGTACACCCCAAGGAAGAGTTGAACACAGACACATCCGGAGAGAGTAACTATTTTTCCTCCTTCTAACAAATGTTTATATGAAAACAATGCACACAGTACGAAGCAGGGAACAACTATTTATCCTCATTTATTTTGTTGGTAGAGGTTAGGGGAGGAAGGTGGTCAATTCTAGGTTCCCAAGGGTTGACTCTTCACTGGAATCTTGATGTGCAATGAACCAAAGTGAGACACTACCTGTGTGTCACCAGGAACTATATAATAAATGTGTAGACATTGAAAGAAAGGTGCTCAACATACAGCCAGTATGCATCCTTATGTTGAGACAGCTGAAGAAAGGTCTCAACAATTATGATTCACAGGCCACAGGAGGCCCTACACTATAATATATCCTTACCTGATGAATAAGCCACAATGTTAATTGAATGTTAATGCTCACTGACATTTTATAGGGTTCTGTTCAGTGAATGAAAGGTTAGATTCATCTTTTAAAGTGCAATTGAAAATGCCTATCTGACTATCCCTTCGCAGTATCTGTGGATTCCTACTGCATTCTAAGGATGCCAGTTCATCTCTTCCCTGGTTCGGTTACTGCAACCTTCCCTTCATAGGTAAGCAGTACAATTTTTCCCTGGGAAGGAGAATGCCCATACAAGATTCAACCATTACTATTGAGTGAAAGAAATATGGACAATTTCTGAGCTATGGGAATTGGTCTTGTTTACAATTTTCAAATGCCAAATAAGATAGTTACTTTAGACTGATCCAACCTTTCTTTTTCCCACTACCACTGGCCCATGATCTTTTGGAAGAAATGAGCCCCACAATCATCCTTCAAATACGGACATGTATACGAATGATATCTGGGCTTGAGATGGGGACAAAGGACCTGGGGTGAACTCAGAGGATATTTGGATCTGCCAGAGCAAGTGAAAAATGAGACAACTTTTGAGTTTTGGGGTTGTTTTTTTTTTGTTTGTTTTCTTTAAACTTATTTGTGATATAATTGACAAATAAAATTGTATATGTTTAAGGCATACAATGTGATGATTTGGTATTGTGAAATGTTTACCACAATCAAGCTAATTATCACATACATTACCGTTACCTCACACAGTTACCTTTTTTCTCATGTGTGGTAAGAACATGTAGGATCTACTCTCTTAGCATATTTCAAGTATACAATACGGTATTAACTATAGTCACTTGCTGTACACTTGATCCTCAAAACTTATTCACCTTATAACTAAAAGTTTGTTCCCTTTTACCAACTTTAGTCATTAGTTTGCACCTAATGATATTAGTCCTGGGCATCCCTGACTTGCCTGAGTGTTCTGCTTTGGGTCTTCAAATTACACCTTGGTGCAGATGCAAGGTCCTTTCAGGCAAAGTCACCATATGCCAAATGCTAAGTGCTACTGCACAGAACTTCTGAGAGTCAAACAATACCAGAAAAAGTCTTGGGCCCTGGAGGGACTCAAGCCTGTTGTGAGTTTCATTCTGTTAAAACTTCAGATTATAAGAGTGTAAATAATTGTGACTACCTTTCAGTCTGCTACTGCCCTATTGGTCATCATTTTGCAAGCAAAGACTTATGAAGAGGGGCAGATGAGAATGTGCAGCCACTTGCCATTGTCAGTAAGCTTTACTTTATCATTATAAATGTTTCTTTATAAATAATATCAGAAATGAAGCTCACTGCTATTTTCCTTTGCTATATAGTTTTTGTTTGTTGTTTTTAATGGTTAAGCTATGCTTTGCAGGGAGTAGGTTTGAAAAGCTCCCATTTTCTTATGTGGTTTTGCCAAGCATTAAAATGTAAATGATGGCTGGATTTTTTCCCCTTTAGCACCAGTCTTCTGCCTTCCTTTCTATATATGGAGAAAAATGGATAATAGATGGAATGACACATGTATTTCCATCTATTTTCATTATTTGGCAAGTGTTTTAGTTTATATCTATTTAAGATGTACTTAATATTAAGTTGCATAAAAATACATTCCTTAAATATAGACTTTTTGTAAGAAAAATCATCTTGAGTGTTCCTTTTCTCTAAGTGCTCCCTTATGTAAGAGACAACTGGAAGATTTATATGTAACAGTTAGGAGTGACCACCATATGTCATAATATCTGTCCCCTTTTTTCCCCATATTGTGACAAAGGTGGTTGCTTATGAAAATTTATCTTAATTTACACAACAGTCATATTTAAGTACAGTATGCCTGTAGGCTTATATGAAGAAATTGCATATTTATTTAAACATAATCACAATACAATCATTGATGTTGAGTAGATACTAGAATTAACAGTTACATAATCCCAGGAACAATGTTCTATCAAATTAGTAAATTGGTAACATTTTAATAACCTGTTCATAAAATGTGTTCTTTTTGCTTACAGTACAAAGACAAGTTAGAAAGAAGAGAATAATATTTCCAGAAATGGATTTGATAGGCATGGCAACTAGGTAGCTAGATGTTGAAACGATAAAGGGGACATTTATTGGCTGTCTAGTGTGCAGCAAAGTGTTGTGTTTGGTGCTCTAACATAGGTGATGTGTAGGAATGACATGTTTATTTATCTTTCTTTTCTTAAGCACCTTAATATTTTTAAACAGTGAGGTATTTGCAGAAGACAAATATGTAGGTGCTTTGTAAACCTAACAGAAATATATCTGTAGCTTGTAATAATATATACATGACTATCATACAGACAGGTATTTGATAAACATACTCTATATATGATAGGGCCATGTCTTAAACACTGAAGTTAATTACATTGACATAGCCATGTGGATTTCCAGTACCTCCATTTTCAAGTTTTTCCCTCTATCTTCTATCTTCTCTGGCCCTAGGTGGACATTTTATATGATTACAAAGGGTTTATTATGAGACACTACGAAATAAAGACACATAAAACATAATTTTTCACCATAAAAAAACTTTTATCCTAGAGGGAACATCCAAAATAAGACAGTGTATACTGTGTAGAAAGTGAACAGGGGCACAGACACAGGGTTAAGGAGGGGATGATTCAGAAAAGAGGTGGTATATAATCTGGATCTTGGGCAGTAAGTAAGATTTCCATAGGTAGAAGGGTAGTAAAGGGAACAGAAAAATCATGAACACAAATAATGCCACTGTCTAGCATGGTGAGGTAACTAACTGCTTTGTAAGCTGCCTTTCATATTAAGGTAGTCTAGAACCAACTTTTTCTAGAACAAAAACTTATGAAGGAGGTGACAACAGAGCACAAACAGGAAGAAACTGGTAACAGTGGTAGATAGATGGTAAAAGAAAGAAGACAGACCATATATTGAATATAATAGAAAACAGAATAACTTTAGTATCTTTACATTTTCTTCTCTTTCCATGCTTTGGAAATAACTAAGTTCCAAAATTTATTCTATGGGAAAATCTATAATTAAAAATATATATCCCAAGAATGAAAAAATATAGATTAAGAAGTTATGGCAATAATTGGATAAGTAAATCTTAGGAATAGAAAGAAACTGCCAAAACATTTTTTAAAATTCCCACTAGGGTGCATTGATAAAGATGTGAAAAGAAAATGGAACTCTTGTGCACTGTTGGTGGGAATATAAAATGGTGCAACCACTGATTTATGGGAATTAAAGAATTAAAAATAGAATTAACATGATTCAGCAATTCTACCTCTGGATAAATGTCTAAAAACTGAAAATAGCATTGCTTACCCTGGCTTCAGGCCAACATGGCAGGGTAGGTAAATGTGGCACTCACAACCACATCAAAATTACAACTAAACTACAGAACAATCACCATGCAGAACCACCTTAGATCTAGCTGAACATAAGCCCTACAACTAAGGATTTAAAGAAGCCACATCAAGACTGGTAAGAGGGGCAGAGATGTGGAATGGGCTGGTCCCACACCCACCTGTAACAGATAAAAATCAGGAAGGATATCTCAGCTGCAGAGATCCACCCTCAGGAGTGAGGGGTCCTAGCCCCACAGCAGAACCCCCTGGCCAGAGTTTTCCAGTGTCTGGAAGAGAAATCCCCATAACTTCTAGCTGTAAAACCCAGAAAGCATTATAGTTAAATTGAGACAAAATGAGTGGAGGTGAGGGAGGAGAATGGGGGGCCTGGCACTGTTGGCATCCCAGGCAATTCCTCTTCAACAGCTTGGAAATAGATTCACTTGGACTCACTTGCTCTGAACTCCAGCACTGGGACAACAGCTCAGAAGGTACCAGCAACATACAGGGAGGAACTGAAGTGTCTGGAATCAGGGCAAGAGCTGAAGGGACGGTTTTCTCCCAGACAGAGTGCTGGTAGAGGCCATTGTTCCTTTGCTGACACCCCCCACAGAACCTGCAGGTTGGTACCATATCTGAGACTCAATCAACCTGGCTCTCACTGTTCATCCACCCTGGTAATTCCCTGGGATGCCACTTTCCCAACTTGCTGATACAATCCAAGCTGTTTTCATTACAAATGGCTTTTCCATACAAATGCCCTGTCTTAGATCATGCTTTAGACTTTCCTAAAATTTCAAACAAGCAGCATCTGGCCTCAGCATGCCCCATACTCTTGCTAAGTGGTCCCAGGCCTGGCACCAGTGGTAGTCAGCCTTGGTTCACAGCTTGGCTTCTCCTGGGCACTTCAAAGCACAGTGTGAATAGGTGTTATCTGAATATAGCTTTAGAGCTAATGTTGTATGACCCCAGTAAAACAAAGATGGTGGTTCACCTTGGCCTACATCTTCTGGGAGGCCCCAGAATCAGCATATCCAGGGGACAGCTTCAAACCACATTGAAGTACCACCCAACCATCTCTAAAAGTTACACACTCAAAGTATGAACTCAGCAAGCACAGGTGCCCCACAGAAGTAAGTTCTATTTTGTGGGGTGGGCCCCTGCACAGTGGTCTCATCCAGTCCTTGAAGCCCATTGGCCTGGTAGGTTAAATCTCTTCTATTGACGTGTCAGCAACTATCAAGGCTCAACTACAACAGGAGGGTGTGCACAGCCCACAAAGGGGGGAAGCATACCTGTAGTGGCAAGCTTGGGTAATAGGGGAGGTTGTGCCACTGGACCCTACAGAACACCTAGTAATAAGGGCACTCTACCAAGTCCAGGAGACATAACAGCTCTACCTGATACATAGAAACAAACACAGGGAGGCTTCCACAATGAGGCGAGAAAGAAACATGCCCCAAATTAAAAAACAGAACAAAATTCTAGAAGAAAGAAAACTAAAACCTAAACAAAATTGGAGACAGAGTTCAAAACACTGGTTATAAGGATGCTCAATAAACTTAGGGGATGAAAGATAAAATAGTGAGAACTTAAACAAAGAGATAGGATACATAAAAACAGAATTTGGAAATGTAAAAAAAAAGCCAGTCAGAATTAAAGAATATATTAAGTGAAATAAAAAATACATTATAGGGAATCAACATTGGAGTAGATGAAGCAGAGGATCAGCTCAGAGATTTGGAAGATAAGGAAGCAGAAAACACCCAATCAGAACAGGAAAAAGAAAAAAAATCTCCCAAAATGAGGATAGAATGAGGAGCTTCTGGGACAGCTTCAAGCATACCAACATTCACATAATGGGGGTGACAGAAGGAGAATAGAGAGAACAAGAATTAAAAACCTATGTGAAAAAAATTAGGACAGAAAACATCCCTATATTGGTGAAAATATAGACATACAACTTCAAGAAGCATTGAGAGTCCCAAACTAGATGAACACAAAGAGGCCCACACCAAATCATAATAAAAAGGCCAATTCTTGAAGACAGAGAGAGAATCTTAATCAGCCAAATTAAAAAAAAAAAAAAACACAAAAACAAAACAAAACAAAAAAACACAACACAGTTATTTACAAGAGAGCTCCCATAAGACTTTGATCAAGACTTCTTGATTTCTCAACAGAAACTTTGCAGGCCAAAAGAAACTAGCATAAAACATTCAAAGGGATGAAAAGCAAGGACCTACAACCAAGATTACTCTATCAAATGAAGTTATTTAGAGTTAAAGGACATATAAACAGCTTCCCAGACAAGAAAAAGCTGAAGGAGTTCACCACCATGAGACCAGCATTACATGAAATGTCAAAGGGTCTTTTTAAATAATAATAGGAAAAAAATTAAAAATGTAAACAATAAAATGGCAATAAATACATATCTTATCAGCAAATGAATTTTAAAAACAAAATAAACAAGCAAAACAGAATCAGACTCATAGATACAGAGAACATTTGACAGTTGCCAGATGGGAGAGAGGTTTGGGGAATTGGAGGAAAATATGAAGGGATTAAAATGTATAAATTAGAAGTTATAGAATAATTATGGGATGTAAAGTACAGCAGAGGGAATATGCTCAATAATATTGCAATAACTATGTATGATGTTGGATGGGTAGTAGATTTATGGGGGTAATCACTTAGTTATATACTATCTAATTACTGGGTGGTACACCTGAAACTAATATAATATTGTATGTCAACTGTAATTGAAAAGTAAGAAATTATTTTTTAAATAACTGAAAATAGGGATACAAACAAATATTTGTACATCCATGTTCATAGCAGCATTATTCACAACTAGAAACCCAATGCATGAAATTCATGCAAGGCTCAACCCATCCTGCACCCTCTCACAATCCAGGACCCCTCACTCCTAACCACCTGCCTACTTGCTCCTTACCTCCCCATCTGTCTGCTTGTTCCTTATCACTTGGCTTGCCGCTCCTTAGCACTGCCGCAGAGGTGGGAGAGGCTCCCGCCACCACCACTGCACTCGCCAGCCAGGAGCCCAGCTTCTGGCTGAGCAGCGCTCCCACTGTGGGAGTGCACTGACCACCAGGGGGAAGCTCCTGCATTGGGTTTCTGCCCCCTAGTGGTCAGTACACATCATAGCGACCAGTTATTCCAGTCATTCCACTGTAATGGTCGCTGGGCTTTTATATATATAGATAGCCAAAAGTTGGAAGCAACCCAATTGTTCATTGATGGCTGAATGGATAAACAAAATGTGGTATATATACCCAAAAGTGATATTATTAAGCCTTAAAAAGGCGGGAAATTGTGATACACACTACAACATGGATGGACATTAAAGACACAAAGTGAAATAAACCAGATATGAAAGAACAAATACTGTATGATTCTACTTATATGAGGTATCTAGAGTAGTCAATTCATAGAGACAGAAAGTAGAAGGATGGCTGTCAGATATTAGGAAGAAGGGAATATGAGGAATTACTATTTAATGTGTAGAGTGTTTTGGTTTTAAAGGATAAAACAAATTCTGGAGATGGATAGTGGTGATGCTTGTGCAACAATGTGGATGTTCTTAACTTTACACTTAAAATAGTTAAGGTAGTCAATTTTATGTTGTGAATATTTCACCACAATTAATTTTTTTTAATGAATGAAAAATGCTTAGCAAACTGAAAATGGAAATGGAAAATAATTCTCCTTAATTTGATCAAGGATATACAAATAAACTAAATAAATATTATTCTTAATGATGAAGTACCAAAAGCTCCACAAAGAAAAACAAATCAAAGTTACTTGCTGGAACTGGAAAGAAAACAATAAAATTCTCATTGTTCACATATAAGTTAACTGCATTTAAAGAAAAACACATTCTGTAACTAAATTACTATCATAAATTACTGAGTTTATTAAAGTGGCTTGATACAATGTCAGTATATATAAAACCTAGTTGTATTTCTATGTATCACCAATAAATCCTATCTAATAAAGAGGGAATATCTTAATTTACCATCACTCCCTCACAAAGATGGCTGCACCCACAGCTGAGGCCAAGTTCCCTTAAGGAGCCTTAACAAGCAATCAGCAGGGACTTGAGGCTATGCCCTCCCCACCCTGCAGGACTTGACAGGGGACCTCAAGGTGCGCTTCTCATCCTGGTGCTGGGCTAGGGGACCTCAGGCTGCTCCCCCTGCCCCAGCGCCAGGCCAGGGAACCTGAGGCTGCGCCCCCCTGCCTGGATGGGCTTGACAGGGGACCTCAGGCCATGCCCCCCACACAGCGGGGCTTGATAGGGGACCTCAAGATGCACCCCCAGTGCTGGGTCGTGGGAACTCAGGCTGCACCCCTGCCCAGCAGGACTTGACAGGGGACCTGAAGTTGTGCCCCCCTGCCAGTGGGGCTTGACGGGGAACCTGAGGCTGCGCCTCCTTCCTGGTGCTGGGCCGGGGGACCTGAGGCTGTGCCCCCCTGCCTGGAGGGGCTTGAAAGGGACCTCAGGCCATGCTCCCCACCCAGCAGGGCTTTACAGAGGATCTCAGGCTGTGTCCCTCACCTGGTGGGGCTTGACAGAGGACCTAAAGGCATACCCCCAGCCCCAGTGTGGGTTGGGGGACCTCAGGCCACACCCCCTGTCCTGGCACTGGGCCAGGGGATCTGAGGCTATGCCCCATGCCTGTCAGGTCTTGACAAGGGTGGGACTGGCTGGGTCTGGATCTAAACCAATGGGGCGTCCGGCTGGGTCTGGGTCTCACACAATTTTGTGATGCATGTGGGTGGGCGGGGACTTGACTCTGGGTTCCGTGGTGAGCCCCAGACTCTGACAGAAGGAAGGTTTTCATATACATTTTACTAATTTTCTTTCATCTCTGACACTTCTATTATAGAGAAAGGGTAAATAGCAATATTAAATTATTTCCGCTAATTAATCTCCTTTTAATGTGCACAAATTTCGTGCACCGAGTCACTAGTATTCAGATAAAAACATAAAAAGATGTCATTTGTAATAGCATAAAAATTCAAATAACTAAGAATTAATCTATCAAAACATATGTGATACCTCTGAACAGAGATTTGTAAATCATAATTGAGAAACTAGAGGCCTGGTGCACAAATTCATGCATGGGTGGGGTCTGGCTGGCCTTCCCCAATCAGAGCTAATCGGGGCAGGCTGGCTGTGGGGAGGGGTCATGGGTGGTTGGCCGACTGGCCCCATCCCTGATTGGGGTAAGGGGGAGGGGTGTGGGTAGGGGTAGGGACGACTTGGTGGAGGGGCTGCAGGTGGTTAGCCGGCCATCCCCACCCCCTAGTTCAGTGGTCGGCAAACTCATTAGTCAACAGAGCCAAATATTAACAGTACAACAATTGAAATTCCTTTTGAGAGCCAAATTTTTTAAACTTAAACTTCTTCTAATGCCACTTCTTCAAAATAGACTCACCCAGGCCATGGTATTTTGTGGAAGAGCCACACTCAAAGGGCCAAAGAGCCGCATGTGGCTCGCGAGCCGTGGTTTTCCGACCACTGCCCTAGTCGAACTCCTACTTGAACTCCCAGTGGAGGAGACAATTTACATATTAGCCTTTTATTATATAGGATAAGGCAAAATAAGAATGATGAACTATGTTTACTGATCAAATCCAATACTGTTAAGAAATTCTCCTGCTGATTTAAAGAGTCAATCCTAATCAAAATCTCAATTGGACGTGTATGTGTATTTATATATCGGCCAGTAGATTTCAAAATTTATTTGAAAATAGCAATACCCAAAATAAGCAAGATAATCTTTAAGAAGTAGTTTGATGGACCTATTGTACCAGATGTTGCAACTTACTTTAAAGCTAGAGTAATAAAGAAAATGTGGTATTTGGGAAAATATAGGCAAATAAAATATAGAGTACAGTGCCTAGAAACAAATCCATGAAAATATAGCTATATATTATCGATGAGAGTGAAAATTTTGCTACAACCAACTTTAGAAAACTGTTTGGTTTAATTTAATAAAAATTGAAGGTAAACAGACTTTATCACCCAGCAATTACACACTTGGTTACATACTCAACAAAAATTTGTGCATGAGTATTACTGGACATGAACCAGGAGGTTCACGTGCATTATTTGTAAGACTCCGAAGAAAAAATATGCTAAACATTAATTAACAGTATAAATGATTTTTAAATGCTAAAATCACACAAAAGAATATAATACATCAACGAAAAATAAACACACATGACATCATAAACAATCTCACGAAGATAATATAGAGCAAAATAATTATGAGTTCATATAAATTCAGTTTTTAAAGAAATGGGTAAAATTAATTCTAGTGTTTAGCAATACATACCTAGGTGATGAAATTATAAACAAAAGTAAGGAAAGGATTACTATAGTGAGAAAAGACATGAGCTAATGTTATGGGGAAAGCTGCCAAGGGGCATTCTGCTAACTTGGCAGTGTTCTAATAACAATGATCATGATAAAGGATGATGGGCTTTGTGACAGACAAGAAGCTATACACTTCTTTAATTAATTTTGCTATATTTCACAATAAAAGGTTAAACTTAATTGTAGCAAAATATGAGTTATTCAACTCAAACGAAAGTCAAAAGAATGCCTAAAATGTGTCTAAATGATATAGGAGAATGTTAGTGCCTTTTACTAAAGCCCTTTGTTATATTTTATTCCTGGTCCTCCTGGCTATTAGAGAGACTGAAAGATACTAGCAGAAATTTATTAATACCTGAAAAACAGTGAAGGCCTAAAATGCCATCAATTTTGCTCCAGGAATGGAGTTAGATTTCATAGTAAATGACTGGGAAGGAAGATTTAAATGTCTTGTGCCGCTGCTTCCTTTCAATTTCTTAATTGTAATCAAACATTCCTATTTTAAAGTCCAAACAAGTGATTTTGAAACCCCCTGACTCCTCTTGAGTATAACTTTCATCCCCAAAGCTGCTTTAGGCAGGAGATCCGGGCCTTGGTTTACAGGGGAGTTTACAGCACTGCGAGGTGCACAGTGTAGGAAACTTAGCGTACACAAAGCGTACAAGTCAAGTTCTATAGACAATTAACAGAGACAGGGAAAACCATGAATAACAGAAAAGCAGTAAGAAATACGGCCCATTATGCTACCACTGAACACTCCACTTTATCACACACCTTCCCTGCCAGCGTGAAGAGTTTGGATTATAAGGCAAATAGGCTGCCCCACTATCTCTCCGAGGGCCTCATCCATACTGATACCGCTTGTTTGAGTCATGCTCTGCTTAGTACCAGTCTAAGGCTTAGCACTACTCATCCTTTGCATCACAGATCTGCTCAAATTGATGTTCAGATATCATCATGCTGCTGCCAATAAAGACAGACCAAAGGTTTTTATGCACAAACCAACTGGTAGCCTCCAACACAGAAAGATTCACTGGTGCTCTCTCCTAAGCTATAAAGAGAAACAGGGATGGAAAACCACAGCTTTTAATCAATTAGAATATATATAAAAACAAAAAAAAATGTGTGTTGCATGTGCCGATGCTACATGATATGATGTATGGTAGGGTGTGGGAGGACACAAGAACAGGATGATTACAGGCAACCTATCATATAGAACTTAGTGGGTTACAATAATAGAAATCATTTCAGACAAAGTGAAGTGATGCGTGACTTAACTTTACAAACTCCCAGGTCTACACTGTATTCTGAAACAGTGAGAGGGTAAAGTCAAGTTAAGAATGCCTTCATTTTTTTAACAACCAGAAATATGTTCCTTTCTTTGGCAACCCTATGGAGGGTTAAGCTATCTGCTGTGCTGAGCAAACAGAGGGCCGCTCCCCAACAGCATCTGCTGGGGACTTGAGAAAGCTGTTCTCCCTTAATAGATCCCATTTTCCTTTTTTTTTCTTCTGGTGTGTAAACTCTTAAAGAAATGATGCATTGCATGGAAATTCATCCACAGCTGAGAGTGCAAATAAGGGAGGAAAAACAAAATCATAAAAGACATTAAAAGGTACATTTCAGAAAGCAAGTTTACTCAGTTTCTTAGGCAATGAAGCATTCATGTTTTCAATTTTAACAGAGAGGCAGAAAATATAAAAACAAAGTGATTCCCAGGGAAAAGATACACTTAACATAGCTGAGAAAAGTTGGTTATTTTTAAACTTTTCCCCTTAAGAAAAAGGGAAATTGTGTGGCTGTGGATTTCAGCTGTCTCCTGAGGAAGTTGGCATTTTTGCAGTTTGTGTGTAAGATGCAAACATTTGCTAAACTATTTGGGAGAGAAAGTGCATATATAATAAAGCAGCAGGAAACATGTATTATATTTACCATCCCATAGCTGAGAGCCCCAGTACTTCCACATGGTCATGCATTGGCCCATAACAGTGAACTATATTTTGAGAAACTAAAGGCCCAAAACTAATGGTTCAGAAGTAAATCTCTGAAAACCAAAACTTGTTGCAAAGAGTACACACCTTTTTAATGTGTACATATATTTAGATGTCTGATGTGTACTTACAGTATGCTGGTCTCAAGAAAACTCTTCTGAGCAATTTCTTTTTTGCTAGAGGAATTAAGTTGAAATTTTGGGACATTAAAAAGCATTTTCCCTGCACCTACTAACTGATGCATAATGATTTGTAATTCACTGATCTCAGCAAAGCTTGAACATGAAATAAAGAATGGTAAAATATCTCCTTCAATCTTTGGCTGCAATCTGTCAAGTAAATAAGTGGCCTTTAAAAAATAAAATAAAATTACTTTAAACACACAGACGTTTATGGCATAAAAACTAACTAGAAGTCATTGACTTTCTTCTTCTTTTTAATAAACATTATCAAATTTTATTAACAAAAAAACTTTGTACATTTTCTTTAATACATGTGGAATTTTACATCTTGGTAAAATTCCAACACATTCAAAATTTACCATTTATACAAATTGTTACAGAAAAACAAAAAGTGGGTTAAATAAGTAAAATAAACTACACCTATTTTTCAGGTTATCTATAAAAAATTTGACTTTCTTAAAAATTCCCCTGAACATGTAAAAATAAATTAATTTTACCTTTCAATTAAATCTACTAATTAGAAATATTACAAATCAAAATATCAATGTTATCTTATGAATTTTTCATAATACAAAACAGATTCCCAAAACCTTATTTACAGAAATGAGGTAAGAACTGTGCAATGTTTAACCAAGACACATATTGCAGAATTAACATGTTCTTCCATCTAAGTACACAGTGGAAGTCTAATTACAGCTGGGTCTTTTCCACTAATAATTCACACATTTAAGAACAGTTCAATGATTATGTCCCCAATTATTTAATTTATAACAGCTATACTGTCATACCAGGAGTGTGGCTATCTACAGTAGAAGGACTGTCATACAGATTTCACCTGTTTCAGAAACTGTAGTGGTGGGTTGCTTTTTTTTGTTTGAAATCAATATCAGAAATGGGAAGTTATTTAAATTAAAAGCCAAAATTCTTACCAAATCCACTAATTTTTCTTGTGACTCAGTAGTGGATAAATACCCAGGTAATAGTTTTGCCTGAGCTATCTATGGTGGCATAGAAAGTTTTTAATAAAGACAGAACCATGGGGAAGCTGCTGGTGCAACACTGACTATCCCTGCTTCAAAACTGGTTTTATTCATAGTATATCTGAATATCTAGAATATATGCTGAGGCAAATATTCATTGATTGTAGATTTACAAAAATTATCTTTTCTAGATGAATAAATTTTCCCATTGGTTTTGTTTATATGAATAATTAGTATTATTCATATAAACAAAGCATTTTGTTGGATCTGTTTTATTTCCTTTGATTTGTGCAATTTGGTCAACTGGGTTAATGTGCATATGAAATACACATACATGAAAGCATCATGTATTCAAGTAATACCAGTAATAGCTATTAACCAATGACAGCTATTGTTTATTGAACACTTATACTGTAGCAGATACTGTGCTAAGAGGTTTAAATGCATTATCTCAACAAATTTTGACATGAATAAGCATGTTATTCCCCAGCTTAGAGAATTTAAATTTTTGAGGTCAGCATAAAATCAGTGGTAAATATTGGAATTGAGCCTAGATTGGTTTGATTCTAGTGCTTGTTTTCTTAAATTATACTCTCTATGGATAAGTAAGTTAGGAGACTAGAGCTTTTATGAAGACAAAAACCTGCCTGCACCATGAGAAGAGACTGCATTGGGGGATGAGTGGACCCAAGCACCAATGTGACTAAAACCAGCTTCATTGAAGTTCACTGAGGGCACCCTCTGAGCTAGGAAGAGCAGTCCAGGGAGATTTACAATAAGGGTGTATATCTGTCTGCAATAACTAACTGTTTATTGGCATATATATATATATATATATATATATATATATATACACACACACACACATAAGCATAAGTATATACTTATGTATAAGAATATATATATATATTCTTATACATAAGCATATACTTATCTATATGAATGGTTGTTGTCTCAGCAACTACAGCAAGTGCAAAGTTGAGAGATTATACTCAGGGATTGGGTGAATGGTTCCTAAAATGTGTGATCTTGGCATAGATTATGAAGCACTTGGAGCTTCAACAATACTCTAATTTCTCACATGACACTTGTGTGAAACCTTTCCAAATCCAAATTACCATTTGATATTCCTCCCACTTTAGAAGAAGACCATGGTGGGGAAGCAAATGGATATTAAAGATACATGATTGGCCCAATGCTCCCTACTTTCTGTATCTTCTATTTTTATAGTCTTTTTTAGGTAAAACATTTCAAATATACAAAGTAATGGTATATTATCTGTATTTTATACTTAAAGGCAACTAAAATAGCTCATCATGGAAAAAAATGGCAACCCAATTACAAGAGCTATAAATATATTTTTCTTGTGGCAGTCACTACTATTAACTACTTCTTTAGTTAATTAGTTATTTAATTTTAGTTATTTAGTTAGCCAGATCATCACTTGATGACTATTATGTTTAACTTTTTTTTATTGAAGTAAAAGTAGAAAGAAATAAAATTCAATGATAAACACAAAAGGAATATATTTAGGCAACTGGCACATAGATGAAAAAAATAGTACCACCACTACCGCTCCACAGCCACCTTAAAGGCAACCATTATTTTGACTAACTCATAGATTACTTTTGCTTATTTTTAAGATTTTATATAAATAGAACCATATAATATATTTTTATTTGCTGTGTCTGTCTCTTTTGGCTTAATATTGTGGGATAATTCAATGTGGCATTGCATGCTATTCATTCCTTTTATTGCCATATGTTATTTAACTTCCATGAATATACCAAAATCTCCTTATCCATTCTAGTATTGATTGAAAATTTGAGTGGTTTCCAATTTTGGGATATTACAAATAATGCTGATATAAACATTAGTGTACATGTTTTTAGCACACAACATTGTCATTTAAGCTACTTCCTATGTTTGAATGGCCAACACATTTCTTTGCCTTTCTCTCAATTTCCTCATTTAAAAAATGAAAATAATATCTAAAAGGGTTATTATAGGTTAAAATAGTCAAGTTTGTCATAATACCAGGAAAACAAATCATTCAAAAAGCGTTCTAATACTGTCACCTAATAGCATTCTGACATTGGCTGAAACCACCAAGCAATCATAATGTTGAGTTTTGCCACCATATGCTCTGTGATTTAGAAACAAAGCTGGAATTCAGAATTCTATTGTCTTCCTCTACTCCTGATTTATAAAAACAGAGCCATATAGAATCTAAACTTACCTCAGGTTCCCTGGCCCATTTCCTTGTCTTTGAGTACACACATATCTATAGCACTTAATATTGTTTCTGATTTTCCTCACATTATCCATATATATACCCATTTTCTCCACTAGACCATAACTTTGTTTATATCTCTCCCTCAGCCAACACAAAGAATCTCTCATATAAAAAGTAATTAATAATTTTTGTTGAATTGCATTCATTTGTTAATATCACAAAGCCCCAAGACTCAAAGTGCATCTACTATACTACACACATTACTATGAAGCATAAGACAAGTATAGATTCTCTATAAATGCCAGTGAGAACAATGGTGGTAACAAAAGCAATCAAAGTAACAATGTTAAAGAATCACTAGACTGCTGAGTATTTTACAAATCTCTATAGTTTTCCAAAAGTCCTTATTTTCCTAAAAACTTGGAAATTGTGTTTGCTTAAGAAAAGCCAGCATATTTGGGTCTGTTTAATAATTTTGTACACATGAATTCTAAGCAGCTTATAATTGGCAGAACACATTCTGCTATGTCTGATACATCACTCATTATGAATTAAAATATGTCCAAAGAATGAAGATCCAAATAATCAATGAAGAGACCTGTGCTTTGCATAAAAACAGACTAGGGAAGAAACAAACCAACATAAAGAAGCTCCCTTTTCTTCATTTTTATTCCTATCCATATCGCTATAAAGGATACGCTTATTTTGTTGTTGTTAGTCCTCACCTGAGGATATGTTCCCATTAATTTTTAGAGATAGTGGAAGGGAGAGGAAAACAGGGAGAGAGAAACATCAATGTGAGAGACACACATTGATTGGTTGCCTCCCACATGCACCCCAGGACTGGGATACTTGCCCTTGACCGGAATAGAACCCAGAACCCTTCAGTCCACAGGCCAATGCTCTATCCACTGAGACTAATTGGCTAGGGCAATACTCTTCATATGACACTTACATTAGTCTTGCTTTTAAGTATTTAATGCACATCTACTCTATCCAAGGTACTGAGACAAGTTACGTACCTATAAGAATAGATCAAATGAAATCAATGCAGTAAAAAAACAAATAATAAAACTCACAATCTTGTGGTTCCATCTGTTTAAATAAAACAAAGAAAGGAAATATAATATAAAGAGAGAAATCACAGATAAGATGCTAGGACAAATCATAGAGATGATCTTTGACTGAGAGAATGAGGAAAGATTATTTAGAGGAGAAAACATCCAACCTTGGTCAGAAATAGAGAAAAGCTTTAGGTGAACGCTACATTCTTTCCCTAAAAATGTAGATGGCTCTAAGCTCTCTCATCCAAGTAAGTAAGTCATCATTTTGTTTTTATAGCAATGATCATAAGTGATGCTGTGATTTGTGTGGGATTTTAATTTGACCCTGATTCCCACTTTTCAAGGAAATGTGTATTTCATTTAATAAGTAGGCTTGTATTGGTGACTCTGATCACACAGTGTGAATGCATAAATGAGTGTTTGGAACAAGACTATACTTGTAGAAAAATTACTTACTTAGCAATTAATGAGCCTATTTTCA
This sequence comes from Corynorhinus townsendii, assembly GCA_026230045.1. Lineage (NCBI taxonomy): Eukaryota > Metazoa > Chordata > Mammalia > Chiroptera > Vespertilionidae > Corynorhinus > Corynorhinus townsendii. Next base: position 111,809,040 of record JAPDVU010000005.1, read on the forward strand.
TTGATGCCTGAGGCGCTTGAAAAAATGATGGGAATAAATTGAGGCAATTTATTTAGAAATTGCAAAATTGTTCACATGAACAGTATTTGTTACCTACTACCTTTTACAATGAGACTCAATATACTTCAGAATTTAGTGGAGGAGGCAACATTTATAGTATGTAAACATCATAAAAATCTCAGGAAGAATTATTTTTAAAAACTATTTATTGTAATCCTGAAACCCGATGCTGTGATGTGATATGTATGGAAAAGAAGAATCCTACATGTGCTAAAGTAATGAGGGAGGGATGTACTTACGAGATGAAAAAATCTTTAGAAAGAAGGTTTCCCTTATGAATTAAAATATGTAATAATATACAGTGAAGAAGAATAAATAATATATAGTTTGGAAATATCCATGGATATTGACAGGATGTGTAAAAGAAAGACTAAAATATTGGGAGTCAGTCCACAGCTTTACACATTCCCTAATAACTTTTTACATGTATTTCAAAAAATAAAAATGATATTAAGATAATGATTCCTATCATCCAATTTAAAACTTAATACTTTTTTTTCCCTTCAAGGACAGGACATTCTTCCCAGAACTTGTCATGAAATAGTTAAAATTACACAACCCAGCTCCAGGCATAATGGATGTTACAGAATGCTTCTCAGGATTGAGTCACAGCTTTCTCTGTTTTTGTTTATTTGTTTTGTTTTGTTTTTTGGCTTTGTGTGTTTGTGTATGTGTGTGTGTGTTCTCAAGTTTTTTTAATTTATTTTTTATTGATTAAGGTATTGCATATGTGTCCTTATCTGCCTATTGCCCCCCAGCCCACTCCCGTTCATGCCCTCACCCCCCCCACCCCGGTGTCTCTGTCCATTGATTATGCTTATATGCATGCATACAAGTCCTTTGGTTGATCTCTCCTCCTTACCTCCACTCTGCCCTACCTTCCCTGTGAGGTTTGAGCATCTGATTGATGCTTCTCTATAACTCGATCTGTTTTTGTTCATTAGTTTATGTTGTTCATTATAATCCACAAATGAGTGAGATCATGTGATATTTACCTTTCTCTGACTGACTTATTTCACTTAGCATAATGCTCTCCAGCTCCATTCATGCTGTTGCAAATGGTAGAAATTCCTTCCTTTTTACAGCAGCATAGTATTCCACTGTGTAGGTGTACCACAGTTTTCTAATCCACTCATCTGCTGATGGGTGATTTTTGGCTTTGATATGTTTGGTAATAGGAAACAAAAAACTTTACATTCAAAGATGAAGTCGAAAGTTGAGGTTGAAAAATCCTTACCAAACTCAAGGTATTGATAAAACTTCATTGACTACAATAGCATAGGCAGAAAGAGTGCAATCCCATATATTAGCCAATATTTAGAGAATGCATATCAAACAAAGCTATCACACCTCTTTAGAATCATATAACTATTTAATTCTCAGTGCTTCTTGGATCTAGGCTCTAAGTAATCTGAACAGAAATAACTAAATACAGTTAAATATAGAATAGACAAAACCTCTTAAATTTGAAATCTTACAAGGGGACTGACTACCTGGGAGATCTCTTAGCTCTGATTCAAGAAACTTATTGTTTCAACAGGGATTACCAAAAGCACAAATAACTATGAAACAGAAGGGGATCAATAAACAACCCCCCAAACTAGAATAATAAAAGCAGAGAAAAGATAGGAATATTGAACTAACATCACCCAGACACATTTCTGTTTGTTACTTCTAGACAAAGAGTTTCACTAATTCCTGTGACATACTGAAAAAATAATACCAGTATCACACTGTTAAGATATTTACACACAGATGTAAGATATTACCTTTCTAAAGAACTGTTTCTTGGACATTGTCAAGACTCTCAAACACTACAAGTTGGTTGGGGGGAAATGTGATTCATGGGTCTCTGGTTCATATGCAGACAAATTGTGAGGAATAAGGAAAGGGTTTTCCTTCTATATAGGCAAATACCTTTGCAAGTTCTTAGTTCCACTTGGTTGATGTGGAAATATTTAAGCCTGTATTTTGTCACTAAGTTATATAATCTTTGTGTAAACAAGATGGTTCTGAAGGTCCAAGATTCTTAGAAATGTGTCCTTTCTTCTGAACACAATTATGAATCTAACATTTATGCAAGTTTTTAATTACATGTTTTTGAATTAAAATTGTCTTGGCATTGGTTAATAAGATTATATAAGTTTTGTGTGTATATTTCTATGATACCTCATCTGTGTATTGCACTGTGTGCCCACCACCCAAAGTCAAATCTTCTTCCATCACCATATATTTGACCCTCTTTACCTTTTCCTATCCCTCTGAGCCCTCTTTCGTCTGGTAACCACCTACTGTTGTCTGTGTCTATGAGTTTTTGTTTGTTTTTCTTATCTGTTCATTTGTGACTTTTAGCTTTATATCATACATATAAGTGAAATCATATGGTTCTTAACTTATCATAATGTTTTAGAGTTGTATTCCACAGTGATCTTTATAGAATTGCATATGTATAAATGTTTAAAGAACATACTGATAAAAAACACAGTGAGAGTTATATGAGGGGCGATAGGTATATGAAATGTAAAATTATATTTGTAGTCAATATTCTGGTGCCAAGACCTGTTGACTGGGTGAGTAGCAACCTTTACAGAGGGTATGACTAGACCAGGCTCATTTTTTATAACATTCCTCCTATGTTTAACTCAGATCTAAAACAGTCTAAAATGTCATTAACACAACCACTTAGCAGCCAAAGCAAGGAGTATATTGTACTCCTACTATTCTTTGGGTCTAAAAATCTGGTATAGATCATTTTTCCTGTGCTATGAACTCAGAACTTTCTGTAAGAATAACCTGTTTCTGGAAAATAATCAGAAGATGCAGTAATTCTGCATCACAAATTTGAATTTTTAGATCCAGAAACAAATGATGTAGTAGAAGCACTGGGGCAAGAAACGTTGACACTCAAACAGCTGCAGAATTTGATGGTACATTTGAATTTTTCCCACAAGGTTTTCATCCAAGCTTTTCATTTTGAGGAAGCTGAGCAATGGCTACATCCAGATTCTGTCATAACTATGCCAACAATGCAAAATCATCTAGTCAAGTTCTCTTAAATTAGACAGATTAGTTTTAGAGTGTTGGTGATATTTACTATGGGTGCTGGCTGGTACTCCTTGCTTGTTCTATAGCTCTTCTTTTCTTTTTCCCACTTGATATGTTAGAAAAAAAGAGGATGCTCAGGTGTGTGTGTGCGCACATATGTGTGCACACGCGTGCATGTGTGTGTGTGTGCATGTGTCCCTGCCTGAAGGACTACTCATATACTATTCAATGATCACAGAAGTGGGTCCTGGCAGAGCCACTCAAAGGCATGGTTTATTTGGACCAATTCCCTTCTACTAATGGTGATGGGAACCATAGTTGCCAAACAACAGATTTCCATTCAACTCCAACAATCTGGCTGGTGTGGAAATTGTTCATAAGCAATCAGTGTGTTCCAATTTGATAATGTGCCTACTGAGGCTCTATGGTTATACTCTCTGATAGGCAATATCTAGTGTCATGCAACACAGGTCCCTGAAAGATGAAAGACTAATTACCAATTCCTATAAACTGCCTATGATCATCTAGTTACAAATGCAGACTCAGACACAGTCAAAATATGTTTGCTTTATTTTTCTGTCCTGCTGAAGTCAAACATTTGTTTTCTAAAGCATCCCTTTCTTTTCAGTAGCATTTGGTCCTAAAGGTTTTATCAAGGAATTCCCTCCAAGCTTACAGACTACCTGTCAACATCACTCAGAAGACTTGGCATCTAGGTATATGTGAACAGCTGAAATAGAAAGTATCTGGTTTACGGCTCAGATCTTTCCTTATGGCACTCAACACAGATCTTTGATAGTTCAAATAAGCAACCATCACAACCGACAGTTTAACTAATTAGAATAGTTTCATATACCTCCAGTAAGATTAAAAAAAACGGGGGGGGGGGGGAAAGACCTAAAAATTGATTTAGATACCAGCAATTTTATTTCAATATTTATCCTACCATATTTAAAAATTATAAATTGAAATTATATCTGAATTCATTTGGCAAGAATCAGAAAATTAATATGTATTCATTGATATGTGTGAAAAGCTGAAATTTTTTGTCCAAATGCTCTTTCATTCATACCTGAGAGATAATCAGCCTTACAAAAAATAGACATATAATAAAATTCATGTTTTCATACTAAGCATACAGTTTTGTCCTATTTAATACAAAGAAAATAATTGCCATATTTAAGCAATGAATTAACTAAATTAAAGATAAATTACAAAATATTCTATAGTACTCTATTATCTAGATTTCTTAACACTTTACAAAATGTGATAAAGACTTCCAATTATTTATAAACATATTCTTGCAAGTCTTTAATATACATTAGGAAAATCTCAATTTGTTTACCAGTATTGCTAATTAAATAATTCATGGTATGAAAGAAAGTGGTTTGTAAATAAAACACTTGCTTCAAATGCATATTAATCCATTTTACCAAGACAAATTGTCTATCTATAGAGGGTCAGATTATCTATTTTCTTTCACCTGAAAGGACATAAATAATTCTAGTTTTAGTTTAAGTTTACAGTCAAACCCCTATATTTGTTTACAATATTAAAAAAAAAAAAACAGAGCTGAGTAACTTGTCAATCCTTAAAGTATTTCTATGTGACAGATAATAAGTAACTTAACTATTTACTTTCTAATTGACAAAGAAATTTCAAAAATAAATGCACAAAGATGTCCCCATAATATGATTGAAAATACAATTTTACCTTATATATACATACAATTACAGGATGTGCTTAATAATAAAATCCAGTTATGTTTCTGGAAATATGATAGACTGATTAATCACGAAAAAAGCTTTCCAAAGTATGGGTGCACTAACGATAAAGAAAAGAAAACCATAAAAAATTATAAAGAAGTTTGATTGAATATAAATGATCCATCATTGAAGATTAATTGATTAAGTGTATCTGTCAATTTCTTGTGGCCTACAACTTGACTTTAAGCTGACCATAGGCACACAGGGTTATGAGTTTATTTCGGTAGTCAGCAAAACAGGAGAAACACAGACACTTAAGTCAAGTAAACTGGAGAGAAAAAGTCCTCTCTCAGTGTTGGCTCCACCTAAAATGGCAAAAATTAATATAGTCTTCCATAAGAATTCATAACCATAGGAACACACTAATGATGGTGTTAGAACCAAAATTCATACTTCTTACTGTAAGTGAAAATCTCTAGAGTGAAAATTTAGTGTAAAGTAGTCTTAGGTTTTTACAACACCCAGGTGCCTATCACAAGTAAAACACATTTTCTTACACAAGGAAAACACTTTTAACACGGTCCTCAAAAGCTTTTACAGATATAGTTCCAAAGAATGCCAGTTCATTTTCTGTGTTTAATTCACTAAAAAAAGTCCTTTTATGCATGAATTAGCAAAAAAAATAAATTACAAAACTAGACCCATGAAGATAATAAGTATTGATAATATCATATACATAATATGAAATGAATGTTTAAAGAAATAAGTTATTAAAAGTATTATGGAGAAATAAATGTCTATAAAACTTGACCAGACAGATTGGAAAAAATAATTAAATAGCAGTGAAAAACATTCTAATTGAAAATAAAATTTCAATCTAAATTAAAATGGAGATTAGACACAAGGAAAAATAGAATTAGTGACCTGAAAGTTATATCTGAAGAAGTTAACCAAATGAAGAACATAATGTAATTATAGGGAAAAAAGACAGAAAATATGAAAGAAAGGCAAGAACACAAGGAAGACAACATGGGGAGTTCAATGTACAGCTCACTGCAGTTCAAAAAGATATTTAAATATATATGAGAGATGGGAATTTTCCAGAATTGTTGAATGATTCCAATCTTCTAATTCAGAAGATTTCAATGAGAACACAATTTAAAAACAAAACCTTAACATATTACCATTAAACTACTAAGGAAACACAAAAACAAAAATAAAAATATCCAGAAGGATAAAAAAAAATAAAGCAGACTACAGATTACAAAGGAATAACAATGTGACTGATGTTTTCTTCTCAGTAGCAAAAATGGAATGACAATGAAATAATATGTTCAAAATACTGGGAGAAAAATTATATCCAGTGACACTGTTTTCCAACATTAATCCTCCAACTAATAATTTCTAAAGATAAGTAAAAGCTAAATAATTTCAAGAGCCCAAGAAATCAGAAATAGGTGGGGCATTCTATTCTACCAGATAGTGAAATGTGCAAACCCAGATAATTTGAAGAGTGTGTACTAGCACAAGGGTAGACAATTAACAAATGGCACAAAGATGACATCACAGCCACACACCCAGGCATACATGGAATGGAGTATGCAAACAACTGTGTTGGAGTCACTTGCAATTCACATAGGGGAAAAATTAAAATCTGATACCTATCTCACACTATATACGAAATCAATTTCAGATGAATACAAGACATAAACATAATAGGCAAAACTTATAAATATTAAAAACACAATGTCCAAGGGTCACTGGTTCAATTCAGGCCAAGGGCACATACCTGGATTGCAGGTTGGATCCTCTCCTGGTTGGAGTGTGTATGGGAGGCAACCAATTGATGTGTCTTTCTCACATTGATATCCCCCCCTCCCATCTTCCTTCTCTGTTTCTCCTACCTTTTCCCTCCCTCTCTTCCACTCTCTTTAAAAATCAATGGAAAAAATAACCTCTGCTGAGTATTAACACCACCACCAACAAAAATATTAAAACTATCCATAAACATTTAAATTAAAAACTTCTATTATTTAATAGACTCCATAAATAGAGACCAAAGACAAGCCACAGAGAGCGGGAAAAACACTGCAACTTATGTGATGGACAAAGATCTAGTATCCTCCATTTTAAAAAGAACTCCTTCAATTCAATAAAATATAGGCAATACAATAGAAAAGCAGTCATAAGGTATTTCACAGAAAAAGAAACACAAAGCATATGAAAACAAATGTTCAACCTACTTAGGAACAAAAGCTATTCCAAATGGAACAAAATGTCTCACCACTTTGTACTTGTGGAGTAAAAAAAGAAAAGTCTTACACCTCTTTTTGGAGAGGTTGTGAAGCATGAGGGACCCTCAATCTTTGTTGATGACATTGACAGTTGGTTTGATCACAATTTGGTATCACCTACTAATATTATATACTAGAGGCCTGATGCACAAAATTCGTGCAAGAATATGCCTTCCTTCCCCTGGCTACCTGGCTTCCCTCTGGCACCCAGGACCCGGGCTTCCCTCCAGCCACTGGCAGGTACCCAGGCTTCCTTCACAGCCCCGGCTTCATCCAGAAGATCATACGGAAGGACATCAGTCTAATTAGCATATTATGCTTTTATTATTATAGACTAGAGGCCTGGTGCATGACATTAATGCACTGGGGCAAGGGGGAAATGGAGGTCCCTCAGCCCGGCCTGCATCCTCTCACAGTCCGGGACCCTTGGGGGATGTCTGCCTGCCAGCTTAGGCCTTCTGGGAGTCTAAGCTGGCAGGCGGACATCCTCCAAGGGGTCCTTAGCGCTGCTGTGGAAGTGGGAGAGGCTCCTGCCACCACAGCTGTGGTCACCAGCCTGGCTTTGGCTGAGCAGTGCTCCCTCTATGGGAGCGCACCAACCACCAGGGGACAGCTCCTGCATTGAGCATCTGCCCCCTGGTGGTCAATGCATGTCATAGCAACCAGTCCTTCTGCCTTTCGGTCAATTTACACATTAGCCTTTTATTATATAGGATAATCCAGACCCAGCAATTTTACTTCTAGATATATTCTATGAAAAAAATTTTGCATGCACCCACATTATTTTTTAAATATATTTTATTGATTTCAAAGAAGAAGAGAGAGGAAGAAAGAGACAGAAACATCAATGGAAGAGAAAATCATTAATTGGCTCCCTCCTTTACACTCCCCTACACCCCACTGGGGTTTGAGCCTGCAACCCAGGCATGTGACTTGACCAGGAATCGAACCTTAATTTCCTGGTTCAAAAGTCAATGCTCAACCACTGAGCCACACCAGCCAGGCTGAACCTGCATTATTAATGATAAATATGTTCTGGTACATGTAATTCTACAATTCCAATTCTAAAACTTTTCCATTGACATGTAGTAATGTATCATCTACATTTCTAATGTAAAAGCTCTATACATTAAGAACATATTTCTGTTGCTGAAGTAAAGTATGAGGAGACTTTCTTTGTAAAAATTATTTTATAATCACACATATCCTAAGACATATTTAATATAACTAGCAACCCTAAATTCTTCCTTAACAGTCTACACTTTTCTATTTTCTTTCACCATGATCCTGGAAGAATCACAATGTTTCCTTTACTGAGTGCTCAGAGCCTACAGAACTATTTCAACAAAAAGAATAGTGATAGGGAGGATCCACTCACCACCAACCACACAATAGTCATGACTATATTCATGGAAATTATTATTGAAGCAACATTGTTGTGGTTTTGTGTATGTGTACACATGCCTGTGTGCATGTGTCATGTGTGTATATTTTATATTAAACTACAAAAATTTACATCAGAGCTCAACTTTTTCTGTAAAGAAGCAGATAGTCAATATTTTAGGCTTTGGAACCACAGAGTTTCATTCATAACTACTTAACTCTGCTGTTGCATAAAAGCAACCATGGAAAACAGTAAATTGTATTTTAATAAAACTTTAAAAGAAAACAGGCTATGAAGTAGATTTGACTTGCAAGCCATATTTTGCTCACACTCTAATCTAGAAAATTATCTAAGCTTCTTACTTTGCTGAAAACATAAGTATGTTACAGGTGAATTATGAATTGATTGGGGGTAAATAATTTCAGTTAAAGTTTTCTGAGTTAGTTGAGCCCTTCACCTATTCTATTGTGAAAATGCTGGCCTCTCTTAGTTCTGTGAACAAGGCTAGGTCTTTCCTGACTCCTGGCTGTCACTCAAAGACACTAACTATTCTCTCTAATGGAAAGCCTTCCCACAATTTTTTATCTAATTAATTTTGGATACTCATTTTTTTAAGTTTTGTTAGAGAGGAGAGCAAAACATTCACTCATTTTTTTCTGTATAGTTGTTTATTGTTTAATATATTTTTCCTTCTAGACTGGAAGCTCCATGAAGGCAGGAGCTATACTTATGTTCTTAGCCACTGTGTGCCCAGTGGCTAGGATAATGCCATGGGAAAATTAGACAATTGACATTTATGGAGTGAAAAAAATAAACTGCTTTAAGAACAGTTTCTTCTAAAATTATATCATCAGCTTTCCACTTACAATCTTCCACCATCTTGAATGTCTTGCAAGATAACCTATAAATTCCTTAGTATGTCAAAGAGGACCAGTGTCTGACAATCCTTCTAGCGTCATCTCTTGCAACATTACAGTCTCGTTTCCTGGCCTTAATCCTATGCTCTACTTCAGTGTGCAAATGCTTACAGAACCAGAGCTCCAAAAGTTCTGCAATGCACAAAACTGACTTTGTTGCTTTCTGCCTCTCTGCAAGGTAACCTAGTCTCTCCATTTCCTCCAGTTCCCCAAAACTCCTACCCCCCTGACAAAAACTTACAAAAATTATGTCAAAACTCAACTCCAAGAAGTGTTCTTCCATGCAGCTTACCCGCTGTCCAGCCCTCTTTACAAATGCCTGCTCTCCCCTTTGGAATCACTTCTGAAACCACAAGAGGTTGTTCTTTTCTGCTCTCACCTATTTGTTTTGCTTGTGATTTTGACCATACTCAATTTTTCAGGGGCCTAGGACCTTGATTCACACACACAGTGTCTGTCACACATATAAAAGAGCCCCACACCTCTCTCAAGGAAGAAGTTAGCAAGTACTTAAGCACTTTTATGATGAATTTTCATGAAATAATAAGACTTCTTCTGGGATACTGATTACCCACTGTGTCCAGTCAGCTAAAAGTCTGATCATCTTCAACCAAATATGCCCTTATTTTTTTATATAGCTTAAACATTACTAAATGGTTCTACCAAGAATGAATCTTTGAACTGGCCCACTAGAGGCCTTTAACCCTGCAGCATATTGCCAGGATGTGCTTTTAACATGTCCTCATAACTACAAGTTCTGAAGAGGTCCTTAGAAGAAAATCTTAGTAGGAGCTGAGTTTACATATGCTCTCCCTCACAGAGATCTAGGAAACAAACAAAAATGTACAAATTTAGCTCAACCTGCAAAGCTGTTGATGATGAAAGGCTCTTCCTAGTAAGACATAAAAGCATTAGTTTAAAAATGAACCAGTTCAACCGCATAAAGGATTGCACAAACACTTATGGAAAAAACTGGATGTTCAACTTAAATAAATAAAAAAAAAGCATACCAATTCCCATTCCTCTATTAACTTCTTCATCTTGTGAAATTATTTTTATCAATATTTTAATGTCACTGAGTCTGAATGAGAGAGGAATGTGGCTGCCAAGCAGATGGCTGTCACAGACTGCATACCACAATTAAGAATTAGTATACAAGCGGAAGCAGCCTGATATACTATGAACCATTCCTGAATACCAGTGCCACCTGAGCTTAGCCTTGAGGAGTAAACAAGACCGGTTGGGGCTATAATAGGTCAGCCAGTTCCAATGGTCACCTGAAAAACTTGCCTAAGTAGATCAATGTGAGGATATGGGAGAAATGTTTGCTTTCTCTGATTTCAAGTTTTGCCCATCTGTGCTGCCTTGCTGTCACTGGCTGTGTCACAGCATAGGGGCCTCAAGGGTTGCCAAATGTTCTAGCATATGCAGCGACTGGTATATCCAAGGAAGGGCATTCCATTGACACAGCATGGGCTCCAGTCAACACAGTCACAGTGCCCAAAGGATCCCCCTGAGCTAAATTGTAATCTAAGGGCAGCACAATTTCTTCATCACCTATGTCACTATTCTTTATTCTTAGCCTTCCTTCAAAGGGTAAAATCTCTGGCAATATATCCTGCCTCCCTTCTCAATAATATGCTCACAGGGAAAGATCTGAAATCAGGCCTCAGCAGACATTTCAGCCATTGTCTCATCTTTATCAGAAGGCTTTGTTTTTAAGCCTTTTCTCTAATGTAGAATGAAAGAAGAGAAAAATTCCTCCTGAACATATGGTAGGGCTATTTAGGGAACAGTAGAAAAATTTTTCTGATACCCTTGAAATCATATTATTCTGCCTAAACTGGTCAGAATAAATTCTAAATTATATTGTAGAATTTCTTTTCTTTAAAATTGAAGTTTAAATGGCACTCAAGAGATTCTATTTTTCTTTAGGATGAGATTCACAAATAAATTTCTTGTAATAGTTGTATTTCATAATGACAAAAGTGTTTATTTTTGGTTGCAAAAGAACTGGAAGGCTTTGAATATTCAATTGTCTCTTTCTGGGAATAAAAATACTCATCCTAAGAACCTCACAGAAAATTCATGGGAGTGTCCTAACTGGTTTGGCTCAGTGGATAGAGCGTCGGCCTGCGGACTGAAAGGTCCAAGGTTCGATTCAGGTCAAGGGCATGTACCTTGGTTGCGGGCACATCCCCAGTAGGAGGTGTGCAAGAGGCAGCTGATCGATGTTTATCTCTCATTGATGTCATTGATGTTACTGGCTCTCTATCCCTCTCCCTTCATCTCTGAAAAAAAAATCAATAAAATATATTGGGGGGAAAAAGAGTTAAAACCTTTAAAAAAAAAAAAGAAAATTCATGGGAGTGGATTTTGAAATGGATAAATTACTAAGTAGACGTGAGATACAGTTGCCATAGTGCCTCCTTTAAGGAAGAAGTAGATACAGTTGCCATAGTGCCTCCTTTAAGAAAGAAGTAGACGTTCAAATTTAAAATTAAGTGGCCATGCCTCTGCTCTCACCTCCATCTTTCCGTAATGTGTAGTTTTCCTAAAAGCCCAACTGAAGACCTTTCTTTTTTCTTATTTTCTGGAGAGATCTGTGCTTTAGGGGAAGGAGCATTTCCTTGCTGTGACCTATGTCACTATGCTCACTTCTGAACAGAGCAACATGCCATTAGGAGTACCTCAAGAAAGAAAGAAGAGGGAGCAGTTTTGGTCTTTAATGGAATGCTTGTCTCTGTGTCACAGAGGTGGCGCTCAGAGGTCCTTCCTTCTGGCTGAACCATTTTACCCTGCTAAGGATCTGAGCAAGTGAGGTGGGTTTAGGTGACAGAAACAGAGATAGAAAAAAAAAAATAAGTTGCTAAGAAAGTTTATTTCCTGGAAACAGAAAAGAAAAGAGATCCTCAGATTACAGGTTTAATACTTTGATACCCATCAGACAGGGCTGGCTGTGTGGGCTTGGGCCACTCCACTGAACATTGTAATGGGCCCAATGTCTAAATTTAGAATCCCTGGAAAAAAATATGTAATTTATAGAATGAGAGGACCTAGCAGAAAAGACTCACACACAACAATCTACTCATTTCCTTCTCATAGATAGCATATTTAATTTCTAAAAAATGTGATAGGTATTTATGGGGGGTAGGAAAAGGGTTTGAAGGAATAACCTTACTTTATTATAGAACATGAGTCCCACAGATGAGGTAATCATTTGATAAAGCCTCTCTCTGCAGGAGTTGCTGTTCACAAAACTACCTAGGCTCTCTATCCAAATATTTGCTCTGATAGACAGCATTATCATGGTTATTTAGCATATATATTGCTCTTCACAATCATATGTTGCCTAATCTTAGCAACATATCCCCAGTGAGCATTATCATCTCTATTTGCAGACAAAAGGAATACAGCACATAAAGGTCAAGTGACTTATTCATCCTAAACAACCATTCAGTGCTGAACAGGAAACTGAGCTGAGGACTGGACAATAAAACAACAGACACACCCATCTACTAAATTATAAACAGAGGGCTCACTTCTTGAACCTATGAGGAGGGGTTCAAGTTCACTTTTTTTAATGCCTTGTCTCAAAGGGAGAATTAAATCATTAAAATGGCATATCCTTCCTGCCTTTTCAAGTTATCTCTTTTTATCCCAGCCTGAGGAACAGTAGAGCAGTAGTGCTTTCAAATCTGCCACAAAGATTCACCTGCAGGTTTAGTTCAAACCTGTTTCTAAAGGCAAAGTTTTTCTCCATTCCTGACAACCCATCACTCATGCTCCCCCTGCAAGGCACGGTGTTCTCCCTCAGCCTTTACTCTACTGAGTTGTAACTGAGTAAAAATAACCATATCAAATTGTTTCAGAACCCAAACACCTTTGTGTAAGAGAATCTCCATGAGCATACTTTCTTGTGTGCTTGCTATCTGTCCCTTGGGGGAGGGAGATAAGGAGAGGAGTCATTTTGCTCTGATTTACCTCCCCAGGAAGACTAGACTATTAGAAAAGGCAGGAATTATACTTCTAAGTCATGTTCAATCCTTTTTTAAAAGGCAAAATAGGTTTTCAAAAAGGTTTTCATAATGTGAATATGTAAATAAATTTAATTTTCCAATTTCTATTCAAGTTATTCTGAGGACCTAGTTTAGTGCATCCCTTTTAACAGTTCTTATATAATGCCACTGACCAAGAGAATCCAAGTTAGTAACTAAGACCACCACTGACCTGATACACTTTGGCAAGTACCAATTTCTAGCTGCTCACTTTGTTTGGAGAAGTGATTCTCTGGAATTGTGAGGTTAAAGGAAATTCTGAGGTCATGTCTATCTGACTTGATTAAGGCAATATACTGATGAATTTTATTACCTTTTAGTTTATCGCTGGGCTAGCATCAATTGTAATTTCTATAAAAGAAAATAGTTCTTTAGTATACCTAGACAGTGTCGAGGTCAGTGTATATCACAATATGCATTTGTGGTTTATATTTTTAAAATTCAACCAACAGTTGCTATGATACATTATATTGTCTTTCTAAATGGTTTCCACAAATGTATGGCTTTGTGATTTTCCATCAAACAACTCCAGTGACGCTGATGTATTTTTGGCAGAAAGCCTTATTCCAAATCTTAGACTCCATGGGCATGGTTTTAAGTGGTCTCATCAGATGGGTAAGTATTATTCCCATGAGAAATGGCAGTTTCAGCATCTATCTCTGGGTTTCAGGTAACAGGGATATAATGTACATTAGGAAAAGAGGCATTGCTCTTTGTTTTTAATCTAGTGAGAGATACTTAAATTTTCAATAACAACAGCACAGTCCTATCCCTCTGATAGTATCAAGGAAACAATTTTAGTTTGTTATCTATTGATGGATTCAAGAATCAAGAGAAGGAAAAAATAAACCTTTGAGAGCCTGTCATTAATATAATAAGGCCATGATATGTACATCAGGGCGATAAAATCTCTCCAGTAAAACACAAGTAATCCTGTATCATTCTGTCTCAGTGTATCATATTTATAACAGTGTGTCATATTTATCCCTGATTTACCTGATTGCAACATTTCAATTGCATTCTGATGAGCCTTGGAGGTGGTTCGGTAAAAGGCTCTTCTTCCCTGGGCACAGAGCAGACACACAAATGGAAACTGGCCAGCAGACAGAAATGATGTGTTTTACTGGCAATGCTTTTCCTACTCCTTAATTTCATAAAGGTCAGAAACACTGCTTTAGATAGAGGCCTATTAAAACCCTAAAGGATGGAATCTGCTCATCTCAAATATCTAGGTGGTGGGTAAGAGAAGAAAAAGGAGAAAAAATAGCCCACCCCTACGTACAAGGTTAGATCAGGCCCTATGTACATATAACTATCTGAGGGGAGGATCAAGCCCTAAAGATTTTAATTTCAGTGAAGTCATACAGAGCTAATGGAGCCACTGGCAATCAATAGCTCCCACTCTCCTGTGAGGAGGAGAGATTTATTGAGCTCTCCCCACTGATCCTGTGTCAGGTACAAGCAGCAATGCTGATCACTGCGCCCCCCAGTTCCTGCAGTGTGCAAACGACTGACTCCATTACTAGCAGCAGCTCAGCTTTCACAGCTGGCATTAGAGTTCTCTGATAATCTCCTAATATGTCCACTGGAATAATATCTTTATGAAATTTAGGCTGAGGGATAAGAGAACCAATAAATCACTTCCCTCTCTCCCTCCAAGTTCAGACCCATATCAGGAAAAGATAGAGGAGTTGGGGTAATGGCAACCAGAGTAGCAGCTTTATTGCTGGCAAACTAAACCTGTCAGTTCCTGTCCCTTCTCTAGTCCCTTGGGCCTTACTCTCCAATAAGATTTGATCTGCAGCACACTTACCCAGTGGCCAGTTGCCTCATTCTCAAAAGCAAAATGTGGAAAAAAGGCCATTAGAACCTCACTTCACCAATCAGATAAAGCAATTTTCTCTGAGAAGAGTAGAAAGAATAACAAAAAGCATTTCTCCAATACCACCTCTCTTAATACTGGAGGTTCTCACCTAGAAAATGGTCCTCCCAATACTGAAGTCACAACTGTATGCTTGGTCTTATTGGGTATTTTGGGGACATTTATATTTAAAAGTATTCACTTACTGAATGATGAGTATAATCTTTTATAAGCACTACAGAAAATAGTAATTTTCAGTCCTTGCCAGACCATTCAAAGGTAACGATTTCTGCTGATAATATACTCAACTTCTGTTTTATCCATTGCTTACAAAATCAGGAATGCCCTGCTGTCCTCCAAAGAGACAAACACTACATGCTGGCAGATAGTCAAGTGGTGGTTATGAAATGATATGCACAGTTCACAAGAAAGCTAGGTAGTTTGATGTTCTTTGCCCATGAAGAAGTCAGCTTGCATGTTTGCTACTCAAATTAAATCATATAACAGTTTTCATGAGTGAAGCTGAAATTTGACAGTCCTGACTTAAAACACTACTATAACTAATGTTCACTGAGCCACCAGCAACCAAATGACTTCCAGATCCAAATATATGTACTTTATCTGTTTCTTTACTTTATATATACCCTTACCACTGCTTCTGAAATCATACACTCAATGCTATATAATCAACTAAGTCAGACTTTCTAATTCACTTACATTTATTAGCAAATTTCATCCCAACTTTTTTGCATCTAGAATGCTTACTTAACTCAAACTTGGTGAACTTACCAAAATCAGTGTCCCTAATTTTATCAGAATTATAGATCTCAAAAACAAATGAAATAATCAAGTTTACTGGATTGCATTCAAAATGATTACTTTGATTTTTCTTTTATTTTTTGTAATTATTAAATTGCAAATTCAAGTTGACATTTTAAAATATCAGTCGCTTTTTGCTATTCCTAGCAATTAAAAATATCAGATCAATGTGCTATCTATTCTTGAAATAAAGTCCTCAGATCAAGGGCAAGTTCACTGAGCAGAGCTCATCACATCCTAGGTGTGACAGCCTACAAAGACCATGTTATCAGGTATATAAACAGGTATGTATTTTTTATTATTTCATTTACAGATAAAGACATGAAACACAAACATGAATTTGCTAGTAAAGCAGAAGATACAGGAAAAGATTAATCCCAATTCTCTAAGAAAATAGAGTTTCAATTAAACTCTTATTATTTAATGAAAGATCATGTAGTATTGTAGACACTGAGGTAGGTATTATAATTTCTGTAGATTAGAAAATTAAAATCCAAAGAGGTTACATAACCTGGCACAATAAGAGTAAGTGGTAGAGCCAAGACTTAACTCCATATCCCTTTATTTCAAAGCCTACATTATAACTGACCATTGTAGAAGGCTGGTCATTATTAAGCTATTGTAAGACTCATTAAATCAGATTCTGTTTCTGTTTAAATTACTCCAAAGAAAGAATAAGAAAGACACTCTTAGAAGTTATATAAACTTTGAGAATTAAAACATATTTTAAATATAGCTATGCATATTGACATATATAGTTATATATACTTAAGCAAATAATTTAAGAAATTTATTTTTTATAAAAGATGTATTAATTCACTTTCTTTTCAATCAAGGTCCAGGAGAAAAAGTCTACCAATGGAAATGACCACATATTAAAGACCTACTATGTGCCGGAGCTAAACATCCATAATTTTATTTAATCCACATGAACTTTATGCTACGATGTTTTATAATCTTTATTTAATAAAAACAACAAAAAAGAACCTGAGACTCAGAATTATTAAATTACCTAACAAAGTAACACAGAGTAGGGGGCAAGAAGGGAGGTATTCACATCCAATCTGTTGATTCCAATGCCTAAGCTTTCTTTACTCCCATATGCCAACTCTTAATAAACAATAAACACCAAATAAAATATACACAAATATACATAGCTCACAATATAACACAAATGCCAATAGTATACATCACTGACTTAAAGGTTAAAAAAAGTTTGTGGCAAATTGCTTGCTTACAATAAATATTTTCTGAAATATAATAACTAATGATTTTTACTAAATAAAAATTTAATCAAACAAATGATATGTAAAACTATATTATAATACCTCTTCCACTTGCAAGAAGAGAAATAAGACATAATTATTATGTTGCACATAAAAAAATGTAAATAATTGTCAAGGCAATAAATCAAGATCAAACAATATATGATTAATTATTATAAGTGGCATAGAACTTCATTATCCAAAGTATGATACCCGTGTACCCATGTGTTTTGTGGCAGTAAAAATTATGCTAAGTGGCATAAATGTAAATAAAGTTTTCCTTTAAATTATGTTTTTATGTTATCATTTAATTGTATAATTATGGCCAGTGACATTAGTTTTCCTTTTATAAAAGTATTGAAGTTTCCTTTTAAAATAAATTTCTCTTGGATTAGTCATTTTTGGGATACTGCTTAACAGTGTCTACTAAACCTGAACATATGCATGACATTTTATGACATAGAAATTCTATACCTAGTTACATACCCAACATACCCAATGTAGATTAAATTATAAACATAAGAATATATCATTGCAACCTCATTTGCAATAGTCCCAAGCTAGAAACTAACCAAATGGCTATCAAGAGTTGAATAAATAAATGCTGGTATATTCACACAATGAGAGCTAACCCAGTAATGAAAATGACTATACAAAATATGGGTGAATCTTAGAAAGATTGAGAGAAAATATTTATTAATATTATATTAATACACTATAAAGTTACTAGAAAATAGGAGTCACTCAATGCGTGTTAGTTTGGTTTTCTGAGCAGTATTTGCAGCAATGTGGCTGTTATTATTCGTTCCCTCAGCATTCATGGATGAACCCTTTCTTTACTTAGAAGCAGCATGATATTGTCCCTCTGAGACACGTCACTACACTCCCTATATGGAGGGATGCTGCCATGTTGATGATTACCGCCTTTATATCAGACATTTCACTGATGCAGTGACTAAGTTAAGTTAGCATATATGCCAGTATGGCTTTTTCAAAAGATCCCATTACACTGGGAAGATAAGTGGAGAAGCTCCTCCCTTTCTCTATTGCGTCCTTTTCTGCATCTTTACATTGCAGAAGGAAAGTCCAAGGTGCACATGGAAATCACAAAAGAGAAAACAGTTAATCCAAGCTAAGTGAAAAGAAGAAAGAGAAGAAGAAATAAGACTACTATTGTGCACAGAAAATATGATAACTTACATAGAAAATCCTACAAATATAGTAATACAAAACAATTACTAGAATTAAGTGAATTTACAAAGGTCGTGGGATACAAGGTAAGCACAGAATAACCAATTGCACTTCTATATAGCAGTAGCAAATAATGGAAAAATACTGACTTTTTAATATCATTTAAAACAGTGTTAAAAACATAGGATAGTTAAAAATAAGTCTAAAAATACACAAATTAAATAATTCAACAGTGAAAACTGAGCAACATTGTTGAAACCAATTAAGACCTACATAATGAAGAAATATATCATTATTTCGATTAGAAGATTCTACATTATAAATATATCAGTATTCCCCAAATTTACCTATAGATACATCACATTCAGAATCCAAATCAACAGGCTTATTTTGGCAAGATGGTCAAATTGGTTATAAATTGCATATGAAGAAGCAAGTATCTGTACTAATCTAAATAAAATTGTTCAAAAACAATAATGTTGGAAGATTCACTAAGATTCACTGCCTGATAACAAGATTTACCATAAAGTTCCAGTAATCAAGATAATGTGCTATTGACATAAAAGTAGACAGATTAATAAAATAGAGTTCTTGCGGGGGGGGGGGGAAGGATTTATAAAATTACCAAACTAATTTTCAACAAGTGCTCTGCGGATATTCAAAGGTGGGGAGACTCTTTTTAATGGCACTGGAATAACATTTTAAAAAAATAAAATTTGGATCCTACCTCAGACCACATGTAAATATTAATTCAAAATGAATTATAGAACTACATACAAAAGATAAAACTATAAAACTTCTAAAAGAAAACATCGAAGATTATTGTTGAAACTTTGTGATAGGCAGAGATTTAGTGAGAAGACATAAAGAAGCAATGAACATGAAAAATAAAACTTAAATCGATCTCTCAAAATTAAAAATGTCTTTATCATTGTTATCAAAAGATACCTTTAAGAAAATGTAAAGACAAGCCACGTGATCAAATAATTTGTTACAAATATATCTGACAAAAGATTTGAATCTAGGAAATATAAATTCCTACAAATCAAAACACACCAAATCAAAAAATGGGCAACAGACCTAAAAAGAATCTTTTCGAAAGAGGACATAAGGAAAGCAAGGAGACATATGAAAACATTCTCAAAGTCACTAATCATCTGAGAGATGCAAATCAAAATGACAATGAGGTACTATCCTACACCTATCAAAATGGCTATCATCAACACATCAACAAATGACAAGTGCTAGCGGAGGATGCAGAGAAAAAAGAACCCTCGTGCACTGCTAGTGGGAATGCAGACTGGTGCAGCCACTGTGGAGAACAGTATGGAGTTTCCTCAAAAAAGTAAAAATGGAACTCGCATTTGACCCAGTGATCCCACTTCTAAGAATATATTCCAAGAAACTAGAAATACCAATCAGAAAGGATGTATGCACCCCTATGTTCATAGCAGCACAATTTACAATAGGTAAGATTTGGAAACAGCCTAAGTGCCCATCAGCAGATGAGTGGATCTGCTGTGGTACATCTACACAATGGAATACTATGCTGCTATAAAAAGGAAGGAACTCCTATCATTTGCAACAGCATGGATGGATCTGGAGAGCATTATGCTAAGTGAAATAAGTCAGTCAGAGAAAGATACAATATCACATGATCTCACTCATTTGTGGAATATAATGAATAACATAAACTAATGGGGGGAAAAAAAACACAGATCCAGAAATAGAGAAGCAGCGATCAGGCTGTCAAACCTCAGAGGGAAGGTAGGGGAGGGTGGGGATAAGGGGAAGAGATCAACCAAAGGACTTGTATGCATGCATATAAGCCTAACCAATGGACACAGACACCGAGGGGGTGAGAGCATGAACAGGGGTGGGGGTGGGGGGACACAATGGGGAGATAAGGAAACATATGTAATACCTTAATCAATCAATCAATAAATAAAACACACAATCCAACTTTTAAAAAAAATTGGACTAAGGTCTGAACAGATGACCAAGAATTGGGCAATAAGTTCATTAAAAGTCTTCTGATGCCATTTTCACCAGAGTAAAAGCCAGTTAAAACCCTAATATACTATTTTTATAACCACAAGAAGAGTTATAATAAAAAAGACAAGACTAAATGTTGACAAAGATGTGTAGCAACCAGAACTTTCTGATATAGCTAATGAGGGCATAAACTAAATCAACTACTCTATAAAAATTTTTGGTAGTTTCTTTAAAGATAAATATATACTAACTTTATGACCAGAAATTTATTTCCTAAATATTTACCCATGAGAAACCAAAGCATATGTCCTCAAAAAAACTTGCATGGAAATTTTCTTAGCAACTTCAATCTTAGCAGCCCAAAATTAAAAGAATTCAAATGCCCATTAACAAACAGTGGAGTTTTCAAAAGCAAATTGTAGTATACTCATACAATAGACTATTTCTCTGAAAAAAATAAAAGAATGTTCTACAGAAACAAGCAGTCACAAAAGTAAATCTCAAATCATTACATTGAGCAAAAGAAACCAGATATAAGAGCCTCATTCCATTTATATGAAGATTCAAGAACAGTAAAAACTAACCTCTGGTCATCGAAATCAGAACAATGGTTGTCTATGGTGGAGAGTGACTGGAAGAGAGCACAAGGAAACATTCTAAGATGATGGGAAAGTGGTCTATCTTTATTGGAGTAGCTGTAATACAAATATATACATTATCAGAGTCACCGAAGTATACATTTATTATCTGTATATTTCCCCCTATTAATATTTTTAATTTAATGATAAAAATATTAGCCTTATTCTGATATACTACTCAACAAACTGAAAACTGCTACAAGATCTCTGAAAAATCTTTTGACAATCGATACGGAAGTTGAATGTACTCATACATGTGCATCTGGACATTCCACTTATAGGTATGTAACCTATAGAAATGAGTCCAAGTGTTCACCAAATATACGTACAAAAATTTTCACAACATATTCATAATATCTCAAACTAGAAACAATCCATATATCCTGGACAAGAGAATGGATAAATGGTAATGTTTATGGAATGGTATTCTAGACATCAAATACATTGTAGATGGATCTTACAACATTGAGTGAAAGAACACAAAAACACAAAGCTGTATGATTCCATTTTAAGAAATATATAAAATCAATGTCTAGTGTTAGGACTAAAGGTAGTGGTTATGTTCAGAGGATATCAGTGATGAGGAGTGTCAGAGGGTGCTTCCCGAGGCCAGTAATATTCTATTTCTCCACTGAGTTCTGGTTACATAGATACATTTTCTTGAAAATCCATTATAGTTTTACCTTTTGTATGTGGTTCTATGATTCATCTTGAGTTAATACTTACACTAATGCATCATGCATTGCATGTATGCTGTACTTCAATAAAATGTTTAATTTTAAAATCTGATAAACTAGAGAAATACAATGAATGCTTTGGTCATGAGGTGTCATTCAAAATTATCATGAAATGAGGTAGCATGAATCCACCTGCCTAAAGATGAGTAAAAGTGATCAAAGAAAGGTGTGATTTTTAAAATCTTGTTTGCTATCTACTTCAGAAATAAGTTCACTTTTATTTGAGCATCTGGCTATTTCAGGTACCCCTGGGGCAAGACCAAAATTTATAGTTTTGTGGTTATATAGGCCACTTGTTTATATGGAGAATTTTATGGCTTAGTTCCCCAGGCTTATGTCAGTATTACTGTTGGTGTTTTCTCCGTTAATTATCCTCCGGGACTTCAGTGTGCACACAGATGTCAATTCAGATGGGCCAGCATGTATCTTTCTGAAAGCAATGGACTCTGAGTATTAACCAGATGGTTGAGGCAAGTTCCCTCAAGGCCAGGCTCATTTTAAACTTTGTCTATGGATTCAATTTGTGAATAGGGTTCCATTTTCAATATCTAATCTTATTTACCAAATCATTAATTTCTTAAATTTCTTTCTTATAACATTTTTAATATCATAAAAATGCCTCCATATAAAAATGAACGTTTTTTAGGATTTACTATGGAAAGATTTTACATATAATCAATTTATTTAATTACAACTAATCTATGCAATAAAAACTATTAAAATTATCCTCACTTAAAATAATAAAAATTAAGCACGGAGAGGTAAAAAACTTTGCCAAGGTGACTTAGAAGATAGAAGAAAATGCCAGGTAGGTGGGTTCCAGCATCTATGCTCTTGACCATTATGTTGTTGTTCTCAAGATAAGGATTAAAAATTTGTAAATATGCAGGAAATGTGCTCCATTAGGAACACCCATTGCTGAAAATCTGTATTCCATCTTGATAAATTGATTTACATATGCATAAGTCTCAGATTCCTTACAGTTTTGAATAATAGTACCTCAATAAGAGCATCAGTTTAAAGATTACATGAGGTAATGCATGTAAAGCACTTCACAAAGAGCTGGCACATGTTAAGAACTTAAGAAATAGTAACCAGAGAATTATTATTGTATTTTCATTTATGGTATTTAACTACTGTGACTTGGAACTAAAATCTACATTATTTACAAAAGAAATTTGAGTATTGAGTCCCAGAAAAATTTCTGGAAGCAATAAACATTTCTGTGGCTGAGCTTCTTATTTGAACACTAGTGGCCTGGTGTACAAAATTCGTGCACATTAAAGGGGGATTAATTAGGGGAAATAATTTAATATTGCTACTTGCCCTTTCTCTATAATAGAAGTGTCAGAGATAAAATAAAATTAGTAAAATGTATATGAAAACCTTCCTCCTGTCAGAGTCTAGGGTGCACCACAAGACCCAGAGCCAAGTTCCCACCCACCCACATGTGCCTCAGAATTGTGTGAGAACCAGACCCGCCCCCCCCCCTTCCCTTGGGCAAGATCCAGACCCGGCCAGTCCCACCCTTGTCAAGCCCTGCTGGACAGGGGGCATAGCCTCAGGTCCCTTGGCCTGGCGCCAGGACAGGGGGCGTGGCCTGAGTCCCCCAGCCCAGACCACCCTCTGGGTGGGGGGCATGGCCTGAAGTCCCCCATCAAGCCATGCCAGACAGGGGGCACAGCCTCAGGTCCCCCAGCCCAGAACTGGAGGGGGTGCAGCCTCAGGTCCCCCATCAAGCCCCACCAGCAGGGGGGCACAGCCTCAGGTCCCCTATCAAGCCCCGCTGGGCAGGGGGGTGTGGCCTGAGTTCCCTCAACCCAGCACTGAGGGTGCACCTTGAGTTCCCCTGTCAAGCTCCGCTGGGTTGGGGGCATGGCCTGAGGTCCCCTGTCAAGACCCACTGGGTGGGGGGCATGGCCTGATGTCCCCTGTCAAGCCCTGTTCTGTGGGGGCCATGGCCTGAGATCCCCTACCAAGCCCAGCCAGGCAGGGAGGCACAGCCTCAGGTCCCCTGGCCCAGTGCTGTGGCGGAGGATGTGGTCTGAGGTCCCCTGGCCTGGTGCTGGGGTGGGGAGCACAGCCTGAAGTCTCCTGTCAAGCCCCACCTAGTCGGGGGCACAGCCTGAGTTCCCCCGACCCAGCACTGGGTGTGCACCTGGAGGTCCCCCATCAAGCCCCGCTGGGTGGGGGGCATGGCCTCAGGTCCCCCAGCATGATGCCAGGGCAGGGGGCGTGGCCTAAGGTCCCCTGTCAAGCCCCACGGAGGCAGGCGGGGGAGGGTGTAGCCTCAGGACCCTGCTGATTGCTCATTAAGGCTTCTTATGGGAACTTGGCCTCAGCTGTGGGTGCAGCCATCTTTGTGAGGAGTGATGGTCAATTAGCATATTCCCTCTTTATTAGATAGTATTCACCCACTGCCTGGCCATCGATACCATGAGAACTTCTGGAGCCTTTAATTCTGTGCATCTGAATCCTCCAACCAAGAACACCCCACACCATCACTACATGTTAAAAAAAAAAAACTCAGGAATCTTTTTCTAGAGGTTCACAGTTGTGTGTGTGGTTTTTTGTTTTATTTTTTTACTTTACTTTTGTCCCTTTGATTATTTTTCAACTTCAGTAGAAATTAAAACCAATAAATTTTTTTCACATTCCACATTCTGCAGAATTCAACATGTGAAATTTATGTGTAACCATTATGTTCTGAATTGTTTTTCACATTAACTTTTACTTTTTCTTTGGATTAAAAGTAGATGAAACTGTGGACTCACTCTTACTGGCTGTAGATGATAAGCTCTAGGAAAATTCTCAGCTAATGTCACAGAGAATACAAACAGGACTCTTAGCAACACTGCTGTATTGCTGGACAGAACATGGAATTTGCCTTGCAGGCCCAAGAGCCTAATGGACTTGACACATATGCACCAGCTACCAAAGAGCAACAGCAGTGGTGTTAATGGTTAGCACTCTTCCCTTGCTGCCTTTCCTTTGTTACTTTACACTTCACTGAGAAGGGTAACAAGGCAAAGAAATACATTTTCTTTTAAATACCTTCTTCAAATAGTTTCTATGAATAATGTCAAAAATTATATACCTTACACCACCCCCCCCAAAAAAAATAAAGGCTGGGGATCAAAGTAGCAGCTCCCTATTACTACTGTTGTGATTATTATTTTTTTAAATATATTTTATTGATTTTTTTACAGAGAGGAAGAGAGAGGAATAGCGAGTTAGAAACATCGATGAGAGAGAAACATCGATCAGCTGCCTCCTGCACACCTCCTACTGGGGATGTGCCCGCAACCAAGGTACATGCCCTTGACTGGAATCGAACCTGGGACCCTTCAATCCGCAGGCCGATGCTCTATCCACTGAGCCAAACCAGTCAGGGCGTGATTATTATTAAGACAAACTTTTGGGTAGACACAATACTCCAGAAACTGTGTAATAGGGCTACTTTATATACTTTTCCATCCAATGTATCTTCACAATAACCTTCATAGGCTATTGCCATTAATATCTGAAATAACTAATATGCAGAAAAGATGTGTGGCTGTCTCAGATTAGACAGCAGGAACTGGAGGATATGGGGTATGAATAATGAACTGACTGATATTAGAGAATGTTTGCTTGTCCCATGACAAGCTTGTCTAAGTTCTTTAACGTTTGGGTCAATGATGTTTGCATTAGAATAAGGGACTCCTAATTTTGGCCAATGGGGTAAAAAATAGATCCCTGCTCTGGTCAGTGTGGCTCAGTTGGTTGAGCATTGTCCCATGCAGCAAAGGTGACCAGTTCCATTCCTGGTTGGGACAGTTGCCCAAATTGGGGATTCGGTCTCCTATCAGGTGCATGTGGGAGCAGCTGATAGACATTTCCCTCTCACATCAATGTTTCTCACTCTTTCCCTCTCTTTTTCTTTCCAAAGTCAATAAAAACATATTTTAAAAATAGATTCCTGTTCTATCTCTCCTGCTCTATTTGTCATTGCCCTTTTCACACCACTAGAGTAATCCTCTTTCTTCTTACTAACAGCCCCTAAAGAGGGTGACTGAATTGGAGCAACAGAGCAGTACTGTGCACCATTATGTACACAGCTATGAAGCAGGGAATCCCTTTTTCCCACTTTATTGCCAGAGAGTTTAATCAATATTGTTAGTCTACTCTTATTCCATAACCTGTGTCTCACTGAGCTCTTCATGAAAACCTACATTCTAGAGGTTATACCTCTAACCACTCTTTCCAGACAGGCTCAAACATGACAAAATCGCTCCAAGAATTCAGAAACTGACCTTCATCATGCCCCTTCAAGTGCACTTAGACTCTCCCCTTTTCAGGCGCTCTCCCTCAGGCTCTTTAGCAGAAGCTACCATTCAAATCAGCACAGTGAGTTCCTTTCCTTCCCAACCAGTCAAATAAGTTTGGATATGTTTTAGGCTCAGGAAGAACCACCTTCATTCCATTCATGTTCCCCAAATTTAACAAGGTGCCTTGTGCATTCCAGATGCTCAACAAAGTCAGTTAACTGAGCTGGTCTAAAACAGCTGCTTTCAGAGTTTCCCCTTTGGAACAATATGTGGATGGGAACTGTAAGGGAAAGATGCAGAAAGGAAGACTGTACTTTTACATTATATAAGTGAGTTTAACCATGATGTCCTTAAACCAGATTGGATAGTCAGAAAAATGATCATGTGTCAAGAGGTGAATGGTAGGGTAGTGTGCTCATATTTGAATATACTGATTTTGACAATGTGTGTGTGTTGGGGGTGGGGGGAGGGTTGGGGGCGTGGCATCCAACATATTTTGGAGACTAGGTTTCGAATCAAGCCTGGAGAAGTACATTGGAAGTCATTATCCCTCAGATACTATTAAAATCCAGGGGAGTAGATAACATCACCCAGAAAGAGGGAAGAGCAGCAAAGGTAAAACTAAAATCTAGATTTCTAAGCTCCTGTTACAATGTGCTTTCCACTAATCCTTTCAGAGGAAACTTTATTCCAAGACTAAGGTAAAGATTATATAAGTATTAAATCACTAATGATGGAAACTTGGAACCAGCGATTAGCCAGCCACACTTCAAAATATACCTCCCCTCTCTGCCATGCATTCCACTGAATTACAAGCTAACCAATGATCTTTCCTGCTTTATTTTTTATCAATAATACTTACCACCATCTGATATATGACATATTTTACTTAATGCTTTTTATCATCTGTATCACTGCATTTGAATAAGATTATAAGAGAAGGGTTGTTTTTTCCTACTTTGTTCACTCCTTAGAACATTGTAGGTGCTCAAATATTTGCTATAAAAAAATAAAGGGAGGAAAACAATCAAAATTGCTCTCTATCCTGGAGTGGCAGGTAGTACTGAAATCCTGTTAAATATTTAGCAAACTGTTTGCCCTATCTCATTTCAACTAGGTTGTTAGGAAGGAGATGAACTTGTAGAAGGAGTTAAACCACATCGTATTAACATTCAAACATACAGTCAAAAGTCATTCTATTACACAGTTTCTTTAATCTAATAGAGAAGCTATCAGAACATAGATAAAGAGAATTAGCTGGCTTGTAATTAGACTTCTGGGACACTAAAGGATAACTGTTTCAGTTTCAACAGCCTATACTAAATGCATTAAGTATACTGTATCGCATTGACAAAATGAAAAAAGTGGCATTAACATGCACTTAAGCAGTCCATGTTTGTTAGGAACTTCCCTACTCATTGGGGGCACAAGCTGTCTACAGAGCACTTCTGCAAAGTATCCCCTCATAAGACATAGCATGGATGGAAGATACTCCTTGAAGGAGTTGGCATTCTAGATGCAATCTAACTGGTGATTAGACACAATCTGGAAATGTTTAGAAGCTGTTTCAGGTAATTCTGATGTACCGATTTGCTGTAGATGGGGTTGTCTTTCAGTTCACTATGCTTTTCTTTGAAAGGGCTGGGAGTGAGGATGATCAGACTGTACTCTCTGACTGCATCATTCCTCAGGGCTCATTCACTCATCCTCTTTCCTAACTCCGAGTTCCAGGACCATCCGTCCATTCAGGCATGTATCTGACAGCATTTCCAGATAAAGAATCATGTTGCGAATACCCACAAAAAGCTCAGAATACTTGATTCCTCTCAGCTAGCCAAGAAAGTATTGATGTGAGGTCAGGAGAGAGGCATTCATACCTCCTCCATGGGCCTGCCCAAGCCTCAGTACCTCCTTGGCCGCTGTGTTCTCCATGCTTCCATTTTGCTGCCTACAGTCTTTTCTCCAACATAGAGGAGCCAAATTGTCACCCTGTCCTATAAAGCCCTACGTGATCAATTCTGAATCTGTCTCTTCCACCAAATTCTCCTACAAAAACTGGGTACTTATGAGCACATCTAGCATTCTACTGTTCTTCAAATTTGGATAAATTCATTCCTGCTTCTGACTTTCTACATTTGCTGTTCCTTCTCCCTGAATAAATAAGATTCTCAGAGCCTATTGTCCAATAGACCACAGTCCATAAATGACCCTTTATCCATCGCTATTTCTTTGCTTCTCATACATCACCCATGGATACCCATTATCAGGGGACAAGATCTTCCTTCCATCTGTTGCTTCCTAGGAAGGAAGAGAAGATATAGAGGTAATAAAAGAGGGATGGACAGAGGGAAGGAAGGAAGGGAAGGGAGAAAAAGAGGAAAAATGAGTCATTCTCTTTTTGAGATAAAGATAATTAAATATTGTATATTAATGTGCATATTAGGATATTAAAGTTCAAGTCTCTTATAAGCTACCCTAACATACACACTTCCCATCTTTCATTTACCCAACATAGTTATATGACAACGTTTTCATTTTTATTTTATTTTATTTTTTTTTTAAATGTATTTTTATTGATTTTGGAGAGGAAGGAAGAGAGAGAGACAGATAGAAACATCAATGATGAGAGAGAATCATCAATCCGTTGCCTCCTGCACAACCCCTACTGGGGATTGAACCTGCAACCTGAGCATGTGTCCTTGACCGGAATCAAACCTGGGACCTTCCAGTCCACAGTCCAACGCTCTATCCACTGAGCCAAACCAGCTAGGACTAATGTTTTGATTTTTAAATCAGTATTTGATATCTACATTAATATAACTGTAAATAAAACTGACTTCTGAGCCACAAAGTATACTAGGATTATATTTATTTTCTTATAAAACTCCTCTCTAGTTTTTGGATATAATAATTGTCTTGTTTTCTTATTTTTCTATATATTTATCTACAATTCCCCCCCAAACTCTTGAACAGAATACTAACACCCCTTCCCACATGGTCAAGTACCATGGGAATTTTCCCCCTTTTGAACTGGAGTCCTCCCATATTCAGTCTCCCAGTACTTCTTCTGAGACCTTCCACAGAGCCATTACCCCCGGAGTTTATGTTATAAACTCCCTTCTTTTCTCTCCTTTGTTGAACCCATTTCTTGAAATAGATTATAGGGAATTTACATTGAAAGTCTAGGTTTTTGAAGATACTGCTTTATTGTCTTCACATCCAACTTTACCATCTGTCCAGTGCCACTGTGACTTTAATTCTTTACATGAAACCCTACTTTGTTTTCTGGAACCCTGTAGGACCTTCTCTTTAGCTCTGGCATTACATAATTCACAATGATAAAATTTGTATGGATCTTCACTGTACTAGGCATTAGGCTGGCCCTTATTATTTTAGAAATGTATACCCTTCAGTTCAAGGAAATGTTCTCTTAACTTTTAAAATTTTACTTATGGATTTATTTATGATTTAATATAATATTTATCATACGTTTGACTACATTTTATCCTAAGCCAAATCCTTATGTACTCAATGCTGAAACAAATTCCTACTCTGTCTATGGCTCACCCTGTTTGTTTTTTTTTTTTTAAATATATTTTATTGATTTTTTACAGAGAGGAAGGGAGAGAGATAGAGAGTTAGAAACATTGATGAGAGAGAAACATTGATCAGTTGTCTCCTGCACGCCCCCTACTGGGGATGTGCCTGCAACCCAGGTACATGCCCTTGACCGGAATCGAACCCAGGACCCTTCAGTCCACAGGCCGAAGCTCTATCCACCAAGCCAAACTGGTTTCGGCGGCTCACCCTGTTTAAAAGAAACAATATGATTCAACATGCAAGAACTCCATGGTTTCACCACTTCCTTTTCAGTTATAAGAACTTGAAATGCCTGACACTTGGTACCATCAATATCAGAAGCCTGGCTTTGAGCTGACAGGTACTAGCAAATTGGTATAAAATCCAGTGCTCTGAGTCCTTACTAATGGCCTCCCTTCGAGGTCTTCTTGACCTCAACCCCAGTGGCTACCAAGAGTTTGGGGAAGAGACAGCTGCGCATATAACTGGCACACCTGTGATTCACCAACAGCCTCTCCTGGCACCTGAGATCCCTTGCATTTGCTTCTCATGTTATCTTAAAGACACTGCAGTTTATATTTTAAGGTGCCAATCAGAAATATTTTTGAGATAGTCTCCTTAACTTTGATGACATTTGTATTCACATATAAAATAGATTTTTTTCTTGGAATTGTACTATGTATTTTTAATTAATATAACTTATACTCTATACTGTTAGCAAAATTGATCTATTACACTCCTTTATTCCATTAACTGTTCTCAACTTCTTGTACTTCCAGATAAACTTAGATAGAAAATATTTTTCAGGTTCCAAAATGAATTCCATTTGAATTTTTATTTAGACATGTTAACCCCTTATTTAATTTAGGAAGTACTGACACTTTTCAATACTCAGTCTTTCTGTCCAAAATATAACATCCTTTATTCTATATACTCAGGTCTTATTAAAGTCCCTTGTTTATGATTTTAAGTTTGTAATTTTATTCATATAAGTAACAAATCTGTTTAAATCGTCATGCTACTATGAATAGGAATTTATTATTGTGTTTTATTAGGGTATTTATAAATGTGTTCATTCTCGTTACTTTGTTCTTAAAGTTTCTCAGTTTGTTTTATTTTATTTTCTATTAATTAATTGGCTATTTACATTGAGCAGCAATGTGGTGTTATTCTTCCTAACAATTTACCTATTGTTTCCATATGAATTGTTAGAATTTCCAGAGTAACATCTAATAAAGGGTATGATGGTGAGAATCTTTAACTTGTTAGTTTGAAGTAATTGCTCTAATATTATTCAAGAACTAAAATTCAAATCCTTATTGGTTTGATTATAAAAATATGTTCTCAACCAATATGCTATGCAGGAAAATTACTAATTTTTACATACACGTTTTATTTGCAGAAAGCTCACAAACTTTTTTTTTTCCACAAAGTGGTCGATTTCATTAGGTTTCCAACTCGTAATTAAATGATCTTCTAATAATGGTAATTTTACCTTCATTTTCCTAATATTTACCCATGCTTTCCTGTTTTCTGGATTAAATAGAACAATAATAATTGCATCAGCAGGAACCTTTGTCAGAGACTTGATTTACTGGGGGTTTCTTTAGTGTTTCATTGTTAAGTGTATTTGGCTGATGGTTTGACAAAGAGATGATTTATCATATTGAAGAAATATTCTTCTATTCCTAGCTTCTTAGAGGTTTAATTTTTAATAAGATGAATACTAAATTTTACTAAATGTCCTTTTAGAATCTTTCAAGAAAATGATAAAAATTTCTCCTTTTAACTTTTAATATTATTAAAGCTTAATAGGTTGATGGATATAAGACTATTATTTCATTCCTACCACATTCAAAGGCTAATATACTATTAAGGGTTATTTGCAAGTATATTATTTGGTGGCTTGCCCTTTTCCAATGTATCAAATAAGTATGTAGTTTTTACTTTTCATTTTTCTTGTTCGGTTTTGAAATTATAATCATGATAGTTACTTAAAATTAATTTTAAATCTTAACAATACTTTTTTTACTCCTCAGTGAAACAGTTCAGATAAAGCAAGATATTTTCATTTGCTTTACATTTTAAATAATATAATCTTCAAATTCTTTAGATATCAAAGTTAAAAAAATATGTGATACCCATGCAGAAAAATATATCCAAAAAGGAATAATGTGGACTCAGAACTTGTATGAAGATGATTTTTTGATAATTAATATTTTTGTAATGATTAGGAAAAGTTACACCTATTTTTTAAGAACTTGCCCTTAGATTTAATTACCATTTCTACTGTTTCCCGTTTTTTTATCCACATACTAATTATTCCCTCTTCCATCATGCTGGCTAATGTTATAAATCATTGTTTTTTTCCTCATAATAGTAATAAACTATTAAAAGTTATAAAGTAGTATCCATAACAATAAAAGTGTAATATGCTAATTAGACCAGATGTCCTTCTGAACGTCCTTCCGGATGACCTTCTGGACAAAGTCAGGGCTCAAGGGAAGCCTGAGTCTCAGGTGCCTGCTGGCAGCTGGAGGGAAGCCCAGGTCCCAGGTGCCAGAGGGAAGCTGGTGCTAGCAGCTGGGGGAATGAAGGCCTACTCTTGCACAAATTTTGTGCATCGGATCTCTAGTCTGATATAAAATTTTAGGTTTAAGTAATAACCTTTGTATATGCTAATTCATTTTATGTTTTGTCTATTGAATCCTTATTGTTGATATTACCATATCTTTAGTCTGCTTTGTATTTAACCAATGACTTACCTACTCTTTTCTTTTTAAGCTATCTTGGCTGATTGGTTTTAGCACTCTCAGATATAATGAGCAATCTGATGCAATCTGAATGTCTTATTTTCAATTGAAGAATTTAAGATATCCCTATCCTTTGTCAAAGTGCACAACTTTATTTTTCTTTCATCATATTTGTAATGCTTTCTTGAATTTTATACTTTGTTTTCTATGTTTTAGTTTAGATTTCATCAAAGTAGCATGAATCAAATTTATTTGAGAGGGGACTGCAGAAAGCACAAGTAAGGAGATAAAGAAGTGAAAAAGTGAGAATGGGAACAGTTTGTTTTTGTTTGTTTGTTTTTGTAAGGCAATGAGAGTCACATGAGTGCAGGCAGTACCACTGTGATCAACTGAGGCTCAATCCCACTGAAAATCCTCTGAGTGATTGACAGAGTGGATCACAGGACTGTCCCACTGAAAGACAGGGAAGCTGGGTATTTCATCAGCTGACTCCCAGCTTCCACTGGATGAGGGTTATTCCCGAGGGTGTTAAATTCCTGGGCTTCCTTTTCAGCAGGCTGAGCAAGTTCCTGTAGTTCCAAAGAAAGCCCCCAGGAAAAGGTAGGGAAAGGTGAGACACAAAGGTGTTTTATGGTAGAAAGCTGTATATGTGGGGACTGCCCACTGGAGATCTGGTGACCCCAGCCCTGGGCCGAGAGGATACAGGACACTAACTGTATCTGCTGTACAAAATTGGAGAGGTACTCCTAATTTTACTCCACTAATATGAAATGTGCATATATTACCAGTAATTCTAAAAATATCAACCACTGATATTTTTAAATACTTCACTGTGTACATTCCCAATTATCATCATCAACAATAAAACACCCACTTTGGATTTACTGCAATATAACTAAAATACAAAGGGCACATATATGAACTCTGTCCACCTTGTTCTCCACTGATATACCTCTCTGCCTTTGCAGGAAGGGAAAAAGTATAACTTGTAATTTTAAACCACTTACTATTAGATTGATATCATTTTATGTTATACAGAGGGTCCTAAACCACTCACTATTAGATTAGTGTCATTTTATGTTATTTAGATGGCCTCTGCCTGACAGTAGTTCAACTTCTGATTTTCTGACTTTACTAAAAGTGATACGCACTTAGTAGAAACCAATTTTTATCTTTTCCTAAGTGAGCAATCTTCTATAATAATAAAAGCATAATATGCTAATTAGACCAGACGATCTTCCCGACGAAGTCAGAGCTGTGAGGGAAGCCCAGGTCCCAGGTGCCTGCCAGCGGCTGGAGGGAAGCCTGGGTCCCGTGTGCTAGAGGGAAGCTGGTGCCAGCAGTGGGGGGAAGGAAGGCCTACTCTTTCAAGAATTTTGTGCATTGGGCCTCTAGCATTATATAAAAGCCTAAGTGACCAGTTGACTGAACAACCAAATGATTGGTCAACCAGTCACAATGACATGCACTGACCACCAGGGGGGCAGATGCTCAATGCAGGACCTCAGCAGGAGCGCCACTCAGCTAACCAATAGGCGCCAGATGCTGGTCTGCGTGTATAAGGCCAAAACCAGCAGTCTGACATCCCCTGAGGGGTCCCGGATTACAAGAGGGTGCATGCCAGGCTGAGGGACCCCACTGGTACACGAATCCGTGCACCAGGCCTCTAGTATGTGGAATAATATTGATGATACTAGGCAGCCATAGCAAGATGATTTTGCCCAATTTTAGGCTAATGTAAGTGTTCTGAGCATGTTTAAGGTAGGCTAGGCTCACCTGGAGAGCATGGCTCAATGGTTGAGGGTCTAACTATGAACCAGGAGGTCATAGTTAGATTCCCAGTCAGAGCACATGCCTGGGTGGGGCCTGCAGGAGGCAGCCAATCAATGGTTCTCTCTCATCATTGATGTTTCTCTTCTCTCTTTCTCCCTCTCTCTTTCTCTCTCTCTATGCCTCCCCTTCCTCTTTGAAATCAATAAAAAAATGTATTTAAAAAAATGTTAGGCTAGGCTAAGCTATAATGTTCAGTAGGTTCGATGTATTAAATGTATGTTCAACTTAATATCTTCAACTTACTAGGAAATAACCCCCTTGTAAACTGTGGAGAATCTTCCATAATTATTGTAGTATGTGCACCATGTTAAATAACGATTCAACTTAATTCATTATTCTTTACTTTCATTTAGCTTTCAGTTGGTAAAATGTACCTAGAAATGCTTATTTTAAAGATGTGCTTAATATGTTTTGTAAGTGTCCTTATATGTTTTTATATATGAATAACATTTTGATTATATATTTTTTCTAAACTCTTTACATTACTTATTACTTCTCACATTTCAAAACTGTTGCTAGAACAAATCTACAACTCTGATTTCCCTTCCTTCTTTGAACTTATTTTTCCTGCCTGGATGAGTCTCAGGATAGGCCTAGAAAAAGGAAAAAGAAAAAGAAATTTATACATTTCAGCAAAATACGTGGTATTAACTGTCATATGATGAACTGCTTTCAAATGCAGGATCAGAGTTTTCATCACCAGATCTCCATTAAGCCATCTTTCTATATTATAGTATTTGTATATTTTTATTTGACTTGTTCTTTGGAATAAAATAATTATTCATAATTTGGATCTTTATTGTATGTACCTCTTTCCAAGACTCTCCTAAGCTTTTATACATGTAACTTGTCTGGTTTTCTGATCCTTAGTGTTTCTATTTCAGTTGTTCATTTGGCTATTATAGTTTTTAAATTATTTCAATTATTTCCGGAATACTACTAGCTCTTTTTTTATTTAACAGAGCCTGAGTCTACATTCCTCTGAATGACATCAGATCACAACATGAATGTCTTTAAAAATATTTTGCTCCAGTATTTTCACTCAGAACTCCTATCTTCCTTTACCTCAGTGTTACATTTACCTTCTTTTATATAGATTATTTCTTTCAGTGTTGTATTTTTGAAGAAACATTATTGAAGAAAAAGCACATTCTAGCTGACTAGTTATTTACAAAGATACATTTTAGTTTGCTATTCTTAGTGTTTTCTTAAAAGCTACTTAAAACTCTTTTCAGACTTCAAGCTGAAAATTGTTTTCATGTATGTTTATATTATCCATTTTGGTAATCTAACTGCCTGCCTAATTTAGAGCCAGAGTAGTCATGTTGTCACTGGTAAACTTCTTGTGAGAGAGGCTAACTTTTCAACTATTTTTCTTTGGTGTGTTCTCCATTTTCCACATGGAATGACTGTCCTTTCTGAGAGTGCTGTCTGCCAATCCTACTCCCTCCACTCTAGAAACATCCTATAGTCATCCTATTTTAAACAAGAATTCTTGCTCTTGTTTTTCCTCAGTAACTTAATTCTAAATTGAATTGTTATATTTTAGTTAAAAATGTCCAGCAGATTTTTCTCCTATAGCCTGTCTTTGACTATTCAACTATAGTCTTAAAATAACAGACTAGAAAAAATATTAGTTTCTTTCTTAATCACCGTTGTTTAATTCTTATAATCCCATACTACCAACTTCTCTGAAAAAAGCTTATAAGGAATTCCCCATTACCTTCATTTAACACTGTCCTGTTCTTTATTCTTCTGGATGGCATCCTCCCAGGATTTTTATCAAAAATGCTATTTATCCTTCTGTTTTTATATTCTTTTGTTCATTTGATGCTGATTTAGAAAAGAGAGTGAAAATTTATATACTGATGCTCAAGTTGCTTCTCATCCACGATTCCTGTCTACTCCATATTTTAGATGTCACCACACAGATGTCTACTTAAGTCTCCATCTGTTTCTCATAATAAGTCACTTTCAGATATTTGCTTTTTCCCCCCCTCTTTGTCTTCAGGAAAATGTACTATTCCCTTCTGTTACCATGTGTGTTTTTTCCCCCTTTTTTAGGCTCTGTCTCCACCCTTCTGAATGGGCAAAATAAACATCAGTCTAAGGTTTAATGACAACAGTGTGGGTGAAGTGTCATTTGTCCACTTCACTGTCCTACATGGGAGCCATTCTGACAGCTTTCCCATTTCACTTCATCTGAACATCAGGTGCTCTACATAGCATCTAGTGAAATTCTGATACCTAGCAATCATTCAGCTCTAGGTCCACAGGATTAAATTGGATCTTTCCTTGCTCAAAATGGCAGTTTCTCAAGCATCAATCAGACTGTCAAACCTCAGAGGGAAGGTAGGGGAGGGTGGGGATAAAGAGGAGAGATCAACCAAAGGACTTGTATGCATGCATATAAGCCTAACCAATGGACACAGACAACAGGGATGTGAGGGCATAAGTTGGGGCGGGGGAGAGAATGAGGGGATAAGGACACATATGTAATACCTTAATCAATAAAGAAAAAAAATTTTTTAAAAAGAGTAAGGTGCAATTGCTCCATCTCTCAGCAGGATAAAGCATGAAGAACATCCTGGCATACATATCCCAGCCCTCTTCTGGCCCATCTCTGTTTCCGATAAAGTGATTAAGCACCCAAGTGTGCAACAGGCTTATACCTATCCCTTTCTCTGTAGTTTTTGTTCTGGAAGGTTAATCTCTGAATAGACTAGAAAAAGATGAGTTGCTGATGATAAGGGACTAGAAATCTTGCTTCTAACCAAAGCTAACTTCCAATGAATTAAAGGTTTGTACTTTATTAGGTTACTGTTTCTCAATATCTTGAGTTTTCTCATACTTCAGAGCATAGTGATGAAACAGTATGGTTTCCCTATTATCGTTTTAAATAGAACTCTGGATTTACTTTAAATTGCCTACTTTCATTTTGCTTATTTACATACTTTAATGAAAATCAGAGATAATATTATCAATTACATCTAGTCTGTTCTATGCAAACCAGAATTGTTCAACTTATTTTTTATCTTTTCATTATTTCAGAGTTTCCCCCATTTAAGCCAGTACTTGTCACCTGAAAATATTATTCACAAGAGGCCTGGTGCACAAAATTTGTGCAGGGGGGGCAGGGTGTCCCTCAGCCCAGCCTGCACCCTCTCCAATTTAGGACCCCTCAAGGGATGTCCAACTGCGAAATGGGCAATCAGACATCCCTCTCACAATCCAGGACTGCTGGCTCCCAACGGCTTGCCTGCCTGACTGCCTTGCTGATTGCCCCTAACAGCTTCTGCCTACCAGCCTAATTACCCCTAACCACTCCCCTGCCAGCCTGATTGACGCATAACTGCTCACCTGCTGGCCCAATTGCCCCTAACTGCCCTCCCCTGCTGTCCTGGTCACCCCTAACTGCCCTCCCCTGCAGGCCTGGTCACCCCTAACTGCCCTCCCCTGCAGGCCTGATCACCCCCAACTGTCCTCCCTTGCAGGCCTGGTCCCTCCCAACTGCCCTCCCCTGCAGGTCTGATTGCCCACAACTGCCCTCCCCTGCTGGCCATCTTGTGGTGGCCATCTTGTGTCCACATGGGGGTGGCCATCTTGTGTGTTGGAGTGATGGTCAATTTGCATATTACTCTTTTATTAGATAGGATAACTAGTACATGTCCTCAGTATGCTATGTTCTGGACATATTAGCACATATAAGGTATTATCATTTCCTTTAAAAGATTTAGTCTAGTAGGAGAAAATGATCTGTATACAAATAAGTAAGCTGCATGTTCTTATATGGGCCTTATGATATAATTCATTATGATAGATTTTCAAAGAAAAAGTGGTAGGTTCAAGGAAAGAGAGTCAAGATTTGAGCAAAGTTTAAAAAGAGAAATAGGTGCAAAAAAACTACACAAACAAACATAAAACTGTGTAGGACAATTGTCAGAGTCAGGTGGTGAGAACAATGTCTGGCATGAAGCTGCCTGGTATACTGGAGGAACTGAGAGCAACTTGGCACTGCTGAACTACACAACATGAGAAATACCAGCCACTGTTAAGTCTAGCGGGGAAAGTGGCCCAGTAAAAATGTGAAACTATATGGGGGAATAAGGACACATATGTAATACATTAATCAATAAAGAAATTATATATATATATATATATATATATATATATATATATATGTGAAACTATAGAAATAGTCCAATATAAAATTCTTATAGTGTGTGTCTCATACTATTATAGTATTTTTACACTTCTCCAGAGATTGGTCTTTTGTTATAGTTTCTACCCCCATTTTTATAACTATTATCATGTGGGGAAATATTTGTCATATAAATCACATTTAAGAAATATTCCAAATATTCCCAGCTTTTGAATGACTAAAATTCACTCATTTACATTGCTCTTCTCTTAACATCAAATAATCTAGAAATATTAAAATAACCTAATTGGTTTTGCTTTAGGTAAAATAGGTCATAGACATTTAACACAAACATACAACTATGTATTTTCTAGATCTAAAATAGCACAGATCATAATTTTTCACTGCACTGAGAGACAAACGATATGCATTGCCTGAAGTAACAAAACACAAATGTATGGCATATGGCATAGAGTGGAGAACATTTAAAGTGCTTACTTACACGATGAGGAGGTCACAACCTATTGGGCATAACCAGAATCTAAAGGGCACATTCTATTACTGGAATGTCAGACAAGAGAATGGCAAGAGAGTGAGTCATACTTCAAAAGTATTTACAATGCCAGAGAGATACAATTTGACAAAGAAGAGTAGAATGGTAAAATACGCTAGCTTAAAAATGCAGGAAATATAAACTAAAGAAAAATTATGATGGCTATTTGCGACAGACTGTTAGTATGAAAGGTGAGTGACAATGAAAAACTGTAAGTCAACAATTTGTACACTCTAAATTGCTCTGTTTCATATTCCAAGGGGATTTCCAACTCTCCCATAATTTTTCTGGGATAAGGATAAATAATAGTGACAAATAAGCAGTATCAAAGCATTCTTAAATTATATAGAAGACAACTTTATGACTCATAAAGCATAAGAACCTGAAAAAAGATACTGTATTATAACTCTTACACACACTACGAAAATAATATTCAAGCTAGTATCATAGGCTGCTATAAAAATCTAATGGCACATTTTTGTTGAGTGCCTACTATGAGCCAAGCACCATCCTAAACACATGGCATATGTCAATGACCAAAACAGATGAAGACTGCCCCAACAGAACTTAATGTTTAGCTGGAATAGGCATAAAATAAACAAGTGTAACAACTAAGCAAATTATATCTTGTATTAGCACTGATAAATATTACATAAAAAGAACAAGTAGTGAGGGGGGTTAGAGTGTCAAGGTGAAGGCAGAGGTAGGTTGCAATATTAGATAGGTTTGTCAGAATTTGTTTTATTTTGAAATTTGGATTTGCATATATGTATATTTAAAGAAGGTGACAGAATTAACCAAGTTGATATAGAGGGCAGTGGGAAATGAGTATCAGTGAATCAAAAGCTATAAGGTTCCATGACTGAGGAACAACAAGGAACAAGTATGGCTGAAGGGGAGTAGGAGATGAAGGCAAAGAGAGCCTTACAATATTTAGTATCTTGTGGGCTATTGTACGAATTTCAACTCTATTTTGAATGAAAATAGAGATCAACTGCAGAATTTTGAGAAAGGGAATGAATGTGCCATAACATGTTTTTAAAGGCTCTGGTGGCTGTTGTGTTTATAATAACGGGGAGACAAATTTGGACAACTGTTAGAAGTCTATGGCAGTAACCTTAGGTAAATGGAAGATGGATCAGTCATCAAAGTAGCTATGAAGTCAGTATGTGGATTCTAGATATATGTTGAAGGCTGACGCAATAGAATTTGCTGTTGTAATTTGGAACGTAAGATAAAGAGATCATGTAGAGTGATTACAGTTTTTAGACTGAATTGACAGGAAGAACAGAGCTGCCATCGCATAAAATGGAGAAAGCTGCATGTAGAGCAGAATTGGGGGAACAGAGGTTATAATAGAAATCTGGGATATACTGATTTTAAAAGGATTTTTAGATATCCCAGGGAGATATTGAATATACAATCTTACCTAATAATAGACAAACATGTAATTTGACCATACCTCCGCTACTCCACCAGCCAATCAGGAGTGCTATGCAAATTAACCCAACAAAGATAGCAGTTAATTTGCATACACAGACACTGAGTGATGGGGGCGGGATGCCACACCCCAGGCCTCTCAGGGCCTCTGGGCAGCATGGGAAGGAGGGGTCAGAGCAGAAAGAGGCAGCTCTAGGGCCTGAGCGGAAAGGGGCTGGGCCAGAGTGGAAAGGTGGTGCTGGCAGCCAGGGAAAGGAAAGGCCATTCTAGCACGAATCTTCATACATTGGGCTTCTAGTTAGATATAATAGTCTGGATTCTGAAATATTCTGTCAGATATACAAATCGAGGCATATCAGTAAGTATATAATAATGAAACAAGATTAGATAACTAAGGGAGTAATTGTCCATAAGGGAAGAGGATCAAGGATTGAACTCAATATGAAAAGGGTGAAGGGAAGAGAAGAAACAAACAAAGGAGACCGAGGAGTAGCAATCAGTAAGATAGGAGGGGAAAAACAATGCGGTATCCTAGAAGACAAGTGAAGAAAGTGTTCCAAGGAAGAAAATGCTGCTGGTAGTTCCAGTAACACAAGAACTGAAAAGTAAACATCTGATTTAGAAATGTGGATGTCATTTTTGCCTTGATTCAGTTATTTTGTGCGTGTGATAGAGATGAAAGTTTAATCAAAGTGAGCTAAGGTAGAATAAATAATTTGGAGAAAGCAAATATAGATGATTCTTTCTAGAAATTTTGATCCAAAGAAGAGCAATGAAATATGGTGGTAGCTGATAGAACAGGGTTTCATCCATCTTAATATTAGAGTAAAATAATTATATGCTGCATCAGTTAAGATTCAACCAGGGAAGCAAAACCATTAATAGTATATTAGAATAGGTGGTTTAGGAATATTTGTGACAGTTATTTTATTTGTCAACTTGACTAAGCTAATGAATAACTAGATACCCAGAAACATTATTTTGGGGTGTCTGTGAAATTGTGTCCAGAAGAGATTAGCAATTGATTCAGCAGACTAAGAAGATATTCATTACAGTGGAGGCGGCCATCATCAAATCTGTGGAGGGACTGAGTAAAAGAAAAAGGTGTAGGAAGAGTGAATATGCACACTGCTGACCTGGGACATCCATCTTCTGCTCTCAGACATCACTGCTCCTGGTTTTTTAGACCTTTGAACTCAGACTCAATTAAACCACTTACTTTCCTGATTCTCCAATTTGCAGATGGCAAGTCATGGAATTACTCAGCCTCCATAATCATGCGAGCCAATTCCTATCATTTATATGTATGTATTCCTATATATCTATGTATATATGTCAGGGTTCTCCCAAAAAACAGAACCAATAGGATAAAAATATTTTATTATATATTATATGTTATATGTTGTATGTTATATAATATATTGTATATTGTACATTATATATCATAGATAATAGATAATATTCTACATTCATATTCTCTATTCTATATTCTATCCATCCTACATATAGTATATCATATATATCCTATTGTATTGGTTCTGTTTCTCTGAAGAACCCTAATACAAATTTACACATTTCTGAGAGAAGCTGAAAACTTAAGTGTCCAAAAGCAAAAAGGCAGAGTTGGAAGGTCAGATAAATGTAACTAAATTACTAACCAGACTTCCTGAAGCACTTAGGTGGTTGGGTAATCAAGGGTTAAAGTAAGTCTGAAAAGGTAGGCATGGCCAGGTGTCAGAGTGGCACCATAACAAAATGCTAATGGAGAAGACTATGAAACATACAGCTTCTGCCTCTGGTGTTGTGCCTGAAGTTACTATTGGTCAGTAGGAAGAAGACTGAAGAAGGGGAGAGGGAGGATGTGGAATCTGCCAGAACCTCTGTATCTGTTTCACATCACAAAAGAGAGCAAAGGAAATCTAGAACCTACTGCTACTAATGCACCTGTCTCACATTATATCTAAACCAAATAATCTCCAGAGAATGATGTCTACTGCTGCACTTCAACCTTCCAAATCTCATGCAAAATTTCCTTTTAGCTAACTCTTACCTGGAGCCATACAAAGAAGAGGTTTCTGTGAAACCCTTAGCCAAATTGATCCAGTGTAAAACCACATATATGTGCAAATCCAACAGAGAAAGAAAAAATGATGATGTAGGCAACGGAGAGGAGTAGATTTATAACAATGTCCTTGAGTAGGCAAGAGAGCATCATAGCTATTACACAACTGGAGGAATTACATTAGAACAGAGCAAAGGTGTTTGGGTTTATGAAAACTTGTCTCCTGGAAATGGCAATCATCTCTGATGAATGCACTAATAACAAGTATTAAAATCAAACATTAAAATCATCACATTAGAAAAATTTTGGTGTATATTAGGAGGTAATTACCATTTAGCTGGATACAAATCTTCATAGGTCAGTTACTAATAGCAAGAAATGTATTTGCTATTGTAGCTCAATAATTTTACGGTGTATAAAATAAAAATGAAGGTATAAAAACATAACACAGTTGTTTATTTCTAAAGATTAAATAACCTCCACTGGCTCTGATTTCAATGGTCATCTATAGTCTCATGAATTCAATCTGTTTTCATTTTTTTCTCTACTATATGGATCAATCCTCTGGTGAGTATATCTGATGGCCTATTTAGCAACTCTACTCCTAAACTCTCAAAGGCAAACCTGATTCAACCTGGCCAAAATTTGAACCATGGTTTTAAGGACAATGATATCCCCTTCAATTGTGGTCCTTATCTAATTCTAATAACTATGTTTTCAAGCCAGAACTACAGTAGAATTCCTACCTTTAACACTCTTCAACCTCCATATTTAATTGCCTCACACTGTTCCTTTCATCACTTACACATCTCTAGAATCTGTTTTCACTTATCTCAATGAACATCAACCTAAAACTTTCTCCTGGATTACTAAAGTACTCATGTTGTTGGTCCCCATCATCGTATTACTGCACTCTTACTCCAGTCCATTCTCCTCACTGCATCTAAGAAATCTGTTTGGTGCTTCCTTAATTTTAATGACTGAGTGAGGCCCTTGTTG
This sequence comes from Corynorhinus townsendii, assembly GCA_026230045.1. Lineage (NCBI taxonomy): Eukaryota > Metazoa > Chordata > Mammalia > Chiroptera > Vespertilionidae > Corynorhinus > Corynorhinus townsendii. Next base: position 111,852,680 of record JAPDVU010000005.1, read on the forward strand.
TTAAATGACATTCTTTAATTGTTTTTTTATTATTCTCAAAATAATTATCACACTCTTAACAAAAACTACCATTTTATGTGAGATCTAGCTCATCTTTCTCCCCAAATAAAAATTGTGGGAGAAAAGTGAGATTGCTATTGTTATATTGAAATTCAGTGAGTCCAAGAGAAAACGCCACAGTCAGAAGGTCGACGACCGACCACAAAGGGCTAACGCCTCTCCAAACCTCGCGGCCCCGAAATAAAGTTAAGGGCAAACTTATAAAGGCAAAAAGAGAAGAAAAAAAACACACACAAAAAATTCTGGGATTGGTGCAGTGAGACCATATCTCAAGGCCTGCCTGGCGCCAGCCCGGACAACACCTTCTAGGGGTTTTGTTTATGGCCTTTCCAAAATGGGAACAGTGCTTAAGTAAACAGGTCCTGCAAGATGGACGATTAAGAGGGAGCAGTGACCAGACCATAGACCGTTAAGAATGTACACCAGATTTCTGTCACAGACTCAGATTTCCAGCCCTGTCCCCCCCATTTTTCTAAAAGTGTCTTATTTTCCCATTATTGAAGCAAGTGCATTTATAGAAGCTAGAAATAGCATAGTCACTTATCTGGTTTAGTTACATCCTGGAATTAACAGGACAAGGGACCATCTGTGCTCACAGGGAAACCCTAAAAGGCAGTTCTTAGAAAACTTATGGGAATAAAATGGAGTGCCTATGGTTCAGATAGAGGGCAAGGGGACAGGATGGAGTCAGTTCTTTCAAGGTCCATTTTTCACTATGATTTTAACTATTTAGTAAAAATTATAACCAATTTGTAAACTATATTTTTATTTTATTAGTAAGAGAAAACATTGCCCTTTAAAACACATGTGAAATCAGCAATTTGATGGTTAAGAAAACTTTTCTTCACAAAAATCAAAACTAGTAGATTTCTGGAGCACCGACCTCAGGTGATCTAGAAGACTGTGCTACTGAGCCAAACAATACACTTATATCATAAAGCCATCATAACAAGTTTACAGAAGACATTATCAGTTGCTTTGAAAAAAGAGAAAACAGGGATTTCAAGATGGCTGCAGAGTAGATAAAAGCTACACTCACCTGCTCTTGGAGCCAATCTAGATATATAGCTAAATTATAGTGCAATCAACTTGAATAACCAACTGAAGGCAAGCTAAACTGCAATATTATAACTAAAGATTTACAGAAGAAGCCACATAGAGACTGGTAAGAAAGGTAGAGAAATGGGAAAGGCTGGCCCCCACACCCACATGTGGTAGTTGAGAAACTGGAGATATATCTTGGCTGCAAAATTCCCTACCACCAGGAGTGTGGGGTCTCAACCCCATGCAGGGATCCCCAACTCAGAGCAACAGAAACCAAAGAAGAGCCCACATAACATCTGATGGTGAAGAGAAGAGAGTCTGCTAGAGTCACAGATGCTACCTTCCCAGGGTCCAGCACTCCTATTGTTACAGCACCAGCCTGTGAAGTGCACTGTTCATTCCTCCAAATACTAGCAATGCCATTCTGCCATGTTCACGTCCTGCAGAAGGGTTGGCTGGCTATACCCAACAGGATGCTCTTTTTCTGGAGAAGCTCTTGGCAGAGATTCAGACAGTGATTGAACTGTGTATGAAAGGGAACCATTCTTCCCCACCTCCAATGCACAGCTAGTAACCCCCACACCTCCCCCCACCACACACAGATACCAGTAGAATCACTTGACCTGCCCTGCCACTCTGTGGCCCCACCCTGTTGAGTTGAGATATAGGATTGCACAGAGCTTGGACTTTGGAAGCATATCTCCCAGTGAGGCTTTTTTCCAGGAACCAGACAGGCAGGTTCTGGGTTGTGTAGCTACATTGTGGAGGGGCTACTCCTATCTCCCCTAAGACCTCAGACTGCACTATCCCAGGAAAGGGAAAAAATGCCCAATCCCTCCTACAGGCTTTCCAGCACCACATCTAATGGAAAACTGTTTAGACCTGCTCTAACAAGTCCTGGTGCCCCTTCCCAGTGCTGAGCTCAGTTTGGGAGGAAGAGCATTCCTACTCAAAGCTGAGACAGACTGTGTCTTCCTTGGAGACTATTGTCTGGGACCAGGACAAAGTGCTTGACCCCCTCCTATGGATTCAGCCAGCACCAGCCCCAATAGGAGACTCTTTTGATCTATCCTCCCAAACCCCAGTGGCTCCACTCTGCTGAGTTTGCTCCTACAGAGGGGATGGCTAGATGCACTCACCTTGAACCTGCAGCCAGTCTGAAGGGTTAACTCCACACACAACAGCATTCCACATTCAACTACAACAGGAGGGTAAACATAACTGACAAGACACATTCCTGGTGCACCGAGCTCAGGTGATCTGAAAGATTGTGCTACTGAAACCAATAAGATGCCTACATCATAAAGCCATCATAACAAGTTTAAGAGTTATAGCAGATCTACTTAATATACAGACAAAATGGGGAAACAAAGAAATATTTTCCAAATGAAAGAACAAGAGAAATACCCAGAAAAAGAATAAAATGAAATAGGAGCAATCAAGATACCAGATGCAAAGTTTAAAACAATGGTTATAAGGATGCTCAAGGTTCTTAGGGGAAGAATGGATGTTATCAGTGGGAACTTAAACAAAGAGATATTAAGCATTCAATAGGACATGGAAATCATAAAAAAGAACCAGAATACAATATCTCAAATGAAGAATACACTAGAAGGAATTAACAACAAGTGAGATGAAGCAGAGGATCAAATCAGCGATTTCAAGGACAAGATAACAGTAAGCACTCAAACAGACCATCAAAAAGGAAAGAAAATTTTTTTAAAAAGAGGAAAGTCTAAGAGGCCTGTGGGGCAAAATTACATGTAACAGCATCTGCATCACAGGGTAACAGGAAAAGGAGACAGTGAGCAAGGGATAGCAAACCTGTTTGAAGAGAAAAAATATCTGAAAACTTCCCTAACCTGGTAAAAGGAAAAGTTATCCAAGCACAGAGTCCCAATCAAGATGAACCCAGAGGCCCACACCAAGACACATAATAAAATGACAAAGTTTAAAGACAAAGAGAATTTTTAAAACAGAAAGGGAAAGAAATTGAGGTTGAATTGGTTAAGAGTATATCAAACAGAGTGGAATTGCTTTATAGGTGTTAAGGGGAGGAATCTCATATGAATTATGTACTGAAGGCAAGTTTGTTGTACAAGGATGGGATAGGAAAAAGGGGAGTGGAATCAGATTACAGTGAGGAGGTAAAGATGTGCAATATCATTCTTGGGTCAGTATAACAGATTGCAAATTTGAGAACTTCACCTAAATAGTCCCAGTCATGGAAGAAGGAATAAGTTGAAGGAGATCATCAAGTACCCTCTGAGTACTTAGTACATATGAAAAGTGAAGAGTTTTATTTCCTTGACACTTGGTTTATGACTTACCCATCTGTATAAGTTCTAATCTTTATGTCTATTATTTTAGAGCTAGGTTGACCAAACCCAGATTATCCCAGAATAATTGAAATACCAGTTTACTTTTAAGAGAAATAGCAATGCAATATATTTTTAAAGAGGACAAGCATTTCAAATAGCAAATTATAACAAAGTTTAAAACAGAATAAAAGATGATCTTGGGTTTTTGAGAAACTTGTTTTATATATTTGAAAGAAAAGGATATGAGGAGTAAAACCACTTTTTACTTAAGCAGCATATATTACCAAAATGTTGCTGAAAAATAATTTGAGAAGTTTCTATTCTCAATTACATAAATCTGGGAAAACAAAAATATATATGGCACCTCTATAGAGAAGCATAGGCCTTGTAAAATTCCAGTGGCCCATCTAGAGAAATGAGTTGGATGGCCTTCTAGAATGTTCTCTGATCACTTTCCAACTTCTTAAATAAGAATGTAATGTCATATTAGATAACTATTTAAAAAATAAACTTAAACATGAAAAGAATAATTCAAAGAAAATATTTTTCACAATATAACTAATTTTGTGATTTAGGATCTAACAAGAAGGAAAAACATGTGCCCATCTTTTTGTTTCCCACATGATTTACACAGAAAAAAATGTAGGCAATCCTTTCTGCACTAGTTCCTCTTAAATTATCCCATGAATCATAAATTACATCTCCCATCAGTGTCTGACTCCCATTTTCACTGCATATAGAAAGTTACCACCTCACTGATCACTTAACATCAGAATATGAGAAAGAGGTACTGGATGTCTCTTCCCACAATCAGAACACAGAAACAAAGGTACATGGATGTTTTTTATATTATTTTAGCATATTCTTTATGTATATACAAAATCAAAATTCACAACATATTCTATTCATGTTAACTATAACAGAATATAAACATAAAGTTATAATAGGGACTCCACAAGATCAAAATTCTTTAAAGCAAAAGATAGATCATTAGATAAAGTTTCCAAAAATGGGAACTCTGCTTAGTTCACCACAACTCTCCACCCCCACAACACAGCCTTTTTTAACTTATCAAATAGCATAAACTCAGCTATACCTAACATTAAAGAGAGCACATCTAAATGTTTTACAATTATTTTATAAGAGAAAAATGGAAGACAGATTTTATTTCCTGGGACAACTTTTCCTGTGAAAAAAACTCTAAACCTTCTCAGATAACTGATAATAGAAGGAACAACAAATAGTAAAACCCACATACAGAGAGCACAGTCCAGACTATATCCCACTAGTTTCCACTAATTCAGTGGTCGGCAAACTCATTAGTCAACAGAACCAAATATCAACAGTACAACGATTGAAATTTATTGTGAGAGCCAAATTTTTTTAACTTAAACTTCTTCTAACGCCACTTCTTCAAAATAGACTTGCCCAGGCCATGGTATTTTGTGGAAGAGCCACATTCAAGGGGCCAAAGAGCCGCATGTGGCTCGCGAGCCACAGTTTGCTGACCACTGCACTAATTATATGTTCCATAAAATCTTTTATCAAGGCCACTAACAAGTACAAAATGACCAACCTGAGTTTAACCTTTGTTGCCTTTTCAAAGTACTTATTTTTCCTCCAGACACTCTAATGAGCAGTGATATGGTGCAAAGGTAGACATCAAGAAGCAAGAAAGGAAGAAATAATGGCCTGTATAACAAGAAAACTACAGAATCAGTTCCTGGGTAATTGAGTGTTGGTGAGACTTGGCAAAAAGAGAGCCACTGGCTATAATTCATTCAGACTTAAAAGAAACTCTCCTTCCAATATCAAAGCATAATGAAGAACGGAGTGCAAAATGCATTGCCAAGTTATGATTATAGCATTCAGTGATCCATCCAAGGACTGATGCTGTCCAAACATTAATATCAAAGAAGGGCATATAATGGGTGCAAAAAATTGTTCTAAAGATGGGTCTACAGGAGATAAGCAATTATAATCCAATTCAATGGACTGGCACCAAAATCACTTTTGCTTTTTTTTTTAATACTGATCAATTCAATTGAGTCTCTCCTATTAAGGCATTATGCTTTGGGGGTACAAAAATGTACTTATGCCCCTGAGATTTTTAAACATAGTGAGAGTATGACCATGCACTTAAATAACTTCAAAAAAAAACACTATGAAAGTTTAGTAGAGTGAGCAATTAATCCAGAAAACCCCTTACTACATACTTGCTAGGATTGCTTGAAGGTTCAAACAGCATAACATGGGTTAAAATCTTTGTATAAGGTAGAATAAGACCACAAGAAAAATGATCAATCCATTCATTTCAGAATTGGGAACCTAGTATGTACTGTGCATTCTGCTACATATGAGACTACAAAGGAATAATATAACAAATCCTGTATATTACCCCTGATGTGAATGCAGTTATTATACAATAGAAAATGAGACAAGTAGATATATACAACACTAGAGAACTAAAAGATTATAACCCTAAAGAACATTTCTCATTATGCTTGCTTCATTTAGTTAAATTTTCTATATAGATTGATAGAGATATAATTCTCTCTTCTATAAATTGATAGATGCATAAACTTACAACAATTCATAAACTTTGCAAGCTAAGTGACTTGTGCTGCAAATTCTCAGAATTGCTGTTGGTGCCCAGAAATTTAGTCTGCGGTATGCAGGGAAGAGACTGTACTGTCAATAGTGCCCAAAGGTGGCTGCAAGTCGGAGCTCTTCAGGGAACTTTTAAAAAGTAGATACAGACAACATTGTTGTAAGGGCCTACGAGGGACAGGTGTGGGGTGGAGGGAGTCAATGGGAAAAAAGGGGGACATCTGTAGTATTTTCAGCAATAAAAATAAATTAAAAAAATATATAACAGATACCTAACCCGTGTCATAAACAGTTTGTGAACCACTTTGCAAACTTTTAGCCTAGGACATGTGAAGGATTTAAATTTTGGCAGGAGCACAGAGTCACTACCAAAAGAACTGGTTTATGTGTTAGAGACGGTCAGGAACCACAAGGAAACAAAGGCTATCATTGTACATCAACTCTCCCCTACTGCTTCCAGTTCATTTTCTGTGTTTCTTATATTTATTTGCCTTCTCTTTTCCTTCTCTGGGAGATCTGAGAACCGTATTTCATCTAGAATTAAAGGAACAAAATGGCAGTGCAGGTTAACATTTATATAATATAACAAATCACCCTCAGGAAAAAACAACTGACTATAGTAGTAATTAATTGGGGGAAAAATAGACCTAAGAGATTATGCCATACCTTCTACTATCTTCACTTGGAAACCATGGACTTATTAAGCATGAACAAGATAGATATTGATTGATGGTTTGTTTAAGGGGCAGAAATCAGCAATGTGACCTATGAGTTCTGTATTTTTAAAATTAATTCAACAAACATTTGAATATTTCTCTATGAAGAATTTAATATTATTGAGCATAAAAAGCTGTGGTACATTTACACAATGGAATAATACATGGCTGTAAAAAAGAAGGAACTCACCCTTTACTACAGCATGGATAAACCTAGAGATTATTATGATAAGTGAAATAGCCATTCAGAGAAAGACAAGTATCACCTGATCTCACTCATAAGTAAAATATAATGAGCAAAATAAAATGATGAACAAAATAGAACCAGAGGAATGGATACATGGAACAGATAGAAAGAGGTCAGAGGGGAGAGTGGTGGGAGGTCTAGATAAAAGAAGGTGAAAAAATTAGCCAAAGAACATATATGCATAGCCCAGGGATACAGATGACAGTGTGGTGAAGGCCAGAGGAGGGCATGTGGGGGCTGAGTGGAGGTGGGCAAAGAGGGGGGAACTGGGGACATCTAATAGTGTCAATAATCTTAAAAAATGTTGCCTTTAATTCTTGGATTCCAGATAATAACAATCCAGTACTCTGACAGGGGTAATTCTTCTGAGTTTAGAAAATGGAAAAGCTAAATAATGACATTAGGATTTTGGTATTATATACTTTATAAGAACATTTTTTATTCAGTCTTTATTAAGAACATAAAAGTATTTCCTCCTAGATTACTTTATGATGAGTGTATAGTAAATTCAGTAGAATGTACTATTATAACATTGACACATGGGCTATAATATAAACTTTATATTCACTGATATATCCCCAACTACCTATAAGAGTTCCTGGTACCTAATTGGTGTGAAATAAATACCTGTTGAATTAAAAAATATGGGCAGAGAAATATCTAAATGCTAATAGCATGATTATATGAGGTACTCTATGTTTGACTTAAAATATGCTTTTATTTTCATTCTTTCATTAAACAAGTAATAAATGAGTATTGATCATATGCCATGTTCTGTGCAGGAGATAAATTATTAAACAATGTGGGCCTAGACCTTGTTTTCTTGCATAATACTTTCCATAAGGAATAGGGACAGATATGGAAACTACAGCATAGTGTGACAAATAGATTGGTGCAAGAATACATGAAGCCAAGTTGATGAGGATGGCAGGTCACTGAAGAGTTTCTGGACTTTTGACATCTAAACTGAGACTTCAGGTGCATGTAGGAGTTATTTAGGTGAAAAATAAACAACAAATGCTCCAGGAAAGGTGAATGCAAAGTTTTGAAGGCAAAGTAACATAATACATTCAGTCAACTGCCAAATAGTTCATGGCAAAGTTCATTGTGGTGGGTAAAGAGAGATGCAAACTTGAAGGGACAGATTTTAAGTTGTGAATCATGTTAGAAGTTCAGATTATATGTTAATAAGAGCACCAAAAAGATCCACCTGTGAAGAGAGAAAAATCAGATTTGTCTTTCAGTAATTTCAGCCTTTCAGGTTGAGAATAAGTTGGACAATCAAGGCTACCCTTTGGAATACAACCAGTTAGGAAGCTAATCAAGTAACAGGCAGTGATGATGAAGGGGATGGCTTAGAACCAGAGGAATGGATACATGGAACAGATAGAAAGAGTGCTCACTCTACTAAACTTTCACAGTGTTCTTTTTTTTTTTTTTTTTTGAAGTTATTTAGTGCATGGTCATACTCTCACTATAGTTAAAAATCTCAGCGGCATAAGTAAATTTTTGTACTCCCAAAGCATAATGCCTTAATAGGAGAGACTCAATTGAATTGATCAGTATTAAAAAAAAAAAAGCAAAAGTGTTTTTGGTGCCAGTCCGTTGAATTGGATTTTCCATACCCTTCATCATCACTGCTTGTTACTTGATTAGCTTCTTATGAATAGGAAGAAGCAAAATAATAATAATAATAATAAGTGATTGAAATTGAGCAAAATTTAGAGAAATAGCACAGAAGGTACTTGGTGATGTTTTGGATGTCAGTGTGGTTGGTGGTTTAGATAAAAGCATAAAGCGTGAAAGAAGCTAGAGAAAATATTTTGGATGTGTTGACTTTTCAGTGATGAGGCAGACATCCAAATTAGATATCAAATAAGCAGTGGGATGTGGGGTGTAGACTGAAGTTCAGGAGAGACAGCAAGCTGAAGATATAGGTTTGGGAAGCATTAACCCACAAACAGTAACTGAAGACATGGGAATAAATAATATTGCTCAGTTTAAATGTGTAAAGGATGTAAGATAGAAATAAGCAACAAAGGAAGAGGATGCTCAAAAGTACCAAGGAAAAGTAGCCAGAGAAAATTCAAGAATGTGGTTTAGGGGAAAGCCACAGGAAGTTTATCAAGGAGGACAGAGTGTTCAATCGTGCCACATACAATTAAAAGTACAAATGCAAAGTCTAAGGAGTCTCAAGACTGTTAGTTGATTTCTCAACAGAAACTTTGCAGGCCAGAGGGAATAGCAGGAAATATTCAAAGTAATGAAAAGCAAGGATCTATGATCAATATTACTCTGCCAGCAAAGCTATCATTGAGAATTAAAGGACAGATGAAGATCTTCCAAGATAAGAAGAAGGTAAAGGAGTTCACCACCACCAAACCAATATTACAAAAAATGTTAAAAGGTCTTCTTTAAGAAGAAGGGAAAAAAGATCAAAAGTATGAATAATAAAATGGCAATAACTACATATCTATCCACAATTATTTTAAATGTAAATGGATTAATTGCTCCAATCAAAATACATAGAGTGCCCGAATAGGTAAGAAATCAAAACCCTTATTTATGTTATCTACAAGAGACTCACTTAGATCAAAATACACACAGAGACTAAAGGAAAGGGATGGAAAAAGATCTATAATAATAAAAGTGTAATATGCTAATTAGACAGGACGACCTTCCAGACAAAGCCGGCCCTGTGAGGGCTGAGGCAGCTACTGCGGCTGCAAGGGCCGAGCCCCTTGCACAAATTTCGTGCATCAGGCCTTTAGTATTTCAAAAATATGGAAACAAACAAACAAAAAGCAGGGGTATACCAGACAAAATAGATTAAAACAAAGGCTGTAATGAGATAATAACAAAAAAGATCCAGAAATTCACTTCTGAGTATTTATTCAAAGAAACCCAAAACACTATTGCAGCATTATTTACAATAACCAAGATATGGGAGCAACCTAAGTGTCCATCAATAGATAAATGGATAAAGAAAAAGTGGTATATATATATATATATATATATATATATATATATACACACACACACACACACACACACACACACACACACAGAGTGGAATGTGACCCAGCCATAAAAAAAAAAAAAAAAGAATAAAATCCTATCATTATGCTGTAGAGGGTAGAGGGTATTTTGCTGAGTGAAATAAGTCAGGCAAAGAAAGACAAATACCATAGTATTTCACTTATATTTGGAATCTGAAAAACAAACAAAATAAATAATAATACAGAAATAAACTCATAGATACAGAGACCATTTTGATGGCTGCCCAATGGGAGAGGATTTCAGGAGATGGCTGGAAATGGAGAAGGGATTAAGAAGCACAAATTGGTAGTTATAAAATAGTCATAGTCATAGTATAGGGAATATAGTCAAAATATTATAATAACAATGTATGGTGTCAGATGGGTCCTAGACTCTTCAGGATGATCATAAGTTATATAAATGACAAATCACCATATATACACCTAAAATTAATATAATATTGTATTCCAACTATAATTGAAAAATAAAAGAATTAATAAAAGAAAATCTAAGGAGTCACCACTTGCTTAGCATAACCCTCTTCTTTTCTGATACCTTGGAATGCATATCTATGCCACCTCTAGTCAGAAAATTGGTGTTGATTATTTGTTTTTTAACTTCAGTAGTTTTTTTGCATGCTTACTCTTGCATAACAGAGGCTTTACTTTCTACCAATTTGAAACCAGGTTTGTAGTAATTCCTATTCTACAACCAACTTAAAAGGAATTATCATGGCCACAGGCACTAAGTAATTATTTCTCAAAAAAATGTGCATTTGTCATTAGACATGACAAACTATGCTGAAACCCTGATATGAATTTATAACACTAGACTATAGGCTATATGAGAACATGAAATAAATGAATTTAGTTTCAACACCATTACATGTCCCAGCACTAAACAGTATAACTGGCACAAATTAGATGCTCAAATACATTTTTAACTAAGTGAATAAGTGAATGAATGAGTGAATGAATGAATGAATGAATGAATTCAAGAGGTAGAATTATCTGATATTTCCATTATAGATAGTCTGCAAAATGGACATTGATTCTATGGAAAGAATCAACTGAAATGCAAAAATAAATATCAACTGATCTTCTGAGGAAAACTGAAGGAAGTTTTATACTAATTAGCAAAAACAAAAATTCTTTGTCCAACCCTTTGATGCATTCATGCATATATAATCCAACAAAAGTATTTAGCTGTTAAGGATTATTAGAAAATACAAGCAAGCCAAAAACTACTGAACAAGTGACTAACATGACAACAGACAAAATCAGCACCGACAAGGGCAAGATAGTGCCATGTGGAAGCAACAATTTAAATGACTCATTCATGACAATATGTTGCAAATTAATGGTGGGTCCTCAGTAAATCATTTTAAGTCACTTTCTTTAAATCTGGTTTACTAACCACCACCACACTAAATGTCATTTACTTGATCTTCATTTCCCTGCTACAGAATATTAGAGACAATAACTCTTTGGCTATAATTGCAATCATTGAATTTCCTTAGTTGTTTTTTTTTTTTTTTCCTTTTATAGCATATTCAGTTAAATGATTTGAGTACAATCATCCCTCGGTATCCATGGGGGATTGTTCCAGGAATCCCCTCCCAGTGGGTACCAAAATCTAAGGGTGTTCAAGTCCCTTATATAAAATACCATGGTATTTACATATAGCCTATGCACATCCTCCCATGTACTTTAAATCATCTCTAGATTGCTTATAATCCTATATAATAAAAGCCTAATATGAAAATCGACTACTGGTGGAATGACCAGTTGCTATGATGCACACTGACCACCAGGGGGCAGACACTCAACACAGGAGCTGCCCCCAGCCCGCAGGCCCCAGGCCAGCCAAGGCGGGTGCCAGCAGGGACATCCCAATCGCACTGGCGGTAACCCCACAGAGGAAGGTGACCAGTGGTGGTGGCAGGGAGCAGGGCCAGCTGGCAAGTGGGGTGGTGGTGGGGGACAGAGCTGGCAAGCGATGGGCAGCACCAGGCCAGCCAAGGCAGGTGTCCGCGGGGGCCCCCAATTGCCCTGTCGGTCACCCCACAGATCAGCCCTGATCGCCGGCCAGGCCTAGGGACCCTACCCGTGCAGAATTTCATGCACTGGGCCTCTAGCACTAAATGCAATGAGACAGAAATATAAACAATTGTGATACTGTAATGCTTAGAGAATAATGACAAAGAAAGTCTGTACATGTTCAGTACAAACACAGTCATCATAGGCTTAACTGCATAGCACATCAACAAAAATGTAACTTTTCTTCCTTGAATATTTTCTATCCAAGGTTGGTTGAATCCAAGAAGGCAGAACCTATGGATATGGAAGACTGAGTGTTTATGCATATTATGAGTGTCAGAACTCCTGCCCAAGGATAAAATAGGAAATAAAATGTGGAAATATAAGGCACACCCCCATACCAACCACCCAGGTATCCCAACCCAAAACAATCTTACAGAAACAATTGCAAGCATGTGTGTGGTGGGCGGGGGGAAGAGAAAGGGGAAGACTGGATCTCTAAAATAAAAATAAAACAATGTCAAAAGTGAATTGGTAGCTAGAGATGGAAGAGTTACAACCCTTTCTGCCACAAGCAACAAAAGAGTCAACCAGAATAGTTTAAACAATAAGTAAAATGATCTCAACACAAATCCAAATACAGATAATTCAGGGAGTGGTTCAGTGGCCTCGAGATCCAGGATTTTTATTTACGTGCTCCAACACCCCAGGATCATTACCTTTATCATTTGTCTTGTCTGTTCATGTTGCAGGAAGGCAGCCACAATTTCAGAGATCTCTTGTAGATAAAATACAGCTAAGGGAATTTTCTCTCACTCTTTTTTTCTCCTCCCTCTCCCTTTTTGGAAGATAAATATTTCTGAAAAGTCTTCCAAAAGACTTTTTCTCATTTCTTTATCCCAGGGTAGGTCACATATCCATGATCAAGTTGCATTCTAAACTCAAGCCCTGCCAACAAGGACAGAGGGAGATGAGAAGTGGTTGCAACCAGTTCTCTTTTCTTTTGCACAGACTGCTCACAGCTTACACCGTTGGTATTTTCTTTCCTTACTCTCATTTCTCCCACTCTGTTCTTCCAAGATGACTTCATTGCCTGTTATATAAGTCTAAATAAAGGTAGCATTTTGTCTCATGCAGAGTTTATATATAAGTTGTATTGTAATTACCCTGCATAAAGTATTTTGCCCCTTGAATTTCAGAGTTTGTAACTGATTACATGAACAAATAATATGGAGGTAAAGAAGGTTCAACTACAAAAGCAAAAGTTGCAGAAAAGCTATTCTTCTATGTACAAAACTGATATCTTCTGTTAGCTAAATGAACCATGAAAATTTTCAGTGATTTTAATAATATTTTATTTACAAAGTATTAAATTTTTGGTAATGAAAAGTAAAAGCTTAATGTGCTTGGAGTGTGAACAATGAAAAATCTTACCTAGATTCTTGCTATTTTAAATTAATGACAAGAAGAAACTACTACTCTACATTTTTTTAACATTAGCATTGCTGCAGTAACTAAAAAGTGAGAATTATCTCATGTCTATTCTTAAAAAGTATACAGTCTATAAAGCAAAAAGGTTTTGTAACACAAAGATTGTGAGATTCTAAAATCATAATTGTTAATTTATCATAAATTCTAATCTTGTTTCATAGATTAAAAAATGGATACACTGAGGTATAAAGTGACTTGCCCAGGATCACTCAATAAATAAGAAAAAGAGCAGAGATTTTCAGAAGTCTAACCAAAAAAAAAATTTTTTTTCTACTTCAGAATTTCCCTTTACACCAACATTTAATAATATTCTCTAATTTCAATTTAAAAACTGAAATGCTCATGGACTAAAGCAATTTGGCTAATTGAAAGTTGATCCGAGTCTCCTTTTTGTTTTGATTTTGGCAACCAAGTCTTTCTAAAACACACTTCTTTCCTTCCTTGCCTTATTAAAAAGGTTAAATTTCTGACCTGGAAGGCTCTTTGATATCTTTATAATGGGCACCATTTTTTTATGGTTCTGTGATCATATTTTGAGTTTATAAAGTTAAGCTGAATTTTTCTGGCCCTTGATCATTTCTTGAAAAATGTTCATCTGATCAGTTCATGTAATTATTTGTTTCTAAAACAAAGCTTTAAGCTCTTTTCTTTAGATGTCCATCTTTGTGTTAAATAAGATGTCAAGCACACACAAAAATAATCTGATTGGGATTTGTCATTTACTTTCATTTTGGTCTTTCCATAGTTCTAATATTGCCCAGTGTTTTTATTGGGCAATCATTCAATGATGAATGATTTGAGGATATGAAAAATTTAGTCACTGTTCTAATTCTCTGGTCTTGACAATACAAGATCAGCATGAATAAAGGGCATCAGGGTTTGTTAAGAGGAGAAAGCTTTTCTCTTCTTTTCTAAAGGAGAGCTAAAGCACATGCAGCCCCCTTCTGCTCTGCCTTCCTTAAAATTAAGCTAATTAGGTAATCCTTGGATCATTCTTCTAGAAGTAGAACAATTATTCTTGCACACGTGCTCCATCATTTTCTGTACTTCTCAGTAAATCAGTTGTGGAAATGTGTAGGCTGACAGCTACAAAGGCTGAAGATTCAGAATTGACTTATCTTCCCTTATTTAAAGGAGGGTTGGGTAGAGTCAGGTAGGGTGGGACAGGATAAGATAGGGCAGGGCAGGGCAGAATCGAATAAGATTTCCTAAATTGGGAAGTATTTCAAAACTATGCCTTTCAGAAACTTGGAAAAATGTGTTCTCAAAACGTATAATTTGGTCAATAAACAGTAGTTAAAATAAGCATGAATACACTTATTTAAAAATATTGATTCCCTGTGAGAATTCTGCCCTCCACTTTGCTATGGAACTTACCTAGAGATAAGATTGCCTTAAAAATGAGATCCTCTTGTTATTTTGATTACAAAATATTAATAAGGTATAAAATTCATCTGTTTTAAACCAATTACAGCATAATATGAATACTGTTTTAGTAACAATTTAGTATACTCCATTGGAGTGTCCATTATTTTTTAAAAATATAATAACAAATCTTGGCAAGGAGAAGAAAAGGGAACCCTGGCATGTGTTAATGGGAATACAAACTGGTATAGCCCTTATGCAAAAATTTTTGAGGTTTCCACCTATGTTCGTTTCCCTTCTAGCTCCTTGAAGATCAGCCACCATCATGAACTACGCAGTACCTATTTGGACCAGTAGTCAATGGAAACAAATGGTCATTGATGTCCTTCACCCTGAGAAGGCAACAGTAGCTAATAAAAATTCAGAAAAAACTAGCCAACATGTATAAAACCACACCAGATGTTATCTTTGTGTTTGGATTTGGAACCCATTTTGGTGGTGGTAGGACAACTGACTTTGACATGATTTATGATTCCTTATATCATGCAAAGAAAATAAACCCAAACATAGACTTGTAAGACAAGGCCTATATGGGAAGAAGACTTCAAGAAGACAGAGAAAGGAACACGAGAAGGAATGAAGAAAATGAGGGGGACTACAAAGGCCAGTATTGGTGGCTTCATTTTTGGTGATTGTTCAGATTTTTCATGAGAGAATTAATAAACTAAGAACTTTAATGTGAAGAAAAATATCCTATGAGCTAGCAATCACACTTCTGATATTTATCCAAAGGAATTGAAATCAGTATCTCAAAGAGATATCCACACTTCTGTGTTCATTGTGACATTATTCACAATAGTCAAGATATGAAAACCTAAAGTCCATCATTAGATGAATAAAATGTGGAATTTTATATATATATATATAATGAAATATTAGTCAGATATTTATGAAATTCTTATGTTAAGAATTTGGAAGATATTTCATTAATCCAAGAAATATTTTCTTTTAAAAAAAGAAAAGAAAATACAGCTATTCACAGCAACATGGATGGACCTGGCTGTCATTATGCTATGTGAAATAAGCCAGACACAGAAAGACAAAATACTACATAATCTCACATATATGTAGAATCTAAAATAGTCAAACTCATAGAAGCAGAAAGATCTCATGTAGATAAAATACAGCTAAGGGAATTTGTGGTTGCCAGGAGCTTAGGGGAAGGGAAAAAGGAGAGGTGACAGTTAAGAAATAAAAAGTTTCAGTTATATAAGATAAAGAACTTTTGGAGATGTACTGTACAACATCATGTCTATAGCTAACAATACTGTATTGTATACCTAAAAATTGCTAAGAGGGTAAACCTTAGATTAAGTGTTCTTACCACACACAAAGGAGGCTGAAGAAAACTTTGTTCAGTGATGGATATGTTTACAGCCTTGATGGTGGTGATGTAGTTATGGGTTTGTTTATACTTACCCCCAAACTTATCAAGTTGTATACTTTAAAAATGTAAAATTTTTATATGGTAATCATACCTCAGTAAAATGGTTTAAAATAATAAAAATGAAATAAAATGGGATAGCAAATTTAAAAATACAAAAACAATCTGATGTTATTAGATTTAGGGCCAATATTATGGGCAGCTTAGAGATGATTTCCTATCTTTGCACTTACTCTAAATTGACAACTAATGAGTAGTTGCCCTAATGATTCTTTTACCACTTAAGTTGGAGACTAGAGAAAGCGGGGGTGGGGAAGAAGCAATGAAGTTTTACTTGCTACCACCAATAATATTTTCTCATGCTGTTTTACCCCATCAAGAGAGAAAAGTTATCTCCTCCATTTACTCTGTTATGGTCATACACTCGCTCTGTTTCAAGCCATTTCCTCAAACATATTTCCTCTATACTGTCTGGATCTAACAAAATAGCACAGAACATTTTAATCATTGCATCTGGTAGGGTATCTCCTGTATGTAAATACTTTTAGTTTGCTCAGAGGGCTTCCATCTTTAATATTCTATGTTATCCCAGAAACATTTTTTTTTTTTTTGGTGCTATTAGAGCTAGGATGAAATTACAAAACCAAGAAGCCCACATACTTCCATCTTCAGTGGAACCTCAACTATGACCATCAGTGACTTTTTACAAAGCTAAATTCAACAAGTTCCTGGAACCACAACTTTCTTACCAACTTATAGTTTATTTGACAGCACTGTGCCAGTTAGAAATTTTAACTGCAATGAAAACCAACCCTGGCTAATTTAGACAAACAAACAAAAAAGGAGGATTTTTGTTTTTTGTTTTTTTTAAATATGGCAGAGATAAAAGAAACAAAGAAAGAACCAAAGAACCAGGTCAAAAAAGGGAAGAAACAAAGCAGTGCCAGCAATTGGTAACAGGAACAAATAAGAGTAAAAAAAAAAAAGGGGGGGGGGGATAGTAGGGTAATATCATGTAAGGAAAAATATCCTATAAGTAAATTACATCTAGAAAATTTTTACTTTACAAAATTAATTTTCATTTGTAATGCTAACAGCAAGACACCTATGAAAAACACACATGATGTCTAAATAAGACAAAGGAAAATCGTTTGGGCAAAAATAAAAAGGATCCCAAATCAATTATATTAGAAAGGATTCCTTTATTAACTTTTGGTCAAGAATATGTTTATATATCTTCAGAAAACAACTCCAAGACCATGTGGATTCCTGCAACAGAGAGGAATTGACAGGTCTGCTCCAACCACAAAGACAAGAGGAAAAAGTCCAGAGATGGAAGACGCTGACAACGCCTTGCCACGCCAGCAGTCAGCAGCTGTGCACCGCTGCAGGTTGCCTAGGACAGAACCAGAGAGGGTCGGACCTGCATTGCCACCATGTGCCCACCATCCAGATATCATTGCTGACATGTACACATAAGGAATTGTTAGACATTGAAACGGGGACTCAGAACTGTTGGACATTGAAATTGGGACTCAAACATTTTTTACTATTATTATTTTTTTTGTTATTATATGTTCATTTCTAGTCTGCAGAGGCAAAACTTTTTAAAGGAAAGAGATGGGGGGGAAATAGATACAGAGGCAAAGAAGTATTGAACAGACTGTCAAACTACATTGGGAAGGCAGGGGAGGTTGGGCGAGGGGGGCTGTAAGAGATCAACCAAAGGACTTATACGCATGCATATAAGCATAACCAATGGATACAAGACACTGGCGGGGAGAGGGCGGGCAGGTGAAGGCATGTACTGAGGGGTAGGGGAGGTCGGGGGGAGGTCAATGGGGGAAAAAAAGGAAACATATGTACTACTAATTGTAATACTTCAAACAATAAAAAAATAAAAATTTTTAAAAAAAGAGTATCTTAGATGCTTTCCTGGTAATGAAAGAACCACTGTTGGATTTGGTCTTTGTGTCTTTGCTCAAGTTTGTAATTCCAAAGATCCTGGAACTTGCTAACAACAACAACAAAATGGGTGGGGCTGCTCTTTGAAAACTGGCATCACAACCATATCTCACAACCAAGATGTTAAGCCCAGAGGAAGATACCAGATGCTAATACCAGCAGAAGGAATGCATGCTGGTTACATTAAAACAAGATCTGCCCAAAGCAAGCAGATGGTTCATCATCAAAAGTATTCAAGATAGTTTTTATTACCAAAGTTAAGGGTAAAGACATTGAAGAAAAAGGAGTTAGGAAATTAGAAAAATAACCAGGAATAAAACAAAATCATGGCAATTTTTATTTTAAATCATTTTCCAGCATACAATCCGTACTTCAATATCTATAATAATAAAAGGGTAATATGCTAATTGGACCAGACGGTCAAACGACCTTCCTGACAACCTTCCGGATAATGCTAGGGCTGCAAGGGCTGAGCCCCTTGCAAGACTTTCGTGCATCGGGCCTCTCGTATGATAGTAATACTTGGCACAGTTGTGAGTGCAATTCAGATTCTTAACGTAAGAACTAGAACAATGGGAAGATATTTCATTAATCCAAGAAAGTTTGCATTAGGGAAATTTAGAACTTTTAGGATATTTTAGAATATTTATGTAACTGTTAAATGCATAAATTTGATCCAAATCATAATAATTAATAAAGATCTAGACAAAATTTCTCCTCTGATAGTTAAACAAGGACAAAAACAATGTTTGACATAACTAACAAATAGCAGTGAGCACAATGCTAATAATAAGTTTCAAAAACAGCTAAAACATTGAAGAATTGTAAAGTCCAGGTACTGCTTAAGAACTTTATGTGTATTTACCCATTATCACTCGCATGCCATGATGTAGGCTCCATTAGTACTACCATTTAATGGATGAAGGAGTTCAGACACCAAGCAGGTACTATTATTATTATCACTCTTATGGATGAGGGAATTAAGATCACACAGCCAATAACTGGAAAGGTACAGATAATGAACTCATAATAATGATTTTCAGTCTAACAAATGTTTAAAGTGCCTATATATTTTATTTCTCAATCAAAAAATCACTCCAGAACTCTTATTAAGGATATTATTTTGCTTAGCAACCTATTTCTTAGGGTGACAAAAACAAGTAAACTTCAGCCAATCCCCTTTGGAAATGATCCCGAATCAAGAATCAGCAGGTCTGAGCTAATGAAATGTCACTGCATTTGCAACCACCATGGAAAACACTAGGCAGACGTAAGAATGGGTCAAAGACAGCGATGCTGTCATAAAACCATTCAAAAAAGGAACATTCCTGCCAACAAAGTTATTTTTATTTTTCTATACAACAAAATTTCATTAAATACCACTGAGTCATCTCTTTAAAAGTGGGTTTCATATGAGTCATCCTAGCTAACAAATCACAAAATCCTTAACAAAATTTACAACCAAGTCTAAGGACAACAGTGTGTACTCCTGAAAACTTGAGTGCAAGTAGGGATAAGAAAGTAGTTGTGATCCGTCATTTACTGGAGCTGATAGTGTTTGAATTAGAAGAAAATCATAGTCTTTGGCAAAAATTCAGGAAATAAATTATACAGACTGCCTTTGCATAATAATTGGTTTTTGAAGTAACAGTGCATGTTTTAGAACTTAATGACCCTCCTGTTATGCTTCTCAGAATAGTGCCCTCTTAGTAGGCTCTTCATGGCCAGTAGTTTCAGGTTTCAACCCATTAGCCAGTGAATAAAGTACTGAATACCAATTATTTATTTACTATGGTATTTGTGCTACTGGTGATACAAAGGATATGATTGCTTTCCACAAATAGCTCATTTCACCCATCAAAAGTTTTCCACTATATGCCAGCGTCGTTGAACTTCACTTAGTATAGCTAGTGGAGAAAATGTCTAGCTTCTCCTCGAGAAGTATCCAGGCCACATCTCATACATAGGCTCTCTGGATTCAACCTAATTTACTTTTTGTATTTTAGACCACTGGCCAATATTAAGGGACAGTACAAAGATACCAATAAATAATATAGAATTTTGTTTGTTTGGACAAATTATTTTCTTACCCTTAATAATCAGAAGTTCAAAGTAGAAACTATCACTTTAAAAAAATAAATCAGTAAAGCAATGATGAACGTTAATTCAATAATATTGTAACATAGCATTTTTTCTGGTAATTGTAGCAAATTTGAAAATAAATAATGACTTTCACTGCCAAAAGGAACTTTTCCTTTATGAATTTAAATATTTCACTGTAAATTAATTAAGTTGTGTAATTTCTCCGAGTGCCCAAGCCTAGAGAACTTATCTTTTTTTTTCTTTCCTTTCCTTTCCTTTTCTTTCTTTCTTTTTTCTTTTTATTCATCTTCAAGCCCTCACTCTGGTTCTGGTATATAGTAGGTTTGAAAAGTGTTTGTTGAATAAGTGAATAAAGATAGAAATATAATGATACAACTAATTATTCATGGGTAAAAGATTTAAAACATTGCAAAAATGTTATACATAGGCAAGTATCTAGTGGAGAGAGGGGATTGTTTCTTTAGTGCCTCCACTCCAATCTCAGGTAAATCTATTCCTCATGAATCTGCTAGGAAGCTGCATGTTACTGGAATGCTTCATTATAATGGCTCAAAATTCTTGTGTTTTCCTTCTACAACCAAAATGTATATAACAGGAGATAGCAAGTTAATCTGGGCATGGTAAGCCCAAGTTATAGAGAAAGACTCAGTGGAGACCACATCTATCTTTTCTTCTTTACCTGCAAGTAAGAATTGGAAAATTCAGACATGGAAACAAGTGGTTTCAAAATGGTATTCCATGGACCCCTGCAGGGCTGCTCAGAAAACCAGGAGAAAAACTGATCTAGGCTTCTCACCACGACCATCACCTCCACCCAATTTCAATGAGAAAAATCTGTTTTTCATATTTTATATGTAAAATCTAAATAAAACTATCTTTGGAACAAAAACATAGGATTTTAAAAATTGGAAGTCATCTCTAAATGAGTTGTTGCTTTTATAGCAGCAACGTTGAATAATCATCTTTTTATTGTAGTGCTACAACCACTCAAAACATTTTGGACACTTCTCTGGAAAGTCCCTTTCAGTAAGATGGTCCAAATTGTTTAGTTTCTTCCTTGAAGGAAAATACTCAACTCTTAGTTCTAGCTGGGATGGCTCAGTTAGAATCCTGGTCAGGCCATATGCCTGGGTGAGGGGTCTCCAACCTTGGGAGGGGTTGTGCAGGACGCAGCCAATCAATGTTACCCTCTCACATCAATGTTTCTCTCTCTCTCCCCCTATCCTTTCCTTTCTCTCTCTGCCCTCCTCCCCCAGAAAAGGTAAAAAAAAATAATAATAATGAAAACAATACACAGAAAATATTCAACTCTTACAAGCTGACAGACTTACAGACAACTTATTCAGACCAGCTCCTATATTCAGGGTAGAAGATTAAGCTGCATAACTAATATCATGTTTGATCAAATGTAACTATAAAGCAATGAGATGTTCAATTCCCATGTGGATGATGACAGAGAATGTGTTGGAAGATGGAAAGGTGTCCTTCAGTATTGCTCATTTGTTTATGCAGATGAAAATCCTGAACAGCACAGGGGAGTTTAATTATAATATTTATATGACCAATTATTCTAAGTCTTCAACTGGCTTAATATATGCAAACAAAGAGACAGAGACAGAGACAGAGAAGAGAGGTGGAGAAGGAGGAATATTTTCTTTCAAGAACCATAAAGAACTTAGTAAATGTTTGTTAGCTATCGTCTCACTATAGATTTCACTAATTTGTATTGTTCCCTGAATGGTCCTTAAAATCCACTGATTCCTGCCAATGGAATCTTTTAACTTCACTGTGATCAAGACCATGACTAATGAGCTTTAGAAATAAAAACAAAGTAAATAAGAAAAGTTGCTATATGAATTTGCTGCCAATCCCACAGAAATTTTCAACAAAGTAAAGGCAATTTTTAATAACAGAAAAGTTAGACATGCTAAACAGTATTTTAATTATTAATTTGAGTTTATTAATAATGTGCATTATTAGCTCCTACCATTAAGTCCCTAACTCAATGCCATTCAATGGCCCTTTACATACATTGTCCCACTCCATCTCCATAGCAAACCTTGCCCACAGTCACGTGGCTGATAGTGGCAGAAAGTCAGTGGTTCCCAACCTCTTTTTGGCCATGCCCCACCTAAGCATCTCTAAAATCCTGATGCCCCCTGACTCAAGACATATAGTTCTTATTATTCAAAAAGTGAACTATTCATGAGGAGGAAGCCTAAAAGGCCATTAACTTTGTCTAAACAAGCTTCCAAAGAATATGGCAGCCATGAAAGAGAAAAATAAAAGAAAGTACAGTTGAAGTATTGAGGAAGAAATCACTAGTAAGTTGTTTAAAAAATAATAATAATAAGTGATACAAAAAAATAGCAAATAAAGTTTAAAAACATATAATAGAGAACAGAAATGCATAAATATGGCACAACATATATTTATACACTGTCTATGAGGCCTCTAGAACCGTAAGAAATGCAAAAAATTCACTGCTAATAACTCATTCTCGAATTAAAAATCCAATTGCCCCCCTGTGGGGCGTGTGCCCCACATTGGGACACTACTCTATGTGACCCCATTCTCACTCTCCCTTCATCTGTCCGAACCTTGCTTTCCTAGCCTCTGACATTCTCTAACCTATGTCTATTTTGTTTTCATTCATGGCACTTTTCCCCATAACAAATTATACATAGGTTTCTTTGTCTCCTCTATCTGCAGACTGTAAGAGCAGTATTTTTTCTGTTTTGTTTACTTCTAAATTTCTGGTGCAATATGACAATTTTCTACCCATAATTGGTCCTTGATAAGTATTTGTTAAATAAATGACTAGAAACATGACTGTTTGATGAATGAAAAAATGGGCAAATGGACAAAAATTCTTCTCTCCATCATTCCCAGATGTTTTCACTATCTCATATTGCTTCACAATTTCAAAGACATTTTTAAGAACAGCAAACTCACTTCTATCAGCCTTAAATTACATTCTGCAATCATTGTTAAAAACATGGTTCAGGAAGGCTAGAGCTGCCACTGGAAGCTGCAGGATAACACCAAAGGGCAGCAATCATGTCCTGCTGGTGTAGAGAGCCAAATAGGACTGTAGCAGCCACATGGCCCCCCTGAGAGTACTCACACTTCCTAGGACTGGAATATTTAAAAGGAAGTTTGCCTTCTGAGGACAAGAGCAGGGCCTGCAGAGAGAGGCTGGAAAGTGCTCTATAGTAGGGGAAACAGTTCTGGTAGTGGTGAGCATAAATCCCAAACTCACAGTCTCATAATTTTAACCCACCCAACAGATGGCAGGCCAGGCCATCTGCTGTTTCCTCACTTTCTAGGAAATAACGATTAGCTTACAGAGAAAAATTAAGAGGCATGTAAGGGACATGAGAACTATTTTAGAAGACAACAAAGAAAAAAAACTTTTAATGGTGAAAAATGAACTAAAAGGAAGGAATATAGAGACATTTAAAACAAGGTAAGAAAAAACAAGTAAATGTACTTAAAGAGAAAAAAAGAAAACTTTTTGCAACATGCAGCAAGACTATCAGATACAAGTGTCAAAATTCACTGAGTTGGAAAACGAAGAAACTAAAGAGTGTAAGCAGAGAATAAAATAGTTGGCAAAATAATAACCAAGAATCTTTTCAAAACTAAAAATGGCTTGATATTAGGTTTCAGTTTGATAGTGTTCTGGGACAAAGACAAATCTGTTTGCACCAAACTGTTTCACTGAACCCATGGACACACAGGAAGACTACATTTACCTCCCCTCCTTTGTATCTAGGTGGAGTTCAATGACTGGGTGTAGATCAAAGGAACCAGGGTAACTGAATGACCATATTGGACAACTACCTACCAAGCAGCTAATTAGACTCTGGTGAAAGTGAGAACACACCTTTGCCTAGATTTGGAATTGTTTTTTGTAGCAGTTAGCCTAGTTTGATTCATAGAGCTCATACTGCACTGGGATAGATAACCAAAATAACAAAAATCACACCTACGCACATATCCCCCAAGAAAATTCCAAAATCAGATCACGTACAATGGAATTTAAAAAATCATATTGCCCTAGCTCAGTGGTCGGCAAACCGCGGCTCGCGAGCCACATGCGGCTCTTTGGTCCCTTGAGTGTGGCTCTTCCACAAAATACCATGGCCTGGGCGATTCTATTTTGAAGAAGTGGTGTTAAAAGAAGTTTAAGTTTAAAAATTTGGCTCTCAAAAGAAATTTCAATCGTTGTACTGTTGATATTTGGCTCTGTTGACTAATGAGTTTGCCGACCACTGCCCTAGTTGGTTGGGCTCAGTGGATAGAGAGTGTCAGCCTGCGGACCAAAAGGTTCCAAGTTCGATTCCTGTCAAGCGCACATGCCCGGGTTGCAGGCTCGATCCCCAGTGTGGGGTGTGCAGGAGGCAGCCGATCAATGATTCTCTCTCATCATTGATGTTTCTATCTCTTGCTCTCCCTCTCCCTTCCTCTCTGAAATCAGTAAAAAATATTTTTTTTAAAAATCATAGTAACGTATCTCTGCAATAACAGCATAATACAAAATACTGAATAAAAATAAAATTGAACTATTGCTTTTTTACTTGGTAAAATAAAGTTTCAGCATAAAACTTCTCAGAAATTTTAGTATACATGTGTCCTCTTTGAAAGATTCTTTAAAAGATATATTTCTTTTCTTTTTTTCTTCCCTGTAATACGATTTTATTGTCATTTGGCCACAGCATTATATGACTTTCATACAGAAAGCATGAATTGAAAGTAAACAAGCAAGTTACACTGAATCAGAGAAATGTTCTGTGCACACAGTAAGGCTGAGCAGGGTTCACTCTCTTGAAGCTTACCGTATGTTTCAAAAATACAGACCTTTGTGTTTTTGTATTGCAGTCATTTCATTCGGTAACCTTCTATACCTTCCTTCCCCCTGCCTACCACCCTCCTTCTCCTGGAAGCAATTCTGGCCTATGACTGTCCATTGTCCTAAGTCAGAACACTTAAGACACATTAAGAATTACTTTTTGAGCCCTGACTGGTTTGGCTCAGTGGATAGAGCATCACCCTGTGGACTGAAGGGTCCCAGGTTCAATTCCTGTCAGATGTTTCTAACTCTCTATCTCTCTTCCTTCCTCTCTATAAAAAAATCAATAAAATATACTTTAAAAAGAGAATTTTTGACACTGGATCATGAACTCTCCTTTTTGACACTGGAGCATGAACTCTCCATTACACCCTTAAGCTTCTCCCAGAGTCCTCTCACCATGCCTGTGGCCAGTCCACAGCCACAAGCCTCAGCACTGCAGCGCTGGCCTCGCCCATTAGGAGGATTGTAGGATATAAATACAGGCTAAGGATCAGTCATAAATGCCTGGGAGTTGCCCAAGGGTTTCAACACCAATGAAGAAGCTCTGAGATGTGAAAACACGGACAATATGGCCCATGCTTTTCTTCCCACTGAAATGGAGTACAACTGAAAAAGTTACGTTCAGTGGTCCCCCTTTTCTGAGGGAGATACATTCCAAGACCCCAGTGGATGCCGGAAACTGTGAATAATACCAAACCCTAAATATATTGTTTTTTTCTATACTTATATACCTTCGATAAAGTTTAACTTATAAATTAGGCACAGTACAATAACTAAAAATAGAACAATTAAAACAATATACTGCAATAAAAGTTATGTGACTGTGGTTGTCTCTCAAAATCTTCTGTCCTCACCTTTTTACTGAAAGGAAGCACTTCCCAGCCTCTCTTTGGCATGCCCAGTCTGCCAGCATCACCACTCTTGCGCTTTCGAGCCACTGTTAATAAAATAGGGTTACTTAAACACAAGGAAGGCAACAATCGATCTGATAACAGGATGGCTATTCAGTGGCTAATGGGCGGGAACGGGTACAGCTTACATAGGCTGGCCAAAGGGTTGACTCATGCCCCCACGGGCCAACGCGAGATTTCACCACAGGATAGCGTGAGATTTTATCACGGGACAGCGTGAGATTTCACCACAGGACAGCATGAGATTTTATCACGGGACAGCGTGAGATTTCATCATAGGGTAGCTCGAGATTTCATGGCGCTTCTCAGAACAGCACACGAACAAGGTAGTCCGCTACTCGGAAGAGCTCACTCCTCAGAACTGCAATCCAGGGAATCAAAACGGCAGGTAAGCCGAACCACCAGGTCCCCTACAGACCTCGGTGGGGGGCGGGGCGGGGGAAACGAGGCCTCTGTGAGGTGCAGTCTGTGGAGCAGAAGACAAAGCTTCCCCTCTAGCTGGGCCCGTCTTCCAAGTCAGCGGAGGCTGGCTCCACACCACAGGAAAATGATAAGCATTGAAAGCCATACTTACTTCGTTAGGAAATACAAGTGTCCATATAACTGATTAATGTAATAGTTTGCATATAATCACCTTCCCCAATTTCCCCTGTGAGTGAGAATTATGGTGTATACTCAAAGTATATACACACGCAATGACACTTATAATTCCTTATGTATACACCTACTTACAACAAAAACAAAAGTTCATGTTAAAAGATAATAGGGATAGGGGAGGCTGGGGAAAGGTCAATGGGGAAAAAAAGGAGATACATGTACTACTATATGTAATATTTTAAACAATAAAAAGGGAGAAAAATAAAATTTTTAAAAAAATAATAAAATTATTTTCCCTTGAAAAAAAAAGATATAGTTCTACAAGAACAGTGTATAGAAAAAAGAGTTTACATTGTAACTCAACAAGGAATAACAATACAATCCTAAAAGTCCTTGTCATATCAACACAGGGTAAAGGAGTTCCTTTGGGTGGGACAAAAGATATTCATACAGAAAAACATAATTATGGGATCTCAAATAAAACCATAATTTCCAAGTTAGGAGAAATATTGTTACAGGTAATGGTAGGAAAATAAAAAATAAAAACCATGGTAAATAAAACTCATCAAAACTATTGAAGAACCAAGTTCTAGCATAAATGAAATTACACAGTAACACAGGCCAAACACACTTAATAGAAAATTAGAATTACCAGTTTTTATTTTTAAATATATATACAAATCAATCAGGAAAAGACATGGAAGAAATTTAAGTGAATATTACTACGTGAAAGAAGTCAATCTGAAAAGACTACATGCTGTATGATTCCAACTATATGACATTCTGGAAAAGGCAAAACTATGGAGACAGTAAAAGATCAGTAATATCCAGGGGTTAGATTAGGAAGAGGATCAATAGGCAGCAGACACAGACAATGAGGGCAGTGAAAATATTCTGTATGATATTATAATTGTGGGTACATCATTACATATTTTCTAAACCCATAGAATATACAACACCAAGAATAAGGTAAATGATGAACTTTGGGTGATTATGATGTGTCAATGTGGGTTCATCCTTGGTTAAAATTATATATATATATATATATATATATATATATATATATATATGTGTGTGTGTGTGTGTGTGTGTGTGTATAGAGAGTGTGTGTGTGTATGTATGTGTGTGTGTGTGTATATATATATATATATATACACACACACATATGTGTGTGTGTGTGTGTGTCCAGCTATTTAGTGATGTTGATAATGGTGGAAACTATGCATGTGTGGGGATTGGGGGTATATGGGAAATCTCTCTACCTTCCTCTCCATTTTGCTATGAAACTAAACTGCTTTTAAAATACACACACACACACACACACACACCCCTGTCCAGAAGTGACACATTTTAATAAGAGTGAGGGCATAGAAATATTAGGGGGAAAGCAAGGCTTAAAATATATATATATACCTTTAAGTGAAAAGAATATGAACCAAAAGAAAACTCTATATTAATTTTAATAATTTTAACCAAAAATATAGTTTTAGATTAAAGCAAAATAATTTTTCTATTTTACTAGTATGTTTTTAATGCCAGTCACTGTCTTAAACAGTAGAGTTAGAGGAGAAAACAAATCAAAAATTTTCTTTCCCTCATGCAGTTTATATACTAAAAGAAAACATAGCATGTGGTAATGAGTACTTTTAAGCAAAGTAAATTGGCATACAAGGAATTAAAAAGCAAGGTGGTATTTTAGCAGGGCCCAGAAGAAGAGAGGTAAATAAACATGAAGCTATACAAGGAAACCAAATTCCAGAGAGGAAACAGCAATTTCAAAGACCCTGAGATGGAAGGGTGTCTTGGATATTCAGTAACATCAAATAGGCCAGTGTGTCTGGAATGCAATTGGCAAGTACATATTATAGGTGAGCTTAGAATAGTCATGTAGGAATGTTTGTTTTCTGTCATTTTAAGGATTTGAGTTTAACATAAATGAGATTTTTTTAAAAAAGACTTAGGAAATGAAAAATATGTTTTGAAAGGTTACTATGTCTATTAGAGCAAATTGCTGTGTTAGGAGGCTATTATAATAACCCATGCAAGAGATAATGATGGCATAGACCACAGGGATAATGGTTAAGTATAAAGGAAGGCATTTGGACTTTGGATATATACTGACAGTAAAGTTAAGAGGATTGACTCATGTATAGGTTGTGGGATATGAGAGAATGATATAAGTAAAGGACAACTTCAAGATTTCTAAATTTGTTTAGTGAAAGAAAGGAAGACTGGCAAAGGGGTAGGGCTGTTTTGGAGGGAAAGAATGGTGATTAAGAGTTCACTTATAAACATGTAAAATTTAAGATACTCATTGAATACAGAACAGGATGTATTAAGGAGGCAGTTGGCTATAAAGGAGAAGTCCTAACTGAATATATAAATTTGGAAGTCATCAAGACATAAATAGATATCTCATCTAGATTTATGGTCTAAATAACCAAAAGAGTGATTGTAGCTTCAGAAGAGAAGATGTTTTAATATTGAGCCTCTGACACACCAATATTTACAATTTAGAGAGATCATAAGGAGGCAGTCAAGGAAACAGAAGCACTACGTAATGATGTGACTGGTGGCTAATAATAATTATATTCAATCTCACTAATGAGAGGAATTTAAATTAACCTTGTGTTATTTTACATCCCTAAGTAACATAGGACAAAATAGCATATCAAATAACATCTTTTTTGGGTAAGTATTTGTGAAATCTTGTCAGTGAGAGTGCAAATGTTATTTTGGAGTATAATCTATTAGTACTCAGTAAAATTGGAATAGGAAAGTAAAAAGATATATGTTAAATAAATGAGGAATAAGATATATAGAAGGAAAGCAAGTGAAACAGGCTTGGCAAGGAAATAATGATAAAATTGCGTAGAGTGTTCTTGCTCAGACCAGTTAAGATTCTGTGCCTTGAATTGAATCATCTGAAATGTCTTCATCCCTTACATGAGTACAAAAAATTTTCAATAGTCAAGCAACATTTACTCTGGTTTAAAAATAAAATTTCCTCTTAAAAGAATTTTCTTTTTTTTTTTTAATATAAAGTCAAATTATCTCTAGGAGTTATATTCATTTAAGAACTAAGTGATGCCCTGGAGTGTTGTTAAGTGGTTAGAGCATCAGCCCACACACCAAAGGGTCCAGGGTTTGAGTCTCAGTCAAGGGCATGTACCTGGGTTGTGGCTTTGCTCTCTGCCCCTGGTCAGGGCAAGTACAGGAAAGGCAACCAGTTGATGTGTCTCTCTCACATTGTTATCTCTTTCTCTCTCCTTCCCTGCCTCCCTCCCCACCTCCCTTACTCCCTCTATCCCTCCCTTCCTCTTTGAAAAGCAATGGAAAAAATATCATCAGGTGAGGGTTAACAAATAAACAACAACAAAAAAAGAACTAAGTGATAATACAGAGAGTCCTCCAATAACTTTGTTCAATGTAATTTTACAATAACGTTAATGAGAGGAACAATAAAATAAATGATTCCAACTGGACCCACTGTCTGTGTGTTTATAAGTTCTCCCGATTTATAATATATTTATAATATTGGCCAGATACTTACCTTCCTTCTATTTTTCTTCTCTCTACATTTCTTCCTCTTTGTACTCTGGATCTTATAATCCTTTTCATTCTCTGAATTTACCCTTATGTTCCCTGGTTTTTGTTTCAAGTGAGTCTGATTTCATGGCCAGCAATAGTAATAAATTTAGTCAGCAAACCAAATAATCAGATTTTTCTGGAAGTAGCCATCAGGTTTGTTTCTTCCCTAGGGAAGCAAGCATTCACAGCACCAGAAATGGGATTGAAAAAGAAATGGGCATTTGAGTTCGGCAACTTAATAATTGAGTAAATTCAATCAAATTACTTAACGTTTTTAAAGCAATGGTATTCTTTTATGTTTGAAAAGAGACTAATAACTTCTAGTCAAGTTGATGGATAGATAAATGCAATACTCGCATCCTCCCACAACCATGTCAAAATTACAACTAAACTGAGAATAACCATCATTCAGAATCACCTAAAATCTAGCTAAATAGAAGTCTGATAACAAAGGATGTAAAGAAGAAGCCAAATGGAGATTGGTAGGAGAGGGCAGAAACTAAGAATGAGCTGCTCCCACACCCACATGTTTAAAATCAAGAGGGATTTCTCAGCTGCAGGGGTCCCAGCACCACACCAGCCCCCACCCACACCCCCAGTCCAGGGTTCCAGTTCCAGGAAGAGAAGTCCCCATAACTTCTGGCTGAATGAGAATTGGGCCTGAGTGAGACAGAAGGCTGCTAGAGTCCTAAGCATTCATCTTAAAGGGCAAGCACATAGACTTCAGTTTCACTCGCTCTGAGCTCCAGTGATGGGACATCAGCTCAAAAGGCATAGGGACATATGGGGAGGAAATGAAGTTTCTGGCATCAGGGTGAGAGCTGGAAGGGCAGCTTTCTCACAGAAAGAAGTGTGGCAGAGGCCATTATTCCTTTGCTGAGCCTGACTCCCACCAAGCTGACCTGTGGGCACTATATCTGAATCTCCATCAATCTGGCTAACACTATTGACTTTGGCCTGCTGATTCCCTGAGACACCATTCCACCCAGCTTTCCAGTCAACCAAAGCTAGTTCCAGTGGTTTATCCATACAAACACCCTGTCTTGGCTAATACTTCAGACTTTCCTAAGATCTCTTAAAGGTTCACAATCTCCAAACAAGCAGCATCTGGTCTTGGCCTGCCCCATACCTCTTGCTAAGTGGCCCCCGTCTCAGCACTAGTGGCAGCCAGCCTTGGTTCACAGCTTAGCCTCTCCAAGGCATCTCCAAGCCCTGCACCAGTAGCAGCCATCTACAGATCACTTTGTAGCTCATGCTATGTAGACCCAATCAGGGCACAGGCAGTGGCTGACCTTGGACTGCCCCTGCAGGGCGGGCTCCAAAGTGACCAGCTTCAGAATATGCAGAACAACCACCCAACACGTCTATGAGCAACACAAGGGGCAGACACATTGGGCACCAGAGCCCCACTGAAGCAAGTTCTGCTCTGTGATTTCAGCCCGAGCAGATCATTCATTGTGGTTGCAGCCAGACCTCACTGCCATTTGGCCTGGGGGTAAAGCTCTGGAATTAATGTGCCAAAAGCATCCAAGGCTCAACTACAATAGGAGTGTATGCACTGCCCACATCGGGGAGGAGGATGGCATACCTAGTGTGTCCAGGTAGGCTGACCAAGGATGCTGTGCCACTGAGTCCTACAGGACACCTACTATATAAGGCCATTCACCCAAGAATGGGAGACGTAGTAGCTCTACCAAATAGAAAGAAACAAACACAGGGAAGCAGCCAAAATGAGGAGACAAATATGTCCCAAATGAAAGAACAGAACAAAATGCCACAAAAAGAACTAAATAAAATGGATATAAGCAGAGTTCAAAATACTGGTTATAAGGATGCTCAAAGAACTTAAGGTAAGAGTAGATGAACTTAATGAGAACTTAAAGAGATAAAAAAAAGAACCAGTCAGAAATGAAGAATACAATAACTAAAATGAAGAATTCAGTACAAGGACTCAACAGTAGAGTAGGTGAAGCACAGGATCAAATCAAAGGTTTAGAAGATAAGGAATCAGAAACACCCCATCAGAATAGCAAAAAAAAATTAATGATGATAATTCCAAAATAAATGAGAATCCAAAAAACAATGAGAATAGTATGGTATAGCTGGGACAACTATAGGCGTACCAACATTCACAACAAGAGGATGCTGGAAGAAGAATGGATAGCAAGGAATTGAAATTTTTTTCAAAAAAATAATGATGGAAAATTTCCCTAACTGGGTAAAGAAAAATAGACATATGAATTCAGGAAGTGCAGAGAATCCCAAACAAGCTGAACCCAAAGAGGCCCATACTAACACACAATGTAATTAAAGTGGTCAAGTTTAAAAACAGATCATCTTAAAAAAAGCAAGAAAAAAGCAGCTAGTTACCTGCAAGGGAGTTCCCATAAGACCTTTAGCTGATTAAACAACAGAAACATTTCAGGCCAGAAGGATTGGCAAGAAATATATAAAATGATGAAAAACAAAGCCCTACAACCAAGAATACTCTACTCAGGAAAGCTATTATTTAGAATGAAAGGACCCATAAAGAGCTTCCCAGACAAGACAAAACTAAAGGAGTTCATCATTACCAAACCAGTACTATAAGAAATGGCAATTACTTTATATCTGTCAACAATTACTTTAAATGTAAATGGTTTCAGTGCTCCAATCAAAAGACATGCTGTAGCTGAGTGGATAATAAAATAATACCTTTATATATGCTGTCTACAAGAGACTCACTTCAGATTACAAGACACACACACTCTGAAAGTAAAGGTATAAAAAATGATATTTCATGACAATGGGCAAAAATAAACCAAAAGCTGGGGTAACAAAACTTATATCAGACAAAATAGGCTTTAAAAACAAAGGCTATGTATAACCAGAGACAAAAAGGACACAGCAGTTCCACTTCTGGGTATTTATCCAAAAACACCCAAAACAATAAATTGAAAAATTAACTAAATATACATCTGTATGCTTACTGCACCATTAGTTACAATAGCCAAGATAGGGAAGCATCTAAGTGTCCTTTAATAGGTAAATATATTTTAAAAAGTGATACACACACACACACACACAATGGAATATAACTCACCCAAAAAAAAGTGAAATCTTGCTATCTGCAATAATATCAATGAACCTAGAAGGTACTTCGCTGAATGTTAACAAGTCAGACAGAGAAAGACAAATGCCATATGATTTCATTTATATGTAGAATCTGAATAAACAAACAAGCAGAACAGAAACAGACTCATAGATACAGAGAACATTTTCACAGTTGCCAGATGGGAGGGGAGTTGTGGGGATGGGTGAAAAAGATGAAGAGATTAAAGAAATACAAATTGGTTTTTACAGGATAGTCATGGGGATGTAAAGTACAGCATAGGGAATATAATCAATAATATTGTAATAGCTATGTAGGGTGTTTATGGGTATTAAATTTATTGGGGTGATTGTTTCATAAACTAATGGCCCAGTGCACAAAATTTGTGCACAGGGGAGCGGGGAGAGTGTCCCTTAGCCTTGCCTGCACCCTAACCACTCTGCATGCTGGCTTGCTTGCCCCCCCTGCCGGCCTTCTCACCCCCAACTGCCCCCCCCACTGGCCTCACCCCCAACTGCCCCCGCCCACACTGGCCTGCTCACCTCCAACTGCCCCCCTGCTGACCTGCTCGCCTCCAATTGGCCCCCCCTGCCGGCCTGCTCACTTCCAACTGCCCCCCCCCACCAGCCTGATCACCCCCAACTGCCCTCCCCTCCTGGCCTGATTGCCCCTAACTGCCTCTGCCTCGGCCCTGCCACCATTTGTCTGGAATGACATCTGGAAGGTCTCCCAGTCTAATTAGCATATTACCCTTTTATTAGTATAGATTATATAAATGTCTAATCACTAGGTTGTATACTTGCAACTAATATAATATTGTCAACTGTCATTAAAAAACAAAATACTATTTTTTAAAGACAAAAAAGGGACTAATAAAACTAAATAAACTCTATTTTGAAGATTAAATGAGACAAATACATGTAAAGTATTTCTCTCTGTGCATAAAATACTTAATATTCCCAATAACTTTGATACTTATTTTCAAATGTAAATTACCAACTATGCTATTTTTTTCTAGATTCTATAATGTTTTAAGTTTATCAAACAGAAATCTGTCCAGTCAATAAATTGAGATGTTCTAGGTAACTAATGTTAGTTTTTTACCCTAAACTTCAAAATCCTTTTACATCTTTTGAATAAAATTTAAAAATGTATTAATCTTTAATTACCTTTTGAGCATTCATTAATATGATACTGCAACAATGAATCAGAAAATAAGATGTTATACTACCCAGATTTCATTAGGGTGACTACTCAATATATTCACAACACTATATATTTTTAAACACTTTAGCCTAGGTTCCTAAGAAGATTTATTTCATTGAACTATATATATATGTTTCTTCTAGTTATACATGCAGAACTATTTTTAATCTTAGAATGACACCATTCAGAGGTTGCCGCCTTTCGGACATCACGGACCACCAGTGGTCTGTGAACCACCAGTTGGCAACTGCTGTTCTATATAACATTTGAGGTAAAACAGAGATCACAAGATGCAGATCTAAATTCAATAAATGTAAGGTTAGGTCTGAGAAGAAATTTGTGGAGATTTGCAAAGCTGGTAATTGGCCCAGGTCCAACTTAAACTCTGGTTCCATTAGTTTCTCCATTTAGGATTGCACAGAGGAGAAAATACAGTTTGATTTTTATCAGATTTGATGCTATTCTATCACTTGGGGGATATGAAAATTAACTAAAAATTTCATTAAAACTTCCAGACATCTGAAATTCAAAATATGTTTCTCCAGCATTTAACTTCATAAGCAGACAGTGTTTGTCCAAAAGTTCTTGTCTGTATTACAGTAGAACAAAGGTCATAGATGTACCAGCAGAGAGAAGACAAACAAGATAAAGATTAATGAGATAGTGTGCTGAAATCAAAGTCTTATATAGTGGGATATTCTTGAGAAAACATGCCCTAATTAAATTCCAACACATTATTGATCATTTCAGTGGAAGAAATAAGTTTTATAGGCCCTGTCTGGGCTCTGGTTCTCCTAATGAAAGCATATATCTAAGACATAGGTTGACATGTGAGTAACTTGTTTGGAAACATTTACAGGTAGCAGGAGTGAGGGACAGGGAGGAAAAATAGAAAAGTAAAGAAAGAGAGCCAATACAAGAATAGCATCGTTCACTACTATGAGAAAGTGGAAAGTGGTTACTCAACCCCTTAGTAGTAATCTGAGAAGATTAAGAAACATGTCTAGAAGCCATCTGTCCATTGGAAGAGAAGGTGAAGCATTTATCCATCTAATTCCTTCCCCACATTTATAGGTTTTGCATGCAGAGCAAAAGAGTTCCTGTAGGTCTCCATGATGGATCAGAGAAGGTCAAGACCACAAAGTTGGAGGCACTCAGTTCAGGTCTTAGGCTCTAAGGTGCAGTTGCAAGGTGCTGTCAGATTCACCTGTATAAAGATGCTGGAAACTTTCAAGGAACTGATGGCTGTAGCAGTCATTGGAATAGAAAGTACAGCCAGAGGATTTTAAATGTTGCACACAAGGCATCCATATTAATCATCTTCCATAGAGGAAATAGAATACTTTCCCATAAGAGGTAATTACTTTTCCAGTCTGTCAAGTCACCAAAAGAATAGATGATGCCAGGAACACAATATTGTTTGGAGAGTTCTGTACCTCAGGAAGTTGGTGGACAGAGGTGTTTCAATATTACTGTACTGGGAAAGTATCAATAGAAAGAATTTAGTTCCCTGGTCTTTAACTCAACAAAACAAAACTTTAAGCAACTTTGTTAAACTAACCTTTATTGTGAGTTTGTCTCACATGTTAATTTATCAAATGACAATGTATTTTCATTAAAACTCCCTTCTGTGCTGTTAATTTTAATCAACATATTTAATATTGAATAGTCTATGTCAATTTCATTTCTGAGTAACTCAGCAATTTGGAGCAAAGTAATAACCAACCCCTACCATGAGGAAAAATTAAGTAAATAAAACAAAAAACAAAGCCAAATAATAATCCCAAATGCCTCAGCTTCATAATATAAACAAAAACATG
Organism: Corynorhinus townsendii; assembly: GCA_026230045.1. Taxonomy (NCBI): domain Eukaryota; kingdom Metazoa; phylum Chordata; class Mammalia; order Chiroptera; family Vespertilionidae; genus Corynorhinus; species Corynorhinus townsendii. Next base: position 111,889,198 of record JAPDVU010000005.1, read on the forward strand.
TTTAATCAGCTCTCAAGTGTAAATAACACCAACAGCATATTCACAGCTCACAAATGCAATTTGTGAAACAATTTCACAACAATAAAGAAGGAAAACAAGTTTGTCACAGCATGCTCCATATTTCAAAGAGCGTAAGTTGCTATAACTTTAAAGAAGGCAATTCATAAAATTCGTTACAAGAGAAATGAAATCAATTGAGCTTTCCAAGAAAAATTATGAGTGACCCTATTTATTATGTTTTATGATATCTTTTAAAAATCTAAAGGAATCCTAGTTAAACATTTCTCCTATTTCTCAGTTAAAAGACAAATAGATCATTTCAATGGAAAGAATGCATATATTCATATTACTTGAAAGAGTGACGAATTGAATTAATATAGTATTTATTACTATATTAATAAATTTAGTATTTATCACTCTCACTGGTGATTGGTATCATTTGCTGGCATACTTTTGGTGAGAATTCAGTAAATATTACCTACTTCCAATCCTAGAGTAACCTATAGACTCAAATTCTTTGCCATCCTATTCCAGTAGGCTACTCTATTTATAGTCTTAAATAAAATTCTGCTTATGGTGAAATTATATCTGATGTGTTTCCCTGTTTTTGTGTGCTCTTCATCATTATATACTTCTTTCTCTAGTCGAGGACAAGCCAGACATCCCTTTGCCTAGCTGTTCCTTGCCTGGCTGTCTTTTTCTGCAGCTCCCAGACACTGAAATTGTCTTTCTCAAAAGCCATCTAGAAAGAGATAATTTACCATAATTTCAGAGGCCTTTGTGATGGATTAAATATGGCAAAAAAAATACTTAACTCTTTTTTCTTTGAGAGATGGGGTTTATTTTTCCTCCCTGTGAATCTGGACTGGCTTATGACCGTTTCAACCAACAGAGAACAGTGGAAGTGGCATATGCCAGATCCAGGCCTGCCATTTAAGATGGCTGCCAGTTTCTGCCTTGCACATGGAATCCCCATGCTATCATATGACGTTAAACTACTATGTAAAATGTTCAACTGCCTTGCTGAAAAGACTACAAGGAGAAGTCATGAAACTGTGTGGAGAAAAAGAAGGGTACAGCTGTCCCCACCAAGATAGAAGGCATATGAGTGAAATCATCTTGTATACTCCAGATGAAACTAGTTCCCAGTTAAATATCACCAAGTGGCTCTAATCGATACCAGATGGTGCACAATTACCCAACAGATACTGCTTGCATTGCTGGCCCACAAAGTCATGAGATACCACAAAAAATGGAGACACAGTGAGTGTTGGTGTAGTTTGCCAACTATCCCAAAACAATATAGTCCTTTTCTTCCCATATATGTGTTCTACAGACCAGCTACTTCAGCATAATATGGAGAAAGGAGTTGTTCTTGTTACTGCTGCTATTTTCTAATGTATATGAGTTGACTCCATTCTTAGGATATTGCTATTCAAAGTGTCTGGAGAAGAGCCCAGAATATATGCACATCTTATATTCTAACATGAAAAGATTTCACTGAAGAAATCTCCACTAAAACTTGACAAGCATCTATTCTCTGCTTGAACATCCAAATGATAGGGATATATCCACCTCACCAAGTAAACCCAGTCTTAATTATGGAAATGCTTTTGCTGAGGGCAGAAGAGAGTGACTCATAGGTCAAATGTTTCTGAAAAACTCAATGTCAGGAATTCAGAGACACTAATGCTCGGCTATTGATTTATTCTACTGCATCACATGCTTGTTTAGGTTCAGCTTTGAACTGAGGCTCTTGGTTCAAAATTATAAAAGAATCCATTTGGCTCAAGTAATTTATCTGTGGGCAGGAAAGGCAAAAGGGAACACCAAGGCATCACAGAGATGTTAACTACAACCACTGCCCTAAAACCGGGGAAACAGAGGAAGAGACTTATTAGAACTAGGAAACCTGTAGGAAAGTGAACCGCATCCAGCACGGCAAGGGGTGAACCTGAGGAGGGGTGGTGAAGGATTAAAAAAAATAGACAAGAGAATAATACAGCTGGGGCTAGGTTGGATCACTGTGCCTGGATGACGAAAGAGTGACACAGCCTGTAAGCCGAAGCTTTATTTTATAGTCAGATCACACAAAGCAAAACAAGGGGAGTGGTCAACATGTTTACAATGTTCTTGCGAGTTTCAAATCTATTCCTTACTCAAGCCTTGCTGCACCTCCAGCAGCCCATTAGCTACCTAGGAACAAGGGAGGACTATAAGCTTAATTGTGCTAGGAGGGCTCTGCCCTCCAAGCTGGGACTTGTACGTGGCTCAGCCACAGGTCAGTCCAAGGCTTGACCCTATAAGCGCTCCCTACAGGAGAGATACTACAAAGTAGGGCTCAGACCTCTGAGGAAAAGATGTAGCTTTGATGGCACTGATGCCTCAAGAAGCTTAAAAGATGGAATAAATGGGACTAGGACATATACCTCTAACAAGGAGGTGCTCTGGGTATTACTGAATTAGTACAGCAATAGAATAAAAAGAAACAGAAATAAATAAAGCTCAATGGAACTATTCATTTGTTTAGGCCACTACATTCCTATCAAGGTGACAACCATGTCACACTGTAAATTTATACTGACCTTTCAGTGACTTTTTTTTTTCATATGAACCCCTACTATACTAGTGGTTCATGTACTAGGTGCTACCTAATCTTTGCTTAGGTATTTGATTCTTTAAACTCAGGAGCTAAATTACAGTTAATCTAGAAAAATGTTTGTGCTTAGTTTTGGTCATTCTACTGAGATTTTTTTTTCTTATTTTTTCATTTCTGTCACCAAAAACACATATTGTCTCCCCCAACTTAATTTATAGAAGTTTGATGTTCATTTTCTGGGTCCTTATCTACACTACATTTTAATTTTTTTTCACATGATTGATGATAAAAAGCAAAGAAGCAAACTAGATGTTAAATCAACTCAAATTTTTCTGAAACTTTTTTCCATGAAGTCAACATATCTCTTGATCTTTCTTCTGAACAAAGCTTTAAAGTAAATTTTTTGATGTCCTTAACATTTTCCCCAAGTCCACTCTCATTCTATTAATGCAATTTAGTGGTTTGTTTTTTGTTCCTCTTTACCCTTCATCTTTGACTAGACATCCTAACACTCATATATCTTATATTTATTATGTAAGACTGATTTTTTTCTTAATATTCTCGAAAGGGGCAAAGAGGATTACAATCATGATTGTACAAGTAGGCTAAACTCTGTAATGCTAGACTTGAAGCTATGATCTAGTACTTGAAATTCAAATGAGAGAGATTTAAGCGGATTCACTTAATGTTAATGACCTGAGGAATTTTTATTTCTTTGATCTGTGTACCAAACATGTCTGAGAACATAATTGAAGATCTTAATTGAATTACTTTGTGCTAAGACCCTGGAATATGTATTTTGGGGATGAGAAACTACCAGGTGACTCTGCTATGTACCCCAAGTCAAAAACCAGAATTTTAAAGTATCTTACATAACCATATACAGAAAACTACTTTTTTTCTATACCTAATCTCAAAGTCAAGTGATTCTAAATAAACATTTCTATCTTGGATAATTAACAAAATTTGTCACTGAGAATAATTCCCTGCTTGATAAAGTGTAAAGTGGAACCATTTTTGTTACTGAAGTGACTATATTCTTGCTTTGTTCTTTAATAGTTCAAAAATTAATGAGTGTCTATCTGTACTAGAAAATGAATGTACAAGTGATTTGAATCTGTTTATTTTCTGTAAAAAGAAAAAAGATTGAAAAACATTTCTTGTAGTTTGAATACTAAATAAAAAATACTTAGAGAAAACATAAAGACTTATTAAATAGTAATTCTTTGCCTTCTAAATGCATATGCTAAACAGGCTGAAATATAAATTTTGGCAGATGTAGAATTTCCTGTTTGATTGTTTAATACTATAAACATATATTAAGTAACAGATACTATGACACCATTGCAAAAACAGAAATGGCTATGATGTGATTCTTGTCCTCAAAGAATGCACTCTCATGTGAAATGGAAGACAATGAAAGACTAGTACTTTCTCTGAATCATGTTCTCATGAACTCCTTGGAAGTACTAAATTTTGGCATTTTAATTAGTACTCATCACCCTCCATTGCTGGGACAACCATAACTTATTTTTCCCAGTCATTTTAGGGGTCAGACTGACCACACTGCTGTCTGATCCACACATCTATTAAATAATGGGTATGTCCCAGAGAGATGGCTGACCAAGGTTAGGACAAGAATTCAGGTGTACAACGTAATTATTTGATATTTGTATATATTGCAAAATGATCACCACCAAATACCTCCCCAACCAAACATGAGGGAAGGAGGACCTTTACCTGTAGCCAATCTATAGACAATCCTTTATGAGTGGCAAGCCATTATGTGGGGCCCATGGAAGACATGCCTTGTAGGAACATCCCGATCTGGTGGATGTTGACCAGTTCCTGGTGAAGACAGGGCCATCACCACCTTACAGCACATCCACACATGCAGGTGATAAAGTTCAGCATGAGCCCCATCATCAGGGTTGCAGTGGAGGCCAGGGACCAGGGAAGTCTGCCCAAGCTGGCAGAGTGTGAACTGCTGGCCAAGTTGGACCCCATTGTGCAGAGCATCCCTGAAGAGCTGGGGGAGCACATCACTGGAGAGACTGCACTGGAGAACTGCCTGAAGGAGCTAGAGGAGTACCAAGCCCATATTCCCATCAGGAAATGACTCAGGCATCTCCAACCCTGAGACCCTACAGCGAGGAGTGGGGCATGCTCTGCCTGTCCAAGTCCCCCAACTATCATAGTCAGCTGCTCATGGAGGCACAGCACTAACAACGACCTGACCAAGGGCCTAACATGTGCTGGCTACCTGGCGGAGTACTAGTGGGAGGTGGCTGAGGTCCGCAAGAAGGTGCTTTGGGCCTGACTGTGCCAGCCCTGTCATCCTCACCCATCACCAAAGGCATCAGTACCTCAGCGAGATCAAGGGCAGGGTGTCGGCAGGCGCTGTGCATGGACGCAGGGCCTGTGCAGCATGTCTGCGGTGTGAAGCTGTACACAGAAACTATCCAGGTGACACCCACTGGGTGCTGTCTCTACAGCAACCCTGCCTCCTGGAGCTCACTCACCTGTGGAAAGCAGTGTCCTGAACAAGTGGAAGGGAACATACATGGTATCCAGAAGTTAGTGGGGCCACGACTTGGAGGAGTCCCGAGTGGCTGGTACCCCCTATTTGTCTAGAAAGCCTATCAGTCCATCAATGAGCCCTTTGGCTTCACCACCGACTTGAGGTTCCATATGGGCAACCAGGCCTCCCCCAGTGCATGTGCCACCACAGGTGGAGCTGGAAGGCCCCTTAGGCACAACCAGCCCCCCCCTATCCAGCCTGGTTCTGTTGACACGTGAGGGCAAAGGCCTGAAAGACAACATCCCAGCCCCTCCCTGCACCCCTCAAGGCTCCGATGGGCAGGACTCCATGCAGCACCCACATACTGCCCTTCTAACTCTCCATCTACCATAGCAACAAGTTCTCACATTCTCCTCACAAGTCCAGACAGCCCAGACACAGTGATGGGTTTCTGGGGGCCCATACCATCCCATGGATCAACATAAATATAGAAAGAAATGGCATCAGTTGTTTTTTTAATCTTTTTTGTTGAAAGTATTACATATATTCCCTTTACCCCCATTGACCTCTCCTAGCCTGCCCCCAAGGGCCCCTTCTCCGCCCCCGCCCCCCCCAGGCCTTCACCACCCTATTGTCTGTGTCCTTGGGTGATGCATATATGCTTACAAGTTCATTGGTGGACTCTTCCCACCCACCCACCCTCCTCTGCCTTCCCTCTCAGGTTTGACAGTCTTGATGCTTCTATGTCTCTGGATCTATTTTTGTTTCAGGATTTCAGAGGCAACAGAAATGCCCTCACAGCAGTGCCCTCACAACAAGTACTTACTTGGCTAGTGAGAGTGGGAGAAGAAATGGGACAACCAACACTTTTTTTTCCCCATTTCTTCAGATGGAAATACAAATGTCCAAAGTAAATTTAGAATAAACACATTAAAAGGATTTTTAAAAATATAAATCCCCATAGAAATGATATTTATTTATAACAGGGTTTAATCAGATACAATATATTTTTCCTCATTTGTTTATTTGTTTGAATATATTCTTCTTTTGTTTTATTGTATTTATAAATATTACTTTTGCCCTTCAACTCTTAAGCCTTCTTTGTGCTCTTCAACCATTTAAGAGACTAAGTTGTCATCTTCCTTAAAGCTATTTTGATAGTCACTTCTTTGTAAAAAGTTCTCCAACTTTGTGGCCTTTAATGATTCAAATAAATTTTGTGAGTTCTGCTACTCATCTTCTAAGACCTTCAAATAAAAAGCAATAATCATGGGGAAAAAACAAATCCTGACTAGAGTGTTAACTCAAATATACCAAATCACATCTGTTATTAGTCTCATTAGAGATTTACCAGCAATACATCCTATCTAATAGAAGAGTAATATGCAAATTGACCATCACTCCAACAAATAAGATGGCCGCCCCCATGTGGTCAAAGATGGCCACCCTCATGTGGACACAAGATGGCCACCACAAGATGGCCGGCAGGGGAGGGCAGTTGTGGGCAATCAGGCCAGCAGGGGAGGACAGTTGGGAGGGACCAGGCTGGCAGGGGAGGGCAGTTACGGGCAATCGGGCCAGCGGGGGAGCAGTTAGGTATCAATCAGGCTGGCAGGGGAGTGGTTAGGGGGTGATCAGTCTTGGCAGGCAGAAGTGCTTAGGAGCAATCAGGCAGGCAGGCAGGTGAGCAGTTGGGAGCCAGCAGTCCTGGATTGTGAGAGGGATCCCAGATTGGAGATGGTGCAGACTGGGCTGACAACCCTCCCTCCCTCCCAACCCCCCCCATCTCCCCCCTCCCCCCTGGGCATGAATTTCGTGGACTGGGCCTCTAGTGTATTCATAATCCACAAACATTAAGTCTGGGAAATACTTAAGCAACCTACAGAATGACCTGGAATTTGGGGTTGTATTATTGCATACAAAATATTTTTTACTGCTTGCTTCTTAGGTGGAGTTAGACAAAACAGCATAATTAAAGTAGCCCTGGGTCTACTTTAGCATTTACTTATTGCTCAGACTATTTCTCTGACTCAATCATTTAGTCCTCATCAGGACCTTGTTGGTGGGAATTTAAAGTAATATTTTTGGAAAACATTTTGGCAGTTTCTCAAAATGTTAAACAGAATTACCATATGAATGCAAAATTTCCATACAAAACAATTCTACTCCTAAGATTCTGCTCAAGAGAAATGAAAACAAATGTCCACATAAAAACTTGTGCACAAATGTTGACGGCATTATTATTCATAGTAGTCAAAAAGTAGAAACAATCCAAATATCCATCAACTAATGAAAGAATAAACAAAAGGTAATGTATCCATAGAATGAAATATTTTGCTATAAAAACAAATGAAGTATTGATGCATGCCATAACATAGATGAACTTTGAAATTATTAGGCTAAGTAAAAGAAACCAATAACAAGAGACTATAAATTAATTCATTTATATGAAGTTTATACAGTAGACAAATCTACATTAAAAAGAGTAGATTCACGTTTATCTAGGACTGGGAGTGGGGGAAGAGAAGATGGGGTTGATGAATACTGACTGCTAATGGCTACACTGTTTCTTTAGGGTAATGAAAATGCTCTAAAACCTGATTATGGTGATTCTTGCATAATACAATAAACATACTAAAAACCATTGAATTGTGCACTTTAAATGGATGAATTTCATGGTAAGTAAACTATATAACAATAAAACTTTAAAAAGAAAAAAACTTGTTGCTGACTAAGGTGCTATTCTCATTTACAAATGAATAAAATGGAGACTCAGAAGATAAATGCCTTGTTCAAGTTTTAAATTCTTGAGTTTGCTAAAAGAGAAAACCTCTGTGTTCAAATACTATTTCCACTTTATGAGCATTTCCTTCCTCTTGTTGAAAATTAATCCTTTTATGTTCTGGTTCTAGACCCATATTTGTCTCAAAGGAATTCTTTAATTGTGTCATTATTTCTTTTATCTCTTTCTTCTTCTAGTAACTGTTTCCCCTTAGCAAAAGTTCTCAAGTCTATTTTTCCAATGGGAGGGGAAGGGAATGCTTTAATTATATGTCCTTCCATAGCCAAGTCAGCTGGTAACAATCTTTACTTGTCTTCCCATCATTTCATTCTTAATATCTTTAAAATATATTCACTAAGATCACCAATAGCTTCCTAATATTGTTAACAAATCTTTCTTTTTTTTTCACTTCTCACTTTCCTTTATTTTTCAATTATAGTTTACATGCAATATTAGTTTGTTTCAGTTTCAGGTGTACAGCATAGTAGTTAGAAAATCATATACTTTACAAAATGGCCTTCCTGATATTTCAAGTACCCACCTGTCACCATACATTGCTATTACAATATTATTGACTGTATTCTCTATACTACAATTTACATTTCTATGACTATTCTGTAACTACCAATTTGCACTCCTTAATCCATTCAACCTTTTCACTGAGACCCACTAACTCCCACACCTCTGGCAACCATCAGTCTATTCTCTGTATCTATGAGTCTGTTTATATTTCATATGTTTATTTATTTTGTTCTTTAGATTACACATATAAGTGAAGTCATATGGTATTTGTCTTTCTCTGTCTTATTTATTTCATTTAGTATAATACCCTCTAGGTCCAGTCATGCTTTCACATACGGTAAGAATTCATTCTTATCGCCGAGTAGCATTCCACTGTACATACTATTCACTCCTCTATTGATAGGCACTTTGGTTGCTTCCATATCTTGGCTATTGTAAATACTGCTGCAATGAACATGGGAGTGAATATATTTTTTCGAATAAGTGTTTTGGGTTTCTTCAGATATATACCTACAAGTGGAATTACTAGGTCATAAGGCAATTTCATTTTTAATATTTTGAGGAATCTCCATAGTACTTTCCACAATGATTTCACCAATCTGCATTCCTACCAACAGTGCACTAGGTTTCCATTTTCTCTACATCTTCACTAACATTGTTGCATTTTTAAGATAGTCACATGTGGGGTAGTATCGCATTATGGTATTTATTTGCATTTATCTGATTATAACTGATGTTGAGAATATAATTCCTGTTTGGAGAAATTCTATTCTAGACTTCTGCCCATTTTTAATTGGGTTGTTTGTTTTGCTGGTGCTTAGTTGTCTGAGTTCTTTATAAATTTTGGATATTACCCCAAATAGTGAAATCAATCTTAAAAAGGAAGAACAAAGTGGGAGGTGTCACACTACCTTATATCAAATTATACTGCAAGGCTATAGTAATCAAAACAGCATGGTAGTGGCATAAAACAGAAACACAGATCAATGGAACCATATATAGAGCCCAGAAAAAAAAAACATATAACGTCAATTAATCTATGACAAAGAAAGCAAAAATGTACAATGTGGTAGAGGCAGTCTCTTCAATAAATGGTTCTGGGAAAATTGAACAGAGACATACAAAAAATTAAACTAGACCATTTTCTTAAACCAAATAAAAGGATAAATTAAAATGGATTAAATACTTAAATATAAACCTGAAACCATAAAACTCCTAAATGAAAAAATAGTAAATTCTCAGACATTTCCCTTAGCAATATTTTTTCTGATGTATCTCTTCAGGCAAGGGATAGACAATAAAGATATATACAAATGGAACTTCATCTAGCTAAAAGATTTTGCACATCACAAGAAACTATCTACAAAACAAAAAGACAGCCTACTGAATGGGAGAATATAATCCCCAGCAAATCTCTTAACATTTGTTTCTTATTTGGGTTCTGTAACACTTGGTTACTTTCCTATTTCTGGTATGTTTCTCATATCTCATCTTTCCTGGTTGTTCTTTCGCCATCAAGCCATGAGAAGATGATGATTGCAGAGTTTCATCTTCACTCGTGATACTGCCTCTTATCTGACCTTTATTGCTGCTGGTTCCTTATCTCTATTGATAGCACTGCCATCTACTTAATTTTCCAAAACATCAACTTGAGCATTATTTCAGACCCCTCTCTTCCTCTGTTTTCCCTTTACAGCCAAAAGATCTTTCAGTGCTGTCCATTCAGTCTCTTAAATATATCTCAGATGTGTTTCCTCTTTTCCATTTCCATAGACTTGAAGACCTGATCAGCTCTCCTATTCCCAATTTCAAAAGCCTTCACCTTCCTCCAGCTAGCATGCTAACATATCCTCTACAATGGTGCTAGTGTAATATTTCTAAAATATAAATAAGATCACATTAGTTATCTTTTTTTAAAAATTCCTTCATGGCTTTCGATGCCGACATATTTAAGTCTTAAATTCTTAGTATATAACTCAATTTCCCACATGGCCCACTTACAGCTTGCTGAATGGGACATACTTTCTCAAGCCATCCTGCCTTTTCTAATGCTATTTCTGCTGCCTAGGATGTCATGACTTTTCTTGTAAGTCTAGTGAAATATTATATCTTCCTCAAGACCATTAAGACCTTTACTATGAAAGCTTCCTTGGCAGCGCATGAAGCTGTGTAGTCCCTTCTCTTGAACACATTCCTATGTTATACTTATTGTAGAGGATTGCAATATATACTAGTATTTTAGCTCATATAATAATGATAATATCAAAAATAATAATACGAAGAATATTTTGAGATGTATGTGTCTAGTACCACTCTAATTCATTTAATGTATTAACTCATTTGATCCTCAAATAAATGTTGAGGTATGATTCATCATGTCATCATTTTACAAATGAGAACATTGAGACATAGAAAGTAAAATAATCTGCCTGGCATCTAATAAATAGTAAGGAAAAGATGCAAACTAAGATAGATTGATGACAAAAATCTTTCAAACCTGAAGACTGTAAACTCTGGGAAGGGAGGGTCCATGTATTACTCATCTTTCTACCCAGTGCCTGGCATATTGCCTGCCACAGAGCTGGTGCCCTATTATTGTAGGTTGAATGAAAGGCCAAACCAAAGGGAAGTTACACTAAAATCCAAATATATATTCCAGTGAAACTGATTTATATATGTTTCCAATTAAGCAAAATGTTTTCTACAAATAAGTTTAAGCACCTTTAGAAATATTTTTAAAATAATTTTCAGTTGCAGGAGACAAAAAATATACACATGAAGTTATTAGTCATGCACACCAACACAATAAAAATATATCACAAGACAGATGGCAAATCTGAAAAGTCATAGGCTTATTGATCAGATAGGCACTTAAACAGAAACTCTGTTACCCAATGGCCTTCAAGGACATGAAATAGGAGTTTGTGCCATGAGGCATTTCTACAAATACACTGTGAAATATGGTGTTGCTCTAAGTTGTAAAATGTTTCAATCCAGAATCATTGTCCTAAATTACCACAGGGTCTTTTCTCTCTTTGTTTCATCTTATAAGGCATTAAAATTTAACAAATAGAAACTGCTTCAATGAACACAATAGGAATAGGGTGTTGCTCCTAATAGACAGGAGCAGATAATGTTAAAGAAAATACTGTTAGGGTCACCAAAGACTAGCCAGTAAAAAGCAAAGCAATGGCCAGCCCTGAAAATTATTTATTTGAAAAATAAAATTGTATAAAATTCTAATTCAATTGCAAAAACTGTATCAGAGAAGAATGCATCAATTGTGTAAATTGCAACCTGTAAAATTTCAAGTCAGGGTAAAGGGTGGGGGCATATTTGGAGTGAAAAACCTGGCAACACTGTTTGCAAAAACTCTGGAAGTCAACCACTGTTTGAAAAAACTGTATATATATGGAAAGATTGATAATCTCTCTCTTTCTCTCTCTCTCTCACACACACACACACATACACACTTAAAAACCTGTACAGTGTACAAACAAAGGCAGCAGTGAGAGTGGCAAGGGCACAGTCAATGTAGACTTCGACTCTCCTCTGGCTCCACCATTGGCTAAACTACATGATAAGTGACTTTCTGTGTTTCTTTCCTTTTTTGTCTAATAAAGAGGGAATATGCTAATTGACCCTCACGCATTTGCAAAGATGGCAGCACCCACAGCCAATAAGGAGGTAATTTGCTAATTGACTGCCCCGCCCTCAAAGATGGCAGCACCCACAGCCACAAGATGGTGGTGCCCAGTCCCCTCAGCCCCGCTGGGGTGGCAGGCATGCGGCAAAGCTGGGCCTGCCCCCCCCCCCAGGTGGGCCAGGCCTTGCCACGTGCCTGCCTCCAAAGTCCCCCAGTCCCCTCAGCCCTCCAGCCACCTGGGGCCAGCCTGAGGTGCAGGCTAGCCTCAGATGGTGGCTGCCCAGCCACCCAGGGTCACCCAAGGCTCAGGTAACCAAGGCTGACCAAGGCTTGCACTGCCAGTAGTGGCAGCAGCAGAGGTGTGATGGGGGCATTGCCTTCCCCTGATTGCTGGGTCGCCTCCCACCCTTGAGGGTGCCCAGATTGTGAGAGGGGGCAGGCTGGGTTGAGGGACCCCCCATCCAGTGCATGAATTTTTATGTACCGAGCCTCTAGTTTTTAATATGAAATTACTTGCCTTAGAGAATTATTGTGAAAATTAGAGATGTGTAGAGTTTCTATCCTTATCATTGGTGTTATTATCCTATCTAATAAAAGAGTAATATGCAAATTGACCCACAAGCCACACCCACCAGCCAATCAGGAATGAGTATGAAAATTAACCCAACCAAGATGGCTGCAACCACAGAGAAAGCGGGAGGCTTGGGTTTCCCTGGCAATGGAGGAAGCCAAGCTTTCCACCTGCTCTGGCCCGCCCAGGCCTCTGCTAAAGGCTACAAAGTTTTAATTATAGAAGATAAATAAGTCTCAGATACCAGAGCCTCTGCTTGGGTCACCGGGGGAAGTGGCCAGCCTGCAAACCACCACAGGCCCCTCACCCAGGCTGCCCCACACCCCAAGGGAACCTCCACCCTGATCCAGGACACCCTTCAGGGCAAACCAGCTAGCCCCCACCCATGCACCAGACCTCTATCCTGTCAAATCCTATCTAATAAAAGAATAATATGCAAATTCACCATCACTCCAACACACAAGATGGCTGCCCCCATGTGGTCAAAGATGACTGCCCCCACGTGGACACAAGATGGCCACCACAAGATGGCCAGCAGGGGAGGGCAGTTGGAAGGAACCAGGCCTGCAAGGGAGGGCAGTTGGGGGCGATCAAGCTGGCAGTGGAGGGAAGTTGGGGGCGACCGGGCCTTCAGGGAAGAGCAGTTGGGGGTGACCAGGCAAGCAGGGGAGGGCAGTTAGGGGCAAACAGGCTGACAGGGGAGCAGTTAGGCATTAGGCTGGCAGGGCAGGGGAGTGGTTAAGGGGTAATCAGGCTGGCAGGCAGAAGCAGTTAGGGGCAATCAGGAAGGCAGGCAGGCAAGCAGTTGGGAGCCAGCAGTCCTGGATTGTGAGTGGGACGTCCGACTGAACGTTTAGGCCCGATCCTACCTAACCGGGCAGTGGGACATCCCTCAGGCAGTCTGACATCCTTCCCAGATTGGAGAGGGTGCAGGCTGGGCTGAGGGACACCCCCTCCTCACCCCGTGCACGAATTTCATGCACCAGGCCTCTAGTCATTAATAGAATCTATTCCATATTAATGTATATGGGCATATGGAGCCTAACCCTGAAAGAAAGGCAACTCAAAACTATAAGTATGTATGACAGAAAAAAGAAAGGAGAAGGACAGCCATAAAAAGAGGAGCAAGGATGGAGTGAGAATGACTTATGGTGTTAAATAGCAACACCTAGCAAAGGTGTGAAGTAGGAAAACTGTCCTAATACCCCTTATACCATTTTAAAGAGGCCTACTTACAGACTTTAAGCCTTTGGCTCCTGCAACTGTGAGTTATTTTTAAAATATTTCTACAGATGCTTAAATTTATTTATAGAAAACATTTTATTTGATTTCATTGGAGACATACATAAATCAGTTTAACTGGAAAAATATATTTACTAACCTTAGGTCTTTTCCTCTATTTCTTATCACACTTGAATCACACAGAGATGAAAATAACTGATAAAAGTTGCTTACCTGCTCTGTGTTCTTTGCATATGGATCCCAGCCTTGGATCACTGTACTAACAGTCTATAGATCCTTCCTGTTGGATCTTTTAATTATTTAAAAAATAATTTAAAAAAAGGCAAGAGACAGGCAGCAAAGACTAAGTTTATAAGATTAAAAACCCTGCTAAGTTTACTCTAACCTGCAAAACTGTCATATACAACTCTAGGAACACAAAAACTATGTCAGGTATTCCTAAGGAAACAATACCTTAAGTACCAAGACCCATTAGAGACATTACACACAGCGATATGAGTTTTAGACACAGCCCTGTAACATTTTTTTTGTGTGTGGTAAAAATAGAATAACAAAATGCCCATTAAGTAACCCAGGAAAGAAACAGAGAAACTTACCCTGAGATTATGGGGGAGAAAATAGACAATATAGATGGTCAAGATAAGTAAAAGATGAACTACAAAAAAAATAAAAGCAAACCAGTATAATGAGGCTACACTACAATAAGCTAATTGTGCATAATCAAAATGCCCTTGAAAACACTGTAGGATGTGCCATATTGGAGAGAAACATGCCATTTCTCCATATGGCTAACAAAGTCAGCTATTCTCTCCAACATTGAAACAAATCGATGTTTCTTTGGATGAGCTTGAATTTGGGGCCATGTAGTATAAAAAGCATATGTCTTTAAAACAATAAGACAAAGGGGGTGGGGGCCAGGTGGAGGTAGGTATGGTGAGGAGGGGGATGGAATGGGGACATCTTTAATAGTGTCAACAATAAAAATAAAGTTAAAAAAATAAAGTAATAGGAGCAAATTCAGTATGGGTAGATACTTCCAAGGTAAGTTAGGACAAAAATTGTTTTTGAGTAGAAAGGCATGTGTAAATAGCTATGCTATTTAAACTCATTAAACTCATAGTTATTCTTTCTCTCTCTCCCCCTTCCCACTGAGTAGTTAAATTTATCTACATTAAAAACTCCCATGATAGGATAAAGATAAAGAGAAGAAAATTGGACAGTTTACAATTCACCAAGTCCACCAAGCAATCCCAGGACACTTTGATGTGCCTGCATTAATAGAACTTACTCTAGTCTAACTTCCATTATTAAAGTTCTTAATCATTTACATATTCCTTGATGGTAGAGTCTAGGAAAGGCACTTAAAAAGATCACTCTTAGGTGTTGACACTGTTCATTCATTTAACACTATAAGGTATATAATGAAACTCTGGCTGTGGATTAACTTACTCCAGATTAGAGCTTGCAAGGAGCAGAGCAAAAATCAGGATCCATAACTGTTTGACTCTCCAGGTGCACAATCTTCCCACTCCCAGAGTCAGTAAGGCAATGAGCCCCCAAGCCATGCTCACAGCAGACACCCATAATTGAGCAGATCATTCTTTCCTGTCATCACAGTGATGGCCTTAAGATATCTCCAAGCATCTTTTAATGGTACATCTAAAAAGGCAGAAATAAATGAAACCTGTGGGTCATGCTGACTACAATCCTGGGATGGTAGCATTCTTTTTGGTGCCTCATCTTGCCAAGGGATGCTACAAATATTTGTTGGAAGAATGAATAAAGTACTAATACTGAAAGAGAGAAAAATAAGTTTGGGGATAAAAATGGAATAGGGAACTAACAATGCATACAAATAGAAAGGGAGTCTTTTGTTCATTTTATGCACATTGGGGTTTGCATGAAATGAATAAGCTGAATAGATCAGCACACTGCATTTCAGCAGTGGTTTGGCTATTCACAACAAAGACATGATGAATATTTCAAACTAAAGGCTTACCACATTTCCTTGGAAGATGGCTTCTCTTAGAATCACCTCATTTCACAGTAAAAAATTGGAAAGTTCAGAGTATTTCTGGAAACATTTTCCTCTAGGAAGACATTTCCTAAAATGACAGCCCTGCAAGGCTTCATAGCATCCCCAAAGTTTGGTGGCACCTGTGAATCCCTTTTCAGCAATAGGTTCCTATAATTTGCATCCAAACTACTTCTATAAATTTGCTTACAGACTCATGATTGATGTCTTTGAAAACTGCAGTTCTTTTATTCTTTCTAACTATTGAGATTAATGATAGATATCTTGGGGGTTACAGGAGGGTTGAGATAAAGGATTGAAATAGATTACATAGGTTTTGTGCATAACTAAAGTGAAATAGCAATAATTAGAGCATAAATATCATTTACTACCATGTAGCTGATATGGTATATATTACCACCAATGGGTTTCCAGCTCAATGAGAGGTAAGTGTATAAACCCCAAAATGGAATATACAGTAAAATTTCTATTTTTCATTAAGCAGTCTCTATTAAATAATTCCAGAAAAAAAGTATATACATCAATCTTTTGCCTTAAATAGGTTATAATCAATTATAGCCATTAGCTATTATAGTAACCAGGAAAGATTAATAGATATTCTAAATAGCTCATTTTTCTCCAGGTCATGGGCAGGTACCAGGAGAACACAAAATGCACTGCTTACTTGCTAATGAGTCTTTCTTCCTCAGTTGTAAATACTTCAATGGCAAGAGCTTGTCTTAGACCTCATCTTATTGCTAACAGAGTCACTGCTCATGGAATGTTGCCAGTGGAATGTTGTTTGTGAAATGGTCACTACACATTAGAGTCCCTAAGCCACCTGTGAATGGAAAGGGCTGAATAAAAACTCTCCAGTATTCTCTGTAACTAGTTGTTAACATTGCACCAAGACCCCTAGATCCTACCTTATCCACCCTAGCATAAAGTCTCCCAATTTCATTTCTGCTATAGAACCTCATGAGAAGAGGGAAGAAGAATAGAGAAACAATGAAATGGGTGCTCCTCTGGTGTCCTGAATGGAGAAGGAAGACGGGGGCGTGGAGAAACAATCTTAGAGTCGCCCCAGGAGTTGCCTCTTATAATTCATTCTATCAGGACTTAACTTTGATAATCTCCAGCATCAGGCAATTATGACAAAAACTGTTGACAAGTCACTAAAGTCCTCTGTCTCTCCCCAGGTGTTAAACAGCACCTTCTACTCTGCTGTTCTTTTCTTTCTATATGTCCATCCTGTATATACAGAGCACAAAATCCAATGAGCACACCACTGCAGAGTATTTGAACAAGGAAAGAAACAATATATAGTCTGACTCTTATTCTACTTAATGCAAAAAACAAATGTTCTGTCATTAAATTTCCTTAAAACCCAAAGCATACTATTTCCAGGAATCTATTCTCATTCATGAATATTCTATATTTATTAAATCAAAATATCATTTATATTTCAATATACATTGGCATGTTCCTTTTGAGATGGGAGGGAACTATCTATCTTTATGCTTTTATTGTTTTTCTACCAGATGCTTAGGAAACCAATAGATGAGCTTTATAGATGCCGGAACCAATCCTGTTCTGTCATTTTTTTATGCACATGCTGACTCAATGTCATAGAATAACTGGGTTGCTTTCTGCTTTCCTGACAGTCCAAAGAAAGAGTAATGCATACAAATCATTTTACTGTTTAAAAGTTTTGAATAAAACATGCTAACCTTGTCATACTAAGTGACAGACAGAAATGTCACCATTGTTTGCCAGGGACAAATAATCCATATACTTCATGTATAATTCATCTGATCTTTAAAAATGTTTAACAATATTGAATTTAGATAAATTTCAATGTTATGATGCATCAAACTTCCTTTATCAATTTACGCATGTCCCTCATCAATTTGTCTTCATTTGTATTACTCTATTTTTGTATTAACTATGACAATCTAGGGGATATTCTGATTTTCAGGGAAAATGTACATGTGTTTTGTCCATATTACAGCCCCCCTCTCTATGTCCCTCTCTCCATCAGCTCTTAACTTAGAAATTTCAAATAGCCCAAGGGTTGTAAATCTGCCACAGAAGTCCCAGCTGCAAGTCACAGGTATCTACAAGTCTTCTGACATAGAGCCTTTGGTCTCCAAACAGACATTGATGAACTCAGAGATATAACACTCCAATCCTTTCTAAAATAAGGTTTCAATGGCGTCCAAATCCTTCCTGTCAATCAAAGCTAACCAGGGGCAGGTCTGAAATGAGTTGGCTTGAGGTAAAATCCATGAACAAGAATGTTTTGAACAGGCTTCAGAGTGAGCTGGAATTCCCTATACTTTGAATCAGGAGACATGATGTTGGTGGTCTCCTACTAGGTCCCATCTCCAGAGCCACTGTCAATGCAGATGGTCTTATTGTTTCTCTGAGTCTGAAAGGACCTCTCACTAATTATGTAAAGCGAATGCCTGTAAGAGGAGAAGAAACCATTTGGTTGACAGTGCCCTTTATGGTTAGGAAATAAAATACAACAGAATCATCTAGTAAATTATTCATGGAGCATAGGAACAAATTGAGCAACTAAATGTAAACCAGATTAAAGTTTCCAGAAGCACCTTCTGAAAGCCTATTTCCTATTTTAGGAAGAGTAATTATTTCTGTGCAACTTAAGTTTGCAAAGGGCCATCCTGTTGTCCCCTTCTCCTATACCTCAGAATCTTTCTCCTCTGTGAGTCTTAGGAAGTTCTTTATGCCCTTGAAGATAATTTTACTTCAATTAAGAATATTTGATAGTCCATCTGAAACCAAAACAAAATAATATTGAAAATAGCTGTAATTGAAAAGTTAAAAAGGGGCTGGGTGGAGGTGGGCAAAGGGGGAGAAATGGGCCACCTGTAATAAAAAGAAGTAAATTCTTTAAATTGATAAATTAATTAAAAATTTCATAATTCAAAAGACGAGTTGTTTTTGTTTTGTTTTTCAGAGAAAGTAGGGAGCAGGGAGCTAGAATACCCATGCATATTACATTTCATGATTAGCAATTCATACATTCTCTTCAAGTTTTTACTTTATTTACATACTTATGCATACACCAGTTCACCTTCTCTGAGTGACACCTAGATGTGCACATGGGTACATACAAACATTTAATTATACATGTATATTTTTCCTCTTTTCGGTGCATTAGAAAAAGCAAAATATTTTTCACTAACTGAGCTGTCATCTCTGTTATAGCCCATTCACAAGGCAGTAGAAAATTACCTGAGGAATTCATTTATAACTTCGAAGGAGAAAAACAATATAAGTAGAGTTAGGTAAATAAACCTATGGGAAATTATTTAAATTTATACATTAGACTTAAGAAAGAGCTTCCTTCTGAGAAATGCCAAATGCAATAAGGGATTCTATAGAACCCCTCTTTCAAAAAAGTATTTGCAATAGCATTTTGTTTTGTTTTAATCACTTGAGTAGCTTCTAATTTTTTGTATAGAATCTGGGTTGAGTGTGTACAGTTTTCACTTGATCTTCCAAAGTGTCATGACACTAAAAAATATTTAAGAACCACAGTTTGGAGTATAGGGACTCTTATTTCTCTATAAGGGTTTGAATTACTTCTACCTGGAGGTTGGAAATTGCATTGGCTGCAGTATAAAAACTCAAACTTTGCTGGTTTAAAAGACTTAATTTGGTCCTTAGATAAGTAATTTTCACCACATACCACTGACAGATTTTCACAGTTACTCACAGTATACGCATGTCCATAGATTTCCATTGTTTTCCAACAGTTCTAATTTCATTGTGGAACATTTACCAGATGGAAATGGGCCATTATATTGGGCTTTTGGCAGGTAACGTTGGCTTTGCTAAATGAAAATCCCACGTTTGAGGATTCCATGAAATTGGCAATAATTGACTTTTGAACACACAGAGAATTTTAACCTTTTTTTATTTGCACAAAACGAGAAAGTCCTTTGAAGAGTTTTCTGTTAACCATTTAAACATTTTTATTGTTGTTAAATCTGGGCCTTGAACTGGCATCAATTTGGATAGAGGATTTACTAAATGAGTTCCAATACTAATTCTCATCATTAACACCACCATGGCAATCATTATTTTGTTGATACTATTAAGCAAATATTTAAAGGATGGAAATTATAATTCATTAAATGATACTTTGGAAAGCCCCTATCTTCCAGAGTACTTTAGAGAAATCTCAGAATGGAGTACATTGAATATATATATATATATATATATATATATATATATATATATATGTATATGTATGTGTATATATATATATATGTAATAAATACTAGCTACTTGATAAAGCTATTATTTCTTCTCACCAAACACAGCTTACTTTCTGTTCTCCAGGTTTTTGTGGTCTTTTAAAAATCCTTCTGTTATTTTAAACCTACCTCTTCCTCTACTGTCATTTTATTTTGGGGATTACATAAAATATTTCGCATTTCTTGAGAACAGATTGGATTTAAGATTAAGATTGGTCTATTAGCCTAATAGAATCTTCCCCCACTCTTTTTTCTATTTAACACACTTCTGCTTAGTATTTTTTCCACTTAGAACAAGCTGGTGGGGAAAAGGTGAGTGGCAAAAAGTGATATTAACCCTTAACTTGGGGAGCTGGAGAGGGAGAGAGATTTACCAGGCCAATGCCAAGTTTAGCATCAGCTGGAAGGCTCTGACTATGGATTTTTGGCATGTACTGTGTGAAATCAAGGCAGTGTGGAGAAAAATGTATTGCAGTTATGCTTCTGATAACTATAAACAAGCTTAAGACTATTTAGAACAGCAATGAGCCAGAGAATAAATGGTGATAACAAATGCTTCATAGTATTCTGTTTGTCATTTTAATGGTAAAATAAAGAAAGAAAATGGTAAAACCTGTCCTTTCATTTGAAGGAATACTTCTTATTAACCAAATTCTCAGAGAAATGACCACAGGAATAGTTATTTTAGGAGTATGCTTTTCAACTACTATGATTAAAATATTTTCCCAACCATGAGCCTCATGCACCACAACAAAATGTATAATACTCATGTTTCATTGTTTAAAACTCATCATTGTTCATGCTGCCTCAACAATGGTGCATTTCAAAAAATAAAGTATGTTGGTGGAGTGACACCAAGCATGCAGCAGGCAGCCTTGCCTGTCTTCCTCTATTCCATCTGGGAAGCCTAAGTATTAGCCTACATGAAGCTACATTTTCTGTGCACACTTCTGATTTATTTCAGCAAGTATTTCTTAAAATACCTTAATGAGGGTTTCATATATTTCACATGAGAATACTTAAACAGGGTAGAAAAGGGATAAAAATTGGATAATCTAGGAAGAATGGGGAGGAAAAGGAAGAGGAGGTTTACATCTAATGTAACAAAAAGTTGGCCACAGGGGACTGCGAATTCCAGTGTAAGGTTGCAGGGCTGGGTGGCGTGATCATGATCACTGAGGGGCAAAACTGTTATTTATAGAAAGCAGCCTCATCATTAAGCCAAAGGTGATAATTTGTTTGTTTTACAAAACTTCTTGATGAGTAATTTTGATACGAAATGATTAGCCCTGGGAAAGGACTGGAAGGTAAGAAAGAAGGAGGGAAATGAGGGAAATTTGAGTTACTTTGCAGATAAAAATAAACTAGACTTGGATTTTGAGGCTTGGGGGAAATTTAGGGATTTAATTTTTTAACTTTTAGGGGTCCTTAGCAAAATATCAAGGATGGGTTCTCCTTGCCAATGCTCTATATAATTAATTGGTTCCTTTAATAAAACAGTAAGAAACTTAGAACTCCAAGACACAGATCTCAGTCAAAAAGTTTTTTCAGTAATGTCTCTTTAATTTTCTACTCAAATGAGTATTAAGTATAATCACATATTATCTATATAGCCACCACAATAATATGCTAGCAAGGTTTCTTCCTTTCCATTACAAAAGTCCTAATAGTGGTGACTTCTCCCTTCTGAATTAAGATAGGCAGAGAGAAGTCACTCAAGGTCCATGAACATAACCTTCCCTGGTGGTGAGGTGGCTCAATACTTTGTTTTATAACCAGGATAATGGTATGAAGTAACTTTCAGTTGTAGCTTTTCAGCTCTCATGTGGACCACTGAGAGAGAGACACACACTTTCTTTAATCTCTAAAAGAAATCATTCAAAATAGCAAAACTACATCACTTCTTACAACCTAGGAAGATGGAAACATTCTCCAGGATACTTCATGCTTTCCATGTCTCCTCAGCTGAAACATGTAATCTTAGCCTTTGGAAATGGAACCTTTCCTGTTCTCGGAGCATTAATGATAGTAGAGCAAGTTCGTATGTTTGTAGATAAAGGGAGGTTTGTCATCTCATAAACCCTCACAGCCTGCTTTTCACACACACACACACCAAAAAAAAATAGGAGAAAATGAGAATTTGGGTAGTTCTGGCACAATCTCAGAAGAACAGCAGCTGCCTATCCAGAGAGCAGAAGGTTGAAGCCCCTGAGAAAAAGATAATCATTGAGAAATACCTGCAGTGGTAATGCCTGGGGACTTTAAAAATAGGGATGTCTAAAATGCAAATGTAGCTCATTTGCAGTGCAGCAGGCAACATAACCAACTTCTAATGTCCCCAAACCCTCAATAAAATCTTCAAGTACAGATATGCGTTTGCTAATGTTGCTTTGGCAAACGTGCAAGAATAGACTTAATACAAATAAACAGAAAAGTTGCAGAAAGTGGGATACATTGGAGAGATTTTAAAATTCAGAGGAAAATAAGAAATCAAAGCAAAGGCAACTAAGAGAAGAAGTCTTTCAGCAATTCTTTGGGGGATTTCCACCAAAATGTGCACATTGGCCAGTTGGTGATGGTGATAGCAGAAGTTGTGTTTATTGGTTTGGTTTGCTGATTGTTCATAACACTAAAGGGCATAGACTATCTAGCCAGCTGACGCTTGGAAAATGTACATAAAACAGGACTTTTATTCTGATGATCACAGCAATCCCACAATGACATGAGGCAGACAACCAAATTGGAAAGATTTAAAATAAATATGTTATGTGTCATAAAGTAATAAAGAAAGATGGATCTCTTGTTGTATTGTTTTGACTGAATGTCACACAAGGTGCTGTTTGTTTGTTTGTTTGACATTTTTATACTTTTGCCTGGGGTGATTGGTAGAAAAATAGCAATATGGGCGGGAAGAATTGAACAAGAAAGCCAAATGCCTAAAAGGAATCTGTAGAAAGACTAAGAATGAGGGCTACAGAAAAATAAGTCAGACCACTAGTATATTTAAAACACTGACCTCACAATTAAATCATGTTCTTGCAGTTCTATCCATGACTAATGTTGTGTTTGCCCAGGCCTTTGCTTTATTTTGACAAAGGAACTTAGCTGAGAGGCACACTAATGAGTCATGTGATCTTCAATGTCCAGAGCTCCATGCATGCTTCAGAAAGCAGTCTTTCATTAATTTATACACAAATTCTAGAGCCTTTACCCAGTCCAGTTATGAGAGAAAACAATTGAAAGCAGGGACTCAGGGAAAGTGCATTTCTGGGCAGAATCTAAACTTGGCCACTATCTAGTTCTGCAACGTGGGAGCAAGTTGGCTAACCTATCTGGACTTCAGTTGCTTCATCTGTAAATGAGGACCATTACAGTCTCAACATTGTAAGGATTTTTAAAGGACTGAGTGATATATATATATATATATATAAAGAACAGTGCCTGGCACATAAAAAAACCCTAAAAGTGTTAGCTATGACTGATATTTTTATTAATAGTACTATTATATAAGGCAGTAAAATACTTGTCGCATAGTTGCTCCTAAGTAAAAGGGAGTTCCATCCTTCTTCCCCATCACCTCCTCCCTCATCACCTCCTCCCTCATCCAATTTTAGACAAATGTGGGCATCCCTTAGCCTTCTTCTCCATCTGCACAGTGCTTGGCACATTCCCCATCTCTGATAACCATATTAATATAGTCAGGCCAGAACTCAAGTGTCATTTAAACATTGACAGAGATAGGTGATAAGACAGGGAGGAAAGACATCACTTTTTATTTTCATTTTCTTTGATATTTTGATACTCTTTTAGATGTCTAAGATATGAAGAGAACATATTTAAATATAAGGACTATCTGCTTGGGAAGGATTTCCATCCCTCCTGGGGCAGCTTCTGGACTAATTCTGACTCTCGGTAATTCTGAGTAGTCTACACTTCTGCTCCTGGGATGTCACCAAGTGCTCAGTCTGTTGCCAATTCTCAGAAACCTATTCAACAATGAGTAGAATTCCCCTCGCTCTGACAAGAATACCTATAGATTAAAAAAATTAAAAGGCTGAGTGTAAAAATTGCAAATCTATATGCCTAGAGCCATGATAAGTATGCAAACTGGTGGTATGAAAAGTCCATATGACAAGCACTAAGGGATATACCTGTACTAAACAAGGCCTTATTTGTTTAGTTAGTCTCTTTCCCATCTCTCACCTCCTCCTTCAAAAGTTTATTTTTGTACCTATCACATTATGAAAGGAAATGAGCTATCCTGCCAAACAGGTACTTGGCAGCTGCGTGGTTGCCAGAAAATATTACATCCATGTCTAAATCTATATCTATATATCTATATCTATTTCTATAGTATCTCTCTCTATCTCTATATTTATATCTAGATCTAGATATAAATAGATATATATTTATATCTAGATCTAGATCTACATCTATATCTATAGTATCTCTCTTTATCTCTATATTTATAGCTATATCTATATAGATAGACATGATTTTACCTTAAAGTAGACTGAATATGTGTTATTGGAATATATTTGTGTGTGTGTTTGCTTCTGTTTATTTTGGGATAGTTGGTGGAATAGAATGTTGAAAATATTTTAATATAAACTATTAAAGACATTAACTTCTGTTGCACAGCATCTCATAGCTATATGGCTGCTTCTCTCATCTTGTTTGACATTTTTCAATTTAGTATGCAAGACCAAGGAGTAAGATTAGTTCACCAACATTTTGTTTCAGGCACAGAGAAACTTCTTCAGAATGCTCTGATAGGAGAATATCAAACTATCTTCCCTAATGTTTCATTTGATCTACAGACCATGGTCCACGTAGCAACCCATCTGATTTTAAAACATCAAAGATCTCAGTAACAGCAAAGGATATAAATGTGAGGTTTTGGATATAATGGGCTATCTGGGTCCTAGAGCTCTAAACCTCATGTCAGGACTTCTCTAAGTCACTTTATTGTTATGGCATTAAGCAGAGAAGGAAGAAATTTCCCCTTTAAAAGTAAGAAGGAACTAAAAAGGAAAGCCTGAGTGAACAGGAAATGTGTCAGCTCTCCCACAGCCTGCTGTGCCTATTGTTGCTAAACGACTTGTCCCACTGCTCACCTGCTTCCCCTGTGATGCTGAGACTCCTTAGGGGCAGACCACATCCTGCCTGGCAGGCACACTGACACTAGCACAAGCAAGCACTTGCTGAGTCAATAAATATAATATCCCCCACCTTCAATTTAGGGAGACATGCTCACATTATAGAGAGGGGAAAATCTAATAAGGCATAATGCTTGCGCATATGCTTGTTCTCAATCCCAGCTCTTCCACTTACTAGCTGTGTAACCTTGGGCAAGACACCTACTACCTCTGTGCCTCAGTTTGCTCACTCGAAAAACAAGATCAGTGCTTGCTTCGACAGCACATATACTAATAATTGGAACAATACAGAGAAGATTAGCATGGCCCCTGTGCAAGGATGACATGCAAATTAGTGAAGCATTCCATATTAAAATAAATAAGTAAATAAAAATAAATAAATAAATAAATAAAAACAAGATCATAATAGCACTTTCTTCATAGGGCAGGTATGAGGATTAAGTGAATCAATATATTTAAAGTGCTTAGAACAGGGCCTGACACATATCACATACTGCAGTGTTAGCTATTGGTTAATTCTACCTCAGTTTTCCCAACATCTATCTGAAATAGACAGTATCAGCCCACTTGACAGATATGAAGCTGAAGACTAGGCTCTTAATTGGCAGATGTTTCGTTTAAATTGATTCTACCTATTTTCAAAGCTTTTGCTCTTTGCCCTACCCCAGAGTGTCTCTCTTTTGAGCTTTATTTAATTAAATTCAATTTCTCAAGTTTCTACCAAATGCAGAAATTTGTATGTGATGCTACTTACAACAGAAAAAGATGAATAAGGAATGTTCTTTAATGGGAACAAAGTTAACACTGGAAGAAGATGTGGACACAACTAATTTTAGTACAAGGAAAACTTAAGTAGTAACAGATTTTTGCAGTTCTAGGAATGAAAGAAGATTCTGGCTAAAGGTAAGAATGGTTTTATAATAGAAGTAGTTTTCAACTAGCCAAAGAGAATTGTGGCTGGAAATGTCAGGCAACAGTGGAGGTAAGGAGAAAGAAAGACATCTCAGAGGAAATCCTAGCATGAGCAATCCTAGAGAGGCAAAAACTAGGCACACGCATGTCTTGCTCAGAGAGAGGGAAACTACTTGTTTGCTACCATGAAATATAACCAAGCTTGGAAAGGTAGTACATGGCTACTTTGAGGAAGATCTCAAAAGTCATGCTAAGCAATTAAAACTTTGTTTTATAAGTCATGAGGAATTAGTCTATATTTATGAATAACTTATGAGAAGAAGGGTGTGAAGATGGTCATATGACCAAAGCAATATCTTAGGCTATGTAGGGAAAGAGAAAGGAGATAAAATGCTAAGAAACAAGGTCCGGGAAAACAATTCAAAGAAAAAGTAATAATGTCCAGAATCGGGATGGTAACAGTGAGAAAAATAAGAGAAAAAAAGGCTGAGATTTCTAGAATTGAATAGAGTTAAGAAGAAGAAGGGTAAATATTCCAAAATTTACAGAGCATTTCTACAGTGCTGGAAATCTATACACTATCTCATTAAATTCTCACAAAAACCTTGCAAGAAAATCTAATACCATTTCTCACAAAGGGGACTAGCAGTCTGACTTTGAATATTGTCTCCTGGCACTTACGGTATGAAACTGGAAGAATTACTAATCCTCTCTAAGAGTATTTCTTTATATATAATGTGTAGATGGCAACATCTATCTTACAGTGGTGGTGTGAAAATTAAACCAGATAATGTTTATAATTTGCCTTCAAGAAACTAGCATATATTATCTTTCATTAAGTTATAGAAATATTATTAGAAAAATGTTACTATGAGAGAATGTTAAATTGCCAAGATAAAATTCAACTTCATAGCCTTATAATTTCAAAGCCTGTCCTCTAACATTTCATGTTTCACTTCTCAATGGAGAGGAACCACAATCACATCTTCAGAGTGTGGGATGAGAACCAAAATAATGAAAAAGAAAATGAGATCATGGGAATCCACAAATGAGTCCCAAATTGGCATTTAATTAGAAGATAGTTTGTTTTGTCCTAAATCTGAGCCTGGACACCATTTATCAAATAGACTCTTTATAAATCACATAACATTCTATATGTAAAAATTATAATTCAAATACTAGATTAGAAAGTTAAGATTCACTGCCTAATATATAACATGCCACTTAAAGTTTCATGAAGCATAGAGTACTTCAGAGACATCTTTTAGATGTTAAGTTTCTTAACTTTTCATCCCAAGGTGTTATCAATATATTAAAGCTGGTATTCGCTAGGTATGTCAGGACTCAGAAAGGGAATACTTGTCTTTTAATAGCTAGAATGACATCTGGAATTTTCTTTTTGCAAATGTTAAATATTCAATCAAATTAATTTTTAATTTCCTAATTTCTTAAAGGGCAAATCTTGAAACAGGATTTTCTCTCTCACAATACTGAACATATAAAAGTGTCAGGATCAGTGATCAAATAGCCATAATTACAGAAGGATACAACTACTGTTTTAAATATAAAATCACTTTGGGCTGAGTAATTGTTGTTTGGATAATAGAACACCAGCTAACCATTTAGGCAACCATAGTTTTAGGCAATTCTAAATAGGTATAATATTTGTGCTTCAGTTTATTTGGCCTCATTCCCATCCCTGTGTTCAAAAAAAAAGGGGGGGTGGGGTGCGTAGCTGGTTAGAGCCTGAGGGTTATTAATGGCAGAAAAGGTTCCACAGGTAGCCAATATCTCACCATATATTGTAGATTGCCATGGTTGTGCTTTCGTCCTTCATATGAACACTGGAAATGAGGAAGATGCACATATGAATGGAGGAGGAAAATCATTATTTCCCAGGAAGCCGAACACCAAGTAAGAATAGGAGCAAAGAAAATTCCACTTCCACAAAAATATCATCCAATTGATAAATTTGCCAGAGGAACAAAAAATAAAGGAGAAAAAACTCACCAAAGTGATTTCTTTGAGAAAAATTAAAGCTTTTCTTCATTCAAGGTGATGTCACTGACCTTCCATCAGAAACATTACTCACGTATGTAGTCCATGAAATCCAGTCCCACTCTCCAGCCGGGTGACACTACGTATAGTATTTATATGATGACTGGCCTGGGTCCAGACAGAAGTCTCCAATTTCAGAATAGAAAGCAAACTTCCATAACCAACATCAGCACTGGTTAACCAGATGTTGAGCAATGGCAGAAGCAACTTCTTTTATAAGAAAGAGAAAGCAAGGCTATGTCTAGAGTAGCAATGTAGAGGGGGGAAAGTCATTGAAGGAGATTTCTTAAAAGTTCAAGCTAAGATACAAAATATTGGCACTTGTTTCACTGTGGTTTAAAATAACATAAGATAGGGAAAAAACTTTGGTTTTACTTAAATACTAGTATATACTCATTGTCACTACCTTCGGCTTCTCACACATTTCAACTGTGTTCCATTATCTTTTGCTTCAAGACCAGGGATTTGTCAGCAACACAAATGGCCAATCTGGAGGAGACCGGACAAAGAAGTTAGGCTGTCCCACAACTGGACAAAGGCTGTTAGGAAAAGCCTAGCAGCAAACTAAAAGGAAAGTGGCTGGACAGGGAAGGAAGTTCAGGCACACAGGTGTTAGCTTTCATGAGATCTAGAAGTAAATAACAGTTGGCTAGCCCTGTAGGTGAACAGAGTTTACCATCAGGCAACTCTGATGGCAGGCAGTAAGCAGTAGCTAGATCAATCAGTCAGGCAGCAGCTGGGGATTTAGCCCCTCATGGTAGAAACCCAACCACAGCAACCAAAGATAAGTAGCAAAGCCCAGCAAACCCAGAAGCAGAGCTGACTCAAGGCTGAATTCATGAGTTCTGGATCCAATAGTCTAATGTTTCCACCACCAGAGAAATTTTTTCAAGAGGTTAAGGTAGGGGTCAGAATGTAATAAGATCAAGGAAGTACATGAAGTAATTTATACAACATCTATAAGATAATCCCTAGGCAGAAAATAATTTCAGGAAATATAAATGTGTGCACACGTATTTGACCAAATAAGAGAAGAGAAAAAAAAAAAGACTATACTAGGTTACAGCAAGATTAAACTAGAAGAGAGAAGGCCCATATTATTCCATTAGGCTCACCAACTACTGACCCTCAAGCACTAGCAGCAAGAAAATTTACACCTGCTGTTCTGGAATTTGACCATCCACAGTCAGAAGAATGAATGTGGAACTCAAGAGCTCCCTTTTATTCAAACCAAGTAGCAGTGGCATAGAGTGTTATGATATTAGCAGCTTTTGAAACTCTTAATATTAGAAGCTCCACCCCATATCATCTTAATCATAATAAAACTCATCCATATATCACCATAAATAAAATTTACAACACGTTAAAATTTGAGTGGAAAAAAATTGGAAAAAAAAGTTGGGTGTAATTGCATTTGACTACATACAAATGCACTGTTACATTTTATATTTCCATTTAAAATATTCATTACTTTTTATTATTAATTTTTATTCTATATGTTATAAAACTGTTTTGTCAGGAAGGACATCCGGAAGATTTTTAGGCTGTCTGGTCTAATTAGCATATTATGCTTTTATTATTATAGATGCTGCTATGAACATAGGGGTGCATATATTCTTTCTGATTGGTATTTCAAGATTCTTAGGATATATTCCCCAAAGTGGGATTATTGAGTCAAATGGCAGTTCCATTTTTAGTTTTCTGAGGAAATTCCATACAGTTTTCCATAATGGCTGCACTATTCTGCATTCCCACCAACAGTGTACAAGGGTTCCCTTTTCTCCCCATCCTTGCCAGCAATTATTATTTGATTAATTATGGTAGTGGTTCTGGCATGTGTGAGGTAATATTTCATTGTTGTTTTAATTTGCATCTCTCTGATGATTAGTAGTGACCTGGAGCATTTTTTCATACTAGTGTGTCTCTTGGCCTTCTGTATGTCCTCTTTGGAGAAGTGTCTATTCAGGTCCCTTGCCCATTTTTTTAATAGGACTATTAGTCTTACTGGTATTAAATGGTATAAGTTCTTTATATATTTTGGAAATTAACACCTTATCAGATATATCATTGCCAAATAGATCCTCCCATATAGTAGGTACCTTCTTCATTTTGTCCATGGTTTCTTTTGCTGTGAGAAGCTTTTGGAGTTGAGTACTCATTAATTCAACACACAGTGAGTGTTCACTCTGTCTGAACTCTATATTTGAAATTTGATATGTAGCAGTGAACACAAGGACATAGTTTTTTATGG
Source organism: Corynorhinus townsendii (assembly GCA_026230045.1). NCBI lineage: Eukaryota > Metazoa > Chordata > Mammalia > Chiroptera > Vespertilionidae > Corynorhinus > Corynorhinus townsendii. Next base: position 111,919,764 of record JAPDVU010000005.1, read on the forward strand.
TCATGAGGTTTTCCATCTAGCCATTAGATACCCAGAAATATATGATCCATTACTTAATTACACTCAGTGTTCCTTCTTAAGTGATTACTGTTTCTGCAGAGTTCTTACTCACCTGATGAAATAGCAGTTATTAGCTTCAACAAACAGTGGAAGTTGATATTTAAAATGTGCAGAACATGAAGCCTTGGTTCTTCTTAGGAACATGATGAAAAAAATGTGTCCATAATTTCAGAGTCCATATAATGATGCTGTGAAGTACATCACCAGAGTAGGACTGGAATCCCAGTTCTGTGTTTTAGCTGGTGTGACTTAGGCAGAGTACCTAGCCATCCTAAACTTCCCTTTCTTCATCTGCAAAGTAGAGAACAACTAGCATAATGTTAATGAAGGCTTGGCCTATTGGCATAAATACTCAGTACAGAGTTGCTGCTGCTATTGATATTTCTACAGATGAAGTTGATTCACCTAGTTCCTAGCCGGTTTGGCTCAGTGAATTAAGCATCAGCCTGCAAAACAAAGAGTCCCAGGTTGGATTCCAGTCAAGGTCATGTACCTCAATTGCAGGCTCCTCTCCGGCCCTGGCCCTGGTCAGGGCACATGCAGGAGGCAACCAATCGATGTGTTTCTCTCACATTGATATTTCTCTGAGTCTTTCCATCTCTCTTCCACTCTCTCTAAAAATCAATGGAAAAATATCCTCGTGTGAGGATTAAAAAAAACACACACAAAAGACAATTAAAAGGGTGAAAGGGTATTTGGAATTACCTAATTGAATAAAGCTCTTAATATAATTGTCATGTAAACTCACAGTTCTCTCCTTCTGAGACTATGACAATTCAAGAAGACTGATGTTATTAATCTCAACCCTTCAAAAGTCAAGCAGTGATAATACCATTTTGTGAATCTCTTTTAAGTAAATACATCAAAATATCTATGCACAAAGTATTCAGTTCATTGTTATTTAAAATGTTGAGGAGTTACAAGCAGCCCAAATGCCCAATAATAGGGCATGTTTAAAGAAATTATGCCATGCTTATGAGCTAGATACTATTAATACTTTGAAAACTCTAAATTGTAATGTGGGAGTGTTTCTGAAATAGTATCAAGGAAAAAGCATCATACACAATTATGAATACAAGTATTTCAAGAAAAGGAGGACCTATGTAATACTTTCAACAATAAAGATTTTTAAAAATAATAAAAAGAAAATTTTACCAAAAATAAATAAAAATAAAATATATGTAAAAGATAATTTAGAAGAGTCCACATCAAAATGATACCAGATGTGTTAGAGCAATAATATAATCTGATTTCAGTTTTCCTCCTTTATTGCCATTCCTTAATATCTCTGGTACTTCTACACTTAAGACATTAAATTTGATACTAAAAATTAGCACCTGCACATCACGGTCCTGACACTAAAGTTTCACACCTATAAGCAGACTAAGGAATATTCTGAACATTTGAGAGGCTAAGGAGAATGGTAATTTTCTTGCACATCACCTCATCCATAATTTTTGTGATTTTCTTCTTAGCATCTATGGAAGATAAGGCTTTCATATTATTCAGATTTAGCTCTGTGGATTATACTAATGTCAATGAGCAGAATGAGTTGGAAACAATCAGGTTAACCACACAATGAACAGATGTATTCAGTCTCCAGTAAGATTATCATGCACCCTGAATCCTTATTAGCAGAAGTGCAATTGATTTGCCAGTACTCTGAAGATTAATTTTATTCTGGTTCACGTTTTATAAATTATTAATTGACTGATAACAGTCATACCAAATTTGTCAGATGAAATTCTCTCCTCAAAAGAGAAAAGGAGAGATCTCTAAACAGCCTTTTTATAGTCTTCTGAGGACTTATTTTTCTTCAGAGTTAACTGGGGTGGAAAGGAGAGAGAGAGGAAAACATGCTCTGTGCACTTTGGAACTGAAGATGCAGAGCTGAGCAGATTTGGAAACTAAATGCACTTGTTAATTCCCAAAGAGATTTTAAGAGTAGAATCCTGTAAGGACTGCCAAATAAAATTAATCCATTAAAATGATAATGAAAATTTTTGAATCACAAGAGTTCTAAGTTGAAAGATAATGTTTCCATATTGCATGCATCTTAAGTTAAAGCACTTATGCATGGATTCTTCCATTATTCCTTACAGTTGTGTGTTCAGATCAGGGTGTGTGTGTTGTGCATATGAACCTGCAATATAGTTGCAAAAGAAAGACAGAGAGACATAGACAAAGACATAAAGACAGGGAGAGAAAGGAGAGAGGAGAAGAGGGGTCAGGGAAAAAGAGAGAGAGGGAGGAAAGAAGAGAGTGTTAAAAACAAACTGCAACTGAGAAAATTTAAAGATCTAATTGGCTTTATTAATATTTTTGAATCACATACCATCTAGCAACCAGAAATCTTGCTCCAAAGGGTTGTACAAAAATGCAAGGTTTTTATAGGAAGAACAGTGGGGCAAAGGAGCTATTAACAAAAGAAAATAGCAGATTCTTTTTAGACCAGGACATCTTATTTGGAGGGAATGGAATAGCACATTGGTTTGTTTTTTTAATCATGTAGATTGCCTCTTCTTTCTATGGTGGATGAAGAGAGCCCATGTAACAGATTACCTTACTTTTGCTTGATCATATCATTCCAGACTGGTTAGTTAAGATTGTATTTCTGGGAGAGGTTGAAACTGTAACTAGATCAAGTATTAAATCTAGGTTGGTAGGCTGGATTTTCAGCAGGAGCCATGCCATTTTGGGGCCCCAGGTTTTCTATTGAATAGTAGAGAAGGAAAATTTAGAGAATCCATAGTTAATATCCAAAAAATAAAGTTCTTATTTTATCTTTGTGTGCTTGTAAATCCATATGTAACCTTACTATATAATGTTTTATCAAAACATTAATTTTAAATACCAGTAGTTTGCAATAAACAATGTAGACAGCAGAAAGCAATAGTGACTAACTCCTACGTTTGGTCAATGAAGGCAACAGGAAAATCCAAACATGAAAATTGTTTAGTTATAACATAATTAAGAATAGATTACTGCATAATTGCTGTCCTTTACAAATTTAAAATCTTTAAAAGTAAAAATAAATGTTAAAAGCAATAGAGTACTTCAAACAACATGAATTCTCAGTGCCTATGAAAAAATTACCTATTCAGTCAGCCAACAAATATTTATCATTACTACATGCCAATTACTCTCTTGATTCCACAACTTTATGCCTTTATACATGTGGTCCCTACCCACTTAGAGCTTTCAGTCTGGTTGGTGAAAATATCATATGTACATTAAGATGATCATGATGGGTACTGGATGGAAGAAGAGACAGAAATGTAAAATATATAACAGGTTTGTCTTCACCTAGCAGATAAGAGAAGGCTTTTCTGAGTAAGTTTGATCTGAGATATGAAGGACCAGTAGAAATTCACCAGGCAAAGAAAGAAAGGAACAATATAGGCAAAGGCCCTGTGCCTGAAGGATCCTCAGTCAATATAGGGGGCATAATAAGAATTGAGTCTGTGATAACAAGAGAGTTTATTAAGGATAAAAAATAAAATGTAGCTTTCCTTTCCCATTCTGACATAAGAAAAGAGAGAACAGGATTATCTATCCAATGGCTCTGTAGTCATTTTATCTTCATCTCCTTGTCCTTCCCCAACTTTCCCAAGCCACCATCAGGTCAATTATGTGGTGTTAGGGTAAAAGAAGCTATGAGGTTAGGGGTGGAGGTGAGGGATTTGTATTGTAGAAAAGTCCTATGTCTTGAGTTTTCAGTGTAGAATGCTTTGAATGATGACCAGGAGAACCTTGGTGAGAGTTCCTGCATCTGTGCCCAAGCACCGAGGCTATGGAGGCAGAGTAGGCAGTGAGGGCTGCCCATACGACTTTGAGGATGACCTTCACTACCTCATGTACTAAAAGCTTTACTGTGCAGAAAGCTTTACTGGGTTTGTCTAATTTGATACTGACAATTACTTTAAATGAAAGACTATTGCTATCCCTACTTTACACATGAGAAAAGAGGATGAGGCTTTAAGAGATAATTTGATCAACATCACATGACTTGTAAATTTAGTATTTGAGATCAGATAGTCTGATTCTGTCCTTCCTGATCTAAATCCATTGTACTGTATAAGGCTGGGTTTCCCAACACCTAAGGTAGCTGGGTCCAGATTCAATTTGGTTATAGAAATAAAAGTGTTCTTACACTCCAGGTTGTGAAAAAGAATCTATACTACCTTCATTAGAAGAGCTCATTCTGGAGAATAAATAAGGGAGGGGAAAGGGTAACTATAGGAAAATCAGTTATGTCATCATTAAAAGTACAGGGAGAGATTGGGAGCTTGGCCTAAGGTTAAGCCTAAGGTTGCTGACTACAGAGCCAGAGTGATATGGTCAGATTTTAAGATAATTAGGGAGTAAAATCATGGAATATAGTGATGGGTTATTATAGGAGTGTCAGGGAGAAGCAGGTATCAGAGATTATATACATATTTCTTGTTTCACTCCAAATATTTTTATTTAATTCTTTATTTACTTTAAATCATTTTTTATTTTTCAATTACAGTTGACATACATTACTTTAGTTTCAGATCTTTTAAATTAGTATATATGATCTGAAACTCAAAAGAGATACTGAACAGAAGATACAAATGTGGAAACCAATCACACAGTGAAAAATTTCAATTCATATTTTAAAATGGTCCTTCCCAACCATAAAAATGTACTAGAGCAATTTTTATAAAAAATTTATTGCAAAAACCTTCTGGAGAAATAACACGTCAAATACTTCTAAATCTAATTTTAAGGCAAGAATATGGAAATGTCTTTTTCATACTAGAGATATCTATGTATTTTTCAATGCCAAGATTGAAAGTAGAACTGAATGACTCATCACCAAGTGCGCCAATTGTCTGCAAACTGATGGGAAAATATCAGTACAGTTATGCACCCAAGGATAGTCAGCTTCAAAAATAATTTTAACTGTATGAGTCTTATAGCATTTTCTTGAAAGCCAAAAGACATGTCTTCTGATGTATCTTAAGATGGGATACTTCCTGTGGTTAATAGGATTGCATTATTTACCATAACATTAATGCCCTCCCAAAATAACTTACGTCAGCAATCAACGATATTCTCACCAATACTAAGGACAAACTGTCACCTACCTGATATTATGTCAAGAAACTGAGACGTCTCCCTGCCATATTACTTCTATTTCAGATTATCTCCCCTTCTTTCACCTTCATTTTACCAATAGATATTGAGAAAGAAGTTTGTTACTCACTTCACTGCCTTTACATTCTCATTTTCATATATCAGCTTTTCTAAATAGATATCACCTAACTCAAGCACTGCCTGAGTTTAAATAAATAAATAAATAAATAAATAAATTCTGAGAGAAAGCTTAAGGAAACATATATCTATATCATAATCATCTGCCACATTTCAAAGTGAGAAGTTTAGGTAAAGGAGTACTTTGATTAAATTATTTTAGATCAAGCAGATATGTCTGTATATAACTTCAGTCCTTATCCCTTACAAATGGTTCAGAGATACCTATTTTACTTGAGTGCTGCAGAGACAAAGTCATTTCTCAGAAAATCACTTATTAAAAACAAATGGACAAAAAACACACACCATCCTTGTCAATTCAGACTGCTATACCAAAGTACTAGAACGGATGGCTTATAAACAACAGAAATGTATTTCTCAGAGTTCTGGAAGCTGGAAGTCCAAGATCCAGGTGCCAGGGTGGTCAGGTTCTGCTGAATAACTTCTTCCCTTTTACCAATCATTCTTGCTCTGTCCTCACCTGGTGGAAACAGTGAGCTAGTTCACTGGTTTCTTCTTCTAAGGGCACTAATCCTAATTCCAAGGTCCCCACCTGCAAATACCTTCACATTAAGAGTTGGATTTCAATATATGAATTTGGGGGTAGAGAACATACCCAAACTTTCAGTGCCTGATACCCACAGTATAGTGCATTTCTGGGCTGGCAGACATGCATCACTCATGACACGGGTCTCTGCCCACATAGAGAACAGGAAAAGCTAATCAGTCACTGCACCCTTGCCCGCAGATACTGGGAATAGCATAATGATCCTGAGCACAACACTATTGAGAGCCACTGCTTATTAATCAGATGTGAAGTGTGTGGTGGAACTCACCATCCATCCCTAGAAATATGGAAAGCACTGAAGATGTTTGTTCTAAATTACATTTTGCCACTTAACAGCAGGGTATTTTTTGACATTACATTGCGTATAACCTTTCTGTATTACAGGTCCTTCCTGTCTTATATGGTTGCTATATGGAACAAATTAAGTAGTATTTGTAAAAATGTTTTGTAAACACTTAAAAAATATTGTATGAAGTTATTTCTTGTTATTGCTTTTACCTAGAATTGCATAGGAAATTGGAAAATAATGAAGTCAAATTTAAATAAATCCTAACAAATACTTTAGTGACTAAACTTTAAAGTTTAGTCAATATACTTGGATACAATCGCTTCACTTGAAAATACATATTCTAAAATGTGGTTCCCAGGAGATGGCAGAGGTTCTGAGAGCCATCTGGGGACTTGATGTGCTGCAGACACTCCTTTCATACTGTTCCTCTTTCCTATTTGCATTTCTGTGACTGGCCATGTGTGCACCAAGTAAACAAATCTTTCTACAAGTGTGTTCCCTGATTGGTGCATGTGTGCTCAAAAGGAAATGGTACTGAGTAAATAGGTATCTCAGCTTCTGCAACTCAGACACAGGGAGGAATCAAGGAGGAAAATCTCTGCTTTGACGAGATAAAGAAAGCCTGTAATCAGAGTTATCCAGGCAAAGGCATTACCTGTGGGAGGCTGCTCTATTTTGTACTCACGTAGCAACTTTCATCCAGAAAGCTCAAATCACACACTGTGTATTAAGCCCCTTCATGTACAGGGACCACATTGATCCTCTCAGCAGGGTTAGAAAAACACACTGTGGACCCCACTATGTGACTATGAAAACGAAGGCACTGGGAAGCGAAGTGCCCCATCAAGTGCAAAAAGTAAACAAATAACAGAAATTAGGAATACAAGGATCATTATGGGTGTGGTTCACTTTCTTTGGTTTCTATTACAACCCAAATACTTCCTGTTTCAGTCATGTATGTAACAGAGCATCTCTGTGGGCAAGGGGTACCTTTCATTAAAACAATCTGTTATCTAGAACACCTCTTCCCTTCCTTTTCATCCAATTGAGAAGCACATAACATTTTCAACCGGGGGAAAGTCTGCCAGACCCTTCACAAAAATTTAAGAATTACATTATTTATTTGAACTTGGAGGTAAACATGGGCAAATGTCCACAAAATACACTTTCATCAGTTTTGCGAATAGCAATTTGCTCTTCTAGCAAAATATGCTAAAAACCCGGTGGGTGTATTAAATCAAAACACAAACAAAACAGGCACAGCTGTTGCTATACGTCAAACCTTTCCCACCGCAAACTCTGCTTCTGCTGTTTCCCAAAACATTTCTGACACCTTCAATCAAACTGATATAGTTATTCTCCTTTCTCAGCAAACAAGATCTATAATACTATGCCTGCCTTTTCTTAAGTAAGGAAAGAGACCAAAATATGTCTTCCTTCCTCAAGGAAACTGATCAAAGAGGATAAATACAGGCCCCTTCAGTAATTCTTATCTTCCTCAGGCAAAGGCTAAAGGTCTCAGTGCTGCAAGCTGAGTGATAATAAACTTTGGAGAAGGAAAGGGAATTCAAAGTTAGGTTTATTTCATCTCTATACTGACTGTTGACTTGAGGAGAAATTCACGCTTCCCCTCCACTTGGACTCCCATTGTGATCAATACCCTGACAAACCCCTGAACTAACTGTTCCTTGCACAGGGCATACTAGAGTTTCTCATAAACATTCAATATATCCTTCTGTTTTCTTTTTTTTCTACATACATAATTTATAATGTAAACAATAAAACAGCCTTATAAAACAGGACACAAAGCCTGTTGCTCCACACCAAGCATTTTTTTTTTCTTGTGATACCTTTCCCAATTCTGATAAAATACATTTTGGCAAAGATTTATAAACCATGTAGATGCAAAATAAAATTAAACATCAATAATAGCAAAGAATTCTGAGTTGCTATTGCCACTGATTTCCTGGGTGGTATTTATGTGTCTCATTCTATATATAAATGTACCACAAAACATAAACAATAACATGCAATAGACAGCTCAGATCCCAGAGAGAAGCCTCCACCAAACCAAAAATAACACTACAAATACTAATCATACACATACACACATGTGCAAACATACGAACACACATACACACACACACACACACACACACGAAAAAAAGGTGTTGTTTTTTTTTTTTAAATCAATGAACACCTCATTGGAACAAAATCTACTTATGGAGAAGTACTTTTCAAATTAGCTTTGTCTCTCAACAATAAGATGGCATGCTTGACTTTAAGAATGATGCAGCTAAAAATGAATAAAGTGAGAGAGTTTATTTTGGATTAGAAGATTCACCTGAGTGAGCAAAACTCACAATGAAACCATAGCAAATAGCTAGCTCTTCGTGCTCAAAATTCACAGCTTAATCCTATAGACAAGCTGGAAGAAAGGCAGAAATGGACGGGAAGACAAAATCTCCCCAACCTATTTCTGGCAATCCCTGTGGGTGGCTTGATTTCTCCACCTAGATTTATCCACTCCTACTTGTTTCTACCTAGTTATGACTCAGCACCCATATATTCTACCCATACCCGAGCACCATGGAAGTTAAAGTTTTAGTGTTTTAAAATGTCAAAACCCAGAATTACGTGCTTCAACATGAATACTTTATTGTATACTGGCACAGCCTTTTGTCAGAAAGACAGATACTATGTGGGTCAAGGTTGAAGATCAATAAAAATAGGTTATTAAATGGAAGTAGCAGGGATCCTTAGAAATGTTGAGTACACATAAGATAAAGCCACCCATGAGCAAATGAAAGGTGTATGATGGATAAACCAAGGTCTCCACAACCCTCTAGGATTACAAGAGTAATGTTTGCACATAGGTAAACGTTGACCATGTCCCTACTTCAGCGAAAAATGGAAAGTACAAGGCAAAATGCTTGAGCTCCCTTTTCTTTAAAAGAAATCTGAACATTTATCAAGTCCCATAGTCCAATTTCAGAGTACAAAATAATTTCTGTTTGAAAGTAGAGAGCAATCTCTGTGGATTAGCAGAGGTCCTTGGTTTTGTGTGTGTGTGTGTGTGTGTGTGTGTGTGTGTGTGTGTGTGTGTTTCACTGCCTCCATTAAACTTTTCAATTCTTATTCCCTACTCTATACATGGGGTAAAGTATAATATTTTAATTACAATAAGATTTTGATAAAATATTTCATTGTTGAGGAGATTGGCACAAAGACACAAAAAATAGAGTTTTGAGTTGTACAGAAATTTATTTTATAGGATATATTATTTGCTGGTATATTTTATCCTTTGAAATTGTTTCTTCTCAACTAAATACCTGCACCCAATTATCAAAATTTCCATACATGCATTCCCTTCTCACTCTCAGCTGTGGAACTTCCTTTCTATTTCATTGAAAGAATGGAAGCAATCAGAAAGAACAACCAGCACTCACCACCACATCCACAAACATATCCAGACAGACCTGCACCTGCACCTGTTCCTTCTCGCTTCCTGTTTTCATAGAAACTATTTCTACATAAACTCTTTATTTGAGCATTAGATACCACTCCCTCTCTGTTAGTCAAGAATATTACCAGCTACTATCCCTATCCAGAGGCATAATATTTCTTCGCTTCTAGAGCATTCCAATTTAGATCTACAAACCTCATCCTCACATACACCATCTGATTCACAACTTGCAGAGGTATTCACCCACTTGTTTCCCATCTGTCTGTACCTAAATCCAACTTGCACACATTAGCAATGCAACAATAGTGACAAAAGTGATAGTGAGACACTTTCCATTGCATATATTTTATAATGCATTTCATCTTTCCTATATCAATGACTATTTTGGTTATTCCCAAATTTTGTTTCTTTGTTTGATTATTTTGTTTGTTTGTTAAATCTGCCACTATAAACATTTAAGACATGTCTTCTGGTAAACATGCATAAGAGTTTTTCTGGAATAAATACTTAATAGTGATATTACTGAGGCCTAGATGGTGCACATCATCAATTTTACTAGATAGCACCAAATTGTTTTCCTAATTAATTGTATAGGTTTACATTCCATGAACAACTTAAATTGTTATATTCTCACCAAAGCTTATGATTGCCAAATTTTTTTATGTTTGGCTATTTCTTGAATATCAAATGAGTACTTATTATAGTTTAATTGGTATTTTCATAATTGTTAACAACATTAAGTTTTAGTAAGTTTATAGAAGACATGCTGTCTTTCTGTCAAATATGCCTATTTGGGTCTTTGGCTCCTTTTTTCTATGAAATTCTTTATTTTTCTTATTGATCTTGTAAAGAATTCTATAAATTCTGGATGCTAATCATTTGTGGGTTACATGTGTTATGGATGCATACTCCCAGTTTGTGGTTAGTCTTTTTCTTTTCTCTATGATAACTATTAATGAAAAAAAGTTTAATTAATTGTACTTGTTTATTAAAATTTTGGTTTATGGAAATACATTTGCATCATTTCATAGACTAAGTAATGGCATTAGGGTGAAGAGCATAGTTTCTAGGCCTGGTCTGCTTAGGGTGGGTCCTGATTCCACATCCTATCAGCTGTACAAGTTTGGGTACTTAGCCTTATATGCTTCTGTTGCCCAATCAGAAAAGTAGGGATAATCTCATAAGATTGTTATGACTATTAATTGTGTTAATATATTTAACTCATTTTAACTGCATGTAACATTTTAAGTACCTAATAAGAATTGGCTATTTATTTAAGAAATTCTTTTTTGCTCTCAGGTCATAATATATTCTCTTATATATTTTTAAAGATTTAAAGTTTGAATTTCAGACTTAAATCTTTAACCCACATAAATTTTATATTTCTGCAGAGTGTAAGCTATGGGTCCCCCAAATATACTTCACAAACTTGTATAACATCTTTGCTCAGAGATAAGGGCTCATTTTTTTTATTGGTCCAATTTTAATATATATATAGCTGTGCCAAAGTAGGTGCTCTTGTAACATGTGATTCATTGACCTCTTATTTAACTTACTTATCTAGGCATCCACAACTCATCCTCAATTATACTCCCTCCCTCGTTCAATGACTTCTCCTTCTCTCTTCCCCTGCAGACTCCATCTTCTCTGACCTCAAAATGTTAAATTGCATTAGAACCGAATTCTGTTCTCTCTTTTTTTTCTCTCTAATGCCTGGAAACTGGGGCCAAATTACCTAGATTCAAATTCCTGCTCTTTCATTGATGAGATATGAAACTAAGCAAGTAATTTAACTTTTCCCTGTTTCTCCATTCCCCATTAGCAACATTGGTATAATAACATTCCTTATCTTGTCGGGTTGCTAAGAGTATTAAACAAATTATTTAATGCATGTATATCACTTAGAACAAGAGTTGGTATTTGGTAGGTGCTGAATAAATAGTAGCTATTATTTTCTAAAGGATTCTAATTAATCCTATGACTTTAAAAGTCACCTAAATGCTGATGATTTCAAAATGTATGCATTCAGGTCGAACCTGCATTGCCACCATGTGCCCACCATCCAGATATCATTGCTGACATGTACACATAAGGAACTGTTAGACATTGAAACGGGGACACAGAACTGTTGGACATTGAAACTGGGACTCAAACATTTTTTTGTTTTGTTTTGTTTTGTTATTATATGTTTATTTCTAGTCTGCAAAGGCAAAACTTTTTAAAGGAAAGAAATGGTGGGAAAAAGATACAGAGGCAAAGAAGCATTGAACAGACTGTCAAACTACATTGGGAAGGCAGGGGAGGTTGGGCGAGGGGGGCTGTAAGAGACCAACCAAAGGACTTGTACGCATGCATATAAGCACAACCAATGGATATAAGACACTGGGGTTGGGGGGAGGGCGGGCAGGTGAAGGCATGTACTGGGGGGTAGGGGAGGTCGGGGGGAAATCAATGGGGGAAAAAAAGGAGACATATGTACTACTATTTGTAATACTTAAAACAATAAAAAAAATGGTAAAAAAAATAAAAGAAAAGCAAACAGAAAAAAAAAAAAAGATACACACTTGCTGTCAACTTCTGGTTTTCAGATACAAATAGTGCATTTTACAATTTCACCCAAATAAATTTTATTTTTCCCAAGAAAAAAATAAATAAATAAATAAATAAAACCCACCCTATGCCCATGTTGCCTTCTGGTAATTTCACTTCCTAAGAATCTGAACAAAAATATTAGAATTCTGTTTTCCTGATTATGATCACCCTTCTTCCTGGGAGTAATATTTTTTGAAACAAGTAAGGAAACTTTTTCTTTTCAAATCAGAGGGTTACCCCTGCCTACCACCTATGAAGAAAGCAAATAATATTTTAGGTTATTGCTGCCATGCTTGCTATCCCAGACACTTAATGCAAGGGCTGCATCCTCTGCAACAAGAGAGTTCTTAAGGGATTTTAAAATAGTTCTGTGTTATTGCAGACCACTGTCAGATCTCTGTCTTGAGAGGTCTGAAAATACCCTTATCCAATATACACTTCTCTTTGCCATGATATACTGATACACTGTAAAGCTTTTTAACTCACAAAATGATGTTGTTGCAAGGATGCCAAGTAAGTAGGCTTTTTATTAGAAGGGCTCCCACCAGCTAATATGGGACAATTATGTCAAATAATGTCAAAGTAAAAATGACAGAAAAAAATTACAGACCACTGAATAAAATAGGAAACTGTAAGTCTATAATTGACTCATGCTCTTAAGCCTTAAAACAACTTTCAAAGACAATAGTGTTCCCATTTTACACATGGGAGATTTGAATTCAAAATGTTTAAGTGACTTTTCCAAACTCAAATGGCTACCAACTGACAGTGTTTTTTCTTTGTCTACTTTTAAAAAACATTCAAAATGAAAGAAAAAATATTAGTATAGTACAAAAAGCTATTTTCTTCCTGAACTATTGAGAGTTGTTGACCTGATGTCCCATCACACATAAACTCCTTAAAAACAAGGGCATTTTTATTTTCATGCATAACTAAAACATAACCATCAAGAACAGTGGCTCCATTAGGCAAATGGAAAGAAATACTTGTATATAACAGACATTCAGTTAATATTTCCAAATTCCATTGAACAAAATAGAGATAAAATGTAAATATATCTATTGCTAAGCATAGGTATAATGAGTGATTATCCTAAGAACAAGGGAAAAGATTATCTCACGAAGACTTGTTCACTGACACAAGAACATATATAAATGGAATCCTATGTAACTAATTTGCATGTAAATGTTTATTCATTAAACCTCCAAATTAACTTCTAATTCCATAACTATAAAGATGTAGAAATGAAGGTATGACAATAGTGATATAACATGTTGCCATTTATTTTATGGATCATCATATACATACTATTGGCCCAGTGCGCAAAATTCGTTCATGGGGTAGCGGGGTGTCCCTCAGCCTGGCCTGCACCCTTTCCAATCTGGGACCCCTCGGGGGATGTCCAACTGCCAGTTAGGCCCGAAACCAGCAGTCGGACATCCCTCTTGCAATCCGGGACTGCTGGCTCCTAACCACTCACTTGCCTGCCTGCCTGATCGCCCCTAACCACTCTGCCTGCAGGCCTGCTTGCTCTGAACTGCCCCCCTCCCATTGGCCTTCTCACCCCCAACTTCCCCCGCTGCTGACCTGATCACCCCCAACTGCCCTCCCCTCCTGGCCTGATCACACTTAACTGCCTCTGCCTCAGCCCTGCCACCATGGCTTTGTCTGGAGGGATGTCTGGAAGGTCTCCCAGAAGATCTCCCGGTCTAATTAGCGTATTACCCTTTTATTAGTATAGATAGTATACGATATTCTAAATACAAGTGACCATAAATTATGACTATATTTGTGTCTAAAATACATGGGTAGATGGTAAGAACCTTAACATTCCTGGACATTTAACAAACCCTTCCACATTTACTATAGTTTGACTACACTCTTACATTTGGGGGATTAGTAATATTTACTTTTGTATGTATTTTATACAAATATATGAAAACATTTTACTAAGTGAAGATTTCAATCTATAGAAAAAGTAAATGAACCATCAAAAAATTTCCAGCCTATTATACAACTGTCAATTAAACTTTGTAATGTCTCAGAGACATAGAAACAGTTGCATAATTCCACTTTCATGACAGTTCCTACTGGGCATGAGCAAAAGCAATTTTTCAGGTACTTAAAACCTCATTATTTTTTAATATTTAAATTTATATTCAATGCATTTTCTGTATCCAAGTGTCAGCTTCATTCATGTCAATACTGCTGGATATTACTTCATTGCAAACATAACACAGTTCAAGACTATATTCAACAAAATTCTCTACATTATTTGTCTGATAACTTGTTCCTTTTTAAAGCTTTAAAAAAAACACACACATAGATTAGCCCTAACTGGTTTGGCTCAGTGGATAGAGCACCGGCCTGTGGACTGAAAGGCCTTAGGTTCTATTCCGGTCAAGGGCATGTCACATGCACATCCCCAGTGGAGAGTGTGCAGGAGGCAGCTGAATCGATGTTTCTCCCTCATCGATGTTTCTAACTTTTCATCCCTCTCCCTTCCTCTCTGTAAAAAATCAATAAAATATATATATTTTTAAAGACACACACACAAAAAAAAAGATTAGTTTCCATATGTAAACATCATACAATCTAGAAATCCACAAGCCCCAAAGTACAAATGCACATGCAGTCCAGAGGGAGAAAGAAAGGAGGAGTCGAGTGGTGAAAGAAACAGAACTTCAGTGCCCAGGACATTGCTGAGTGGGACGCTATAAACAACTCAGCAGTGGGAAAACAAGCTCCAACTCTAGAATCATGATTCTCAATGGATCCTCAGAATTTACCATATATAGTGTCAAATATGAGGTCATTTTCAAACCCTTAAAACAGGTCAGACAATCTATATATATAAAACCCTAATATGCAAATAGACCAAAAGGTGAAACAACGAGTTGCTATGATGTGCTCTGATCACCAGGGGGCGTGCGCAGAGAACATGGTGGGTCTTGGCAGCTAGCAGCAGATCACGGAACATGGTGGGCATCGGCTGCGGCAGGATAGTGGAGCAGGTAAGCAGGGGTGCCAGACCAAGGAGGGATGCC
Organism: Corynorhinus townsendii; assembly: GCA_026230045.1. Lineage (NCBI taxonomy): Eukaryota > Metazoa > Chordata > Mammalia > Chiroptera > Vespertilionidae > Corynorhinus > Corynorhinus townsendii. The sequence continues at coordinate 111,935,066 of JAPDVU010000005.1, forward strand.
AGCAACTGTCATCGGGGCGAGCCTCTGGTGGTTACTGAAAATTATTTGCTCCCACATGCTATGGTCCCACCTGGTGCTTGCACCCACTGCTGGCATTGACCCCACTTGCGCCTGCTACCAGCACCCGTTGCTTGGCACCATTAGCAGGTGTGAGTGGCAGCTGCTGGCCCTGATTGCCCCTGAGGGCTTCTCCACCTCTCCCTGCTCCTGAGGAGCAATCGGGACAGCAGCCGCTGCTCACACCCATTGCTGGCACGAGCCCCAATTGCTCAATACCATCAATGGGTGTGAGCGCAACTGGCACTGTTAGCGCCTGGGAGCCACGGCAGTGGGAGGGGGCTGCAGGCAGACAGGGGACCAGGGGCCGTGGCGGGAGGGGCCTGGTGGGGGCACAGAGGATGGGCTGAGACCCACCCCTGTGCCCAACACGGCCCACAGTTCCTTTCAAGGTGCACAAATTTGTGCACTGAGCCCTTGATAGAAAATAAAATGAAAAGAAGGAGAGATGCACTGAAAATCGAAAAAAATTCTACAAGATCAATTAATTTACTAGAAAAAAAATCAACAAAATCAGGATGAAAAAATCTGTAAGGAATAAGATTATAGGTCAAAAATCAGAATAAATCCACACTTCCATTCTGAGAAGTATGGCTTGTACTTTAAAAGTCATATAACCTCTCTTAAATATTTATGTATGTGTGTTTTAATTTCAAACAAGTATCATTATTTGGGGGCAGAATGGTCTAGAGAAGCATTGTCCAATGGGAACATAACTTAAGCTGCACTTATAATTTTTAATTTCTGGCAGCCACAATGAAAGAAAGCAAAAGAAACCAATAAAATTAATTTTAACAATGAATTTTATTTAACCCAATATATCCAAAATAATATTATTTCAATATATAATCAACATAAATATTGTTAATGAGATATTTTATATTCCTTTTTATTATTAAGATTTCAAAAGCCAGTGTGTGATTTTCTTTTACAGTCAGCACATATCAATTTCACAGAAGCCATATTAGCCATATATCAAGTAAAACAAAGATAATATAAAATTTTGCTGTCAAGACCCTGATTTTTTTGTTTACATAAATTTTAGATTTACAGCAAAATTGAGAAGGTGGTATAGAGATTTCGTATTATCCTGACCTACATATGCATAGTCTTCTCTATTATCAACATCACTCAACAGAATTGTATATCTTTTACCAAAGATATACCTACATTAGCCCTAACCGGTTTGGCTCAGTGGATAGAGTGTCAGCCTATGGACTGAGGGGTCCCAGGTTCAATTCCGCTCAAGGGCATGTACCTTGGTTACAGGCACATCCCCAGTAGGGGGCGTGCAGGAGGCAGCTGATTGATGTTTCTCTCTCATCAATATTTCTGGCTCTCTGTCCCTCTCCCTTCCTCTCTGTGGAAAATCAATAAAATATACTTAAAAAAAAAAAAAAGGATATACCTACATTGACACATTCATAACCACCCAACCCCCATAGTTTACCTTAGGGTTCACTCTTGGTGTTGTACACTCAGTTGGTTTGAACACCAATATAATGACATACCCATTATTATAATAGCATACAGATAATTTTCACTGCCCTAAAAATCTTCTGTGCTCTACATAATTTTCTCCCTCTACCTCCAAACTCCTGGCAACCACTAATCTCTTTATTGTCTTCACAGTTTTGCCTTTTCCAAAATGTCACACATTATGTAACTTTTTAGATTGGCTGATTTCACTTAATAATATGCATACTTTATGTCTTTTCATGGATTGATAGCTCAGTTATTTTTAATTCTGAGTAATATTTCATTGTCTGAATGTACCACAGTTTATTTATGCATTAACCTACTAAAGGACATTTGGGTTGGTTCCAAGATTTGTCAATTATGAATAAAGTTGCCTTAAACAGCTGTGTGCAGGTTTTTGCACAAATATTGTTTTCAACTCCTTTGGGTAAATACTAAAGGGTGCAATTGTTGGATCATATGATAAGAAGTTTTGTAAGAAGCTGACAAACTGCCTCCAAACATTTTGCACTCCCACCAGCAATGGATGAGAGTTCCTATTGCTCCGCATCCTCATCAGCATTTGGTATTTCAGCGTTCTGGATTTTGGCCATTTTAATAGGCTTGTAGAGGGGTCTCAATGTTGTTTTAATTTGCATTTCCTTAATGACATAATGATGTTGAGCCACTTTTCATATATTTATTTGCCATAATCTGCATACCTTCTTTGGCAAGGTTGTGTTAAAGTCTTTGGCTCACTTTTAAACTTGAGTATTTGTTTTCTAATTGTTGAGTTGTAAGAGTTTTTGGTATATTTTATATAATAGTCCTTTATCAGGTGTGTCTTTTGCAAATATCTGATCCCAATCTGTGGCTTGTGTTCAAATTCTCTTTCACAGAGCAGACATTTGTAATTTTAATGAAGTCTAGCTTATCAAATATTTCTTTCATGGATCATGTCTTTGATGTTATATCTTAAAAGGCATCACCATACCCAAGGTCATCTAGGTTTTCATCTATGTTCTCCTCTAGGAGTTTTATATTTTTGCAGCCCTGACCTTTTTTTATGGTGGCAGAATTAATTGTGATTACCATTCAAGTATGGAGATAACTTGAGAGAAAAGATAACCAAATATTGTAAGTTCATTTCACCACCTTTTTTCAGAATATAGACATCAATTTTTTCTTCATGTTCTCATCTAAACAGGATGGAAGGATTGATGGATGAATGAATGAATGAACAGAAGAAGGACTCATGTTTCACAACATGCCAACATTTTCTGTTTCACAATAAACATTCTTTATGCAGCATTCCTGAGATTTGGTGCATTTTTTACAATTACATCTTGTTTTGAATCATTAAGACTTCTTACTTTTCTTTTTTCTGTGATTATAGTTGTTAACACACATGGCCACACCCTAGTGTTTTATTTTCTTGCTGCCATTTATTGTAATTTCTTTTTTCCTCACTCTCTCTTTCCCTGGCCCTACTGTAATCACCCCACCAGTGGAAACATTTAAATAAATTGGATTCTCATTGTGGCAAACAATATATTTTTAATAAAGTTGTATAATAAAATGTTACTGTTATAATTAATTATTTTAATACACACTACATGCCAAATTTGTAAAGAAATCCTTTGGGAAAATTTCAAGATGAATCCATCTTATACCAAATGCCAATTTTTAATAAAGTGGAGTAATAAGCTTCTGAAGATGAGCCAATCAAATAGCAGAAATGCAGCATATAATACAGATTTAGACCTCTATAATAGGCATCATAATAATTCACTTTTATATTTTGAAAATAGTAATTGTTACTATAGTAGATGAACCTACATGTTCTGTAGGCATGTATCTATGATCTAGGTATCATAACACTATATGACTAACATAATAAGTCTATGTCTCCTTGGAATATCATTTAAAATCTGTAAGATGGGCCCTAGTGATTTGGCTCAGTGGATAGAGCATTGGCCTGTGAACTAAAGGGTCCTGGGTTTAATCCTGGTAAAAGGCCCATGCCTGGTTGTGAGCTTGATCCCCAGTAGGTGGCATGCAGGAGGTAGTCAATCAATGATTCTCTGTCATCGTTGATGTTTCTATCTCTCTCTCCCTCTCCCTTTCTCTCTGAAGTCAATAAATATATATTTTAAAATAAAATAACATAAAATCTATAAGATGGAGGTCCTATTATATTGCAGGAATATTCCAGGGACAATAAATATGTGATTTTAAAATTTTATTTAGCAAACACCTTAGACTGCAACTCAGCCCTAAGCTTTCTTTGAGGCTTATGAAAACTGCTATTTAAAACATACAGTGATTAGCCATCATTATAGGAAGAGATCTCAATTCACCTTTTGGAAGAGAATGAATACCATTTGGTGGACAGGGCTGGGGGGACTCTTAAATGATTTATGATTCTGCAAATGTAAAGCCAGTGCACATATAATTTCTTTAGGGAAAAGTGTAAAATATTCATTGCCATGAATTCTATTTGGCAACGTAAATTGCCCTGCATAAAAAATGTGTTTCTGAAAACTCCATTTCTGGACTGTGTGTGAGTTAAGAAAATATGACTGCTCATTGGAATTGTGTGTTCTTGAGCAGCTGAATAAAATGTAAGGAGCTGAGATGGAGAAAACTATAGAAAGAACATACAAATATGGTTTTCCCCTTGAAATACTTTTAGTTGACTTTAAAAGTATGTGATCCAACTATACCATTGATGTTCTATAGATGATGTCACTTGGAGAGAATAATCCAAATGCATTCATATTATCTCATTCAGGCCATCGAGCAAGACTACATCTATTTTGTTTAAGATAAACTTTCCTCTAAAGCAGTGGTTCTCAACCTTTCTAATGCTGCGACCCTTTAATACAGTTCCTCGTGTTGTGGTGACCCCCAACCATAAAATTATTTTTGTTGTTACTTCATAACTGTAATTTTGCTACTGTTATGAATCGTAATGTAAATATCTGTGTTTTCCAATGGTCCCAGGCTCTACAGCAGTGGTTCTCAACCTGTGGGTCATGGCCCACAGGTTGAGAACCGCTAGCAGGGTTGCCTAAGACCATCGGAAAACACAAATACTTACATTACGATTCATAACAGTAGCAAAATAACAGTTATGAAGTAGCAACAAAAATAACTTTATGGTTGGGGGTCACCACAGCACGAGGAACTGTATTAAAGGGTCGCAGCATTAGAAAGGTTGAGAACCATTGCTCTAAAGTGAATTGGTATTACTACTGTCAGCCAACTGGGGAGAAGGAAGATTCTGGGCACAGGAAATGGGGCATTGGAAGATAGGTCTTAGGCTGGGATGAGAATGGAGTATCTTCACCTCACTGAGCCTTGAAGTACTTGGTTCTCAGTCACAGAGCAATAACTCTCAAGGGCATTCTCTTTGGGGAAGGTAAACTGATCCTTGCTACCTACATGACAGCCAATTGATTTATAGACATCAAAACTCTGTACTCACCCTAACCGGTTTGGCTCAGAGGATAGAGCATCGGCTTGAGGACTGAAAGGTCCCAGGTTCGATTCCGGTTAAGGTCATGTACCTTGGTTGCGGGCACATCCCCAGTAGGAGGTGTGCAGGAGGCAGCTGATCGATGTTTCTCTCTCATCGATGTTTCTAACTCTCTATCCCTCTCCCTTCCCCTCTGTAAAAAAGCAATAAAATATATTTTTAAAACAAACAAACAAAAAACCAATTCTGTACTCATCAGGCCTTTCTTGGGAATGCTTCGGAGAACTCCAAGAGTAGTATATCAAATAACACTTTTAGATTGATATCATCATTGCTTTCTTCTACCAGGTATAAAATACACCCTGATCTTGTTCTGTGGGTGCTCATCTTATGCTTAGAATGAAGCAGCAAAGGGAACGGTCCTGTCATTGTGTCTCTCAGGGCAGGGGCAGCAGCAGATGTGACCAGGGGAGCCTTGTGTAGAGAGCGCATTTTCAGGCTTTGCCTCAACAGAGGCACAAGCAGCCCACCTTACTAAGAGGTCTCACTTTAAATGCATTTCCTTCTCATAGAGTATTCAAACCTACCTGGCAAGACTAGCACATTTCCTTATAAGTGGACATTCCCTCTCTCCTCAGTGACTATTTCACATCTTCTCTTCTCTCCTTAAATCCTTCAAAACCCTCTTCGTCCCTGCTCACTCTTACAGTATAACTTTACCTTGTACTCCACTGATCTGATGAAAGTAATCAAATGGAATTGTCTTCAATGTTCCCCTCTCAGGGATAAGGAACCTTTTTTCTGCCAAGGGCCATTTGGTTATTTAGAACATCGTTTGCAGGCCGTACACAATTATCAACTTAGCCTGCTATCTTTGGTCCAGCATTTAACGAACTCACCCCTAATGCCCTGGCAGGGTCAGACCAAATGATTTCATGGGTCTTAGATGGCCCATAGGCCAGATGTTCCCACCCTGCACCTAAAGGAATCTATACGCTCTGCTTTCTCTTTTCCTTCAACTGAAGACCAGTCACTATCTATCAAGTGCCATGCAAAGTCCCTGTGATCTATGGACATCATGTCTAGCCCTGTCAAAGATTTCTCTTTGGGGATGAACCATGAATGTATTCTTCTGTAAGGGTTGTTAACATTGGCAAATATATAGGCTCTAGGTCTGCCATTTGGAAAACAACTCACTGGGTTTTTACTCTCTATACTCATGTGAAATAGCTATTGTCAAGATCTTGTCAATGACTTTCATGTCGCCAAATTTTATAATCCCTTCTCTGTCTTGTTTTGCCTTCCTTCTCAGCACTATGTCAAATACTCTTGACTTTTTTAAATACTTTAAAAAAATTCAGAACATATGCATATCTCATTTTCCCCAATTTCATTGACTCTTTCAATCTTCTTTCTCCTCTTCTCTAGCCAACATCTGAAGTTTAGAGTATCCTAAAGATTAATTCCATAACCACTTCTTTCACCTCGTATTCATATTCCCCAATAACTCCTCTAGACTCATTGCTTTAAATGACATATGTATTTTAAAAACTCTCAAATTTAAATCTCCACTGTTCTCTCAACCCTGAATTGCATACCAACATCTCCTATAGTACTCATAAGAATAGCTTATAAAAAAATAGAATTTGTGCTTTGTACTGCACTACCCAGCCACCACCAAAACAATTATTTTATACCTTCTCCATGTCAAGAAGTAACTAAACCTGAATCAAATCTGAATCCTCTTTGTCACTTCACCTAATCCATCAACAAGTCATACTGGTGCTACATCAAAGCAGAACTCAAATCCTTCACATCTCTCTCTCTCTCTCCACTTCTACCTCCAAAGCCAGCCAACATCTTCTCTCACATGGACTATAATAATAGCCAAAATATTTTCCCTGTTTTCACCATTGTGCCTATATTCTTACTCACCTACTAGCCATAATTATCTTTTTTTGGAAAATAAATTAAATTTTGTGGCTTACTTGCTTAAAACTTGTCAATATCTACCGATCATTCTAATTGTCCTCCAATCACCTGCAAAGTCATACATGATCAGGTCCCTGTACAACTCTCAAACTCACCGTGCACCACTTTATCCCTTTCTCATTGTTTCAGCTGCATTCCCTGTGATACTGAGATTTATAATAAGAATTATACATTTGGTCTTAATCCCTGTTTCTGGCACAAAGCTCTATAATTTGGAATTTCATGTGATGATAATGACAAAGGGTCTTTGTTATGTTAATGAGGTGAGCTCTGGAAACCCCTTAAGTCACCTAAGGATGGGGGCTGGTCACCAAAGGAGCCAACCTTGTGACCAGAGGGTTGGAAATGTCTTCCTGCAACCTGGCCTCTGGGGTAGGGGAGAGGGGCTGGAGCTTGAAACAATTACCAATGGCCAATGATTTAATCATGCCAATGAAATGAAGCCTCCATAAAACACAAAAGAACAGGTCCATCCATATTATTCCTTGTATTCTAGAAATAATAGACCACAGAGCACATGGTGATGCATCTTCTTTTCTGAAAACATTTATTGCTATTCATGAAATCAAAGAGGAGTTAAAATGTGAATACAGAAGTTGGTACACAGGGTTAGAGGGGGAGAAAAATAAGAAACTGTGTGTATAAAAAATGCAGCTGATGGGTGTCTTTTCAAGTATATAGAGTTTCAATAGGGCCTGTTGAATCACACATATACATAATCAGTGTAATTCCAGGAGTAAGCCTGCTTGGCTCAGCAGTTTTAATATACAGATCAATTTTGTATTACCTCCTTCTGGCTTTGAGTGCTCATAGAAGGAGGTCATAAAACATTTATTGGGCCAAGGATGAAAATTGAGCAAAGAGTGAATCTTCAATCTATGGACAGGCTCTTGAAAGAGCCTTGTCAGATGAGTCTGTGATGAGCATTTTCTCTGTCCTACACCCTATAAAAATTTTCTTTCATTTTCTTTAAAGCATTCACCTCTTTAGGGGGTGAAAATTTAGATAGATAAATGATAGGTCTATAATATAATAAATCACGTGCCATTTATATTTTTAAAATAAAAATGCATGTGACAACAGCTATTAGAAAACTAAACTTGAAATATTATGACAGAAATTCTCCATTTATATTCTATGAGTAAAACAACATTTAAGGATACAAAGGAAGTATACAGAATGAGTGTTAATTTCTACCTGAACTAGACTCCAGGCCAGGATGTATATTGTGGCACAATCACTGGTATAGAGGGATTTCAAAACCTGAATTTGAATTCTGAGAAGTGAAGCAACAACCAGAATAACTTCCATACTTGTTTGTTACATTTAATTACTCTCAGGGTGGCATAGCCTGCTGCAGCCCATCTCAATCCATCTTAACCATTTCTCCTAATTCAGCTAATGACCGATGAACAACAGCTCACCATAATGGAGTCAGTCATCTTGGCACATAGAAGGCTAAAAAAGAGAAAGAAAGAGAAAGTGAGCAACACCAAAGAAAGGATGGAGGGAAAGGCATTTAGTAAATCTAGCTGATCTAGTTCAACCCTTGAAAACCCTGTATGCATATAGAGTTTTATTTATGGCATAATTTGAAGTTTTCCTCCATGAAACCTCACCTACCAGCTTCAGCTAGGATTGCCTCCTTTTCTAATCTCCTGAGAATTTAGGTCCCCAGCATTTTTTTGGAACCAACTGAGGCTACCTTGTAACATTGTTTTTCTTTATTAAGACAATTCCCTGGCTAACAAGCTAAAAAAGGGGTAGGATATATCTTATATTCTTCTTCTTTGACTAATGGCTGACTAATGTGCTACAGAGAGCTAATACTTAATATTAGTTCATGAAGGTGATACTTAATTTGTGTTTATATTTCAGTCACAGTAACATTCTACAATAACAAGTGTTGGAGCTACTGAGGCTAGGCTGAGGTATCCATGAATTTGACTTCAGGGACAAAGACAGTGTAGAAAGACCCATACATGGTGGAATGTCCCTCCAAGTGAGACCTGGAGAAATGGCATCCTATTGTGAAAATGCTCCATCTGCCAGATAGCTAGAGGCTAAAAACTGAAATAAAGTACAGTTGACCCTTGAACAAGGTGGGGATTAAGGATGCTGACTCCCATGCAGTGTAAAATCCTTATATAAGTTTTGACTCCCCCCAAATTAAATTGTGCCTCAGTATCTGTGCAGGATTAGTTCCAGGACTCCCCACAGAGACCAAAATTCAAAGATGCTCAAGCCTCCATATAAAGTGCTACAGATCAATACAGACAGTCAAGCCTCTACATCTGTAGACTCCCAACCACAGATCAAAAACAGTGCAGGCATGTATTGAAAAATATCCATGTGTAAGTGGACCCAAGCAGTCCAAACCTATGTTGTTCAAGGTTCAAAGGGATTGAATCTGATTTCCCCTTTCACAGGCAAGACATTAGAAGTTGTTAAACTATAAACTACTTTTTAAAAGATTGCATAGTTATTCTCCTTAAAACAATCAGCTCTGCTATCCCAGGTTTATATTTAAGACTTTTCCACAATGCTGTTCCAGACTACAAAATAGAATCAGCCATCAGAGGATCTTTCACTGGCCTGAAGGACTACTGTTCACCAAAAACCTTTAAATTATTTCCAGTCTGTGATTAACAAGTTGTGCCTAATTAAATTTTAATAGAGAAATATATAAAATAAAGAGTAAACATCTTTATTTTATCCTCACTCACCAGGATGTGTCACTGTTCACAGTTCAGTGGTTATGTTTCCAGGCATTTTTCATGTGCATATACTATCATAAAAATTAACATAGTTTGCCCTGGTCAGGTGACTCACTTGGTTGGACCATCATCCTGCACACTAAAAGGATGCAGGTTCAATTCCAGGTCAGGGGGCATACTTAGGTTGTGGGTTCAATATCAGGTCAGGGTGTGTATGGGAGGCAATCGATGGGTGTTTCTCTCTAACATGGATGTTTCTCTCTCCCCTTCTCTCCTTCCCTCTCTCTCTAAAATCAATAAATATCCTCAGGTAAGGGTAAAAATTTTTTAATAAAATAAACATAGTTTTACAAAGGTGAGGTTATAGACTGCATGCTAATTTGTAATCTGCTTTTGAACTTAAAACTTTACATACAGAATTGTTGCAACTAAACTTGCTATAGATAATATTATATGTCAAGAATGAATAAAGGGACCTCAAGGGCATTCTGTGTTCTGCCCAAGTGCACATCAGCAGTAAATAGAATCCATGCCCAAATCTACCGTTTCTTTAATGCAAGCTGCATGGAATAGAATTGGTATATATTTAGATATCTTAACATCCATTGTTTAGTTCAGGGATAGGCAATCTTTTTCTGTAAATGGGCAGATAGTAGATATTTTGGGCTTTGAGAACCACATATGGCCTCTCACATATTCATTATTGCTTATTTTTGTTTGTTTTATTTGCAATTCTTTAAAAATATAAAGACCACTCTTAATTTGGAGGCCATAAAAAAAGCCTACGATGATGATTTGGTGCAAGTTCCTATAGTTGGTTAATCCTTGATGTAATTCCAATGGCACAATCTAGCGACATGGACTTTTAAAGTGCCAAAATTTGCTTCCTCGCCACTGAATGTATTTTTCCTTTAGCCTGACAAATACATTCTTAAAATACAAATCAAGCATTGGAAAGTCTGGGGTCACTGACTCCAACCTTGTTCATGCCACTCACCATGACATCCTTTAGCAGGCAGTAAGTTATATGGCTTCACCCAACCCAGTCAGGTCAAATGGAAGTGGACATTTGGTTTTTCTGAAACTAACAACTTGGGGGGCGGGGATTACAAAAGAATAAATCTCTCATAAAGAAGTAAGAGTTGAAGCCCATTTCAAAGTGTTTGTGTGTTGTTAGTAGCCAAGAATTTGCCATCATCAGAACTGAAGTCTTTATTTGGAAACACTCATGAGCAGGTAACCAGAAGATTGGCTGCCATTTTTTATTTTAATGGAATTTATTGCTTCATGTTATCAAGAGAATTCCTCCTCCTCCTCTTAGTAGAAGAAAAATAATAATTTGGCATGACATTTATCTCTATAAAGAAGTAACAGGGTATGTTTTTTAAAACTAGGCTATTTGAAGACAGACAAATTTGAATATCAATGTCTTTGTTTATAGTTAGCTGATATTGTGCAAGTTACTTAAAAGCTCTAGGCCTCATTCACTTGATCTCTAAAAGCTTGTTAAAAGAAAGAATTGTAGATACATAGATACTTAATATAAATAAAACAAAATAATGTTATTTTTAATTCTAATAAGGCAATAATTAAAACTTTACATAATATGGCAGAATTATCCTAGAACAGTAATTCTCAGTTGGCCTATGAAACAGCATTTTGTTTTGTTTTCACATCACAAAAAAACACTAACATAACTACTTTTATAATTCTACTAAAACTCACCAGGGAGCAGGGGCCAGATTTTAGAAAACCCGAGATTATTCTTTACAATCTATTATTAAGATATACATTTTTTTCTCATCTAAGACAACTGGAAATAGAGGGTATCTTATCAATCTTGTTCTACTTATAAATATGCATGATTAGAAAAGTAATACAACTTCTTTTAACTATATCTAACAGGTATGTTTTTCTCCATCAACCTGAGCAAGAACAAACAATGCTGACACAATTTCTGTTCCCTGTTTAATAATGGATTCAGCAAAGGAAGAATACATCCTAAAAGATTAATAAGAAGCAAATATTCAGAGCAGTGAAAAGGTAAACAGCAGAGTGGCTACTCTGCTTAACAGCCTGCCAGTCGATATTCATGCCTGGCTTTGGTCTTTCTCTGTGTCCATGCTGCTGAGCTTGGCCTCTGTCTCAAATTTCTGTCAATAGCCTACAAGCTACTTTCAAACAAACATTCCAATACGCATTACTCTTGCTCCTTCAGACAAACTGACACAATGGGTTTCCATTTTAATTGAGGAGGCTTTTGCAATGATTTCCATTAGAACTTTCCTGGAAAGATACGGATTTCTTACAAATTTACATTACTATATCCTTAAATGTGGGGGCAGCATGGTTTAAGGGATTCAAAAACCAAAAACTCACCATATGTAATTGTTAAAGTAATAGGAAAATCACCTAAAGAATTCCAAATTATTAAAAACAGGTCAATTGTTCAAAAGATGTGGTGTTTTTAACCGGTATCTCTCAATCCTATCAGATTCATTAAAACTCCCCCACTGTTGAGCATTTTCCAAAAGCAAAACAATAAAAAGATGAGCTTTAATTAGACATGATATTTCGGAAACACTTGAGTCTCACACTCCAGAGCTCTCCTGTTTCTAATCCCCTTTCTCAGGTTTCTCAGAGCAGCCTTACCAAATAACAGTTATTTTCCCTGACACACATACCCCCATTTCAGTGTCTCCCTCAGTACCTACCAGTTCTTAGCAAGATGCCCCTGAAGTCATGATGTGAGCACAATCTATTTTTTAGACTCCATTATACCTCTGTCTGTACTCACACTATTGTGTGTGCCATTCCCCAGAAATACTGTACACATTCATGCTTCTGTTCCCTTGGCTAAGCAGCAAGAACAAAATTAGTGGTATTTCAAGTGACAATTGTGTTGGCAGGTATTCTCTTCTGAGATATTCAACTTCCAAATTTTTTGCATATAAAGTTTATGCACAAGTAAATGTGATCTGCCCTGAAAAATATTAGTGCTAATATTCCCTTCTTTCCAATTATTAGCACCAACTTGCATAAATGAACTCTTTATTTACTTAGTACTATATGACAAAGAACTTACCTTCTCTCTATCCCTTCACCATTCACCTATGCCACTAAATAGAGTGATACTTGAAGTAAAGGACATCCTATCCCCACAACATGTAGGCTTGTGGGATACCTCCTACACATTGGAATTTTATTAATGTAATGATCAAAAATTTTGTGTTTAGCAAACCCCATCCAATGTCTGATCCTCTCACATGCTCTCACAGGGGCTACACACTTACTTTGCAAAAATTTTCAGTCTATACTTTGTATTTGTTATTTTATTAATATCTCTTTCCCCGAGTAGAACTGTAGTCTCCATGGGGACAGCAATCATGTGTGCTTTGCTCAGCACTGTATTCCTAGCACCTAGCACATGCCTGGCACCGAGTTAGCATTCTTTCTATAAGTATTGGTTGAATAAGTGAACAGTATATATACATTGGGAATATGCTTAAATGATACGTTATCTAAGTGAATCCAGAGCAGTAGCTTAAAAAAATACAATAGAAGGAGATCTCAGGCTTAAAGGGGCAATATTCATAACATCAACTTTTAGTTTACAGGTCAATTTTTAAATAAAAAATGCATATGTTTAAAATTCTATCTGTATCTCCTTCAATTTTTAAAAGCTTGAAATGAAGTTTGGAGTTTTAACTATTCCCTAAGATCTTACATCATAGTGGAGTGCATGAAACATTACTCTTCAAATTGAGAACAAGATAAATACACAAATACACTTTAGGTTTAAAAATTTCTATTTTCCTCTGTCAAGCCACTTCAATTCCGCTTTGGAATTAGGCATCATTCATATTAAAACTGATACATAGATTTGTAGAAATTTGGTGGGGACAGGGAGAATATTTTCTAACAACCAAATTAGAAGTACTTTTAAAGCGGAAATTGCCTTCATTTTAAAAATTAAAGGCTTGGGGTGGAAAATGGGTCCTGCCAGTTAGGGTGACAACGAAGTTCAGGTCTTACATAAAAAGAGCAACAGTACTCTGCATAAGATAAGCAGACGCCTTGGTTACTGTCAAAGAGGAAGAAGAGAAAATGAGATAATAAGAAACAGAGCAGGGATAAGCAAAGAGGGGTCGAAGGTTGGAGAAAAGTTGGTACTAAATATCAAGAAGGATCAATGAAACGCTACCCATGTGGCATGGTTAAAGGATTATTTGAAGAATAACTATGAGTTTTTGCCCTGGAAAGTGTGACTTAGTTGGTTGTGCTTTGTTTGTGTCCTGTATACCAAAAATGTTGTTGGTTTGATTCCTGGTCAGGGTACATGCTCAGGTTGTGGGCTCATTCCCCAGTAGGAGGCATTTAGGAGGCAGCCTATTGATGTTTTTATCTCACATCAATGTTTCTTTCTCTTTCTTTCTACTTCTCTCTCAAAAATATTTAAATAAAAATTAAAAAGAATAACTATGACTTTTTTCCATCTCTGACATGATGGAGTGTCATGCATCAAATTAACCCCTCTCTGAGGTCAACAATAAACACTGATTTATTTTGAATAAATAAATAAGTTAATAAATAAATATTTGAAGGCATCATAAATCATCTAAAGATGACAGAGCTTGAAAGATCAATATCTCACAGAAAGTAAGCTCCCTGAGCTGAGACTCAAATTTGCCTCTGCTTTTTTTGGGGGGGATGGGGAGGTGGCATTTGTCTTTTGGGCACAGGGAAGAGAAGCAGAAAACAATTCTTAGAGCAGGAGGCAGTTCCATCAGGTTGAGGAGGCAGTCAACTTTGGAGACACAGAGATTTTCAGGGCCAAGATCACAGAGAGGAAAGAACTGCACAGAAGTGAGTTGGAAATTCTATGTACAATTTCCCCACCAGCATTGGCTGACACCTAAGCTCCATATGCAAGACAATAAGAAGAAAAGTGAAAAGTAAGGCTGGGGGGCTAAAACACTGAGCAAAGATATCTGAAGTTTTGTGCTGCTAGAGAAACAAGGCTGGGGTCATGGCCTCCCAAGGTGAAGGTTCTGCTAAACAACCCAGATTTTCAGATAAGCCCCCCCAAAGACTATCCCATCAAAAAAGGACAAACTACCCCAAGGAAGGCAGAAACCAATACTTGACTCTAGTAAGGTGATCAGTCCTTCCTTTATTTGCCTGTGAGAAAAAAAACTGAATCCTTTCTGGAGAAAGATAACGTCATCTAAATACTCATACACAATGTACAACACACAATCAGAAGATATGCCATGATTGAAGACCACATGATCAAAAAAACAAAAGAAAGTCATAAAATGGAAACAACACATCTGGTAAAACAAATATTAAATATTAGACAGGAATTTAAAACAACTATGATTGCCCGAGCCAGTTTGGCTTTCAGTGTATAGAGCCTCGGCCTGTGGATTGAAGGATCTCATGTTTGGTCCTACTCAAGGGCACAGGCTGGGATTTGGGGCTCAGATCTCCAGTAGAGGGCTTATAGGAGGCAGTAAATCAATGATTATTTCTCATCATTGATGTTTCTGTCTCTCCCTCTCCCTTCTTCTCTGAAATCAAGAAAAAAATATTTGTAAATAAAAATAAAAAATAAAATAAAACAACTATAATTATACCTGAAACATATATAATTTTATTAACCAATGTCACCCAAATAAATTTAATAAAAAAGAAAAGAAAATTCTTTGAGGCACTTAAATGTCAAGAAAATGGAAATAAAGATGTAAAATTTACCAGAGAATGAGAATCAATATTTTAAAAATCAAATAAAAGTTCTAAAACTGAGATTAAGAATTCAATAGGTAATGATTTGACTTTGGGTGGTGAGTATACAATGCAATATACAGATGATGTATCATAGAAATGTACACTTGAACCCCATATAATCTTATTAACCAATGTCAACCCAATAAATTTAATTTAAAAATTTAATAGATGGATTTAATTAGGAAATCTAAATAAAGTACGGACTTTAGTTAATACTGTGTTAATATTGGTTCGGGAGTCTTAACCAGCCTACCATACTAATTCAAGATGTTAATAAAAGACTGAACTGGGTGCAGGTAATATGAATATTATCTATATTAATTTTGCAATTTTTGTGTCAATCTACAAGTGTTCTAAAGTTTAAAAAATTTAAAAAGCAGCTATAGAGGGAAATAAAATAAACAAAACATAAAATTCTCCTCAAGGAAAAAATAAGATCCATAGCTAACTTTTTATCAGAAACAATGAGAGAAAAAACAAACAAAAAAAGTTTTGAAAACAACTTGAAACTAGTTTTTTAAAAAACTGGCAGTCTAGAATTCAGTACTTAGTAATCATATCCTTCATAAATGAAGGCAAAATAAAGACTTTTTTAGACAAATAAATCTGAGCTTATGTATTGCCAGGATACATACCCTGGAAACAAAAATACTAAAGAAAACGTTTTTAGGCAGAAGGAAAATAATCTTAGATGAATCCTGATAATGCACAAAAGTATAGTGATGTCAAAAAGATTAAGAGTGGTAAAGAAATGTTTAAGGAAAAGAATAATTTTGGAAGCAATGCACCCCTGGATATTAAGATAGCTTATGTACTGACAATAATTAAAACATTGTGAAATTAGCACAAGGTTAAAAGAAAATGATCCACTTTAACAAAAAAGAGGTTCCAGAATCACACTTAAAATGTCACTTGCTTTTCCACAAAGATGCCAGTGCAATGCTATGGGGGAAAGACTGTTATTTGCAATAACAGATGCTGGAACAACTGGAATAAGGAGAATAATAAAATAATAAATCATCTAAAAGAAAAGAAAAAGGAGTATATTCATAGCCTTGGGTAAACAAAGATTTGCCAAGGAGGAAAAAGTACTAATAATAAAGAAAAATATTAATAAATTGGATTTCATTAAAAGTAAAGCATTCGAATATTGACATCTGTAATATTTCAACACTGAAGATGATAGATAGATAAGATAGATAGATAGATAGATAGATAGATAGATAGATAGATAGATAGATGATAGATAGATAAAAGTAAAGCACTCTAGCTTTGGCCAGGTGGCTCAGTTGGTTGAGTGTTCTCCCATACACCAAGAGGATGCAGGTTTGATTCCCTGTCAGGACACATACCTAGGTTATAGGTTTGATCTCCAGTAGGGGCACAATGGAGGTAACCAACCAATATTTTTCTCTTACATTGATGTTGTTTTTTTTTCTCTCTCTCTCTCCTTCCCTCTCTCTAAAGTCAATAAATATATCCTTGGGTGAGGATTTAAAAAAATGGAAAGCATTCTATCATTTGAACACACCGTAGGATAAAAATATATGCAATACAAATACCAATAAAAGACTAGTGCTAAGGAAATATATATATATGGGGGGAGGGGGAGAATGCCTGCAAATCAATAAGAAAAAAAAACCTTGTAGAAATAAAGGAAAAATATGAACAGGTACTTCATCAACACAGATATAAACATGGCCAATAAGTATATAAAAAGGCACTCTGCATTATTATTCATCAGAAAAATCTAAATGAAAACCACTATGAAGTACCACTAAACTAAAAAAATAACTAATTTTTTTTTAAAAGAAGATAATGTCTCATCAAATGTTGACAATAATGTGGAGAATGGGTGTTATCATGCTACTGGAAGTGTGATTTGACACAAACCTTATGGAAAATTGTCAGCATCTATTAAAGTGAACATGCATGTTATGTTCAATTTTAACTAAGTAATTATAATCAAGTAATTACACCCACAGTATAGGAGCAGTAAGAATCAGTTCATATATGTGCACCAAGAATGCGCATAGTAGCTTTATTTGTAATAGAAACTAGAAAAACCCAATAGTACCTGGGCAAATGAGCCCCACCTAGAGTGCCTCAATGACCCCTATGCTTTGGAATACATTACTTAATATTTTATGTCTCTTTCCAATGGGTAGGACCAGCCAAAACTGGCATTGCTATCCATGTGAGGTGCCTGAGCACAAACACCTGTTTTGGTCACCACTCCCCACTTTATGGATGTTTCCTAATCCTCTACCCTACTCATGAGGTTGACCGTATTCATCAAGGAGGTCCAGGACTCCATGACTGGCATTTCTTTTCTTTGTTAATTTATAGTATCACATGATATTGAGTCACCAGAATGGTGCCAATACACTGATTTTGAGTGACACATGATAGACACCAATAGTCCACTGCCAAACAACCCTTGAACTTGAGCTACCTCTGCAGACCATGCATTAGCTCTTACCTTAGTGCACTTGACCTCTGTTGTACCGGGTAATGGTGTGGCTGGCAGCACCAGCTCACCATAGGAATCCAGTGCGATCTCCCAACCTCCCTACAGACTGCACATCACATATCAGCTAGTCCTCCAGGGTAGGCCATGCCTATGTCCTCCACAGACTATCCAGATTGATGCTCTGTAGAGCTAATGGGTCCTATCGATCTGTCTTTCTTGCTTCCAACAGATGGGTCCACACAATGCTTCCCTGAATTTGTCTTAAATTGTGCTGAAGAAAGCAAGAACATCCCTTGTGTGAGTAGGACCACACTCTTTGCCCTGCTGATGGGCCCCTAATCTATCATCCCCAATAGTGAGAGGATGTAGAAGGGGTTATAACCAACATTGAAAAATATCACATTCTAGGACTGTACTAACTATGGTCAAAAGATTTCAAGAGAAGACATAGTTATAAGATGTGTTGTTCTATGTTTATCTTATAAATTTTTGAGTGATAAAAACTTAACATGGCTAGAAAATGAAGTATTATTAACAATTCTCTATATACTATGGATACAACTGCAGTTGTCATCATAATCAATGAAGGAAATTAACAATTTTGAGAGAGTAATTGGACACCAATGTTCATAGGTGACAGAATGGCTGATGCGGTAATGATAGGTAATGTGAAGTTACCAGCATTTAATAAAAGATATTAGGGAAATGCAAAGGCAACAAGATTTATATTGCTTCAATACCAACAGGCTCTGAAAAGCCATGGCATTGTGGATAATAACAGTGTTACTATCTTTTCCTTGTAGTGAGAACAAAAAAAAAAAATAGCCAGAAATAGGACATTTGACAATAAAGAATGTGAAGATGGGGTTCCTGGACCTGAACAGAAAGGTACCTGCACATTATGAAGATCTTCATGTCTACTGATTGGATAATAAACAAACATGTAAGCATCTCTTCTCTATTTAGTCTAAATTTTTATTGGTAAAGCACCATATTCATATGGACCCATAAATTTTGTAATTCATTTTTAATCAAATGATTTATGCAGGCAGGGACCTTGCAAAACAAACAAACAAAAAAACACCTTTGTCTAGGACTCTTCATACCCAGGGGTGGCCCTGCAAATCAAAAATCCTTCAACAGCAAAATTAAAAAATAATGTAGAGTACATTTACACAATGAATACTAAACACTAGTGAGAATAAATGCACTAAAACTACATGCAATGACATGGATGAATCTCATAGATCTAAGAAGAAATACATAAAGGAATACAGACTGTATGAATTGTGGATGTTTGCAAAGTAGGCAAAGCTAATCTATGATGGTAGATGTGTTAGGATAGCAGTTATCCCAGGTAGGGATGTGTGTGTGGTAGAGTAGCTATAACCAGAGGAGGGTTTGAAACTGAACAAATTCTTGCAAGCAAACTCAAAGTTGACTGTACTTATATTCTTTGTTCCAATCCTTCTCTCCACCCTTAAGAATATATAAAGCCATGTCATTGTCATGTAAAAATATTATAGGCCATCCCCTTATTTTACTTTCGTCCTAGAGAATTCATGTAAAAGTAACTCGCAAAAATATTTTTCAATATTTTCAAGCAAAAATAGTTTTCAATGTGGGACAGACACCAGTCAGTCCTTTTAAAGATCGTTTGTTAAAAGACACATTGCAAAAAATGTAGAGGTCAACTTTCAGTAATCTCTCCTGCTACATTATGTTGAGATTACATATTTGAATCTTTAAATCAAGCATGTCAAACTCATGGCCCAGGGGCCGCATGCCTCATTTATTTGGCCCATGTTAGCCTTTGAGTGTGACATGCTTGCTCTAAATGAATTGATTCTCCAGTGATTTGATAGCTTCCTTTGTTAAAAAGTACTAAGCATTCTGCCTTTCTACACTGTCCTCCTCTATATTTCTCTCTTCATGACAAATATATTGCAAAGTAAAGAAATTGGGAGGGTGGAACAGAAAGTGGGAAAGGAAAGGAGGAATGGTCCAGTTACTTCCTGAGCTCATTTTTTACGTCAGACTTATTACAATGTATAAGCATGGCTACTGGTATAACATTATGGATAGTTTATGCATTTGTTTATTTTTACTTAATAATTTTAGAAACAAAAACACATGTCACAGTGTTCACAGCTGCTAAAGTTAAGCATGTAAGGCTTCTACAACAACAACCTAATTTTCTATTACTGACCCATCAGGACAAAGTTGCCTTCGGGGCTAAATTTGTTCCTTCTTGGTCTTAGACTCAGAGCAAATCTTTGCAAAATTAGAGCAAAACAAAGTCCTAGTATAAATATCTTGCTTGGAAAGCAATTGAAGACATTAGAAAGGCACAGAAACCTAAAAATCAATGGGACTTTAAGAGACAAAAACTTACCAGTTCAGTTTAGGCTAAGGAATAGACTTAGGAATTTACAAGGTAAAAATGTTTTAGAAAAGAGTACACTTAAAGCCCAACTTTTTAAAAACTGCAATTTGAAGTTCCCAGAGCCTATCTGTGGTTTGGCCCAAAGCTCCCAAACTTGTCTGCTTCTTTTATATTCAGAACATAAGACACAACAGAGTCACAAGATGCCCCAGACCAGCATTGCCTCAGCAGCACTGCAGAGGACTCGCAGCGGGCCCAGCTGACCACAGCGCGCTAGGCCAGGCTCAGCCACTTCGGTAGGAAAGTATCCTTCAGCCCAAATCAATCAGATTTGTTCTATTGTTTCTTAAAAGGATACATTCCTGCCTTAGCCATTTGATTTTTTGTCCCAGTTTACAACGAAAACAAGAAGTCAGAGGTGGGTTGTTACTGTGTTCAACATGAACAAAACCTATTGGGGCTGCAGGGACCTGTTGTCCAAAGGAAGCACAGGAAATGTTCATTTTGATGCTCTTACTCTAAAGTGGATCCAAATCTCAAGACTGTTGTTACCCGCAAGCTTGAGATCACAATCAAATTGCTTCTATGGAACTCAGTCTACCCATCTGTAAAACGAGAGAAATTATAATGAACTCAACAGAGATTGGAACTTGATTTGGATAATGCACATAAAAATTTTATCACATTATCAACCACACAGTAGGGACTGGATATTATCAAAATATGATTTGATGATAAGCCCATATATATTTGTATATACATTTAATTAAACCTCTTAATCAGATTTTTAATCAGTTTAAAGTTATAGTTTTGCATTTATCTCGATCAGTGGCAGTTCGATTAGCTTTTCCAATCTAGATCACTTCTTTCTACTTATTTTCCCTCCAATTAACTTCAATTTGAACACTGAACATCTCATTAATATCACCATCATTAGATAGATCTGTAATAATAAGGAAAAGAAACTCCATCTAGCTAAGCTTGCCACTAAAACTTAATTAGAGGGGATATTGAAGATGCTTCAAACTGGTGAATTATGCATGTTTTAAATTTTCTTTCAGAGCATGGTGGGAATGTACAGCAGGATTTCGCAAACTTATGTGAAAGCCTAATAGAAAATATTACTGCGTTGTGGGCCCTACTGTCCCTATCACAACCATTCATCTCTGCCATTGTAGCAAGAATATAGCCATGGGCAATATGTTACTAAAAGGTGTGTTTTACCACTGTAAAACTTGATCCACAAAAAATAAGCATTGGACTGGATTTGTCTCATAGACCATGGTTTACCGACCCCTGTCCAACCCTCCTACAGATGACAAAGAAAATAGCTAGGTTTTCTTCATTTCCTCATTTACCAGGCATTTTGGAGAGAATCATCAAAAGGGCATGGGTGATCACCAAGCAGAGCACAGAAAGCATTAGGGCCTACTTCTGAGCTGGAGCTTTGAAAGATGGACTGTAGGCAACGGAAAGGTGAAGCTTTGCTTTTTAGCAGGCTCACTGAGAAGAGGGTGGCCCACCAGGACAGGAGATGGGTGTGTCACCGCCCCACTGTGTTCCCGCCTGCAGGCTCTACAACCTGAAGTGACAGATGGGACTATACTCGAGTGGTTACTTAGGTGTCCCAGAAAAATGCAAGCCTTGGCCCTAGCAAGGAGCCTGAAAGAGCAAAAAAATACATCCATTATATTTGTCATTTCACATTTGCTCCCCAGAGCTCCTTTCTACCCTTCTCTTCCCTGCTCTTTGCTGCACTGTCACTGACCCCTAATCAACCGCGTCACTCAGGCTGCCTCGTCCTCTGGTTTCTGGTTGGTTGTGGACAGAGGGAAGCATGTGCAGGAAATGAGAGGGCAGGAGGACATAATTAGGGCATTGCTTTCCCACCCCCGTCCTGTTGGGTGCTGCAGTTCTGTCAGTGGCTGCATCCATCTACAAGTAAAACTTCCCAGGTGGCCCTCCACTCCTACCTCCCCTGTCCCTTCAAATGCCACTGCATGACTCCACAGCCCTGGTTGGTTTCCTATCCCACAGTACTCTGTAAATAGTCCCTTAAAATTTTCAAGTGAATTCTGTTGCTGCCATGGCCCTAACTATTCTATCCTGTCTGGAAAAGAAACAACATTCCAAGCCTCAAATTGTTCTAAAATTAATTTTTGAATACAGTGTTCAACAAAGAAAAATGATGAGACATATAAGACAAATGAGCAAAACCAGGAGGAAAAACAGAAAACAGAAACACACTGGGATTCCAGGTTTTAAAATTATCAAGTTCAGACACTGAAACAACCATTCTCACTATATTCATGGCGATTTAGTTTCAGAAATTCAGAAAGGCATGATGAGCAAAGAAATGGTACATATATGGTGGATTTAAATAAATATCAATTATAGAAACTAAAATTAACAGTCTTGTAGGATTTAATATATAGAAAGAGAATTAAAACAATATAACCTATATATATAAAAGCCTAAGCGACTGTCCGACCATTTCAACATCTGACCCCTATGACATGCACTGACCACCAGAGGGGCAGGCGCTCAATGCAGGAGCTGCCAAGCTGCAGTGACTTGGCAGGCAGCTGCAGTTCTTGGGTGATGCACCTGGAACTAGAGAAAAGGGAGCCTGATTCCAGGGTGCATCACCCAGGAATTGCCCTCTCGCAATCCAAGACCCCTTGGGGGTTGTTGGAGAGCAGTTTTCAGCCTGATCCCTGCAGACCAGGATAAGGGAATCCATGCATTTGGCCTCCAATAGCATATAAATTGGGAGGGGATAAATGAATAAAAAGTGTTCTAAAATCCTTGTATTTAAAAAAAAAAAACAACCAACAATTCAAGATAAAGATAGTTAAATTGTAGGTACATATTACTAGCATCTCTATGGTATACCTATGAATAGATATGTTAAAAATGTATAACTCCCAAACTCTTAAATATGTGTGTGTGCCTATATTTATTATAGATATATGCATTTATGCTTATACTAGAGGCTCGGTGCGTGGATTCATGCACAGGTGGGGTCCATTGGCCTGACCTGCAACCTCTTGCAATCTAGGACCCCTCTGGGGATGTTGGAGAGCTGGTTTTGGCCCGATCCCTGCAGGCCAGACCGAGGGACCCAACTGGTGCATGAATCCGTGCACCAGGCCTCTAGTATGCATATCAGATCTTTGGTTAATCTCTTCCCTCCCTCCTTCCTCCCCTCTTCCCTCTGAGATTCATCAGTCTGTTCTATATTTCCATGCCTGTGCATTGAGTGTCTGCCTCTTTATAGTCATCGTGTGTCATAGCTACCGGCAAGTCGGCCAGTTGACCAGTCGCCTAGGCTTTTATATATATAGAAGTGTGGGCACTCCCTGGACGGGGGGACTCCAGCATGCAGCCCACGCCATCTTGAAGGGGAGAACAGCCTTTTTTAGGAACTCATCAATACCAACAACCAGACAGGCCTTGGAACTGCCCTGCAACCCAGCAGCCACTCCAGCCAAAATCCTGCTACCCCAGCTGCAGACCCACGGACCCTGGGACCGCCTCCTCCTAAGGTACACCGCTCGGCAGCATTAAGTGCAACCTCCACCTCCCCAGTGGCAGAATTCTGGATTCGCACATTTCCAGCCAGATTCGTGCGTTTCCAGACAGATTCATGCATTTCCAGCCAGCAACCAGAGATCTCCACTCCTTAGGCAGCACTTGGGAGCCACTGAGAGCCCCCAAGAGTGTGACTCTGCACAGACAAGGGCACACAGCGCCACAGTAGAAATTCTTAATTCTCTCTTCCTAGATAACTGCCCACATTCACCCCAGTGGCTCAACCGCAGTGCCAGGACCCCTCAGAGTGTATCAGAACTCTGCACCTGGCAAGGGCACCTCCACAGAGGCGAAGTTCCAACAGGCAGGCACCCTGAGACCATCTATCCTTAGGGCGCTAGTGGGAGCCACTGTGAGCTCTCCCTGGGTGCGATCTTGAACAAGCAGGGGCACACTCCCGCCAGCAGTAGAAGTTTTGAATTCACTCATCCTGGATACTGGCCCACAGGTGCCTCAATAGCGCAGCTACACGGCCAGGGCCCTTCAGAGTTCTTCAGTGTGCCTCGCTGTTGGAACTTCGCCTCTGGCAAACGTACCGCGGGTGCTCCTGTGAGCCTCCTGTGAGCCGCCACTGGGAGTAAGCGCCTATCCACCACAGGTGCAACAGCAAAAGCTGGGTCTGCCCACCCCAATACTGCAGAACTCTGGGCACCACAGTCATGCCTTTCCAGAGAGCAGGCCCCCTGAGCCCCTTCACCCTAACAGATGGTTCCTGGGTGCCACTGTGAGTCCCTGTTGGGCACCTGTGATTTCAATTAAGGGTACAAAACAGCAAAAATTGGGACACTCCCCTCCATAGCAGCTGACTTCTAGACACCTCAGTTGTGCCTCTCAAGCTTGCAGGCCTACATCAAGAGAACCCAAATAGCTCAAGTAGGGAGCTACAACTAGATTAACAAGCCTAGGAGAATTGAGAGATTACGCCAGTAGCACCATCACCAAAAGGACCTGGATAGCAAAGCAATTGGATCTACAAATAAAAAATTACAGCAAAACATGGGAAGACAAAAAAGCAATCCCCAAAGAAAAGAAAAAGAGGAACCACCAGAAAGGGAGTTAAATGAATTTGAGGCTAGCAGCTTATCAGAGATAGAATTCAGAGTAATGGTTATAAGGCTGTTTAAACGGATGGATGACAAATACACACATCTCAATGACAAATAAACACAACTCAATGAGAACTATAAGGAGCTGAATGAGAATGTCACCAACATGAAAAGAAACCAAGAGGAGATGAAGAACGACATAGCTGCAATAAAGAACACAATGGAAGGCTTAAACAGTAGACTAGAAGAGAATGAGGACCGCATCAGCAAGTTAGAAGACAAGGTAGCAAAAAACACACAAACACAGCAGCAACTAGAAAGAAGACTTAAAAAGCAAGAGGAGAGCCTAAGGGAGCTTTGGGACAACACAAAACGAAACAACATTCACTTAATAGGGATACCAGAAGGAGAGGAAGAGAAGCAAGGAATAGAAAACCTGTTTGAAGAAATAATGACAGAAAACTTCCCTGATATTGGCAAGAAAAAAACTATGCAAGTCCAACAAGTACATAGAGTCCCAAACAAGATGAACTCCAAAAGACCAACATCAAGACACATCAAGGAAGGCCACTACATTGGTGAACATCAAAAACAAAGTAAGAATCTTAGAGGCTGCCAGAGAGAGACAGAAAGTTACTTACAAGGGATCTCCTATTAGAATATCAACTTATTTCTCAACAGAAACACACCAGGCCAGAAGGGAATGGAATGAAATATACAAAGTGATGCAAAGCAAGGGACTGAATCCAAGAAGACTATACCCAGAAAGGCTATCATTCAAAATGGAAGGTGGAATCAGGAGCTTCACAGACAAAAAAGGGCTAAGAGAGTTTATCACTACCAAGCCAGCAATGCAAAAATGCTAAAGGGACTGCAGTAAAAAGAAGAAAGAGAAAGGCAAGAAGAAGCACAGACACTAAGGAAAAATATGACAGCAAACATGTACATGTCAATAATAACATTAATCATAAATGGATTAAATGCACCAATCAAAAGACATAGGGTAGCTGAATGGATAAGAAAACATGACCCATATATTTGCTGTCTACAAGAGATCCACCTCAGAGCAAAGGATTCACACAGACTGAGAGCAAAGGGATGGAAAAACATTTTTCAGGCAAATGGAAATGATAAAAAGGCTGGGGTTGCGATACTTATACCTGATAAAATAGACCTCAAAATAAAGGCCATAATAAGACATAAGGAAGGCCACTACATGATACTAAAGGGAGCAATTCAACAAGAAGATATAACTCTGGTAAACATATATGAACCCAATGCAAGAGCACCCAAATATATAAAAAATCTCCTGAAAGATAACAAGGGAGAGATCGACAACAATACCATCATAGTAGGAGACTTTAATACACCACTGACATCACTGGATAAAAAATCAGCAAAGAAACAGCAAATTCTAAATGACACACTGGATCAGATGGACCTAATTGACCATCTTCAGAGCATTTCACCCCAAAGCCACGGAATATATGTTCTTCACAAGTGCACCTGGGACATTTTCAAAAATAGACCACATATTGGGACACAAGCAAAGTCTCCCCAAATTCAAAAAGATTGAAATCATATCAAGCATTTTCTCAGACCACAATGGCATAATATTAGAAATAAACTACAGTAAAAAACATTCCAAAAAATTCAAACACTTGCAAGCTGAATAGCATGCTACTAAACAATGATTGGATTATCAATGAGATCAAAGAAGAAATTAAAAACATCCTGGAGACTAATGACAATAAAAACACATTGCAAATCCTATGGGACACAATGAAAGCAGTCCTGAAAGGGAAGTTCATAGTTCTACAGGCCTACTTCAAAAAACAAGAAAAAAATGGTAATAAATCATCTAACTCAACAACTCAAAGAATTAGAAAGAGAGCAACAAGAAAAGCCCACAGTGACCAGAAGGAAGGAAATAATAAATATCAGAGCAGAAATGAATGACATAGAGACCAAAAAAAATAATAAAAAAGATCAACAAAACCAAGATCTGGTTCTTCAAAAGGATAAACAAGATTGATGAACCTCCAGCCAGTCTCACCAAGAAGCAAAGAGAGGCGACACAAATAAAATCAGAAAGGAAAGAGGTGAAATAACAACAGACCCCACCAAAATACAAAGGATTGGTAAAAAATACTATGAACAACTCTATTCTAACAAACTAGACAACCTGGAGGAAATGGACATATTCCTAGAAAAATATAACCTTCCAAAACTTACTCCAGAAGATTCTAAAAATCTCAGTAGGCCGATAACTATGGAAGAAATTGAAGCACTCATCAAAAAGCTTCCAGCAAAAAAAAGCCTGGGGCCAGATGGCTTCACAGGGGAGTTTTACTAAACATTCAAGGAAGAACTAAAACCTATCCTCCTCAGACTATTCCAGAAAATTCAAGAGGAAAGAACACTTCCAAGCTCCTTCTATGAAGCCAGTATCACCCTAATACCAAAACCAGATAAAGACAACACAATGAAAGAGAATTACAGGCCAGTATCCCTCATGAACATAGATGCCAAAATCCTCAACAAAATTCTAGCAAATCGAATCCAGCAGTACATCAGAAAGATCATACACCATGACCAAGTAGGATTTATCCCAGGGATGCAAGGATGGTACAATATCTGCAAATCAATAAATGTGATACATCACATAAACAAATTGAGAGACAAAAATCACATAATCATATCAATTGATGCAGAAAAAGCATTTGACAAAATCCAACACCCTTTCTTGATAAAAGCTCTCAGCAAGGTGGGAATAGAAGGATCATACCTCAACATAATAAAAGCCATATGTGACAAACCTACAGCCAACATCATATTCAATGGGCAAAAGCTAAAACCATTTCCCCTAAGAACAGGAACAAGACAGGGATGCCCGCTTTCACCACTCCCGTTCAACATAGTGCTGGAAGTACTAGCCATTGCAATCAGACAAGAAAAAGAAATAAAAGGCATCCAAATTGGAAAAGAAGAAGTAAAACTGTCCTTATTCACAAATGACATGATACTGTACATAGAAAACCCTAAAGACTCCATCAGAAAGTTATTAGACTTAATAAATGAAGTGGGCATTGTAGCAGGATACAAAATTAATGCCAAGAAATCTATGGCATTTCTCTACACCAATAATGAACTTACAGAAAGAGAGACTAAAAAAGCAATCCCATTTACCATCACACCAAAAAAAAAAGAACACAAGATACCTGGGAATAAACTTAACTAAAGAGGTAAAAGACCTATACTTGGAAAACTACATGACACTGAAAAAAGAGAAGAGGAAGACATAAACAGATGGAAGAACATACCATGTTCGTGGTTTGGTAGAATCAACATCATCAAAATGTCCATACTACCCAAAGCAACCTATAAATTCAATGCACTTCCTATTAAAATACCAATGGGATATTTCACAGACCTAGAAAGAACTCTCCAAACATTCATCTGGAAGAAAGAAAGACCCTGGATAGCTGCAGCAATCCTGAGAAAGAAGAACAAAGTAGGGGGGATCTCAATACCAGATATCAATCTGTATTACAAAGCCACTGTTCTCAAAACAGCCTGGTACTGGCACAAGAACAGACATATAGACCAATGGAATAGAATAGAGAATCCAGAAATCGACCCAAACCACTATGTCCAATTAATATTTGCAAAGGAGGCATGAACATACAATGGCGTCAAGACAGTCTCTTCAACAAATGGTGTTGGAAAAATTGGACAAATGCATGCAAAAAAATGAAACTAGATTACCAACTTTCACCATACACAAAAATAAACTCAAAATGGATAAAGGACTTAAACATAAGATGGGAAACCATAAAAATACCAGAGGAATCCACAGGCAGAAAAATCTCAGACATATACCGAAGGAACT
The DNA here is from genome assembly GCA_026230045.1 of Corynorhinus townsendii. Taxonomy (NCBI): domain Eukaryota; kingdom Metazoa; phylum Chordata; class Mammalia; order Chiroptera; family Vespertilionidae; genus Corynorhinus; species Corynorhinus townsendii. The sequence goes on from JAPDVU010000005.1 coordinate 111,963,952, forward strand.
TCTTCACTGATACTGCTCCTAGGGCAATGGAAGCTAAAGAGAAAATAAACAAATGGGACTACATCAAAATAAAAAGCTTTTGCACAGCAAAGGAAACCATCAATAAAACAACAAGAAAGCCCACTGCATGGGAGAACATATTTGCCAATGATATCAACTATAAGGGTTTAATCTCCAACATTTACAAAGAACTCATACAACTTAACATAAAGAAGATAAACAACCCATTCAAAAAATGGGCAACTTACCTAAATAGACACTTTTCGAAAGAAGACAGAAGGAAGGTCAAGAGACATATGAAAACCTGCTCAAAGTCACTAATCATCTGAGAGATGCAAATTAAAACAACAATGAGGTACCATCTCACACCTGTCAGAAGGGCTATCATCAACAAATCAACAAATGACAAGTGTTGCAAGTTTGCGGAGAAAACGGAACTCTTTTGCAATGCTGGTAGGAATGCAGACTGGTTCAGCTATTGTGAAGAACAGTATGGAGTTTCCTCAAAACATTAAAAATGGAACTCCCATTTGACCAGTGATCCCACTTCTAGAAATCTATCCCAAGAAACTAGAAACACAAATCAGAAAGTATATATGCACCCCTATGTTCATAGCAGCACAATTCACCATAGCTAAGATTTGGAAACCACATAAATGCCCATCAGGAGATGTGAATTAAAAAACTGTGGTACATCTACACAATGGAATACTACGCTGCGGTAAGAAAGAAGGAGTTCCTACCATTTGCAACAACATGGATGGAGATGGAGAGCATTATGCTAAGTGAAATAAGCCAGGCAGAGAAAGATAAATATCACATGATCTCACTCATTTCTGGAATATAATGAATGGCATAGACTGATGAGCAAGAACAGATCCAGAGACTGAAATACGTCGATCAGAACCTCAAACCTCAGGGAAGGAGGGTGTCAGTGGGAGTAAGGGGGAGAGATCAACCAAGGGACTTGTGTGCATACATATGAGTCTAATCAATAGACACAGACAACAGGGGTGTGGGGCATGAGTGGGGGTGGGTGGGTAATGGAGGAATAAGGAAACATATGTAAAAAAATAATAATAATAAAAATAATTTTAAAAAATAAAAATATATATATAGAAGTGTGTTTATATGTTTGCCATGTATATAACAACAAAGAAAAAAAGGGAATAAAGAATAGGTAAAACAGTTATTTTTTGTTTGTTTATTAATCCTCACCCAAGGATATTTCTCCATTGAATTTTTAGGGAGAGTGGGAAAGAGAGGGAAAGATGCAGAGAAACATTGATGTGAGAGAAATGCATCAATTGGTTACCTGCTGCACGAGCCCTGACCAGGGACCAGGCCAGGGAGGATCCTGCAACCAAGGCACATGCCCTTGATTAGAATCGAACTCAGGACTATGGTCTGCAGGCCGACACTCTATCCACTGAGCCAAACCAGCTAGGGTGGTAAAATAATTATTAATTATATAAAAATATAAACTTAAACCCAAATATTTCAGTAATTGCATTAAATTAACTACATGGTTAAGTTAAAAATCAATGATTAATTTAAAAAATAATAACTAGCTATAAGGCATTTGAAATTAAAGTTTACAGAAACCTGAAAAGTAAAATGATTTTTAAAAAAGATAAATCAAAGCCTCCCAAAGCTATTATAACTGCAGTAATATTAAAAAGAAAAAATTTTAAGGCAGAGGGGATTATTGGAGAACTGATCTGCATGAGGAAAAAATGTTAAATTTACCAGAAATATGTATTAAAAAACACTGATACCTAGCAATTCCACACATACGAAGGCATTCCAGACCAGTGGTTCCTCAATTGTATGTACCATAGAGCAACGGCACCAGCATCACCTGAGAACATGTTAGGATGCAATTCACCATCAAGACTTTCCTATACAGACACTCTAGTGTTGGGTCCCAGAATGTGTGTTTTAACAAGTCCACCCAGTGATTCTTAAGTATGATAAAGTTCACAAACCACGGTCCCACAGGAGAGGTTATGTGCATCTGGACACTGCATCATTATATTCATAACTGCATAGTAGTGTTCAATAGCAAAAAACCAAAATGGAAACAATCAAAACCTACAATATGTCCAACAGTCTACAATAATAGAAGATAAACATGCAAATTAACCATCACTCTCCTACACCCACAAGCCATGCCCACCAGCCAATCAGGAGCAAGTATGCACATTAACCCAACCAAGATGGCAGCCAGCCACAGAGCGAGCAGGCGGCTTGGGTTTCCCTGGCGATGGAGGAAGTCAAGCTTTCTGCCTGCTCTGGCCAGCCCTGGCCTCTGCTCAAGGCTACAAAGTGTCAATTATAGAAGATAAATAAATCCCAACAAAAATGGCTGTGGCCATTATAGAAGATAAATAAATCCCAACAAAAATGGGAGCAAGCAGTAGGCTTGGGTTTCCCCAGTGATGGAGGAAGCCAAACTTCCTGGCCTGTCTTGGCCTCCGCTCAAGGCTCCAAAGTTTCAATTATAGAAGATAAGTAAATCCCAGATACCAGAGCCACCACTTGGGTTGCCAGGGGTATGGCTGGCCTGCAAACCACCACAGGCCCCTCACCCAGGCTGCCCCATGCCCTGAGGGAACCCCCACCCTGATCCAGGACACCCTTCAGGGCAAACCAGCTGGCCCTCATCCATGCACCAGGCCTCTATCCTATCTAATAAAAGAGTAATATGCAAATTGACCACCACTCCAACACACAAGATGGCTGCCCCATGTGGTCAAAGATCCTGCCCCCATGTGGACACAAGATGGCCACCACAAGATGCCCAGCAGGGAAGGGCAGTTGGGAGGGACCAGGCCTGCAAGGGAAGGCAGTTGCAGGCGATCAAGCCTGCAGGGGAGGGCAGTTAGGGGTGACCAGGCCGGCAGAGAAGGGAAGTTGGGGGCGACCAGGCCTGCAGTGAAGGGCAGTTGTGGGGGACCCAGGCCTGCAGGGGAGGACAGTTAGGGGCAATCAGGCTGGCAGGAGAGCAGTTAGACATAAATCAGGCTGTCAGGGGAGTGGTTAGGGGTGATCAGGCTGGCAGGCAGAAGTGATTAGGGGCAATCAGGAAGGCAGGCAGGCGAGTAGTTGGGAGCCAGCAGTCCTGGATTGTGAGAGGGATGTCCAACTGCCTGTTTAGGCCCGATCCCAAGGGCAGTGGGACATTCCTCAATGGGTCCCAGATTGGAGAGGGTGCAGGCTGGACTGAGGGACACACACTTACCCGTGCCCAAATTTCGTGCACCAGGCCTCTAGTAGTAGAATAAAATATAACATACTGGTTTTCATCAAATAGAATACGACACAGAGAAAACGTGAGTAAATTACAACCACATACAGAATGAATCTTAAAAATAAGTTTTCAAAAAAATTCAGTATGTATATTGACTAACATTAGAGGAAAAAATAAAATCAACACAGCAAATACATGGTTTGTGACCTCAAGCACGTAAAATTCAAAAACATGTTAAACTAATCTTAATTGACTAGGAGTGTGTGGCAGGCAGACCCTATAATCCTCACCTCCTGATAGTCATGCTCCTATAAGAAACCCTCCTCTAACATGTGGGTAGGACTTGCGATTCTCTTTTAACCAATAAGATACAGCAAAAGTGATGGGATGTACATGATTGTGTTACATAAGACAGTGGCTTTCCCTTTCTTTCTGGATTTGATGAAGCAGATGACCATGATAGGGGACCCACAAGGCAAGGATTTCCAGTTTAGTTCCTACAAGTATCTTTAACAAGTATTTTAGCAAGAAAATGAAGCCCTCATTCCTATAGAAAGAAAATGAATTCTGCCCACAACCTGAGTGAGCTTGGAAGCTCAAATATTCATATTAGACCCCCACCCCAGCTGACATCTTGATTGTAGCCTTTCACAGGACCTAGCTGAGCCATGCCTGGACACTCATGACCCACAGAAATCTGTACTAATAATAGAGGAATATGCAAATTGTCTGGGACACCTTCACAGTAACAGTAACAACTGTTACTGTGTGGGGCACAGTAACAGTAACAACTGTTACTGTGCAGGCTGTGTGGGGCAACCAGGCCAGTAGGGGGCTTAGTGAGGGACGACCAAACGACTGAATGGCAGGCTGCATGGGGCAACCAGGCCAGCATGGGGGGCAGTTGGGTGCGACCAGGCTGGCTGGGGGGGGGGGGGGCATTTGGGGGTGACTGGGCCATGTGAGGGGGCAGTTAGCGGCAACCAGGCAGGCAGAGGGGGGCAGTTGGGGCAACTAGGCTGGTGGGGGGGTGGTGCATAAGGGGTGACCAGGCCACCAGCAGGGGGTGGCAGTTGGGGGCAACCAGGCTGGCAGGAGGGCAGTTGAGGGCAACCGGGCCAGCAGGGGGCAGTTAGGGGCAATCAGGCAGGCAGGCAGGCAGGCAGGTGAGCAGTTAGGATCCAGTGGTCCCAGGTTCCCGGATTGGAAAGGGTGCAGGCTGGTCTGAGGGGATGCCCTTCCCCCATGCAAGAATTTCATGCACCGGGCTTCTAGTGTGAAGTAATAAATGTGTGTTGTTTTAGACATGAAGTCTGTTGTAGTTTGTTATACAGCAATAGGAAGGTAATACAAGAAGTGTCTTAGCTCCCACTCCCTGGAATCAGGATATAGGGATTCCTGTTCAAATTATTTATTAGAGGAGTGCTGTTAAGAAAAGGGAGGTAAGGAAAGCGAGGTAAGAAGTCTCAGCTAGAAACTAGCTTGGGTCTGATCCCAAAGTGAAGCACTAGAGCATCACACAGAGCTCCACCTTGACCCAGGGCATTGGCCTTTCATGCCACCGTGCTAGGCACTCAGTTCTAAGGCTGCAGAGAGAGGAGGCTTGCCTCCAGGTAGCAATTCCATTTGGCCAAGGGCAAGTCTCAGATGAGTAGGCCACTGTTAGTTTTTGCCTTGGAAAACTCAAAGCATCTGTTAAAAGAGATGTGAGAGGCCTGGAAGAGGACTAACAGCATCCACTGATGTAAAATTTAGAGAAAAATCAGGAAGTAGATAACATAAAACTCCACAGAGTTTGGATGGCTAATGCAGAGGCTTTCTGGGATTCTGGCAATGTTCTATTTTTTAACCTGGGTGCCATTGACAGAGATGTACTCTTTGCACAAATATTATTTATTTTATGCACTTTCCCATATGTCCATTGAATTCACAAAATAGAATTTTTTAATATGCCTGAGCAGAAATGAAATATATAGGTTAGGAAAATTTGGAGAGTATCTTAGGGTTTTATTTATCTCTGATACTATGTTCGCTTACATTGCACTGTACTAGAGTACATGTAATAAATACATTTTTAAATTTTACAATCCCCATTCATATTTTCTGAATCTTGCCAAACCAAGAATTTAGAAAATTCTGTTACAATAACTATTAGGGAAACAAAGTAGGGGCCACAGGAATAGACAAAATAAAGTTCAAGTTTTCAGCAGGAAATTTGTTATCAAATCAAATTTAAATCACAAATCCCTGTCTTCATACTAAAAATGAAAAATATCAGGCTGAATCCAGAGTAAGCCACTTGGGTCATTTTAGGTTGAAATTCCCAGCAGTTTCCTATAATTTTTCACACTGTTTTCCAAGAGCATGATGGAACCTCAGGAGACAGATTCTAATGTGATGACCAGCCATAATCCACATACTCCCTAGAAAATTCCAGTTACCATCAATTGCCGGCAGATAATTATCTTCCAGTGATGTTCATAAACCACGATTTTTCTCTAAACAACAGGAAGGGAATGAAAAAGGTGAAAGATAATGAATATCTAAGGAAATTAATATCTAATTGAATATCTGAAAAAAAGTTTCAACATATGCAGCAAATAAGGAACTTTGAGTTCCTTATAAGTTTTTCAACTGTATCATCAACTTGGAATGGGAGGTAAGATACATATGGGCAGAAAAATATTTTAGAAAAAAAAAGAAATAATATCAGAGGCAGTGAGTTCTCAGAAAAAGATCCAAAACTTGGAGTCAGAGAGCACATCTTGGAATGTGAGCCAACGTAACTAAGTCCCTTATTGGGTCTCTTTCATGGCACCCTATCCAGCAAGGAAGATTGTGTACATGAAAGCATTTTGCAAACTATTCTATTCTACAAAAGTTAAGGGCATTTTGTAGACTTCCTGAATCCCCTTGTAGCTAATAATTTGGAAAAGAGTTGCAGATATTTTTCTACCCTTGTAAATCTTATTTTAGAACGTTTTAAATATGAGTACTAAACAACAACAAAAAATTAAGCTTTGAAAGCAAGCCAAAAAATTCGCAGTCTGTCTGTAGCACCAGCTTTTCGCCCAAAGGCATCAACTACAATACTGGAAGTATGGGGAAGAGGTTTCTACTTGGCAATGTTTTGTGAAATTATTCCAAGCCACCCCAGGACAAGATGTTAGAGGAAAAGATAACTCCCCCAAGTAAAACTTTTTCCTTCTGCACTAAGTAGATCATGAATCAGTTTTAGCCTATGGTGTTCTACTCCATTGAGTCCAGAACATCCAGCAGCTTCCAGAATCTGTCAAACCATCAAGCACAGCAGACAATTCCCTTTAAGCCAATTCAAGTGTTAGAAATCAGTGGGCTAGAACTTTCCCCCGAATTTGGAACTCAATGATGTGTAGGTTTCATTCTTCTTAAGAAAAATAACTCAAACTCTGTAGTGCTTTTGCAGGGTTCAGTGAAGATACATTTATAATCTGGGTACTTTTTATTCTTTGCTTTTGTTTTCTTTTATTTCTAGGTGAATGTAAAGCATACTGTTGGGTTTTTGATGGTGACAATGTTTCTTAGCTTTCTAACTATCTTTCAACTATATATCTGTAAATAATTTCTTTGTTTTATTTCAATAAGGTAGCAGTAACTAGGAGGTAATTCAAAAGGGGACAATGGAAAGTGGGCAGCTTAAGAAAATAGGTCAGATCAAAAAAATGGCGGCAGAATAGACAGACATGTCCTTGTCCTGGAGCAGAAAGAAAGAACAGCTGAGTGTCGCACAGGAGTGTTTGTTGGTGAGTTGAGGGACAGCTATACTCCAGGAGACAGTGGGGGACCGCTAGATGGGGCTCCTCTGACTGGGCAGCCCCCACTACTGCTGGGTTTTCTCCCGGAGCGACCAGCTTGGACGCGGAGGTTGCACCATCTTAAAGAGGAAAGTGGATGTTATCGGAAGCCTGAAAATCTACAACTACAGCACCCACCGAAAAGCTGCAAACCCAAGAACACCGGTCCCCAATTGGCGCAAACACGTGGATTCAGAGGAGCTCTACACTCCACCATGGAAAAGTCAGATTTCGCCTGGGATAAGGTTAGGTCTCTGGTCCCAGTAGGAGAGAGAAACAAAGGCACTGTGGGAGCTGGAGGACTGGGGGAAGTCTGTGCTTAGAAAAATCCATAACTGTTGGGGCTGGTGTGGTCTGTGAATGTGGAAGGGGGTGCTCAGAGCTCCTAACAGAAAGGAACTCTAAAAAGCAACCCATTTTGAACTGATGCAAAAGGACATCCTAAAAATTTTTAAAGTGTGCCAGCTGCTTAGACCCAAGCGGTAGAAAAGACTGCACAGACTTGCACGCAGCCCCGGAGTTCGCACACTTACACTGGCTCTTTTTTTCTTTTCTTTTCTTTTCTTTTTCCTCTTTAAATCCTTGCTTCTGCTTACTAAGCCCAATACATAGGATCACCCAATTGGGGACACCCTAAGAGACTGCAGTGGAAAGTTGTTTTTCTGGAACCTGGGGATCAGAGCAGGGAGTGACTGTTGGAGAACCAGCTCTGGGGCAACCCACTCCCACAAACCGGTATTGAGTGCCACAGGGAAAGCAGGATCTAAACACTGGTTAGGGAGGAGCTATAGATCTGGAGGTCAATCCAGAAACACTGCCACCCAGGGGTTGAATCACAAATTGACTCTTGTGTAAACACAAATAAAGGGATACAAGAAATTAAGACCCACTGCCTGCTTAAAAATCAGGACTGGCTTACAACACTGAGGAGCAGTGGAACACAGGGAACTGCAATATTGTCCTGACTGGGAAACAGGCATGCCAAAGAGAACAGTAGAAGTGAATGACCTTCACTACTGCACATTTTATTTTATTTTTATTTTTTTATCTTTTACTTAAGAAACTAATTTTTTTCTTTTTTCCTCACTTGATTTTACCTTTTTAATTATTACATTTTTATTTTCAAACAGTATTATTTCTACTACTATTTTACCTTTTTTTTTAAGTGTCATTTTATTTTCTCTTTATTTTACTTTGGGATTAGTGTTCTACATTCTATTTTCATCTTTCCTTTAGCATCATTTTACTCTATCTCAACTTTACCTTTATGCCATCACTCTCTTCCTAACTTTTCCCCTTTTGTTGTCCCATTTCTCTTACCCTTTTCTGCTTTAGATTTTCCCTATTTTTTCTTTTTACCCCATTAAAATTTCACCCTACTTATATATCTAATTTCCAAACCCCTACTCCAAGTCCATACACCTCTCTCTTCTCATTCTTCACTATCCAAAAAGCTGTTTTTCTCTCTGTCCTTTTCTTGTTGTTTGCTTGATTGTGGATTATATCTATTTTTTATGCTTGTTTGTGAGATTGTTTTGCTTATTCTTTTTGTTTGTTTGTTTTGTTTTTGTTTGTGTTTTGCTTCTGTTTTCCCTTGCATCACTTGATATTAGTTGTTGTTTGTAGTTTGTATTCATTTCCAGGTACTTGTTGCTGGCATTTGTTGGGATTAGTGGCTGTTCTATTGGAGTTTTCTCCCCATATATATAGTTTGTTCCCCTCTTCTTTCTTATTCTCTTTCTTTTCTCTCTCACTCTTTTTTTTCCTTTTCCCAATTTCATTTTTGCACTCCTTTCTTTTTTCTCTCTTCTTCTTTCTCTCCAATCCTCTAATTTGCCTTTCTCTGGTGGTCACCTTTATTTGGAGTTATTAATATTGTGAATACATTTATGTTCAGTGCCTTGTGTGTTGTACCTGGTTGTGTTGTATTTTGTGCCTTTAAATCAACACAGGAGAGAGAGAACCACATAACCAGACACCCGGAGAAGAGAGACCATGAGGAGACAAAGAAACAGCCCACATATGAAAGAAAAGCAGGCATCATCAGAAAAGGAAGTAAACAAAATGGAGGCAAGCAACCTGTCAGAGAAAGAATTCAGAGAAATGGTCATAAGGTGGCTGAAAAGAATGGAAGACAAATTCGACAATATGTATAAGAACCAAGAGGAAATGAAGAACCAAGAAGAAATGAAAAATAACATTGCTGCTATAAAGAACTCAATAGGAAGCATCAAGAGTAGACTTGAAGAAGCAGAGGACCGCATCAGTGAGCTAGAAGACAAGGTAGGAAAAAAATACACAAGTAGAACAGCTACTAGAAAAAAAAATTAAAAAGCAGGAGGAGAGCCTAAGGGAACTTTGGGAACAACATGAAACAAAACAACATCCACATAATAGGGGTTCCAGAAGGAGAGGAAACAGAGCAAGGAATAGAAATCTTGTTTGAAGAAATAATGACAGAAAACTTCCCTGATATAGGGAAGAAAAAACCCACACAAATCCAAGAAGCTCACAGAGTCCTGAGCAAAATGAACCCCAAAAGACCAATGCCAAGGCACATTATAATTAAATTGGCAAACACCAATGACAAAGTAAGAATCTTAAAAGCAGACAGAGAGAGACAGAAAGTTACCTACAAAGGAAACCCCATCACACTAGCAACTTATTTCTCAACAGAAACTCATCAGGCCAGAAGGGAATGGAATGAAATATACAAAGTCATGCAAAGGAAGGGTCTGAATCCAAGAATACTGTACCCAGCAAGGCTATCAATCAAAATTGAAGGTGAAATCAGGAGCTTCACAAACAAAAAAGGACTAAGAGAATTTATTACCACCAAACCAGTGATGTAAGAAATGCTAAAGGGTCTGCTGTAAAAAAAAAAAAAAGAAAAGAAAAGAAAAAGAAAGAAATAGGAAGCAAAGAAGGAACACAGGGGTAAAGAATAAAAATGGTGACAAATAAGCACCTATCAATAATAACTTTAAATGTAAATGGATTAAATGCCCCAATCAAAAGACATAGGGTAATAGATTAGATAAGAAAACACGACCCATATATCTGCTGTCTCCAAGAAACCCACCTAAGAAAAAAAGACGCTCATAGACTGAGGGTGAAGGGATGGAAAAAGGTTTTTCAGGCGAATAGAAATGAAAAAAAAAAAAAAAAAGCTAGGTAGCAATACTTAAATCTGACAAATTAGATCTCAAAGTGAAGGAGATAACAAGATATAAGGAAGGCCACTTCATAATACTAAAGGGAGCAATCCAACAAGAAGAAATAACTCTGGTAAACATATATGCACCCAATACAGGACCACCCAAATACATAAAAAAACTCCTGGAGGATATCAAGGAAGAGATTGACAGCAATACAATCATAGTAGGAGACTTTAATACCCCACTATCACCATTGGACAAATCGTCTAAACAAAAAATCAGCAAAAAAAAAAACATCAGTCCTAAATGACTCACTAGACCAAATGGAATTAATTGATATCTTCCGAACATTTCACCCCCAAACCACAGAATATACATTCTTCTCAAGTGCACATGGGTAATTAACACAGATAGACAATATTTTGGGTCATAGGCAAAGTCTCTTCAAATTCAAGAAGATAGAAATCATATCAAGCATCTTCTCAGATCGCAGTGGCATAAAATTGGAAATCAACTACAATAAAAACAATGCAAAAGAAATCAAACACCTGGAGACTAAACAGCATGCTATTAAACAATGACTGGGTTACCAGAGATCAAAGAAGAAATAAAAAACATCATGACAACAAATGACAATGAAAACACAACAATCCAAAATCTATGGGACACAGCAAAAGCAGTCTTGAGAGGGAAGTTCATAGCTCTACAAGTCTACTGCAAAAAAACAAGAAACAATGGTAATAAATTACCTAACCCTAAAACTCAAAGAGTAGAAAGAGAGCAATAAGAAAAGCCCAATGTAAGCAGAAGGAAGGAAATAGTAAAGATCAGAGCAGAGATAAATGACATTGAGACCAAAAAAAAATACAAAAGATCAACAAAATCAAGAGCTGGTTCTTTGAAAGGATAAACAAGATTGATGAACCTCTAGCCAGGCTCACCAAGAAGCAAACAGAGAGGACTCAAATAAACAAAATCAGAAATGAAAGAGGTGAAATAACAACAGACCCCACCAAAATACAAAGGATTGGTAAAAAATACTATGAACAACTCTATTCTAACAAACTAGACAACCTGGAGGAAATGGACATATTCCTAGAAAAATATAACCTTCCAAAACTCATTCAGGAAAAATCTAAACATCTCAATAGGCCAATAACTATGGAAGAAATTGAAGCACTCATCAAAAAGCTTCCAGCAAACAAAAGCCCAGGGCCAGATGGCTTCACAGAGGAGTTTTACCAAACATTCAAGGAAAAAATAAAACCTATCATCCTCAGACTATTCCAAAAAATTCAAGAGGAAGGAACATTTCCAAGCTCCTTCTATGAAGCCAGCATCACCGTAATACCAAAACCAAATAAAGACAACACAATGAAAGAGAATTACAGGCCAGTATCCCTCATAAACATAGATGCCAAAATCCTCAACAAAATTCTAGCAAATCGAATCCAACAGTACATCAGAAAGATCATACACCATGACCAAGTAGGATTTGTCCCAGGGATGCAAGGATGGTACAATATCTGCAAATCAATAAATGTGATACATCACATAAACAAATTGAGAGACAAAAATCACATAATCATATCAATTGATGCAGAAAAAGCATTTGACAAAATCCAACACCCTTTCTTGATAAAAAATCTCAGGAGGTGGGAATAGAAGGATCATACCTCAACATAATAAAAGCCATATATGACAAAATCACATCCAGCATCACACTCAATGGACAAAACCTAAAACCATTTCCCCTAAGAACAGGAACAAGACAGGGATGCCCACTTTCACCACTCCTGTTCAACATAGTATTGGAAGTGCTACCACAGCAATAAGACAAGAAGAAGAAATAAAAGACATCCAAATTGGGAAAGAAGAAGTAAAATTGTCATTATTCCCAGATGACATGATACTGTACATAGAAAACCCTAAAGACTCCATCAAAAAATTATTAGACTTAATAAATGAATTTGGCATTGTAGCAGGATACAAAATTAATGCCAAGAAATCTGTGGCATTTCTCTACACCAATAGTGAACTTACAGAGAGACTAAGAAAACAATCCCATTTACCATCACACCAAAAAAATTAAGATACCTAGGAATACACTTAACTAAGGAGGTAAAAGACCTATACATGGAAAACTACAGGACACTGAAAAAAAGAGAAGAGGAAGACATAAACAGATGGAAGAACATACCATGTTCATGGATTGGTAGAATCAACATCATTAAAATGTCCATACTACCCAAAGCAATCTATAGATTCAATGCACTCCCCATTAAAATACCAATGGCATATACCCTAACCGGTTTGGCTCAATGGATAGAGCGTCGGCCTGTGGAATGAAAGGTCCCAGGTTAAATTCCAGTCAAGGTTATGTACCTTGGTTGCAGGCACATCCCCAGTGGGAGGTGTGTGGGAGGCAGCTGATCAATGTTTCTCTCTCATCAATGTTTCTAACTCTCTATCCTTCTTCCTTCCTCTCTGTAAAAAATCAATAAAATATATTTTTTAAAAAATACCAATGGCATATTTCACAGACCTAGAAAGAACTTTTCAAAAATTCATCTGGCAGAAAAAAAGTCTCCAAATAGCTACAGCAATCCTGAGAAAGAAGAACAAAGTAGGTGGGAATCTCAATACCAGATTTCAAGCTATATTACAAAGCCACTGTTCTCAAAACAGCCTGGTACTGGCACAAGAACAGACATATAGGCCAATGGAATAGAATAGAGAATCCAGATATCAATCCAAACCACTATGCTCATTTAATATTTGCAAAAGAGGCATGAAGATACAATGACATCAAGATAGTCTCTTCAACAAATGGTGCTGGAAAAATTGGACAGATACATGCAAAAAAATGAAACTAGATTACCAACTTTCATCATACACAAAAATAAACTCAAAATGGATAAAGGACTTAAACATAAGACAGGAAACCATAAAAATACTAGAGGACTCCACAGGCAGAACAATCTCAGATATATGCCTAAGCAATTTCTTAACCGATACCGCTCCTAGGGTAATGGAAGCTAAAGAGAAAATAAACAAATGGGACTACATCAAAATAAAAAGCTTTTGCACAGCAAAAGAAACCATCAACAAAACAACAAAAAAGCCCACTGTATGGAAGAACATATTTTCAAATGTTATCACTGATAAAGGTTTAATCTCCAACATCTACAGGGAACTTATACAACTTAATAAAAGGAAGATAAACAACCCAATCAAAAAATGGGCAACAGACCTAAATAGAATCTTTTTGAAAGAAGACAGAAGGAAGGCCAAGAGACATATGAAAACATGCTCAATGTCACTAATTATCCAAGAGATTCAAAATGACAATGTGGTACCATCTCACACCTGTCAGAATGGCAACCATCAACAAATCAACAAATGACAAGTGCTGGCGGGGATGCGGGGAAAAGGAACTCTCATATAAGCACTGCTGGTGGGAATGCAGACTGGTGCAACCACTGTGGAGAACAGCATGGAGTTTCCTCAAGAAATTAAAAATGTATCTCCTGTTTGACCCAGTAATCCCACTTCTAGGAATATATCCCAAGAAACTAGAAACACAAATTAGAAAGGATATATGCACCCCTATGTTCATAGCAGAACAATTCACCATAGCTAAGATTTGGAAACAGCCTAAATGCCCATCAGCAGATGAGTGGATTAGAAAACTATGGTACATCTACACAATGGAATACTACGCTGCTATAAAAAAGAAAGAATTCTTACCATTTGAAGCAGCATGGATGGACCTAGAGAGCATTTTGTTAAGTGAAATAAGCCAGGCAATGAAAGAAAAATACCACATGATCTCACTCATTTATGGAAAATAAAGAACATTATAACCTGATGAATAAAATGATAGATACGGAGGCAGTAAAGCACTGAACAGACTGTCATATTACAGCAGGGACACTGGGGAGTGTTGAGGAGGGAGGGAAACAGATCAACCAAAGGACTTGTATGCATGCATATAAGCACACCAGTGGACACAAGACATTGGGGGGGTGGGATGAGGGCATGCGACAGGGGAAAGGGGATGCTGGGGGTAGGTCAATGGGGAAAAAAAAAGGAGATATATGTACTAATATATGTAATATTTTAAACAATAAAAAAATATTTAAAAAAAAAGAAAATAGGTCAAATTAGATGTAGTGCTGGGCAGTATAATCAAATACCCAGTCATTACATATTGCAGTAGTGATACGATATTTATACGTATGCATAGTGTGTGTGTGTTTAGTGACAGAGAGAAAGAAAGAGAAAAAGAGAGATTCATTGAAGGGGTGGACTTAATTGAATTCAAATAATAAGGAATATAAATGTACCATGTTTCTAATAGAATATCATACCATAGATTGCTGAATGGAAAACATAATGCTAAAAAAAATTAGGACTTACTCTAACCAGCTAAGAAAAAAATGCTAGGGGACACACATGGATTAATCAACTTTTGGGGGACTGATAAACAATGATTACTGTTATCATCACTATTTCCATTTATAATAAATATTCAAACATTAAAAACTGAGATAAAACATCTCAATTTTTAAATAAAATTTGATGAAATTTAACTTTACTGGAGAATATTCCACATGGTTATTTTTCTAATCTCTTGCCAACCAGAGAAGTTTGTCAGACTCTCATATTTGGGTTATCATTTTGGTTTTGGTACCACTAACACAGACTATATGACATATATGATCTTGAAAGATAAGAGATAATCAAATCATACAAGCTGAGATTCTGTAGCTGTCCCATGATATAGACCTGTCCATATGCCATTTTTAATTATTAATAAATTTATAATCAATTAGTTATCTGGCTTAATATGCTCAAATTTTATTTTATATACTAGAGGCCCAGTGCACGAAATTTGTGTACAAAGGGTGGGGGGTGTGCCTCAGCAAAGCCTGCACCCTCTCCAATCTGGGACCCCTCGAGGGATGTATGACTGCCCGTTTAGGCCCAATCCTACCTGGATAGGGCATAAATGGGCAGTCGGACATCCCTCTCATAATCCAGGACTGCTGGCTCCCAACTGCTCGCCTGCCTGCCTTCCTGATTGCCCCTAATCACTTCTGCCTGCCAGCCTGATCACCCCCTAACCACTCCCCTGACAGCCTGATTGATGCCTAACTGCTCCCCTGACAGCCTGTTTGCCCCTAAGTGCCCTCCCATGCAGGCCTGGTCACCCCTAACTGCCCTCCCTTGCAGGCCTGGTCCCTCCCAACTTCTCTCCCCTGCTGACCATCATGTGGTGGCCATCTTGTGTCCACATGGGGGCAGGATCTTTGATCACATGGGTGAAGTCATCTTGTGTGTTGGAGTGATGGTCAATGTGCATATTACTCTTTTATTAGATAGGATAGAGGCCTGGTACACGGGTGGGGTCCGGCTGGTTTGCCCTGAAGGGTGTCCCGTATCAGGGTGGGGGTTCCCTTGGGGCATGGGGCAGCCTGGGTGAGGAGCCAGGGTTGGTTTGCAGGTCAGCCATGCCCCCCAGCAACCCAAGTGGAGGCCCTGGTATCTGAGATTTATTTATCTTCTATAATTGAAACTTTGTAGCCTTGAGTTGAGGCCTGGGCCTGTTAGGGTGTGCAGAAAGCTTGGCTTCCTCCATTTCCAGGTAAACCCAAGCCTCCTGCTCTCTCCATGGCTGCAGCCATCTTGGTTGGGTTAATTTGCATACTTGCTCCTGATTGGCTGGTGGGCATGGCTTGTGGATGTGGTGAAGTGATGGTTAATTTGCATATTATTCTTTTATTAGATAGGATAATAAAGAGCTAATGCACTAATTAGACTGGACAGCGGAACGGCCTTCCAGAATGACCTCCCAGATGACCTTCTGGAACAACCAGTGGGCAGAGCCATGGGGCCTCTAGGCAATGAGGGCCACGAGGCAGCCAGGACTGTGAGGGCCAAGGCAGCTGCGGTTGTGAGGGCCGAGCCCCTTGCACAAATTTCGTGCATTGGGTCTCTAGTGTGCGCGCGCGTGTGTGTGTGTTTGTATGTGTGTATGTGTATGTGTGTGTGTGTGTGTATACACATATATGTTTCAAGTCAATTTTGGGTGAAATCCATCCAGTAATATAGCTTCTTCAGACACTAATGATATGGGTCTAGATAAAGTGGTAGCTACTAGCTAAATGATTTTATATTCAAGGTGCTGGTTTGGCAACCAGTATTAAGTAAGACACTAAAAATGTCTGGCAAAGCAAATGAAAATTTTCTGGTTCTCTTTGAAGAAAATCTTTGCTCCAAAGCCCTGATTATTTAATAAAATGTTATTTCCCTTTTACACTATGAGTGAAAGATAATAAAATTCTTTACTATAAAGAAAATGATCATTGTTACAGTTAATATTTAAATTGAGTTTTCACTATGTGTTTGGCAAGGTACAACACATTTTGCCTGCATTATATAATGTAATGCCCACAGCAATTCTTTGACGGTAAATATTATTATTACTTTCATTTTGTACAGAAGAAAACTGAAGACCAGAGCAGTGAAGTAGCTTAGCTAAATCACTCTATATTCATGCTCCCACCTACCCTACCCTTGTATTTAGTTCTTTCATTTATTCAGCAAATATTTATTGACTATCCAGTACATACAGGATGTGGCAAAAGTAGGGTTTCAGTTGTGAGTACATCAAACACAGACTTACTAAAGCTATTGTAATAATCAGAACCTGAGAACCTGCATTTCTTTCTCCATAGGAACAACTGTAAACCTACCTTTGCCCTACCTTGTTGAAGGCCTTGCAGTGCTGTGGGTGTCCCTCACAGTTTTGTTTGTTTGTGTGTTTGTTTTTAAATATATTTTATTGATTTCAAAGAGGAAGAGAGAGGGAGAGATAAATAGAAACATCAATGATGAGAGAGAATCACTGATGGGTTGCCTCCTGCACATCCACCAGCAGGGATCGAGCCCACAACCAGAAAATGTGCCCTGGCCGGGAATTGACCCATGACCTCCTGATTCATAGGCTCATGCTCAGCCACTGAGCCACACCAGCCGGGCTCTAACAGGTTTTTTTTTAAGGAAGATTCTTTGTGAGCTAGAGAATTAGTTCTTCTGCAGACCACCTGCCTCTACTCCCATTTATAGTGATGGAAGGATAGGAATTTTTAAATTTTCAAAGAAATGGCATTCTCCCTCGCTGGAATTTTGTTCCCAAGCCAAACTGCTCACCAGTAAAACCATACCGCAGGAATAAATCTTTGAGAGATTCTGGGAATCTCTGACTCATGAAACAAATCCTCCTGACCTTGACATTGAGAAGACTTGAATGCCACCAAGCAATGAAGCATTCATTCTGAGTGTAGTTTATTAAATCTGGCCCCTAATTTCTTTCATATGAACTTCAATCTTTAAAAAACGTTCAAAATAGTTTTAGATACACATTTGTCATCTAACTCTATCAGATATTTGTTTAAACCAACATGAATTTCAACTTATATTTATTACTATTGATACAAAAGTGTATCTTGCATTTCTTCAAAATTTATCTTGTGTATGAAATAAGACATCTTAAAATGTTTTAGTGAAATAAGAATAATTTGGCAATTGCAAATATGCCCAGCAAATAATAGGAGGAAAAACGTGTATAAATTTATTTCTTTGTTGCTACTAACAACTGTTGCAATGACCTTTTTATAACTGCAAGTAATCAGCCTTCATTTTAAGTGAGCAATTTTGACACATAAAATATGTTGCCATTTATTTGAAATAGTTCTTAAAGTTGCTTTACTGTAAAATAGTTATAAAAACAAAGTATTAGCTTAATCTGACAATTAGTATAAAATCAGGTTTAAAATTTTATTCTTGATGAGGTTGTAGAAAAAGAGGCAGTGTAATAACTATTGGTGGAATTGTGAATTGGTGCAATATCAAGGGAGAATAAGTTGGCAGTATCTACCAATAATTTTTTTAAGTTGAGTCTTAGAGAGAGAAGAAGTTAGAGGGAGAGTGAGCAAGAGAGAAATATAGATGCGCTCCTGCACACACCCCACCAGGGACTGATCCTGCAACCAGGGCATGTGCCCTGACCAAGAATTAAAGGGACAACCTTTCAGTGTATAGAATGACACCCAACAAACTGAGCCACACCAGCCACGGCTCTATCAACAATATTTAAATACCCATATGCTCTCGGAGATAGCAAATACATTTCTAGGAGCTTATTATATGCCTATGCTCACAAATTTGTGCAATTATAAACAATCACAGATCATATTGTTAATAATGACTACCTTAAGAAAGAAAACTGAATAGTGGGAGGGCTGGGTGAATATTACTGAAGTAACTTTCATGGTATATTTTGGTACTTACTGAATTTATTTCATGTACGTATATTTTCTATTTAAAAATATATTAGTATAAATAGAAATATTCATAAATACAGAGAAGAGACTGATGGTTGACAGAAGAGAGACAAGTTGGGGGACTGGGTGACAAAGGCAAAGAATTAAGAAATACAAATTGGTAGTTACAGAATAGTCACAGAGATGTAAGTAATATCATAGAGAATATAGTCAATAGTATCATGATAGCTATGTACAGGGTTAGGCAGGTTCTCGAAGTGTCTAGGAACTCCTTTGTAAAGAACTTGATTGTTTAATCCCTATGCTGTATATCTGAGACTGATACAGAATAATATTAAATGTAAACTATCCTATCTAATAAAAGAGTAATATGCAAATTAACCATCACTCCACTACACCCTCAAGCCATGCCCACTAGCCAATCAGGAGCGAATATGCAAATTAACCCCAATCAAGATGGCTACAGCCACAGAGAGAGCAGGAGGGAGGCTTGGGTTTCCACGGTGATGGAGGAAGCCAAGCTTTCTGCACACCCTAACAGGCCCAGGCCTCCACTAAAGGCTACAAAGTTTCAATTGTAGAAGATAAGTAAATCTCAACAGAAATGGCTACCATCACAGAGGGAGCAGAAGACTTGGCTCCACTCCAGGCTACAAAGTTTCAATTATAGAAGATAAATAAATACCAGATACCAGAGCCTCTGCTTGGGTCACCGGGGGGCATGGCCGGCCTGCAAACCACCACAGGCCCCTCACCCAGGCCGCCCCATGCCCCAAGGGACCCCCCACCCTGATACGGGACACCCTTCAAGGCAAACCAGCTGGTCCCCACCCATGCACCAGGCCTCTATCCTACCTAATAAAAGAGTAATATGCAGATTGACTATCACTCCAACACACAAGATGGCTGCCCCTATGTGGTCAAAGATCCTGCCCCCACGTGGACACAAGATGGCCACCACAAGATGGCCAGCAGGGGAGGGCAGTTGGGAGGGACCAGGCCTGCAAGGGAGGGCAGTTGGGGGCAATCAAGCCTGCAGGGGAGGGCAGTTAGAGGTAACCAAGCCGGCAGAGGAGGGAAGTTGGGGGCAAACAGGCTGTCAGGGGAGCAGTTAGGCATCAATCAGGCTGTCAGGGGAGTGGTTAGGGGGTGATCAGGCTGGCAGGCAGCAGTGGTTCGGGGCAATCAGGAAGGCAGGCAGGCGAGCAGTTGGGAGCCAGCAGTCCTGGATTATGAGAGGGCTGTCCGACTGCCCGTTTAGGCTCCATCCCACTGGGATCAAGCTTAAACGGGCAGTCGGACATCCCTCCAGGGGTCCCAGATTGGAGAGGGTGCAGGCTGGGCTGAGGGACACACTTCCACCCCCCCCCATGCATAAATTTCATGCACCAGGCCTCTAGTATGAAAATATAAAGAAGGATAAAGAACAAAAAGTATGTATTTGTTTCAATAAAATATAAATGATCAATAAAATGAAAAAAGAAGGAAAACATCATTATACTAAAAATAATTTATAAATTTGCCATCAACCCTTATTCCACCTCTGTCAATACATTCTCATCTGTAACCAATTACAAGATGAAGCATCTGGATATATTTTTACACCATTCCTCATGGCCATTGCCAATACACGCTATTTAGTAATGTTAATGGCATTAGTATTAGTTAGTTTTGTATTATTTTGAGACAGGTCAAATTTGTGCAATTGCTTATTTTTATGGCATGCCTATCTGTTCTGAACAGTATGCTTAGATTCACATGTAGAACTTAATACTTGTGTTAATATTATAAGGAAGTTAATATGACCTATGATCTTTGAATGACAAAATTGTGGTTCATGATTCTAGTAAGTGGAAGACCTGGGATTGAATCAAGGTTCCTCTGTGCACTGAGCCACGTTGCCTCTGCTGTGCACATTTTGTTTAGAATATATCCATGTTATTATGCTCCCCAATTTCTATTGTAATAATCAACAATGGCCCACCAGTTTTTCAATGTCATGCAGCTCTCAGTTCTCTAGTATGATGTGGAAAGCATCACATAAATGAAATATGGCCCCAAAGGTATCTCACTAGAGGACTATTTTGCACTGCCAGAGTATAAAATGATTCTAAGTTTAACAATAATTTAGAATAGAGAAATTTTATATCCAGCCCAAACCTCACCCCTCAGCTCAAAATTGGTATATTCGACTACATACACTACATCTCAGCTTGGATGTAGAATACACATCTCAGACGAAACATGTCCAAAATTAATCATTTCTGCTCATGCCCACTCAAACCTGTTCCACTCACAGACACAGACTACCTCACTTCCATTAAGGGCAGCTCAGGCATATATCCCTCTCCTAACCTCTCCTCTCCTCTCCTCTCCTCTCCTCTCTTCTCCTCTCCTCTCCTCTCCTCCTCTCTCCTAACCTCTCCTCTCCTCTACTCTTCTCTCCTCTCCTCTCTTGACCTCTCCTTTCTTCTCCTCTCCTCTTCTCCTCTCCTGTCCTCTCCTCTTCCTGACCTCTCCTCTCCTCTTATCTTCTCTTTTCTCCTCTCCTCTTTTCTCCTCTCCCTCCTTTCCTCTCCTCTCTTCTCACTATCCTACATCCAACCCATTGGCAAACGCTGTTTTCTCAGTTATCAAAATATACACAGAATCTGACCTTTCCTCGCCAATTCATTACTAGTTACTCCACTGGTGCCAGTCACACCACTCTTACCTTAGTTTTAAAAATCCTTTAAAGGCTCCTCACTTATACTCATAGCCCTACTAGTCTTTACTCAGGAGCCAGAATTATGCATCTTAAATATGTCAGATAATGTGTTACTCCCATATCCCCAAATCTTGATTGGCTCATGAAAAAAAGCCAAAAGCTTTATAATAATCTACATAATCTGACTTCATTATCTCTTCATCTTCAGCTCTACAATTTACCCTTCCCCTAACAGGATCCTGCCATCCTGGCCTCCTTGCCAGTCTTAGAAACTCTCCAACCTCAGGGCTTCTGTATTTGCTCTTTCCTCTGCTGGAAACACTTCCTTGCACCCAAATATCTTCATTGTTTTCTTCATCATATTCTTTAAATCTCTGTTCAAGCATCACTCTTCTCATGAAGTGTTCTAAGACCACCTATTTCAAACTATATCCCTATTCTTAGCACTCCATCATTTCCCCCTGGCTTGTTTCACATGTGGAAACAGAATTATCTTTTTGATCTTCAAAAATAGGGTTATAGAAATAATCTCCCTCTCTTGCCACCATGGGTGGCCTAAAGTGTGTGCTATTGGGCTAGGGCTCATTTAACCAGGGTTTCAGGTGGCATAGGGGAGCACTACTGTGCACATCCATATACCCCTTGTGAAGCAGTGGCAATAGCTGTAGTGCTTGCAACCAGAGAGGCAACTGATTGCCAAATGGAGACTTCTCAAGTTGCTCTCAGCCCTCAAGATAAAGTGATGGGAGGGCTTTCTCCAGTGTACCTTCTCAAGGAGGTGAAATTGAGAGATTTAACCTAAACAATTGACATGAAAATACAAACATTTGGGGCTTGTCATTGTTTAATGTAGAGAGCCATCTTTATTTGAAACAATTGGATACAGTTAGTACTTCACTTCTACCACGGAAACTCGGGAAGCATGTAATTATATATTTATTCTCAGGAAAACTCTTGACTGCCAAGCAAGATGAAGTACAAAAGCTGAGAGGTCATGAAAAGAGTTTTGGTTTTGAGGTGACTTCATTGGATTTCAGAATACTTAACACCAATAGCACCTGCCCTCCTGCACAACAGTGCAATGCAATGCTTGCGATACATTGGAATGATTTCCCAGAAGTCTTCCACAGTCCTCTGAGATTTGAAAGAAACCCAACTCTTGAATAAAATGAAACATCCCTTGCCAGAAAATTAGCATTTTCATCAGGGGTGGCATTATAGGAATGCAGTTCAGCACTAGCTAAATTACACACAGTCCATCCAACTGGAGATGAAGCTATCTGCAGTTTCTCTACAATGAAAAACTTCCCTACAATATCCAGGACCCCTAGAAAATGCTACTGCAAAGCAGCTTTTTCTTTGGTCACAAGACAATTTCCTAATCCACAATAATTGAAAGCAATGGAGAATCTACATTATTATAATAAAATTTAATTAGAATAAAATAGTTTGAATTTAGGTGCAAATTCTATGTCTGATTCTTAAGAGGATGATATTTTTAATGAGATAGTATAAGAGGATGCCTGGATTACTTATATATATGTTAGCCCATCTCTGAAATCCCTCTCTGCTCCCGTAAGAGCCACAATTACTAGTATAGTCAGTGTCAGAGAGGAGGATCCTGTGGTCCTCTCCTTGGAAAATGATGTGTTTCTGTCATGGCTATTACTGGACAATCCTGATGACCAGGTGACCATCAGGTGTTGTACATGCTGAAAGAAAATCTGTCCCTGCCCCGCCTGAACAACATTCCGTCCAACACCAGTATATACCTGCCTGGAGGGGTAGGAAACTCTACCTACCCTAACCTCCCCTCAGAATGGAGGAAGATGGGGAGGTGGGAGCTGCCTGTTTTCTGTTTTGCTCTTATAGTGTGAGTCTCTGTTTTTTCTCTCTTTGATTGGAGAAAAACACTTATTCTTAGTTTTATCTTCAGACTTAATAAATTCTTCTTCGACCATGCCACAAGGGTAGTTCCATAACTGAAGCAAGTACAAGGCAGGTACCTGTCTGCATCTGAGAAGCGGAGAACACTTCATGGAGTAGGTGACTCTTGGATTTGTTATCAAAGAATAACTAGATGTTCCTACAAGGGCAAAGTAGCAACAGGACATTTGACAAAGGAAACAGCATGTTTCAAGGCATAAGTGAAATGGCAAGATTTTCTTGGGTAACTACAAAAAATTTTCATGAAGAATAACATATAAAAATCAGGATGTGCCTAGTAGATAAGAACTCCTATTGTGAGCTGTGTGCAGTGCAAATAATACTGGATTTTATTCTCCAAAGCTGATGACTTTCAATGAAAGGTCCTAAGCAGGAAAAGGCATGATCAGATTAGCATAACAGACTGATCATGAAGATTGTCTCAATCAGAAGGCTCAGAAAACAGCTTCTCAGAACCTGGGCCAATGTGTTAGACAACTCTTTCCCTTGCCTTGTACACATAAAAGTACAATGATTGTGTATCACGTATAATACCAAAAATAGTCTAGACTTACATAAATATGCTCTTTGCTCTAGCTTCAGCTGCTGGAGAAAGGAACAATTTACATGAAATGCCAGCAAGCATATTTTCTTGGATGGAGAGGAATGACATTTGTGCACGAGAAAATGCCAGAGTAAATAAATTAGCACCCTCTCAGCAGAAAATCACAGAATATATATTCTCTCTAAAGGGACTAAGAATTGAGAGGCTTTAATTTAACACCAGACATCATTCTCTTCTTAGTTAATAACTAATAATATTACAGTTTTCTTAGATATTTATAAATTACTTTCAAATTTAATATCTCACATAATCAATACATCTCTACTAGTATGAGGACCTAGACTAGGCACAGCCCACTTTTGTATCATCCTAATATATATAAACTCTGGGTCCGTCATGACCGGAGGCTAGACCAACAGGAAGTCAGTCCTGCAGTCAGTGCTGGCTAAGGTGTGGTGACCCATCACTGACTGCTGAGGGGGCTGCGAATCAGGGGCAGAGAGAGGCCTGAAGAGAGAAGCAGGGTCTGATTCATAGCTTCTGTGGCAGCTCTTGATCAGCACTTGCTTCTTTCTTTCTCTCTGGGCCTGGCCAGCAGCTGCACCTCCAGTTCTCTCCAGGACTCCACCAGGGCCCTGCCTTTCTGATCCTGCCCTGTTGATAGGCCCAGAGATGCTGACTGGCATAGAAACCAACCAATCAGAACCAAGTCTGGGTGAATTGCAAGAAGCCAATGGCTACCTAGGAGGCAGAGTTTTTGACACTGACTAGCATAGAAACTGACCAATCAGAACCAAATCTGGGTCAACTGTGAGGAGCCAATGGCTGCCTAGGAGGCAGAACTTTTGACACTGACTGGCATAGAAACTGACCAAATCAGAACCAAAATGGCTGGCAGAGGAGGGCAGTTGGGGGTAATCGGGCCAGCAGGGGAGCAGTTAGGTGTTAATCAGGCAGGCAGGAGAGTGATTAGGGGCTGATCAGGTTGGCAGGCAGAAGCAGTTAGGGGAAATCAGGCAGGCAGGCAGGCAAGTGGTTAGGAGTCAGCAGTCCCAGATTGTGAGAGGGATGTTTGACTACCGGTTTAGGCCCGATCTGTGGGATGCCAGAGTAAATAAATTAGCACCCTCTCAGCAGAAAATCACAGAATATATATTCTCTCTAAAGGGACTAAGAGTTGAGAGGCTTTAATTTAACACCAGACATCATTCTCTTCTTAGTTAATAACTAATAATATTACAGTTTTCTTAGATCTTTATAAATTACTTTTAAATTTTCACCTGAGGGGTCCCAGATTGGAAAGGGTGCAGACTTGGCTGAGGGACAACCCCAGTACACAAATTTTGTGAACTGGGCCTCTAGTCTATAATAATAAAAGCATAATATGCAAATCGACCAAACAGCTGAACAGCAGAACAACCATCAGGACGACCGTCTGGACAACCTTCCGGATGAAGCTGGAGCTGCGAGGGCTGAGGCAGCTACTGGGGCTGCTGCCTCAGCCCAAGGCAGCCAGGGCTGTGAGGGCCAAGCTAGCCAGGGCTGTGAGGGCCTATTCTTGCATGAATATCGTGCATCAGGTCTCTAGTTATATATATGAAAGTCTGGGTCATGCAACCAGGAAAGAGCAGACTCCAAGTAGTAGCTCTAGAATCCAAGTACTCCAACATCATGTTTATTGCTTGTTTCCTACTGCTCAATATTACATATGTTGAAAATACACTTGTGCACATCCTTTGCTATAATGACTAAGAGTTCCAGGAAGCCAAGCAAACTAATTTTCAATGGCTTGAGAAAACTCATCTTAAGTTTTCCAATCTGTTTTTGCCCTCAACAACCAAGGAAGGTCAGGGAAAGTAGGAAATCTCAAAGACATCTGTGACCCTTCTTACTGTGATCTCAATAGCACTTTTTTCCCCAACCTGCCCCTTTCCAGCCCATCATCTCCTCCCATGAAGTCACCACCCTTTCAACAGGCTAATCATATACTTCAGAATACCAGCATGGTAATAACAACAACCTTGGATTTACATAGTATTTTCTTTTCAGAAACTCAAAATAATTTTGTAATTGCTTAAGGATGATGGTAGGGAGTTTTTGTAGTGAGCTCATCTTTCCCTCTACACCAAGTTGTTTGACTCCATAGTATGTTCCCTTTCTGATTCCCTACCTCTACCAAAGGTAGACAATGAAATTCAAGAAAAAAAAGATGGCATGCAATCAGCACATAATACAAATCCCCACTCTTTTCTTCTATCATAAGGGGTATATGAGGGAGGAAGGCCTTACAAGCTGGATACTAATTCAAAAATTGAGTAAAAGAAAAACACTGGGTAGTTCAGTCCTCTGAGTTTGCCTATGGAGTGGTAACCATCGCTCTTCTGTCTGCCACTAACACCATTGTGTAGTATAAAAGCCATAATAGCTAGCATTTGAATTACACAGTAGTCAAGCCAGGTAATTAAATGTCCTTTCCAGAAGGAATATGTCCTTGCTGAGGAAACCTTATCGCATACTGCTGCTCATGGTTACCATTATTAAATTTGTAGGGCATGTATCTGTATTACAATGATTCATTTAAAAGTTATCATTACACAGCCCAACAAGGTTAGAAAATAAAGTAAAAAACCCAGCATACTTTGAAAATGGATCTGAAAATCCCCCAAGGTTTACTTAACAAAGTGCATCCTAGATCTGCATCAATAGCAAAGAGAACAATTGCCCAAAGAGTTCTTGCTTTTGAGGAATAGTAAATGGAAACCTTTTACCACTGACCAACAGGAAAATTGCACCCAATCCCCTAGAAGCTTCTTCTCAACCGCTCTTTTGGGATAGTTCAGTGTATTGACATGGCTTGGCATAGAAGGAAGATGTAATGGCAACCTACCAATATGGAAATCCATTTGTTTGTTTTTGTTTACTTTTATAGTTTATGGCATCATTTAACAAAGCCATATAGGTTTCAAGTGTACAAATCAACAAAACATCATCTGTGCCCATCACCCAAAGTGAAGTCTCCTTCCATTCCCATTTATCCTCCCTTTTCCCTCTTCCACCTTCTCCCCACCTCCACCCCCACCCCCTTTCCCTCTGGCTATCACCATAATGTTGTTTGTGTCTATGTGTGTGTGTGTATGTATGTGTGTGTGTGTATAATTTTTTTGCTTACTGCCTTCACCTTTTCTTTTCACCCATCCCCCCAAATCTCATCCCCTATGACTGCTATCGGTCTGTATCTATATATATGCTTCTATTTGGTTAGTTCGTTTTATTATTTAAATTCCACATATAAGTGAAATTATATTGTATTTGTCTTTCTCTGACTGACTTCACTTAGCATAATATTTTCTAGGTTCATCGATGCTCTTGCAAAAGGTAAGATGTCCTTCTTTTTTACAGCTGAGTAGTATTTCATTGTGTAAATGCACCACAGCTTTTTTATCCACTCATCTACTGATGGGCAGTTGGGCTATTTCCACATCTTGGCTATTGTACATAAAGCTGCAATGAAATAGGGGTGCATATGTTCTTTCAAATTAGTGTTTCAGGTTTCTTTGGATATATTCCCAGAAGTGGAATTGCTGGGTCATAATGCAGTTCTATTTTTAATTTTCTGAGGAAACTTCATAATGGTTTTTACAGTGGCTGCAATGTCTGCATTTCTACCAACAGTGCACAAGGATTCCCTTTTCTTTGCATCCTCACCAACACGTTGATTTGTTGATGGTAACCATTCTGACAGGTGTGAGGTGATAGCTCATTATAGCTTTAATTTGCATCTATCTGATGGTTAGTGACAATGAGCACCCTTTTATATGTCTTTTGGCCATCTGTATGTCCTCTTTGGAAAAGTGTTTATTCAGATCCTTTTTCCATTTTTTAATTGGATTGTTTTGTTGTTGTTGTTTTGTTTGTTTTTTTTATATATATTTTATTGATTTTTTACAGAGAGGAAGAGAGAGGGATAGAGAGTTAGAAACATCAATGAGAGAGAGACATCAATCAGCTGCCTTCTGCACGCCCCCTACTGGGGATGTGCCTGCAACCCAGGTACATGTCCTTGACTGGAATCGAACCTGGGACCCTTGAGTCCGCAGGCTGACGCTCTATCCACTGAGCCAAACCAGTTAGGGCTTGGATTGTTTGTTTTATTGGTGTTCGGTTGTATAAGCTCTTTATATATTTTGGATATTAACCCCTTATCAGAAGTATCATTTGCAAATATGTTCTCCCATTCAGTGGGTTGATTTTTCATTTTGTTGATGGTTTCTTTTGCTGTGCAAAAGCTTTTTTATTTGATGTAGTCACGTTTGTTTATTTTTTCCTTTGTTTTCCTTGCCCAAGGAGATGCATTGGCAAAAGATATATGGGAAAAGTCTTAGATTTTACTGTTTATCTTTTCACTAGTATTTTTATTGTTCTGTGACTTAACATTTAAGTCTCTAATCCATTTTGAGTTTATTCTTGTGTATGGTGTAAGTTGTTAGTCTAGTTTCTTTCTCTTCTTTTTTATTTTTGCTTGTATCTGTCCAATTTTTCCAACACCATTTATTGAAGAGACTGTCTTTACCCATTGTATGTTCTTGCCTCCTTTGTCAAATATTAGTTGACCACACAGGGTGGGAATGGCTGGGGGGTCAGTCAATTGGGGAAAAAGGAGACATATACTATATAAAACTATAGACAAAAATATATATATTAGTTGACCATATACGTGTGGGTTTATTTCTGGGCTCTTTATTCTGTTCCATTTATCTGTATGCCTGTTTTTGTATCAGTACCATGTGGTTTTGATTACTATGGCCTTGTAGTATAGTTTGATGTCAGAGAGTGTGATACCTCCTACTTTGTTTTTCTTTCTCAAGATTGATGAGGTTATTTGGGGCATTTTGTGGTTCCATATAATTTTTTGGAAAAATTTTTTTAGATCTTTGAGATAGGCCATTGGTATTTTACTAGGAATTGCATTTAATCTATTGATTGCTTTGGGTATAGAGTTTTATTCATTTTCAAAGTAGTCCAATTCTTACACCAATTCTAATTTTATGCATATATTATTGTGAATATTTTGTGCATATATTATTTGGCATATTTTTCTCAAATATTAAGTGAATGTGATGAAATATTTTAATGAAATTTAATAATAGACTGCATAAAACACTAATACAATTTTCCTCATATTTTCCTTAGAGTCAGAAAAAGAGAGACAGATGGTATATTATGCTATGTAAACTTCAAGTGCATATTGTCTCTCAGATCTATTTGGTTTGAGTCACTGTAATATTTATGGAACAGTGGCTATGTTTTATGCCCTTTTCAATTCCTCATAGCACCTTCTTCAGAGTTAGTGCTCAAAAAATTGCAACCCCTGTCCAGGTAGTACAGTTGATTAGAGGCATCATCCAATACAATAAGGTTGCAGATTTGATCCCTGGTCAGGGCACATACAAGAGGCAACCAATGAATGTGGAAATAAGTGGAACAATAAAT
Organism: Corynorhinus townsendii; assembly: GCA_026230045.1. Classification (NCBI taxonomy): domain Eukaryota; kingdom Metazoa; phylum Chordata; class Mammalia; order Chiroptera; family Vespertilionidae; genus Corynorhinus; species Corynorhinus townsendii. The sequence goes on from JAPDVU010000005.1 coordinate 111,993,235, forward strand.
CTCTCTCTCTCTCTCTCTCTCTCTCTCTCTCTCTCTCTCTCTCTCTCTCTCTTCCCTCCCTTCCTCTCTCTCTAAAATTAGTAAATTTTTAAAAATTGCAGAGAAAGTATCAATCACCAAGTAATTACTGGATAGCTTCTATGTAATATGCATGATTCTTATGCACTATGAAGGATTAACAAAACTATAAGAGCCTTGCCTTTAAGAATCTTATAACCTTCTTGGAAAGGTAACAATATCAATGCTCAGGTATTTTAATTGTAACATAAGATTTAATTCTAAACTATAACTATAAATGGAATATAGGTCTTTAAGAGTCTTTACTTCTTCCTTTGAGCTTACCATATCAAACTTTTATTTCTCATTCATCCTTTCTATATCCCTTCATGTCTTCTGAAAAGCAGATGTTTTCTTCATCAGTGAGATTGACTTTAAATAGATGTGGGATAAAGTGTAAGACAGAAAAGGTACTATTGTTTAATTAATATGTTTTCAAAACGTTGTTTTCTCAAATACTTATCCTATTCTGTATTTAAAAATCCTTGGCAGAAAAAAAAGTTATCATATGATTAAGATGGTAATATATTTCACTAACAAATTTGGGGATGGGATTTCAGATATTGGACTTCTAATCACTGAGGAAGCCTTAGAAGGTTACTTGAAACAGCTTCTTTCTGGTGGTATCATTATAATGTTTTAATCCAACCAGAAATGTATCATATCAGTCCCTTCTTAAAAACTTCACCTGCCTCACTGTTACATAGGACAGGATCCAAGCAATCTATCTTGGCAAAATAATGTTTTTATAAATGAGCTCTTATCTAAATTTCCAGTCCCATTTTGGGTGGAGGTAGGTGGCAATTTTCTAGGTTGACTTTGAGAAAGCAGCCAAAGATGGTCACTCCTATTTTGACAGAAAATAGAATCCTAACATTTTCATTTTTAAAAAGCTTTTATTAGTACTTGATACAAAAGAGAGCATTTTAACAGCACAATAATAAGCAAGGAAGCTTAGGTGTTATCAGGAAATCAAGAGCACAGAACTGAGCAAATTCTGCAGCTGATTGCTTTTCATTAGAATACAACATATATCAAAGGAGTCAAAATCCCAGACAGGTTATTATTAAACAGAAAGATGATTAAAAGCATACTGCATTTTATCTAAGTTATCCAGCTGATGGTCAATCAATTCAAATGAGACTTTCTATTAGAGGGGTGTCAGCCTAACTGGCACTCCAATTGCTGGTTGATAGTGGAGAGTAGGATTAACTTGGGGTCATAAGAAAAGAATTAAAACCATTCCCATTTTTATTTATAAATCTCTTAAAGACAGATAGGTTCTTAGACATTAAGACAAATAAGAAACATGTTTAGGACATTCTTTTCGAATATTCCAGACCAATGTTTGTGCTATTCAGGTGGTAACAAGCTATCATATAATTCTATTTCAATAAACTAAAAAAAAAAATAGATACTTACAATTCAACCCCAATCCTATGATTTATAATCCATACTAGAAAAAAGTTTGAGTATCTGATACTCTCTACTTTTCCCCATCACAGATGATACTCACAAACCATGTTATGGTCTTTGAGTATCATCCATGGGTTTGGCTAGCTTTGTATTTCCTTATAAGTTCTCCTGCCCCTTTGACTAGCTTGAAGGTCCCATGAATGTTATGTTACTCTTAAATGGGCAGTCTGAACTGTGCTGCAAGTGACAGATTATGGTCAGGAGCCAGCTGTTCACATATTTGATCAGCCAGCAGGAAATCTTTCAGCAGCTCTTAAATAAAAAATACAGGATGGTGTCAGTGTTTGGTGAAACTGTTTTTAATCTTCACATTTCTCACTGACAGGAGGTAACGGTTATCCATGGGAGACCTGTCATATGACAACAGCTTCTTTACCACCAAGAGAGTCACAATATGCCTCCTAAACTACCTTAACAGACACAGCATTTGGGTCTATTCTTTCTGAAAAGGCTATTTCAGACCAGAGAGGTAAAAAGAAAAATTTTATATTAGTTCTAGAATTTGTTTTATATTTCTAAATAATCATAAAATACCTTACCTAATATTAACATCACTATAGTCACAAAAAAATAAAGTAGCGTATAATGTTGTATTTCTATTCTAATATCCTTAAAATGACACCATAAAGTGAGCTGATTTATTGATGGGCCAAATTCATCAAAGAATTAGTAGCCTAAGACTGACATCCACCATTCCAGTCACCACCCCTGGGAAGTAAACTTTTATTTCTGCTGCTGGATCAGCATGGAAGAATGGGTTTCATTAGAAGGCCTATTCCAGGCAATGTTTTATTTCCAACTTGGGAACTGTTCCAGAAATATTTATCACCAGTTTATAGAAGGTCCAGAGATGGTGTCATTGTATTCTCTAGTCAATCACTAAAAATCAACACGTGTAATAATAACAAAAAGTCTGGAGGTACAATGCATATACAAAGCCAAAACTTGATCAATACTTAAAACAAAACAAAACACTTCACTTTGTTTATGTGATGTATCACATTTATTGATTTGTAGATATTATACCAGCCTTGCATTCCTGGAATAAGTCCCACTTGGCCATGGTGTATGATCTTTCTAATGTAATGCTGGATCTGGTTTGCTAGAATTTTGTTGAGGATTTTAGCATCTATGTTCATCAGGGATATTGGCCTGTAATTCTCTTTCTTTGTGGTGTCCTTATCTGGTTTTGGGATTAGGGTAATACTGGCTTCATAGAAAAAGTTTGGAAGTGTGCCTTCTTCTTGAATATTTTGGAATAGTCTGAGAAGGATTGGTTTTAGTTCTTCTTTGAATGTTCGGTAAAACTCCCCTGTGAAACCAACTGGTCCAGAGCTTTTGTTTGCTGGAAGCTTTTTGATTATTGTTTTAATTTCATCAGTACTTATTGGCCTATTCAGGTTTTTTGAATCTTCATGATTGAGTTTTGGAAGCTTGTATTTTTCTAGGAATGTGTCCATTTCATCCAGGTTGTCCAGTTTGTTGGAATAGAATTGCTCATAGTATTCTTTTACAATCCTTTGTATATCTGTGGGGTCAGTTGTTACTTCACCTCTTTCATTTCTAATTTTGTTTATTTGGGCCCTCTCTCTTTGTTTCTTGGTGAGCTTGGCTAGAGGTTCATCAATCTTGTTTAGCCTTTCAAAGAAACAGCTCTTGGTTTCATTGATCTTATGTATTGTTTTGTTTTGTTTTGTTTTGTTTTGTTTTTGTCTCTATGTCATCTATTTCTGCTCTAATCTTTATTATCTTCTTCCTTCTGGTTACTGTGGGCATTTCTTGTTGCTCTTTTCCAATTCTTTAAGTTGCAAGTTTAGATAATTTATTACCATTTTTTCTTGTTTTTTGAGGAAGACCTGTAGAGCTATGAACTTCCTGCTCAGGACTGCTTTCATTGTGTCCCATATATTTTGTATTGTTGTGTCTTCATTGTCATTTGTTTCCAGGATGCTTTTAATTTCTTCTTTGATCTCTTTGGTACTGCAATCATTGTTTAATAGCATGCTATTTAGCAAATCAATAAATGTGATACATCACATAAACAAAGTGAGAGACAAAAATCACATAACCATATCAATTGATGCAGAAAAGGCATTTGACAAAATCCAACACCCTTTTCTGATAAAAAGCTCAGCAAAGTGGGAATAGAGGGATCATACCTCAACATAATAAAAGCCTTATGTGACAAACCCACAGCCAACATCATACTCAATAGGTAAAAATTAAACCATTTCCACTAAGAACAGGAACAAGACAGGGATGCCCGCTTTCACCACTCCTGTTCAACATAGTACTGGAAGTGATAGCCACAGCAATAAGACAAGAAGAAGAAATAAAAGACATCCAAATTGGGAAAGAAGAAGTAAAATTGTCATTATTCCCAGATGACATGATACTATACATAGAAAACCCTAAAGACTCCATCAAAAAATTATTAGACTTAATAAATGAATTCAGCAATGTAGCAGGATACAAAATTAACACCAAGAAATCTATGGCATTTCTATACACCAACAGTGAATTTACAGAAAGAGACTAAGAAAACAATCACATTTACCATTGCACCAAAAAAATTAAGATACCTAGGAATAAACTTAACTAAGGAGGTAAAAGACCTCTACTCAGAAAACTAAAAGATGTTGAAAAAAGAGATAGAGGAAGACATAAATACATGGAAGGTCATACCGTGTTCATGGATTGGTAGAATCAACATCATTAAAATGTCCTACTACCTCAAGCAACCTATAGATTCAATGCACTCCCCATTAAAATACCAATGGCATATTTCACAGACCTAGAACGAACACTCCAAAAATTCATCTGGAATAAAAAAAGACTCCAAATAGCCACAGCAATCCTAAGAAAGAAGAACAAAGTAGGTGGGATCTCAATACCAGATATCAAGCTGTATTACAAAGCCACTGTTCTCAAAACAGCCTGGTACAGGCATAATAACAGACATATATGGAATAGACCAATGGAATAGAACAGAGAACCCAGAAATCAACCCAAACCATTATTCTCAATTAATATTTGACAAAAGAGGTATGGACATACAATGGAGTCAAGACAGTCTCTTCAATAAATGGTGTTGGGGAAAATTGGACAGATACATGCAAAAAAATGAAACTAGACCACCAACTTACACCATACACAAAAAAAAATTCAAAATGGATAAAGGACTTAAACATAAGATGGGAAACCATAAAAATACTAGAGGACTCCACAGGCAGAACAATCTCAGAAATATGCCGAAGCAAGATCTTCACTGATCCAGCTCCTAGGGCAATAGAAACTAAAGAGAAAATAAATAAATGGGACTACATCAAAATGAAAAGCTTTTGCACAGCAAAAGAAACCATCAACAAAACAACAAAAAAGCCCACTGTATGGAAGAACATATTTGCAAATGTTATCACTGATAAAGGTTTAATCTCCAACATCTACAGGGAACTCATACAACTTAATAAAAGGAAGATAAACAACCCAATTAAAAAAAAAAATGGGCAACGGACCTAAATAGATACTTTTCGAAAGAGGACATAAAGGAAGGCCAAGAGACATATGAAAACATGCTCAAAGTCACTAATCATCCGAGAGATGCAAATCAAAATGACAATGAGGTACCATCTCACACCTGTCAGAATGGCTATCATCAACAAACCAGCAAACGACAAGTGCTGGCGAGGGTGGAGAGAAAAATGAACTCTCATGCACTGCTGGTGGGAATGCAGACTGGTGCAGCCACTGTGGAGAACAGTATGGAGTTTCCTCAAAAGAGTAAAAATGGAACTCGCATTTGACCCAGTGATCCCACTTCTAGGAATCTATCCCAAGAAACTAGAAACATGTATCAGAAAGGATATATGTACCCCTATGTTCATAGCAGTACAATTTACAATAGCTAAAGTTTGGAAACAGCCTAAGTGCCCATCAACAGATGAGGGGATTAGAAAACTGTGGTACATCTACACAATGCAATACTACGCTGCTGTAAAAAGGAAGGAACTCCTACCATTTGCAACAGCATGGATGGACCTGGAGAGCATTATGCTAAGTGAAATAAGATATCAGTCAGAGAAAGATAAATATCACATGATCTCACTCATTTGTGGATTATAATGAACAACATAAGCTGATGAACAAAAACAGATCCAGAGACAGAGAAGCATTGATCAGATGCTCAAACCTCAGAGGGAAAATAAGGGAGTGTGGGGGTAAGGGGGAGAGATCAACCAAAAGACTTGTATGCATGCATATAAGCATAACCAATGGACAGAGGCAGCATGGGGGTGAGGGCATGTATGGAAGTGGGGTGGGTGGGCAAGGAGGGGATATGGATACATATGTAATACCTTAATAAAAAATGTGAAAAGAAAAAAATTACATATAAAATGTATATATGCATACATATGCTATAAAAGTGCCTGGTAAACTGTAAAATACTAAAAACAAACAAACAAACAAAAAACTTCAAAGCAAAATAAAGCATTAACTTCTGACAAGAGCATAAGGAAAGATAGTCCTGCTCTTTGTGACCACAAGTTTAACTTAAGCATTGCTGATTTCTTTTCATGTAGTGATGAGGGACTGTTAGATACGGCACAATTTGTGCAGGTCAATGCCATGCTGATGACAGAGGAGATAATGCAGGAGAGCTTATTTCTGGGACGTGTGTGCTGCGCGCGCATGCCGGCATATTCAGGTGCTTTACTTTGTGATTGGAATATGCAGAGTAAAATATATTTCTTTAAACATATTAATCCAAAATTGACTTCAGGCTTTCCCATGCCCACATAGCAACGTCCTCAAAATATCTAAAATTCAGGATTTCTCAACCTCAGCGCTACTGACATTTTGGATCAAATTAACTTTAGCTGTGAAGGACTACACTGTGCATTGTAGAATGTTTAGCAACATCCCTAGTCTCTACCCACTAGACACCAGTGACCCTCCTTTCTCTAATCGTAAGTTGTGGCACCCAAAAATGTCTCCAGTTATTGCCTAATGGTCTCTGGATGACAAAATCACTCCTAGTCAAGAATCACTGGTCTAAATCATTAAAAATTGGTTCCTTCCATTCTTTTACTAGGTACAGGATAAGCATTTTCCTTAATTCTCCACAAAAACAACTAAAACTAAGATATATTTTTTAAAGAAACATCATTGAAAGTTTACATTTAAAAAAAGAAAGTTTAAAGGTATTTTTTAAATGTTTCTCAAGAATACCTTAGGACTATTATGTGTAGCAGTTCGCGGTCCTCTGATTCCTTTACTGAGCGTCATCCTTCCAAAATCCTGTGTTTCTCACATAGCAATTACCTAATTCCCACCACTGACAATGTACTAAATGCATTTGCCCTCACAAACCAGTCTTTCAAATGCTCAAAGACCCACCCTCCCCTCCCACAGCATCCAGAGCTGCCCTTTCTCTTCGGGACAACCAACTCCCGTGAGGGAGTAACAGGAATGGCTGCTGAAGGCAGGAGTCCTGGCTGGCAAACCCCAAGCTCACTAACCTTGAATTGAATCCTGAGTTTGGAGATTAGGATGTGAGTTGTCTGACTTCCTATAAGCACATGATTTAAGAGAAATATACTATACACTATTTTTTTCACCTTCTACTCACTCAGTTATGGCCTAACTCCATGGACAATAATATCCAAACAAATAGTCCATCATCCCTCTGTTCTGGATCATCCATTCTTTAGTAATACAATGTATAGGTTATTCATATCCCAGTTCCTTTTTTAAAATAATTTTTAATTCAGCATGTGTGAGTTCAATGTATACTCATCGTTTTACATTAAATTGGGGCAAATGAAAAACATCCAAAACTTTGTTTGGTTTGCATATAGCATAGTAAATTCTAAATACATAGAAGGCCAACAAACTATTTTTCTCTCCACAAAAAGCAAAAGAAATTCTGAGATATTTGAGTCACAAAGAGCACATGAAACGCTTAGTCTGAAATGGAGGTATTAGCAGTGAGACTTTTCATTCTGAATAAATTTAAGGTTTCAGTCTGAAAGATCAAAACTTCTTGCAGTTTGAATAGGTGTCTTTTAGACCTCTAACTTCTTAAGATTTCAAAAATCTTAGAGGCCAATCTTAGCAAATGTGCCCATTCCATGTGTGTTTCAGAAGGATACAGTTAAGCTTCATTCAAAGTACTTATCAACTATTTGTGCATACTCTGTAGGCAGCAAACAAAACTTTTAGCGTTTCCATTGTTGCACAAATATTAGTGTGTTGGAGTAATATGAAACATAAAAAATAAATGCAACCAAGAAAAGAAAGACACTGAAAGCTTCAGAATATCGTAATAAAATTGGTTAATCTATTTTTAAAACATAAAATATGAACATCTGCCCATATAATTGGTTGATCAACAGCTCTATGTGCAGCTCTATTTGGGTTATTTTTGCCCATATATTTCTAATTATTTACATCTATTGGGATTCTGAATTCTATGCTTTTAATATACTTAGAGTACTTAGGAAATTTAGATCAAGTTAGAGAAGAATGATCTAAAATTGATAATCTAAATTTCCATCTCATAAAATAGAGAAAGAAGAGTAATTAAACCTAAAGCTAGCAGAATAAAAGAAATATTAAAAATTTAGAACACGAATAAATAAAATAAAAACAGAAAATAATAAAGAATATCAACAAAATCAAAAGATTGTTATTTCAAATTATCAATAAAAATGCTCAACCTCTATTCAGGCTAACCAAGAGAAAAAAAGAGAAGACATAACATTATCAATATCAGAAACAAAAAAGGGTTCATCACCTCTCATCACATTAACACTAAAAGAATAATAAAGAAAAACAGTAAACAATACTATAGCCACAAATTTTATAACATAGATGCCATGAACCAATTCCTTAAAGGATACAGTCTACCAAAACTAATACAAAGAAAAATAGATAACATGAATGAACCTATATCAGTTTTAAAAATTGAACCAATAATTAATAGTCTTCCAAGAAAGGGTAAAGTCTAGATAGTTTCCCTTGTAAATTCTATCAAATATTTGAAGAAATGATGCCAATTCTCCACAATCTCTTCCAGGAAACAGAAGCAGAAGGAATGCTTTCTATCTCTTTCTATGAGTTACTTTACTCCAGCCACGTTGGCCTATGGTTTTACTTAAGTAAACTGGGTACATTTCAACCTCAGGACCTTCACACTTTCTGTCCCTTCTACCTGGACACTCTTCCTCAAAATGCCCATATGGTCTATATTTTTACCCCTTTCAAATTTGTGTTCCATGGGATCTGACTTCTATTTAAAATAGTAACACCCTTGTACCTTCTACATCACTAATTACTCCCTTTCTCTGCTTATTTCTTTTCCTAAGCACTTAGCTCTATCTGACATATTATATATTTGATTAGTCATTTTCTGTCTCCTCTAATGGATAACTCTGTAAGAATGTGATTTCTTACATATTTTTACACTGTTCCATCTTCCTAAGAATAGCACCTAATCATAGTGGTTGCTCATTATATTACCATAATTGCTGTGTAAATAGATAAATGGAGCAAAAGAACATCTGACTTTTTCCTAAATCTGGCTTACGTTAAAAAGAGATATAAATGACTCCTTTTCTCTAAAAGGGAAGACAACATATCCTATAACAGAATTGATTCCAAATTTTCTCCTGGATGAATTGGTGATATGGGTATACATGTATCTTTGGGGTGTAAAGGGGGTAGTTCATCATACTACGAAGAGCTTTCTTATTTTATAAAAATCTTAATACTTTTTAAATTTAAAACATCCATGTGCCATTTGATTGTATTTTTTATATCACATATTATCTTCTTGTGATTATATTGTCATTTAAATCCCAGTGTGTTAATAAATGTGATATTATATATAAATGCTTAGCACAGGTGCCAGGCACATAATAATTTCTCAATAAATGTTAGCTCTTACAAGTTTGTCCTCAAGGAACAAGTGCCTGCTATTTGTGTAAATAGTCACCAAGTGACACTCTGGTTTACTTGGGGTGGAAAATTAAGAAATTCTGGCTATCATCTTTTGCTAACCAAGCTCTTTACTATCAAACACTAAACATCAAAATGGACATAACTAATTGTTTACATGTACTTAAACAGAAATCCATGGCCATCATAACCATATCAAATGGGTACACAAAAATCCTACACTGTTCAATAATAAAATACTGTTCAATATTTTAAATGTTATTTAAAATTTTATCTCAGTGAACTTTTCTAATTCTGCAAGCCAAATATCTAGAAATCATACTTGACACCTGTACCTCTCTTATTCACTAGAGAGATTTTGTCACCAAATTCCACTTACTGTTTCCTAAATAGTTCTCAAACCCATCCATTTCTCTCCCCACTGTATTGTTCTCACAATAACAAATTAACATCAACTCTTCCCTAGACTAAACCTGACCATAAATCTGATGAAAAGCCTTCAGCTAAATGTCACTGTCCTTACAATAAAGACAAAAATCTCTAACGGGCAATCAAGTCCTTCCCCAGCTCTCAGTGCCCAGGCTGCTGGCATGCTGTGCCCTGCTGCTCCCTTCTTGTACCCTAATTCTCTGACAGACTGTTTTCTCTCCCTAAAATGTCTCACATTCAAGCACATCCACTCTTTTCACCTGTTAACATCCTTTGTAAACAATAAATGGTCAAATGGAAAAGCAAATTTTGCTTCTTGAAAGAAACCTCCCCAATATTTGTTGGCTTTAGATTGTATTGCCATTTGCTTATCATAAAACTATATTCCATTTCTTCATTTAAATAGTTTAATAGTTTATAGTTTTAATCAATTTTGCCAGTGTTTGATCACAGTCTTTCTCTTTCAGCAATCTATAAATTCCTTAAGAACAGACATTATAGCTGAGTTTGCTGTCATTACATCCCTAGCCTCTGCTTGATGTCTAAGCATTTGAGGCATTTAATATACACTGAGTGGTCAGATTATTATGGTCTCTGAATGCATAATAATCTGGCCACTCAGTGTATATCCAATATAAGGCTAATTGTGTAATCTAGAATTAGGAGGCAAATTGTCCCCTCGACCAGGAGTTCGATCAGCAGGCAGGCTGGCCAACCGCCAATGTTCCCTCCCCCTGGCCAGGCTGGCCTGACCCCCACCCATGCACGAATTCATACACTGGGCCGCTAATATATATATATATTTTTTTTTTCAGAGATCATAATAATCTGGCCACTCAGTGTTTATGCTGAGTGAATGAATGAAGAAAACTTCTGTTGGTTGCCATTAATATGACTCAATTGCAACAATTCCCAGTCACTCTATGCTGCACATTTCCAGCTCCTGGAAGGTAAAGTCTGACAACTGCTGCTTGAATTATATACAAACCCTGGATCACCAAACTATGGTCAGAGGTTCAGGGTCAAGAATGGATATGTGATCACTGATGGCTCATATATTTTTTGCAGGAAAGAGAATACTTTGAGCCAGCAGCTTACCTAAGAAGTATCTATTACACATTCCAGTCACTAGATTGTTACAGGAGTATATTAGCTGTCATAGCATGGTGTTCTTCACGGTGTGGGGTGTATGTCATGGCATGGTATTCTGCACAGTGTGGAGTGTACATCATGGCATGGTGTTCTGCACAGTGTGGAGTGTACATCATGGCATGGTGTTCTGCACAGTGTGGAGTGTACATCATGGCATGGTGTTCTGCACAGTGTGGAGTGTACATCATGGCATGGTGTTCTGCATAGTGTGGAGTGTATGTCATGGCATGGTGTTCTGTATGATGTGGAGTGTATGTCATGGCATGGTGTTCTGCACACTGTGGAGTGTATGTTTGACATTTCAGAGACCTGCTTTTATTTTCAGTCACCTTTTCAAGTGTTTTACACAGAGAGATTATAGGCCTGCCCTCAGATATTTCAAAATAGATTTTGTCACTTATAACTTAATTTAAGATTAAAATATCTAACAGACAAATGACTTACAGAATGTATTCATAATAATTATCTGGCATAGATTATAAAATGCTGACCATTAATTATCATATATTGAAAACTAGTCACCCACAAAGCACTGACTTAATAATAAATAGTAGATAAGTAAGGTCCAACCTTAGGAGCTTATAGCCAGGGTGGCAGACTGTATGCAATGTGGCTCAATGACAAGTTTTATGAGAGCTATACAGTAAATACCCAGGTACAAGGTGGAGAAAATGCCATCAAGCACGGGCAAGCAGATTTTGCAAGGACATCTGTGTATACATGAAACATTCTCCCACATATGTAGCTATTGGGTGTTTCCTTACTTCACAGAATAAGTGTGGAGATATTTCTCCTTTTCTTTTTTTTATTATTTTTTAATTTTTAAAATTTTATTTTATTGCTTAACGTATTACATAGAGTAGTACATATGTCTCCTTTTTTTCCCCATTGACCTTCCCCTGGTCTCCCCTACCCTCCAGTATCTTGCGTCCATTGGTTATGCTTATATGCATGCATACAAGTCCTTCGATTGATCTCTTACCTCCCACACCCCAATCCTCCCCAGCCTTCCCACTGTAGTTTTACAGTCTGTTAGATGCTGCTCTGCCTCTGTATCTATTGTTGTTCATCAGTTTATAATGTTCTTTATTATCCATAAATGAGTGTTCTCCTTTTCACTTGAAGAGCCTTCTGTAGGGCCATCAAATTCATACGTGTTGGGTGTCTTTTGGTCATGGAATACCAAGACTCCCATGAATGTCTCTCTCCCTTACAAAAACCCATTTGTCTACTATTTAAAGGTGAAAGAGTTTTCTTGCTGATTTAAATCATGTAATCTAGAATTAGGAGGCAAATCCTGACAAGTGGGGAATACACTATGTTTCATGACCTTCAGGTAACTCCTCTCTTTCAAACTCCTTGATTCCCGAGACGCCACATTGAAATGGAATTTTTCCTCTAAGTGACTAATATTCTAATTTTCTCACTTTGGAAGAATCGAGCTAACAAAACAGTTCAAATACCAACTTAAAAGCAATTGAAAATCATGGAATTGAGGGAGAATGTGAATTTCATCATGGATTCATTCCAAATCAGTAAATTGGGCATAATTTATTTTATACATTTATCAAATTTCAAGAGTTAGATCGTGTATACATTCTCTTTTCTTTCAAAACTGATGGCTCAGATGCAAACCTTAGAAAAGCTGTAGCTAATTTCACTGAAGGAGTACCCACAACTTCTGAACAAAGGGTATTCCTCCTATCTCTTAGTTCCCCCACATGCTCTGAGTTATTTTAAATAATTTGAGAATCAATTATAAACATAACTACTTCTGAGAAACTAATACTGTTTTGTACCAATCCTCAAGAAAATTCTAATTTTTTATCTGTACTTGTCCATGTTTCTAGTAGTAGTAGTAGTAGTAGTAGCAGTAGCAGTAGTAGTAGTAGTAGTAGTAGTTTAAACACTGTTTAGTAAGCTTTTTTATAGGCAAGCAATTCATGTTATAATAAATTTTTTTTGCTTTGCTTTGTTAATCCATCACCCAAGAGTAGGAAAGATAAAGTGTATTTTCCTTCAAAATTTTGCTAACCATAGAAATACACTAACTTTGAACTGTAAAAAGAGAACTCCCATTTGTAGAATATGATATTAAAATGGATGTGAAGAGCATGTAGTAAAAATCAGGCTCTAATAAATGAACATGCTATCTTCACATGATAAAAGCACATCATGTGAGGATAGCATGTTCCTCACATGATGTGCCGTAGCTCAGATCTCTGGCTGATGCACACACATGTTCAGGGCAAACAATCAAATTTGCATTCACTTCTGCTGCACCATCGATCTGGCTTCTACAAATGCTTGCCTTACAAAGCAACTTATCTGTAATCAGAATCAGCAAAAAGAACTAAATGAACCACAGTTATGTATCCTTAGAAGAAAAAAGATATAATTAAAATAATGAAGTGGACTAACATGTATACATAGAAAGACCCAGAATAGCACATAAGACAAACTCCAAATACACAAGTGACACCACTAATGGGAGCAAAGGAGATGTTCTGACAACTACAACTGTTACTAAAATAGATACCATGACAAATAAAAATAGCAAGAACAAGCCCTAAAAAGGAATTAAGACACAGCATAGGAAACTAATGACTGAGGATGAAGACAAACATGGTGACAATGGCAGGTAGTGTGACAAATGAAATGCTTGGATAAGCAAAATTCTGGAAAGCAGACAGCTGAAAGGCCCAAGACCAAGACTGAGACGAATCTGTCGGCAATACAGATAGCATCACACTGTGCCAGAAGACAGTGCTAAATTATAAATGTTAATGATAGATGGACTCAGGAAAGCCACAGCAGAACAAAAGAAACTGGAAAACACCCTTTCTGCAGTGTTTGATGTAGGTCCTCATATTAAGGAAGATACATACTGGTCCCCCTTTATCTGAGGGGGATTTATTCCTATACCCCAAGTGGATGTCTGAAACCACAGATAGTACCAAACCTATATACAGGGTGTCCCATAAATGTGTATACATATTTTAATAGCTGATAGCTCAATTTTGAAAATAAAATGTATTTTAATACACACTACCTTTATAATTATTCAAAGTGTGTGTATACATTTTTGGGACAACCTATGTATTATGCTTTCTTCTACACATACATACCTATGATAAAATTTAATTTATATCCTAGGCACAGTAAGAGATTAATAATAATAATAAATAATAGAAAAATTATACCAATACTAGGGGCCTAGGGTACGAATTTATGCACCTTGAAAGGAACTGTGGGCCGCGAGGCTATGGTGGGCACAGGGGCAGGTCTTGGCCTATGCTCCGCGCCTCCGCCTGGCCCCTCCTGCCACTCCCCCCAACCGTCTGTCCCCTGTCTACCGGCAGCGCCACTCCCTCCACTGCTGCTCCCATGCGCTGACAGCACCGGCCCTGCTCATGCTGGCCCTGCTCATGACAACCCTGCTCGCACCAACTGACAGTGTGCAGAGCAGTTGGGGCTGGTGCCAGAGCAGGTGTGAGTGGGGCCGGCACCATCAGCGGGCGCAAGTGGTGGCTGCTGCCCCAATTGACCCTCAGGAGCAGGGGGAGGTGGAGAAGCCCTCATGGGTGATCAGGGCCAGCAGCCACCACTCACACCTGCTGACGGCACCAATCGGGACTGGTACCGGGCACTGACAGCGGGTGAGAACTGTGGCTCTGGGTGCTGGCTGTGGGTGTGAGTGGGGCTGGCACCAGCAGTGGGTACAAGTAGCGGCTGCTGCCCCAATAGCCCCTAAGGAGCAGGGGGATGTGGAGAAGCCCTCAGGGGTGATCGGAGCCAGCAGCCACTGCTTGCACCTGCTGACAGCACCGAGTGATCAGGGCCAGTGCCTGACGCTGGCAGCAGGTGCAAGCGGGGCCGGCACCAGCAGCAGGTGTGAGTGCTGGCTGGGACCGCGGTGTACGGGAGCAGAGAATTTTCAGTAACCACCAGAGGCTTGACCCGATGACAGTGACTGGTGCCCCACCTTGGTCTGGAGCCCCTGCTCACCTGCTCCACCCTCCCGCCACGGCCGACACCCACCATGTTCTGCACGTGACCCCTTACTGGTCAGCACACATCGTAGCAACTGGTTGTTCGGTTGTTCTGCTGTTTGGTCTATTTGCATATTAGGGTTTTATATATGTAGAATATTGTAATAAAAGTTAGGTGAAATGTGGTCTCTCTCAAAATATCTTATTTTACTCACCTTTTCACTTAAAGAAAGCATTTTACGGTTTCTCTTTGGCTACTCTTGTGATTTGGGGTCATTAGTAAGTAAAATAAAGGTGACTTGAACACCAGCACTGAGAAACTGGGCCAGTGGGCCTGATAACCAAGATGGTGACTAAGTGATTGACAGGTGGGGTGCATGTCCAGCGTGGAGACACTGGACAAAGGGACGGAGCACAACAGCATGAGCTTTCATTACACTACTCAGAATGGTGTGCAAATTAAAACATGAATTTTTTACTTCTGGAATTTTCATGTTAATATTTTCAGTCTTCAGTTGACTGCAAGTAACTAAAACTGTGGAAAGAGTCCTGGCCAGTGTTACTCAGCAGTTAAAGCGTTGGCTCATGCACAGAAGTTAAAGCGATGGCTCATCACTGGTTTGATTCCTGGTCAAGGGCAACTACTTGGGTTGCAGGTTTGATCTCCAGGGCCCATCGGGCGCATGCAGGAGACAACCAATCAATATGTCTCTCTCACATCATCAGTCAATGTTCCTGTGTTTCTTTCTCTTTCTCTCTCTCTCTTCCCTTCTCTCCCTCCCTTCCACTCACTGAAAAAAAAAATCAATGGGAAAAATAGCCTCTGGTGAGGATTAACAAAAACTGCAGAAAGAGAAACTGCAGAAAGGGGAACTGCTGCAGTAGTCATGTCCTCTCTGAAGGGGCATCTCTGACTTCAGCTGGAATGGCAGCATGCTATTAAATGCCACCCACCTTTTCTACCAATGTCCTTTAGTTATTCGGAAATGTTCATTTGCATACAGAATCTTGAACTCAGAAGTACAAGAGTCTTCAGAAAGTAAAGTGACAGAAGGAAAAAATGGAGAATAAAGAAAGAGCGCAAAGCTAAAAAGGAAGAAAGGGGACTGAAAAAAGAGAAGAAAAATAAAAGATGAAAGAAAAAATGGTAGGGGGGAAATAACTATTCAAACACTTGCTGAGCAACTACTGTGCAACAGTTGCTGTGCCAGGCAAGAGAGATAACATAGTGGGGAAAACAGCCATGGTTTCTGGCCTCATGGAGTATAATTTAGTAGCAGAAAAGACATTAATTAAACAACCACACAAAAAAATGCAAAGTTGAAATTCTGATAAGTGTTTTTGAAGAAGGGGTACATGATATTCTGAGTGGATATAACAGAAATGATACTGGGAAGTCTTCTGTAAGGAATTGATAAAGAAGCTGAATTTCAAGGGAGCAAAGATTTGAGGATGGAGACACCTCCAGGCAGTGGTACTGGCATATACAAAGGCCCTGTGGCAAGAAGAATAGTGAGAGAGTAGGAGCAAAGGAAGGCGGGGAATGTCTGGAACAGAGAGAATTTGGGAGAGTAGGGCATGCCTAATGAGCCTGGAGGAGTAAGCTTTCATTCAAGCATCTTCTTCCTAAGAGCAATACAACCCATCAAAAGTTTTAACCATAAGAGTAACATGATCTCCATTTACTGAGCAGCTAACACACACACCATTATGGGCCATCCCCTCTGTCCACACTCGCCTCACTCACTCCATCTGCCATGTAAGCTTTACCTTTCATCCAGCCTGCAAAAGTGACTCTCAATTTAGTATTTTGTATTTGGGGCTCCCCCTGCCTAGGACCCTCTTTCCCACATGTCTCACCCCTCACCTCACCCTAGGTCTCTACTCAAATGTCTTCTCAGATAAACCTTTTTTAAAAATGCAAACTTACGCCTATACGATCCCACTGCTCTTTATTCTCTTAACTTGCTTGATCTAGTTTCACTATTCTCATCACTGGTAGAAACTATGTTCTACATTTATTTGTTAGCTTTATAAAACATACATGTGCATAGGTCCACACAAACCGAAGTTGGCTGCAGGAAGGCAGAGCCTGGACTGCGCACACTGCCTGTTACACGGCAATGCTCCCTAAGTGCTCAGTGAATGTTTCCAAAGAATGAGTGCTGATTGTCCCTTAGATTACAATCACGCAAAAAACCTGTCCTCTGGCCTGGTAATTTTATTATCTGCATTCTCTCCATGGCTTCACCAAACAAGAGAGCCTTGAATATTAGAAAGAATTATCAATCAGAAATCTCTCCTTACCTTTCCATTGCATCAGAACTCAATGAAACACGGAGAAAGGTATGAATATAAGATTATTCTACATCAGGCACATGAAAGAGGAGATATTTGCAAGTATGCAGGTAGGACTGGTAGGATTAGAGATACTATTTTCAAAAATAGTGTGGCTGTCCTAATTGAAAAATACACAAAGAAAAAAAATTAATTGCATCACCAGAGTCTAGAAGAGGGGAAAAGGTCGACAAATATTGTCCTTATGTCACTGAAAAGCAGCATGGAGAAGAGTTATCTCAAAGAACTATGTGTGTATTTATTCCTTCAGACTTTATTGCACATATTAATATACAAAGCACCATAATAGATGTTGGGGCAAAAGTAAGCCATACTAATAGACACATTCTATAACATTGAGGAAGGAAGAAAATTTAAACTATGGTTTTGAAAAGGCAATTAATGGGAAAAGGGGAAGAATATAAGATAGCCTTAGAGAAATAGATTGCCACGGGGACGGAAGAGAGGAGGAGAAATAAAAGTAATCTTCTCCCAGGTTAACATTCGAACCCAATACTCATATAAACTAAGAAATAACATTCAATAAACATATCTGTTTGTTTGTTTTTTAAGGCAGATAAAACAAAACCAGCATCTTGTTCATGGGAAACTCTTAAATTGTCTTCGTGAGGGTGGGAGGAAGAGGGGAAGGAATGCAAGAGGAAGAAGTCTTCTGCTTATGGTTGAAATTTGTGAGCAATAAAGAATACTTTGCTTGATCTTCTGATCTTTCTCTGCATACAATGAGCTCAAAAGGGCTTACCAGTATGGACCTGATACAGAGTTAGTGACCACAAGACTCTATGTTCTGATAGAAGAATTGTAAAACTCATAACCTGAAATTCCCACGTTGAGTCACTTTAAAAAAAAAAAAAAATGTTTTCATTGGTTTCAGAGAGAATGAGGGGGAGAGAGAAAGAGAGAGAGAGAGAGAGAGAAACATAAGCATTGATCGGTTGCCTCCCACACACCCCTACTGGGGATTGAGCCAGCAAACCAGGCATGTGCCCTGACTGAGAATTGAACCTGTGACCCCCCTGGTGCATGGGTCAGTGCTCAACCACTGAGCTATACCGGCTGGGCGAATCATGATTTAGGTGAAAATATTGAGGTCTTCTATTAAAATGCAAACATTTTAACTATTATAACAATTGCCTTGTAAAGAGTGTAGCCAATGGACCAGAAGCATCAGCTTCACCTCAAAGTCAACTTACAGATGCAGAAAACCAGGCCTCATCCAGACCTACTAAATCAAATTCTGCATCTAATAAGGTCTCTCGGTAAACTTACATGAACAATAAAACACCTGCGTATATATACACATACATACATACATAGATATATTCACTAAGAAATTAATACAGTGAAATATTGTCTTTAATACCTAGAACATTTTCACACTATCCTAAGGAAAGCACAGAATTCTGGAATAAGTTAGAACAAACAAATGCAGTATTTGTGAATTAAGAGTGACAGAAAAGTGATGAATCTTGGGACACAGCCAAAACAGTACACCTGAGTCTGAGACAAGAGTCAGAGTTATTTACAGAACCAGGGTCTGAGAGTGAGCAGGAGCTCCCGCACATGGGATTGGGATGAAGTAGGAAAGGAGTGAAGAAGGAGGAATGAAAGAATATTACTTTCTAATTTTCTTTATGGATTTCCCTGGGTTTTATGCAATTTACCAACAGATTTGCTTCTGGGCATCATTTTATGATAAACCAACCCTCCCTAATATGCCCACACATTTTAGTGAGGGTAGACAAGGCATAAATCACCATAGCTTATGGGTTATCTGGCTTCTACTTCTCTCTGGGCTACTAACTAGCTCAGTTCTCCAAAAGAGGGCATTTTGCCTTGAGGTTTGTACTATAAGCACTAAACCATGGTTTCCAGCTTCACATGATTCCAAGTGGCAGCTTACCAATACATGCCAAATGAAAAAAATGGCATGTAGGAGCTTCAAGTAGTGGAGGACATATTAAGCATGGATGTATACATCAACAAACTCCATATATATTCATACATGTAAACACATGTATTAGCTGTACATACTTTTCTAAAGTCACCTCTAAAATTTCATTAACTTTTCACTTACATTTTAACCTGTTGCCACTATCAGTGAAAGAAATCAATGTAAATTGTCTATGCCTCTACATGTGGAAAACATACTAGTGCAAAAGAAACCTTTCCTCCAGAAATTACACAAGGAGGCTTGGAGAAGAGAATTGGCTCAGGAGTGGAGTGAAGCATCATCCCAACAACAAATCTGTATACAAGCATAAGCATCCTACAACAAGTCCCCCAAATCCTGGCAAGTTATCCCGTAAAAACTATACCTCATCTAACAACACAGGATGGAGACTTGGATCTGTTGGACTGGTAGGGTTAATTATACAATGCTTTGGGGATCTGTCATTTTCAAATACTCTGATGAAAATTTTTTGTTAACTTCATGTTTTTATGAGAGTAGGATTAGCAACAATCATCTAAACTGTTGTCAACACTGATACAATGCAATGACATAGGATTAGGCATATCAGAAAGAACAGAGCCTCCATTATACTTGGATTGGCTGAATTGTGACCCATGTTTAATGAATGATGTCCCTGGTTATGCTTGGCAGTGGATATAAAGATTAAACCCAAAGCCTCTGCTCTCTCTGCAAGTAGCCATCCGGCTGGAAAGAGTGAATGGACCAAAGTTATTTCCACAAGACAACCCACAAGAATTCTCTCCTGAGAAATGGCCTTAGTTCCTGGCCATTGCAAGATCTAACGTTCCCAGCTATGGCTTCTGAAAAGCCTCTCTCGTCCTGTCACTTGACCATCTGGAGCAAACCTGACCGAGTAAATATTCCACCGCATTTTTTTCTACACTTCCATTCTTTCATTGGTGAATCTATTAAAATGACCACAGATATTCGCCTTTTATTTGTCAGAGGCAGAAGCATCAAGCTCCTGATCCACATATTTGCAGCTCGTGAACCACGCTATTTCGTAAGCTATGCTCGTTTTCATTTGCCGCTCAGCCCCATTCTACAATAGCGAAAACTTGAGTAGCAGCATGACCTGCTGGTCTAAACACAAGCGTGGGCATCAGTAACTCGGAGTTTAAATTCTGTCTCTGAGACACGTTTGTTCTGAAGATGTGAGCTGCCTACCCTACGGAAGCACTCACCGTGGAGATCAAACAAGCCAGCCCGGAACTACAGTGGCTGTGTGCTAACACAAGCAAAACTTGCCCGCGGCTGTGCTCATGGCCCTTTTCAATAATCTTCTAATACAGGTCTGGTCTGACACAAAAAACACAGCAAGAGGCAAAGAGCAATTGGCCCAGCTTGCCCTTGCGTCAGAACGACTTTGCTCCGAGTTCAGTAGGCGTAGGCGTAGGCGGCAAAAGGAAGATGTCAAGGTCAATTTCCTCACCTTCCACACCTGTGGCTTTTTATTAGAAGATCAGGTTGTCAGTCTTCCTGTGTCGACAATTCTCCCTGGGGAGGTCAATGTCACCACTAAGCGTAATAATGGCCCCAACGTTAGGAATGCACTGTGAACATCCTGAATGCGAAGAGTAAGTCAAAACAAACAAGCGTGATAAAAGCAAACCGCCTGAAATTCTTTACAGCGCACACAGGCCGCGAAAGAAGGGATGACTCTCGTGGTTCCAGTGGAGAGAGAGGAGGAAGCAGGGAGCTGGGCGGTTCGCCGCCTCTGCTCGAGGCGTGGGAAAGGGGTGTGAGTCCCTGGCGCGAGCCACTTCGGGAGGGCGGGCGGTGAAAAGGCCATGGCGGATACAGATAACCTCACGGTCGACAACATCATCCAACGGCTGCTGGAAGTGAGAGGGTCCAAGCCTGGTAAGAATGTCCAGCTACAGGAGAATGAAATCCGAGGACTGTGCTTAAAATCTCAAAAGATCTTTCTGCGCCAGCCCATCCTACTAGAGCTTGAAGCACCACTCAAAATATGTGGTGATATCAATGGGCAATACTATGATTTGCTTCGACTCTTTGATTTCGGTGGTTTCCCGCCAGAAAGCAACTACCTGTTTCTTGGGGACTATGTGGACAGGGGGAAGCAGTCGCTGGAGACTATCTGCCTCTTACTGGCCTACAAAGTCAAATATCCTGAGAATTTCTTCCTTCTCAGAGGAAACCACGAATGTGCCAGCATCAATAGAACTTACGGATTTTATGATGAATGTAAAAGAAGATACAGCATTAAACTATGGAAATCTTTCACAGACTGCTTTAACTGTTTACCGATAGCAGCCATCGTGGATGAGAAAATATTTTGCTGTCATGGAGGTTTATCACCAGATCTTCAATCTATGGAGCAGATTCGACGAATTATGCGACCAACTGATGTACCAGATCAAGGTCTTCTTTGTGATCTTTTGTGGTCTGACCCCAATAAAGATGTCTTAGGCTGGGGTAAAAATGACAGAGGGGTGTCCTTCACATTTGGTGCCGAAGTGGTTGCAAGATTTCTGCAGAAGCATGATTTGGGTCTTATATGTAGAGCCCATCAAGTGGTTGAAGATGGATATGAATTTTTTGCAAAGAGGCAGTTGGTCACTCTGTTTTCTGCACCCAATTACTGTAGAGAGTTTGACAATGCAGGTGCCATGATGAGTGTGGACGAAACATTAATGTGCTCTTTTCAGATTTTAAAGCCGGCAGAGAAAAAGAAGCCGAGTGCCACGAGACCCGTAACACCTCCAAGGGGTATGATCACAAAGCAAGCAAAGCAATAGATATCATTTTGACACTGCCTAGTTGGGACTTGTAACATATAGTATATAACCTTCATTTTTAAAACTGTAATGTGTATTGGTCAGCTTGCTCAAATAGTGTGTTTTTGGGGTTCTCCCTTCCATTTATCAGTTAATGAATGGCATTTGCTAGTTATAACAGCAAATGAAAGACTTCACTCCCAAGAAAAAAAGTTTTGTTTTTTAATTCTCTCTTCCTTTTGCAAACAAGTTTAATGGTGGTGTGAAAGCTGTGCACCCCCAGTTTATCCTGTCTAAGGGATACGTGTACAATTGACTTTCTTTTTTCAATTCAGTACAACCCATGAATAATGTAAATGCTCATTTTTAAAGAAAGCCCTAGGGTGCTCAGTCTGCACATGATGTCATAAAATGCATATTGTTGATAGAAATCACTGTGAATTTTTTTTAAAGAATTTGTTTCAAAGGAATTGCTTATTTCTCTCATTGTCTTGTCAGGTACAACTCGTTTTATAGCTATCAACAGTAGGAGTAACTTTCAACCTTGCCAGCATCACTGATATAATGTATGTTTAATTAAAGCACACTTTCCTCTGTCGTATACTTAAAATGGCAATTAAAGTCGTTTTTTAAATGTTGGTGACCCTTTCCTGAAGCCAAAGTGTCTGTTGAAATGTGTATTGACACAACCCCAAGTACAAGGAGGTATGGTTGTGTACCCATGCCACCTTCCTGAGGATTCAAAACCAGGTTTTTGAGTTTGAATAGCAATTAGTAACATAATGCTGTTTAAGCTATTAATGATTACAGTTAATAACATTTTGCACATTTTCCATATAGTCTATTCATTAAGTAATCTTTTTACAGCTTCATCAGGCCTGAACTGAACCCGTCCATTCAAAAAGCTCCAAATTTTAGAAACAATACTGTTCTATACGACTGAGCAATTATGCTTTCTTTGGCCTACAGTTTTTATTCTGCTGTGAAGTCAAGACAAAAGAACTAACTTACCTATCCACCAGTTTATACAGAACTTACATTATCTATGACTTTTTTAAACCAAGATTTGTTGAAAAGAAATCTGCTTCAACAGAGACCATGTACAATACCATGTGATGAAAGTGAATTCAGACTTATTAAATGACAAACTTGTTAAATCCTCTTGGTGTCAATTTATCAGCACAATACACAGGAGAACTATTGATGGCATATTGACTAGATGTTAATGAATAAATTGCTCTGGAAACAAACAAAATAAAGCAAAAAAAGAAGACATGAAAGCTGAGCTAGGTCAAATTTGTGTATGAAAGGAAAAGAACTGAATTTAAAATGCAGATGTATTGTGCTCATGCTACAAAATCCAATACACCATCTCCATGCTAGGAAACTAACAATTTCCTGTCCAGTGTTCAACAACATATAACCCAACACAAATCTTCTGAAAATGACTGACTTAAGTAGCAAATGAAATTTGCAGAATTAATATAAAGTCCCAGCATTTTCTTCCATAAAATTAGTATATCATCATCTCCCTCACCCATGTCACAGGATGTTAGAGAACTGGAGTAAACTGTAAATCACTCTAATCATCAGATTTGGCCCCTGATCTTGAAAACTTCTCAAGAGGTATTTGTTCAGTTACTCTAAGTTATCATGATTTTTTGCTTTTCTCTAGTGCAATGGCCTTCAACCTGGCTGCACATTAAAATCATCGAAGGAGCTTTTTAAAAATTTTCCAGTTCTTAATCCCATCCTAGACCAATTAAACTAGAAGATCTAGGGGTGAAATTGAGATATTACTATTCTCAAAGGTGCCTCAGTGTGTGGTTAGGGTAGAGAACAATTAATGGAGTACAAATCTACTTATATAATAATAAACTATAAAGCCGGGAGCTAGCAAATGAAAGCTAGGCATGCTCCAGGGTGTGATGCAAACATCTTCCTAACCTTTACTCTTCTTCCTATGCACAGTTTCCCACTAAACTTCTAATTATTATCTCACCTACTATAGCTTGGAAGACCAAAGGATTAGTGAAGAAAGAAAAACTTCCACAATTTGGACTAATTGGTAAAGGCTATCTAAATTAATGGAAATTATGCATATTAGAATATTTCAAAAGAAATGTAGTTTTCTGTCTCAGAATAACATGTTTATCCAAACAAAGGCTTTCAAGTTCAACCAAAGCCTCTTTCCTTCATTGAGTGAGACTTGCAGAGGTCCTTACAAGATTTCTTTTAATGAACAGATTTTTCAAATATGTGTAATTAGCAAGTTGTACCCATATGTTACATGCATAGAAAATGCTAGCACGTTATTACTAATGATTAGATTACAATAGAGGACAGATGTTACATTTGCAGTAGCCCTATTTTCTAACTCTTACCAAGTACAATGTACAGTTTCTGATATTTTCTTCTCTCTGCGCCGTACTCCCATAGTTCTTTTCTCACCCCAGTTTCTTCTCTCTCTCTCTCTCTCTCTCTCTCTCTCTCTCTCTCTCTCTCTCTCTCTCTCTCTCTTATGCATATGTGCACGCACACACACACAATCTTTGAAGAGGCAGATGTGTCATCAGTTCAACTCCCTAATTAGCAGAGCCTAGAATTAGTCTTATTCCCAAATACCTGGTATCCATCAGGCTAGGAACGAGAGCTGGCATCTTAAATCATCACTGAGACTGTACTGCCTCATCATCATGGATTAAACTCTGAGCGAGACTGAGGGAGACAAAACTCTGAGCAGTCAGAGGCAATAAAATACTATAAGAATCATAATTATTACTGAAAATGTAATGAGAATACTGATTCATCAGAACTTTTCTTGAGAAGTATATTCCATTGGTAAGACTAAGCCACCTTAGAACAAGTGAGGAATGAAACCAGCAAGAAAGTTAAACTGCCTTCCGAAGAGTAAGGGTCTGGCTAGCTGCAGGGCTTTTGAGGGGGATACCTTTGGGACTATGATTGACTGCTCAGCACCAGATTAGGGAGGCTGACATTACCATCACTTCTGTCTCCACCTTCCCTGCCTGGTCTTTGACTTCCCTTTCCATCAATGGTTCTCAAAGTGGGATTTCTGGACCTGCAGTAGCAGTATCTCCTGAAATCTTGTTAGACACACATACTTTCAGGTCTTTCCCCAGACCTACTAAATAAAATACTCCCTGAGGGACCTAGCAATCTCTTTTTTAACAAGTCCTCCGGCGATGCTGATGCGCTTTCCTACCTCAGATGCATTGCTCTAAGGGTCGGATAAAAACTGAAGAGTGACAAACAAATCAATGGGTGTGAAAGTAGTAGTCTTCCCAAGACACCATGAGACAGGTAGTGCCCCATTCCTGATTAATCATCTGCACAATGTCCCTGTCTAGACTTCCAGTTCCTTCTTAGGAATGGAACCCTGTTTTCATCTCTAACCCACTGTGGCTGAGATCCTGCCTGTCACTATTTAGCCCTAATCACTCTTCCATTTTCAAGGATGTAGATCTTACATCTTCATTCATTCAATCACCAACTGGAACAAAGTCATGAATGTACTAACTGCCTCTGGTAACAACTACAAGTCCTTCTGTTTCCCTTTCACAATACAGATTATACTGGTTTCTTACTCCTTACATAGCAGTGATCTCCTTAATCATAATGAATTAAATGAAATCTTTGAGTTTTATATAACAAAATGAATGGGTAAGGAATCCCCTCACCCTTCCACACATTATCCAATAATGAGGGGTGTGCTAAAATATTTTAACAATCCAGTCTCTGAGGAAAAGAAGCCCTGACTCACAGTTTTTGCTAACATCTGAGATGTAAATACTGTCCCACCATGGCCATCGACATGAAGTCACCAAACGTGCAGTGGCAGAGAGATGTGTATAACAAATATATTTGTTAACAAATTACAATATACTGTAGACTAAAACCATGTTACTTTACTTTTACTTTTTGTTTATATTTTATGCAATATGTATGCAGAACAGTGCATAGAACATAGTTAGCATACAATCATCACACAGGTTAAGAATAGGGCATTGCCAGCACTCCAAAAAGTAGATAACTGCTGAGTCATGGAGGAAGGAAGGGAGGGAAGGAGGGAGAGAGGAAAGAGTGGGAGGGAGGGAAGGAGGTAATGTAAGTAGTTAATTTAGTCCACCAAAATCAACTATGTTTTGGTACTAAAGTATAGGAGAAAAACATAAAATTAACCCATTTAAATAAAAACATAACTGAGCAAAATGTTAACACAAAAATGAATTTCATTTTTTATAGATCTAGGACCAATAATAATTCATGGATAACATAAGTATATTTCTTAAGTAAGTATTATAATTCTGGGTATAATATCATCTAATAAAAGAATGTTGCTAGAGTATGTCATGGGAGATGAGTTCAAGTTTCATATTGTGAAGGTATATTCAATGTACCAGGTATAAGGAAAAATCTGAGACCATTCAAAAATTGCAATGTCAACAAATTAAAAAACAATATTAAACAGGATTCATCATGAGACACAATTTATCTTTGGCTTAGTATATAATCAGTCTGAAATTCCAAATTTTTGTGTAAGCATGCACAGTTATAATAGATCAAATGGAAGACATATATGCACACTGTACTGGTTTAAGTGTGGGAGACAGGATTCAAGTATTGGTCTGAACTTGTTATAGGACCTTTGGTAAATCACTTACCCTCAAATAACTCAAATAGATATGTATTTATTTACTAACCCACTCAGACATTCATTAAAA
Source organism: Corynorhinus townsendii (assembly GCA_026230045.1). Taxonomy (NCBI): domain Eukaryota; kingdom Metazoa; phylum Chordata; class Mammalia; order Chiroptera; family Vespertilionidae; genus Corynorhinus; species Corynorhinus townsendii. The sequence goes on from JAPDVU010000005.1 coordinate 112,020,119, forward strand.
AATATTTATTGAAAACCTATTGTGTGCCTAGCAATCTTTTAGACAATGAGAATGCAACAGTAAACATGTCTTAGCTTCCTGTGTATACCCAGAGTGGATGGGAAAAAACATAAAGAAGCAATCAAATAATAAGAGGGAAAAAAGTGAGTGGTACTCTGAACACAGTCCACCAGGTAATTCAATTTCTGAGTAGCTGGATTTTTTTTCCTTAAAGATTTCAGAGTTTTATGCTAAGGAGGGAAGGTTCATACTTGTTTCTAACCATATTCACATTTGGCTAAGGCAGTGGTCGGCAAACCGCGGCTACCGAGCCACATGCGGCTCTTTGGCCCCTTGAGTGTGGCTCTTCCACAAAATACCACGTGCGGGCATGCACGTACAGTGCTATTGAAGGAGTACCCTAATTAAGTTAATAACAATGTACCTACATATATAGTTTGGCTCTCAAAAGAAATTTCAATCTTTGTACTGTTGATATTTGCCTCTGTTGACTAATGAGTTTGCCGACCACTGGTCTAAGGTGTTGTTCACAAATTCCTGGGGAGATTTGATATCTCACACAAGACATTTCATTCAGTAACCAAGATCTACATAACTACCAGAAATCAGCACAGGGGGATAGGGAAATACCTCCTCCCAGACATACAAGAGTAGGAAGTGATGAGCTAACCTTCTCTTTGTTTAGAAGACAATATATAGCCCGAGTTCTCCGGGGTGAAGAGCCCACTCTACTAGAACATGAACAGAAAAGGTAAATAACCCAATTCAGGAGGGGGTGCTTCCAGAAGCTCTTGCATTCTTTTCTCACAAAGATTGATTTTAGAAAATTCAACTTTCTCTTTTTCCCTTTTGTGCCCTCCTTAAAACTTGATATCAGGACATTTTTCAATAATTCTCAATATACAATTTTCATAAACTGGGTGTGTATGATGTACATGTGTTTTGGAAACCAGCCATTTTTCAGATACATCAATCTATATTCAGTAGCTTCGTAGGCCTTGTCCACATGCAAAGAAACATCTAGATAAATTAAAACAGTAAAGGGAGGAAAGCATATGAGTAAGATAATGACAGGACTTGGGAAAAATAAGCAATCAAATAAATAAACAGACCTCTTCTACCAAGATCACAATAAGTAAGGCCTTGGGCAAAGAAGAGACCTGTCAGCAAATTACTAGCTCCATACAAATGGACAATGGCACTAGGTAATCCCATTGATGCCCCAGAGGTGGATAACTGATGCACAAAATAACTATAGACAGGAGAATAAAAGCAGGAAACACATAGAAAGCGTATAGAGAAGTGAGAGAGAGGCAGAGAGAAGAGAGCAGAGAGATCTCATCTGAGAACTAGTGCTATAACTATAACTGTTTCCTCATTTCAATTTCCCCTTTATGATGACGACCAGTCAGTTTCTCTACAACTAGTCCTTCCTGCCAAGGTCCACATTTACATTTACAACTATATTTTGATTTAGTCTGCATCTCAAACCAAATATCCCTAAAACCCTTCAAAATGTATTCATTTTTAGCCTTCAACTTTTCATGAATATTCAATTAGGAAAATATACTCTTGCTTTTAAGTCTTCTTTATTTTATTCAAAACAGGAAATCAATTTTCCCTCCTTTTTCTGTTATTATTTGCATGAGTCCTAGTATCCAATAAGTGGACCCTGTTTTAGAAATATATACAGCCTTTCATCAAAATCTTCAGGGCTTTTTCTTAAAAATCAAGTCAAACCCAGAATCCCATTCAGAGAAGAGGGGCTCAGTCCAAGCCAGACTCACTTATTAACCAAAAGCAGATCTTATTTTTCTTAAAACTGGAAGGCAACATTCAACAGAGTGAAGAAAAAAAGTATAACTTTCAAAACCTAACATACTAGCATATATATTATGTGAACTTGAGTCTGCTCACCTTTCTTTTTTTTAATATATATTTTATTGATTTTTTACAGGGAGGAAGGGAGAGGGATAGAGAGTTAGAAACATCAATGAGAGAGAAACATCGATCAGCTGCCTCCTGCACACTCCCTACTGGGGATGTGCCCACAACCAAGGTACATGCCTTTGACCAGAATCGAACCTGGGACCCTTCAGTCCACAGACCGACGCTCTATCCACTGAGCCAAACCAGTTAGGGCTTCTCACCTTTCTTTATCCCACTTTTCATTTCTACCAAAGGTAATGATCCCAATCTCATAAAGTGGGGAAACTGAGTCAGTGATTTGATCCAGGAAAAGGCACAGGGCTAAACTAAATGTGGCCAGTAAAGCTCTGAGGACAGACAGCAGGAACCACAAAGAGCCTACAGACATGTTGGCTAGCCTCATAGTCCTATCTAACAAAAGATAATATGCAAATGAACCATCACTCTGCTACACCCACAAGCCACACCCACACACCACACCCACTAGCCAATCGGGAGTGAGTATGCAAATTAGCCCCAACCAAGATGGCTGCAGCCACAGCAGAGCAGGAAGGAGGCTTGGGTTTCCACAGCGATGGAGGAAGCCAAGCTTTCTGCACAAGCTTTCCGCACACCCTGGTGGGCCCAGGCCTCCGCTTGAGGCTACAAAGTCTCAATTGTAGAAGATAAATAAATCCCAACAAAAATGGCTACCATCACAGAGGGAGCAAGAAGGCTTGGCTCCACTCCAGGCTACATAGTTTCAATTATAGAAGATAAATAAATACCAGATACCAGAGCCTCTGCTTGGGTCGCCGGGGGATGTGGTCAGCCTGCAAACCACCACAGGCCCCTCGCCCATGCCTCCTCACGCCCCAAGGAAACCCCCACCCTGATCTGGAACACCCTTCAGGGCAAACCAGCTGGCCCCCACCCATGCACCAGGCCTCTATCCTACCTAATAAAAGAGTAATATGCAGATTGACTATCACTCCAACACACAAGATGGCTGCCTCATGTGGTCAAAGATCCTGCCCCCATGTGGACACAAGATGGCCACCACAAGGTGGCCATCAGGGGAGGGCAGTTGGGAGGGACCAGGCCAGCAGAGGAGGGAAGTTAGGCATCAATCAGGCTGTCAGGGGAGCAGTTAGGCATCAATCAGGCTGTCAGGGGAGTGGTTAGGGGGTGATCAGGCTCGCAGGAAGAAGCAATTAGGGACAATCAGGAAAGCAGGCAGGTAATCAGTTGGGAGCCAGCAGTCCTGGATTGTCCAACTGCCCATTTAGGCCCCATCCCACTGGGATCAGGTCCAAACGGGCAGTCGGATATCCCTTGAGGGGTCCCAGATTGGAGAGGGTGCAGACTGGGCTGAGGGACACCACCGCCTCCTCACCTCCCCGTGCACAAATTTCGTGCACCGGGCCTCTAGTAAGATCAATAAGATCTTTGTCAAACTAAATGGTTAAAACATTGTTTCCCAAAATCTGCTTCCTTGGAACCCAAGTCCCCGAAGAGACCATTTCTTAGAAAAGCATCTGTAGTCAAATGAATACTGGAAACACTGTGTAATTGATGCACATCAGAATGATTCACAATACACATTAGTATATTAAAGCCCCAGAAATCTTGGGAATACAATCATCTCAGTTATTGATGCAACTTCCCTGAACTCCTTTTGACCATAGAAGCCTTTTTGTCAGAAACGATCGAAAGCAGTTTCTGGCCTAATTTAAGTTAGTATTACAATATATCTTTTATTTCCACAAGGCTGTGAAGTATTCTCTTTCTTATCTTTGCTTTTGCCCTATAGAATCCACAGTTCATTCAACTTAAAGTAACTCTAGAGTTTTGGGGTTTTCTCCTCATTATTAAATGAAGATTTACTTTGACATTTTATCACTCTCTATTTAAATCTTTTGAGAAGTCCTTTCACTTACTCTATTTTCTTTTCAATCTCTTATATTTTCATCCGGACTTCATACCTGAAATACCTGCTCAAGGACTTCTATAGGATTCTATTTTATAACACTGGAGTATTTAGAAGAACTATTTCCTTCTCCCTATGAGCTTATGTCGCTTTGCTAGCATCACCTAACAGAACTTTGCCTTTGCTTTTGATGAAGCCTCTTTCAAGGTATGTTGACATGTCAGTTGATGGTCGAGCAACTCTATTAAAGATCCGTAGCTGTTAAAGTGCTGCTTTTCTAAAATGTATACACCACTTGAAAAATCAATCCAGAGAGTTCTAATGTTCAACCCTCACACCTATGCTGTAATATCAGTTTCAATGTCAAAAATGAAGTAACTGGAAACATGTTTGACCAGAACATATCATTTCCTAACTGGACTGGGATACCAAGGTGTCCAAAGCTGTCAGTTTTCTGATCTACCCAGATCTTGAGCTCTCAGCTATTTTCTGCTTCACTCACACCCTCATCTGATATTATTTGAGATATCAAAAAGAAGTAAAAGATACAACTAAAGGCAAATTTAAATAATTGTAATGGCTGAAACTGGTTTGGCTCAGTGGATAGAGCGTCGGCCTGCGGACTGAAGGGTCCCAGGTTCCATTCTGGTCAAGGGCATGTACCTGGGTTGTGGGCACATCCCCAGTAGGGGGCGTGCAGGAGGCAGCTGATCGATGTTTCTCTCTCATCGATGTTTCTGGCTCTCTGTCCCTCTCCCGTCCTCTCTGTGGAAAATCAATAAAAATATATTTAAAAAAAATAATTGTAATGTTAAGTATGCCTTGAAATTTCAAACACTTTTTGTGCTTCTTCTGAGAATTCTGAAAAAATCCTTTGGAACCAAGTAAGAGGGAAGAATAGAGGTAGGGAAGGGAATGCTGATTAATAATAGCAGGCCTAGATTATTTACAGTAGCTTTTAATTGGGATTAGTGCCTTCCTTTTTGGTCATATCTGCTACAACTTCTATTCACATTTACCATTCATTTGTTCTTTAGAGTTCTAAAGATCATATTTTTGTTTTTGAATACTTAATAAATTGGAAGATTTTGTATAAAATTGAAGGGAAAATCCCTGGCTGGTTTTGCTCAGTGGATAGAGCATTGGCCTGCAGATTGAAGGGTCCCAGGTTCGATTCCAGTCAGGGGCACATGCCCAGGTTGTGGGCTTGATTCCCAGTAGGGGACGTGCAGTAGGCAACCAATCAATGCTTTTCTCTCATCATTGATGTTTCTATCTCTCCCTCTCCCTTTCTCTCTGAAATCAATACAAATATATATTTTTTTAAAAATGAAGGGAAAAATATGAAGCAAGCTCTTTGAATATCTAATTACTACTCCATCTAGATCAATCCACACTTTTTAAGGCAACAATGTAAAGCACAGAATATTAAAAGATGTGTTCCATATAGTGTCCTGAGGTCAATGACCTGGATTAAATAGAGTCAGAGATTTTCTTTTCTTATGACCTCTCTGATTATTCTGTATGCTAATGTTCAGTATGACTCTAAGAAGAGCATATAGTGCACAATATTTCCCAATTTTTTGACCATATAAGATGTTTATTTTGTTATATATGTTGATGGATGCCAGAAATGAGTCCAGTGGAAAAGTGACCCAAGCTAGGAACTAGGAAACCTGGGCTGAGGCCTTTATAGTGATTACTCCAGTATAGTAAAAGTAGAAAGCAGCACTCTATGGACACTTACATTTACCCCCCAAAAAAGGTGGCAGCTAAAAACAATATTGAGATTTGTTCCAAATGTGCTCAAAAGACATTGACACAAGCCACTAAATTTATCATTTAGTGATTTCAAACTTTCAAATGGTAGAGAAAGTAAAGCAAATTGAGACTTCCAGATTAAATTAAATCCTATATAATAAAAGGCTAATATGCAAATCAACCAAATGATAGAATGACCAGTTGCTATGACATGCACTGAACACCAGGGGGCAGATGTTCAATGCAAGAGCTGTTCCCTGATAGTCTGTGCACTCCCACAGGTGGAGCACTTCTCAGCCAGAAGCTGTGCTCACAGCTGGTGAGTGCTGCAGCGGTGGTGGTGGGAGCCTCTCCCACCTCCACAGCAGCGCTAAAGATGTCCAACTGACGGCTTAGGCCTGAGAAGCGGGCCTAAGCTATCAGTCAGACATCCCCCAAGGGCTCCCAGACTGTGAGAGGGCACAAGCTGGGCTGAGGGACCTCCCTCCCAAGTGCACAAATTTTGTGCACCGGGCCTCTAGTTTATAATGATATTATTTACAAAAGAAAAAATACAGAATCATTTGGTTATAATTTTTTAAATAATATATAGCCTTCAGTCTACAAAATTTGGTCTTAAAGTACATATTCCAGTTACCCTTCTTGCATTAAAAAAATCACTCTATAGCCTAGTGACATAAAACAAGCATTTTTATTATGCTCACAGAGACTGTGGGTCATGAATTCATCCGAGTACAGCTTGTTCTGCTCTTTGATGTTTTGGGCCTCTGCTGGCAGTGACTCGAACAGTTGGAGCTAGAACAATGGGGGCTGGGGACCCACTTTCAGGGTGGCTTCTTCACATACATGCCTGGCATCTTGGAAAGGATGGCTGGCATGCTGGCCTCAGGTGAGATGATTATCTGACCACATTTACACATGGCCTTGCCAGTTTAAGGGCCTCAGCATAGTCAGGCTCCTCATGTCACAGCTCATTGTTCCAACAAACTAGTCAGAACAACCACAGCCTTTTTTTAAAAATATATGTTTATTGATTTCAGAGAGGAAGGGAGAGGGAGAGAGAGAAACGTCAATGATGAGAGGGAATCATTGATCGGCTGAGTCACACATGCCCCCCACTAGGGATTGAGCCCGGGCATGTGCCCTCGACCAGAATTGAACCCAGGACATTTCAGGACTGAAATGTCTATCCACTGCACCAAACCAGCTAGGGCTAACCACAGCCTTTTAAGATCTGCTCTCAGAAGTCACAATGTGTCACTCTGCCCTATTTTATTGGTTTCTGCCCTCACAAGCTCACCCAGATACAAAGGAGAGTGGGCATGGACCCAGTATCTCAATGAAAGAATTGGCAAGGATTTAATTTTAACTACTATGGCAATACAAGAAGTTCCTAACATTTTCTCCACCAAAAGAACCTCTGGATCTCACCTCTCAGAATCACGAGATAAAATGCAGTGGCATGATCTGAGGCAACTAGAAATCTAAATATATATATGACAATTTGAGAGAAGTTAGAGTATTTGTGAGGGGATTGCTATCTTCATTTTTTTGTAGCAAAAAAAATAAACAAACACAAAATGTGGGACTTGGTTGAAAAATTAAGAGACTTTATTGTTTGTGAGATATAATCAAAATTTCCTCTATTATTGACATTTTTCAGGTTGGTTGCCTCAATATATTAGTAAAACCCATGTTGTGCTAGATTAGAAATTTATTTCTGAGTGTAACAGACTAATCCTTCATGAGATATTAATGAGTCAAATCTTTCATTGGGTATATGCATTTGTGCCCTCATGCTGTATTAGTCCATTCATCTATTCATGGGGTCCTTCAGCAAGAAAGAGCCCTTAAGTGCTTGTACTGTACTGCTTGCTGCAAATGCATGGATAAAATAGAACTGTGAGTTCCTGCCTTTAGACAACTCAGTCTAAAGCACTATTTATACAATCACTTGTTCAACTTCTTTTTTTAGACAATTCCCATCAGAGTAGAAGCTAAAAATCTAGATATGTTAGTAGAATGTGAGTTAAGTAATGAGACAACCAAACAAAAAACTGTCACAAAGCAGCTTATTAATGATTTATGAAATAAATGGGATAAGTAGTTGAATAATTGAAGTTCAGAGGAAGAAGGAATCACTATGGAATTGGGCAAACTAAGAAGACTTCATGGATGTGTTTTGAGGTTTACTCTCAAAGTGAGCTAATTTACTAATAATCAAATATTAAGCTTCATTTGTACCAATTATACATTTCCAAAGGTATGTGACAATTAAAATTGTACCAAATAATATATAAAGTACAGGATATGTTATCTCTTTAATTTATTTAAACCAAATTATATTTAGTTCTCAGTCTCCACTGGCCAAATTTGGTGAAAAGACCAACATCAATAATTTTGTTTGTTTCACTATTATATTTCACTCCCATCCACACCTCTCTCTCTCTCTCTCTTTCTCCCCCCCCCCCCCCGAATCTGTCTCATTCTTCTCACTCACTAATTAATTTTATATTGTGCCAAGACATCAGAATTTACAAAGTCCAAGAAAAATAGGGAAAGTTCTCAACCAGGAGTCACTCGTGGCATTAGTAGTCATTGTCCTTGCAATTATCATTCATTCAGACATGGCCAGGACTGATACTGGCTCAATTCCATGTTGTCCAAATTGTCTCTATGGGCTTTGACCTAGTCTATCAATTCAATGTGGGGGCTTTGCTCAACCCCTTAGGGAACTTCTGCATAAAAAGGCTGGTGTAAATTTCCTGTGGGGTAAGGAGGACTATAGCACAAAAACACAAAGGACCGGCTGAACTTTCTGTCCAGAAAATGGGTAAACATTTTTTTATTCTGTTGTTGGCAAATCTATTTCACCAAAAAACCTGTGCACAAGGTAATAAAATTATGACTATATCACCCTGCCACAAGTGATAACTGTACTTCCAGGAAAAAACTACTTTGTTAAAAGGGGAGATTAAAGCACATGAATCTTGAATACCTATTAGTTGCACAAATATGAAAGAAAAAATGTAAATGGCCTTGGTAATAAGAAAATGAAAAGGGAATTCTGTTAGTTATATATCGAACATACCTCTAATATCAATCATGTTTCCCTAACTGTGCTATCATTTTAACCTATTGGGTACTCATTGAAACTGATTGGGTACTCAATCAATAAAAAGCACATACAGTAATCCTAGGCTGTCTTTTATTTTTTCTTTTTGATAGAGGTTCTTTTAAAGCAGCATCTCAGTATAAGAGATTGCCACTGTTACCAACATGTAGCTTCAATCTGTCTTGGGGTGGTAACCATATTTTACATTTCAGTAATCAATCTGCCTTTTCTGTTTATTTTGTGAATAAAATATTTAGTTGTGATTCTTGGCTGATCACATTAACAAATGGCGTCATTACTGGTAGAAAAATAATAACATGGCATTTAAATTTGATTTTTCAGTTGAGAGCTTCATTTTGCAGAAAGTTAAAATCGCTCCCATTATGAATATAACAAAGTTAGGTGTTTTGCCCACTCTGAGCTATTATAATAATCAAGAAACTTTTTTTCTAATTTCCAATCTTTATATCCACTGTCATCCCTCCTCCTGAGTACTATCTATAAATAAAAAGATTTTGCACATTTCAACTACATCCACCAAAACAAGCTGCAGAGACCCATGGACCTGTGGAACTTTATTGTTCAAAATTCTTTGGAGGTTTTGAAACTTGATTGCACATTGGAATCACCTGGGGAGCTTTAAAAAATGCTGTTGCCTGGGTCACACCCCAGAGATTCTAATTTAATTGGTACAGAGTGAAGCCTAAGCATCGGGATTTTTAAAGGCTCCCCAGGTGATTCTAATCCGCAGCCAAAATTGAGAAGCACTGTTCTAAACCCTGGCTTTACAGATGAGACAATTAACCCTATCAGTGACACATACAGATTTGAGGTTAGAACCAAAGCTAAAACTTAAGTCTTCAGAATTCCAGTTAATAACTCATTCACTAACCCAAGAGTTGTCACAGGTGTTTCCCCAGGCCTGAGGCTCCCTTGAGGTTTCCCAGAGATCTAGATCCACTCACCCTTCAACAAGAGCAGCTTTAACATTATGTACTGCTTGGCAGGATGTTGTAAGGGAGTGAAAAAGAGAAAACAACAGAGGGAAACGTGTATGTGACTAAACTAAAGAAGTTTATAGTATTGCTAATAGACCATACACATAGCAAGGGATCCCCTTCTCAAAACAAACAAACAAACAAGAGTACTTGCCTCAGCAGCACGTACACTAAAATTGAAATTCAACAAAGAAAGTAAGCATGGCCCCTATGCAAAGATGAAATGCAAATGTATAAACCACCAATCAGAAAGAATATATGCACCCCTATGTTCATAGCAGCACAATTTACAATAGCTAAGATTTGAAAACAGCCTAAGTGCCCATCAGCAGATGAGTGGATTAGAAAACTGGTACATCTACACAATGGAATACTACACTGAGGTAAAAAAGAAGGAATTCTTACCATTTGCAACAGCATGGATGGTCCTGGAGAGCAATATGCTAAGTGAAATAAGCCAGACAGAGAAAGATAAATATCACATGATTTCACTCATTTGTGAAATATAATGAGCAACATAAAATGATGAACAAAAACAGATCCAGAGACAGAAAAGCGTCAACCAGACCATCAAACCTCAGAAGGAAGGTAGGGGAGGGCGGGGATAATGGGTAGAGATCAACCAAAGGACATGTATGCACGCATATAAGCCTAACCAATGGACACAGACACCAGGAGGGTGAGGGCATGAGTGGTGGGTGGGGGGGGCAATGGGGAGATAAGGACACATATGTAATACCTTAATCAATAAAGAAAAAATAGATAAAACAAATTATGACTTTTTAAGGATAATCCCAGGCCAGTGGATAAATAACATATGTTAAAATATAAATCTGGAGGTTTGATTCATTTAAATCTAAGACAATGAAGAGTCTTTAGGTCCAGAAAGTAATGGCTTTTCACATCCCAATGTGTGATTAATTATTAAGGAGAGCTGTGTCCTTCTAAGTGTGAGTGGCTTGAGAATGCCCCTGAGGGACATAGTTTTAAGAAAGAGGGCTTTTCATTGAACAAACAAGAAAGATTGGGAGAGGAGGGCAGAAAAGACTGTAGGAACAAGGGCAGGAAAGTTGGACAGAGGATCTTAAGACAGGAACTTGGTTCCTGGAAGAAACTACACTTATGCTCACTTTATATGCTAAATAAGAAAAGCATACAGTCTCAGAAGAAGAGAAAGTGGCACAGGTGTTTCGTCATCACAATCTCTGTCTGGAAAACCTCTATCCATTTTACCTCTGGAGGATTCCGGAGCAATGAAAAAATTAAGGCACCGCTCGGAAAGTGGTTAATCATTAGCTATGAGGTGAGCTGGGACTCAATAAGCATCTACACAAATCTTGCAAGTTGCTACTTAACATTTGTCTCTAGAGCTTTATCTTCCTTAGTATTTCCAGCAGGCATCCATTCATTTATTTTCATTTTGATGGGTTTATAAGATTTCCCTTTACTACATGAAATCTGAAATAGAATCCTCATGATACATTTTATTATTAATAACTGGATATAATATTGTAACATGGGGTTCAGGGAGCAGATTCTCCCTGTGGGTTCTTGCCTCACGAAGTTTGAAGAATGAACTCGCAGACCAAAAAGACTGTTAGTAAAAGTGTGGAAATTTATTGGAAACAAATACAAACTCCCACATAAGCAGGGGTTCCCAAAGGGGTAACCAACTAAGCTCCTTTTTATACGGTTTTCAAAGGGTGGGAGCTATCCCTTCATGCTCCCTTCTGATTGGACCCCTTCTCCATCTTATGCCCCTGTGCTTTGCTAATTGGTCACTCTTTTGCAGGGTGTCAGTTTCAAAGCCCAAAGCCCACGTGGTACCCCCCTCCTCCTCTCCCCATACCTGGTGACATTTCTCTATCCTCTGCAAAAGTAAGATAAGCATTCTGGCATCTGGGAGCTATCTCCTTCCCTTCACATATGCATTTCTCTCCTGTGGACCCCCCACTTATTCCATGAAACTGCCTGTCCTGTTTCTAAAATTCCTTTCAATATTTATTTCGAATAGCTGCCATACATTGGTCACCTACCATATGCCAAAAACATGAATGTCACCTGTAAATACTGCCTTTAATCTTCACACAAACACTACAAAATTAATGTTGTCATCTTCTTTCTACTCATAGCTTATTTTGCCCCAAGGCCACACAGATTTAATCTATTTTTCTTAAGATTCCCAAAGCCTGTGTTCTTTCCTCTACTACACCATGCTGTTTCACTCTCTCTATGGAATCCTGAATCAAGTAGAAAGGAGCCCCCTCCCAATTTTCCTGAAATATGTAGCAGTCTTAGGCATATTTGAAGCTACTTTTTTTCCATTAAAGGGAACCCATTTTCCTTTGAACCCAAAGACCCACGGGAAACTTCTAATTTAACCTCAATTGCAGCTTTAAGTAAAAAAGAAAGTGTAATTATAAAAGTCATTTCAAGACATAGGACATTTATTCCTGAATGAGACTTTACAAAATTTCATCAAATTTTATGAGCTTTAAACAATGTATATTAATGGATCCAGAAGTCCATCGCCATTTAGATATGTAAAACTTAATCTGCCACGTATCTACCATATAGCAGGTAATTATACATACTTATTTTGGAAAATCTATTTTCTTCCTTTTCTTCTGCAGAATATCTAGCAAAAATCCAACATTGTCATTATTACTCCAAGTTTAAAATGCCAAACTGTTTATTAAATTTCTTTAAAATGTAATATACAGGGACTTACCAAGGATGTATGTCTTAACTCTTCTCCTCTAAAATAAATTTATCATTATATAAATCTAACCCATTTAACACTGAAGCAAGATGTTTCTGGATCATTTTGTATTTTAAACTATATATGTGGGGTTTTGTTGAAAGCTGATACTGGCTTGCAATATAATAAATATTCAGCTTCCAAGGGTGACTTCTGTGGATGAAAGTGGCCACATGCTGACCTGACAAGCTCAGGGGAGGCCTGAATGGCAGTCTTGCAAACTCAGAGACCTAGAGCAACCACAAAGGATGGTCTGAAATTAAACTTTAACTAAACGCAGTTATGGTGGGCAGAAACATCCTAGGCTACTATCTTCACTGACAAGGTCAACCTTTACCTTAACTGAGCCTATCTGTCTTTTTGCATCTATGATAACATACCCTTGAGATGTCTGGGTAACTTGTAACTTCCCTTTTTCTGGAGAACCTGGGGCACAACCAAATGTGGTGGGCGCCAGGACACATAACAGATACCACAAATTCCTTCATTATCATATTAATTGTTCCTGCACCCAACTAAGTATGTGTCCATCATTTTACTTTTTATCCAATCCCAGGGTTTTTCCTGGCTTTGCTTTGTCTCACCTCCTTAATCTATCACCAACGAATTTCATGTAACCCACCTATGTCCCTCCTTTGATTGCAATGTATAAATACAAATGTAACCCACCATTCTCCGGAGCATTACCTCGACTGGTTGAGGTTCTGCTTCCCAGCATATGTCCACAGTTTGGATCAAATAAACACACAAAAATTATTTACAGCTTTCAATGTTTTTTTTTTTTTATGTTAACACTTCGAATTCTATCTTCTTCAATATCTAAACCATGTTCCAACTATCTCTGCTTGCTTAAATAAAAATAGCTAAAAGTTACTGAGCAATGAATATATCCTAGGCTTTTCAATAATTTTAAGTAGAAAATATGGGTGTATCCTCATGACAAATGTATAAAGGACATACAAATATCACCCCCATTTTAGAGATAAGTACACTGAGTGTAAATGATGTCCTGAAAGTCACTCAGTGAACTCAGTAGAGCATTGACTCAGATCCAGTAGTCTAGCTCTAGAGCCCTTGACGACTTGACCTACAACTTCCTTCCTGCTAGCCCCTTCCCTACCCTGCCTTAAATTATTGTTATACCTCGATGCCTGCACAAAAGCAGAAACTGGAGAACCAAGTCTCTGCCTCTCTTATTCCTTTTATTACATTATTATCTCCAAAGATAAGGCCTTGCACAAAACTTACCCAGCAATTTGAACTAAATTATTAAATTGAATTGAACTAATTAATCATTTAATCATTCCATAAATATTTACGAAGCACATCTCTGTGACAGTCACTGTAATGTATGATAGAGGTAAAATGGTGAACAATATAGGAAAGTCTCTTCCTTGCCCTCCTAAAATGAATATTTTAATTTGGCGACATTATATTAAAAAAAAACACAACAACTCTAAGTAGTCAGAGGTTTGGTTGGTACACTTTTAGTTGTCAATGAAAGTGACTCAACCAAAACTAGTTTAAATTAAAAGGTAACTTCATAGATTACATTCATGAGGAGTCTAAGAGGTGACTGACTTCAGACAATTAGATCTAGGGCTGCAAAATGCCCTTAGGAAATCCCCTCTCCCTCTTGGTTCTGCTTTCCTCATTCTGTTTGTCCTTGGGCAGAGACCTCTCCATGTCACATGTGCTGGCACCAAGAGTGCCCAGCAGCTCCGACTTGTACAATCACTAGCAACTAACGGGTGGGGTAGTAATTTTTTTAGAAAATTTCAGTAAATCCTTTTTGGCAGAGCTCTCATTGGCTATGCTTGGGTTATACAACCATCTCTAAGCCAATCAAAATGTTCAAACTAACTGGCCGTTCTTTGGTAATGTCCTCATAGCTCTTCTCTGCAAGTAGGGGAGGGGAGGTGTTTCTTAGAACATTAAGGAAGGGTTAGCTAATGAACTTCATACCTCTTTCTGTCAAGAAAATAAAAGTGTTAGGTACTCTATAAACTAACCGGGCAACAAACAGTTCTCTATCCATATCCCTTAAAAAATATATTCCCTCAAAAATGATCACTACAACCAGGGAAAATTTTTTAAATCTTAATTTAGATCATTTTGTTGCACTGATAACTCTGCTGAACTCACCCATTATATTAAACCCATTTTTATTTTTTAAAGAGGCAATCCCACTGGCAAAAGCAGCAGACAGCCAGGCTCTAAACTAATATACTCATTAAAATGGCTGCATTTGAGTGATATTTTTATATTACAAAATCCAAATTTAAGTGTTTTATCACTTCTCCTAGAATAGGGGCTTAATCACAAGGAACAACAACAGCCTGTAATTATTGGAATAGAGAGTCTAGGTCAGTGGTTGGCAAACTCATTAGTCAACAGAGAGGCAAACGGCTCGCAAGCCGCCATTTGCCGACCACTGTCCTAGATTATTGGAATTATGACCTCTTTAACCTATACCATGTCCAGAGAAATTCTTTTCTGAGCTCTGTTTAAACAATTTTTATTTGCACAGCATTGGCTGATTCCAAAAATGCTTGATAAAGAGTATCACAAAATAGCCCATAAATGGCGAATTCAAAAGTCAGTCTGATTAAATGTATAAAACGCACTGGGAAACTGAAATTAATGGGAAGGTCAGGGAATGAGGAACAAACAGAAGTAGGTAAAGCACTCATTAATGCCTTTCATTCTGGGGACTGAATATACTGGTAGTGAAAAACAACCATCCGATTAATTATGGGGACATGGGGAGCAATCCAAATTAAAAACAAAAAAAGGAACAAGAAATCAAGGTAGCTAAAGAGAGTAATTTGGAAGCAGGTAAGAAATAAACATAACAAAAGGAGCTGACAAACTGAAAAAGGAGCATCCTTAGGGGATAATGAAGGAGAGTGGGCTTTCAGATTTTCAGCTCAGTCAAAGAGCTCAAGAGGCATTAACATCTAGCCTATTAGTTAAAATCAGAACAAAATGCAGCTGGAATTATTCCAGAGTCCAGAGATAACTTTAATCCATAAGAAAAAAATCTCTAGAGTATCATTAGTGAAAAATTTAAAGATACCAAATTATATATGCACACTGCATGAACTAGCCTAAATAAATATACTAGCATAAGCAGTAAAAAGGGCAGTTTAAGACACTTAAATAAACTGACATTAAACAAAGGAACAAAATTGATGGAAGCCTCTTTCTAAGGAATGTGGAATTATCAGACAAGAAGAATTTGGTAATAGCAACTTCTGTACTCATTCTGAGGACAGCATTATCCTAAAATCAAAACTAGATAAAGACATTACCAAAGGGGAAAAAACTACAGACCAATGACTCTCATGAACATAGATGCAAAACTCCCCAACAAAATATTAGCAAATCAAATCCTTAGCACTGCCAACAATGTATAAAAGTAATTGTAAGCACTCCAAGTTGTATTCAAGAGTGGTTTAACGTTCAAAAATAAATTTATGTATAGGTATTAATATGCAAAAAAAAAATGAAATTGAACCCCTATCTTACATCAATCATAAAAACTAATCATCAGGGAAATGCAAGTCAAATAACCTTGAACTATCACCTCTCACCTGTTAGAATGTCTACTCTCAAAAGACAAGAGATGACAAATTCTGGCAAGGATGTGGAGAAAAGAGAACTTAGTGCACTGTTGATGGGAATGTAAACTCGTACAACCTCTACAGTATTAAGTTCCTCAGAACTATTAAAAATAGAACTACCACCTTAGCTGGTTTGGCTCAGTGGATAGAGTGTTGGCCTGCAAACTGAAGAGTCCCAGGTTTGATTCCAGTCAAGGGCACCTGCCCGATTGCAGGCTTGATCCCCTGTAGGGGATGTGCAGGAGGTAGCTGATCCATGATTTTCTCTCATCATTGATGTTTCCATCTCTCTCTTCCTCTCCCTTCCTCTCTGAAATCAATAAAAATATATTTTAAAAAATAGAACTAACATATGATCCTGCAATCTCACTTCCAAACACAATAGCTATCTTAAACTGTATTTGTATTCAAATGTTTATTACAGCATTATTCACAATAGCCAAGATATGGAAACATTCATCAACATTTTCTTGATGACTGAATCAAGAAAATGTGTTATATGTGTGCAAAATAGAATGTTATTTAGCCTTGAATAAAAAGGAAATCCATTTGTGGCAACATAGATACACCTGACAGGGAAAGTATACTTATAGAGACAGAGATTAGAAAAGTGGTTGCCAGGAGCTGGGGGACAGGGAAATAGGGAGAGGTTGCTAAATGGCACACTTTCATTTATAAGATGAACAAGGTCTGAGGATCTAATATATAACACTAAAGGCCCGGTGCATGAAATTCATGCACTGGGGGGTGGGGAGGGCTTCAACCCAGCCTGCCCCCTCTTTCAATCCAGGACCCCTCGGTGGACATCCCTCTCACAGTCTGGGACCCCTCGCTCCTTACCACTCACCTGCTCGCTGCTCCTTACTGCTTGGCTTGCTGGTCCTTAGCACTGCCTCAGAGGCCGGAGAGACTCCTGCTACCGCTGCTTCGCTCACCAGTTGTGAGCCCGGCTTCTGGCTGAGCAGTGCTCCCCCTGAGGGAGCTCACTGACCAGCAGGGGGCAGCTCCTGCGTTGAGCATCTGCCCCCTGGTTGTCAGTGCGCATCATATCGACTGGTCATCCTAGTTGTTCCACCATAATGGTCACTTAGGCTTTTATTATATAGTCAATAACACCATATTGTATCACTGACATTTGCTAAAAGAATACAACTTAACAGTAACTGTTCTCACCAAAAAGGGAGAGGGGTGTAAAAGATGTTGTATTTCCATTCATTATAAAAAATATAGAAAGAACACAAAAATTTAAGAGCTGAAAATATTGAAAACCAATAATCCCAATAATCAGAGAACCACTACTATCATTTTCATAATCATAATATACTGTTAATAGCTGGAATTACCTTCCATATTCCTGTTTCTTACTACTTAACATTTTATCGTCAGCCTCTCTCTAAGTCCTGAAAATCTCTTTGCAAATGTATTTTAAGATGATTATGCCAGACCTGTAAATACTATAAGTTATATAACCATTCCCCTAAATGGGAACATTTCAATTATTCTAATTTGGTTAATTTTAATTAATATTGCAATAATAAAAATTACACATCTATGTTTTTTTTCTATTCACAGAAGATGAATCCTTAAGTCATGGTGATCATATAAACTAAAGATAAAATAAATGTTGAATTAGAGAACTTGAGCTACTTTTTGGAGATTTATTCTTCTAGCTGTAATTATAACACTCTCCAAGAAGCTACATAAATACTGCTAAAATTAGCAATGAGCTGAAGGTATTGACATATTGCAAATTAGTAGTATATTTGGAAAATTGAAGCTATATTTTGAACTTTATGGTAAGAGCATAAAGGTCGATTATTTACCCAGTGGAATTGATTTTGGGCTCCTATATTAGTTGGAATATTCTATTTTAAATACCCAGCATAACACACAAACACACACATATTTGGCATATTATTCCAAATGCCTAAAATGTACAACAACTAGGTTTTTCTAGTTGAAATAAAAGATAATATTTCTCAACCCAAAGATATACTAAAAAGATGCCTCAATGAAAGATAAAGAACAAGGCTATACGTTTTCCCTAAACTCCTGTTCTGCCCCCTTCTGCCTCCTTATAATAACAACCAGTTTTACACAGGAAGTTGTCTATACATGAGTTTCCTTCTACGTGAAATCCAGCTGCATTCCAGCATGCTAATAATTAAAAGATCAATTCTTTCATCGGCTTGACTAAATGTCATTTCAAAGTGGCACATTTCCAAGATGGCAAATATTGACCAAAACAAAAAAACTGCTGAAATTGTTGGAGTAAAGGATGATAGATCTATGGGTAATCTTTCCAGCAAAACACCACTGTTACGTTTGCTTTTAGGCTGTATTTTGAGCACAAAGAGATGGGATTTAAATAACTATATTTTAAAATACACAATATAATGACATAATTTTAGAACTATGGTACTCTCAGAAAAATGTAGAAACTTGAACAAAGTAGAAGTCAAGAAATAAGTATACATACATACAAAAATTTAGTATATGATAAAGATGAGGAAATGACTGATAATTGCATAAATGATGTAAAACTAAATAGCCATCTAGTGGAAAATTTGATTTTATTGATAACCCATACTTTATCCCAGTAAATATTCCAAAATATCAGTATTTAAATGAAAAAATGAAACCATCATTGTTCAGAAGAAAACATTGGAAAACATTTCATAACCCAGGATTGGAAGCCTTTCTGAGTACTACAACACAGAGAAGCTATAAAAGAAAAGAAGACTAATTTTTAAAAATGGAATTTATATAACCAAAAAAAATATCCACAAAATTTATCTCAAAATATTATCAGAAAAATAACAGTAAGAAAGTATTTGTAATTCATATTAGAGACAATGGACTAATGGACCAATATTTCTCTAATATACCAAGAGCATCTGCATCTTGACAAGAATAATGTCCAAAAATAGAAATACAGGCTAAGAATATTAACATATATTTCACAGACTTGTAAATAAAGATAGCTCCAAAAAATGTGAAAAGATGCTGGTGAAGAATAAGGAATTACAATTGTTGGCCTTACCTTCAGGACTTACAATTATTCACAAATATTGAAAAGGTGAGTATTTAGGGATGACAATGTTACCTATAACATTTGCAAATTGCAATTTGATATGTTTGATTAGTCTTCAGGTGAATTTTTCTTCCATCACTGTTTAGTGCACAGAGTGAGACTGTTAGATTACTTGTATAAAATAGCTGGAAAGAAAAATTTAGAAACATTGCCAGAATTGAGGAAGAAAAGGCAATATGGCTTGGTTTGTTTTTACTTTGTACTGTTTTTTTTTCCCCATTGACCTCCCACCGGCCTCCCCTACCCCCCAGTACATGCCATCACCTTTCCCCTCCCCCCCCCCAGTGTCTTGTATCCATTGGTTATGCTTATATGCATATGTACAGGTCCTTCGGTTGATCTCTTACAGTGCCCCCCACCCCCATCCAACCTCCCTTGCCTTCCCGCTGTAGTTTGACAGTCTGTTCAATGCTTCTTTGCCTCTGTATCTATTTTTCCCCCATTTCTTTCCTTTAAAAAATCTTGCCTCTGCAGACTACAAATAAACATATAATAACAAAAAATGTTTGAGTCCCAATTTCAATGTCCAACAGTTCTGAGTCCCCGTTTCAATGTCTAACAGTTCCTTATGTGTACATGTCAGCAGTGATATCTGGAGGGTGGGCACATGGTGGCAATGCAGGTCCGACCCTCTCTGGTTTGGTCCTAGGCAACCTGCAGCGGTACACAGCTGCTGACTGTTCGCGTGGCAAAGCGTTGTCACTGTCTTCCATCTCTGGACTGTTTCTCCTCTTGTCTTCGTGGTTGGAGCAGACCTGTCAATTCCTCTCTGTTGCAGGAATGGTTCAGGGGAAGAGGAAAGTGTCAACTTTTTAAAATCACATTAACAAATCTGAAATGGACAAAAACCAAAATAATACCAATCACTCATAATCACACCTTAGGATGATCCCATTGAGCATTTTAATTTCCCTCTCAATATGAATATACAGTACATTCCTTTAACTCATGCACACGCACACACACATACACCATACATACAATACATAGGGTGTACCAAAAAATGTATACCTTTGAATAATTATTCATTCCAAAGGGTTAAATCTGAAAAGAAAGAAACAGTAATTGAGCTACCAGCTGTTAAAGTGTGTATACATTATTGGGACACCCTGTATATTATGTATACTGAATATATTATTCACTTTAATATACCTGGTAGCAGAATTTTCTAATCTGCATTTCTCACTGAACATATTCTAGGCTGGGAAAAGAGTTTTAAACAGCTTTGAAGGATATATAGGGGGATTTTGGTGTATGAGATAGCAATTCCAGGGCCTTAAGAATGAAAGGTTGGGGAGGGCAAATGAATTTTATTTTCTTCACAGCCATGTGTATGTCTATTAGAGAAGCCTATATTTTCTGTCCTAATGTGTTCTTTCCTTGCAGAACGTCTTCCAAAAATAGCACTTCCAGCTTCTTTCCCATGTGAGGTGGAGTGACATATCTGACTGGCGAGTTTGAACACAGAATTGTCCATGTGCAGCTCTGCCCCTTCAGGGTTCCCTGCCTCCTGGCAGGAAGCGTGCACTTCTTTTCATCTGCCTTGCTGTAAGTTTCCTATCCCAGTCGTAAGATTGTGTCTACCCACGTCCTCCTGTGCCTGATCAGGTAATTCTGGAGAAAAGCACTGAGAAGCACATCAACACTGCAATCTCCAGTGCAGCTTTAATCTGTAACTAAGTTGCTCCTTTAATCTTGAGATGTCTGCCTCTTCTCCTTTGACTTGAACTTGCAAGTGAAGGAGAGATAGTGACTGTTGACTCTAAAACTCCAACTTTACCTACAACTACATGTTTCAAATTCAAGAAGCATTTTCATGTCCATTATTTTATTTGATTTTCACAGTAACCCTTAGATGTAGAAGGCAAGTCATTAACATTTCTTGAATGAATGTCAACTGTTAGTAAAAAAAAAAATGTGCCAAGAGATTTACAGTTTTTAAATCTTAATTAATCCTCACGACTTTGAAAAATAGAATTTACCCCTATTTTAAAGATCAGAAAATGGAGTCTCAGAGAGAAGAAATTCCTAAGATTTGCCTCAGATAGACAACTGGTAAGTGGTAAGGCTAGAAATTCTAACAGACTGCAAACGCCGGATTATGTTCTCATCCACTTCAACATTCCCAGGTCCTAGTCACAAGCTTGGCACAGAGAAAGCATTCAATAAATATGCATGAATAAATGTCGGCAAATACGTGCTCTTTCCACTGCATCATGGAGACAGAAGAGAGATCTTTTTAAACACCAAACTCAGGAGAAGTTCACATTACAATCCTATCACCATGGAAGTTGGGGGTGCAGGGTAGCAGGGAAAACCTAAGGCTAATTTCTCAAGATGTTTATGGAAATCCCTTGGTGTTGTATGTGACACAGCCAAAAACAGAAGAACTCTGAAATGCAACATCTAGTATTTCGTAGGGGCCTTGTTGCTTCTAAAGCAGTGAGATCCTTGATTCATTCATTTACTCTCTCATCCACAACTCTCTCATTTGTAAAAATGGGAGTGTTAAACAAATTATCTTAAAAGATGTTGTAACCCTAATATTCTACCAAAGACTATAGTTATTGTGTAGTTATATAGTGGAATTAGAATTGATCATATGGATAAAGTGCCTATAGTTTTTAATATAACATAGTTCTCACATGTCCACAAGTCTGCAAGCCCAGAAACTCCTGAGGACACACGGAAGACGTTAGTCCATAAAATCAGATCATTCTAACAGGAAGTCATAGCACAGATTCTGTGAAAACATATTTTTCCAAAAGTCATGATTTAGAACGTGTTGTTAACACTGAGCAGAACTATGACCCAAGAGGGAAAATGTTTGCCTAAGGAAAGCAAAAAATAAATAAATCTACCTTCCAGCTTCTCTCTCCTTGTGCCTATTAAACACACACACACACACACACACACACACACACACACACACAGAGAGAGAGAGAGAGAGAGAGAGAGCCCAGACAGGTATCAGGTATCTTATTTTAAAAGCTGGGGAAAGGAAAGGAAAAGAAGCAGTCGTTTTCTTTTTCACACCTGACAATGCCCCAGCAACAAGTGACAATAAAGGAGATCTGCAATGATATGTACCTTTGCTGACCTGAATCTTTCACAGCCGAAAGAAAAAAAGTGGGTAATGACCTCCATTAACAGAAGAAAAGCTTTAAAACTTGTTCAGGTTCACCAGCATCATATTATGCTATCTGATTTTTTAATATGGAGGTGTAAGATTCAAAGTGTACAGACTGTACATGTCAAAAAATATGCTTTTTAGTGACCTGACTTTGGAGGATATAAAGGAGCCTGAAAATTAACTTAATCTACTTGAAACAGATTTAAACCATAATGTTCTAGAAAAAATAACCATAAAATGCATTATTTAAGACTATTATTTTCTACATCCAGAGGCATATAAATAATTAATTGTCTATTGGATACCAATTTTAGACAAATCATTCCTACAAAGTAGCAACAAAAGAGTATTTCCTGTTAGATGAGAACCAGATAACAGCTTGCTGATATTCAAAAGGAACAGGGTGTGGGGAAAAGACCCAATGTCTTATTGTCAGATAAGTTTGCTGTATTTATTTTAGAAACATTAAGCAGGAACTTTAAAAACACACTGGACGGTAGTACTTTATCTAATAGTGATATGTAAATCATTATTATTTAGTTCAACAGAATTTTATAGTTCTTACTCTGGCTTTCAGTTCCCTATTGAAATATTTATACCTGACACATATTATCTAGCATTAATATCAATAAATGCCTCTTACTTCTGCTTTAGCAGTTTCATAGTAATAATAGAGCCAAAACTCAAAAAATATTTCCTTACAAATGTGCCCTTTACCCTTCAAATTATTTACCTACCCATTGTCAAGACTTATGCACAAGCAAAAAGAGACCTCAAGTATAACCTTCTAAAATCCTCTTATCTGACAAAGCATCAAATTCAATAAATACCATTGCATATTTACTAAGTAAGTGCTATGCTGGGGACAGGAAGGAAACAAATATATGCAGATGCTGCCATTGGGGTTTATATACTTGTCCAAGTTCACCTAATTTGTAAGAGCCTGATCTAGGACTTTGTATTGTTATTTATTAATTACTGTAGTATTTTCCATATGAACAACTATAAAGCTACTTTTGCCCTACCTTGTATATAAAGAACTTACAGCAACAAAGTAAACAACAATCCAATTGAAAAATGAGCAGCAACCTGAATAGACACTTTCCCCAAGAATATATACAAATGGCCAACAGATATATAAAAAGATGCTGAACTTCATTAGCTATAGGAGAAATGCAAACCAAAACCACAATGAGGTTCCCCTTCACACTTATCTGAATAGCTATTATCAGCAAGACAAGAAATAACAAGTTTTGGGCAAGATATGGCACTTTTCACAGAACTTGAAAAAGAAATCCTAAAATTTTCTGGAACCACAAAAGTCCCTGAATAGCCAAAGCAATCTTTAAAAAAGTGCAAAGTTGGAGGTATCATGCTTCCTGTTTTCAAACTATACTACCAAGCTAAGTCATCAAAACAGCCTGGTACTGGCATAAAAACAGACACATAGCTCAATGGAACAGAATACACAGCACAGAAATAAGCCTGTATTTATATAGTAAATCTTTGACAAAGGAATTAAAAATACATAATGGGAAAAATAGTATTTTGCATATATGGTGTTGGGAAAACTGGACAAATAATGCAAGATATGAAACTGGACCACTTGTATGCATCCTATACAAAAATAAACTCAAAATAGATTAGAGACTTAAATATAAGTCCTAAAATCATAAGAATCTTAAAAGAAAACATAGGTAGTGTACTCTTTAACATCACCTTAGCAATATTTTTTTGTATATGTCTCCTCAAAGAAGGGCATCAAAAGGAAAAATAACAAAATGGGACTACATCAAAGATTTTTCACAGTGAAGGAAACTAGCAACAAAATGAAACAGCCATGTAAATTATATAACTGATAAAGGGTTAATATCCAAATTATATATAAAACTCACATAAGTCAACATCCTATCTAATAAAAGGGTAATATGCAAATTAACCATCACTCCATCACAAAGATGATGGTGTCCATAGCAGCCGGGATGCTGGATGCTGGCGGCATTGCCCCGGTGACGAGCCCCAGCATCTCGCATGTCCCGGCCCATGGAGGGAAAGAGGGCGGGTGGGTGGGCCTCTGGCCAGAGGCCAGCCAGGACACGCAGGATGCTGTCATCATTGCAGGCTGGGCTGAGGGACACCCGCCCCCATGCACAAATTTCGTGCACTGGACCTCTAGTCAAAAAAATAAACAATCTGATTTTAAAATGTGCAGAAGACATAAATAGACATTTCTCAAAAGACCTATAAATGTCCAAAGACAGATGAATAGATGCTCAACATCATTAGTTATCAGGGAAATGCAAATTAAGCTACAATGAAATATCACCTCACACATGCCAGAATGACTATTATCAAAAGGACAACAAATAACAAGTGTTGGTGAGGATGTGGATGGGATTGTAAATTAGTGCAGTTACTATAGTGTGGAGGTTTCTCAGATATTAAAAATAAAACTACCATACAACCCAGCATTTCCACTTCAGGTATTTATTTGAATAAATTGAAAACACTGATTTGAAAAGATATATACACTGCTATGTTCATTTCAGCACTATTTACAATATATAGGCTAGGCATATATAGCCTCGATATAGTATATGCAATGGAATATTACTCAGCCATAAAAAGAATGAAATCTTGCCATTGTGACAATTGGGCTGGACCTAGAAGGTATTATGTTAAGTGAAATCAGACTGATAGAGAAAGACAAATACCATATGATTCAATTATATGTGGACTCTAAAAATCAAAGCAAATGGGGGAAAAAAGGGGGCAAAACAAAAACAGACTCATAGATACAGAGAACAACTGATGGTTGCCAGAGCAGAGGGGTGTAGAGTTAATGGGTGAAAATGATGAAAGGAAATTCAAGGTACAAAATTCCAGTCACAAAATAAATACAGCACAGAGAATATAGTCAATAACATGGTAAAACGTTTGTACAGTGACAGATGGTTACCAGATTTATCATGATGATCACATCAAGGTATGTAAATGTTGAAATAAACCTGAAATAATATTGCATGTCCATTATGTATAGTAAAAAAGTATTAATCAGGACAATTTTTATAAGCATATTAGAAAGCTTTGAAAGCAAAGACCTGATGAATTAAAATTCCAAAGGAAGAAATAGTCTTCCTAGGTTTTATGGGTTAAATTGTGCCCCTCAAAAAGATATGTTGAAATCCTAACCCCAGTACCTGTGTATGTGTCCTTATTTGGAATGGTGACTTTGGAGATGTAATCGAGGAAAGATGTAATCACTAGGGTGGGCCAGTCTCCAGAGCTGTGAGAAAATACATTTCCAGTATTGTCAACTGATGGTCATTGGCAACAATTCAGTGCCAACAGAAACCCCTAATTTTGGGTGTGATAAATAAGAAAACTTTATTCAGTGAAAACAGCTCAATCGTGATGCAGGATGGCTATGACAACAGCACTGCTGTAGAAGGCTCCATAGTGTTATAGCTCAATTATAAAGCAGCCCATCTGTAAAACAGCATGGCTGGGAGGAGGCCTGAGGTGGCCCTTGGGAAAGGTGGCCCTGGGGCCAGGTCCCACTCTGACTCCATTTCTCCCTTCTCTTCTCTGCCTGCTCTTCTCTGCTCCAGCAAGATGTCTTTGGTATTTCCTCTTCAGTGCCTCAGCTCCAGCCAGGAAAATACAGTGCACTCTTGGAGCCAGAGGGGAGCTGACATATAAAAAGAAGTTCCTGCCCCTGGTCCCCCATTGATCCCTCATGCAACTAAGATTCCAAATCATTAGTTTGGTACAAAAGGCACAGTCCTGATTGGTCAGAATAGTGTCACTCTGATTGGTCAGTGAAGATGCTGATGGGGATATAGCTGTACAGCTCCAATTGAACTGAGAAAGCCTCAGTCCTATTGGCTGAAATACAATTCAGGACAGTATTTAGGGGCTGGCTCAGATGGCAGAAGCACCACACAGGCAGGCAGTTCAGTGCAGGAGGCAGGCAGTTCGGTGCAGGCTTCTTCCTGAAGTGTTCTTTGAGTGAGAGGCCCCTGTTTAGAAACAACTACTAGGATCTGTTTTTAAATTTGAGCCCAGTTAGCCACCAGGAGCCCTTCTTGGTAGGTATCTTCTTTCTCAAGGTATAGTGTTTAGCCACCTAGTTCGTGGTAATTTGTTAAAGCAACCACAGGAAGTGAATACACTATGTGAGAAAACATCTCTGACCATTTTCTTTCCTGGGGTAATTTCCTGATTCTGGTCATGGCCAAGGATCAATCAGGTTCCTCGGTAGAAGGACTACCACAGAGCTTTTGGCAGCCCTATGGGGTTGCCGTGGCAGATTAGAAACTTGTGAAGCACAACTCTTAAGCCCAATTTTCCCCATGAGACAACTCCTGAGTGCTGACGCAGAATGGGAAACTGGGAGGCTAGATCAAGAGGCTTTTAGATGCACAGAGAAATCCCTAAAAGTCTTATGAAAAAGTAGATAAGTGTAATGAATAATCAATAGGGAAAAAACAAACAAACATAACCAGATACATAGGTTATCCCCATATCAGGGTGTATAGAGGACTCTAAAATACTATGATTAATAAGCCTCTATAGGACTGTTCAAGAGAAAGAGAGAGAGAGATTATCCAAATAGGGATAAAAGGTCAACATTACTGAAATTATTAGCATAAATAGGGAAAAGGGATATAATAAAAAAATTGTATGTTGATACCATTTTTAGATAAAATGAATTTAGATAAAATGTAAGAACTCCTTAAAAATCTTAAAACAGCAAAGCTGAAACAAGAAAAACATCTGAGTAGTCATTTATTCAATAAAGAAATTTAACTTGTAATTAAAAATTTTCTCACAGATGACTACTACTGCTTACCTTCCACTGAAATCAACCAATAAAAGAACAGAATATATAAAACAGTTTTCAAGATACTTGATATCAGCCATAAGAAGTTGATTACTAGGAAATATAAAAACTGGAAGAAGCCCTCCTACTACTCAGTTTACAGCCTTTAGAGAGTTTCTAGGCATCAACATGGGAAGGGGAACCCAGGCAGTGCCCACTGGACTTCCTGGAATGAAGATGAGGTGGTGAGAATCTGGAGACACCAAGGTAGCATGAGTTTGCAGGAAAGAGGAACAGAGAGGAGAGAGCAATTAAAAGGAATAATTTCCGAGAAGTGTAGAATCTCCTTCAATTATTCAACTAACTTTGATCAGCACAAGCATGTGAAGAAACTGCCTGAGGCCAAGGAAAGAAATCTGAGATTAGAGATAACAATGTCTGATGCTTACACAAGTCCAGGAATAGTGCCTCTCCCCACTAACAATATGGAAAAAATCATGACTCATGGTCCTGTAAGTAGAGTACACAGAAGAGCATTATCTCAGTTGCAAAAATTAAGCCTATACTGACCATGGCTCCAGTCCCACCTCACAAATCTTAAAAACAATGCCTAAAAGGATCAAACTGTTTCTAAGTAATTTAATTGCATCCTGGACAAAAGATCAAGAATATTTATAGGAGGAGAAAAATATCCAGAAATAAAAAGGTAAAATTCACAATATCTAATCAAAGATTATTCTTTATGCAAGGAAGCTGTATAATATTATCCATAATGATAAGTAAAACAATCCTATAAATAAAAAATAATCAACTAAAACCAAACCAGAACTCCACAGATGTTAGAATTAACAGACAACATTAAGACAGTAATGATAGCTATATCCCACATGTTCAAAGAGTTAAGTGAAAATATAGAAGACATAAAAAGGAAAGCAAGTCTCATGTCTAGAGAAGAAAACTACAATTCAAAAGATTTTTGAAAATACAATAAATGTAATTACTGGAAGATTTTTCAAATAGCATTAGATAATGTCCAAATTGAAAAATAAAAATAGAAAATTTAAGTAAACAGAGCTTCAGAGAGCTCCATTACAACTTCTTACAGCCCAGTATGTGCATAATGAAAATAAAAGTTACAGACTAGCATAACAAATATTGTAAATTACATACATTACAATGGACCTGTATCCAGAATATATAAATAAGTCTAAAAACCCAATAAGAAAACAATTCAATTTTTACAAAATTAGCAAAATATCTGAATACACAGGGGTGGGAAGAAGTAGGTTTAAAATTGTTTGTATGGAAAATAATATAATAATCCTATCTAATAAAATAGTAATATGCAAATTAACCATCACCCCACTACCCCACAAGCCACACCCACCAGCCAATCAGGAGCAAGTATGCAAATTAACCCAACTAAGATGGCTGTGGCCAGGGAGCGAGCAGGAGGCTTCGGTTTCCCCAGCAATGGAGGAAGCCAACCTTTCCACACACCCTGGGGGGCCCAGGCCTCCACTCAGGCTACAAAGTTTCAATTATAGAAGATAAATAAATCCCCCAAAAATGGCTGTGGGCATGAAGCAAGCAGGAGGGTTGGCTCCGCTCAAGGCTACAAAGTTTCCATTATAGAAGATAAATAAATCCCAGATACCAGGGCCTCTGCTTGGGTCGCTGGGTGGCATGACCGGCCTGCAAACCACCACAGGCTCCTCGCCCAGGTCACCCCATGCCCCAAAGGAACCCCACCCTGATCCAGGACACCCTTCAGGGCAAACCAGCCAGCCCCCACCCACATACCAGGCCTCTATCCTATCTAATAAAAGAGTAATATGCAAATTGACCATCACTCCAACACACAAGATGGCTGCCCTTATGTGGTCAAAGATCCTGCCCCCATGTGGACACAAGATGGCCACCATGAGATGGCCACAGGTGAGGGCAGTTGGGAGAGACCAGGCCTGCAAGGGAGGGCAATTATGGGTGATCAGGCCAGCAGGGGAGGGACCAGGCCTGCAAGAAAGGGCAGTTGGGGGCAATCAAGCCTACAGGGGAGGGCAGTTAGGGGTGACCAAGCCGGCAGAGGAGGGAAGTTGGGGGTGACCAGGAAAGGGCAGTTGGGGGGACCCAGGCCTGCAGGGGAGGGCAGTTAGGAGTGACCAGGCCTGCAGGGGAGGGCAGTTAGGGGCAATCAGGCTGACAGGGGAGCAATTAGGCATCAATCAAGCTGGCAGGGGAATGGTTAGGGAGTGATCAGGCTGGCAGGCAGAAGTGTTTAGGGGCAATCAGGAAGGCAGGCAGGAAGCAGTTGGGAGCCAGCAGTCCTGGATCGTGAGAGGAATGTCCAACTGCCTGTTTAAATAGGCAGTCGGACATTCCTCAAGGGGTCCCAGATTGGAGAGGGTGCAGGCTGGGCTGAGGGACACCCCCCCATGCACAAATTTCATGTACCAGGCCTCTAGTCAATAAATAATAATACAAGAATAAACTGTTTTGCATACTCACAACTGTAAACTTACTTTTGCCCACCCCTGTACATTTCATCAAAGAAAACATACATATGATAAATGAACATATGACAAGGTACTTAACCTTATTAGACATTAAAGAAATACAAATTAAAATCAAAATAAGATACTACTACACACATATTAAAATGACTAAAATTAACAAGACAGACTGTACCAAGTGTTGATAAGGATGTGGAAGAACTAGAACTCTCATACAGTGCTGATAGCAATGTAAATGACACAACACTTTTGGAGAACAGTTAAGCACTTTCTAAAACTATGTACGTATGCATATATATATATATATATATATATATATATATATATTCATTTATCATTTGGTCTAGTCATTTCACTCCTTGGTATCTACCCAAAAAAATGAAAGCAAATGACCATACAAAGACTTGCAAATGAAAGTTCATAGCAAGTTTCTTTGTAATAAACAAAAACTGGAAGCAGCCCAACATGGAGGTAAATGGGTAAATGTGGTACATCTGTGAAATGGAATAGTACTCAGCAATAAAATAAAAAGGAACAAATCACTATAATATGAATGAACATCTAAATGATTATATTGAATTAAATAAGCCAGGCAACAAAAATACATATTTATGAGTCTGCTTACATAGAAAATATGAACTAATATATACCTATAGAAAGCATATTAATAGTTGCCTAGGATCATGCAGGTGGAGTCATGAGGGATGGATTTCAAAGAAACATGAGGAAACTTTTGTAGGTGATAATTTTTTCCTATCTAGATTGAGGGAATGTTTCACTGTTGCATACATACGTCAAAACATCAAACTGATTTTGCAATTTCTGTAACTTGTATGTCAATTATATATCAAGGAAGCCGACAAAAAATACTCCAGGCCCAGATGGCTTCAGCAATGAATTCTACCAAACATTTTTTTTTAAATTTAAATATTATGCAAACTCTTTCAAAGAATACAATAAGAGGAAAAAATTCCCATTGTTCCTGGTAACAATATATCACTGATACCAAAACCTGGCATGGACATTAAGTAAAAAGAAAACCATAAGCCAATATGATTTATACATAAATGCAAAGACCCTGAACAAAATCTTATTAAGTTAGATCCTTACCAAGGAGTGCTAGGTTGGCTTAACATGTGAAAATCAATCAGTAAAATTCACCATTTTAACAGAATAAAAAATTCTCATCTTAATATATGTAAGGGAACTTTCTAAATCTGAGAAAAGTTAACAACAGGAATCCTACAGTTAGCATTGTACTTAATGGTAACATATCGAACACTTTCCCCTTTAGTTAAAAAACATGAGAAGGTTATCCACATCATAATTTCTATTCAATGTTATACTTTCAATAATCCAAGGCAAATAAATAAAAGGTTTTGAAGTTGAAAAAGGAGAAATAAAAAAGGAAGAAGTCATATTGTCAATAGTCATAGATGATATGATTGTGTACACTGTGAATCTAAAAGAATCTACAAAACTATTAGGATAAGTAAATTAATAATTAAACATGGTGAATTATTGGTCTGTGGATACTAGTCCAATATACTAAATGTATTTAATACACTTGCAAGAAACAGTTGGAAATGTAATTTTAAAAAGAACACCTTTTATTTTAGCATCCAAAGTATTAAATATGTAGGAATAAGTCTAATCAAATCTATATAAAATCTCTACAATGCAAAACAATAAAACATCATTCAGAGGAATTTTTAAAATGCAGAAATATGCAACATTCATGAAAAAAAATGCCAAATGTTGTTAAAATGTCAATTCTTTTCAAATTGATCTACAGAGCCAATGCAACTGTAATAAAAATACCAGCATATTTCTTGTGTGAGAGAGAAATGACAAGTTGATTCTAAAATTTATATGAAAATTAAAAAGACTTAAAATATCCAAGGCAATCTTAAAAAGAAAAGAATCAGAGATCTTAAAAGCAACCAGGCTTGAAGACTTATAGGAAGCAGCTATAATTAAGATAATGTGGTCCTAGGGAAAGGATATACAAATAGCCTGATGGAACAGACTAGAGTCCAAGAACAGATTCACACATAAATTATTATCTGATTTATTTTAAAAGTACCTGTACCTTTTAATACAGGAAGAATGGTCTTTGAAATAAACAATATTAGAACAATCCTATATAATAAAAGGCTAATATGCAAATTGTCCCCTCGACCAGGAGTACAACTGGGAGTTCAACTGGGAGTTCAACCGGGAGTTTGACCAGGGGATGGGGTCAGCTGGCCAACTGCCAGAGGCCCCTCCCCCAGGCTGGCCCCACCTCTGATTGGCCCCTCCACCCAGATAGGGGGTAGGGCCAGCTGGACCCCACCCATGCATGAATTCATGCACTGGGCCTCTAGTTGGATATATAAATGTGAAAGAACGAACCATGGATATTTTATACCATGCACAAATTAATTTGATATGGATCATTGACCTAAATGTTCAACAATACATCTTTTAGGATAAAATAGGAAATATCATCATGACCTTGGGTGAAGCAAATTTCTGTTAAAAGGACACAGAAAGCACTAACGATTAAAAAAATATTGAAAAATTAAATTTCCTTAAAGTTAATCTATTCTAGACATCCAAAAGCATAATTAAGAAAGTGAACATGTAAACCACAGAGAGAGAAAACATTTTACTGGCTGAAGAACTTCTAAAAATCTTTAAGAAAGACACAGATAACCCAGTTTTTAATGAGCACAATTCTTAAAGTGTTAACCACAAGAAAGGATATCAAATGGCTATGTACATATATGGAAAGTTACATAGTCATCAAGGAACTTGAAATTAAAGCAACAGTGAAATACTTCCACATATTCACCACCATGACTAAAGTTAAAAAATGATTTATCATACTGAGTGTTGATAAAGATATGGAGCAACTTGAATTCTCATATGTTACTAATTGTAGTAAACTCACAAAACTACTTTGGAAGGCAATTTGTACTGGTGATCTCATGACCTAGCAATTCCACTCCCAGGTACATATCTAAGAAAAATGTGTGTATTTGTACACTAAGAGACATGTTCAAGAATGTACCTAATTCCTTTATTTATTGTAACCAAATGTTAGAAACAACCAAAATACGAACAATCAAATGAAAACATAAATTTTGATATTTTATACCACTCACAAATTTTTAAAATGAACTACCACCACCTGCAATAAGCCAGATTCAAAAGAAGTCAGAATGCATGACTCTATTTATAAAAAATTCAAGAATTGCAAATGAATTACCTTTGATAGTGCTCAAAATATTGGTTATTTCTGTGGAGCAGTGAGGATATTATTGATTAGGAAAATGACAAGGAAATTTCATGTGGTGCAACAAATGTTCTATATTTTGATGTGTGTTGGGGAGCACAGGAGACTTGGTTGGAAAGCCTGTAAGGAGGAAATTCCAAAAAAAGAGTGGGTTGAAGGTGGCCCGCCCTGCTTATTGGAATTCTGACTTAGGGGAGTTTTGCTGAAGGCGGGTGCTCCTAACTATTCCTTAACCTCTCCTGTATGTGTGGAATCTTGGGTGTTTACTGGAATATTTAATACTTAATCTTTAGGTGTCTTTGCTAAGGACACTGCAGACACATGTGCCCTCCCAAGATTACTTACCCCAAGATTGTATCTAAAAGATAAGCCTGAAGAGGCAGGTGATCAAGGCTGTCTGGTTCCTTTAGCCAGGCAGTCCCTTAGCCCTCTCTTTGGGCTAAAGGGACACAGCAAACATTGTGTCAGAGTAATCATTCATCAGTCATCTGGTCAGACCTGGCAGATGTGGAAGACAGTTAGCTATATTAAGCTGTACACTTAAACTTTGAGACTTTGCTGCATATATGTGACACATTAATAAGAATAAATTTTAAAATTAAAACATTAATAATTTTGAATAATTTTTGTAAAAATTAAAACAGAGCCAGAGAAGTTATAGTTTGCATTCTGGTAAAGCTAGATGGTGCACTAAATAAAAATCTGCTAATTACTGGTGTCAGAAGCTGTCACATAAACCCTGATGGCCTGAGAACATAATTTCTCCAGTAGTCAAGTGGAGCCACAAGAGCAATGGACAAATCCCATACCCATTTTGTCAACAAAACAGTAGATAACAAAAGGTTTTCTCTTCTCCTGGACATAATAAATAGAAAAAAAGTTAAAATGAAAAATTTAAAAATGCTGCACAACTAGAATAGAAACCATAACAAGATATCACTTCACACCTGTCAAAATGGCTATCTTCAATAAATCAACAAACAAGTTTTGGTGATTACAGTATATGAAAAAAAGGGAACCTTCATGCAATGTTGGTGGGAATACAGATTGTTGCAGCCACTATGTATGGAGGGTCTTCAAAAATTAAAAATGGAACTACATTATGACCTAGCTATTCCACTTCTGGGTATAGATCTGAAGAACCACAAAGTACTAATTCAAAAAATATATGCACCTTATGTTAATTGCAGCATAGCAGAGGTACATATATACAATGGAATACTGCTTAGCCATAAAAAAAAGAATGAAATCTTACCATTTGCAAAAGCATGGATGGACCTAGATGGTATTATGCTAAGTGAAATAAGTTAAACAGAGAAAGACAAATACCACATTATTTCACTTATATGTAAAAACTAAAGAATAAAATAATTGAACAAGCAAAATAGAAATACTTATAGGTGTAGAGAACAGACTGATGACTACCAGAGATAAGAAAGGGTGAAAATTGGTGAAATAAATGAAGGGATTAAGAAGCACAGATCGGTAATTACAAAATAGTCACAACAATGTGAAAGTACAGCATAGGTAATATAATCAATAATACTGTAATAATTATGTATGGTGCCAGTGAGTACTAAAAGTATTGGGGGATTACTTTGTAAATTACATAATGTCTAACCACTATGCTGTACATGGGAAACTAATACAAAATAATATTAAATGTTAACTGTAATTGAAAAATAAAATTTTGGGGGTGGTGGAAGAAAATTAATAAATGAATACATTTGAAGAGGAAAAAAATACTGCACAATGAGGAAAAGGAATATCATACAAGAGTTTCAGAAGAAGGGCAAATCACGTAAAGATTTAGTACAGGAACCTAAAGCAATACTTTGGGAAGCATATAAGATGTAACTTTCATAAATATCAGAAAAAAAAATAAAAATAGAATAAGTTTATATAATTAAACAACAGTGTAATATGAAAAGGTATATGTGTTCTCTACTCAAAAATGTAAGTTGGATAAGTAGAGGAAGTTCTAAAACCCTTCATACAAAAATAGTGGTAATTATGGGTTTTGATTGGGTAGAGAGGATTAAGAATAGATTTAAAAGAGAATGAGATTATTTTGAGACCCTCAAAATCACAGTTTAAAATATATTATAGAAACCTACATAAAGCTATAAACAAAGACATGTCTGATTAGATAATACTAAAGCTAATTCAGCCACCAACTATTAAGCAAGCAAGGAGGATAATATAAAAACATATAGTGGCATTCTACCATGAGGGTACACATGAGATCCAAAATATTAAAGTAAGTACATTTAGAGATCCAGAATATGGCTGCCCTTTATAAATGTTCTCAAGTCTAACTGTCATTTAGTATACTTGTCCCTTGCTGGTAATTATCCCTCTGAATTAAATAGAATTGGGGATTATTCTGGGTACTGGAGAGTACCTATGACCTTCAGGACAAGGACAGTTATTCCAGGAATCTCCCAGTTAGTTGTTGTCCTTTTGTTAGCTCTACCAGGGAGACTGGGCCAAAACAATCCTAGGGAGGTGGGGATTCACCTTCTTCTCTCCCACTACCTTAGATGGGTTGCCTGCAGCTTTCCCTGCTGGCCTACAAACACCAGCCACCCCCAGAAGATAATAACTTCACCTTAGTCTCTTTGATAGAAGAGTTGGGGACTAAGTGGAAGATGGTAGCCAGTCAACAACTGTATTAAATCTGAATGTCCATTATAGAGAATGATATAAACCACTTTTATTGTACCTCTGCAGTATTTGGGGCCTGAAACAGTATTGTTTCTGTAGAAATATCTTGGCAATAGATAATATTTGAGTTCTGGGGAAATGCATGTGAGTAGGAAAATGAGACAGCAAGAGAAGTGGGGTGAGGTGAGATAAAGAAAAATAAAGGCATATAAAAAGACTAGAGAAAGAAAGGACAGTTCTGAACAGAAAGTGATTTGAAAAATAAAAGAAAGAAAATTCAAAGAGAAAGCAGGTAAAGAAGCAGGGAAGAGAGGAAAAGAGAAAAGGAGAGTGGAAAGAATAAGGAAGGGAAGTGGGAAAGAGACAGATTGGAGAAGGAAGAAAGGCAAGGGGGAGGGAGGGAGGGAGGAAGGGAGGGAGGAACTTAAGAGCAATATGCTACACTCTACAGTAATTTGCCTTGAATAAAAATAGTAGTCATCTAAAAGAAGGTAATCTTACAGCATGGGTTGACCTGGAGAATATTATATTAAGTGAAATAAACCAGCCAGAGAAAGACAAACACCATATGATTTCACTTATATGCAGAATCTAATAAACAAAATAAACTACCAAACAAAATAGAAACAGAACCACAGATACATAGAACAGACTGACAGCTGTCAGAGGGGCAGGAGTTTGGGAGGCTGAGTGAAAAAGATGAAGGAATTAAGAAGAAAATAAAAACACACAGTCACAGACAACAGTATGGTGATTACCAGAGGGAAAGAGAGATGGGGGAGGTGGAAGAGGAAAAAGGAAGGATAAACTGTGGTAGAAAAAGACTTGACTTTGAGTGGTGAGTGCACAACGCAGTATGTAGAGGATGTGTTATTGAGTTGTACACTTGAAACCTATATGGTTTTATTAACCAATGTCACCCTAGTAAATTCAATTTGAAAAATTATGCTTAAAAAGAAAGTAGTGGTCATCTTAATTTCATGTTAGAGTAATCACCAAATAATATTTCTGAACTGCTTTTTAAAAAAAACAGTGTCCCCATTCTCCAAGATTCCATGAGGGAAATTAGACAAATACTAGGAGTGGTTCTTTCCAAGTTTCCCTTTCTTCATTGTCTGAAAATACAGAGCAAAATAATGGCCCTCAGTGAGAAGAAAGTCTTTGATCTGTGTTGTGCCCCATTTCCTGACTGGAAACAATTGCCTATGTCCTTAATAGGACCAGATAAAGAATCCACCCAGTATTACAATGTAAACACTCAGGGTTTGCATTCATAACAGAAGGAAGAGATTTAAGAGTAGAATTCTGAGCCTGGCCTGCATGGCTCAGTGCTTGAGTGTAGACCTGTGGATGAGGAAGTCACGGTTTGATCCCCAGTCAGGATATATACCTGGAATGCAGACTAGATCCCCAGTGTGGGGCATGCATGAAGTAGCCAACCAATGATTCTCTCTCATCACCGATGTTCCTATCTCTCTCTCCCTGTCCCTTCCTCTCTAAAATAGAAAAAAAAAAATTTATATATATATATATATATATATATTATATATATATATATATTAGAGGTCGTTGCATGAAGAGATTCATGCAATAGGCCTTCCTTCCCTTGGCTTCCAGCATTGGTTTTCCTCTGACACCCAGGACCCAGGCCTTCACTCCAGCCAGAGTCTGCCTTCTTCGTCTTCGCTGCAGACTCCAGAGTCTGCAGTCTTGTCTTCACAGCAGCACTGAGCTCCTGTAGATCCCTTCGCCCCCTCCTCCCCCGCCCTCCCTCTCATAGCAGTCGTCCTGTCCAGAGCCTGGAGCAGCTGGGAGGCTGCCATCTTTGGCCTTCTAATTTGCATACTCACTCTGATTGGCTGTGAGTGTAGTGGAGGTAAGGTCAATTTACATGTTTGTCTATTATTAGGTAAGATATATATATATATATATATATATATATATACACACACACACACATACACACACACACGTATATATATATATATATTTTTTTTTTAATTAGCCTCCTATATTTGGTAAAACATTTAATTAAATCACCCCTAATGCCTTGGTGGGACCAGACCTAAGGATTTCTTAGGCCTTATAGGGCCAAAGGCCTGACGTTCCCCACCCCTGCAGGGTGTTTAAAGAGGTGGTTAAGTTAAAATGAGGTAATTTGGGTGGATCCTAATCCAATATGACTGATGCCTTCATAACATTTTTATAAGATTATTGGTCATCCAAATTTTTTATGAATATTGTATTTTTTCTTATTGATTTTAGATACTTAAAACATCCTAATATGAGTCGTTTCCTTACATAGTTACATGCATTAAAAATACTTTTTGTTTGTCTTTTATCTGCCTCTAACAAAAGTTTCAAATTATATAATCAAATGTATATATCTTTTCCTTATGGTTTAGTCTTTTCTGTTTCTTTTTCACCAAAATGTTTTGTTCCAATGTCATAGAGTCTCCTATATTTTCTTCTCAAAGTTTTAAGATTTTCCCTCACAAATTTTTGTATGATATGAATGACACGATGCGCCACCCAGATCCATTTTCAAGACCAATGCTCTCGTTTCCCATACACTCCTCAGCTGTCAGTAGTGTTGATTGCCAGTGGCTTGCAACTAGGTCTCTGAGCATCGCCTCCAGTCCAAGGATGGAGCCTGATTCAAGGTTGCAATCCCTCCCTGAGAGTGGTCCATGCATAATACCTGCTTAATTAGAGGTTGCAAAGGCCATGTCCTCTCTTTATGGTTTTTATCTTTCTAACATATGAAATGTAGTGGGTCGTTCCTTTTAGCAACATTTAACTGAATTTTATCAGTTCTGGGTTTATT
The DNA here is from genome assembly GCA_026230045.1 of Corynorhinus townsendii. Taxonomy (NCBI): domain Eukaryota; kingdom Metazoa; phylum Chordata; class Mammalia; order Chiroptera; family Vespertilionidae; genus Corynorhinus; species Corynorhinus townsendii. The sequence continues at coordinate 112,058,560 of JAPDVU010000005.1, forward strand.
TTCTTTCCTATAGTTTTCATCCATGTTTACTCTTCATTTTCTTGCTGTGCATCTTTTCATGATTTTTTTAGTGAGAGTCTGTGTTACAAATGCTCACACTTTGTATGTCTGAAATGTCATTATTATTCCCTTTTTTTCAAGTAATTGTAAGCTGATGATATTTTCCTCATTACCTTGAAGATATTACTCTATTGTTGTCTATTATTAGTTACTGATAAGAAATGTATTGTCAGTGCTACTGTTATTATTTTCCACATAACCACATTTTCTCTCTGGGAGCTTTAGAGATTTTACATTTTAATCCTACCTTTCTTCAATCAAACAGTTCTAAGACTATATTTGTATTATCTGATATAGTATTGATGACTCATGACTATATCTGGAAAATGTGTAGCCATTGTTTCTTCAAGTTCTGTATCTCTGCCATGCGTATTAGATCCTATCAACCTAACTCTATCAACCTATTCTTACAGTCATTTTGAAACTTTTAAATTTGTTTCTCTTTTGTATTCTGGATATTTTCCTCTGTGCTACATTCCTACATACTAATTCTCTTTTTGACCATGGTCATTTCTTGAGTTTACCTCATCTACTGTATGTTTAATTATTATTTTAGTTATTACACTTTTTAAATTCCCAAAGTTTTTATTCTTTTATCCAACTATTTTTGTTTCATTTCTGCTTGTTATGTTTTATAATTTCTTATTCTTTTTAAATGAAACCTATCTTTTATTTGTCTCATTGAGCATTTTAATTTTAATCCTGCTTATTTTGTAATTTTTGTCAGACTGTTCCTTAAAGTTAATTTCATGTCAAACAAATTTATGTTTCACTTTTGAATGTGTTGGCTCTTGTTAGTATTAGATAGCTTCTTGTGGTTTGAATTATAAAGGCCAAATTTTTAATGCTCTCCCAATAACCTATTCACCTTTCTATTCTTTTGTCCTCTGTGCTCACTCCCCACCTCTCAATAGTAATTTTGCAATTTCTTCTCCCCAGCCCTTAACCTCATATCTAATATGTCTTCTAATGGCTTTTGACAGCTTCTGCCTCTTGGTAAGAGTGAAAATATCTGAATTGAATACAGATTCAGTCATGTACCATTGGAATGTTTTCATCCCTCATCCTGAAGTGGTGTTTCTATTAACCTTCCCTACTGATGAACAGGTTGGTAAACACTGTAGCTATTAGCAATGATTGGAAGTGAACTTTGTGTTTTGTTTTGTTTTTCCTTATCTGCAAGATATTCTCTAAGGCCCTAATTTCAAGCATTCAACTTAATTTTCATCTGCCCTTTCCTTTCCTCTCTCTGGTGTGCAATATTTTTAGTAACCTTCACTCTGAAAGTATCATCATATTCCTGGCTGCCTGTCCCTGTATTGGACCAGAAAGCCCATGGCTTCCCTACCTACCACTAACGTAATTGTTCTATTTCTTATCTGGTTCTCAGACATATTGGTCTTATGTATGAACCCTGTTAGGTTCACTGGTTTTCCATTGTTATAAATTATTCTCACTGCTACAGTTTTAGTGTATGATAACTTGAACTTACACCTGTATTTGATTTTCACACACACACACACACACACACACACACACACACACACACATCTGATAAAAGTTCTCCATTTTCCTATTATATAAAAATTTAGGAATTAAGTACATAGCATAAAAGGCTGTCATTATTTGTTGTGGAATAATGGCAATGGGATTTGTTTTTCCTTAAGAAAGAATAATCCATTTAAATCAGTAGTTTTGAGAATTTGTGTTTTTTAATAATCTAAGGATCATGTTAAAAATGTAACATTCTGGGTCCTAATTTTCAAAATTTCTAATTTTGTAGCTCTAGTATTAAACCAATGGGGGGCAGAGGGTGACACAATTTTAATGCAGACCTAATGATATATCATAATAAAATGGTGTTTTAAAACTATAAATTACACCTTAAAGTGACTAGTATTTAAAAACTTACTTGTTCCAAACCTACATGCCTTATGGCAAAATGAGAAGAAAAGATCATTTATATTAAAAGAATCTTTTGTCCTTTTATCTTAAAGATTCTATATTTTTATTTAGTTTGCTTAATTTTCTTAAAGAAAGTGATGTAAGGATAAGTAATATCTAATAAAACATAAGAAATGAGGTTATACCACTCACCTTGGTCATAAAAAGCCCCTCTCTGTACTTCTTAAGTAAATGAGGCACTTTTTTCATAATGACTGCTTTTCAATGTTTCAGTGAAATTAAAAATAGTCACTCTTCCTCTTCTATGGATGGGTAGGTGTCTTCCATACTTTGAATCACTTGATCACTTTATTTATTTATTATTATTTTTTTTTTTTTGGTGCAATAGACATTGAAAAGGACAGGGCTATAAGGAGGTACAATGAAGTATATTCAATTTTAAAGGTCATTGATTTAGGTCAGAACAATGAGGGAAACAGTAATAAATGCTAAGCCATGTTGAGAAAGTCAAAGTGACTGACTAATTACTGCATACCCTTCTCCATCCAACCTCACACTTCGTGGTTTAGTACCTTAGTACTGCCAAAGCCAATTATCAAAGCCAATTTCACGCATGGGCAGCACTGAGCTTTACTCTCTCTCTCTCTTCTTCCTCCTCCTTGTTTAAGCCAGAGAAATGTATTCCTAAGCTATCCCAAGTTCAAACTTATAAGTTAGCACAAATTTGGCAATCCATATTTTAGAATGTTCTGCTATCACTATAACTCATGTTTCATGAAGCCAACCCAGATATACAAGTGACAGTTGTTTATTGTGGGCATCTTAACATTGAAAGCAGAGAGATGTCACAAAGGCAATGAAACATTTCTCCAAAAAGGTTTAAGAAAATGATGCCATGGATTGCAAATGTCAAAAAATGTTTGGAATTAAAATCTAATTTTATGAAAAAGAAACTAGGAGAACCCCCTTAACACACTTATTATGTCACTCTTACACATAACTGTGCAGAATTAATAGGGAAGAAATAATTATCTCTCTGATCCCTAATAAAATATATAATTATCTTTTAATAATAGAAGAAACATAAAGAGGTTTTCAATACAGAATTTGATAGATTTACAAATTTTTTTAATTACCTTGATTCCCTTCCAAGAATAAGTTAACTACTTGGCAATTTTTAACCACAGAAAATATGTCATTATAATATAGAAAGTAGATGTTTATGTTCATAGTTTTTCTAGATATAAAATAAAATGATCACTGTATCAAACTTAGACATGAAGGGTTTTTCATGGTTTCTTAAAACACTACATGATACTCAGAGTCTATACAGTATGTTCTAGATTTTGGATGTGAAAAATGATGTGGTATAATAGTTAGATGATGGGGATGTAAGACATGTTCTTAAAATCTGAGTCAAAAATAACTCCTCGCTAGTTAGTGAAACCAAGCATTGAACATAGGGTCATTATGAATGTAAGCATATCCTCTTCCTATACTTCCTAGAATGTCCTGTCTTTCATCCCTTCATTTCCAATTTTTACATTTTTAACACTAGGTAAAATGATTCCTCCTTAATGAAGCCTTCTCTTATTCACACGACTGGCAGTAATATCTTCTTCATATAAACCACAACAATGCCCTGGCCAGTTCGCTCAATGGTTAGAACACCAGCCCACGGACCAAAGAGTCTTGGGTTTGATTCCAGGTCAAGAGGAGATACCTCCATTGCAGGTTCAATCTCCAGGGCATGAGTAGGAGGCAACTAATCCATATGTCTCTCTCTCATCCATGTTTCTCTCTCTCTCTTTCCACTCTCCCCCCACCCCCGCCGCCAGTTTTCCCTCCCTTCCACTCTCTAAAAATCAATGGAAAAAATATCCTCAGGTGAGGATTGAAAAATAAATAAATAAATAAATAAATAAAACAATTTATCTATGTCTCCATCTCTGTCAATAGACTCATAGCTTATTAGCCTTCTATTTTAGTTATTTATTCCCTGCTAGAATGTAATAGCATGTTTAGGGTATGCTATTTATCATATCTTTACATCAACAGATGAGGTAAAGACTCTGCCTTGTCCCTAGTACAAGTTTAATTGTTTTTAAATGAATGAAGAGATTAATAAAATTCAACTCTTCCATATATAACTGAATTAATAATGCAGTGATCTAATCACTATAAAGTAAGGTTTTCTTAGCTAGATTTTGGAACAACTTCATAATATTGGCCCTTAGAGTTAAAAAAATAATTATGTAATAACCAATGGACACAGACACTGGGGCTGTGGGAGCTTGCCCTTGGGGTTGGGAGTGACTGGAGGGGTGGGGGGGTTGAAGTCAATCTGGGGAAAAAGGAAACGTATGTAATACTTTAAACAATAAAAAGAAAGAAAGACTCAGGGTCACAGACAATGTTATGATGATTGCCAGAGGAAGGGGGTGGGTGTGGAGGGAGGTAGCAGAGAGTAAATGAGGGAATAAATGGTGATGGACAGAGACTGGAATTGGGGTGGTGAACACACAATACAATATACAGATGATGTATAGTAGAATTGTATACATGCAACCTATATAATTTTATTAACCAATGTCACCCAATAAATTCAATTTAAAAATTAAAAAAAAAAAACAAGAAAAAATTAAAAAGGTGAAAAGATTAAAAATCACAAATTAGAAGTTACAAAATAGCCATGGGGATGTAAAGTACAGCATAGGAAATATAGTCAGTAATATGTAATAAATATGTATGGTATCAGATGAGTACTAGTTTTATTGGGGTGATCACTTTGAAATATATAAATGTCTAATCACTGGGTTATACACCTAAAATTTATATAATATGTCAACTGTAATTTAAAAATAAAAAGTTACTTAAAAATATAAAATGTCCTTAAAAAATAATTATTATGTAAGCTAATAAGATTTCCACAGTTTCTAATGTAAAGGGTGGCTATGCTAGTTATTGCTGAAAATCAAGGTTTTGTATTTATTGCTATTAAATTTTAGGCTGCTACATTTATCCAATCATCACAAACCACTGTTCTATTTTTTATAATGATTCTATAACCCAATGCATGAATGGTCTCTTCCTGAATTAAGGCATCTAATCCTGGTAAGGTTTTATATATAAGTGATCAATAATGTGTTGAATAAAAGAGGGACAAGGAAAGCACTGGAATTCTCTCACATGAGTGAAAGTGACTTAATAACATGTCCTCTTTCAGTAAGTGTTTAAAACCTAACTATTAATTAAGAACACATTTCTATATCATTTTCAAGAGCTTATTATTAAACTCCATTTGAAATTATATGATTATATTAAAATTAGCTAGTTTTTTAAAAATCTCAATTGGGAAATTTTTTTTTAAATGGAGAGCTAGCCTATTTCAAATTACCTTCCTGATGTGAATAACTAGAGAATTAAAACAAAGAGAACTTGAAACTATAAAATATAATAAAAATGCTAGAAAATTAAAATGCAACTATTGAAATTAAAATCTCAATAGATGAGGTTAATATCAGATTATATGCAATTGAAGAGAATGTTAGTGAACAGCAAAGTAAGTAAAGAGGATATATAGAAACTAAAGTCCCAAAATAAAGGTTAAAAATGAAAAGGACTACTAATAAAAGAGGGAAATGGCAAATAGTGCTAAAGTGGTAAAAAAAAAAAAATTCTAACTTACATTTAAGTCAATGAACAAAAACCTTTCTAAAATTAAAAATACAAGAAGTCATAAACTATAGCAGTGCAAGCAATATAAAAAAATCACACCTATGTACATTAGAGTAAACCTACTGCAAATTAAAGATGAAGAAATATCTTTAAAATAGTTGGAGAAAAGAGAACTACTTCTTTCACAGAAGAAGCAGTAAGTTTGATAACTAATTTCTCACTAGAAACCATAGAAGCAAACAGATAGTAAAATAATTTTCAAATTGTAAAAAAAAAAAAAAAAAAAAAACTTCCTGGAGAAGAAAATAAAATTCAAGAAGCATTACTGAAGATACAAAGGACATTTTATAATGACAGATATGGAATTCACCAAGAAAATAAAGCACTTCTAAATTTCTATATTCTTAATCACACTGCCTCAAAATATACAGAACTAAAAAGAGAAATAGGCAAATCTATAATCACTAGAGGCCCGGTGCACAAAATTAGTGCACAGGAAGGGTCCCTAGGCCTGACTGTCAACCAGGGCCAATCTGTCGGGCGACCAGTGGGCAGGGCGATTGGAGGGCCCCCACTGGCACCTGCTTTGGCTGGCGGCCTGGCACCGCCCACTCACCAACCCCAATCGGGGGCAGCTCCTGTATTGAGCATCTGCCCTCTGGTGGTTAGTGCACATCATAGCGACCAGTCATTCCACAGGTGATTCTACTGGTTGCTTGATTTGCATATTAGGGTTTTATTATATATGATTATTGGTTTAACACACTTCACTGTTTAATGTACTCAGTAACTAATAGAATAGCCAAGCCAGGAAAAAAAATATATATATGGATATGAAAAGTTTGAACAAAATGATTTAAAAACATGATCTTATATACAGATAGACAAACTCATTTCAATAACTGCAGAAGATATTCTCTTGAAGTGCCTATGAATATTTAGAAAAATTGATAAGATGAAGTATCTATATGTATAAAAGGCTAATATGCTGTGTCCAACTGGTCGCTATGACACACACTGACCACCAGGGGGCAGATGCTCAACACAGGAACTGCAGTGATGCGCACTGGCATTTACAAAGAAATGGCACCATGGAACTGGCGCTGACAAAGCAACATTCAGCTTCCCCCAATTGGGACACAAGCCCCGCCACCACCCTGGAGCGACACCCCACCAAATCTCAGCCAATGCTGACAAGACCCCATGACTCAAAATGTGACCCATAGCCCAGCTCAGCCCAGAAACAGTCACTGTGGGCACCAGGTAATGACATCACATAGCAACACCCGGCTTCCTCTCCCTAGCGACTAGCCTCCTTGGAGTTTCTTCAGCCCAGGAACACAACTTGCTTTATAACCAGGTGCAAATATTTTATACTTTAACCCAGGGGTCAGCAAACTGCAGCTCACAAGCCACATGCGGCTCTTTGGCCCCTTGAGTGTGGCTCTTCCACAAAATACTATGGTATTTACAAAGTCTATTTTGGGTGAGTCTATTTTGAAGAAGCAGCATTAGAAGAAGTTTAAGTTTAAAAAATTTGGCTCTCAAAAGAAATTTGATCCTTGTACTGTTGATATTTGGCTCTGTTGACTAATGAGTTTGCCGACCACTGCTTTAACCAAATGTCTGTGAAGCATTTTCCCGTGCCTCATCTCATTTGATCCTCACAGAAGTCCGGGAGTAGGTAGATAGGAGACTCGGTAGAATCCTATTTTCTTTTCATTAGCCAGAAAATGGAGATTTAGAAAGTTTAGAAATTTGACCCGACTGAAAAAAAGAAATGGTGAAACCTGAAAATGACTTCAGGTTTTCTCACTGCACAGAATATAGTCTAACATTGCTACAGTTAAATATTTCACCTTTTGTTCTCCCTGAGTGATCTATAATAATAATCTACTTTGTGTTGATATTTACTACTGTGTTGCTGACAATTACCTGAAAGAGAAATTGGGGTGCTTCACTGGGTTGGAAGAAGTTTAGCTAAATCAGAAAGCAGGCCTAATTAAGCAAGTTTATCTATACACTAGTAGCCCTGCGCACAAAACTGTGTGCCAGTAGCTCTCTGCAGGGCCTGGCTGCTCTGCGCCCACTGCCCAGAGGCTCTCCACAGCCCAGAGGCCGATCTGCGGCCGAGTGCAGAACACTTGCCTCATCGCTGGGGTGATGAAGCAAGCATTCTGCCAGGCCGCTCATGTTGCCCGCTCTCAGCGGCCGCCCCCCCAGGACTGGGGGACTCAAGTGGGGCTGAGAGGACTGGTCACCACCATCTTTGTGATGGAGTGACAGTTAATTTACATATTGCCCTTTTATTAGTTAGGATATAAAGCGCTCACTGGCGCCAATCACATGCATGTGTTTCCATCTGTCATTGTCAATTGAGAATTTGGTTGACACTTATAGAGAAAGGGTGAATAGCAATATTAAAATATTTCTTCTGATTAATTTTCTTTCAATGTGCATGATATCGTACACTGGGCCTCTAATATCTCAATAAATTTCAAAGGTCTGAAATTACTGTGAACCTAATGTAAACTATGGATTTTAAATGATTATACTATGTCAATGTAGGTTCATTATTACAAATGTGGTACAGGGTGTTGATAGTGGAGGAGGTTGATTGTAGAAAGACAGTGGGTGTATAGGAATTCTCTAAGATTTGCAAAAATTTTGCTGTGAAGCTAAACTTGTCTAAAATTTTTTGTTAATTAAAAATAAAAATATAAGTTAAATTGAAGAAGATTCAAATGAATGGAGGCATGTATCATGTCCATGAATTTGAATGTCTTAAAAATACCAATTTTCCCAAGCGGATTCATACACTCAATGCAATCACAATCAATGTCTCAGCCAGATCTTATATAGAATTTCACTAGTTCATACAAGCTCTGGAAGTAGTTTATCCATCCATTTTTAAACTCAAGATATATTTTAAACCCGCTTTGGAAAGATTTGGGATTTTTTTTCTCTGTTATTCCTTTTCCCACTTTCTTTTCTTTCTTCCTCTTCATCTTAACACAGCATAATAAAGCATGAAAACATGTTTTTAAAATAAATAATAAAAGGTATGTAAAATTGAAAGGTCAAAATAGCCAGAAATCTTGAAGAAGAAGAGCATGAGACAACTTACAGCATAGTATATCAAGAGTTAGTATAAAGCTATAATAGTAAAAGAATTTGGTATATGTGTAGGGACATACAATTAGAAACTAAAGCACTAGAGGGTCCAAATAAAGATGTATATAGACACTTGATTTGTGACAAAGATAGCACAGAGGAGTGGGGGAAAGAAAATATCTTTTTTATTTTTTAAATATATTTTTGTTGATTTCAGAGAGGAAGGGAGAAAGAGAAATAGAAACATCAATGATGAGAGATAATAATTGATCAGCTGCCTCATGCATGCCCTACACTAGAGATCAAGCCCACAACCCGGGCATGTGCCCTGACTGGGAATCCAATCATGACCTCCTAGTTCATAGGTAGATGCTCAACCAGTGAGCACACTGGCCAAACAAGAAAAGATTTTTAAATAATTATGCTGGTTCAGTTGTTTCCTATGTAAAGACTAAATAAATAAATAACTTGACACTCTCCTTACATTAAACATATAAATGAATTCCAAGTAGATAATTTATGTAAGTATGATCTAAGAGGTAATATAATACAAAATACCTGTAATATTTTTCTGACATTGAGATGTGAGAAGGGTTTTTTAATAGGAGGGAAAGGTCAAGCCATAAAAGAAAGGATAGGTATTTTGGACAAGTTTAAATGAGCTACTTATGCTTAAGCAAAAACACCATTAAGAGTAAATGCAAGCCACAGAGTGGGAGGTAATATTTGGGATACTATACAGATGTCATATAGAACTCTTAAATATCAATAAGAAAATACTAGATAACCCAATTTTTAAAATAATCCAAATATTTCAACAGCCATTTAGAAAAGAGGATATTTATAATGGCTAAAAGTCATATGATAAGTGGCAAACTTCATTAGTTAAGGCACTACAAATAAAAATCACGAGATGTCATTGAAAACCCATCATATTTGCTAATATTAAGAAAATTGACAATACCTAGTGTTTTCAAGGAGGTTATCTTGGTCTGTATGGGCTGATTTATCAATGACAAACATTTATTTCTCACAGTCCTGGAGGCTGGAAATTCCAAGATTGAGGTGCTAGCATGGTCATGTTTTGGTGAGGGCTTCCTTCCTGGCTCATAGCCAGAGCCTTCTCCCTGTGTCCTCACGTGGTGGAAGGGTAGAGAGAGCTGTGTGCAGACTCTTTTATAAGAGCATTAATTCCATTCATTAGGACTTCACCCTCATAACCTAATCACCTCCCAAAGGCCCACCTCCTAATACCATCACATTGGGCATATGTAGGGTTTCAATATATGATTTTGGGGTGAGAGGGGACACAAACATTCAGATCATAGCAGGTGTGAAGCAACCAAAACTCTCAAACACTGATAGTAGATATGAAAATTGTTAAACCATTTGGAAAACTACTTGGCATTATGTACTAAAGTTGAAAGTACATAACTCAGGTGCATACTAAAGGAAGGTATATACACAGATATATGCACCAACAGATATGTATAAGATCATTTATGTCAGCATTATTCATAATAACTCCAAACTAGAAGAAACCCAATATTTATCAATAGATGAATACATTGTAATTGGTTCTTACAATGGAATATTTATACAGCAATGAAAATTAATAAACTTCTATTATATACAAGAACAGAGAAGAATACCACCAACAGAATATTAAATGAAGGAAATCAGGTACAAAGGAACATATACATTTTTTTCAAAGTTCAAAAGCAAGCAAAACTGTTCTATGTAAGTCAGAAGAATAGTTAATTTGGAGGTAGAAGATGGAGGTAGTGAGTGACAAAGAAAAGTCACCACCAACATTCTCTTTCTGGACCTGAATATGTTCACTTGTGATCATTTAAAGATTTATAATTGTTGAACTGTTCTACATGTATGCTGTACATTTTAGTTAAAAAATGTATACTAAAATCCCTATTTAAAAATCTACTAATCTTTGCTTGGAAACTGACTTTTAAAATGTAATTTTGGCATGACTTGTTAAAGTGGACTTAGGCTGGTAGCCAAAAGTGAACAACTTATTTTTTCTTAAATGCATATAAAGTATGTTTAATAATGAATTCTTTGGTAAAAATAAGTTTATCCTTAATAATTAGTTTCTTCACACTCTCAATCAAATTGGTAAAGAGTGATCAACATTAAGTTTATTAGTAATTCCTACAGACTCTTTTTGCTTTTTTGTAAATTGCAGTTTTTTGTGATGCCTCTTTCAGTTGTTGTTTTTTTGTTGTTGTTGTTCTTATGAAAGACTACTGGCAATTCAAAGAAAAAAATCCAATATAAATATTTTCTAAAGATATGGCATGAAAACTAAACCTAGGTAAAAGTAGTAACTAAAAATACAACTGGAGAAAACTTAAAGATTAAAAGAATATAAATGAAAATCAGGATCTGCAGGTTGATTCTGGAGGAGTCACCTGATGTTGGGGCGGGAGGGCGGGGAAATAGAGACAAAGATTCAAACACCTACTGACATTTTCTAATTTAAAGGAAATGGGGGTAAAGTTATGTAAATATCCAGGAAGTTTATAAATAAAATTAAAAGGTTTTCTATGAAGGATAGAAGTCAGATTGACCTCAGACTTCTAGGCAACGTGGAAGTCTGTAAGACAACAGGATAATGATTACAGAATTGTAGTGGGAGGCTGATATTTGTTTGGCAAGGCAACAGAAAGATAGTGTTAAATATACAAAGGTTCAAAATATATTATTAAAATACCCTTATTGAAAGAGTTACTCAGGATAGACTACATCTGACCAAGAACCAAAATAAAGAGCTCAACTGTGAAGACCTGGGGGTAGAAGGCCCTCCAGTGAGCAGTGCTACTATTTACACCAATGACATCCAAAAAGTTACTGAAATTACAGTAAACCCAAGTGAAAACTTCAGTAGTAACTCCTAAAAGAGAAGATGAATAGTGGCAAAAGTTATTCAAGCAAAACTTTTAGAAGTTCAGTAGCAACAATTTTTTTATCATGAACCTAATTTTATGTATCATGAATAAGAACGTGAGCTCAGAGCCAAACTGGATTCCGCATCCTCACTATATTAACTGAGGCAAATTATTGACCTTTCTGAGCCTCTGTCTTCTCATCTATTAAATACGCGCTTTAAGTGTACTGCTCTGAGGGAGTAAGTGAAAGAACAGACTGAAGCCTTTAAACATAGGAGAGATTCCATAAATTAGAGTCCAACTCCCCTCTCTTCAACTGTTTACTTACTCCAGAAAGTTATTTTTCTTAGTCGACAAACTAATAATCATTTCCATGTTCTTTGTTAATCTTCATCCATGTTAATTACCACGTGGCCATGGCACTATTCTTCCAACTTCTTTCTTAGTTATTTCTCCTGCCTTCCATCACATCCTTCAAAAATATGAGCTACCTTAGAGGGCATGCTGTACAGTCACATTGCTGTATTAAAATGGCTCATTCACCCTTTTCTTCCGGGACTGTTAGAAGCTAGAATCTGTAACAATAATGTGGTAGCATCCAGATTGCAATCAAATGTTTGCCATGAAATATATACTATAAGCTAAAGTAATAGTTATTTTCCATGTCAAACTTTTATTCTTAAAAGTCTACTTTTTCTATCCTAAGTGAAGCTAAATTTTTCCTAACTGAAATTGATATTTGTAGAAACTCCTCAGAGTGTACATACTTTAAGCTGATTTAAAATTAACAAGAACTCAGATGGTTTACATATTTAATTCAAAATTTTAAAACAGATTATTCCCATGCTTCCAGTAAAAGTGTTTCGTCAACTATAATAATCCAGAATTATATCAAATTTTCACCAATCTTTATGCACATTGAAAGAATCTAACCCTCAAGTCCTCCATGCTAAGTAGAAAGCTTATAAAACTAAATATTCAAGTCACTCTTAGAGAATATCTTAATACCTAAACTTCTGTCAATGAAATAAATAAATTTGTATACCTGAAATTATACTTAATCTGGTGTATACATTTGATCAATTTAGTTGTAGAAACTGTATCAGCAGTATAAATAATAGTTTATTCATAACAATTAGACAGTACCCTAATAATTAATAAGTCAAGAAAATAAAAAAGAAACATGTATCTGATAACATGGAATTCACCCATGGATTCAAGTTAAACTGCTGTTTTTATAATTTTCAGACCATAAATTGGCTATTTTTAAACTACACAAAAATGATTTTTCATTTATAGGCTCTACCCCAACCTCTACTCTCATGATATTTTGAAAAGGATTAGTCTTAAATTAATCTTTCAAAGTACTGCTCATACTAGAATAAGGAATTAGCTAGCATTCACATTTCCCAAAACTCACATAATGACTCATGCCTCCTCTCTGAATCCTCTCTTTGTCATCCACCTGATATACAATAAAGGATAATTCCCCAGGACTTGAATATCTGCTGGAAGTAGCTTATTCAGTCAATTTGAGCAGAAAGCAAGCCTTCCATTTCCTATAGAAAATACACTCCATGGTTTCACACTCTGAAACTAAATGACCTAATGTATTTTATTGAAAAGCAATACAACTGAACAAGTGATCCGATGGCATTGGACTTAAAATAGATACTCAAATGTTTATGGTTTCCATATATTGATTATTAGTGCCTGTTCTTTTTGATAGATTTGGGGAGTATCTTTCTCAGATGTTGCTAAGATCACTACTTTTTTTATGCCGTGGAGTCAAAGATCACAGCCATAGTGAACTGTCAGGCATTTTTTTCTCTGATGAGATAATTTATGGAAAAATACAGCCCATTCTTCATGGGCCCACTTTACTGGCAAATCCCTGCACTAGGTTCACAGTAATAGGACCATTTCATTAATATTAAGCAAAGAAGAAGCAAAATCCTATTGGTTCATCTTAGCATCTTATTAACCATAAGAGCTTATCATAAAATACAAATCCTGAATTCAGTAATAAAAGCACCTCAGAGAAATTCTATACGACAAAAACTTGAGAATGTGATATTGGACAAAAGAGAATAAAATAGGTTCAGTAGTTGAGAGAAAGTGGTAAAGTGACCTCAGCAAGAAAGAAATGAGCTGAGTCCATTTTAGATGTGTGTGTTTCTACCCAAGGGGCAGAATTTTAAGTAAGACAAAGGCAGTCAGTATAGGATATTGTCAGCCGAGGTTAATATAATACAATCCTGACTTGGGGCGAATGCATGGGTTCTCATAATTTTTCTCATCCCTTGTTGTATAAAAAATAAAATAGCGACTTGGATTAAAACTCATATTTCTCCTTTTTATTATTTTAAACCACAGTCTCTTCTGAGATCTCATATGATAACAGATTTTTTCTAAAGCTTTTTTTACACATTTCCTTGGAAAAGGTAAATACTCTGGTTTTTTTCCTAAAGGAATCTAATTTTCATTTCTGCTTTGGTAGTTTATTAACTAGCCACAGCATTTGATTTGTACATTTCTATAAGAATAAATGGTTGTTAGCACATATTATAAAAGAAAAAATGTGAGTAAGCAGCCCAGCTTCTGATACCTAAGCGGTTGGGGGAGAGGAAGCATTTAATGAAGTATTTCGCTCCAGGTCACCCATTTGCATCACAAGCAAGTCATCTCATAACTATAGACATTCTTTGCCATTGGAGACCTCGGTGAGGTGAGTTCTTGTCCTGTTGCCTGAGCACAGGTGCCCAATGAGCCTCATTGAAAGTTGGCAGGCTCTCAGGCAGCCAAAGGCTCAAGGACACGGAGAGCAGATAGCCTCTCACAGGGACTTCTCCAGAGCAGGCTGGATTCTCTAATCCCTGAGGAGCTGAATGAAAGAAGAATGGCTGCAAAATTGGCAGAAGGAAAATGTAAAGTTCATGTTAAATGGGCATTTAGATCTCATTACTTTGACCATTTTTAAAGCAACTTCTTTTAATTAGTCCATCTGGATCTTCTTGTGATACTGTGTAATGCCTATCTGTGACAATTGTAAACTTAAAGGAATCCCTCAAACAGTGCAATTTATTCTCCAGAAAGTAGAATGATAGTTTATGGTCAGATGACTCAACTTCTCTAATCCTTATATTTAAACAAAGGATATTATAAATTCATCATTTCTTTTGTCCAAACAGTGCAGTATTCTATTTTTTGTAACTAAAAAGGTAAAGGAAACATAAATGTATTGAAGTTGAGGGGAAAACAATCCAGCATAAATATATAGACAGATAGTATATTTACCATAAAAATCAAATGCTGCTCCATAAATGAATAATGAAAAGTTATTAGAGTATATAGTTATTCTATAAATTGAAAGAAAAATATACTGCATGGCTTTGAAAATCTATTTCATTTTTTTTAATTTAATTTTATTTTTATTGTTTTAAGTATTACAAATAGTAGTACATATGTCTCCTTTTTTTTCCCCCTTTGATCTCCCCCCCGACCTCCCCTACCTCCCAGGACATGCCTTCACCTGCCCGCCCTCCCCCCCGCCCCAGTGTCTTATATCCATTGGTTGTGCTTATATGCATGCGTACAAGTCCTTTGGTTGGTCTCTTACAGCCCTCCTCGCCCAAACACCCCTGTCTTCCCAATGTAGTTTGACAGTCTGTTCAATGCTTCTTTGCCTCTGTATCTTTTTCCCACCATTTCTTTCCTTTAAAAAGTTTTGCCTTTGCAGACTGGAAATAAACATATAATAACAAAACAAGACAAAACAAAAAAATGTTTGAGTCCCAATTTCAATGTCCAACAGTTCCTTATGTGTACATGTCAGCAGTGATATCTGGATGGTGGGCACATGGTGGCAATGCAGGTCCGACCCTCTCTGGTTTGGTCCTAGGTAACCTGCAGCGGTGCACAGCTGCTGACTGCTCCCATGGCAAGGCTTTGTCAGCGTCTTCCATCTCTGGACTGTTTTTTCCTCTTGTCTTCGTGGTTGGAGCACTCCTGTCAATTCCTCTCTGTTGCAGGAATCCATCTGGTCTTGGGGTTGTTTTCTGAAAATATACATATATATTCTCGACCACAAGTTAATAAAGGAATCTTTTCTATATAATTGATTTGGGATCCTTTTTATTTTTGTTCAAATGATTTTCCTTTGTCTTATTTAGACACCATGTGTGTTTTTAATGGCCGTCTTGCTGTTAGCATTGCAAATGAAACTTAATTTGGTAAAGTAAAAATTTTCTAGATGTAATTTACTTATAGGATATTTTTCCTTACATGATATTGCCCTACTATCCCCCCCCTTTTTTTTAATGGAGGTTTTTGTAAATTTTATAATGCAGTCTTGATAACTTTAAATTTAAAAAAAATTTTTTTTCCCCCACACATATGACTGCTTTAGGTTCATTGCATATTCAGGAATTTTACCATGAGATGAACTACCAATAGAAATTTTAGTTATTACTTTAAGAATAGCTTTTTGTCCAGTACTTGAATATTCACTTATTTCAATTAGCCTATTTAAATTAATCTGAAAACTCGATTACTATTTTACTGTCAAATTTAATACTCTACCAACAATCTTAGTTTACCCTGTAAATATTAGTGGGAAGGATTATTTGCATTCTTGAGTGGGCCCTGAGCATTCCAAATGCTCAAAAAATTAGAATAGTTTTTTTTCACAACTTTCACCAAGTAAACACAAAGGTCCAAATCAATAAAATGAATTTAACATTTTTCATTGTCCAAAGAGAAACTTTCATTGTTTTACTTATTCAATTTTTAATAATAAATAATTTGTAAGTTATAGTACGATTTCTCCTGAATTTCAGAAGGGCAGCTGGAACCCAGTGTCTTATTTAACACACAAAGACTAGGCCCTTTTTTCTGATACTGAGTTATGAGATGTGATCACACCTGTGTTGTAGTTTCTAGTTTGTGATGTTTTAGAAATCAGTGTATAGCGTGAATATAACTGGATCCAGAAAGCAGCCAATTCACTTATTCATTAAAGTAATTGCAAAAGGTTTTATTTTATAGTGAAATATCTGCAATAGGAATTCATAATTGCTGGATATTTTACATTTTACAATATCTCCACTGTCTAATCAAAAGATGATTTTGTAAAATGCTACAACTCCCATCTAGATTTATGTAGATTGAATCCCCTCTTTAGTTTTACATTTTTCTTCCTGCAACTTCTGGACCTGATTACAAATCACTGCTGAGTGACATTCAGAAGAGATTGCAAGGGCGTCTCCTCCACCTCTCTTGTCAAGTGTGTTTCAGCAGAAGGATTATTGATGGAGGCCTGAGACAAGATGAAGAGGAATTAGAGGTGTGAGGTACACAACTGCAGAAAGCAAGATGATATTCTGTTCAAATGTTTCCCATTTCAAAGAACTCTCTAGAGTCCCATTTACTCCTGACAAGTACTAACAGTGCTTACAAGTTTTCTTCAACCTGGAGACTTGCTCAAATTAAGAAAGTAGTTTTAGTTTAAAAAGAAAGCTACATCAGGACTTGAAAGTTGTAGAACAAAACCTGAAAAAAAATTCACCAGACAATAAGATCTAACTCCTGTGCCTTAATCTGCAAAAAAAAGAAAAAAAGAAAGAAAGAAAAGAATAAAACAACAACTATGAAATAACTGGGTTTTGCTTAATACTATAGCACAAAAAGTTTATTCCATCTTGTCATAAGCTAGGACCCAAAGATTCCAATGGATTCTTCACTGATGACTGTAAATATCAGCACTGAGAAAGCAGGAGTACATTTCTGTCCATCTTCCCAGAAGAACTCATTCCTTCATATTACCACTACTAGTATACTATTCTATTTTTTCCTAAGTACCAATTGCATTATTTCCAAAAATGTCTTTTCCAAATTACTAGTTCAAAAGGATGTCTCCTTCAACAGTTTTGTGTTTTTTTTTTTACTGAATTTATTGAAATGACATTGCTTAATAAAATTACACGGGTTTCAAGTGTACAATTCTATGATACATCAACTAACTGTATGTTATATTGTATGCTCAGTACCCAAAGTCGAGTCTCCTTCTTGTCACCATTTATCCCCCTTTATCCTGTTCTACCTCCCCCCACTACAATTTCCTTCTGAGAATCATCATGCTGTTGTATAATCTATGAGATTTTGTGGGGGGGGTGTTTTTTTTTCTCAATCTCATCACCTTTTTCACTCATCCCTCCAACCCCCACCCCCTATGACTGCTATCAGTCTGTTCTCTGTATCTATGAGTATGTTTCTATTTTGTTTTATTAATTAAATTCCATATATAAGTGAAATCATATTGTATTTGTATTTCTCTGACTGACTTATTTTACTTAGTATAATAAGTTCATTCATGGTCTAACATAAAGGTAAAATTTCCCTCCTTTTTCATGGCCCGGTAGTATTCCATTGTGTAAATGTACCACTGCTTTTGTATCCACTCATCTACTGATGCCACTTGGGCTGTTTCTAGATCTTGGCTATTGTAAATAACTCTGCAAGGAACATATACCCAACCAGAACCAACCATTCCGTGAAGAGCCCTCCATCCATATGGCCAAATCTTAATCTCTTTTACCCTGATGAACCCTGTTAGCCTCAACCTGACCATTCCCTGAGACCCCGTTCCACTATTACAATGATCGCTAGGCCCCAGCAGGGTGGCAGCTGGCCTTGGTGTACCTTGAGACTGTTGCTTAGTGGCCTCTGTCCTGGCACTTATACCAAGTTTGAATCTGTGAGTGCCACTGGTAAACAACATTCGCCTCTACCTCTTGACTCTCTGAGAACCTAGTCATGCAACTCTCAGTGACTGAGCACAAAAGGCAGCCAACAAGCAGAGGCATGTCTTGGGTGATCTCAGCCTTTTGTTGACCTTCCCCAGGCTTGGTGCTGGTGGTAGCTGGCCTCAGTATGCAGCTTGATCCCTCCCACACACACTCAGGCTCAGCAAAGGAAGTCACAAACTGTAGAATGCTTTTTATCTCCCAACAGGTAGCCCAGGGAGAGCCACAGGCAGCATTTGACATTGACCTGCACCTAAGTCCCTTCTAAAAGACCCCAGAAGCAATGCATCTAATGGTAGGCTTCAGACAACATTACAGCACAACCCAATCAGCTCCACAAGCAGCACACCCAAAGGGACATCTTGGCAGTCACCTGAATGTGCTGCATCAAATTCTGCCTTGTGAGGTCAGTCCCCTCACTGCAGCTCATATACTGTGGTCAGAATTGATTATCACAGTCAGGCAGCCTGAGTGTCAATCCTCCCCATGGATGGGCCAATAGCAACCAAGACTCAACTACAACAGGATGGGTCTCATAACCCACACAAGGGACATTCCTGGAGCACTGAGCTCAGGTGATCAGGGAGAATGCATCACTGACAACCATCCAGAACAATAGAAAAGCTGGGTGAGTGGAAATTCTACAACTAGAAGGAAAGAGAAAAGCTCACGGAGAATTGGAGGAATGGCAAAGGGTTGAGGTACAGCATAGTGTCTTTGTGCACGCAGAGAGGAAGGGCGGCTGAGAGCCTGGCTGACTTTCTCTGGTGGGAGGGGGAAGGAAGCCCCCGACTGCACTGAACCCCAGTTCCGGGTGAATCCCCGTGGACCCAGGCTCATACAGGGGGAGTCTGGACTGTCAGGTAGAAAGAAAGGCACTCAGATACTCAGAGACCCGGGGGAGAGCCGGGGGAGCCCCAGCAGGCAGAGGTCTGGAAGCATGCGCGCGCGCAAGTGTGCACAAAGACTGAGGAGGTTGCTACAGGCTTTCCCTAGCAGAAGGGAGTCAGAAGCTCCTGACTGCACTGAACCCCAGTTCCAGGTGAGCCCCTGGGGACCCACGCTCTTGCGGGGGGAATCTGGACTCTCAGGCGGAGGCTCGGGAGGCGGGGGAGGCAGAGGTCTGGAGGCGCACGTGCAAGGGCAGGGCTGACGGGAAGCCAAGACTGTCTGCTCTGCCCTGAGACTCCACCCCATCCAAGCTGAGCACAGAGGCTTTTGCAATTTGGCAAGTCTAATCCTATAAGGCTGTCTCCAGCACTGAACTTCTCCCAGGGTAGACACAGCTGATCCTCACAGCCAGTTGGCCTGGAGGTCAATTCCTCCAAGTGATACCAACAACAATCAAGACTTAACTACAACAAGGCTGTGCACACAGTCCACAAAGGGGTGCACCAAGAGTGTCCACCTCAGGTAGACTGGGAGGCCGACCCACTGGGCGGTATAGGAAACCTAGCACACAAAGCTACCCTACCAACTCAGGGAAGCAGTGAAAATGTAGCGACAAAGAAACAGATCACAAACAAAAGAAATGGAGGAAAACAAATGACTGGATATAGAATTCAAAACCACTGTTATAAGGCTTTTCAAGAATATCCTAGAAAAGGCCAATAAATATAATGAGACCCTTGAAGATATGAAAAAGGACCAACTAGAAATTAAACATACACTGACTGAAATAAAAAATATTATACAGAGACCCAACAGCAGACTAGAGGAACGCAAGAATCAAGTCAAAGAATTGAAATACAAAGAAGCAAAAAACACTCAACCAAGAAAGCAAAAAGAAAAAAAAATCCAAAAAGTTGAAGATAGTGTAAGAAGCCTCTGGGACAACTTCAAGCGTACCAACATCAGAATTCTGGGGGTGCCAGAAGAAGAGAGAGAGCAAGATACAGAAAACCTATTTGAAGAAATAATAACTGAAAACTTCCTGCACCTGGTGAAAGAAATAGACTTACAAGTCCAGGAAGCACACAGAACCCCAAACAAAAGGAATCCAAAGAGGACCACACCAAGACACATCATAATTAAAATGCCAAGAGCAAAAGACAAAGAGAGAATATTAAAAGCAGCAAGAGAAAAACAGTTAATTACCTACAAGGGAGCACCCATACGATTGTCAGCTGATTTCTCAACAGAAACTATGCAGGCCAGATGGGAGTGGCAAGAAATTTTCAAAGTGATGAATAGCAAGAACCTACAACCAAGATTACTCTACCCAGCAAAGCTATCACTCAAAATTGAAGGGCAGATAAAGAGCTTCACAGATAAGAAAAAGCTAAATGAGTTCATCACCACCAAACCAGTATTTTATGAAATGCTGAAATGTATTCTTTAAGAAGAGGAAGAAGAAAAAAGTAAGGATAAAAATTATGAACAACAAATACATATTTATCAACAAGTGAACCTAAAAATCAAGAGAATTAAAAACCTGAGGAACAGAATAAACTGGTGAATATAATAGAATCAGGGCCATAGAAAGGGAGTGGACTGATAATTCTCAGGGGGAAAGGGGTAGGGGGGGGTGCAGGAAGAGACTGGACAAAAATCATTCACCTATGGATGAGGACAGTGGTGGGGAGGTAAGGGCAGAAGGTGGGGTGGGAACCGGGTGGAGGGAAGTTATGGGGGTTGGGGGAAGAGAAACAATTGTAATAATCTGAACAATAAAGATTTATTTAAAAAATTAAAAATTTTTAAAAAAAGGAAAAAAGACAGGACCCAAATAAAGTCAGAAATGAAAGAGAAGTGACTGACACCACAAAAATACAAAGGATTGTAAGAAACCATTATGAACAACTATATGCCAACAAATTGGACAATTTAGACGAAATGAAAAAGTTTGTAGTAACATACAATATTCCAAAATTGAATCAGGAAGAATCAGAAAATTTTTATAGACCAATTACAACTAGTGAAATCAAAACAGTAATCAAAAAACTCCCAACAAACCAAAGTCCTGGACCAGACGGCTTCACAAGTGAATTTTACCAAACTTTCAAAGAAGCAATAACACCTATCCTTCTCAAACTATTCCTAAAAATTCAAGAGGAGGGAAACCTCCTAGATCATTCTATGTGGCCAGTATTATCCTAATTCCAAAACTAGATAAAGACACTATAAAGAAAGAAAATTTCAGGCCAATATCCTTGGTGAATCTGGATGCTAAAATCCTCACCAAAATATTAGCAAACTGGATTCAGCAATTCACTTTAAATGATCATACACCATGATCAAAAAGGATTTATTCCGGGGATGCAGGTTGTTGTAACATCCACAAATTAATAAGTGTGATACCCCACATAAACAAAGTGAAGAATAAAATCACATGATCATATCAAGAGATGCAGAAAAAGAATTTTATAAAATGCAGCACCCATTTATGATAAAAATCCTCAGCAAGGTGGGAATAGTGGGCATATATGAAAACCCACAGCCAACAATCATACTCAACGGGTAAAAAAAAAAAAAAAAAAAAAAAAAACTAAACTAAGCTTGTTTTCCTTTTAAGATCAGGAAAAAGACAGGGATGTTTACTTTCACCACTCTTATTCAACATGGTCCTGAACATCCTAGCCACAGAAATTAGACAAGAAGAAATAAAAGGCATCTAAATTGAAACAGGATTTTTTTTTAATTTCTTGATAAACAATGCCAGTGTTGAAATCAGGGAATCACTATTCCCTAATCACTATTCCCTAATTATTTGACTTTTTTAACTAGAGAACTTCTCAGAGGTTTTCATATGCTAATATATATTGTGATTATATATTGTGGGATATAATATTCAGCATTTCCAAACTTATTTGACAATGGAAGCTTGTTTTTTCCTTCATGAAATGCCTTTGACTATTACCCTAAGGAGTACATATAACAATTCTGTAGGCTTGGGGTTGCCATTATTATCATAAAAAGTCACTGGCTGTTTTCCCAAAGACCAACATCACCAGTTATTTCACTTTGTGAGAAATGTACAGCAGATAAAGAAATACTGTCTCAGGGACTGCAATTTTATCCCTACCTTTCCACACTGGCACTCTCCACTAGTCAGTCACATTAGTAGGCTCACTCTCAGGGAAAGTAATCACAGCATATTCATATAATCACAGATATTCATGCTGTCTGCTCATCCCCACGGTCTCCTAAAAATATACCCTACACATGAAAAGTAACATCCTTTTCAATTTTATAATGGTTTCTCTTACTTTTGTTTGCAACATACTATTACCATGCTGAAAGATTATTACTTATATCCCATAAATGTTCCTGCTTTTTCTCAGTAGTTACCTTTCATAAAATGACCAGAGAACTTTTGCCAAATTCAGTTTTACTGGGGAAAACTCTCACTGATTCTCTTTTTAAAAAAAAAAAAAAATAGTCTATTTTGCTACTTTTTTTTTTGGTTGTTTATTTAAAAAACAAGATTGAAAGTTAAAATGTCACCCATTTGGCCCTGACCAGGTAGCTCAACTGATAGCTTGATTTGGTCCTGTACACCAGAAAGTTTGCAGGTTTGATTCCCAGTCAGGGCACATACTAGGTTGTTGGTTCGATCCCCGGTTGGGATAGGTACAGTAGGCAACTGATCAATGTTCCTCTCTCTCTCCACCCCCCCTTTTCATCTCTCTAAAATCAACAGAAACATATCCTTGGGTGAGGATTTAAAAATATGTACATATAACCCATTTGGAAATAAGAATTTGTTCCTACAGAATGTGTGTGACATTCATTTGCTTGGGAAATGGAACCATCTCTGAAGTGGCTGACACTGTACTTACTTGTCACTTTGAACGCACTTAGGATTTTTGTGATGCCCTCTTCTTAATGAGTACCTACTTTATGCAAGAGATATTGCTCAGCACTTTATACATGTCATCTCAATTTATCCTTGGAACATTCCATACGGAGGTTATTAACCTCATCTTACAGGTGGGGAAAACGAGTCTCAGAGAAAATAAGCTCACCACCAAAAGTCCCAGTTATTAAGTGATGAGCTGATCTTTGAACCTATATCTGTCAAATGTTTAAGTCTCTGATCTTCCCAGGATACCACTCAGACATCTAAGTCACAATTTCTAACAACCCCTTAGTAAAGTAATGATCACATATTATCATAGCATTAAACAGAAATGGAAGAATCTTTCCCAATCCAGCCAAATGTGTCATTCTTCACATCTTCTACCAAAAAGCAAAGGATTACACTGGCCGGGGGTTTCAGTTAGTTGGAGCATTGTCCCATACACCAAAAGGTTGTGGGTTTGACTCCCGGTCAAGGCACATACCTGGGTTGTGGGTTCAATCCCCAGTAGAGCTCGTGCAGGAGGCAAATAGTCAATGTTTCTCTCTTTCTTCCTCGCTCTGTCTCTCTCTCCCCCACCCCTCCTAAACAGCCAATGTTTCTTTCTTCCTCGCTCTGTCTCTCTCCCCTCCACCCCCCGTCAATAAAAACAGCCCTACCTGGTTTGGCTCAGTGGATAGTCAGCCCTGGTCAAGGGCACAAGTACTTTGGTTGCAGGCTTGATCCCCAGCCCTGGTCCAGGCGCAGGGAGACAACCAATTGATGTGTCTCTCTCACATAGATGTTTCTCTCTCTCCATCTCTGCCCCTACCTTCCACTCTCTCTAAAATGCAATGGAAAAATATCCTCGGGTGAGGATTAACAATAAATAAAATAAATAAAAACATATCTTCAGGTGAGGATTTAAAAAAAAAAAAGCAAGGGATTTAAATTTCTATGAAACTGGGCTAGAAGTTCTGGATAAAGAAAATGAAATGAAACAGTTCCAGGAGTGACATCCATTAGATATTAGAGACTTTACACTTAGTGTATGTTAGAGCCAACTGAGCTACACTGCCTCTTATAGTATATTTATATGGTACTATCTTGCTGTAAATGGAATACAGTATGTCCTTATAAAAGCATCAGTCTTTATATGAGGCCTGCTCCTACAGACCCTGATTAATAAACCTTGGCTGTGAAGTGGAATGCAAGGGAACTGGTGTGTCAGAAATGTCCTTTATTAAGTCTAGGTGCTAAGGCAGGTTGAACGGTATCAGTTTTAATAATTAGGCACAACTGAAAGGTCATGAGAGACAGTAAAGCAGCTGAAGCCACTATGGCAAGAATTTATGAAATGACTTTCTCTTTGAAAAAACAAATGGACAAACACTGTTCCCAAATATAGAATATCTTGGCTGTGTGATGCCTTGCTGTTTCTCTGCTTCACTCCATCTTGCACATCTTGGCCATGGTATCGTTTGAGAATGATTAGACAACACCTGAATATTTGAGGATCCCTTGAGAGACATCAACTAGCTTCTGCTAATCAGAATAAAAGATGGAAACTGAAATTAACATTTATTAAATACCCACTGTGAGTCAGAAACTCTATAGGCATTTTGATCATGTTTTTGCATTAATCCTCCTAATGCTGTAAAGTAGGTGTTCTGCCAATGAGAATTACTAATGAAGTGATGCCCTGGCTGCCTAAATCTCTCAACTTGTCTGAAGTTCAGCCTGGGTTCAATCTGAGATTTGCTGGCTCCAAAGACCATGCTCATTTCGCCACTCAATCTGCCTCCCTTGGGTTATTTTCACTGCCCTGATCATTCTGTAGAATCAGAAAATACTTTAAAAGCTAGAAAAAGCCATAGAGATTTCTTAGGTAACACTTCAATTTACACATGAGAAAATTTAGACCCTCAGAGGATTTATAACTTAACCCAAATCAAAAGCTCCATGGTGTCAGAAGGAGGAATTAAACTCCACTTTCTTTTGCATTTTTACTAGTTCCCACTGGTTTCCTTGCTGTCTCTTTAAATGATGGTTAAAATCAAGTTTAGCACATCTTACAAATCCAGAGGATGCTGTTCATAGTGCAGTAAGCATCCCAGGTCAACCCTTTATCTCGATTTATGCATTTGTTTTTAATACAATTATAGTAAAATATTCCTCTTTGAATAGCTAAAATGAAAAAAAGATGTGTGAAAACAATCAAAATCAGTAGTATTGTATGCATAAGATCCTATCCAAGGTCATGGGGTATCCAATAATCTTCCCTCAGTCTAAACTTGACTCAACCCTGACTTAACATACTCTTGGTCATCTTTCAAAATCCTGGCTGGTGTATTATTGCTTCCAGGGGCATTGCTGAGAAACCCTTCACCATAGCTCCCCCTTCAAAGTTAATCCCTTCCTCCTCTGGTTACCTCAGCATTGTATACATAATTCAATTATACTACTTACTGAACAGCAGGGCAATTTATTTTGGGTGTATGCTAACTCTCACTGTTTGATTGCGCATAGTGAATGTATTTCACCCATCTCTGTAGACTCAGAACCTAATGTAGTATTTGGATATATGGCCTCAATGAGTTGAATTTATTTAAATTTAATTGGCAGCTGTTACCATCTGATCAATCTGGTTACATTACCAACATCCTAGTCACTTCCAGGATTGCTTAATTAATAAAACACTTTTGGGTCAAGTTTTTGGAAGTACTTTCCTGAGGAAAAAAAGTGTCACTGACTTCTGTGTCTGATGTCAGGAATGCACTGGTGAAGAGCAGGCTGAGAGGGGCCCCACACAGGGGTCTCACACTGCTATAAGTTGTTTACTCAGGTCAGAACTTGGGGTTCTCTTCATACTGGCCTAACACTTTAACTGGATTACCATAAGTACGAGAAGCACAGTGAGGTACAGAAGCAGAAAATGAGACATGCCACACCTCTAAATATAACACAAGAGAGAAAGTCTGAGGTTCCAAAGAAAGCAACATAGAGGAATTCCTTACTTTGGTCTCTCACTGGGTATACTGCCAAACATTCTTGTCAAACATCTTCATGAAATTATTCTAAAATTGGTTTTAATAAATTTAATGATTTTTGTTTCAAAATCTAAGAGTTTTGAAAGATATATTTTATAATTAAAATCTGTAAGTTGTTTAGCTAACCCATAGACAAGTTTTATAAGTTTCTGGTGGTTACAAGGGTCAAATTACATGGCAAGAGGGACTCATGCTACATAGATTCAATGCAAATACTTCATGGAGAGATGCCATAGTGACATACTGCATAAAGAAATAGAACATGTAATCAACCCTAGTGAAGTAGAGAGGAACCATAAAGTTAGACAAAAATAAACCTGGAATCTTGAACGCTCATGGTATAGAGATGATGATGGAGATGATCTTCATATCGCTATAGGAGAGGAAATGCACTGCTAGAATATCCAAGGCTACAAAGACAAACTCATGGCCTCCTTTTCCAGTGTTACTATGAGATTTATGGAGGGTTGATAGCTGGGCTGGAGATAACCACCTTGCAAATGTGATAGGCCTCTTCAGAAGGACATTATTCCTTGCAGAAGCAAAATTCAGCACCATGGATCATTCAAATCTTATAGATAATCAATGGATAGATAAAGCTTGATTTCAAATCTGGGATTTTGATAAGTCAGGGAGATATCTCAGTGGGTCTTTTTGGTTTTTTTTAATCCTCACCTGAAAATATTTTTCCCAGTGATTTTTTAAACAGAGTGGAAGGAAGGGGAGAAGGGAGGGAGAGAGAGAGAGAGAGAGAGAGAGAGAGAGAGAGAGAGAGAGAGAGAGAGAGAGAGAGAAAGAGATTGATGTGAGAGAAACATCAATTGGTTGCCTCCCACTCCCACCCTGACTGAGGCCAGGGATAGAACCTGCAACTGAGGTACGTGCCCTTGACAAGAATAGAACCCACAACCTTTGGTCCACGGGCCAACACTCTAACCACTGAGAAAACCAGCCAGGACTCAGTGAGTGTTGATATAAGACTGGAATGACTAAGTTGTATTTTATAAAACTCAATAATTTCTGAAACATATAAATATTTAAGATTTTCTGAGACATAGAAATAATGTCTAGATATATTTGATCAAAAAATGCTCTTTGAATATAAACTTCAAATGTATTCCTGAATGGTGTTAAAAAGAACTACTTTTGTTTACATTATTAATTTTTTTTTCAATTGCAACTACTTCTATGTCTTAAATTTGTGGCAGCCAGGCAATTACAAAGATGAAGAGATGAAGTCCACAATGTCAATATAAGTTATTTTCAGAGCCAAATTCAAGGAAGGGATAAATCTCTTTAGTTTTATGCTGTACTCTCAACATTAAAGCTATGTACATACATGTCAGTGCTTTCGTACAGAAAGTAAAAAAGGAAACCAGCAAATGGCTGATACTTCCTACTCCTTAAAAAAAATTGCCTTAATCCCCTGTAAATCTGTTAAGAAGAAAAATGTAAAAGTCCAGTCCATGAGGTCTAATGATTTGAGAGAGAAAATAAGAATGAAATACAGTATGTGACTTTGCCTTTCTTCAAATATGCAATTATGAGGTCAAAGTAAGGAAAATTAAGACATAAAAATTGTTTCACTGAGATGCAGCTTGTAGCAAGAGCTGAAGGAACTGCAACTTGAAATACAGATTTGGGTAGATATCTACATAGAGGTGATAGTTGAAGGCAAGAGTGAAGATGAGAACTCCAAGGGTGAGATCTGACAGAAATGGCCTTTGATTTTCAGACCAAAGAAGAGTGAGAAGCGAAGCATACAGATTTATAATGAAATGCTGGAGCCTCTATTTTTCACAATAGCAGGGGGCACAGAAAGAACTTCATTAGGCAGCTGATTTCCTCTTTATCCCTATTGAGTCAGGATGCTGCACTGGTTCTCATTCTGATGATTGTTCCTACATAGCTTTTCAGCTACATCAGGCTCCTGAGCCAGAGAAAGTGTGTGCCACAGACACCCCGTGAAATGGGGTGATAATGGCTGGGGAAGAAGGGCAATGCTAAGCTACCTGCTAGAACACTCATGTTGTAGGCAATTCATACTTTTGGTGTCTCTCGTTTATTTTTGTCAGATGCCTAAGATTTGGAATATTCTCTCTTTTTAAATTAGTCAGACGTTTTAAAAAATGGCTAGAAATTCAGATATTTTTAATTTCGTCTTTTTCCACTCATCAGCATCCTCCCTTGATCTCGACCAAGAAAATCATCACACATACAGAGCTTTTATTTTTTGTTAAAACGAAAGTATCAGTATATGTCTTTTGCTGTGTTATAAATACAAATACATACACATATATAGACACATATACATACATGCATCACTTCATCCTTCCCAGGCTATCCTGCCCATTACTAATAAAAAAGGGAGCCAAATACCATTTGCCCTTTCAGTGGTTATAAATTTCAGCACTCATTCTTTTACTTAATAAATACATTTGTATATCATTATTGCTGGGTGCATGAAAAACATACAAACAAATAAAACAAAAAAAAAAAAACAGTGTGCCCCTACCATCACGGAATTTATATTCAGAGAATATATCTTTTCCTTAATGACAGTAGATTGTGACAAAAACTTAAAATTGAAACAAAGGGAAGGATGGAAAGGAGGGACAAAACAAAGTTTATTGGATTTCCATATGAGAAGAAAGCAACAAAATACTTTTTAAAATATTGCTGCTGTTTCAGATCATTATTTTCAGTTTAGCAGCAGCATCTTACCTAATAATAGACAAACGTAAATTGACCAAACCGCCTACGCCCACAGCCAGAGTGAGTATGCAAATTAGAAGGCCAAAGATGGCCACCGCCCAGCTGCTCCAAGGCAGGACGCCTGCTATGAGGGACGAAAACAAGACTGCAGACTCCAGAGTCTGCAGCAAAGACGAAGAAGACAGACTCCAGCCAGAGTGAAAGCCTGGGTCCCGGGTGCCAGAGGAAAACTGGTGCTGGAAGCCAAGGGAAGGAAGGCCTATTGCATGAATCTCTTCATGCAACGGGCCTCTAGTGTGATGATTATAATCCTCAAATCCTCTGATCAGATGTCTAATAATTGAGTAGACGTATGTCAACATGCCCCTAAAAATAGGGACAGGTTACACCATAATCTTATATAATAAAAGGCTAATATGCAAATTGACCAAATGGCAGAAATACTGGTCACTATGATACGCACTGACCACCAGGGGGCAGATGCTCAATGCAGGAGCTGCTCCCAGGTGGTCAATGCTCTCCCACAGGGGGAGTGCCAGAAGCCAGGCTCACAGCTGGTGCACGTAGCGGCAGTGGCAGGAGCCTCTCCCGCCTCCACAGTAGTCAGATATCCCCTGAGGGGTCCTGGACTGTGAGAGTGTGCAGGCTGGGCTGAGTGCGCCCCACCCCCCCCGCCCGCCCTGGTTCCAAGTGCATGAATTTCATGCACCAGGCCTCTAGTAGATCATAAAGATCCAAGCAGCACTGGAAACATTAATCCGTTCCTTCATCCAACAAACACATCAGCTGCCTTACAGGCTGCAGGCATGCTCTTCGTTCTGGCGACTCAGCACTGAACAGCACCCTGTTGTCCTGAAGCCTAAAGCTTAGTACATGAGCTCAAGAGCCCGACACTGCCTGTCTGCAGAGATTGTCTTTAGGAGACAACAGAACCAGCCTAACCATTAGCCTGCCTGAGTGACATCACTTTCATCCCCTCTCTGTTTTTTTCATATCTCCCGATAAAGCAGAATCATAGAATGCTAGAATTGAAAAGTATGTTAGAGTTTCTCTAGATTAGAGCTCTATGAACTAGAGCCAGAGGTCTTAATTAACATCCAAAGGTTATCCAGCAAATTATGATAATGACGGGACATTAGAAAAATAGTCCTGGTGTGTATATTTGTATGTGTGCTGAGGGTATATGTAAAGACCATGTTGGCTCAAAAAGAAGTAGCTCCCCATACACACCTTAAACACTGTTTTCTGAATTTTTCCCAGTAATAAAAAATTGCTATCTTACTGTTCAGAGCATTTTTCATTTATCAGTAAATTCTCCTTTGAGCTCTTAAACTTGGCAAACATTGAAAATCCTGGAAAATTTTTTAATCCCTTGATGTCCCTTCCATAAATTCATTAAGATTACTCATTTTCTCCCACATTTCCCATAATCCAAAAAATTAGAATGCAATGTCATTTTAAACTCAGTAAAAAATCCTTTGACTTTCTCTTTTACGATTGTCTGTTTTAGATCCTCTGAAAAATACAAAGCAAACTTCCAACACAGACATGTTAATGTTATATCCTGACTACATTTAAGATAACCTAATCATACTCATTATATTAATACAAAGATAGTGCGAAGCCCCATGTTTGGTCTCAAACAACATGAGGTCATCAGCACATGAGGGAATCATGCACTCCTGGTCATTAATCTTAATTTCAGAAATTACATTTAAAGATTTAATTCCCTCTTACTATGTCTAGACAGGCAATGAGGAATAATCTTTCCAACTTTAATTGCGTTTATTCCAATGACTTCATAAAAGACAATTCTAGTTACTATTTGCAAAAGAGAAAAAAGATCATATATAATCCTCATTATCACATTACAGTTCTCAGTAACGTCAAGAGCTGGACCTCCACGGGAGACATAAAAGAAATATAAAACAAAGTTTCTAACCTTAATAAAAATCATGATATTCATCACGAAATTATTGATCATCTGCTGTTTACAAAGGAATGCAAAGCAGGGTTCCCTCCAGCAGCTTCCCTTCTGTTTAATGATGGAAGGCTCATTACTTTGCTAGAGCTGCCTTAACAAAATACTACAGAGCGGGTGTCTTAGACAACAAGAATTTATTTCTCACAGTTCTGGAGGCTAGAAGTCTAAGATCAAGGTGTCGGCAGGTTTGGTTTTTAACTGAGGCCTTTCTCCTTGGCTTCCAGTGGCCCCCTTCTCTCAGTGTCCTCGCAAGGTCTTTCCTCTGTGGGCATGCAACCCTGCTGTCTTCCGTGTACCAACTTTCCTCTCTCTATAAGCACACAAGTCAGATAGGCTTCATTTTAACTTAATTACCTCCTTTAAGTCCCTATCTCCAAATAAGGTCACGTTCTGAAATCCTGGCAATTAGAGCTTCAACATCCGAATTTTGGTGGCAGACACAATTCACCCTATAACCCAAGGTATTGTGTGCTAAGCATAATATGTTATAGTAGCTCAAGGTACGATACTGGCTGATTTACTAGGAATGTTCTGCAGCAAGTAGCATAACAACAGAAAGGAAGGGGAGAATACTTACTGATTAACCACTTCATCCTTCCCAGGATAGTATGTGTGACAGTATCTGTGCTAGAGACTTCCCAGGTGTTATCATGCATGAAGCACAAGGAAATCACAGTCCAATCAGTTATCTCCATTTTATAAGTGAGGAAACTGAGGCTCAGAGAGAGGAAAAGACTCCCCTATGCAATGCATCTGGGATATGGCAGGGCCATGTTAAGAAATTAGGTTTGTCAACAACACTAACCTGCCTACAAAAGAATATGTGTTCTCCTTGGTATTAGTCCCAGTTCTGCCACTCACTAACTGTTGTTGGACACCTCACATAACTGACCTGGAAATCAACTTCCTAACCAATAAAATAGTCTCTTCATCTATTAAGGTTTTATAATTTTCTATTATATTTTTCCTCACTCTAAAAGTAATATAACCCATTATATGCACTTTGGGATTTGAAAAAATGGGGGTGGCGTAACCAAAATGCAGTATGCCACTCTATTAAAATCACCATAAATATTTTGGTAAGTTTTTTTTCTAGTGCCATCTCTCCAAATATAGGAAGGTAGAGTTTTCTTCTCGCCTCACTCATTTTTGGAGAAAAGCAAGTGGCCATATCATTATGGGACCCAGACCATGTAAGCAAAGCAGCAGGAGAAGAGAAACAAAGAGAACAACTACATTTCATGAGGCCCCTTCATCTTAGTATCTGGAAAGTTTGTTTGACTTGGGGATGCTTATCCATGAGGTGGGACTGAGATGCGTCATTAACACACATGCACAAGCCACGTTTTTGAAAAACAAACGGAATGGGACCTCAGGGCCACGAGGAAAGAGAAGCCCGACCCTGAAAGAAGAGCTGAAGGGTAAAGACAAAGGTTCATTACGGGAGGGAGGGAGGTAAGAAGGTGAGCAGCCCAGACAGAAGAGACTCCTTGATCTCCATCCAAATGGACTCATAATGGACCTCAAAGTGACTTGAGGAAAAACCAACGAGTGGTATTGCACCATTTTCTGGCCACTGTGTGTGTATTCGATCACCTAAGACTTTCCAGTAATGGACTGTATGCCCTTCCAAAAATTAAGGGCATGGCAAAGTGATTATATAATATATCTTGTGGACTAGATATAGGCATAGATAGATACATATATATTAAACATAGAACTGTGTGTACAAATTTGTGCCCTGTCTCTGCTTCTATCATTTAAAAACTCATAAGCATATTAAATATAATTATGTATTCTTCATAACCTCGACTTTAATGTCTGCATAATATCCAATTGAATAAAAATACCAACCAGTTTACTTAGTCATTGTTCTATTTTTGGACCTTTGAAGTATTTGCATTTTGTGTGCTGGTATAGCAGTGTGCCCAGTGAAGCCAACTTGTTAAGAGAAAAATGTTGAGAGAAAAATGTCCTGTAAAGATGCTAGCAGTTCCTTCATGAAGATATCAGTTATCTTAGAGAGATCCTTGGTTTGGAGACAGTAGAATTAATGATACTTTGGTTTACAATATAAAACAGTAATCATCTACCTAAGATTATAGCAAATTTTAAAAATACATGTTTAGGACTTAAAATACAAGTGGAATTAGGCAAAACCCCTCTCCCACAAGGCCAGGTGCTCTAAAACTTTGCAACGGGCCGACGAGTCTTCTAAAAGAAGAACTATCCCCTGGAATGTTTAATGTGGGTTCTGCCTAAAGCTAGATCATGGGAAAGTGCCCGTGCCCCACAAGAACACCCATAGAAAAATCATGTGATACTCTGGACTGGCAAATGGGCCCACCACAAGCTCCAGGGTGTTGAAAAGAAGGGCTGTTTCTATGGCATTTGGCTGATCCTGAAGCCACTCCTGATGTGCCCTGAGTCTGATAGCTGGGTGTGTGACTGAATGAGCTGGCCACTAAGAATTGTAACATCGGGAGCCAACATCCAATAATGTGAAGCAAACATATGATAGGAAAAAGTATCTTCTCTCCCAGCACACAAAGAAACAACTGCCAAGTTGGTTTTCCATGATGATTCCAGTAGTGTTCAAAGCCCCGATTTTGGACTTCATATTTTCAGAAATAACTCCATATTGCAGTAACAGCCATATCAGCCACAAGGAATAAATCCTTTTATAAGGTGAATAGATTTTTATAGATCTTTTTCAGTGGCATTATAATAAATTCTATGGACCAAATAAATATTCCTGAGACCTTAACTTTAACTGGGAGAAGAATTCTGAGATGAGAAAACAGGATAGCAGCTCAGATGCATTGGATGTGAATGTTAAAAAGGAATTCTGACCTTACTTTGTACTCTCAAACTGGTAAAACAGGGTGCAGCAACTTCACTCTAAAAAACAATGAAATGAGCATCTTCCAAAAGAGTTTGCCAAAAAATTTTAACTCTGCCTTCATGATAAATTCCCA
The DNA here is from genome assembly GCA_026230045.1 of Corynorhinus townsendii. Lineage (NCBI taxonomy): Eukaryota > Metazoa > Chordata > Mammalia > Chiroptera > Vespertilionidae > Corynorhinus > Corynorhinus townsendii. Next base: position 112,092,533 of record JAPDVU010000005.1, read on the forward strand.
GAAACAGATGAAGGTAAATTACTGCCATTTCTAGATTTCAATAAAAAATGTAAAGCCAGATAAGTTGGAAAGATGATATGTACCAAAGTTCAAAGAAAAAGAATCACTATGCATTAAAGAATCAGATGAAACCTGTCTTCATAGAAAATGAGGGATTTGAAATAGATAAAAAGGGTGGATTTAGAGAATAGTGAATGCAAATAGTGAGAATGTCTAGTTTCACTTACATTCTCACTATTTGCATTCACTATACTCTAAATCCACCCTGTTTATCTAGAACATTCATTCACTCATACAAGTAATTCGCACTAGTATATGCCAGCGATTGTTCAGGTAGTAGGAAGACAAGGAATCATACTGATTTCAATTAATTAAAAAGTTGGCAAACAAAGAGAACTTCAATTAACTTGTGTGTCCTTTGGTCTTTCCTCTCGCAGGAAAATAGCTAATTTCATTTACATATGGAACTTAGAGGGGCTTAAATCAAACCTCACTTCATTCAGTCATTCCATCTAATCATTCACATCGACTGAGCCCCTTCATGGGCCAGACACTCTGCCAACAGCTGAAGAGGGAAATGAGAGATGACGAAGTTCCTTTTCTCACTATTTGGAGATATATATATCTGTAAAAGTATAAATATTTCATAGTGGGTTCATAAACCCATAGACTTAGGTAGATTATGGCATTTAAAAATTCCCTCTTCCTTTGTCCAAAAAAATCACTATTTTTTATAGTTTCAATTTCTACATAAAAGTTGTTAGGTTTACTTCTTTTCCTTGGGACCCAGCCTTCTAGGATTTTCATTTTAATAAAATTTTAGTCAAAATGCTGATCAATATGAATAAACTGCCTGAAGGCAGCTTTGAGAAGGGCTTGCTATTAACTTATATTAGTTGACCATGAAGGACAGGAGCAGCATATGGACCTTTCTCATTTTGGTACCTAGATTGTTAGGTCTGCTTTATATTGTTTAATGTGCTTATCTAAAGCATTTATGAAAAAAAATCACAAAATCAAAAGACTAGCCAAACAGATTGGCTAGTTTCAGATATTCATTTAACTTCTTCCTCCAGAAATTGTGAACACAATACCTTCCCATCTGGGTTTTGAAAAAGCTTTTCTTTACCTCCACATGTAGGTACAAGGAAATGACTTAGTATGCTGTATGCTGCCACTCAGGCTGTGCTGGCCCCAGAGAAAAGATGACAACGTTTCAAAGAAAACGAAACCATCACATCAGGCCAAAGAATCACTTTATAACACTGCTACTTCTTAAATAGATCAGAATGTACTACCCAGTATTTCTTGGCAACCTGACATCATGAAATGTTAGCCTCCTCAAGCACAACTCCCCAACCACAGGAGCCCTGGGCAAAATCTCTGCTTATTCTTTCCGCAGTCATCAGGCCAACTATAGTCTCTCTATAAGCTTCCTTCTGTCCCTGCAGCTCCTATTAAAAAAAAAAAAACACACACAAACGGATTACCTTGAATTCTCTTCTTCAAGTAAGATTTGTACTTGAATAATAATACGTAAGGCCAGGCACCAAGTTTTCGTTATTTCAATTACCCTCAATGCACCTGGCACACAGCAGGTGCTCAATGAACTGATTATTGAATTTGCCCATTATATGCAGATTCTTTGCAATCATATCTAGGGAGAAATCTGACTGAAAATAATTGATTCCTGAAGATCACCTAAACTGATTTAGATCTTAATAGAAGATTTTTTCATGTTTAAAATATATTTTTGAGCACCTTTTAAATAATCTACATGTATCAGCAATAAAAAAAGTTCTAGAATTCTGGTGACATATCTTCTACTCTAAGTGAATAAGCCACCCATCTAAGACAAATTCATATGTCCACTTCATTTCTTCCTTCTGAAAAATTTGACCAATACTGTAGTCCTTACTATTCATGCTACTTCAGTAACAAAAACATCATTTAGCCAAGAATTTGCTGTGATACATCTGATAAGGGTTTAATCTCCAAAATGTATAGGGAACTCATACAACTTAACAAAAGAAAGATAAACAACCCAATCAAAAAAATGGGCAAAGGACCTAACTAGATACTTTCTGAAAGCAGCAATACAGAAGGCCAAGAAGCCTGTGAAAAACATGCTCAAAGTCACTGATCATCCAAGAGATGCAAATCAAAACAACAATGAGGTACCACCTCACACCTGTCAGAATGGCTATCATCAACAAATCAGCAAATGACAAGTGCTAGATAGGATGTGGAGAAAAAGGAGCACTATTACACTACTGGGGGGAATGCAGACTGGTGCAGCCACTGTGGAAAACAGTATGTAGTTACCTTAAAAAATTGAAAATGGAATTTCCATTTGACCCAGTGATCCCACTTCTAGGAATATATCCCAGGAAACTAGAAACACCAATCAGAAAAGATATAGGCACCCCTATGTTCATAGCAGCACAATTCACCATAGCTAAGATTTGGAAACAGCCTAAGTGCCCATCAGCTGATGAGTGGCTTAAAAACTGTGGTACATCTACACAATGGAATACTATGCTTCTGTAAAAATGAAAGAACTCTTAACATTTGCAACAGCATGGGTGAACCTGGAGAGCATTATGCTAAGCGAAATAAGCCAGTCAGCAAAAGATAAATATCACATGATCTCACTCATCTATGAAATATAATGAAAAACATAAACTGAGGAACAAAAATATATCCAGAGACATAGAAGCATCAAACTGACCATCAAAACTCAGAGGGAAGGCGGGGCGGGGGGGGGGGGGGGTGCGGGGGCGGGCAGGGCAGAGAAGCAGTAGGAGATCAACCAAAGAACTTGTATGCATATAAGCATAACCAATGGACACGGACAATGCAGGGGATGAAAGCCTGAGCTGGGGGCTGGGGGTAGGGGTGGGCTGGTTGGGGAAAAAGGGGACAAATGTAATACTTTCAACAATAAAGAATTTTTTAAAAATAAGTTGCTGTGATAAACAGAACTTAGATACAAGACCAAAACAACAGTGGACTCCTGATGCACAAGTTATTGCTTTTCATTATGAGCCTAAATCCTCCCCTCCACATCACTCTAAGGGTGTCTTCTAAACTTTAGGGACTCACCACAAGCATATGTTTAGAGGACTGCTACAAGGTTCTGGAGAAATGGTACATCCCTTACACTCTGAAAATATTTTCACTGCTGTAATCAGAATGAATTAAGAAATGAACCCACGGGAAGAATTACAACTATTCACTCCTTCTCTCTTAGTGTGGGGAATGAATATCACTTCCCCCAGACACTTCATTGCATGCTAATTGATCTATTGTGGTAAGTGACAAGCTTCTGGAAGGCCCACAGAGGAGTGGAATGGCCTTGCCTATTTCTTGGAGGCTCCTGTCATTCTGCTCAAGAAGATCACTGACTCAGGGCTTCAAATATATTTTTTAGCTTGAAAATAGAACTATAAATAGCAAACACTTGTTTATAAGCATATTATAAATAGTTCCATGACTTGCACTTTATTTTAGAATAACATCTTTGATTCTAAAGTAGTGATGTCCTCAGGACTATAACTGGAAATGACTTGTGAACATACACTTGTAGATATTGTAGGGAAAGAAAACATCCTCTATAATAAAGAGCTAAAGAGCTAATTAGACCAAACAGCAGAATGACTGTACTGATGACCTTCCAGAAGACTGGACGAAGCTGGGGCTACGAGGGCCGAGCCCCTCGTACAAATTTTGTGCATCAGGCCTCTAGTATAGTTATAATAGAAAAGACATGCTCCCGCCCAGTCATCTCCTGCCCAGTCTGTCCATTTATTTTTGGGCCAAGCCCTCCCAATGTTAAGGTTCTGCAACAATAGTTTCACATATATTTCCATGGGTTTGAAGAAGTTTCCAATATTTTAAAGGTGTATTATTTCCATAGAATGCTGTGTGTATCCTTATGCCAGTACCTCTCAATCTTCTTTACTATAGCTTTCTAGTAAGTTTTAAAGTTGGAAAGTATAAGTCTCCCAATTTTGTTATCTTTTTCCAAGATTTTTTTTAGCCATTGTGGGTCATTTGCATTTCCATTAGAATTTCCAGATTAGCTTGTCAATTTCTGCAAAAAAATTCTACCTGAGTTTTTGACAGAAATTATGAAGAATCTGTAGATAATTTAGGGAGTACTGGCATCTTTAAAATAGAAATCTTCTAATCCACAAGCAAATAAGATCATTCCATTTATTTAGGTTTCTAAAGTTTGTTTTCAATAGTGTTTTGTAGTTTTCAGGTTACAAGTCTTATACTCTCTGGATAAATTTGTGAAATATATTACTAAGTACTTTATTTTTTTATGCTATTGTAAATGGCATTTTAAAATATAATTTTGGATTGTTCATTGCTAGTGTATAAAAATACAATTTTTAATGTTGATCTTGTATTCTGTTACCTTACTGAATGTATTAGGTCTAATAAAGCTGTGTGTGTGCTTTTGGTAGAGGGAGGATTCTTTGGAAATGTCTATATACAAGATCATGTAATTTGTAAGTAAAGATAGTTATATCTCTTCCCTTCTTAAAAAAAAGTGTTTAATTTCAACTTTGAGATTTCCGTATGATGAAAACTGTGTAAAAACTTTAGAAAGGTCACCATTAGAATCTATTTTACAATACCTTCCAATCCTTCTCACCCCGGTTCACACATGTGTAATATATATATTTCTACTACTATAGAATGTTAGCTCAGGAATTCACATCCCCGCATTGGTAGAACTCAGGGATCTAAGCCCGAGTGATTGCCTCCTTTTAGAATGCATCTAATTTCAATGTGAGTATAAATTAATTATCTTCCACCTCCAATTGACACAAGCCAATTTGTACAAAGAGGTAAGAGTGGCAAGGCAGAGGGGTGATCGATAGCCTGTTCCACAGGGCCACAGAAATCTGATCCCCAAGGTGCTCAGAAAGCTGAGGAGGGCAAGAAGTTAATGGGGGCAAGATAGCAAATCTACACTATAATTTAATTTGCAAGTTGAAAAACTGACTATTTGGCCAAGAAGTCTTTATCCCATTTTCTTCAATAGCAGAAATCCATGATTATCAGTCTTTCATCCCATTTGAATTAAACACACATACAGAACAGAAAGCTAAAACCCAAGGGAGATTTTATTTAAATTTGACAAATATTTTAGTGGGTTTAATAAAATAAATTATTGTTCCAGAAATGTACTGGCTTTCCATGATAGGAATCAAGTGTTACTTTATTTAAAAATGATCATAACAGAGCCACATCTAGCAATTAGATCAACCTAGACCCAACCAAGATTCATTCAAATATTTGGAGTAAAGCTTCATGTAATGATTGCCATTCTGAGTGCCAGGGATGCAGAGGTACAAGATAAAAGATATATTGTCTAAGCCCTCAATGAGCTCACAGATGTAGAGGGCAAGACAAGTAAAAAATACTAGAAACATACTGTGTACATGTCTAAATTAGAATATTTACAATTCTATTATCGTTTAATTGTAAGAACTAAATGTGATAATCCATATAAATTATTGAGCAAAATTTCTGGGACTTGATAATTTAAATATATACTCATATCAGATGATTATGACAAGTATGATGGTGATGATGATGATGATGATGAATCCCAGGCACACTAAGGACACACAGGGGAGATTAGAAAAGGGTTTGTAAAAAAAAAAGCTTTCTTATAAGGGGTATAAATCTCAGCTAAATTTTTAAAAGTGGATAATAAAAATAACTCAGTAAGATAAAGGTTAGGGAGGGGATAGATATGTCCTAGACAAATGTCTTAGATGGAAGTTCCAAGGCTTCTCCTGTCCCCTGAGCAGTTCAGGTACGTTTGAATACTACCTCCTGAGTCTGGGTGCAGGCCTGCACCGCACGTCTAGTACCTGAATCCTCTCTGATGTGATGTCCAGGGCAATGCCCAGGCACCTTGAGGAACCCTTGTATCTGGACACAGGATCCAATTTACATGAGTCCCTAGATTCCCATCCTCTTACATTCTGGTTAAGAAGCTCTTGCATGATTAATTTATAACATCAAATTGGCTAATATGTTTTGTTTGGCCTTTTCTATTCACATAAAATCTATTCGCCCTGGTCTTTGAAAATATATCTCTCTCTTTTCCTATTTAAGTAAATGTCACTTAATGTCTTCAAGTCTTACCTGTAGTACACATTGCTTTATTCTACTCTTTCAGAATATGTACACTCCAGTATATTGTTAAATAAATTTATGTTCATTTACTCAGGCATCTTTTATTCTTTATGTGTGCTTATAACATACAAGATATTGTATCCCACATATTTGTAAAAAAGTGTTATATATAAGGGGAGAAATACGGTATTTTCTTCCATACAGCTTGAAAACTAAGTCTACCATATATTAAAAGGATCATTAAATCCACAAATGCTAAATAAGAAATTCTTAAAATCAATTAGAAGACTGACATCCAAAAAAATGATATCCTCACCCTCTCTCCTGCTCCCCTATCATCAGGGGCTTCTATCTCTTCCTCCAGAGAGAGCCTGATAAGTTGCCACCTCCACAACTTATATTCTCTGTTTGGGGGGGTAGCATTTCTAGGCAGACAAGAGACATGTTGCTGACTGTGCTGCACCTATCAGCCTCAGACCACAAACGCCACATGACTTGACTTTGAAGGAACTGAAGGCTCACTCCCATATCCCCTCACAGAAGCTGGATGTGCTGGGTCTGTGGACTTGGGGCTGGCATGGAACTGGGGGAGAGGTAACTGCTGAAGGACCTCTGTGATTTGAGCTTTGTGGCCTTCTACAAAGCCTGATGTTCTGACTTTCTGGCACCCTCCATGAGGCCCCTTATAGGGTCTCTTCAGCTCACACAAGCTCAAGTGGGTCCTGCTATTGCAACTGGGACCTTCACCTGGATAGAGCACGTTCACGGTGGTCCCTGTGACTGACTGAGCCTCCCCAGACCTGCTCTCCTGCCTGAGAAGAAAGGTATGCATCTGGAGGGAGAGAAAGCAGGTTAGAATGTCCAGGCTTACACACACCTGTGTCCTGAATAGCAGGGCCAAGCTGCTCAGCTCAGTTGACTTATGGAGCAGGGCAAGGCTGGTGTGGGCCAGGGATGGGGACGCAAAGGGATCATGGGGCAGAGCATAGGCAGGATGGATGGGACTTTCCAGCTGGGCTTGTCACTCCCAGGAATCTTCATCTCCTCCCCTCCTAGCCCCTCCTCCTCCCTCCCTCCCTGAACTCTCAGCCCCAGGTCTCAGCACCCCTGCTTTCTCGATTGAAGCTCACGGTGGACAAGATGACCTTGGATATAGGAAACTGCCCCCGGCACCTTAAAATCTTGTTTACATTGGACAAAGTGTCTCCATTTCTAGAGACCTGCCCTAAATAAATAAATATTTAGGCACACAGATGTTTCCTTTAGCATGATGGTGGGAGTGAAAAATCAGAAATGGCCCATATTCCACAGTGAGGGCTTTGGAAATTCTGATGTGGGGACACAGAAAATATCAAAGACACTGACTGGCGGTTTCTGCCCCTAAAGCCTAGGAATCCTTCTTGTCCAACATACACACACATGAACACCTGTAGGCTCCCACACACGTAGGCATGAGCACGGAAACAGTTATACACACATGCACATGCCAACACTACATGCACACATATGAAAAGCATCCCTGTCAGGGCTCCCCTTCCTAGACATCACTTCAAGGAGAAGATAAGAGATTTGTAAGTCCCACCCCAGAAGTGACCATCATGAGTGGCCTGATGGGTATCTCTCAGGCTCTGACTCTCTCATTTTGTCTCATCTCTATAACAGGCAGACTCATTTTCACTCAAGAGTATCTGCTGTGGAAATCACATGTATGAGGTCTAACAGCTGGGATCCTGGATGTAAATGGTCCATGTGTCTCAAGTGTTGGCACAGGTATACCCCTGCATCCACGTTAGCAGTGCTCAGATTTCCTTGTCCATGTGGACCAGGATTGGCGGAACCCATCCTCTCTCCTTGGACATTCATATTTTTCTCAATTCCTGGCTATTTCATCGGTGCACTAATGTTAGCCTCAGAAAATACATCTTTGAAAACTTGTGCAAGAACTTCTGTGGAGTAACCTGCTAGGATGGGCACTGCCACGTGAAGGGGAGCACCTGTGGAACTTTGATGGGTCCAACACATTCTTTTCTCAGAGGGGGGACCTTTCCCCTTCTCTCCAGGGGATCTGCTGGGGCCTCCAGGGCTGGTCGCCACCAAACCAGAAGCCTGCCAGTCTGATGGTGACAGTGCTCACCCCCAGTGTTGACAGTGTGTGTGTCCCCATCAGGGAGATCACACATCTCTGACATGTACTGGCATGTGCACTGCCTCTCATTGGAAGTACATGTGTTTGCCCTCTGACCCTTTAGAAAATCCTGGTTTTCAAGAGTTGTCTGCTCCACAGGGGTTTGAGACCTCTCTTTGGCCATTGGTTGTGAGGATTGCTTCCCAGCTTGGGGTTTGTCTTTTCAGCTTTCTTCATTTTTCTCCTTTTTGGTTTGGGAAGACCCAGCCATTGCCTCACTGGCTTCTGGCCCTGGGGTCACACTTAGCACAGTGGTCTCTACCCCAGATGGTGCACACACTTACTAAAGGGCTTCTTCTCTTACATCTGATCTCTAATCCATCTGGGATTTCCCTTTCAAATAACAAAAATGCTATTTCACATAAGAAAAACAAAAGTATGTGAGCAGACACAAAAAGGCACCTATTATCAGATTCCATTTACAGGAAACATCCAGAATAAGTAAAGGAGCAGAGACAGAGAGCAGATCAGGGGCTGTCAGGGTCAGAAGGCGTGGGGAGGGAGTACTGTCGGTGCAAGATGTCCTTGTGGGGTGACAGATCTGCAACTAGATGGTGGTGTGAGTTACCCAGCAACGGGAATGTACTTCATGCTCATTGGAGTAGCACCATTTAAAATACAAATTACTTTGTTATTACTTAACATGAATCATGCCATTAATAAATGAAGTATAAGAAAAGAAATTAAGAAATAAAAACAAAAAAACAGCCAAATAGCACATAAAATAAATAAATGCATCACACCATGAAGACAAGAAATAGGTAACAATTACAGAAAATAAGAAAAAATGGTGAAAGAGTGGGGGTAAAATAAACTCTTCCAGTGGAATAGAGAACTCAGATTCCAAAAGTAGCTCTGTGTCTGCCCAGGATGCCTCTTCCAGTCAGTCCACTGTGTCAGGAACCAGGGCAGGTTTGAGGGATGGACCTTCAGGCAGGGGTGCTGGGGCCTCAGTTGGGTGAGAGGCTGCACAGGCCAGCCCCTGTCCAAGGCTGCAGCTGGAGCTGTGGCTGGTAATGGCATGACCACTGGAGGTGGACAGCCCTCCAGGTCTGGAGCAGCGACCAGGTCTGTGCCTGCACGGGGCTGCTCAGGATGTGTACCAGGAGCAGGCTCTGCCTCCTGGGCTGGTGCTGGAGTTTCAAGAGGAGAAAAGATCACCCATGTGCCTGCATTTCCACATGCTCCTCTCTCCCTCTCTACTCGCCTCCCTCTCCCCCCCTCGCAAAAGCAGGACACAGCCTCAGCCCAGGACCCACCACAGGATGTCCTCCCTGCCGGCAGTCCAGCAGATGGGTGGTCTGAGGCACGTCCTGGCCCTGGTAAGCCTCTGAGGATGCTCCATGTGTGTCTGGCACAGACCCCTCCCCATAAGCTTGCATGCACCTTCATCCCACATCCCACCCCCACCTCCCCACCTTCTCACCCTTGGGCTCTGCCACCTTGAGCTCCAGGTCCTCCGGCCGGGTTTGTAAAGCATGGGCATGGTGCTCCAGGATGGAGTTGGATATTGTGAGCTGCCTGCGGAGCCTGGGCCACTTTGGGGAAGTAGTCTTTGTCCAGCCAACCAGGGGCCCAGGTTCCCTAGACGCCAGGTGGCCACACTCACTCTGGGCCTGCTCTGGTGCTCAGTGGTGTGGCTCGCCGGCCCCTCACTGGTGGACATGGGGTGGGGGTCTTTGTCGACCACCTGCTGCTCCTCCATGTCCTGGGTTGAGTTCTGCAATGACAGTGACCGATAGCCAGTTGGGGATACGTCAAGCTGTGCCAGGCCCCAGTTGCTGCTACTTCTGCCCCCTAGACCTTCTGTTCCCGGATCAAGCCCAGCCTGTGTCTGCACAGACCTCCATCCATGGCATATGTGATTCTCCTTCAGGGCTCGGGGTAAACCTCAGGCAGTTTAACATCCACCCAGTCAGACTTAACCTGGGGTGTAAGATTGACAGACCTGCAAAGCTTGTGACTCCTACTCTGTCTATTTATTTTTTGGTCCAGGCCCTCCCTATGTGAACCCCCTTACACACACACGCGCGCGCGCAGAGAGGACATGGGTCTGCTCAGGTGGGATCAGAGTGGTGGCCTGACCCAAACAAATCCTCTCTGGGCCTCCCTGTGCTACCTCTGGGTCCTGCCTTGAAAAGAGCCAGAGGCATCTGGGCTGAGTTTGGAACCAGCAGCCACAGCAGGTGTTAGCAGGCGACAGCAGCGGAATAGGCTGTTACTGCTGGCTCTTGGGCAATCACAGCCTCGGGACTTGGGCATACAAGGGTAGAACGTGTTGTAGGTTGTAGATGAGCTGGGTAGGGGCTGTTTTAGAATGTGGCTACCTGGATACCAGGGTTCCAAGTTCTGTAGGGCTCCACTGTCAGAAAGTAAGGTCACTGCCTGGGTTCCCTACCCTGAGCATCTCCTCAGACAAGAGCAGGACCTCACTTACTGGCTTGTTCTGCTGCTGGCTTCCGACTCAGCCTGTGGCCCTTTTCAACTCGGGACCGGAGGTACACAGGGAGGCCCAGGGTGGATTGTTCTGGCCAAGACACCACTCTCATCCCACCTGAACAGCCCTATGTTCCCTCTGTGTATGTGTGTGTGTGCGGGGGTGGTGGGGGGGGCAATGTGGGGGGTGTGGGGGGGTGTGGTAAAGAGATGCACATGGTAAGTGCCTGCCCCCAGCTGGAAGAGGTGATGGGAGGAGGTTAGAAGCCTTGTGGGCTTGACATGTGCACACCCCAGGTCAAGGCTGGCTGGATGGACATGGATATGGAGCATGAGAGGTGTCCTCTGCCTGAGGTCTATCGCGAACCCTCAAGGTGCATCTCATTTCCCCTGGGTGGAGGTCTGTGCAGACACAGGGCTGGACCTGATCTGGGAGCACAAGGTCCAGTGGGCAGAAACAGCAGCGACTAGGACTGGCCAGGGCTTGAGGCCCCCCTGACTGGCTATCAGTCACTGTCATTGCAGACCTCAACCCAGGACATGGAGGAGCAGCAGATGGTCGACAAAGACCCCCACCCCATGTTCACCAGTGAGGGGCTGGCGAGCCACACCACTGAGCACCAGAGCAGGCCCAGAGTGAGTATGGCCACCTGGCGTCTAGGGAACCTGGGCCCCTGGTTGGCTGGACAAAGACTCCTTCCCCAAAGTGGCCCAGGCTCCACAGGCAGCTCACAATGTCCAACTCCATCCTGGAGCACCATGCCCATGCTTTACAAACCCGGCCGGAGGATCTGGAGCTCAAGGAGGCAGAGCCCAAGGGTGAGAAGGTGGGGAGGGGAGGTAGGAGTGGGATGTGGGATGTGGGATGGAGGTGCATGTGAGCTTATGGGGAGGGGTCTGTGCCAGACACACATGGAGCACCCTCAGAGGCTTACCAGGGCCAGGACGTGCCTCAGACCACCCATCTGCTGGACTGCCGGCAGGGAGGACATCCTGTGGTGGGTCCTGGGCTGAGGCTGTGTCCTGCTTTTGCGAGGGGGGGAGAGGGAGGCGAGTAGAGAGGGAGAAAGGAGCATGTGGAAATGCAGGCACATGGGTGATCTTTTCTCCTCTTGAAACTCCAGCACCAGCCCAGGAGGCAGAGCCTGCTCCTGGTACACATCCTGAGCAGCCCCGTGCAGGCACAGACCTGGTCGCTGCTCCAGACCTGGAGGGCTGTCCACCTCCAGCGGTCGTGCCATCAGCAGCAGCAGCTCCAGCTGCAGCCCTGGACAGGGGCCGGCCTGTGCAGCCTCTCACCCAACCGAGGCCCCAGTACCCCTTCCTGAAGATCCCTCCCCCGAACCTGCCCTGGTTCCTGACACAGAGTGGCTGGAAGAGGTGTCCTGGGAATCTGAGTTCTCTATGCCCCCAGAAGAGTTTGTTTTATCCCTGCTCTTTCACCATTTTCTCTTATTTTCTGTAATTGTTACGTATTTCTTGTCTTCATGGCATAACGCAATTTATTTATTTTATTATAGTATTATTTGTCATTTTGGGGGGTTAATTAATTTCTTTTTTATACTTAATTTATTATTAGCATGATTTTTGTTAAGAAATAAAGTGTGTGTTTATATTTTAAATTGTGTCATTCCTGAGCATGAAGTACATTCCTGATGCTGTGCAACCAACACCACTCTCTAGTTGCAGAACCTTCACCTCAAAAGGAAACCCTGACCCAGCTGGTGTTCTCAGTTGTTGAGCATTGACCCATGAACCAGGAGATCACAGTTTGATTCCTGGTCAGGGCACAAGCCCAATAGGAGACATGTAGGAAGCAGCCAACTGATGTTACTCTCTCATCAATGTTTCTAACTCTCTATCCCTCTCCCTTCCTCTGTCTCTAAAATAATAAATAAAAACAGTTTTTAAAAACAAAAAGGAAACTCTGCACCAAGAGTACTCCCTCCCCACTCCTCCTTTCCCTGGCAGCCCCTGGCCTGCTTTCCGTGTCTGCTCCGGTACGGATTCTGGGCATTTCCTCTAAATGAAGCTTAAAATTGGTGCCTTTTTGTGTCTGCTCACATACTTTTGTTTGTTCTTATGTGAAATAGCATTTTGTTATTTGAAAGGGAAATCCCAGATGGATTAGAGATCAGATGTAAGAGAAAAGCCCTTTAATAAGTGTGTGCACCATCTCGGGGTAGAGACCACTGTGCTAAGTGTGACCCCAGGGCCAGAAGCCAGTGAGGCAATGGCTGGCTCTTCCCAAACCAAAAAGGAGAAAAATGAAGGAAGCTGAAAAGTCAGACCCCAAGCTGGAAAGTATTCTTCCCAACTGATGGCCAGAGAGGGGTCTCACACCCCTGACAACTCTTCAAAGTCAGTGTTTTCTAAAGTGTCAGAGGGGAAACACATGCACCTCAAATGAGAGGCAGTGCACACATCTGTACATGTCAGCAATGCCCGAGCTCACTGATGGGGACACACACACTGTCAACACTTTGGAGAGGGCGCTGTCCCCATCAGATAGACAGGCTTCTATTTTGGTGGTGCCCAGCCCCGGGGACAGAACGAGGTAGCAGAGGTCCCAGCAGGTCCCCTGGAGAGAAGGGGAGAGGGCCCTTCTCTGGGAGGACAGTGTGCAGGGCCCATCGACGTCCCACAGGTGCGCCCCTTCCCCTGGCAGTGCTCATCCTTGGAGGTTCCAAATATTTATCGTGTATTCAGTAGGTGTCAAGTATTGTGCTAGCTGTTGTAGATATATAATAATGAAAAATGCTATCCTAACTTCATGGATCTTAAGTCCAGGAAAGGAGAAAATATTAAAATCGTAATGGTAGTATTACAAATAAATTTTCAAATTATAATAACTGCAATGCAAGCCGGCTCTAAAACTGTCTAATCATGGGATCTTGTCTTGATAGGAGGTCAGGAAAAATCTCTACTAATGAAGCATTCTTAAATCTAAGACATAAAAAGGGGAGCTCTTTCAGGCAAATGAAATAACATTAGTGACGGTCCACAGAATGTAAGATACTTTGCATTTGCAAAAAAATTAAAGAAGCTGAAGCTCAGTGAGCAGCAAAGAAGGAGGGGTACCGGTAGAAAGATAGACAGTGGCCAAATCATTCAGGGCTTTATACATGGCATTAGAAATGTGGTATTACAGCCTAAACGTTATACAAAGATTTTGAAGGTAGAAGATAGACCTGAAATTGAAAATATCACTCTGCTACCAGATTCCAAGAACAATTACAAGCTACGGTAAATAAAATATGAGTGTGTGGTGTGTGTTTTTTTCCAAATATGCAAGTAGCTCAATAAAACAAAATTGAGTCCAGAATCTATATTAATAAAAGGGTAATATGCTAATTAGACCGGGAGACCTTCCGGATGTCCTTCCAGACAAAGCCATGGTGGTGAGGCCGAGGCAGAGGTGGTTAGGGTTGATCAGGCCAGGAGGGGAGAGCAGTTGGGGGTGATCAGGCTGGCGGGGGGGGGAGGGCAGTTGGGGGTGAGAAGGCTGGCAGGGGGGCAGTTGGGGGCAAGCAGGCAAGCAGTCGGGGGCAGTTGGGGTGATCAGATTGGTGTGGGGAGCAGTTGGGGGTAAGCAGGCTGGCGGGGGGGGTGGCATTTGGGAGCAATCAGGCTGGCAAGAGGGGGGCAGTTGGGGGCGAGAAGGCCAGCAGGCAGAGTGTTTAGGGCTGATCAGGCAGGCAGGCAAGCAGTTAGGAGCCAGCGGTCCTGGATTGCGAAAGGGATGTCCGACTGTCGGCAGTTGGACATCCCTTGAGGGGTCCCAGATTGGAGAGGGTGTAGGTTGGGCTGAGGGGCACACCCCCTCCCCACCCCCCGCTTGCACGAATTTTGTGCACCAGGCCAATAGTAATTCTTATAATTATGGAAATTTGGGGAATGCTAACAGATAGAATTTCAAATCCTAGGATAAAGGACAGATTGCTGATTAAGTGTGTTGGAATGATTGACCTTGCAGCTGGGGAAAAGTTATGATCTACCTCTGTGTATTGATTATACAGCTGCTGTAAAAAATAGACCCTAAAATCTCAGTGGCTTAAATCTACAGAAAGAAGTCAATTTCTTGTTCACATACATTCTAAAATTGATGGGTGGCTCTCCTCTAAATGGTGATTCTTGGATTTAGACATTTCCCAAATTACTTTTCCATCTTCAACCCAAGTCCTCAAGGTCATTTTGGAAGAGGATCTCTCTTGTAAGTTTGTTGTACATCAAGACTGTTAGTGATGGTCATCTCTTCTACTCTCATTCCAGTGGCTGCAATTCAGTCATATGGCCTCACACAGCTGCACAGGAAGCTGGGAAATAAAATCTAACTATCTAAATGAAAGATGATATAGGTGTGGTGATAAGCCAGAAATATGAGCATAACTTACATCTTATGCAAAATTAAAATATATAAGTATTAAAATATAATATAAAGAACTATAAAAGTGCCAGAAGATATTTTAAAAGAATATATTTCTCACCTTGATCTGGTAAAGACCTTCTTAGGCAAGAAATGTAATGCAGAAACCACAACGGAAAAGAGTAACAGATTTGCCTGCATCAAAATTTCACATTTTTCTGTCACAAAAGACAGATCTAAGAAATAAGTGGTACCCTTAGAAGAAATATCTGCAAAACATATAAACAGACAAAAATATAATAGCACTACCGGATAAAGAGACTATACAAATTCTTAAGAAAAAATAAATCTTACAAAAATCAACAAGAAAAATAGAGCAAACCTACTAAACCAAGGAACATGTGAAAATATATTCAAATTCACCGTTTCAGGAACAACAACAGCAAAAGAATAATAATAATATGATGATGATAATTTACCATTTTATCTAATCAAATAAACTAAAACATGGTTATTAAATAAGCACCAGTGAATTCTTGGTAGAAATACAAGCTGGTGCAGTTTGGGGAAGGGAAATTCTGGACTATATGTCAATATTCAAATTGGCTTAACAAATCCACTTCCAGGATCCATCCTACAGAAATACACATATGCACAAAGATACAGATTAGATAGCTGGGCAGCAGGGAGGGAAGGAGAGAGAGAGGACAGGACAATAGGAGACTAAGTGAGGAGACTATGGATATGGGTGCTCAATGCAGCACTGTTTGTAATGTAGAAAATTATAAATAGTCTATGCTATGTAGATAATGGTTAAAGGAATTATGATACATTCATACTAGAATGAGAGGTAGCTGCTAAAATGAATAGGGTAGACTGAAATATGTCCATGAGAGTGTTCATAAGCCATGCAAGTTACATAACAATGAAGCTAATCAGGAAGAGGTAGGATGAGTAGAGATGTAAATGCACAGGAAAAGCTCTCTGAGAATTAACATCAAACATGCAGAGAGAGAGGTATGAACAGGGGTTGGGAATAGGGAGGAAAACAAAGACCATAGAGTGGATATTTGCTTTTTATATATTCTAAATTGTTTTTGTCTTTTAAAGTATATGTGTTTCTCTGAAGTTAAAATAAAAATGTATTGTAGCTGGAAAAAATGCTAATAAGGATTAATAATTGACTGCTCTGATAGGAGAGCCTTCTGGTAGGTGAAATCTACACACTTCTCAGGGCTCAATGCAGTCATCACCATATTTCTACATCATGGCTACTGCACACTTCAGGTAAGAATTCTAACCTTACTTGAGCATAGGGCCCTTGGATGCTTGCAAACTTCCTACCCATTCCACAAACACCCAGTACCAGCATCTCATCTATGTTTCCATAGGGCTATGAAATTAGAGCACTTTACATTGTATTAAAATCATTTGTCAACCCACCACTGAACTTACCCATCTAAGTCCTCGGTGCTCATTAAAGAGGATATTAATGAGAAATTTTCCGCACAGATGCAACTGAGAACAAATTGCAACGAAGGGGAGTCATCTCCGACTTTCGCCCTCTCTTCACCTGGTAAATGGTGTGGGAAAAGGAACCATTTCCATAATTCATGGGCATCCTGTGATGTGCAAGGTTATTTCTGAGTTTGTTTCTCCTGTAAGAAAAGACTTCCTTCCTAAAATTAGATTGTGAATCTGCTTCCAAAGCCACTAATCAAAGAGAAGTTGAAGCTACTTAAATAAGGAAGAGAGAATTTTAGAGCTCTACAATCATTAGAAATAGGTCACCAAGAGCTTCAATAAAACTTCAGAAAAGGTTCTAATAAAAAAAGGTATTCTCATTAAGAAGCTGTAAAGTAATCCTATCAAACAGAAAAACTTACATATGCAAAAGCAGCGAAATATAGTCTATAAAGTCATTTAATGAAGCAGAAATTTGTATCTGTGCCATATCTAATGCACTTCTTGAAAAACCTTGGCATATTCACTAATTATAAACCATATATTCTACACAGTTATTATGAGTATTATCCAGCAATAGCAGATTTAAAGTTGGTTGTCTCCTGCACCATAGTTAGCAATGAAATACTGGCACATATATGATCTGCTTAAATAGATGAGAAAATAGGAAGGAATTGACTAAGTAGCCCTTTAATTATGCAGAGTTTTCATAATTCTGACACTGAATTCCATGACACCCACAGATTTCCCTATAATCTAGCTGTAAATAGTAATCACAATGTCCACAGTAGAATATGCTGTATTTTAGGTGGCAAAACAGTCTTTATTGTTTTCCCCTGTAGTAAGTTATTTGATAACTGTCTAAAACTTTCCCAGCAGGGTGATTTTTATATTATTTGGAAGCTATATTTTTCTTTATTTTTATGAAAAGTGTAACAATAATTTGTTCACCCATTTTCAAAATTAAAAGACAATGGAGAAGGAAATTTGCCACTGAACTTTAAAACATTATATTGAGCAGGTCCTCAGTGCATTGCATAATCAGTTCAAGACTATGGATTAACAATCAAAGGAAGCTCAGACACTGACCTACATTAGAGAAACTCTATTCACACATCCAAGAATTCCTCGTCCCCAGAGGACTGAAAACCTCCCAGCTAACCTGCTAGCTAAGCAGCACACATCCCAATATTATAGCACTAGGAACCAGGAAAAAATCATCCTGAAAGGCACTACATTAAAGGTGAGAAAAACAGTAAGTCCTACATAACCCAGCCTTCATTTTCAGATATAGACAATAGTGCTGCAAGAAAGCAATCACTTAACGAGTTATCATACAGGTTTAAATCCACATCAGGAATCACATTTGATGAGGCACTGTTTTCATTCTCAAGATGTTTAACACACAAGTTGCCAAAATTAATTGAGCTATATCAGAAGCAGAATAACTTCAAATATCTTGAGCTTTACAACCAAAACTGGTTCCTTCTCCTGTGTTTCCTATCTCAGTGAATAGACCCTCTATCTACTCAATTGGTTGCTCAAGCCAGAAAACGTACCATCATCTTCTTTTTAAAAATTTAAAAAGATTGAGAGAGAGAGAGAGAGAGAGAGAGAGAGAGATTGATTTGCTATTCCACTTATTTACACATTCATTGGTTAACTTTTGTATGTGCCCTGACTGGGGATCAAACCATATCCAAACAACTCTCTAACCAACTGAGCAAACAAGCCAGGATCTAAACATTATCTTCTATAGTTTCTGCTTCTCATTTTAAACATCCAATCACTAGTCTTTCAAATTTCCTCATTCATTCATTTCTCTTCTTCCCCACCGCCACCATCATAGTTCAGACCAAAATGTCACTTCCCTGGACTTAGAGATGAATATAGGAAAGAATTCATGAGTCTTAGGTCCCCTGTTACAGCCTTGTATCTAATTTTGGCTTCTAATTTTTCTCTTATTTTTCTTAAAAATGTATTCGAAAATATATACCTGTGTACCCTACCTAAAACTATATCTTCTGCTGTCTAAATTACTACAAACGCCCTCATGACCTTCCAGCTTCCAGGCTGGTCCCATTCCAATCTCCACTCAGCACTGCAGATGCGGTGCTCTTCCTAAAACACAAGTACGGCCTTGTTCTCCCATTGCTGAACAACCTCCAATTGTGCCAGGTTTCTCTTACGATTTAGTCTCAACTCCTTCTCGTGACTTAAATTTTATGTAGTCGACACAAATTTTATGGCCTACATGCAACTTCTCCAGCTACTCTAGAGCCCTTACACCATGTTCTCTGGACATACCATTACTTTCGGTCCTCTCTTCTGGAGAGAGCAGAAACAAGGGTGTGTTTCCTGTTAAATCAGCAGCACTTAGCACTATTGTGTCACTTAGTAGGCATTTCATAAATATTAAATAAAGGAAGACATGAATGAAAAATGATGCACTCTGCATCCCTGGGGCAAATTCAGGCATAGTGATCCAAAACCCATGAGGGATGGATCTAATAGGAAAAAGCATGAACTGATTCCTGGAAATAAACTGCAGTTGAATTCCCATATTTGTGAGCAATTAAAATGAAAAAAAAAAGTTGTGTTGAATCATCTCTTAGAGGAACAGTCATTAAATCCTGCTCTAAATTTCTCTCCCTTACAAATCTGCATTTCTTCCCAATTTCCTATTGCTTTGAATGTAATACCTGATATGCCAGATATTTCCTAGCTGACATTGCTCTTCCTACCAAACAATGAGAATATTACAAAAAGTGTTGAATCCAGGCCCTGAAAACAGATGACCTTTTTCCTTTTCCCAAGCTGCTATTTTTTTAAATTTTATTTTATTCTTTCACCAAGATGTAATGCTTAGGCAAACTTCAAAGTTTTCCTCATCCATATTTCCTCCAAATAGATTCTTACTTTCTATAGATTAATACTTATTCAGATTACACCTCATGATGCTATAAGCCTTTCAATAACTGATTACAAAGTACCATCAACTTTTTTATATTCACTCAATTATGAAACATTCATTGAATACTTTATGTGCTAGGGAGTGTACTACAAGGTATATAAAAATTTTTTATTGCTCTAGAAGATTTTTCTCATGTAGACATATCCTATATAATAATAACAAAGAGGTAATATGCAAATTGACCATCACACCCTCACACAAGGTGGCCACTCCCATGTGGTCACAAGATGACCACCACAAGATGGCCAGCAGGGGAGGGCAGTTGTAGGCGATCAGACCAGCAGGAGAGGGCAGTTGGGGTCAACCAGGCCAGCAGTGGAGCAGTCAGGCATCGATCAGGCTGGCAGGCAGAAGTGGTTAGGGGCAATCAGGCAGGCAGGCAGGCAAGCGGTTGGGAGCCAACAGTCCCGGATTGTGAGAGGGATATCTGACTGCCTATGAGATCAGGCCTAAACCAGCAGTCAAACATCCCGCAAGGGGTCCCAGATTAGAGAGGGTGCAGGCTGGGCTAAGGGACACTCCCCCACCCCCCCAGTGTACAAATTTCGTGCACCAGGCCTCTAGTAATTTAATAATGTTTTATACTGCCCAGTAATTCTGTAGATGCTTTTATATGGTTCCTGTATATTTTGTTGGTAAATGTTCCAAATATACATAGATTATAGATAAAGGTATATATTGAGATAGACTTAAATATTAGGATTGGATTCAGGTAGGTAAATAAGTAGATAATTAAATATTATATCCATTTCTATTAAAATCATGTACATAAATTAGATTGAATAACTTACAACACACTTTTTTTTTTAATCCTCACCTGAGGATATTTTTTTCCATTGATTTTCAGAGAGTGGAAGGGAGGGAGAAGGGAGAGAGAGAGAGAGAGAGAGAGAGAGAGAGAGAGAGAAATATTGACATTAGAAAGACACATCCATTGGCTGCCTCCTGCATGTGCCCCTACTGGTGTTGGGGAACCTGCTACTGAGGTACAAGCCTGTGATCAGGAATCAAATGCTTGACACCTCAGTCTGCATGCCAAGTCTCTAACCACTTAGCAGACTGGTCAGGGTACAACACACTTTTTAACCATTGAATCAATGTAGTTTTTTGTTTGTTTTGTTTTTTTAATTTATTTATTTTTTATTGTTTTATGTATTACAAATAGTAGTACATATGTCTCCTTTTTTTTCCCCCCATTGACCTCCCCCCTGCCTCCCCTACCCCCCCAGTACATGCCTTCACCTGCCTGCCCTTCCCCCGCCCCCCAGTGTCTTGTATCCATTGGTTGTGCTTATATGCATCCGCACAAGTCCTTTGGTTGATCTCTTACAACCCCCCTCGCCCAACCTCCCCTGCCTTCCCACTGTAGTTTGACAGTCTGTTCAATGCTTCTTTGCCTCTGTATCATTTTCCCCCCATTTCTTTCCTTTAAAAAATTTTGCCTTTGCAGACTAGAAATAAACATATAATAACAACAACAAAAAAGTGTTTGAGTCCCAATTTCAATGTCCAACAGTTCTGAGTCCCCATTTCAATGTCTAACAGTTCCTTATGTGTACATGTCAGCAATGATATCTGGATGGTGGGCACATGGTGGCAATGCAGGTCCAACCCTCTCTGGTTTGGTCCTAGGCAACCTGCAGCAGTGCACAGCTGCTGACTGCTCACATGGTAAGGCGTTGTCAGCGTCTTCCATCTCTGGACTGTTTTTCCTCTTGTCTTCGTGGTTGGAGCAGACCTATCAGTTGTTCTCTGTCGCAGGAATCCACATGGTCTTGGAGTTGTTTTCTGAAAATATACAAACATATTCTCAACCACAAGTTAATAAAGGAATCTTTTCTATATAATTGATTTGGGATCCTTTTTATTTTTGCCCAAACAATTTTCCTTTGTCTTATTTAGACACCATGTGTGTTTTTCACGGGTGTCTTGCTGTTAGCATTACAAATGAAAATTAATTTTGTAAAGTAAAAATTTTCTAGATGTAATTTACTTATAGGATATTTTTCCTTACATGAAATTCCCTACTATTCCCCCCTCCCTTTTTTTTGATTAATGGAGGTTTTGGTAAATTTTATATTGCAGTCGTGATAACTTTAAATTTTAATTTTTTTTGCCCAAAAATATGACTGCTTTAGGTTCATTGCATGTTCAGGAATTTTACCATGAGATGAACTACCAATAGAAATTTTAGTTATTACTTTAAGAACAGCTTTCTGTCCAGTACAATTCAATTTACTTGAATATTCACTTATTTCAATTAGCCTATGTAAATTAATCTGAAAACTTGATTACTATTTTACTGTCAAATTTAATACTCTACCAACAATCTTAGTTTACCCTGTAAATATTAGTGGGAAGGATTATTTGCATTCTTGAGTAGGCCCTGAGCATTCCTGATGCTAGGCTGAATTTAGATATAGGGCAGCTGCTGTCAACCAAGTCTCTTGTCTATTACCTGGGTCATGATCTGAGCTGGGCCAAGTCTCTGTCTGTCCCCTGTATCTCGATGTGAGCTGGGCCAAGTCTCTTTCTGTTGCCTGGGTCCCAATCTGAGCTGGGTGTGGGAAGCGTGAAGCAACCATGGGGGCAGGAGTCAATGTAGTTTTTAATAGCTCATGGGGCAAGCCTTTCATCCATTACTTGTGTCAGTATTTTCTTTTTGTTGAATTTATTCATGTGACATTATTTAATAAAATTATATAGGTTTCAAGTGTACAATTCTGTAATACATCATCTGTATATTGTATTGTGTGTTCACCACCCCAAGTCAAGTCTTCCATCACCATTTATCCCCCCTTTTTCCCACTCTACGTCCCCCCCATCCCTCTGGTAAGCACCATACTGTTGTCTGTCTGTATTAATCCCTTCAGCTTTCTCACCCAGCCCACCAACCCCTTACACACTGACAGCTGTCAGTTTGTTCTATGCATCTATGAGTCTGTTTCTATTTTGCTAGTTTATTTTGTTCATTAGATTCCACATTAAGTGAAATCATATTTTTCTTTCTCTGACTGGCTTATTTTACTTCCCAAGTCTATCCATGCTGTCACATAAGGTAAGATGTCCTTTTTATGGCCAAGTGGTATTCCTTGTGTAACTGTACCACTGCTTTTTTATCTATTCGTCTGCTAATGGGCACTTGGGCAGCTTCCAAATTGGCTATTGTAAATAATGCAGCAATGAGCATGGGGGTACATATATTTTTTTAAATTAGGGTTTCTGGATTCTTTGGATATATTTCCAGAAATGAAATTGCTGGGTCATAAGGTAGCTTCATTTTTAATTTTTTGAGGTAACTCCATACTGCTTTCAACAGTGGGTGAACCAACTGTGCATAGCAACCAACTGTGCACAAGGGTTCCCTTTTCACTATATTCTCACCAACATTTATTGTTTGTTGATTTATTGATGATAGACATTCTGACAAATATTAGGTGATATTTAATTATGGTTTTAATTTGCATGTCTCTTATGATTTGTGACACTGAGCATCTTTTCATATGTTTACTGGCCATCTTCATGTTCTCTTTGGAGAAGTAGCTATTCAGGTCCTTGCCCATTTTTTTAATTGGATGGTTTCTTTTTTTGGTGTTGAATTGTTCTGTATTTTAGTTGTAATTCCCATTTGGTCCTGGGAGAAGGTAAGTGTAATATCCACCTACTCCTACTCTTATCAATATTTTCTTAGTTCTTGCTTTTGTTCCTCTTCTTGGTGAATTTTAATATGATTTAATCAAGTTCCAAAAAAGGTATTGAGGTTCTGAAGAGAAATTACCATCTGCCTCATTAATTAATTTGTGAAGAACTGGCGTATTTCTCCTTACATAGTAATTCCTGAGACCCTTAATAATAATGATCAGGGACATTCTGTGCTTGACCATGTTTCTTCTTAGTGTATTTCAATCTCCATGTACCACAAATTTTTAACATGAACAATCCATACATTTGATCATTGCTGAGGCAAAAAAAAACAACAAAGGAAAAGGAAAAACAAATCACACTATATTAACATAATGCACATTTAATTTTATATCACTACATCAAAAACTGTTCCAGATACACAATGGTGTCGAAGATCTAATACCATTCATTGGCTGGAGGAAGCCATACTTACACAAAATTCAATGAAAGGACAAGCTTCCCACCTGGCATTCTTTTAGTAAAAGAGCGATTGCCTATGAGCACTTCACTTCCAATCCCAATACAGATGGTCTACTTCCTTAATACCAGAATAGAACATATTTTAAGGTCCTAGATACAATGGTGTTTTAACCCTGAGAAGTTATATCAGACGATGATAAATCAAGCCAGTGAGATTAATCACAGGCAGATAAGAATAAAAATTGCTTGTTCTGCCTTCACAGACTCATGATTTTGAATCTATGCCAAGCGAGAAAGAGTAGCACATTGCCTGCGAGGACATTGGGAGCAGAGATCTTTTCTTTATTCTATCACAAATTTATACCCAGAACGTGGCCTCATAGGGTTGGGGCCGGGGGGGGGGGGGGGGGGGAGGTGGTTTTTCAGAACATCCTCGCTATAATTTTTAGATTCTAAGTAGTACTTTCTGAATATCCAAAGTGAAAATACTGTAGGCCATGCTTACCTTTCGATTGGTATACATGTTCTATCAGTTAAGAATCTCTTTAAAACCAGGATCTCTGTGTGACTTATCTTTTTACCAGCAGCATTTAACATTGACCAATTGTGAACACATTAAAGTAATGAAAAAATGGTATTGTTCCTAGAAATGAAAGTAATAAGCAAATGTATGAATGTGTGTGTGAGTATATATACATTTCTATGTTTTTATTATATCCAAATATAAAGATACATATGACCAGTGTGAGTTTATGCTCTGAAAACTGTGAAAATAATTGGTTTGGAATTAGCAAAGTTACTGACATTTTTAAAAGGCCAATGCTAGAGAAAAAGCACATTATGTTTTTTACTAAGTTGCAAGGTGAGCTCTAACAATTATGTCTATGAACATACCCTCACAACTCTAGAAGTCAGAAGTTTTTGAAAACTAGTTCTGAAGCACTAGTTGACCTTTCCCTGTCTTCCTTAGAGTGCACCTTTATTAACGCGCCCTTCACAAACTGCAGACTGCAACGAGACATGAAAATCGGGCTCTCCTAAAGAGTTAGAAAGGGATGTAAGTTTGATGGATCCAGCCTCTGGCAGACGCCCTTATTGTTCTTTGGATGGCTCATCCTTTTTGTCAACTCTAGAAAACAATATATATATATATATATATATATATATATATATATATATATATATATCTTTGTATTTTATATATATATATATATATATATATATATATATCTTTGTATTTTTGACCTACAACTTAAAAATGCCACTGTTCAGGGAAACACAAAGGTGTTAACATTACAATGACTATAGCAGGGGCCCAGAAGATGACAGAAATGACAATATGGCCTGTGAGAAATGTGTGCAAGGTGTCATTGCAAGCTCCCATTTGTGCATTCTCTAATACATTTTCATTGATGAACCAAAGGTTTTATTCAGAACAATGTTTCATTTGGAAAATGAAGCAGTAGCATCAAAAAAAAAAAAATCTAAAGGATGCCTATTTCACGATGGAACACCTGCCAATGAGATCGCCTTTGTCGTGACTGCGTTTTTAACCAGCCATGGAAAAGCTCTTCACTCAGCAAAGGATGCGACAAGCACTGTGTAGCCTGCTCTTCTGCACAGTCCAGCATCCTGGTGTTTTCACAACACCTACCAAGTCCTGTTACAAATTACGGGAAATCACCTGCTTTCTTTCATATTTGCTCACCATCACACAGAAAAGATCATTCCTAATTCAGTTCAGGTACTGAGAGTGATATGGGCTCAAGAGTGAACGATCAGAGAACAGTAGGAGGAATTTTGAAAAGAAGAATCTGCATCTCTGTGAATGCATCTTTTATAACTGCTCTGTTCTCTTCCAGGGTATTGTAGAATGTTTTTGTCCTAATCTCCTTAAGAAGCAAGAGTACTAAAATGTTATTTAAGAAACTCAATTCAATGTCTCAAATAAACTGAAGAGATATGGAGTGTAAGTTAGGGGAAATGTGGTACTGTATAGAAAGCACAAATGTATAAAGAGAGAGTCATATCTTCTTCAGGCCATAGTCTCATTTGTTTTCCATTAAGGAGAGAGGGCATGGAATCAAAAAAGGATAGAAAAATGTACTAGACTCCTCATACGTCATATGTAAAAGTCCATTCCAGGAGGACATAGTGGTAAATATGAAAATAAAAACAACATTTCTAGAAGATAATGCAAGTGAAAATCTTCTAGATGATTTTGTGGTTAAGAAATATTTCCTGAATAGAGAGCAAAAGGCACTAACCAAAAAAAAGAAATTAAGAAAATTGGGCTACTTTAAATCGAGAACGTCTTTTTATTAAATTACTAGAGGCCCGGTGCATGAAATTCGTGCATGGGGATCTGTGTCCCTCAACCCAGGTTGCACCCTCTCCAATCTGGGACCCCTCGAGGGATGTCCCTCTCACAATCTAGGACTGCTAGCTTCCAACTGCTTGCTGCTTGCCTTCCTGATTGCCTTTAACCGCTTCTGCCTGCCAGCCTAATCACCCCCAACCACTCCCCTGACAGCCTGACTGATGCCTAACTGCTCCCCTGCCAGCCTGATTGCCCCTAACTGCCCTCCCCTGCAGGCCTGGTCAACCCTAACTGCCCTCCCCTGGAGGCCTGGTCCCCCCCCCCAACTGCTCTCCCCTGCAGGCCTGGGTCCCCTCCAACTGCCCTTCCCTGCAGGCCTGGTCCCTCCCAACTGCCTTCCCCTGCTGGCCTGATTGCCCACAACTCTCCTCCCTTGCAGATCTGGTCTCTCCCAACTGCCCTCCCCTGCTGGCCATCTTGTCATGGCCATCTTGTGTCCACATGGGGGCAGCCATCTTGTGTGTTGGAGTGATGGTCAATCTGCACATTACTCTATTATTAGATAGGATAGAGGCCTGGTGCACAGGTGGGGGCCAGCTGGTTTGCCCTGAAGGGTGTCCCAGATCAGGGTGGGAGTTTCCTTGGGGCATGGGGCAGCCTGGGCAAGGGGCCTGTGGTGGTCTGCAGGCCAGCCATGACCCCCCCCCTCGGCAACCCAAGCAGAGGCCCTGGTATCTGGGATTTATTTGTCTTCTATAATTGAAACTTTGTAGCCTTGAGTGTAGGCCTGGACTGGCCAGGGCATCAGGGAAGCTTGGCTTCCTCCATTGCTGGGGAAACCCAAGCTTCCTGCTTTCTGCAGCTCCATGACTGCAGCCATCTTGGTTGGGTTAATTTGCATACTTGCTCCTGATTAGCTGGTGGGTGTGGCTTGTGGGTGTAGTGGAGGTCAATTTGCATATTGCTCTTTTATTAGATAGGATATTATTAAGGAAGTGAAAAGTTAAGCCAAAGACTAGAAGATAATACTTGCAACACATGTAATTAACTATGAGCTATTATAGAGTATACATAAAGAAATCCAAAATAAGAAAAGGCCAGAACTCAATCGAAAAAATGAACAAGAGACTGTAGACAAGAGTTTTATGAAAGAGGATATCCAAATGTCCAGCAAACACAGGAAAGGGGCTCAACCACATTAGTAGTCAAGGAAAGGCAAACACAGACCTCTACAAACTCATCACAATTCAAATGACTGAAAATACTAAGGGTTGGCTAGGCCGAGGAGCCACAAGCAGTCACACACTACTGGCAGAAATGGAAAACCATTTGGATATCCACTTGGCATTGTCTAGACAGATTAAAGACATCAGGTCTGGTGACCCAGCAACTCCACATGTGCACATATTAATCAAAAGACACATGCAAGAACATTCATAGCAACATTATTTGTAATTGCTGAAAAATGGAGACAGTCCAAATGCCTGTTGACTGTAAAATAAACAAAATGACACACTTATATAATGAAACACACTACAGCCTTTAAAATGAACCAACTACTCCCACATGCAATTACAACAATGAATCTTACAAACATAATTTAGCAAAAGAAGCTAGGCACAGAAGAATACATTATATATAACTTCATTTATACAAAGCTAAAGACAAACAGAAGTAAGCATAACCAATGCATGGTGCTAGAAGTCCCCACAGTAGTTACTTCTGGGGAGGAGGGGGAGTCGGTGATGATGAGGGCAGGGGTGGGGCTGCAAGGGTGTGGGCAGTGTTCTACTTCTTGAGTAGGGTGGTAGTTTCACAAGTGAGTTCATTTTGAGACAATTAATTCAGCTGAACACATTATTTCTGCACTTTTCTATGTGTATTATACTTCAATTCAGAGAGTTTCTCCTTTTTTTTTTTAAAGTGGTCAGATGCAGTCTTTCTTTGCAGAAATGAAAAACAAGCTGTTAATATATTTGATTCTGCCCTGGCCAATGTTGCTCAATGGTTATAACATCAGCCTGTGGACTGAGGGTTGTGGGTTCGATTCCAGGTCAAGGACACAAAGCTGGTTGTAGGTTTGTTCCCCAGAACCAGAGTGCATGCAGGCGGCAACCAATTGATGTGTCTCTCTCTCCCCCTCCCTCCCATTCTCTCTAAAATTAAACCCATGAAAAAAATATCCTCAGATGAGAATTAACAACAACAATAACAAAAATACTCTATTCCTATCAAATACCAAGCATTTATCAAAATGATCTAATCTTCTGTAAAATGTAAGTCTGTACAATTTTTTTTAATTGAGATAATCCATTTTAAAGATGAACAAAGTAAGAGATTGAGTCATCTGTCCAAAATGTAAAGGTCACTATGTCCCAGGGCTGGAGTATGAGCACCATGCCCAGGACTATTTTTATCCTATCCTATATAATAAAAAGGCAATATGCAAATTGACCCTCACATCACAATATGGCCACCCCCACGTCATTACAAGATGGCTGCCCCCACATCGTCACACCACAAGATGGCCATCCCCCATGTCATCACAAGATGGCCACCCCCACGTTGTCACAATATGGCCACCCCCACATTGTCACAAGATGGCTGGCAGGGGAGGGCAGTTGGGGGTGACCAGGCCTGCAGGGAAGGGCAGTTGGGGGGGACCAGGCCTGCAGGGGAGGGCAGTTGGGGGTGATCAGGCCAGCAAGGGAGCAGTTAGGTGTCAATCAGGCTAGCAGGGGAGCAGTTAGGGGGTGATCAGGCTGACAGGCACAGTGGTTAGGCACAATCAGGCAGCCAGGCAGGCGAGTGATTAGGAGCCAGCAGTCCCAGATTGTGAGAGGGATGTCCAACTGCCGGTTTAGGCCCAAACCCTAAACCAGCAGTTGGGCATCCCCTGAGGGGTCCAAGATTAGAGAGGGACATTGGGCCTCTAGTATAATAAAAGGGTAATATGCAAATTGACTCTAACGGCAGAACAACCAGTCACTATGATGCACACTGACCACCATGGGGCAAATGCTCAACACAGGAGCTGCCCCTGGTTGTCAGTGCGCTCCCACAGGGCTAACAGCTGTGAGCACAGCAGTGGTGGCAGGAGCCTCTCCTGCCTCCTTGACAGTGGTAAGTATGTCTGACTGCAGCTTGGGCCCGATCCCCCTGGGGAGTGGGCCTAAACTGGCAGGTAGACATCCCCTGAGGGCTCTCGGGCTGCCAGAGGCATGTCTGACTGCCAGCTTAGGCCCGATCCCCTGGGTAGTGGGCCTAAGCTGGCAGGTGGACATCCCCAAAGGTGTCCCGGACTGCAAGAGGGCACAGGCTGGGCTGAGGGACCCCATCCCTCTGCCCCCGAGTGCATGAATTTTCGTGCACTGGGCCTCTAGTCATTACATAATTGCTTTGAAGTTTGAAGTGTAGCGTTTTGCTGCACATGTTCAACCCACACACAAATGGTGTTTAATAGGATACATATGCTAATCTCCATTGTGCTGCCAAGAAATGATGTGTGCAGAAGGCCTGTTGGTGAAAAGACCCCTCCTGAAAAGCCATCAGGCATCCACCATCCCTACAGGCTACCTCTCAGGGCATCCACTTGCAAAGGTCTCTGGGCTTTGAATACCATGACTCTGTGGCCTGGCTTCTATATTTTAATGGCTAAAGGTATGAGTTTAGAAGTTAGAGCTGACTTGAGTCCCAGCTCTGTCAGTATTTCACTTCTCTGAGTCTCTGGTCCCATATCTATAGATCACAGACAAGCATCACACCCGTCTTCCAGAGCTGAGATGAGCAATAATCTGTGTTCCTGACATCAGGTAAGTCAAGAGACAAGTAAATAATGTCCTTGGTACTGTTTTGGTTGTTGTTGTTCTAATGCCAGGTGAGTATTTGACTCAAAGATACATGAAGACCAGTGTCCTCAGAGGTGGGCCTGGCACGAGGAACCAAGCAACGAGGCCTCTCTCCTGCAGAGCACCAGGTGGGCCCAGCTACACACTCTGTGTGTGAATGCAAGGTGTGGAGAGGGTGGGAAACCAGTGAGGTGGAAATTAAAAATCCTTATGAAGGAGGGAGAATCCATAAAGGGGTCGAAACTAAGTAGGCAGAGACCATGAAGGACAGAAATGAGCAGAGAAAACTTTGTTGACCAGACCAACACAGAAACTGAGAGATGATTACTATAACAGGCATGACAGAGCACAAAAGTGATGAGCACGGGACACCATTTCTGAGGGAAACCTTCTCAGGCTGACCGTCATCAGCGCTGCTGTGTGGAGAGCGCAGCACTCTGTGGGAGCGAGGCCGGTTCCCTGGGAGGCCTCCTTTGCCCACACAGGAGCTGAGTACCTCTCCACACCTGAAAGCTCTTCAGCACCCGAACCACCCATTAGGAGAGAGAGTGTCTGTCTTAGAGCCCAGTAAAGCAGAATTAGCTTAAGCAGGACAAAGGTCCAAGTTTACACCAAGAAAGGGGGCACTTTTAGTGTTCCTTACAATCTTCTTAAACTTGTCAACCAGAGACTGACTCTTCAATGAAAAATTATTTCTGAATCTAAAGAATAATTTGTAGGACGGTCCTAGCTGTCCATACAGAGTGAATGGTCCACACAGCCACCACCCGAGGCATTGCTTGTCAGTATCCAAATGGAAAACACAACCTCGGATGGAAAACAAATAGTCTTCAAAGTCTACCCAAAGGTAAGCGGATCTGAAACCTGACAGTAAGTATCCCACATACAGAAAGATCTAGACTTAGACCAAAGGTTTGTATTGAAGTACAATAATACTACCATATTAATTATTTCTGTTTTGGTGATGAGAAAAACTCATGAAAGAATAGAGGTAAACAGTTTTATAAGTAATAAAAAATAAAAAAAAAAACCCACCCAGAAACTCTAAAAGCCATTACCACCAGATAATATAACACTTGACTCTTAGAGGCTAAAGTTTTGAAAGGTACACAGCTATTCCCTCGGGCTATATTTAAAATAATACTTAGCCCTAACCGGTTTGACTCAGTGGATAGAGCATCAGCCTGCTGACTGAAGAGTCCTGGGTTTGATTCTGGTCAAGGGCACATGCCTAGGTTGTGGGCTCGATCCCCAGCAGGAGGCGTGCAAAAGGCAGCTGATCAATGATTCTCTCTCATCATTGATATTTCTATCTCTCTCTCCCTTTCCCTTCCTCTCGGAAATCAATAAAAGTATATTTAAAATAATACTTAAACTATGTGAGTTCCTTTGGCTCCAAGGAGGTAATGAAAACATGGCTGCATGTCCAGAAAAAGGTGAATCACGGGTTATTTGAATAACTGGAGGTTAATGTATCGTGTCCTTCTTTTCAAAGTGAACCTTACACATTCTTTTCTAGATGTTTTCTTAGACACATTTTACCACTACAGACACGTTTTGAGGGTCACATGAAAAAAAAATCCTATCTGCTACAATTGAGGAAACAAACAGCAGTAAGTTGTGAACAGGGACTACGTTCACTTTGCTGCATTTAGAACATGTCGCAGTGCCTATACCATGTAAAGAGCACACAGGCTTGATCCTGCCGACTTCAGATTAACCTTTGCAAGCTATGCAGAATTAGATTATGAAAATAAATTGGAAATGGCATCTCCTTAGACTTCCTTTGTGCTCTGCATTTTCTTAAGCTTTTATGTGACTGTCAAATATTCATTCAGGATTCCATTTGTATTTATAACATTTTATCTTTTCCTTTTTTTTCTGAAATGATAAGCACCAGTCTTCAGAGAATGCTGGTGACTATTGGATACAGAAAACAACTTTTTCCTGAATGGTTAATGTTTCAAATATGAGCAAAGATACCAGATGGCAAAAGGGGAAGAAAGGATTCAAGTTGTTCAATGATAAGGATTTTTCCATCTGCTAGTTCAATACTAACTTGGTTTACATTCACTTAGAGCCAATACAATTAAAACTCTATTTGAAGTGAAATGTTTCAGAAAAATAAAACTAGAAACCTGAGAGATCCTTCAATGAGTTATATCCCATCCCTCAAATAGCAAAGCTTCTATATGAGTACAAATGTGAGTGCATGATAAAACAAAGGTATCAGATACTATATTTTGAAATATTCTATATTCACATGCATTTAAGTAATTCTAATGAAGACTAGATAATGATGGAAATGCAAGTGGACATTTGTTAGAATTTAGAGTCTAAACAATGTACTGGGGAAAATCGTTACAAAGGATGACATGGGAGACCACTGGTGAGTGAACAATTTGGCAGTAGTTGACAAGGACAGAAGTTTGAATGGCTAATGCACTGAGACCAAAGAACAGATGATGAGGAGGAATAGCTTATGGCAATCACTAGCCACAACAGCATCTTAGAGGATAGCAGAGATCTTGCACACTAACATGGTGTAAAGGAGAAGGGAGTACCCAGAGACAATTGGGACTCATGAGAACAAGCCTCAAGTAAGAATCACATGTATCACGTGTATGGGTATAAGACTTATCTGAGAGACAACTTTGTAATATATAACTCTCTAACCACTATGCTGTACACCTGAAACTTTTATAAAATAATAATGAATGTCATCCGTAACTGAAATATAAAAATAAAAGAAAATCAGGTGAAAAAAAGAATCATGGACATCAAGTGAGTTCTGGGATCCCTCCGTGTAATCCTTCGATAAAAAGAGGTCCTACTCAAAATATAATATGCATGACATTAAGAAGTAGTTTTCCAGGGTAACTGTCCCTTTTGTCCTGGAAACATTGTTAAAATGGGCATCCACTGGTGCATAAAGCTTCTCAAGGGAAGAGGGCCCTGGCTTGCTCCTGATGCCTAGCCTTAGTCTGTGATAGATATTCTACAAGTAATTAATAATCTTAATAGAATTGACCCAAAATCCCACCTGCTAAACTAATATTGCTCTGTTAGTGTGCATTCCCTTCCATCAGAGTAACCTTATTCAAAAAATGTTTGTTTCTTTATCCTTTTGTCCTTAACTGCTTACAATAACAGCAAACCTAAATTTACTCTTTATAAATCATGACCAATATAAGGGATAAAAAGGAATGCTTCCTCCAAGTCTGAACCGTGATGAGATCTGCTTCCTTTTTTGCTCCTTAACCAGTAGGACAGGGGTCTCCAAAGAGAGGAGCAAAAAATGAACAGCCCTGACTGGTTTGGCTCAGTGGATAGAGCAGCAACCTGAAGACTGAAGGGTCCCAGGTTCAATTCCAGTCAAGGGCATGTACCTTGGTTGTGGGCACATCTCCAGTAGGGGGTGTGCAGGAGGCAGCTGATCGATGTTTCTCTCTCATTGATGTTTCTAACTCTCTATCCCTCTCCCTGCCTCTCTGTAAAAAATCAATAAAATATATATTTTTTTAATGAGCAAACAAAGAGAGGGGCATGCAGCCAAGAGGGTGGCAAGGTGCTACACTGAAGTCCAGGAAGAATTAGAGTTTCAATTTCTATTATTTTCACCTCATCCTTTAAAACCTCTGAATTTTGTACATGATTTATAATACAAGATGCATTAACCCATTAATAAATGCATATAATTTATAAATAAATAAGTGTATTTGATGTGTGAAGATCTGAGAACACAATTCAGAAAAGTTTGGAGACCACTGCTAGAATACTGAATTCTTATAACCAATTAAGAATGATAGAAATATTTACAGAATTTAATATATACTTGATAATATATTTATACTACAGGCCTGGTGCATGAAATTCATGCACACGGGTGTGTGTCCCTCAGCACAACCTGCACCCTCTCCAATCTGGGACCCCTCGAGGGATGTCCGACTGCCCATCACAATCCAGGACTGCTGGCTCCCAACTGCTCGCCTGCCTGCCTTCCTGACTGCCCCTAACCGCTTCTGCCTGCCAGCCTGATCACTCCCTAACCGCTCCCCTGCCAGCCTGATTGATGCCTAACTGCTCCCCTGCCAGCCTGTTTGCCCCTAAGTGCCCTCCCCTGCAGGCCTGGTATCCCCCAACTGCTCTCCCCTGCAGGCCTGGGTGCCCCCTAAATGCCCTTCCCTGCAGGCCCGGTTGCCCCCAACTTCCCTCCTCTGCCAGCCTGGTCACTCCTAACTGCCCTCCTCTGCAGGCTTGATCACCCCCAACTGCCCTCCCTTGCAGGCCTGGTTCCTCTCAACTCCCCTCCCCTGCTGGCCATCTTGTGGCAGCCATCTTGTGTCCACGTGGGGGCATCCATCTTTAACCACATGGGGGAAGCCATCTTGTGTGTTGGAGTGATGGTCAATGTGCATATTACTCTTTTATTAGATAGGATAGAGGCCTGGTGTATGGGTAGGGGCCAGCTGGTTTGCCCTGAAGGGTGTCCTGGATCAGAGTGGGGGTTCCCTTGGGGTGTGGGGCGGCCTGGGTGAGGGGCCTGTGGTGGTTTGCAGGCCTGCCACGCCCCCTGGCAACCCAAGCGAAGGCCCTGGTATCTGGGATTTATTTAACTTCTATAATTGAAACTTTGTAGCCTTGAGCGGAGCCAAGCCTCCTGCTTGCTCCATGGCCACAGCCATTTTTGTTGGGATTTATTTATCTTCTATAATTGAAAGTTTGTAGCCTTGAGTGTAGGCCTTGTCTGGTCAGGGTGTGCAGGAAGCTTGGCTTCCTCCATTGCCAGGGAAATCCCAGCCTCCTGTTCGCTCTGTGGCCGCAGCCATCTTGCTTGAGTTAATTTGCATACTCGCTCCTGATTGGCTGGCAGGTGTGGCTTGTGAGTGTAGCAGAGTGGTGGTTAATTTGCATATTACTCTCTTATTAGATAGGATTTTATATTTTTACTTCAGTAACTTTCCAAATATTAAACTATAATTATGTTAGATAGTCTAGTTTGAATTTCTCTTAGATATAAAGCACTCATTCAATAAATGATGTGGGCCAAAGACATGAATGAATAAAAGGACATCCTGGCAGTATTGGAAATCCTGGTAAACTGAGCTATTGATAATTTGGTATTTTGCAAATATTTTCTATTAGTTCTTGAGGAGCAACATGGAAAGAGATATAAGTTCAATTAGTTATTCTGTAGATGTTATATACTATAGTAGACCATTCAAAATCACAGCATAGATCAGTTTGCTTAAGGTGCTGGGAAATCCCCAAAGTAGAACCTATTTCACTTTGTTTATTATAGCATTTCCCATTTCCACAATTTATTTGACCACAACACTTCTCCCCCATCATAATATTCATCAGCTACCCACAGAGCATAATGCTCCTCAGAATACACATGGTGAAACCCTATTTTAATGGGCTTCAACCTGGACACTGGAGGCTCCACTGAGTATGGTATCATTCTTACTGGTTGTATATCAAGCTGAAGGGCAACTCAAACCATTGTACATGTAAGTCTGTACTATTCAGTGTCTCTAATAATGACTTGGATTGTGAATATAGCAAGGATGTTCATTAAACTTCCTACAATGATTAACTTCCCAAGCATGTTGTTTAGACGAATATGTTTTAATCTCAGATGTTTAGACAACTTAAATGTACAGAATCCTGCATGGGAGTGTTAATAGTTTTTTAAAAGTGGGAGAAGAAGAGGAAAAAAACCTATTTAACTAAAGTATTTATTATGTATCAGGCTTAATGCTAGAAACTTTAACTAGGTTTAATATTTAAATTTCCGAACATTTGTATTGGCTAGATATCGTTGTCCCCTTTTGCCAGTTAGGAAGCTGGGAGTCTGGGAGGCACCCACTAGTAACTGATGGAGCCCAAAGTAGCCATTTAGGTTACCATCCAAATTAGAATACTTTTGAGAATGTCCCATAATTATTCTGGAACAGTATTTTTAGCCTAACTTGCTCTCTTCCAACATATCTTACAGAGGTATGATTTGAACTCACATCTCCCCAACCAATCTTCTTTCTATTCCACCTTATTGATTGAGAGAGGAATAGAGTTTACACAATTGGGGGGGGGGGGGGCATTCTTTTACAACATATACATATATCAAGTCACCAGGTGGTATACTTTAAACATCTTATAATTTTTTCTGTCAATTATACCTCTGTAAAGCCAGAGTGGAAGGACAAAGATTATAGACTGCTAGAGAAATAATTCATAAACTACTGGAAATAACTTAACAGGACTGCCTTAAAAATATTTTAACTGCATATATAGAAAATGAAAAAGGATGATCAAAACATCCAAAATGAATTGTATCTTCCACCAATGCAAAGCTGCCTTTAAAATCCAAGCATGATACTACGCAGTAGAACAGGAAAGGGCTGAGAATAATCCTTTATGGCAGGTTTAACATCACCTATGTTAAACACTATGCTACTTTTTTATTTTACCACATTTAAGGAAGATGTCAAGAAACTGGAAATGAACCAGAAAATAACAACTAACATGGCTGAAAGTTGTAATATAGAAATCAGGGGGAAAGTAAATGAGATAGAATTCTGTAGTCTAAAGTGGAAAGTCCACGAGGTAACTTTAAAACTGCCTTTGGGTGAATTAAAAGCTGCTGAAAGGAGGTCTCATCTCCAAGGGGATACAAGAGGCATTCAGTTTAATTATGAACTGTGAGATCCAGCATGCACACTTATGTCCTGGTGGTTAAAACTATGAAATGCCACAATAAGTTACAAGGGGGCATCTCCCAGACTCATTTACAGGAAAGAAACAGTCAGCTGTGATGCCTTACTCCTTGATCCCCCCCCCCCTCTTTTTTTTTTTTAAGGCAGGGAGAAACAATGATCACCTTTTGCCAGAGAAGTCCTATTTTCCCTTGTTGCAATTTTCCTGATGTTAATGTTTATGTTAATGTGGATGTTTATGTTAGTCATTCAACCTTCCCCACCAACTACAGGGTAAAGTTCAAACTCCGTATGATGTCATAGTCACATTTACTCATCACTCCCTACTCGGCCAGCATAACTTGCCACACCCTCGGCCTGCCCTGTGCTTCCGCCACTGCAGCCCGGGAACCACAGGAGCACTCACAAACCACAAAGTCCTAACACAGCGCCTCGCCTTCCCATGCTGTTTCCTCTGGAAAGGATGTACTTCCCTCCTCCCAGCCTTGGACCCCTCATTCCATCCTGGAAACCATTCTCATTCGGGAAGATCAAACTCCCACGCCTTTATTTCTGCACCTTTACCAGGTGATAAAATCCCTCTTCCCTGCATTCATTTCCAACAGACAAATTTACTTTCTTCTTCCTGTGCTTTCAAAGTACATTTTTGCCACCTTTATTAGGGCACATATAACGTTTTTCTTCAAAGTCTTTAGTTGCCTGGCACCCTGAGTAGGCAGGGAAGTCTCTGGTGCCAACAGTGGTGAGAGGAAGGCTGGGAACAAGACCTTGTTTGGCCTAATTCTTTTGTTTCTTAGCTACCCAGCACATAGTAGGTCCCAAACTTTTTTGTCGAATCCATGAAACCATTAGTTACCTGTTATGTGCAAAGAAATATTCAACATTCAAATGGTTGCTGTGGAAACCATATCTAGGGATTTGTGTTGGTCTTTAAATTCAATCCATTCAGACTTGTTTTCCAAGTTTCTTCTTAAAGCATTTTAACCTTCAAAAGATAGAATCAATAATGCATGTTTAAATGCTCTGGAACAAACATGTGTGTCTGATCTACTCTATCAAAACCACTGAAGGATCCAGGACTCCGGGGATAAAAATAGTGAAGAGCGTATCTGCAGAAAAGGATGGTTAGAAAGTGTAAATTTTCTCATCAAATCACTTCTGGCAAAAGCTTCAGGGAGGCACAGAGGCACCCACATCCCTTTCAGCTTTATTTGTATATGAATAAGGACAGCAGGGTTTTCCATGAGGAGACATAGCACATAAGAATGTTTTATTAATAAGGACATGCAGCAATATCAGGTGCCTTAAATACAGCTGGTCTCCTGTTGCCATTTGTACTTTCTCTGCTCTTTGATGTAAAGTAAATTTATTTCCCTATATTTGTAACATTTGTTAAAGCATTTACATTTTGAAGAAAATGAATAAGTATGTCAAGTGCAAGGATGCATATTTTAAATGTAGTGTGTTTACCTTCATAAGACAATACACTTTCAAAATATTTCCTCATAATTTAAACATCTAATTGGACTCGTTTTAGATTAAATTATTCTTAATTGGACACTTCAAAAGGCAAGGAGCTACATATTTATGCATTTTAATGCATTTGACTTCATTTAACACAATATAAGTTCTTTCTAGAAAACTAAGAGCTAAAAAGTAATAGCTTAAATTAACCAAACTGTTCTGTGTAGCTAAACTGACTTCAATGTCTAGTTAATCAAGAAACTAGAACTCAGTTTCTTAGTATTAGTCACTCAAAATTTTTAGCATTTCCCTTTTCATCGTCACCCGCCCCCCTGCCCTCCCACCTTATCATTTAGACTGATCCAAATTCCTCCCATATTTAAAAACAAGCTAACAGAAATATATTCTGCCTATGTTCTTAGTTCTCTCTGCTCTTTTAGACAAGCTTCTCCATCCCTGTACTTCCTTTTCTCAATCCTTTCCTCTGGGACACTTCTTCACAAGCTAAAGGACCTCCATGACTGGACACCTGCTCATCTCTTCCCCCCCCCCTCACCTCCCATCACCACCAGCTTCTGTCTGACCTACTTCCAGTTCCACCAATTTGCTATACGTTTTCTTGCCACCTCAAGTTTTAACATTCTGTTCCTTCTTTTTGGAATACTTTCCTGCACTTACTCCTTTCTCTCCTTTTTATCATAATTTTAGATAAAAAGTGGGTTGAACACCCATTCTTAGTTGTTCTATTACATTTAGCTATATTTCTATCTTTGTATCTTAATATTTGAAGAAAGTATCAGATTTTAGATTGATTTACATCCTAACTATAAATTAATTCAAGGAGGTGTCTGGTTTTCTAAAAGAATAAGTTTTGAAATTCACTTGGAAGTAAACAGGAGCAGCATTGACACATCATATATACAAAAGCCCTCAAAAATGCTAGGAAGAAACTTATATATTTGCTGACAAGGAAACAAGTTCCGTGAAAATATTAGCCAATACTGTGTGCAGACTGGTATTTAAACATTAAGATGTAGTCATAGTATTTGCCCTATGCTCCCACTTCTTAACCTCATAATAAATGACCCAAAGTGAACATGTGTCATCCTTAAAAGGTAGAATTCTATAAGGGATGCACCCATTCTGAGCTTTAGAATTTGACCCCAATTTTCAGCTAAGACTTGCTAATCTACCTTAGCTGTCTGAATCAGAAATTATTATGAAATATTAGTAGATGAGATTTTCCTGTAGTCTTCCTTTTTTATTTTATTTATTATACTAAGCACAATACACTACTGTTGCCTATGGGCACAACGTTGTACAGCAGATCTCTAGAGTTCACTCATCTCACTCAACTGAAACTTTATGTAAGTTGGTTAGCAACATCCCATTTCCTCATCTCCCAGGCCCTGGCAACCAATAGTCCATTCATTAATTCTATGAATTGTACTATTTAAAATACGTCATGGAAGTGAAATCATGAGGTGTTTCCTTTTCTGTGACTGGCTTATTTCACTTAGCATGATATCCTCAAAGTTCATCTGTATTGTCACACACGCAGAACAGCCTTCTTTTTAAGGCAGAACAATATTCCATTGTGTACACATACCACACTTCCTCTGTACTTTCATCTGCTGGACATTTGTTTCCACATATTAGCTGTTGTGAACAGTGAGTGCTACAGTCAACATGGAAGTGCTAATATCTCTTCGAGACCCTGATTTCAATTCCTTTGGAAAAAATTCCCAGAAGTGAGATTGCTAGAGCATATGGCAGTTTCACTTTTAATGTTTTTAGGAGAACCTCCTTACAGTTTTCCACGTGGCTGTACCAATTTACATTCCCACCAACAGTGCATAAGGGTTCTAACTTCTCCACATGCTCATCAACACTTGTCTTTCGGTTTTTCCTAATAATATCTTGGCAGATGTGTGGTGATATCGAGGATTTTCCATATAACTATTGATAATTTGTATATATTATTCGGAGAAGTGTCTATTCAGATTCTTGGACATTTTTTTAATTGAGTTATCAATTTTGGTTTTGAGTTTAGTTTTGCTTTGTTGTTGTTGAGTTATAAGAGTTTCTTATATATTTTGGATATTAGCCTCTTATCAAATACATGGTTTGCAAAAATGTTTCCCATTCCATAGGTTGACTCCGCTCTGTTGTTTCCTTTGTTGTAAAGAAGACACTTTTTATTTTGATGTGGTCCCACTTACTTATTTTCATTGTTGTTCTCTGTGCTTCTGGTGTCATTTCCATGAAATCATTGTCTAGAAGCTTTCCCCCTGTTTTCTTCAAGAATTGTACAGTGTCAGATGTATGTACCTGAACTTTTCTTTTAGTGGTGACTCTCTCCCAATCAATCACAATCAACCCCACTATCCAAACAGGAAATGTTAAAAAGGAACATAAAGAACAGAAAAAAAAGATGGCAAATTCCAGGCTTTTACACCTTCAGATGTCAGATAGAAAATTCATGAATAAATACTATAGACCCAGTTTGTGGAGGTAATTCTTTTCAATTTACCCAGATTAGATAAAAATCCCAGGAGTTTGAGAGGGCAGGGACATGAGAATTGGAGAGGAACTGTAAGAAGGGATGGGGAAGGCTTAGACAGAGTGCAATATGAAGACACTGCTATGGGATTCATCTAGGAGGTTCTGTCATGTATCCCAAGCCAAGGTGAGTTCCAAGGCATAAGAGAATTATGGTACCTCCAGAAGGGTTTGGGGATCCAGGAACAGAGTAGGTAAGCCTGGTTTTCTATCTGGCTGCCCGGGAAGTTGGCAAGCACCACAGAAAGTGTCCATGCCACCCTGGCCCTGGAGTAGTGAAGAGAAGCTACATGAAGTGCTCTGGCAAATGGGCAGCTTCACAGGATATTGCAAACAGCCAAGCATGTTCCCAAGTGAGCCAGAGAGGGGTGATATAGCTCTGAATGCAAGCGAACCAGTAGGCTAAGAAGTAGCATGAATTTGAAACTATATTAGAAAATTATTTTTTCAAAATTCTGGAGACTAAAAGTCCAAAATTAAGATGTCACAGGGCTACCCTCTCTCAAAGGCACTAGAGGAGACTCTGTCCTATTCCTTTCTCTCAGCTTATGTTGTCATTAGTAATCCTTAACCTCCCCTAGCTTATAGCTACATAACCCCAATCCTTACCTTCATTGGCACATGGCTTTCTCCCCTCCTGCCTTCACATTGACTACTTATAAGGAGACGCCAATACCCGGCCTGTGTTGCTCAGTGGTTGAGCGTCCACTTATGAACCAGGGAATCACGGTCAGGGCACTTGTCCAGGTTGTGGGCTCGATCCCCAGTAGGGGGCATGTATGAGGCAGCCAATCAAGGGTTCTCTCTCATTATTGATGTTTCTATCTCTCTCTCCCTCTCCCTTCCTCTCTGAAATCAATATAACTATATATATTTTTAAAAGATGCCGTCAGTCATATTGGGTTAAGGGTCCATTCTACTCCAGTATGATGTCATCTTAACTAATTACATCTGCCATGACCCTACTTCTAAACAGATCACATTCTGAGGTACTGGGGGTTAGAACTTCAATATATCTTTTTGGAAAACACAATTCAACCCATAACCAATGTCCCAGAAAATCTGGCTATAATGAGGCTTGGCCATGTCCAAGGATGAAACAGAATTGTAGTGTCTTGTAGACATCCACTTAGAAGAAAAATGGTCCTGAACCAGATCTATTTCCCAACTCCCATGCTCCAACACCCCTAGAACTTTGAACAATTCTTGGGAAAAGGAAATAAAGGGTTAGAGAGGAAAATCCTAAATTAAATGAGTTTAAAACTGAGATGCCCGGGCTTATTTTGAATTGATTACAATTTTTATGGTTGCAATGAGATGAAGCCTCCAAAAATAAAACTCAATGGAGGAATTTCTTTACACGTTGTAATTCTGGCACACCTGAATTTATGAAAACAAGTACCATAACAATTATAAATCTACTCTGTAACAATCCTTAGTGGGGGTGGGGGTAGATGTTAGTCTTCTTTAATTGAGAATTTACACAGACCACAAAGGGATTAATTAAGAGTCACTAATGTAATGAAAACTACATACAATTTACTTAAACTACAAATAACAAAGCAGTTCTTATATTATTTTTTAATCTCACTTCACTAAAGAATCCAATCCTAGTGTGAGAAAAAAAAAAAGCTCCTCTGCTCCTTTGCTATCATTGTTCAGTTTCTGCCTCATCAGCTTTCTCAGTATCCCCCACAGTTTACTTTCAACAGAGTACCTCATCAAGTATCGCCTTTGAAAATTTTTCTTAAAAAGAAGTATCTTTCTTATCAGACTCTAGACACAAATATGTGTCTTCCAATATCCTCTGGAAAATGCCTGCCACATCTGCTGTGAACCCAGCAATGGCATATTTGAGCTCAGCACACACTGGCCTACCCTTCCTGCGGAGCAGCCCATAGTACAGGACTTGGAACATGAATGAGTATACAGCTGTGGCCTTAGCAGATGCCAGATCTGCCACTTACCAGCTGCGTGACATATTATTTAACCTTTCTCTGCCTCAGTTTCCTCACCTATAAAATTGTGCCTACCTGATAAGGTTGTTTGATGTGTTAA
The DNA here is from genome assembly GCA_026230045.1 of Corynorhinus townsendii. NCBI lineage: Eukaryota > Metazoa > Chordata > Mammalia > Chiroptera > Vespertilionidae > Corynorhinus > Corynorhinus townsendii. The sequence goes on from JAPDVU010000005.1 coordinate 112,135,198, forward strand.
CACTTTTAAAGTACTTACAGTCAGAGTCAATTTAAATAATAAGCACTCAGTGTTTATTAATATTAAACATATAAAGAGTTCTTTCAAGTCAATAAAAAAAAGACAATGTAAAATCTGTCAAAAATAGCTGTAGGCAAATCACAAGAGGGAACACACAAGATTGAAAATAACCACACACAATAAAAATATACCACCTCAGCAGCAAATAGGGAAATGCAAATTAAAACAATATAGCAATTTTTGTCTGCCTACTTATGAAAATGTGAAAGTTTGGTAACATTCAGTGTTAATAAAAACCTAAGGAAATTTGCACTCTCATTTATTATTGGTGAAAGTGTACATTTTTATAATATTTTGGAAATTAAGTTAGTAACATTAATTTTTCTATTATGCATACTCCTTGACCGAGTACTTTTATTTCTAGGAATCTAATTAATAGGGGAAAAGGAAAAAAGAAAAATCATCAATATTTAATACTCTCAAAGTCTTACCGAAAAAATATATCAAAAAATTTATAATAAAAAATCTCAGTAAACAACTAAAATGTCCATATATAGGAAAACAGTTGCCTAAATCATTATATATTAATATTATGAAACACTAAGCAGCTATTATAAGAAGTATAGATCATTAACTTAGGAATAGGTCCACCACATACCATTGATTATGCGAGAATAGCAAATTCTTGTTAGGGCTCCATATATATGATGTTTTTTATCATATACTCGTATATGTAAACAATTATGTATACTATATATGTAAAATATATATGTGTTTACATAAACAAAGAAAACAGTCGTTTACAGTGGTCACATTAGAGAATGAGATTAGAAAGTAAAGCATTATTAATTTCACTTTTGACTATATTTTGTTTGCGTTGGTACAGTAAGCAGATATGATTATATTTCAAGTAATTTAAAATATAAATAATGGAGGCAAAAGAGGAAAATGAACATGTAAAAAAAGTTACAAATCAGCTACTACATAGATACTTTTCTCAAGGCGCGAAAACAGTGTTCATTAGTTACATATGAAAAGGTTTCCAAAAATATGTTTAATAATGGAAAATAATCTGTACGTAAAAATTGTAGAGTTCTTTTAAAAGTTTAGCTCTGGTTAAATCAATCAGTGTGAATTAAATCCCTTCGTGCTCATTCACATCTATCAGCAAAGGGCTACATGCCACCACAGTACAGTGGAAATGGGGAACGTCTGCTGCCAGAGTTGGAAATAGAATTAAGTTTTCTCTCCCTAAGGAGAAAATAAAGTTTAATTTTTGGAACCTTCACAACAGGGCTGGAAGAAATGCTAAAATGCAGCTTACAGTAGAGGAGGGAACACGTCCTCATGGGCAGAGGCCCAGGGCACAGCAGTATTCCTCTGCAGGCTGCGCTGTGCCGGGAAAGGATGCCTCAGAAAGAATAAAAGAGCTGGGGCCTTAGCAGTGTCTGAGAAGCAGGAACAGGCTACCCACTATCACATTCAATGTTTCTTTATTTCACTGATTCTAAGTATGGTTTTTCACATTTGAAAATCGTTAAAATTGGGCTGAGTCTTAGTTTCAGGGGCATGCTGGCCAGATGACAGTTTTTATGGGGTTGTCATTGTCTTGATTATATATATTCACACTGGCACATTTCCATTGAGATTTGAGTATTTTCAATGCTACAAGTATTGAGTTTAATTGCCATTTAAAATGTATTTTATAGGAGTGCACTATGATTCGGCATTGAAACAGGAGTCACTATATCTGCAAAAATATACAGAAATAGAGCAATGGGAATAAATTTGATTTAGTAAAGAAACTATAATATCAGGAATGACTAAAGCCCCATATTTTCTTATAAAACAATAATCATGTGTTTTATAGAACCTAAGAAAGAAAAATATCAGAAGTAGATGAAGCTGTATCCAGTTTTGGCTCAGAATGGATGAAGAGGGATCCTACAGACACCTACTACATTAGGCCACCCAGGTTCGATTCCGGTCAAGGGCATGTACCTTGGTTGGGGGCACATCCCCAGTTGGGGGTGTGCAGGAAGCAGCTGATCGATGTTTCTCTCTCATCAATGTTTCTACTCTCTATCCCTCTCCCTTCCTCTTTGTAGAAAATCAATAAAATATATATTTTTAAAAAGTTAAAAAAAAAAAAAAGCCCAGAAGATATAACAGCTCTACCTAATACACATAAACAAACACAGGGAGGCTGCCAAAATGAGGAGACGAAGAAACATGTCCCAGATGAATGAACAAAACTTGAGAAAAATAACTAAACAAAGCAGAGAAAAGCAATCTACTAGAGGCAGAGTTTAAAACACTGGTTATAAGGACACTCAATGAACTTAGTGAAAAGTCAAGAGCATAAAAAAGGAAATGAAGAATACATTAACTGAAACAAAGAGTAATTTACAGGAAATCAACAGTACGGTAGAGAATAAAATCAGTAATTTGGAATGTAAGAAGCAAGAAACACCCAAACAGAACAACAAAAAGAAAAATATTCAAAGTAAGAACCTACAACCAAGATTACTCTACAAAGCAAAGCTATTCTTTAGAATCGAATGACATATAACGAGCTTCCCAAACAAGGAAAAGCTGAAGTAGTTCATCGCCACTAAACTAGTATTATATGAAATGTTAAAGAGATTTTTTTAAGAAGAAGAAAAAAGATAAAATATGAATAACAAAATGGCAATAAATTCATATCTATCAACAAATGAATCTAAAAAACAAAATAAATGAAGAAGCAAAGCAGAAAAAGACTCAGATACAGAGAACATTTTGGCAGTTGTCAGATGAGAGGGGGTTAAGGGGATGGGTGAAAAAGATGAAGGGATGATAAGTACAAGTTGATTGTTACAAAATAGTCATGGGGAAATAAAGTACAGCATAGGGAATATAGTAAATAATTGTATATAATAAAAGGTTAATATGCAAATCGACCAAACAGCAGAAAGACCGGTTGCTATGACGCGCACTGACCACAGGGGGCAGACGCTCAATACAGGAGCTGCCTCCTGGTGGTAAGTGCGCTTCCCCAGGGAGAATGCCACTCAGCCAGAAGCCGGGCTCACGGCTGGTGAGCTCAGCAGTGTTGGTGGGAGCCTCTCCCACATCTGCAGCAGCGCTAAGGATGTCCAACTGCCGGTTTAGGCCCACTCCCCACTCCAGCAGTCAGACATCCCCTAAGGCAGTGGTTCTCAACCTTTCTAATGCCACGACCTTTTAATACAGTTCCTCATGTTGTGGTGACCCCCAACCATAACATTATTTTCTTTGCTACTTCATAACTGTAATTTTGCTACTGTTATGAGTCATAATGTAAATATCTGTGTTTTCCGATGGTCTTAGGCTCTACAGCAGAGGTTCTCAACCTGTGCGTCGTGACCCACAGGTTGAGAACCACTAGCAGGTTTGCCTAAGACCATCGGAAAACACAGATATTTACATTACGATCCATAACAGTAGCAAAATTACAGTTATGAAGTAGCAACGAAAATAATGTTATGGTTGGGGGTCACCACAACATGAGGAACTGTATTAAAGGGTTGCGGAATTAGAAAGGTTGAGAACCACTGCCCTAAGGGCTCCCAGACTGTGAGAGGGTGCAGGCTGGGCTGCAGGACCTCCCTGAGTGCACGAATTTCATGCACTGGGCCTCTGGTATTTTAATAACTATGTGTGGTGTCATATGGGTACTAGATTTATCTGAATGTTCACTTAGTAAGTTATATAATGTCTAATCACTGGGTGTACACCTGAAAGTAATGTAATATTGTATGTCAACTACTGCAATTTAAAAATTTTTTTAGTATTTTTTAAATGATGTGTACAAAAGAATCTAGCTATCACATGTGTCTTTCAAGCAATGGCATCATAGATTTAATGAAATATGGGTAAAATGTATTTTTAATAATGTTCTACCTGAGTGCTTTCAGTCTATGGTTAATTTTAACTAGGTGTCAACTGTAAAAGCCGATAAAGTGTCACAAAAATACAATAAGTTGGTTATCTTAAAGAACATAAAGTGATTAAGGTTCTAACAGTTTTCTAACTATCCAGGTGAATAGCTGAACTCCTCTTTCCAAGTTCTTATTGCAGAAGGATACCTATAGTATTTTGGACAAAGATTCTGACTGTCTCTAGGGGCCATCAGAGCATATTGTCTCCATTCTCCTGTGATTCATCTTTCAGTTAGGATTCTCCCACCAAGAACATTACAACCATGAAATGCAAATTCAAAAATATGCTTCTCCCTCTTTTTATGTACTGGGCTAAGAAAGATAAAGAGATCCCACACCTTGGTTTCATTTAGAGCACACTGAAACTCTGAAGAAACTTTACAAATAAAAATTAAGGGAAGTAATATGGAAATAAGCATAGAGTCAACAAAGAATAAAGTGAAATTCCATTCTATGTAGTTTTATAGACATATATTAACTGTCTCTATATACTACATACACTTTTCCAAGAGCTCAGAATCTAGTGAAGGAAGCAGATTTATAAACACATTTTTAACATCTAATATTGTTAGTGCTGAGACAGATGCATGAAGATGGTTATACTCTTCTATAAACATGTTTCAAGGTTCTCTGGTCTACTTCCATCTCTATTATAACTTAAGACCAACATTTCAATTCAAAGGACTGAAAAGTTTACAGGCCACTTGCCTAACTCCATCACTTCCTAGATCCCAATCTACCTCCACAGTCTATCATTTCATAGGCAACATCAGCAATCCCTCTCTTAGACACTTATTTCTGTGCAGTTGAAATGACTCTATTTCCATTCCAATTTCTCCCTGTTTCATGGAGAGGAGGTAGAACATAATAGTTAAGAATGCAAGCCTGGTATTAAATCCAAATTTCATTACTTACAAGTGTGACCCCAAAATTATCTTACTTCTCTGAACCTCAGTTTTATCTTTTGTAAATGGGGCTAATAATATTTACCACTAAGTTTAATTCATAAGTCTTCAATGAGATAATGTATACAGTTATTTACTGAGTCCTGGCCAGTGTGGCTCAGTAATACAGCATCACACTGTGCACCTAAGGGTCTCGGGTTTGATTCTCAATGAAGGGCACATACCTACATTGCAGGTTTGTTTCCAGCCCTGTTGGGGTGCATGCGGGAGGCAACCAATCTATGTGTCTCTCTTACATCGCTATTTCTGTCCTTCTCTCTCTCCCGCTCCCTCCCTTCTAACCCCTCTAAAAATCAATGGGAAGCCCTGGCCAGAGTTTCTCAGTAGTTAGAATACCATCCTATGCACCAAAGGATCGTGGGTTCAAATCCCAGTTGAGGGCACATACCTGGGTTGCAGATTCTATCCCCGGCCCCAGTCAGGGTGCATACGGAAGGCAACCAATCAACGTGTTTCTCTCACATCTATGCTTCTCTCCTCCCACCCCTTCGACTCTCTCTAAAAAAAAAAATCAATGGAAAAAATATCCTCGAATGAGGCTTTAAAAAAATTAATTTTCTGAGTCTATACTATTACAAGATAAGCATTCAATTAGAGTTTGCAATTTATTATGATGTTACTTTCCCCCAGTTAATTAACCCAAAAACATACAGGTAAGATCTTATGCCCCTAGGGAACAATGGTATTTTCTTCAGCCCAATACAATAGTAGCTCATGTGATCATACCATTTGCTTAACAAACACTACATAACTACTATTTCCTGGTTGTTACTTAACCCATACCATGAATATTTCAGAGGAAACTGGTTAATCTGAAGACATTTAAACTCAATAAGAATATAAGGGTGAAGGGAATACAAACTTCCAGTTATAAAATAAACAAGCCATGGGATAGAATATACAGTGTGACTACTATAGTTAGTAGTGTATTATTTTAATATTGAATATTTGAAAGCTGCAAGAGAGATCTTAAAAGTTCTCGTCACAAGGGAAAAAATCTGTTAACTGTAAGGGGGTGGATGTTAACTGGACTTACTGTGGTGATCGTTTCACAGTACATGCAAATATCCAATCAGTATGCTGCACAACTATCATGTTATATGTCGATTGTACCTTAATATATAAGTAAATCAATAAGAAAAAAAGAAAACAAACAATTGAGATGGCAAATTTTGAAGAAGAAAAAAAGGAAGAAAAGCAATCCCTTATTGAGAAATCCCATGTGCCACTGCCACATGGTCTTTCAGAACCTGCTGTTCCCCCATCAAGCCTGGAGTCTAATTTCCTCTCATCCGGAAAGTGACTGCACTCGTGTCACTGATTCAACAACTGAATGCAGCAGAGGAAACCTCGCATGACCCCTAAGGCTAGATCATGGATGGCTTTTACTTGGCCATCTCTTGGGGTGCTTGCTTTTGGCATCCAGCCCTTGTGCTGCAGGGAAACCAGTCAGAATCATGGAGAGACCGTGTACAGGTGTTCTCACCACCACCCAAGAAGGTGCCAGTGACAGCCAATACCATCCCCAAACAAATGAGGAAATGAACCCAGAGCTGATTCCAGTCCAAGCTTTCAAACTAACCCAGCTGGTGCCGCTGGTGTCATGTGGAGCAGAAATACACGTCTCCACTGTCCTCCCTCCTTCTGTCCTTTCCTTCCCATACTAGGCACCTCTTCCTTAAATCTAGTTCTTTACCACTCCATACCTACAGCATTTCAAAAGATCCTGCCTTCTCTGCTTTCTTCTACTCCCCTAAAACTGCCCAACATGTACATAATAGCAGGCCAGGCCTCCTAAAATATTTATTTTAGCTTGTCATTTCTCTATGGAAAATTATTCAAGAGCTCCCCAAAAGCAAAGGCTCAAACTCTGCTGCAACTTATCTCTTACTTCTTGTCATCATCTTCTCTCAAGAAGAAACTTCTTGCAAAACATTAGGGGGAGAGGGCATGTATAGGAAGGGGGGGGCAACGGTAAGATATGTACATATATAATACCTTAATAAAAAAAAAGAAAAAAAAAAGAAACTTCTGATGCAGCCAGTAGGGACTTTCTGTCCCTTAAGGGAACCTCACAAACCTGTACCCTTGCTCCTAATATCACATGCTTCCATTCAGCAGTATGCAAGACTTAGCCCTAACAGCCAATTTTTTTTAAATATATTTTTATTGATTTTTTTACAGAGAGGAAGGGAGAGAAATAGAGAGTTAGAAACATCGATGAGAGAGAAACATCGATCAGCTGCCTCCTGCACGCCCCCTACTGGGGATATGCCTGCAACCCGGGTACATGCCCTTGACCGGAATCGAACCCGGGACCCTTCAGTCGGCAGGCTGACACTCTGCCAAACCGGTTTTGGCTCTAGCAGCCAATTTTTAAATATTTAGAAATTTTTCAAGCAAGTTGTTAGATCATTGATAGCATTAACTTGGCCATGCAGAAATGTTTAAGCATGGAAACTAGAAAACATTACCAACTGGGGCTTTGTGGAAGTGGGAAGGAGAGCCAGTTTACCAGCACACCACTGCCCTCACCCCTCCACACCACATACTCAAATCTATCCATATTTTGGATCCCAGATCAAATGAAACTCTCTCCTTAAGGCCTTCTCTGGTCACCTAATGTGTAGCTCTGCTAGCCTCTGACAGTCTCTGTAAACTTCTTATTTGTCCTTAAAGTCCCGCTGCTTATTTCCTTGACAACATGGAACTGAGGAAGGGGTTGTTTGGGGTTTGGTTTAGCTCGGGGGCATGACTTACAGTGTAACTAGTGACAGGCCATGTGCATTCAGGTATCCAAGACTCAGAATGGGCTGATCTGGGATCTCTCAAGGGTGCATTAGAAACTCTAGCAGTAGGTCCCTAAAGAAAGAGAGTTGTTAAGGGAAGATATTGGAACTAAAAATCTTTGACTCTTTCAAAAATATATTTAAGATTATTGGCTTACAAATACACATACAAAACAACTTAATAAAATATAAACAGAAAACTAAGACAAAGGGGACATGTATTTGTACTAACTAGAATATCAAATGCTATATTTAACCACTACACTTTTTGCCCTGAAGTTTCCTAACAACCAAGGCAAAATAAATGAGAATAAAATGAGTTACATTACAGTAAATGTGAATTTCTCACTATAGAAAAGGGAAAGCATGCATGGAAAAAGATAATCATTTTTTCTGTTAAATTCTAAAAGGTATAACTCTTGAAGTGGTGATTCTAATCCAGAGGGCCAGAGGTCAAATACTTAGAGAAAGAGCTAACGTAGAAACCTGTCCAAAAGAGAACAGGCAAAAAATGAGGCCCAAAACAATTTAAAAATGGATTCATAATACAGATAGGATGAGACTAAGTGGAAGAAATTTGTTGGAAATTATGACAAAGAAATGGCAGAGATGAACACCAGAGTGGGAGCTAAGACAGGGCTGCAATTTTGCATGCCACTGGCATTTGTGTGAGTGGGTAAGGATTTACATTTAAAAAGACTGAATGGGATGAACAAAATCTACCTGTGGGCTTTTTTTTAACAAAAGGGTAGAATAATTGCTATCCTTCATATTAAAATTTGTTGACTCATTTAACCAGTGTTCCTTCTAGAATGAAAGACTATCCCAGTTCTCTGTTGTAGCAGATAGAAAGAACATATCTGTAAGATGATTTTGCAAAAATTTTTCTCCACTTTGGACTCATAGAGCCAAACATTTAAACAAGGGCTTGATAGAGTTTGAGGAGTACCCACCAAGACCATGAGATAGATGGACTCATTTTTTGGTCTGAAAATACTTCCTTGTATGTATTATCAGTCACCTGCTGTGGCCATGGGAATGCCTCCATTACATTCAAACAGAACAGCTGGCTCTAAGCAGAATGAATGGACAACTATGGCACCTGCCAGAATGAGTTAGCTGCAAAAGTGATCCCCAGGTAACTGAAGGACATGACTTGTCTCTTAATGTTAGCAAGCAAATTGGTGAATGTCTGCCAAAGACAAGGATTTAATCTAGTGAACAGGGACCATATTTTCTATCAGGAGGCAGATACCAAAACCAATTCCCTGTTAAGGCCACTCCTATAGGACAATAAAACCATGCCATCTCTGTTTAGAACATTTCTCCTTCTAGAAACTATGGCAGAAAAACTTATTTTGTGTTCATTTCAACCATAAAATTAGTTAAATCCAAGTTCAAAGGATATCATTAGGGATTAATCAAATTGGCTTCACTCTAAGTAGAACAGTTATAGATATCCAAAGACAGAATAGATGTAGTGAGTTAATACATAGTGAGGGATCTCACTAGAAATAGGGGTACTACATGGAACTGATATTGTAGAGTGATAATTTGGGGGGCATGGTTTAAATAATGAATGTGTAGATAGATTTGATGACACGAAATATATCTCTCAGTCCTAAAGTTCTATGTTTCTTAATACTGATATAACCGTTTATCCAAAATTCTTCCCTGGATTTTTGAGTTCTTGTTGCTAAATTTTCTTGGTTGGATTACTGATCTCTGCAATCTATTTTATCTCCATGTTTGTTCTCATCTTACCCTTTCCACACACATATACCTTTTTCATTCCTTCCTTTTGCATCCAACCACACATGGCTAGTACTAACTTTTCTGCTTACTTGAAGGCACAGATGTAGGAAATGTAGAGAGAATAGCAAGGGGTATAAGGGAGCATGGCATATCAAGAACAACCCTCCATTCAGATGAATGTGGTAGATCTGCATTGTTTTAATCACACTGAAGAATGAATTGGAGAAGCTAAAAATGGAAATTGGGCAGCTTCAGGTAATCTGGCAAAAAATCTAGGCAAGAAACAAGTGGAATTTAAGGCAACTGACATGCAAATGGAGAGAAAGGGATAGATGTGATGCTATTTAAGCTTCAGAGTCAATGGGACCAATGTCTCTTTTAAGGAAGCAATGTGACAGAGGAGTCCCATCTCCTAAAGCAGGTTCATAAAGCTACCTCACCCTGTTTGCAACATGTATTCCCTGTAACCCAAACATTCAGACAGAGAGAGCAGCATATGCAGAGTTAGTTAAATGTATGCCTCTGTTGCTCGAGAGTGTCACAGACCCTAAAATCCAAGAAAATAAAGAGTTAACTGTCTGTACAGGTTGGTATGTACTACATCCATTCTCCTCCCTCTTCTTGTGATATTGTAATAACTCAGCTCATGGTAACTAACATGACAACTGACCTTCTGACAATCACATTAAGCTGCATGACTTTTCCACCTTCTGTGCTACATGGTAATCACATCCATGAGAGGGAGCGGAAAGCTTTCTTCTTTAATACACTGGCTGGGGTTAAAATATTTGGATGTCAAAACAGATGGCATCAGGCACTATATTCTATATACCGCTCAACCTATTCCATATCAGCAGTGCGAAGAACGGCTGACAGGAAATCTATGGCTCAGGCTCCGGCACAGAAAACATTAATGCAAACATCCTCTGCCCAAAAGGACCTGGCATTTACCACACTTTCTAGTGGAAGTACAAGGTTCCTGTGCCAAAGGTCAGGGGCAGAGGGATTAATGTTTCCCATATATTTAAGCAAACTGTCCATCACACTGAAAGTGCAGGCACACATGCGTACATACACACTTCACTTATTGTAGTTGACTATAAAAAAGGTCAGCTGAGTGATGTGCTGCCAAACACACACACACACACACACACACACACACACACACACACACACATGCACGCACGCACGCACGCACACCACCTGCTAATATTAGCAAAACTAAAAAAAGAAAGAATGACCAGCTCTTAGTTTTAAACAAACAAAATTTAGTCATACCTGTCAATAGGATCTATTGCTTCCAAAGACTGAAATGCAAGGGTGTTCACTTTTCAGTTCAACAGGTAGGTCATCTCAGTGTTTGCAAAGCAAAAAATAAAAATAAAACAAACAAGTATGTGTGTGCCAAATGTCAATATATATACATTTGACATATACATTAAGGGCTAATAAATGAATTATTCAATAAATGCTGCCTGAGGATCACTGCCTTTTTTCAAATATAATGTTAACATAAGAAACATTAAAACCTGTAAAGAACTTTGTGAGTTTATTTGGGCCAAACTGTTGACAATTGCTGGGAAGCAGAATCTCAATGTATTGAGATAATGCTCAGAGAATGGCAGTTTCTCACCTTGTTTTATACATTACAACCAAAGGAGGAGACATAAGTGTGTTACATGAAATCCATTGGTGATAGATTAGGGAGGTGGGAGAAAGCAAAGTGGGGAAACTTCTGGGATCGGATAAAAAGTAAAATGATAGATACATGCTTCTTCTACAAACCAGTAGATGGGTACAAGATAGTTAGCAGTCAACAATTAACAAGATAACAATAACAATGAGGGAATCTGTGGTCTCTGCTCTGGTGCCCTGGCCCATGGTTGTGCCCTGAGGGGTCCAGAAAAAGGGAAGTTACAAGTTACCCTGACATTCCAACCTTATGTTATGTTATTATAGATTGTTATTATAGATGCAAAAGACAACAAACAGGCTTAGTTGAGGTAAAGAGTGACTCTTGTCAGGGGTGAATCTGGTTTAGGACATGACTACCATTAACCACTTTTAGTCAAAAAGTTTTCATTTCAGACCATACTTTGTGGTTACTTTATGTGTCTGAGTTTGCAAGGCCGCCCCAGCCAGGTGATTGGAGCATCATCCCACATGCCAAAAAGGTCATAGGTTCAGCTCTGGGTTGGGGCACATGGGTTTAAGCCCTGGTCAGGGTGCATTCAGGAGGCAGCTGATTGATGTCTCTCTCTCTCCCTTCCTCCCTCTCTAAAATCAATAAAAAGCATATTCTTGGGTGAGGATTAAAAAATAAAACTTTTTAAAATAAATTAAAAAAAAAACACAGGTTACTTCTATATGTCACTTAGCAAAGAATAGGGCTCATATCAAAAGTAAAATATTTATATTCCTGGTTTTTCTATTTACTTGGGGATCTATATGACACTAGATATATGTCATACACACACACACACATACACACACACACACACACACACACACACACACATTAGAGGCCCAGGGCACGAAATCTGTGCATGGGGGTTGGGAGTGGGGGTCCCTCAGCCTAGCCTGCACCCTCTTGCAATCAAGGACCCCTCGGGGGAATATCTGACTGCCAGTTTAGGCCTGATCCCACAAGGGATCCTGCAGGGATCAGGCCTAAACTGGCAGTCAGACATCCCTCTCGCAATCCAGGACCGCTGGCTCTTAACCGTTCACCTGCCTACCTGTCTGATCACCCCTAACTGCTCACCTGCCTGCCTGATCACCCCTAACCACTCTGCCTGCCTGCCTGATGCCCCTAACTGCTCGCCTGCCTGCCTCATCGCCCCTAACCACCTCTGCTTCTGCCCCCACTGCGGCAGCTTCATCCAGAAGGATGTCCAAAATGACGTCCAGAAGGTAGTTCAGCTGTCTAGTCTAATTAGCATATTATGCTTTTATTAATATATATATATAACATACAGTGAACATATATATTGCATATTGCATATATTTTATATATTACACATCCATATATTTATAAAGTAGATATCCAATGTTACAAATAATAAAATACATAAATTGTAATATGTTACAAATGTATGTATATTTATAAGTTAACATGGCTGCAAAACTGAAATCTAAGGTTTTTATATTTATACTAGAGGCCTGGTGTATGAAATTCGTGCACTGGGGGGTGGGGGTGGCTCAGCCTGGCCTGTGCCTTCTCACAGTCCAGGATCCCCCGGGGATTGGGCCTAAGCTGGAACTCAGACATCCCTCTCACAGCCCGGGCTCTCGCAGTCCAGGACCCCTTGCTCCTTACCGCCCTCCTGCTGTGGATGTGGAAGAGGCTCACGCCACCTTTGCTGTGTTCGCCAGCCATGAGCCCAGCTTCTGGCTGAGCAGGGGGGGCAATCTGGGGCTCAACCAGAAGCTGGGCTCACTGCTTCTTAGCGCTGGCCCTGCTGGGGGAGGCCGGCTGGGGTAGGGGCTAGGGGAGGTTGAGGCACTGCGGCAGCACCCTGTCCAGCCTCTGCGGAGGCTCTGGGCCCATGCCACCCCCCGCTGCCTCTACAGAAGGGGGATCATGGGGACCACCATGGCTGGCCTGGTGGAGCAGGCTCCCTGGCCCCGTCCCTGCCCACTGGTCATTCCGAAAGGTCGTTTGGCTGTCTGGTCTAAGTAGCATAATACTCTTTTATTATTATAGATTCTTCCATTTTATACATTCATAGTTGCCCCAAATGAAAATCTACCTGAAGTGGTAACAGCATGCACCAGGTGTAATATATAAGAAGTTCCAGTCATCCTCCTCCCTCCCTTGTCTTTTGAGTGTATTTCATGAGTCCTGGCAAAGTATTTTAATCACCAACCATGAGTGATGCCATCCACTTGTGTCCCTTTGCACACCTGCTTCTGGACACACACTGGGAATGTGCAACATCTCTCTTAGGAGCAGGTTAAAAAGGAAAAGCTTCTTTCCTCCACTGATAGGTTTGAATGATACAAAGCAGGTCAGGTTTTAAAAAGGCTACTCTGTAAAATTCAAAGTCAAAAACTGAGTTCAAATTGAGTCTTTGATGGAGACTGCTTTTAAAGAGACCTCCTATCATGAAAAGTGCTGTTCTCCAGGTAACTTTGCATATATTTGTGTCAGTATTGACACTATGTTTTGACAGCAAGAAGAATTAAAGTGATCAGAGTACCTGAGGTGACTCTATTGACACATAAGATTACACTTAATGTTTTAACAGCAAAGCAAAGTGGAGCAAAGCAGTCGCCCTGCCATACCTAGCTCATTAAAGCCTTTTCCAGCAGGATGGTGTACCTCACAAGGAAAAGACATCGCAAATAGAATCAGTAGGCTTTGAATGTTAAAAAATAAATAAATAAAAGACTCAGAATAACAAACTCCCTACCCTTTAAAGCTTAAGGAATATAGGAAAACAGGCTTCTTATCAAGAACTCAGAATGTCCTCCCTCGGGATTTCTTGATCCCAGAAGCTCAGGCAGGAGAGGGTGAGAGTAGCAGGGACAGCAAGTCCTGGGCTCTGGGCCTGAAGGTTCTGAAGATCCATCAAGAAAGCAGCAAGGACCTCAGGGTCTGTACTTTCAACAAGGATATTAGAGCAAGGGGTCTACGGTGTCTATGAGTTCATGAATTGTAACATGCTCATGCAATTCTAAATCTTTAGTCATGCAACAGGAGCCTGCTTATAGAAGGTCAACTGTACAATTTGCTCAGAATTATTCCCGTAGCTGAAGTCTACATGGAGAAAATATAAAGGACAATGAAGATCAAGCTCACATCAGGCCAACGGAGGTGCCAACGCTAACATCCTCTTTCTCTCTTCAAAGATAAAAATATCATCCAAGTAGATCCTACCAAGACTGGACATGTATTTTTAAGTGAGAAAGAGTTAATAGCCCTTTCCTTTTCATTCTCCCACAAACCCAAAAAGCATCTGGTACATTGGTAGGAAACACCTATTTCATACCAGTAGAATTATGCCTTGAAATTCCTATACTTAACAAGAATAACCATACAACAGGAATACATTACCAAGAGGTAACAATTTCTGTTCACTTACAACAGACTATTTACTTTACCTTTTTGTTTTTCAAGGAGTTGGGTTTCTTTTTCCATCTGATTTAATACAACCTGAAATAGAAAGTACCTGCTCGCACCAGGACTACGCGATTCCTGAAACATTTCTCGTCAGTGTGTTTGTATGTGAATACAAGTGGGAGAAAGCAGATAATTCTCCCTAAAAGACGTATTTTGCAGCTATCTGTGCAAAACAGGCAGGCCATTGCTCGCCTAATGCTGGTAATCACAAAGCCCTTTTTTGAAAGCTTTGTAAATGCTTTTCGCCCTGCAGATAAGAGATTTAAAGTAGACAGAAATGAATGACAGAGCTCGTGGACACCTTCCTCCATGGCACTGCCACTTGCCTAGCAGGCTGTACCTCCAGGCCTTTCACAGTCCCAGTCAGGTGTGACTCTCCTGCTGCCTGCCAAGATGTGATGGCAAGGAAGGCAGTGTGGAGAAAAGAATGTGAACAGGATTCAGGTCAGCCAGACTCTGGGTTGAACTTCGTAGTCGTGAAGTCCAGCTTCTTCTATGGCAAAGTCAAGAAGATAAACCCATACCGCAATGATGTTAGAAGGAATAAGTTAAAGTGCTTGGACTAGTGCTTTGAACATATGAACTAGTTGTTTTTCCTTCCTGGAGCATTTACATTGTTGTTTTTTTGTTTGTTTGTTTGTTTTTGCCACATTGTGAAAGCAATCTTATTATAACAATTCAACATTTATGCACCAAAGCAAGAAGTGCCCCACCTACTCATCACTTCACTTCTTAGGCCATATACACCTTCAAATCCCCAGCAATGTCAGCCAGCTTTAAATGAACCCTCCACTGCAAAGGCATTGGATTCTTTTTCTCCCCTAGCTGCATTCTCTCCAGTAAGAGAGAGCCCCAGAGGTTGGCTTACAGTGGAATGGATATTTTTCTAACATGTTGACTGCCAATTCTCAGCACTGCTAAAGCTACAGAGTATGAGCAGAGGATAGCCAAGCTAGAAAAAGCTTTTGGTGATCCTTATCTTCATAATTAGTTTGGAATGACAAAAAAAAAAAAAAATAGGTGCTCCCCACATATACCCAGAGGTAGATCCTTCAGTGTCTTCCCCAATCCAGAGCAATGCAGCCTTGGCTCTGTCCATGGTATCTCCCCGGCTGAGCATGGGTGAAGCCATGAGTAGCATTCAGCCCTGGCTCCCTCGGTCTTTGCATGTACTGCAACCCCATTGGCAGGCAAAGAAATAAAGTGCCCGAGACCCAGGTGCTCTGCCCCTGCTTCTTTCATTCCCCCAAAGATGACTCTCAGAATATATATTCTGGTTTTACCATTACTTGGTTTCCTTTCTCCCTCCCCAAACCCAAACTCTCTTTTTCTGATCATTACTCACATCAACATAAAACTACTCAGCAAAAAGAATTGTACTGTATTTAAAAGTTTTAGTATATATGTATACGCATATGTAACATAAACTTCTCAAAAATAAAAATATATATTTAATATATTTATTTTCATCTCTTTTGGAAGATGTAGAGTGAGAGGAAGAGTGGGAGAAAGGCAGAAAGAGGGAGAAAGAAATTTGTCTTTCCTCAGTTTCTTGAATGAGTGCTACTTCTACACCTGTATAAGTGATCTCCAATTGTTGTTGGCTTCCTCAGGACCACTATGCCCCTGCTTTTGGGGGGATAAAAAGGAGACATATGTACTACTATTTGTAATACTTAAAACAATAAAAAATTTTTAAAAAATAAAGCAAAAGAAAATAATAAAACTAAACTAATGCTAACAATGGCGTTTAATATTATTTAGTAATTTCTTGTGGCATATGAGAGAGAAGGTGCGCCATACAAGTTAAAGTAACACTCTACACTTGGAGTTCTGAAAACCTGGTTTCACAGCCCCCACCTTGCAGCATTAGCGAAGAGGATATTGCATTAGTTTATGTTTACCAAATGGCCACACAAAATAAAGTAGGACTGCAAGTCCTGCTTGTTCCTTATCTGTTCCAGAATAACTGCCAAGGATAACCATTTGCATTTGCAAAACAGAAACACTGAAGAGGAGACATTTAGGGGTCCTGACACATTAGTTTGGGGCTTTACATGACACCCACCTTGGGAACAGAACGTGCACCGTTCTTTCCACTCTCTTGGGGTCAGAACTGAAGGTGTGGAGAATCTACTCCAAACCACAAATTATTTTGAATTGGACACACATGACACACATTTATGGACAACCTAGCATTTGGCACCTGTCACGTGTCCAGTCAACAAATGCAGGAGAAAATGACTTTTCCCCCCTCAGGCACTATGCTACAGAGCAACCATGATGACAGTTCTTCTCTGATATTATATTTTGTGGGAGGAGAGAGGTTCATTTCAAATTAATGTATGATCTGTGAAAGCTAGGAACATGCTTCACTGCACCTGGAAGCACGGTCTGCACCACTCCCTTGTAAAATCCATTCGAGGGGCTCTCAGGGCGGAACGATGCTCCTGGGTCAGGCCGCCAGCATGAGCTGCTGGTATTCAGGACCATGGAATCAATTTCAGGAGTCAAAGAGGCCTGTCACATGGAGAGGCTTAGAGAGACTGCAATAAATGCCACTACAGTGTCTGAAGGCTGCGCCTAGAGGAACTTCAGTCCACAGAAGGCATCACCTGGGCCAGTGCACGCATGTTTTTCAAAAACAAACCAAGGCCCTTTCTTTCACAAGAACCTCATTTCTCATTATTGCAGGCTGTGCAGGGCAACAGCCAGTTTTTCATCCAGCTTTGCACTAATGTAGCTCATGTCAATAGTCAATTGGTCCCATTTGATCCAGGGCTTACACATACCAAGGGACTTCGTTACAATCACCCAATGTGTCAGGCCCTGATTAAAGTTGTTTTTCCTGCAGGGCTTATGGATCCATATCTATTTTGCTCCTCTCCAACTGTCTCATAACTCAACTATGATGCTTTTCTTCCAAGCTCTGGTTTTGGTTGGCACCTGCTTTTGCACAGCAGTATTACTACTATACACAATTGCAAATTGCAATTTTTTCCAGAGATTTATAAACTTTGCCTCAGACTCAGAGCAATTCACACCCACCATATCGAACCAAAGTTGTATTAATTAGGTGAGAAAGAATAGAAGACTAGGGCATCAAACACAGATGTTTATCCTCCGTGACTCCTTTTTTTTTCTTTTATGATTACAAATATCATTGCATTGACAGTCAGAGTTGGACTGGCTACAGGTAAAGAAGTATTTGTTCAGGGCTATTTCAATAAGAAGGGAAGCAGTGTTGTTATGGAATCCGGAAACCCTTTCCAGGGGTTTTGGTAAATATTTGTTCTAAAACTGTAGGAGGCAAGTAGATCTGAGACAAGGTAAGAAACAGAGAAAGGGGAAGTAAAGGCTCGAGCTGGGGCAGGCACCAGAATGGAACAATTCCTTGAGAGTATTAGTTAAGGTAGAACCCATGTGCTCAAGAGCCAGATAAATTATATGTGGAGAAAAAAATTAAAGTATGAAAAAACAGCAGAAATCAGGACACATTTGCTTCAGAGTTTACAGTAAGGTTATGGGCTAAAATAGATAAGCAATGATAATACAGAAGCAAGCACCAGGGAGACAGGTATGTAGGAGTCAAGTACCCAGAGTAGCATTATAAAATTCATGGATAAGGAAGGCAGATGAAATAGATGTATTGTGTTAGTCGGGGTCTGCTACCAGTAAGGAGACCCTGTAGGGGGGCAATCATGTGCCCCAGCCAAGAGTCTTAGCATTTCAACAAGGATACAAATCAAGTCCATAGCAGACGAGCCTGTGAGAAGTAACTGCATCTGGTCAAGCAGAGGGAAATGGTCAGCAAATCCCAATGACTGAGTTTCATGGGAGAAGGCCTTTTCCCTTTCAGCTTAGCCTTTTTTTTTTCCTTTGTGCTTAACTGATTGTAAGTGGAAACTGTCCGCTAATTTTTTAAAATATATTTTTATTGATTTCAGAGAGGAAGGGAGAGTGAGAGAGAGATAGAAACATCAATGATGAGAGATAATCATTGATTGGTTGCCTCCTGCATGCCCCCTACTGGGGATCGAACCTGCAACCCAGGTATGTGCCCTTGACTGGAATCAAACCTGGGACCCTTCACTCTGCAGGCTGACACTCTTATCCACTGAACCAAACGGGCTAGAGCTGTCCGCTAATTTTTGAATTCATTCTATAGACTCCATATGAGATATCTGCACATGTTCCTTCTTCAGCTCATAGCATCTCCCCTGACTTCTTTAAACTCTTGGGGGAATTAGGAGTGTGATGCAACCAAGTGAACCAGAACTGACAAGGGAAAGACTAGAGGTCAAGGAGTCCAAGCTTTCATCTCTGCTGCACAATCCATTCAGAGCTTGAATTTGGAGAGTTGCTTTCAAATCCTTATTTTAAAGGTACCAGGGAGTTCTTTGTTCATGAGAATCATCCATGAAGATTTTATGTTTAATCAGTATATCAATACTCAAATTTAAGAGAAGACTATCTAACAAAATCTGTTCTTTTCTCAGGAGCCAGTTTCTTCAATAATATATGGCAACAGATCTTTCAAAAATATTCCTCCAAGGGTGAGAAACCAATTTTTTTTAACCCTCACCCTAGGATATTTTTTTCCATTGATTTTTTAGAGAGAGTGGAAGAGAAGGGGGAGGAGGAGAGAAAGAGAGAAACATCGATGCGAGTGAGACAAATGAATTGGTTGCCTCCCAACTGCACCCCATCCAGAGCCAGGGGTCACACTGCAACCCAGGTACATGCCCTTGACCAGAAATCAAACCTGAGACCCTTTGGTCCAGGGACCAACACTCTGAGCAAAAGTGGCCAGGGCGAGAAAGCAATTTTTAATAATGCATTTTAAACAATAGATATTTTTCAAGTGAAAAGCTTTGACTAAGAGCCCTAGCAAAAATACTTTTTATAAATCTCTCTCTGATTATGAACACTTTCCATTATTACAACTACAGTGATTCAAATTGATAATGCTACAATAATACTTCACTTCTAAAAGCTTCCTGTTGGCCTAGGACATATTTTCTACCTTTTTTTTTTTTGTTCAATCATGATGAACAAGCAAGTATCAAATGGTTTCTAGGACAAGTGAAGAACTATTAGAGACTTGAATATTGACACTAATATTCCTTCTAGGACTGTCAAAACAAAATTTGATTTGAGGATCTCTTGATTATGTCCTGTGTTGTATCTTTGTGCTGAGAAATAAGATTTAGTATGTCTCATAGCTCTGTTTATGGCAGGTTAATATCAAGGAAAATTGATATTCTGAGGAGAAAGGGAAATTTGTTCTTTATCATATAAATTTTCCAGAGGAAAATACTCATAAATAATGATGAAAGATCAAACATTATTGGTTTTCTAACTTTCTTATTCATAAAAATAAAAAAATATTTTTACAAAAATATATTGAAAGCACATAAAACTCTTTTTTTTAATTTTGTTTTTAACCATTCAGACATGTTCATGAAAACTGGATGTTGCTATCTTTTAGAACTCTGAAAGGAAACTTATTTTGCAATCATTTTATTGATAAGCTCATCCCTCGAGAAGCCCCTTCCTTTGACTTGCCAGAGATTTCTCTCTAGAGTCACGGTAGGCTTATAACATATAAATGCCATACAATGCTAGAGAGTGAGATAATTCCCTTGCGAATGTCCCAGGAAATTTTCTAATATCTTGCTCTTTAGAAAATTAAAAAGGGAGCAAATGACATACAAAGTACAACTCTACTGTGGTCAAAACTATTGCACTTCAGTGTGGAATCTATGCCTCAAAATAAAACCCTTCGAACATTAATCACTTCGGGAAATAAGGTGAGAAACTGGAACACACTTCTATGCCAAGAAACAGTGTTCCAACCTCCCCATTGTGTTGACTATTTAAATATTACTGAGTGCTTAGAGTTTCGAGAGTGAGCTTCCACTGTTTGTAGAGAGAACTGGAAGGTCTTTTATCGACAGAGCGGTCTCACAGCCCAGGGACTGCTGTGCCAGTGATCCCTGTTGTTCTCATTGAACTAAATGAACGTTTTAATCCTGCCCCACTGGAAGAGAAACTGCTCTGTGAATGCAAGTGTTCAGTCAGCGATATCTACTGCTGATGTTATATTCTACTGAGATCAGGCAGCAAGCAGGTGTATAAAACTAGCAAGAATTTTGCAAAAGTTCTATTTGGTCCTATAAATGTATAGATAACTGATCAGGACTCTCAAAGGTTCTAAGAAACATAAGTAAGAGACAAATGTCACTGATTAAAAATATCTTTTCAAGCAAGAAAAACTCTTTTTCAAACCAAAAATAAGCAACAAATCATATAACATGACCATATATTCTGACATAAATTCCTTTTCCTCTTAAATTCCTTTCTGTCTTCCATTTTCCCCTTATTTCTCCAGTTTTTTTCACCATTTTCCCTTTACAAAAACACTCCTTTTCCTCCCTCCTTGGCAATTTCTTGACATTTTAAAGTCTCATCTCTTCGTCTTCTCCTCCCTTTTGCTCACACTTGCTCTGGGTCTTCCCTTCATGACACCAGACTTGGTCCACTACTTGTGTTTTCACTGAGAACAGTATAAATCATCAAGAAAAACATATTTCAAATCAGATAAGAATATGTGATATGTTTTTTAAATGAGTGCTCAATCCGAGAGACTCAGCATCAAAAAGAAAAGCACAACAAAGAAATTTGGAGTCCCACTCAAGTAATGAAATGCTTTTTAGTATAGCTGTGACCAAGAAATAGGACTGAATAAATTGTCAGAATGTTGAGCTGAGAGAATCAAAGAGGATTCTATAGAGAAATGGAGAGTCACCAATGGAAAAGGAGGTAAGAAATAGCTTGATAGATGCAGGTCTTAACCATTCCACCAACTTTTGAATTCAGGGTTTATCTTTGTACCTCTAGCTCTGAAAACAGTGACTTTTCCATAATCAGCATTTAATAAATGTGAATTAAATTTTATTAAAGTAAAATCTAACTTGATTTGAGTTTTCAACCACCATCAAAACTGTCTGGTTAGTTAGATGCCTATATTTCTTGTGGTAGGCTCTTTGTATGCCTAAAAAGGTAAGAAAAATGAAAAAATCCTCTTAATGCTGGCTATGTGTAATAGGTAATGGTTACTAATCACCTTCTATACTCAAGTGCTTCCTGTGAAGACCATTAGATTATTTCAAATTTTCCCACCATTTTTTTGAAGAAGGTATTATGATGCCCATTGCACAGATGAGAAAACAATTCCAATATTTTGACTAGCCTCATAACTCATCTGAGGCTCTGAACATAAGCCCGTGCTTTTTCATTACCCCACACTGCAGTTGTAGCCTTAGCACAATAGATAGGATTTTTTTATGTAGAGGGCCACACTGCTTAAAGCTGTCTTCAAGAGGAGGTATGTCCCCAATGTGCCTGCTGTTATTTCTTGATTATAGGAAAACTAAAATGTGCAGCAAAGTATACAATCATTGGTTACTTCTTCCTCCTTACTTACTGCTTGAAAGTATGTATGCCCCTTTCTGTGGCAGACAATCCTCTTAGTTAAGAATAACTTTATTATCCTTCTGTAAACAGGACTACTGCAGAGGTGACACTCAATTTCTGCAGCAAAGGCAAGCAGATGGCTCTCCCTGGCTCCCCACCGGCCAGGCCACAGACTGACTTTGATGGCAGCCAGTTGTCTGCCCTCTCAGGGTGAGACACACAAATACAGCTGCTCTTTGGGGAAGGAGCTGGGCAAGAGAGGCAGAAAAAAAATGACTGTTTAGTGGAGATAGAAGCTGAAGAGAGGAATCCAGGACCACTCAGAATTGGTTCATTTTACCCAATAATTGCTGCAGAGGAATAAAGACCATTGATACACCTACAGTCTCAGTTATGTCATGGGACAAAGCATTCAATCTGATGCCTGGGGTGCTAGCCCATAATAAAATGTATCACATAATGAGGCTGATTTCCTACATTAAAAAAAAGAGGTCCATAATCTATTTCCGGTGTAAATTATCTCCATTAGTTCACAAAATGCTTTCCTTGTTCAGGAATGACAGGAAGGAAGAGATGTCAAAGCAGAACATAAAGAAGAAGCAATTTGAATGTATTACTAAATCATGGTCCTTTTATAGAATCCTATCACTTAGCAAACATTTTCACCATTATCAGGCCAAATTGGACCCAAACCAAAGCTTATAAGACAGGGTCTATTATCCCTGTTTCACAGGTGAGAAATCTGATATCAGTTGGGTTATATAATTTGCCCAAGGTCTCACTGGTTGTGACAGTTAATTTTACATATAACTTGACTGGCCTCAGGGAGCCCAGATTAAACATTATTTCCTGGTGTGTATTTCCAGATGAGATTACCATTTGAATTAGTGGACTCAGTAAAGTAGGTTGCCCTCCCCATGTGGGTGGGCATCATCCAATTCATTGAGGGCCTGAATAGAACAAAAGGCAGAGGCAGGAGAAATTCACCCCTTTTTTTCTGCCTCACTGATTGAGCTGGGACATCTCATCTCATCTCTCTTGTCCTCAGAGGGGGATTTAATCATCGGCTCCCCTGGTTCTCAGGCTTTTGGGCTGGACTAAATTACACCACTGGCTTTCCTGACCTCCAGCTCACAGACAGCACATTAGGGGACTTCTCAGCCTCCATAAGTGCACATGCCAATTCCCTGTTTATAGATATAAAATCTCCTTCTGGTCTATTTCTCTGAAGAACCTTGATTAATAAAAAAATAGAGGAGCTGGACTTTACCAGGAACTTCAAATCTGAACTTCAGGCAAACACCTTCCATAAGACTAATACAGCTTCCAACCAGTGTTTTACATTTGCTGAAGCATCTAATACAGAACCAGCTTCTTTTCCGTTGCACATCTACAGCCAGGACATGTGACCTGCACAGCTGCAGAGTCCTGGGACCAGAAGGATGCTGCACTTAGATGAATATCCTGCTGTCATCTTGACATCTGAGCAATTGCCCACCTTTTCATTTTGCACCAGGCCCCACACAGTATGTAGCCAGGCCTGTCCACAACACCCTGTACAACCTTATTAGCACAGATTACTCTGAACCTTGATTGTAAGTTCAGGAATCTGTTGTCCCCAGAAGATGCTTCCCTTGGGAGTGGGCCTTTAAGACCTGAAAGAGGGCCCTGACTACCTTGGATTTCATCTCAGCCCTTAGCACCCTACAGTCCAGCAACACAGCCTCGTTGCTCCTTTTCTACTACATGAAGCACCATGTTCCCTGCCTAAAACACTTTCCCCTGGGGAGTCCCATGCCTTATTCCTTCTCTTCATTGCTCTGTTCAAATGCTATTTCAACAGAGAGGCCTTCTCTGACCATCCTGTTTACAGCAATGTTGTTCCCCCTTCTCTCTCCATCACCTGCCCTGCTTAATTTTTCTTTATAGCATTGGGGTATCATCTTAAGTAACACATAGTCATTGGTTTAATTTTCATTGTTGTTCTGATCTGAACTGTATTCCCAAAATCCATATATTGAAGCCCTATCCCCCAGTACCCAGAATGTGACTACATGTGGAAATAAGGACTTCAAAGAGGTTATTAAGGTAAAAGGAAGCCATTGGGATGAGCCCTAATCAAATCTGACTACTGTCTTTGTAAGAGGAGGAAATTTTGACACACAGAGAGACACCAGGAGCCTGCAAGAGGACATAGCAAGAGACTGTCATCCACCAGTCAAGGAGCAAGTCCTCGGAGAAACCAAACTTTCTGACCCCTTGATCTTGGACTTCTAGCCTCAAGAACTGCAAAAAAAGAAATAGCAGTTGCTTAAGCTACCCAGTCTGTGACATTTTGTTATGACAGCTCTAGTAAACTAATATAATTGTCTTTGCCAACCCCTAGAACGTGGTATCTCTAAGAAAAAGGATTTTGTTTCATCCACTGCTGTAGGCTCAATGCCAAGCAGTAGACACAGTAGATATTTTTAAATTGTTGAATAAGCAATGAATGACTTTATAATTACTTAAGAGGATTTTAAAAAGAATCTTCAAATGCTTTGTGGTACCAAAATGTTTTATTCTACGCCACCTGGATTAATTATGCCAGGGAGAGAGACTCGGGAACCATTTTGTTAAACAAAGGTTTTCACTGTAATGGGACTTGACCAGCGTTGTGTTTCAACCCAGGCTTATAATGCTTATAATGCAGCCACTAATGGATTATGTCAGAACCAAGAAACTGAAGATCACAAAACATGCTAGAAGAAAGGCTGTTGTCACAGTGTTTGTTATTAGAAAAATTACAAAAACAACCTACAGCAAAAATCAATCAGGAACTTAAAGGATACCCCACAACCTTCCTCCCATGCATTTCTTTGACAGTTAAGATCAGTTACAACTAATTATGCTTAGCACTTCTGAAGCAACCTAACCAAGGCTTCAACAACACATTCAAATCACTGCATGCTCCTCAGGGTGTGTCAATATTACCGCAGCTTTGTCCTCACACTAACAGGACAAAACAGGAGAGCAGCAAATTACCAATCAACACATTGATTGATAGCCCCACAGTTCTGACTCCAATGCCCAGGGAGGCTAATATTCTCTAGGACGTGACAGATATTGAGCTCATTCGGGTATTTCTGACTGTGATGGCATTTTTGGCATGGGCAGTTAGGGTCTGACAGCTTCTATTGGGTAGGTAAATGGAACTACCTAAGTATTGTGAGGTGCTGAAAGAACATAAGACCTAACGTTATCCTCTTGTGCACAGGATGTGTATGCTTGCTGCCTGAAGTAGCTCAGACCTATCGAAATATACAGATATCCATGCTTCCCATTTATACGTATACAAGATCAAAAGGAAAGTGAAATCGTGGTAGAAATTTCACTGACTCCTTTTTCACACTTGGCTTCCTCACAAATCTTATTCCCATGCTGCTGAAAACAGGGAAAGAATTAGATGCACTGAAGGTGCCTAATGCCAACTACTCTGGGAAGCTTGTTAATCCTTAAACCATTTAATTATGAACCTGAACATTTGGAGTAACTATTCCTACCAGCAGGAGGTGAGGAATGTAAGGTTTAGAAACATCAAGAACTTGTCCAGCACTTACGAAGTGACAGTAAAGGGTATCTTCCCAGCACTCCCATTTCTGGTGATAAAAGCTTCTTCCTGCTTTTGGAGGGCTAGCCTCGTCCTATTCTCGGCCTTTGACATTTGGTTGGGGCTGACCTGACCACTGGCTCTCAGAATGGACATGTAACATAGCAACAGAAGACAAAGATGACACCTGGGACTTTTGCAGGAATTGCTAAACAGGTAGGATGTTACATTGGACCTACCACGTGTCATCATAGAAAATCTGGCCGCCACAAATGAACCTACCACAGAAAAAAAGTCAAGCAAAAATGGAAAGAGGTGGTCAAGAAAGGATCAGAAGAAAGAAAGCTTACGAAGGCCTAATTTGACCCTTGCATCTGGCCCTGCCAGCAAGCTCTGATAGCTCTACACACCAGGTTGTCAGCTTGTCTGACATTAGAATTTTCCCCCAAAGTAAATTCAGGTATTTTTGTTTGTTGTCACATGCATTCATGAGTGCTCTAAAATACCTAGGATAGCGACATCCTATATTTTTCATCAATCATGTATTCATTTTATAAGGTTCTTGTCCCATGATTGACTCAATAGTTGAGGTCTTATTTTAAGTTTATTGTTGAAAACTAACAGTAACAAGGACAATTTGACTCCACTATCTTCAATCTAACTATACTAATCATCAGAATCTCTACCTATGTTATACATCATAACACAGTGTCAGATTTACTATAAAATGAAATAATAAGTATTTACCAAGAGATCAATACGTCTGATCTTTGTCTCACTTGCTAAGGTATTGCCACTAGAAACCAAGGCTTCGAGCGCTGAAGGTACTGGATCAGATCACGCAGCTAATTAGTGGCAGAGTTGATCTATGCCATCATCACTCATCTACTACAAATGCCATTTGTGTTACACAGGCAGACAACCAGGATGATAGATACCCTTCTCTTGAAACTAGCAAAGCACTTCAACAGTTTGTCAATAGGTAAACACAAACACACACACACACACACACACACACACACACACACACACACACAAAATCACTTCAGCATGAATTAAAAATCCTAAGAATAGGAGCCCCATTTCTAAGTTAAATAGCCAATTAAAAATGTTCCTACCTCTTCCCTGGCCAATGTGGCTCAGTTGGTTGGGCATCGTCCCGTGTACCAAAAGGTTATCAGTTTGATACCCAGTCAGGGCACATGTCCAAGTTGTGGGCTTGATCCCAAGTCAAGGTGTTTTGCTGTCATATCTCTCTCTCTCTCTCTCTCTCTCTCTCTCTGCCTCCCTTTCTCTCTCTCTAAAAATCAATTTAAAAAACTATTATAAAAAAAAATGTTTCCACCTCCATGGTTTTCAACCTTATTATGAGGAACAGATATTTTTTTCTCAAATAAAATCTTACTTGATGTCCTACTATATAAAATAGTTGAACATTTTAAAAACATACTTAAATTCATATATATATATATATATATATATATATATATATATATATCCATCCTATATAATAAAATCCTAATATGCAAATTAACCGAACAGCAGAGTGACCGGTCACTATGACACGCACTGACCACCAGGGGACAGACGCTAAATGCAGGAGCTGCCCCATGGTGGTCAGTGCACTCCCACAGGGGGAGTGCCACTCAGCCAGAAGACGGGCTCATGGCTGGCAAGTGCAGCAGCAGCAGTGGGAGCCTCTCCTGCCTCCACTGCGGGCAGGCAGTAAGGAGCAAGGGGTCCTGAACTGTGAGAGCCCTGTTCTGTGAGAGGGATGTCTGACTAAGCCAACAGGCGGACGTCCCCCAAGGGGTCCCAACCTGTAAGAGGGTGCAGGCTGGGCTGAGGGACCCCCCCATACACACACACAATGCACGAATGTCATGCACTGGTCCTCTAGTGTATGTATATATATACACACACACTGAGTGGCCAGATTATTATGGTCTCTGAATGCATAATAATCTGGCCACTCAGTGTATAGCCTACATAATAAAAAGCTAATATGCAAATTGTCCCCTCGACCAGGAGTTCGACCAGCAGGTAGGCCGGCCAACCACCCATGTCCCCTCCCCCTGGCCAGGCTGGCTGGACCCCACCCATGCACAAATTCATGCACCGGGCCTCTAATATATATATGTGTGTATGTGTGTGTGTGTGTGTGTGTGTGTGTGTATAGCATTTCCTCATCAAATTAATAAAGAAAATGAAAGTACTTTGGTAAACATTCCTTTTCAAATCAGAGATACATATGACCGATGCAGCTCTATATAAACTCTATGTACAATTTATTTCTAATTTTTTATGACTGGTTTTAAGGTATAAATAAAAGGCCTGATTCCTTCAGATGAATATATGCAAAATGAGAATAGGATTATTTGTTTTAATTCATCTTTTAAGTCAAATTCAAGTATCTTCCTCTGTGAACTTGTCTGTTTCCATTTGCTTCTCGATGGTATCCTTAAACATACTTTAATTAGAGACCATTATTGTGTAATTTCAATGTCTGATTCTTTCATATCTTCTGGTCTAGCACAGTGCTAATTAAGCTCCCTTGGTTTCCTTCACGTATCTGAGAACAGAGCGGTTTAAAGAGATGTATATTTGACCAACTTCTGTGCAAGATCTTAGACAAGACCAAACATCTCTGACATTACATCCCAAAAGATCTGTTAGACAACCATGGCCATCTTTTAAACTGCAGATTCTGTAATCAGTATATTTGAGAAATAGTGATGGCTACTTCCAACATGCCCACGAATGTTATCATGATTTTTCATGCAGCAGTCTAAAATTCAGACTTTTTGAAGTTTAAATTCTCTTAATTCTGGGCCACTCTACAACCCCTTGTACTGAAGAATAAATAGTATCCCAATAGTACTGAGAACTATTGAACTACACCACACTAGATGTAACTATTGAACTACACCACACTAGATGTAATGTAAATGCCCTCTTGTAAAACCCACACTTTTATGGTTCTGACCTTCACTTTCCTGCTGTAAAAAGTGCTCCCAGGTATTCTTGGGGGTACCCAAAGAATATCAAATACACGCTCATATAGAAATACTCTCCCATCAGCCTGAACATATGCCTGCTAGAATTTTACCAGGAACTGCTCTTTGCTGCCATCTGAGACACTGCGGTGCTCAAGATATCATAGCTACTCGGTTATTCAGCTGCAAAGTGGGAGACTGTTTCTCTTTCTTTGGGTCTCTCTCTGCAGGAGGATGTTGCAGTGCTGCTTACTTACACCTCCTTCAATTCTGACTTCTAACCCCACTGCTTTCTTTCAGATTAATATGTAAATAAAGGAGGGTGGGTTTAAGGAACTGTTCTGAATGGGAGACACTGCTGCACTTGCCTCTCCCTTCAGATTGTGAAAGCTTTCACTTTCCTTCAAATTTACTTCCTCGGCATGAAACATTCCAAGAAGCTCTGAGGTCCTCACACAGTTGTTTTCTACCAGCCTCATCCCCACACATTGGCCAGCCCTGCCAACCCAGTCTGATTCTCACTTACACTCAAGTTTCACTACTAGCTAAACATATAAAATTCTATTCCTGGCACATACTAGTTGTTCAGTAACCATGTGTCAAATAAATGCATAAGAATGAGGTCAGGTTGATACATAACTCATTAAATAAATCAACAGGCTCCAGCTCTCGATCTTTTTCTCTATGGCATTGACCAGGGAAGTCATCCCCTCCACCAGAGCTGGAAAAG
Source organism: Corynorhinus townsendii (assembly GCA_026230045.1). Lineage (NCBI taxonomy): Eukaryota > Metazoa > Chordata > Mammalia > Chiroptera > Vespertilionidae > Corynorhinus > Corynorhinus townsendii. The sequence goes on from JAPDVU010000005.1 coordinate 112,164,588, forward strand.
GTTCTCTCCACAGGCATGGTGCTTCAGTATTCTACTCCCACTATCCCTGTGAAAGGCCAGCTCAAGGTGAACTAGGGCTCTCAATTCATGAAATCTGAATGAGGCCAACCCCAAGCTCTAGCTCCCATAATGTGATTCAAGCTTTGCTAATTAATTATAAGCACTCAGAAGTTGGTATAGTCATAGTCTTTCCTTTTTTTTCCCACAGGCCAGCCCAATGAGTCTTAGTACTCTGAAAAATGGCTGAAACTATTGGGGGAAAGTCCTACTATTTCAATGGGAACTGTTAAGCTGAAAGTATAAAAGCTTAGAATTACTGCTACCTTCTTTTTCTAAGACTTAAGGAAAGGTTGCCTAAAAAATAAAATTTGAAAAGCAAAGCTGAGAGATGGATAGACCTGATTGCTAACAGCATCACTGGAGGCCTTTATCCAGTTGTATTTACAGTCACCATTACCCCAAAACTTTTCCATAAAGTTACATAAGTCAATAAATTCCCTTTTTTCATAAAGTCAATTTGAGTTCAGTTTTTGTCACTTGCAATAAAAATGCAGCACCAATATGACAAAAAGAATATTGCTCATGTTTTCTGAATTCCCTGATATTCTAATTAATACCTTACCTCTAGAATCAACATTCTGAGCACTGTCCAACACTATTAATCATATTTATTATTTAGACCACAAGTCAAAAATTCTATTATTAGTGTGTTTTTTAAAAACCTAACAAGTCAGAAATACAATGTGATCATAATCACTTCTGCTCCATGATAGAGGATTATATTTTCCAAAATTGGCCACAGAAATATTTCTGGTTCCCCATGTGCCTCTATTTTAGCTTTTTGCCACTCCCCATTAAGAGACTGATTTTATTTCCCCACATTTAGACACCAGGCTGCACTGTACTTTTGAAGGCCTACATGAATAGAATGCACCAGAAGTGATAATGCATGACTTCCAAAACTAGGTCATACACAACAATACAACTTTGGCTTTCTCTCTCTCTCTCTCTCTCTCTCTCTCTCTCTCTCTCTCTCTCTCTCTCTCTCTCTCTCTCCTATCTCTCTTCTCTATCTCTACCTCTTTTTTTTCTCTCTATCCTTGTAATCCAACTACCAATTTGTGAGGAAGCCCAGGCCATACTGTGCATGGGTGTTCTGACCAATAATCCAACTAGGCTCCCTGGCATCAACCAGGTGAGTGAATGTGCCTTCAAATTATTCCAGCCCTTCCTCTCAGTTATTCTAGCTGAGGCACCAAACATTATGGGACCCTGTCTAAATTTCTGACTCATGAGAGGTAATAAATAATTATTATTGTTGTTTTGAACCAGTACATTTGGGATAATTTTTTACACAGCATTAGATAATTAATATACCCATCCTTGTCATAACTGTCTTAATTCATGTGATTTTCATGAAACCTAGTTTTTACAGCTATATTAGATACATTATACTTTCAGGTATTTAGCCCTCAGTCTCCCAACTTTTAGCAAAGCACTCCTTTTATTATTTCTTTTTTTTTTGCATGGACCTCATGCTATGAAAGATTATCTACTTAATAAGCTATGGTAAGTACACATCAATTTGCTTTTTTTTCTCACTAATCCATATATTCCATAATTAAGATCAGGATAAAATAATCAGAATAGCTACACTGCAATTCTGTTGATAAAATTCTGGTCAAAATCAAATAAAATTGGAAATTTTAGATTATTTATATAGCCTAAGTGCATATATATATATATATATATATATATATATATATATATAAAATTGGAAACAAGTGCCACAGATGAAGAAATGGAATTCTACAGTGAATACCAAATGTAAAGGTGTTATTGCTACTAACAAGTTCATGATTGTTATTTTAACCACCCAGTACACTTTAGGATCATATCAATAGTATCCTATGTAAAGGAGTCTAATGTGAGCCAGCAATAAGGAAGTACTGTTAAACTGACACTGATTAGCGCATTATACTTTAACTAGAGGCCCAGTGCATGAAATTCATGCATAGGGTGTGGGGGGTCCCCTCAGCCCAGCCTGCACCCTCTCTAATCTGGGACCCCTAGAGGGATGTCCGACTGCCAGTTTAGGCCCGATCCCAGGGATCGGGCCTAAACTGGCAGTCGGACATCCCTCTCACAATCCTGGACCGCTGGCTCCTAATCGCTCACCTGCCTGCCTACCTGGTCACCCCTAACTGCCCTTCCCCCCCGCCAGCCTGGTCACCACTAACTGCCCTGTGCTGCCAGCCAGGTCGCCCTCAACTCCCCCTCCCTGCCAGCCTGGTCACTCCTTACTGCCCCCCTTCTGCTGGCCTGGTCGCCCCACACAGCCTGCTGTTCAGTCATTTGGTTGTCCCTTACTAACACCCCTGCTGGTCTGGTCGCCCCACACAGGCTGCTTGTTCAATTGTTTGGTCGTCCCTCACTAATCTCCCTGCTGGCCTGTTGTAGGCAGCCATCTTATGGGTGTGTGAGGATCAATTTGCATATTACCTCTTTATTATATGGGATTTTTCCTGCACCCCCACAATTTCTCCAAGGTTTTTGACCAAACCACTAGTCAGTTCAAAAAACTAATAACCTACTGTTTAACTATCAAATGGCTAGGTTTGCCTGGATAGAGCAGTTAAATCATTAATCCAGTCAAAATTACCAATAAAGCACAGTCTTTCAATTTCCACAAACTCTTTATCCTGAAAGTGTTTCCATATTCAATTCAATAAACACTTATGTAGCAGTAGAAAAGGTTCAGGATACAGAAACATACAAGCCAGTCAAGGCCTTGCCTCAGTGAGTATACACCTTAGAGGGTGACACAGACAAGAAAAGGCTACCCAAGGGCACAGAAGAAAGCCATTTTGCTGACTACACAGATGGTCATAATGATTCCACCCATGCTGTATCACTCCCCTTTGCAAAGTGACTTTGCCAATCCTCCCTTCAGGAAGTGACATCAAGTTCTCAGTCTCTTGAAATTGGGTTTGCCCATGTGACTTCCTTTAGCAAGTGGGATATTTATACAAGCAGAGAACAGAAAAGTGCTTATACTCTCTCCTAGATGTGGCTGAAACTCTGAATGAGACCAAGCTAGTCTACTGGAGCAGCCACATTGAGTAGAATCCAGGATCTGACAATCTGCCAAGCACCAGGCATCTGAGTGAAGTAATCTCTGACTCTCCAACCCCTTTCAAGCTGTCAGATGACTTGGGTTGCATGAGTGACTGCAGGCAAGACAAATAGTCCCCATACCACCTAACCTAGCCAGCCCAAATTGCTGACCACATAATAATAATGGTTGTTGTTTAAGACCCCTAAGATTTCATGTTGTTTGTTCTACAACAACAAATAATTAATACAGCCACCAAGTCCAGACTCAGGGTGAAGGAATAGGAAGGGGTCATACACACACAAAAAAGGCTTCTTAAACCCAGGCACTAAAGAAAGAGAAAACAAATTATAAGACATAGGCACCAAAGGACCTTAAGTTCTGAAAGAGAAAAGAAACAGCTATCATTACAGCAGCAGATGTTGATCACTGCCATGATTCCCAGTGGATAAAACAGGAGAGTATGGTAGCCAGCCTCTAAAATGGCCCCTTAAGATCCTATGTGACCCCAATAGCACATGGGAGAAGTGACAGTGAGTAACTTCTGAGGCTAGGTCAAGGTATTACAGCCTCTACCTTGGTTTCTTGGATCACTCACTCTAATCAAAGCCAGCCACCATGCCAGGAGGATACTCAAGCAGCCCAATGGAACAGCCCATGTAGAGAGGAACTGAGGCCTCCCACACACACAACAGCACCAGCTGGCCAGTCATGTGAGGAGGCACCTTAGAAGGCCCCAGCCAACTCTTCAAATGACAGTAGCACCAACCAACATCTATCAGTGAATTCATGAAAGATCCTGAGCCAGAACCTATCACAGGAACCAAGAGAGAGTGGGATGATTTGTTATGCAGCCATAATAACCAATGCAGGGAACCTGGCCATTACATTGACAAATCCTGAGAGAGGGGGTATATACCGCAAACACTGCCCTGTTCATCATTTCTCAAGAAAATATGATCCCAGATCACTCTAGGAAATCCTCCATATAAGCTGTTACTCCTGTTAATTCAACAGATAGAAATTGGTTAAATGAATTATTTTTTAAAACATTTTAATAACCAAGTTTAAAACTCAGTGTCTTTTTCATTCATGAATAATTCAGAAAGTGTCAAGTAAGTAGTTGGGAGACAGCATGCGTTAGAGAAGTTCTGGGACTTACATCTTCAACAATGTTGTCGTGTCATTTTAAGTCATTTCTGTTCCTTCCTACTATTTCAAAGATCTACCTCATAGAAGCATTTTATATTGGTAGAGTCTCTAAGGAAAATCCTTGTAACAATGATAATCATAATGTGATGTGATGACATATTATTCCCTAGAGTTTTTGAAAATCAAATTGTTTAGTATCTATCTGAGAAAAGGAAAGTTCTCTCTGAGTATAGGAAATTTAGTGAGGGACTTTTCAACATCCACCTGAGCCCATCCTGGAATATAATTCCTAACCCTCAAAGTCATCATCCTTGGCATGACAGTAAGGGAAAAGATAGGCCATGGAGAGCCATAGAGTTTTATTCTACTTCTAGTTTAGCCACTTTGCCTTAGCTCTGCTGTTGGACTAGATTTTAAGATCTAGGTTAGTGAGTTAATCTGCCTGCATCTCAGTTTTCTCACTCATATAATGGCACTAATAATTGTGCCTATTTTCTAGGATTGTTTGAGGATTTAATGAGAAACATACATAAAGCAATAATTCAGCAACTGGTAATTGGTAACTGCTAAATATTAATTGCTGTTGCTTTTACTAGAGTTAGAAAAATTAAATTAAGAATGAGTCCATAGTAGCCACTCAATATCTGATGGTTATTAATATTTAATTAATATTAGTAAGTGTTAATTTGATAATAGTTAAAGAGTAACTTTTATCACCATTCTTTTCATGGATAATGTTTCATGGAAGCTTGGTAACTTATTAAGGACACAAATTTAGCCTTAGAAACAACCTCTACATTTGGAATGCTGATTATACTCTGTTTTTTATACTATCCCAGTTGGAGAATTCATTTTAAAAAGTCACTGTGTTTCAGCAATTCAGAGAGACACACTTAATCCTGAAAATCATACATGATAATACTTAGCCCAGAAATAATTCTAAACCCATGGGTGTATCTCAATGCCCTTAATAGGAAAAATACAGAATTTGTTCACTCTTAAAACTATTTTTTTAAATATTTTAGGATTCTATGTATAAATCTAACACATTTTATTGGTACTTTATACTATCATCATTATGTATCTGCAAGAGAACTGACAGTACCTATGGCCTGCTTATTTGCAAGGAGCAACTACTGCTCTAACGTTCTTTCTAAAATACTCTGTCCTACAAAATGGCTAATAAACATTTTTCTACATTACTTCTGAAAACAGCAATACAAAAACTCTCTACTTCCTGGTGCTTAAGGTATCTGTAGTAACTCCACAAGTGCTCATACACCTAGACTCCCCCAGCACACACTAAACAAAGAAAAGGACGTTCTCATCTGAATGCTTCTTATGAGGTTACTAGAGCCTTTTTAGGGGTCCAGTGTATTTTAGACAATGGCATCTCCTTCCTCAACTTTCAATAATCACCCCTAAAAAAGAAGAAAAAGAATCTAAATTGTCTCTGTTTTTTCTGGCCAGAGCTAAAAATGCTCATTCACACACAAACTAAACTCTTCACCTCCTTGCTCTTTGCTGTATATAAGGTTGATGCATTTGTCCAACTTGCTTTCTTATTTCTCCTAAATTGCCTACATCCAAATTAGCCAATAGATATTGCACCTAAAACCATTAGGCCATGAAAGCAAAATATGTAATTAAAGTCTACCCTCCCCTCCTTCATTTCCACTGTGAAAGTGCTCCACAACATTTGGTGAAATTGTTGCTTTTAAGTTTGCTTTGTGAAGAAGGATTTGGTGACTCTTGACCCTCAAGGGTTGTTCTTTGACCCATCACTTTCTCCACCATCTGGCATGTTTACTTGAAGCAAACGCCTTGGGTCAGAGGGCAGAGCAGACATGTGGAGGGACAGCTTTGTCATAAAAGCAATAAAGAATGAGTAACACTTCACAATATAGCACTGCGTATTTTGTCCAGCTGCTGAGCAGAATGAGGTAAGGTTAGTCATATGGCTAAAAACAAAATAAATAGCCATTTACCATGCAGCCCAGCAGACGGGTAAAACGCAAAATGCCTAAGTTCAAAATCTGAGTGCGGCTTCCTTTTCCATTTCTGCGAGAGTTCCTTTTTATGCTTTACTGGGCACATTACTAAACAATATGTTACACCAGACACAAGGGGGAAAGTAGTTTATAGGCTAAATTAACCAGATTGATTATTCAGGAAGAGTGTTGATAGTCCAATAATCCCCAAGCAACAAAATTAGAGAGAGCTAGAATAGTATAAGGAACTAAAGATCAGGTAATCAATTTTTTTCTTATCCAGGGCCCATAGTATAATGAGATAATAATGACGATTTTATTCTTGATAAATGGAAGGTTTTTAAAAGGAACAACTCAGATGTGAACATTGGCATCAATTGTGTGCACTCACTGTTGACCCCAGACAAGGAGCTCTGCACAATAATTCTTTCCCCTTATTTTGTCATTTGTACTAAAAAATAGGGCACAATAAATGAAGTCTGGAAAATCCTAAGCACAGAAGCCCCTTAACGAAAAATCTTAAGTTTCTTTATAGAAAACTACCTCTGGCTCTCTTTATATAACTTCCCTGGATTCTGGAGATCTTTCAAAGTCTGTTTTTTTCTCTGTAGTTCATAACCGTTATAAATGATCTTTGATTGATTCAGATCACTTCTCTGTTGCCACAGGACACATTTTTCCCCACAACTCTGGAATGCACAGAGAGAAAGAGGACATGGAGAACTTCAATTCTGCTGAAGTCTCAGTGCTGTTCTCACTTCAACTTTCTGTTGCTTACCTTCGAACCGTTGGGGAAATGCCCTGAAATAGAAACTCAGAAATGATTTGCACTTATATTCATTCTTAATGTAAATGGGGGAATTGCTAGGAGTCTTGAGATGAATGTGATTAAAGGAAAGAATTAGTCAGCAAAAGAAAATAAAAAAGAATTTTCCCCTGAGGAAACACACACACACACACACACACACACACACACACACACACACACACACACAAAATAAAACAAAGGGAAAAAGATTAAAGGAAACCTCCCTCTTCCAGTCTAATTGTCAGGGGATAGTTCTTCACATTGTAAATACACTTTGATCCTGGAAGCTCTGCGTTTTTAGTTTTTGCCAAGTTGGTAAAAGGGATGTCCCTTGTGGAAGATTTTCACATATGGAGCTTTTCAAAAAAAAAAAAAAACCCACCATATACATCAAGACTTACATCCCTTGCAACTTTCCTACTGAAAAATTCATGGCACAGAGCAGAGCCATTCTCGTTCCAATTCCAGACTTTCTGTAAAGAGCAGCTATTGCCTGAGTTTGTCCTTGCCAGTTTCAGAATTGATCATACTATAGGACATTTACAGATGGACATGGAGGTCATACTAATGTGTCCACTTACAAGCAGAGAAGGGGTCCTAGGCTTCCTTTGAAGAAAAAGCCTTCTAGTGAAGTTTCCCCCTTTATATTTCATCAACTAGTTCATGAGAGAAAGAGCAAAATGAGCAGGGGCTTTGGAAACAGACAGAGAAGGGCATGAGCACCAGCCCCTGCACATACTAGGGGGTGACCTGGGGCAAAGTATTCAACCACTTTGAGTGCGTTTTTTTTTAATGGAAGCAAAGATCATTTCCACCTCTCAGGTGAGTTGAGAAAGCTGATGGTGCAAGAAGAGATGACTGCTGGTTATCTTATTGGAGGAAGTAGGGCTGTAGTAGGAAAAAACACAGTAATAGGATTCTGAAAGGTGAGAATATGACCACAAGCTGAACGATATGATTCTATTTTAAGAAACCAGTATTTAAAAATCAAACTATAATTAGACAGGGGAAAGTGATAGATGATAGATAGATAGATAGATAGATAGATAGATAGATAGATAGATAGATAGATAGATAGATAAAATCATTCCTCTTTAAAAATCACTGCACCTGTGTGCCTATTTGCAAACCATTGCTCCTGCACGCTGTGCACAGGCTCTTCCGCTTGGTTCAAGGCCTCTTTCTGCTGTTCTTTAGTGATCTCCTTGACATTCACAGGGGACATGAGTATCCAACTCCATGCTCACCATCGCAGGTCCTGCTATAATCATGAGAGTCTTGTCCTGCAAAGAACATGAACCCCAGATTTGGTTTGGAATACCAGCCTTTCTTTTGGCAAGCTATGTGACTCTGGCAAGTTGCTTTGCCTTTTTAAGTCTCAGTGTCCACATTGTAACATGGACATATTATCACAGGGTTTTCTGAGGAAGAGATGAAATTACACGAGCAAAGCTCAGGCGTGGGTCCACAAGGACTGGGTCACAGCATGACCAGAATGGCAAGTACCCAATGTACCCAAAGTCACCTCTCCCCTCTCACCTTAGCCCACTCACCTCAAGCTAAACTTCTGCATCTTTGTTTTTCAACTTTATTTTCAAAAAAATTTTTCCCAGCACTTTTGTACACTTTAACTAATTGAAGCCTAACAGAAAACCCATGAGGAAGGAAAAATTGTGTACTGTGGTATAATCAAAGAATCCGAAGCATAGAGTAGAGAAGTAACTTGCCTTTGGTTTCACATAAGCAAAGACACTGAAGAGTAGAAAAGTTTCTAGGTCTATCTTCCAAGAGTAAAGGAAGGTCAATAAATAGCCCTTCTATCTTTGTCTAAGTATGTAGCAAACTTGGGGTACATGTATCTCAGTCAGACACATGGATTACTAACAAAGAGCTGAAAAGGAGAAGATGACTCAACTATAAATAAACTAGAGGCCCGGTGCATGAAAATTCATGCACTGGAGGGGGGGTCCCTCAGCCAAGCCTGCCCCCTCTCACATTCTGGGAGACCTCAGGGGCAGGAGGTGACCCGGCGATCAGGGGATGGCAACACCCCATCACACCTCTGCTGCTGCCACTGCTGGCAGCACAAGCCTCAGCCAGACCTGGTTACCTGAGCCTTGGGCGGCCCTGGGCAGCTGAGTAGCCGCCATCCAAGGCTTGCCTGCACCTCAGGCCCACCCTCGGCAGCTGGGGGGTTGAAGGGACTGGGGGATTCTGGAGGCAGACGCCTTGCCGCACACCTGCCGCCCCAGCAGGGCTAAGGGGACTGGGCATCACCATCTTGTGGCTGTGGGTGCTGCCATCTTTAAAGGTGTGGCAGTCAATTAGCATATTCCCTCCTTATTGGCATGGGCGCCACCATCTTTGTGATGGCATGAGGGTCAATTAGCATATTCCCTCTTTATTAGATAGGATAGGCTGATTTATGCACTCCCGAGTTGAATTTATCCCCCCAACCCCAAAAATAAAACACTACTGGTCATAATCACAAAGATAGAACCTGCACTGCCAAGGAGCCTCTGAGAAGCCTCTTCTCTTCACACTGCTAAACCCCCATAAAGAGAAGAGAGGGGAGGGCTAAGGCAATGATGACCAGCTGAGATGGCCTTACAAACAGGATGCCAATCTTCTTAATGTGCAGAGAGAAGAATGAAGGAGCAGGAAGTGACCAGGAGTGAAAGTCTCTCCACATGAAAGGACACAGGAGGAGTGAGAAATAAGTGGACCCCTTCCAACATATATGATCCCAAAATCTGGGCTCTAAACTTCATGAAAGACAAGCAGAAGAGCTCAGTGCACATTACAGAATAAGATCCCCTAATCTCAATTTAGTCCTAATTCAACCACTCTGCCATTAGCTTTTGGGCATATTCCTTAGTATCAAATGCTCTGATTTCTTCATTTGTAAATAATAGTGCTGCATATATAGGGTTGTTGTGAAGTTTGAATGTGTATGTGTATGTATATATGTGTATATATATATATATATAATTTTACATTATATATATATTACATAAAATAATTTTTATGTATTTATACACATATAAAGTCTTTAAATAGTACCTATTACAAAACAGCTCAGTAATTGTTAGTGATAATTAATAGTAATACTGCTTCACTAAAAGATTATTCAGAGTGTTTGTGATGTCAGAACATGTGATTACAAACCCACTCTTTGTATACAAACCTATTACTCAGTGTAAGTTTTATAAGCAGAGAAAAAATATCCATAAATTAATCGTATTTCAGTGTTTTCTCAATGTGATAATATAAGATACACATCAGTCTTAAAAAGTATGCCTATGGGTTTTGAGTTATAAACTGTGTTTTATTTGTTCTACATGCTTTTATGCTTACAAATTTTCTACAATGAATATAAATTAGTTTTAAAGCAAAAAAAAGGAAAGAAAAGAAAATATGAGTTAACCAGCAGTCAATAATTATCCATTGATCATCTTTAACAGGCACTGGGCTAAGTGACATTCAATAGGACTCTATTCCTGGAACCTGTTATATATGGTTACGGGAAAGGGATATTTACAGTAACAAAAAAATGAGAGGCTATTGATATTTTATTCATAATTATGATGACTGCCTCTTTTCTCTCATTTTTGAGGTGTTCTTACTCATGAATATAGGCACACTTGACATTTTCAATTTTTTATGAATGGATATTTATCTCAAAATAGAAATTTTCATAAATAATAGAATGCATTATCATTTATTAATAATCTACAAGATTTGAGGGGCTTTGAACACAATTTACTAACACCAACTCTACTGTTTACAACAGACATGCAGAACACAATAATGTAGGCATTACTATTTCCATTTTGTGGAGGAAGAAACTGAGGCCCAGAGAGGTTGTGACTCCCAGGATTCTTTAACTATCAAGTGCTCCAGGTGTATTTTAAAGCATGTTTCAATTTATACAAACAAATGTTAAGACACCCATGTATTTCATAAAGCAAGATATACCTATAAAATATACATGCTGTTTGGTAGACCACAAGGTTTTTCAACAGCATCCCATATTTCTGTTTTGAGTCTCTTGCCACTTGGGTAAACATTGTACTTTTCATTGAATATACTGTAAGTCATTAAAGTCAGTAAATAGCAGAAATGAATAAAACAGCAACTTAGATATTTTTAACACCTCCGAGTTAAAACCACTTTGCAGTGGGGAAGAAGAACAGATGCCCGCTTCTAAATGTGAGAGCCACCAACTGGGAATTTGCTAGTTGTAACTGTTGCCATCTGTTTTCCACTGTTCTTTTTACCTGCCTCTCTTAGATTCAGCATGTGAATCCTGGGCCATGGATTCTTAGCATAAGCTGGGAGAAAAGGAAGGGACTCCAATTTTGAAATTTTCCCAGGTGCTCCCACCTGCATTAAATCAAAGGTAACGTCTCAGGGAAAAAAAATATCATGAGGGCGATTATTTAACAACTGCATCTTTATTCTTCCATGCACAGTTTGTACTCCTATTTCCATGTGCATTTTTTCTATTTAATCAACTTCCTGCTTTTCCTAAGGGCATTGCAGAAATGCCTCTCTGATGCCAATTAGGGCACCGCTGTGTGAATTAGCTTCTCCCCTCACTGAATAAATAATTTTAGTCAAGCCATATATACATTCAGAACTCCCTTAATCAGCACTTAACTAGCATTTGGCACTAGTGTAGTGGGTTTTTCCCCTTAAAGCCAACATGTTGAGGGAAATACTATTTGTGTCAAAGGGAAGCAGATGAAGTAGGATAAGAGGACTATAAAGGATAATAAGAGATTGTTCTGGTTCATCCTCGGCCTTCCACTACAATGGCTCCTAAACCATACTAGAAAGAGAAAAAGTGCCCTTTCCTTTTAGGAACATTTGTAGGGGAGGTTTCTCAATGTTTGACTGTAATTCTGAATGACACATGTGCATATGCATGTGACTTCTGGCTAAAGGCCAACAAAAAACAAGAATAACCATCCAACCTGTAAATGAGCTTTCTCTTTAAGTCTCTATAATAAAGATATACTTCCCACTTTTACAAGAGAGAAACTAGTTGAGAAAAATTATATATATTGGTCAAAGTAATTCAGTGAGTTGGTGACATAACAAGATTTAGAACCAACTGTCAGCTAATTTCTCAATAGAAACTTTGCAGGCCAGAAGGGATTGACACAAAATATTCAAAGTGATGAAAAGCAAGGACCTATAAACAAATTACTCTTCCCAGGAAAGCTATCATTTAGAATTGAGGGTAAGATAAAGAGCTTCTCAGACAAGAAAAAGCTAAAGGAGTTCATCATCACCAAATCAGTATTATAAGCAATGTTAAAAGGTCTTCTTTAAGAAGAAGAAGAAAAGAAAAAAGAAAAAAAATATGAATATTAGATAGGCCATAAAAAAGAAAGAAATCTTACTATTTGCAACAGCATGGATGGACCTAGAGAGTATTTTGCTAAGTGAAATAAGTCAGTCAGAGAAAGACAAACACAATATGATTTCACTTACATGTGGAATCTAAAGAACAACATAAACAAACTAACAAAACAGAAATAGACTCATCAACATACAGAACAGTCTGATGGTTGGCAGAGGGGAGGGGGGATGAGTGAAAAAGATGAAGTGAATGGGAAGCACAGATTGGTTGTTATAAAACAGTCATGGGGTGTAAAGTACAGCATAGGAAATATAGCCAATAGTATTGTAATAACTGTGTATGGTGCCAGTTGGGTACTGGAAATATCAGGGGTAACACTGTAAAGTGTAGCATTGTCTAACCACTATGCTGTACAATGAAACTAAACACAAAATAATATTGAATGTAATTGAAAATAAGTTTTAAAAAAGTAACAACTTTGGTTTAGTTCAGTGGTTCTCAACCTTTCTAATGCCGCGACCCTTTAATACAATTCCTCATGTTGTGGTGACCCCCAACCATAACATTATTTTCGTTGCTACTTCATAACTGTAATTTTGCTACTGTTATGAATCATAATGTAAATATCTGTGTTTTCCAATGGTCTTACGCGACCCTGCTAGCAGTTCTCAACCTGCGACCCACAGATTGAGAACCGCTGCTGTAGAGCCTAAGACCAATGGAAAACACAGATATTTACATTACGATTCATTAACAGTAGCAAAATTACAGTTATGAAGTAGCAACGAAAATAATGTTATGGTTGGGGGTCACCACAACATGAGGAACTGTATTAAAGGGTCGCGGCATTAGAAAGGAGTTGACAGTTCCTTCAAGAACTGTATAATCTGTATATCAAAATACCTGTAAAAAATAAGTAATATTGGCAAAGATAGAAGGTCAGAGAAGAGTATTACCTGCTTGAGATAGTTTGAGGTTTACTGGGATAGACCACCTGGTTCCCAATCAAGACCAGCAAAGTTTATTTCTAATCCTGCATCTCTTCACTAAAGGTACAAATAGCCCTTAGATGAATGGGAGACTTAGATGAGTGGCCCAGAGTAATTATTTTCAACAAATATTCACCATTCAGATGTTTAATCTAATGTTTAGGCATCACAGGATTGGGTCATTAAATCTGGTCCACACAAATCAGAGGTCTCACTCAGAATAAGGTTTACTAATGATTTCAAGGATACAGATAATCCAGGGGCAAATAGAGCAACAGAGACCATGTGGACCTCGTGCCTACAATATCTGCTATCTGACCCTTTAAGAAAAAGTTGCTCTAGTTTACTATATAGCCCTTGGTTATGGTGTTGTGGGGTCTAAGCCTGGAGTCAGAATAAGACCACCGGAGGCCGGCTAAGGTCCCCGAAAGGAAGGAGAGCCTCCAGCCCCAACTGGGGGGTCCCTCTCTCCTCCCTTAGGAGGGAGAGCCTCCAGCCCCTTCTGGGGGGTCCCTCTCTCCTCCCTTAGGAGGGAGAGCCTCCAGCCCCTTCTGGGGGGTCCCTCTCTCCTGCCTCTCGGGTACCTCGCCGGGGCCCCAAAAGTTGTGTGGCGACCTGTGAATGAAGACCACCTGGCAGCCAAATTTAAATTTAGGAAGCCTTTATTACAAACTCGAGCCCGGGCCCACGTCTCCACTGACACAGCAGGGAGCAACGCGAGCGCCGAACACTCGGAGCGAGCAAGTTTTTATCCTAAAGCAGGGGGAGTTGGCAGAACTTGATTTGTTAAACTTGGGTCAAAAAGTCAGTTACATTACTCACAATAATGGAAGATTTTCAGTTGAACAAGCAATTACAAAAGTTACAAAGTATGGGAGAATGTAGTTACAGCATAAGTTGCCTGTTTGATCAGCCTTGCGATTTCCTTTATTCTAAACTCTAAATTACAAAGGCTAGGCCCAGCCCGCAGGGTCGCTCCCAGTTACATCTTACGAAAGCAGATTGTACAGAAGCAGAATTGAGCAAAGTTACTAATCTCCAAAAGTCATCTACAGTTTCTACTCCTGGAGCTACTGAGTCAGTGGGAATTGATCTCCTGTAGTTCTGGTCCACAGGCACAGAAAAATTACCTTTGTGATGTGGGATGGATTGAACTTAAAACAAAGAGCAGGAGTCACGCCTGGCTGGAGCATGACGAACCACATGCTTCTGAGCGTGGGTCACCTGCCAAACATTAATATACAGTTGGGGTCTCTGTCCTGATTTGGGGTCACTTACGCCAGAACAATGGTATAGCCCAGTGGTCGGCAAACTGCAGCTCGTGAGCCACATGCAGATCTTTGGCCCCTTGAGTGTGGCTCTTCCACAAAATACCACGGCCTGGGCGAGTCTATTTTGAAGAAGTGGCGTTAGAAGAAGTTTAAGTTTAAAAAATTTGGCTCTCAAAAGAAATTTCAATCGTTGTACTGTTGATATTTGGCTCTGTTGACTAATGAGTTTGCCAACCACTGGTATAGCCCATGTAACTTTTTCCAGGGAGCTTCCTATTTCTTAGGTTATATTTTCTATAGGTAATCATTGGTCAGGGACATTCAACTACAGCTGTTTTGTAGGTAATGTCTCTTCCTCCCAGAAAATGCCATTATGCCATTTGCCTGGAGGCTGCATTAACAAGGAGATTAGACTAGAACCCCTGGAGGTATCTCTTACCCCACCCCCACTCCTAGTAAAGGAAGTAAAGGAATCCATCTCAAGCCAGATGCTAGAACTTCTTTCTCAGTGCTGAAATGTCAGTGAAGTGTAGAATGAAAGGAAAGGAAGAGAAACAAATTACCAATGATAATAACATGTAATAGATGTCACAATGCACACATTTATTAAATGTATGATAGCAAAGAAAGGATCTTTAATTCCAAGTTGAAAGATGGAAAATAATAAAGAAAGGGAAAGTAGGGATTTGGAGAGTAAAAGCTTAAAGAATAAGTAGGCTTTGACAAGTGGATGTAAGAAAGGAATAGCAGAGCGGATAGTATGAGTTAATTTTGTTATTGTTGTTCCAAGGAATACATTTGATGGATAAGATGGAGAGCTTAAACCTGAAGAGCAGGAGACAAGGTACCTGGGCACTGAAGGTTGGGGGGAGGGACCAAGAAGGTAAATATAAAAAGGCACTTGAGGACATGAGTGCTCAGTATAAGTGGGGAAGAAAATTTCCTGGCTGCAAACTTCGTTTGAGGATGTTTTGCCTTTTTTACAAAACTTTTCTTGTCTTACATTTACTAACTCTTGGTCACGGCATGACTCCAGTGAAAACTGATATAATACTTAAAGGTTAAGCGCCACAAACAAATTTGCCTCATGATGGGAGAAATGTCAGGAAAAGGAATTAATTAAAAAGAAAACGAAGTCCCTCAGTAACCAAAGTCTTCATCTGCAGTTGAATCAAGACCTTAGCATTCTAAAATGTCAAATTTATCTCTCCGACTCGCTCCATTGTTTTAAAGAGCTATTACCTTAACGAAAATTAATTTAAAAACGCTATGAGAAATGATCTTTGCTTTTTAAGTAAAGAAAAGGGTTCCTGTCACAGGCTAAGCATCACAGGGAATAGTTGGATTTATTTATTTACACATATATATTTACACATATATTAAGTTATAAAATTAAACTCCAAAAACATGTGTCTATGAATAGAAACCAAACAACATTCTTTCTCTTTTCTTTTTAGCTCTATAAAATCTTCAAGAAAAATGATTTTTCTTTAATTTCCAAATTCATTCAGTCAGCACTTTTGGTTTAAAAATGACCTGCTCTATGTCATTGGGTTGAAAAATGTTTTTTTTTATTCAAAACGATCATGACTATAAGGTAGCAAAACTGTAGTAGAGCATTTCAATCAATAAAGAAAATGTATTCCAAGGACACAGAATGTACTATCCAAAATAACTCACCTGAAGGAGGGAGATATAAAGAAGTCCTAAGAACTGTGTGTCCCTCTAAATCAAGGCCCCACCCACTCCTTGTGTCTAGCCCCCTTTCGGTCTCAGGTAACTACTCCCTTGCCTCAGGGAAGCCCTCCTTATTCTCTTCCAAAAGGACTTCTGTTAGAAGGAAGCTTAATCCGGTCTCAGGTAACTACTCCCTTGCCTCAGGGAAGCCCTCCTTATTCTCTTCCAAAAGGACTTCTGTTAGAAGGAAGCTTAATCCGGTCTCAGGTAACTACTCCCTTGCCTCAGGGAAGCCCTCCTTATTCTCTTCCAAAAGGACTTCTGTTAGAAGGAAGCTTAATCCCAAAGAGTTTGTTAATCCAATTCCCTTGATCCTCATCTCAATGAGAAAAGGTTATCAAAGGTCAAAAACAAACCAGGAGCCTCCCTTAGGATTCTACAACAAACATGACAGTACACATAAAACACATACCACATTTAGGGAGAAACAACATTTAGTTGACAAAAGCATATTATAGGACACATTACTCCTTATAGTGCATGTGATTTGAAGTTTTGTGACTTAAATAAAAAAATGCCTTGACCGCATCTACTAAAATACCAGCTAAATGCAAAGGTCCAAAACGACTGCATCAGAAGCAGCTAAACTTCCATGATTTTTTATATGGTGGCCAGAAAAACCATAGACAGGCTCTTGATAAATTCCTCCTGAAGTTATGAAAAATCCATTTCCAAACCTTCACACTGAAATAGCTCAAGAAGGGATAGCATAGAGACTTTGCAAATGGTTTTTCTCCATCTAAAGGTGAACTATAGTGAACTTTATTTGTAACAAAAGATAATTTAGCAATAAGAACAAAGTCAGTAAGGAGAATCCAAGATGGTGGCATAGGTAAACACTTAAACTGCTGCCTCCCACAACAATTTCAAAACTACAACTAAAAGACAAAACATCTATCACCCAGAACCACGGGAAAGCTGGCTGAGTGGAAGTTCTACAACTAGAAGGAAAGAGAAAAGAGCACTGAGACGTGCACAAGTGCTGAAAAGCTGAGGTACAGAGGCGAGTGATCCGGGCTGGCGGCAGGCGTTGTTTTATTCAACCCAAAGGGAGACAAGCCCCTGATTACTCTGAAATACAGTTTCTGGGGAGACACGGGGGACCCAAACTCCTACGGGGAGAAGCTGGACTGTCTGCCACCGGGTCGGAAAGTGAGGGGGGCTTGCTTGCAGAGCTGCTCGCAAGAATAATTGTTTACTGCGCTGGGGCACGGGATGCAGTGGGAGACACAGAGCCGGCTAACTAGCAGCCATCGCTGTTTGCCACGCCCTAGCCTAGTGACGCCCTGAGACCCCGCCCCACACAAACCCACCCAAGCTCCAAGCAGCAGCTTTAGCATAAGAAAGGCCTGCCCTATCACAGCTTAACCTAACAAACTTGCAGCCCTGATCAGACAGCTCCAAAACCTCCAAACCCCAAGCAAAGAGGAGAAAGCTGTAGCTCTCGCTGTAGCTCCTGCTGGGTGGACTCAGACAATAGCTGACCTGCACCCCATTGGAGATCCAGAAGCCAGTATACCTAGTGGTCAGTGTGAGAAACCAGATTTCAACTCCTCACATCCATAAGTGACACATTCAAGAGGCAGACTCAGCGAGCACCAAAGCCCCACTGAAACAAGTCCTGCACCATAAGCATGTCTCCAGCACAGCAGTTCTTCCATTATAGACACAGCGTGTCCTCACAGCCGATTGGCCTGGAGGTCAATTCCTCCCAGCGTACCAACAGAAATTAAGGCTTAACTACACCAAGACTTTGCACTCAGCCCACAAAGGGGTGTACCAAGAGCATCCACATCAGGTGATTGGGGAGGCTGAGCTACTGCCCCCTATAGGTCACCTACCACACAAAACCACTCCATCAACACAGGGAAGCAGCCAAAATGCGGAGACAAAGAAACATGTCACGAATGAAAGAAACGGAGGAAAGCAAACTACTGGACGACATAGAGTTCAGAACCACATTTATAAGGTTACTCAAGAATCTTCTAAAAACTGCCGAGAAACTTGATGACACTTCTGAGGAGCTTAGTGAGACCTTCAAGGACCTTAATGAGAATGCCAAAAAAAATGGAAAAAGACCAGTCAGAAATGAAGCATACACTGTCTAAAATAAAGAATATACAGAAACTCAACTGTAGATCAACATACTCTAAGACTCAAACCAAAGATCTGAAATATGAGGAAACAAAAAACACCCAACCAGAAAAACAAAAAGAAAAAAGAATCCAAAAATATGAAGATAGTGTAAGGAGCCTCTGGGACAACTTTAAGCGTACCAACATCCGAATTTTTGGGGTGCCAGAAGAAGAGAGAGAGCAAAATACTGAAAAGCTATTAGAAGAAATAATGACAGAAAACTTTCCCTACCTGGTGAAAGTAATAGACTTACAAGTCCAGGAAGCGCACAGAACCCCATACAAGAGGAATCCAAAGAGGATCACACCAAGACACATCATAATTAAAATGCCAAGGGCAAAAGACAAAGAGAGAATCTTGAAAGCAGCAAGAGAAAAACGGTTAGTTACCTACAAGGGAGTTCCCATAGGACTGTCAGCTGATTTCTCAGCAGAAACTATGCAGGCCAGAAGGGAGTGGCAAGAAATATTCAAAGTGATGAACAGCAAGAACCTACAACCAAGATTACTCTACCCAGCAAAGCTATCATTCAGAGTTGAAGGTCAGATAAAGAGCTTCACAGACAAGAAAAAGCTAAAGGAGTTCATCGCCACCAAACCAGGATTACATGAAATGCTGAAGGGTATTCTTTAAGAAGAGGAAGAAAAAGAAAAAGGTAAAGATAAAAATTATGAACAACAAAATGACATCAAATACATACCTACCAAGAAGTGAATCTAAAAATCAAGTAAATAAAAAATCTGAAGAACAGAATGGACTGGTGAATATAATAGAATCAGGGACATAGAAAGGGAGTGGACTGACAATTCTCAGGAGGAAGCAGGTGTGAGGGGTGCGGGAAGAGATTGGACAAGAATCTTACTCCTATGGATGAAGACAGTGGCAGGGGGTAAGGGCATGGGGTAGGGTGGGGTGGGGAATCAGGTGGAGGGGAACTATAGGGGGAAAACAAAAAGAGGAACACCTGTAATCTGAACAATAAAGATTTATTTAAAAAAAAAAAACAAAGTCAGTAAATAGAGTGTTTCCAGACATGATTTTGGGGTCCAAGAAATGCTTTCTTTAGCATAAATATTATGGGTCTGTCATTTCTTACTTTGGCATCAAGATTTTCTGTAGGTGGATGGAAGTTGTTCTTACTCATTGGTTTGGAAGGTTTCTATTTTAATCTTTTCAAGGCAGAAGATTCTCATATAACCCCCAAAAGTTTCAATAAATAGAGATCTTTTTATAAAAGATAATCAATATTTAATAGAATAATTTAATTCTGGGAAAATATCACATCATCAATATAACATGACATCTAATTTTTAGGAGCCATTTTGCTTAATTTACTGTTTTGTCATTACTGTTTAGGGGGATGTTGATTGTTGTTGTGGGGACGGTGTCTGTGTTAGCTTTCCTGGTTGTTATATGCAGAAGCAGGTATGGTAGATGTGGTGTTCCCACTTCTGCCACATACCCATTATGAATAAATCTCTGAAAAGGGAATTCCAAGGCCTTCAGGCAAGTTAGTGGGAAGATGTTAAAGGTGTTTCATACCTCAACCAATTCCTAATAGCACTACATTTTTTCACTACTCTAGTGACTTCTTCATTTTCAACATCAAGTGTGCAATTTGCTCCCCAGTAAGAAGCAAATGGGATTCTTTCTTTTCTTCTTTTTATGTATTTCGTTAATTATCTTTCATTCATCAACTACTGAGTTTTTCCTCTATGCCAGGCAATATGTTAAACAAGGCAGATTACAGTGATTAAGAGAAAGATTCTGCCAGCCAGAAGTTTATGTATAACCAGCTCTCAAGATAACCAAATTCCCTCCTATGGCTCCTATTCTTTTGAGTAGAATTACTACTTCTTAACAGACCCTTCCTCCAGGGTCTTGAATATAAACCCTGAACCCAAATGTTTTATCAGGAGTCTTTCTAGTTTCTCTTTAAATTGCTATTGAAGATGAGATTTGATCCAGAATCTGGAAAAGAGCTCAGCTTCTTGGACATTAAGTGGTCCTTGTTAAACAGAGCAGAGGTCCAATCACAGCACCAGATGGACCTCTGTATCTGGAAGTAAACTCAGATACTGATTCAGGTCCCACTGTGACCCCTGGTCCTTCCAATCCTCCTCCCTTATGAACTCAGGTCTCTGACAACAAATGCATGAAACATTTCTGAAAAAGAAAACCCATAAAAGAAGGTAGAGAATTATGTGTTCAAAAGCCCTATTTGTTGACTCCTACACTGAGAGGAAGGTTTACTTATAAAGCTCAGACAGCTAATGCAATACTGAGTTCAAATGCTGTTTTCTCTAAAATACTATTGTTTGAATACTACAGTTAAAAATACTATTGCCCTCAATAATCTAGAATTATTACACTTTTGATCTGGAACTGAAGGGGTCCAAGAGGATAGAAGACTTTCCCACTGTTAATCCTGTCCCACTACTCGTATTTCTAGACTCATTCCAGAGATGATTTTTAACTCTTTCCTTTCTTCATTTGCCAATGGTTTCCTCCATGTATGACTATTTATAATTAAAAATGTATTACATTTGCACCATCTCCCCACCTGAAGCAGCAATGCTTATTATCATCTGGAGACTCTCCCTCTAAAAGTCACCCCTGTGCAAATGTACAGATAGAAGCTCAGAAAGGCAGAGAGAGTAAGATAGAAAGAACAGCAGTCCAAATGAAATCATACTTATTTATAGTTTTTAAATTATGTAGATCTACTTGAATTTTAACATAAGGGAATAAAGCTGAAGAAACTATAGTTTTGACAGCTATTCATTCATCAGCATATAATATTGGTTCATAGAAGATTTCTTTCAAGTTAAACAAATTTTAAATATTAAGAGATATAAATCATTATTTAAGGAAGAAAAAAAAACCCTCATGATTTAAATTGAAGCCTCAACCTTGAACTATACTATGAAAGATGAGGAAATTGGCATTAGAATACTAGTACTAACTCCTATCTTTTTTTCTCCCCAAATTGTGATATTTAGTTAATTATAAGGTTTATAGCATTTATATTCTGTTCTGTAGGGGCTTAATCACAAGGAACAACAACAGCCTGTAATTATTGGAATTGAGAGTCTATAGAACAATTCCCACAGTTATTTTTTATATATTTGTAATATATTTCAGAATAGTTATATTTCAGTATATTCAATGCCAAGCATGGGTCTGCCATCCTGATATTTTAAATTTGCCTTGTCTCTTTTGACTAGATATCATTATCCAGTTTTTATATTTTTTCCAACTAAGGTTCATGGTTCCAGTATGGCTTGATTCTTTATTTACTTAAGAATGTATGTTCACTACCTTCATACTTTTAAAAAAAAATTGTTACCTGTTTAAATTGGAGGGCTATATTTTCTTCCCTCTGAGTTTTATAGACACTGATCCTCTGTCTTCCTACTGAGATTTATTATGGAGAAGTCCGAGGCTTCTATTATTTTTCAGCCATGTATTATTTTTTCTAGATGTGCATAAAATTTTTTATCTTGATGTTCAATAACTTCATGAGAGTATGTCTTGTTATTGTTTTATTTAAGTTTTCCCTGGGATATGGTGTGCATTTCAGTGCTGTACAATATGCAGTCCATGAGAACATTCACCTTTTCTATCATTCTTAGTACTTTGTTTCAAATGCCTACAATGACACCTGAAAAAAACTAGGCACTTAATGAATATTTTTTTAATAATACAATTGCTTTATAAAAGTTTTCTTCTAGTATATCTTTATTTTTAATATTTCATTTACCCCTTTTTCTTCAGAATCATCATACCTATAAACCCCCTAGTATTCTCCCATAATTACTAACTTTATTATAATTTTAGTCTTTGCTCTTAAAATTTATATATACTTATTTATCACATCCATGAATGTATATGTTTTAGGTTGTATTATCCTTTTTGTGTTGCTTTTAGTGTGGTTTTCAACTTAAAATATTTCAGGGATATTTTTCTTCTATTTCTTGCCTAAGTGCTGACAGCTACCTTTTACACTGCCCACTTAACCAGTTTCACCTGGATATCTGAAAGGAACTTAAAAATGCACATGTCCCAAATCTAATTTATAATCACCCAGATTCCTAGTCCTCTTCCAGTAGTCCCTATCTTAGTAAATAACACCACCATTTATCCAATTTTATAACGATACTTTAGAATTATTTTAGGATAGCCTACCTTTATCATCCCATCCCAATTGCCAAGCTAACACTCACTCCAGTAAATCCTTCCTGTAAAACATGTCTTTGATACATCCACTTCTCCATCTATTCTGCCACCAAATTATCTTCACAATCAATATCTCTTGCCTAGAAGTAGGAAGCAGCCAGATGTTAAACTGTTTTGTGGACACTATAGTTAGGGAATCTCAATGGCTAAGCATTTACTAGTACATACTTTCTCTCATTTAGTCCTTCAAACCTTCTGAGCTATGCAGGATAAAGCCATTTTCACATGCATAAACTGAGTAATTTCCCAAAGTCACAGAGCTAATAAATGATAAAGCTTGGATTCAAACCTAAGATCAAGGTTTTAATACCTATCTTATATGGCCTCTCTTGTGGGTGGAGGTTATAAATGAAACCATAAATACTATAATGGTAAATTCAATATGCAGAAAAAATAGGTGAAAGTCAAGGATGTACCTATTGGTAAATAACTGTATTTCAAAGATAGGAAAAATATTTAATGAAGGTAACAAAGGGAAGGAAAGAAACACTTTTGATTTTCAAAAACAAAGACAGGAATGTCCTTTGCAACACATAATATGCTTAAGAAGGAAAGTGAGCAATGACCTGAAACCTGTGATCTGCAATAATGCCACTGGATGTTTTAAGAATAGGATTTTGGGTAACCTATGGCAGTGCCATTCTTTTGTAGTGATGAGGGCAGACTTGGCATTACAAATCACTCAGGAATAGTGGATCTGTATTTTGAAAGTGAATACAGCACATGTATGTTCTTTTTTATAAAACATTTGTCCATGCAAGGAAGGACAAAACATATCTAAAAATGGTGGCAAAAGATTAGGAATTGCTAAGGAATGAGAGACATTCATATGTTCCTGACAGTGTGGAAGAGCATTGGTCAGATGAATTCACAGCGCAGCCATTTGAAATCATTTAATCTAAACTCAGCTTACCTGCCTAGAAAATGACCTCAATAATGCCCACCCCAACTATCTCACAATTATGATGAGAATTATGTGAGATAATATTTGTGAAAACTCACCAGTGTTATATAAATATAAAATATTTTTATTACAGAGCATAGATACACTGAGTGGCCAGATTATTATGATCTCTGAATGCATAATAAGCTGGCCACTCAGTGTATATCCTATATATTAAAAGGCTAATATGCAAATTGTCCCCTCAACCAGGAGTTCGACCAGCAGGCAGGCCAGCCAACTGCCCATGCCCCCTCCCCTTGTCCAGGCTGGCCCACCCATGCATGAATTTATGCACCAGACCTGTAAAATATATATATCTGAGTGGCCAGATTATTATGTGTTCCGAGATCATAAATATCAATACTGTTTCACATACATAAAAGAAACAACTTGATACACAGATTTTCTACTTTGTGCAAGTTCTCTAAGACTATAATCTGTATGTACCTATTAAAGAAAAGAGTTTTCACTGAAATTCTTAACTACATAAAGTCAATTTCTTCAGAGTAGGCAAAATCAGTTGTATTGTGTGGCTAGTCCAATTCAGTTGGAAATACATTTAAAACCAGCAAAAATCTGTATTTTGATCATGTATATTTTTATGTCACAAGTTAGCATGTAATGACAATTAATGTCTGCAATAGAGAGGATTACAAAATTCACTAAGTAGAGTTCCATAAGCACATTAGTGGTTGATTACAACCAAAATACACCTTTATTGAAATCAGGTAGTAAGTAGGCTAGAATTGCCTCACCTATAATTAATTTTCACACTCTTTGATTTTTTTCAACAGTTAAAACTTCAGTTATACCCAACATCTAAACATATTATTGTGTCTTAATTTAGAAACAATGATGATGGGTTTTACCCAAAATAATGATTTTACTAAAAATGATGTCTTCTTACAATATAAAAGTGGAACAAAATCTGACTTTCCTTCATCTTCACTGCTATAATCCTTAAATAGTGCTCTATCCAGATGTGCCCTCTCAGAGACTCAGCACAAGTCCTGGAGGTGCAAGAGGCAGTGTAACTGAGTTGTATCAGTAGACACAGTTTCGAATCCTGGCTCTACAATCTAGCAGCTGTAGAACTAGGACAAATTGTGTAATTCTCAGAAGTGAATTTCCTCATTTGTAAATGAAGATAATAATAGTTCCCACTTCATATTCTTGTGAGGATTAGGTGATTGAATGAATCTGAAGTTCTCAGCACAATGCCTGGGAAGTATGTGCTAAGATTTCTTTCAAAATTAGCCATTTTTTTCTCTTTATTTCACAATTGCATAGTAAAAGGAGGAGGGTAAGGATTAAGTATGAATAAATTTTATTGCTGAGTCGCTTGGGAACCACAGCTGTGGGGGAGTGAAGGAATCAGGTAGCAGAAGAAGAAGTTGCACTGCAGTGCTATCTCAACAAGAGCCTCAGCCATACCTGTGGGGAGCTCAGGAGCTAGGATGGCCCATCAGAGTTGTCCTATATTAAGGCAAGAGGACCAGGTCTTTATACTTTCACTAGAGCAGTCATTGGGTGCAGGCTGGCCCCAAAGATAGGATGTGATCTTTGTCAAGATGACACTTTTTAGTTGAGGGAAATTCTGAGAGAGGGACATAGCTGAGATTCTTCAGCCAACATTTCTAACAGCTTGGAAATGAAAGCCTTGGTTCTAAAGAGGGATCTGAGGGGTATGCCACTGCATCCACTACTGTAAGTTAATTTTTATTTTACTAGTAAATAATCTGTAGTATAGTAAATCACTATTTGGATCAAGGAGAGATTGTTCTAAGTCACAGAAAATATGCTGAAGTATTCCTACATATATTTGACTAGAGGCCTGGTGCATGGGTTCGTGCATCGGTGCATGCACCAGTGGAGTCCTGCAGCCTGGCCTCCAGGGATTGTGTCGAAACCAGCTCCTTGACATCCCCTGAGGGGTCCTGGATTGCGACGGGGTGGTTCTCACCTGATGCACCTCAGAATCGGACTCCCTCCTTTCTGGTTCTGGGTGCATCACCCAAGAACCGCAGCTGCCAAGTCACTGCAGCTCGGCAGCTCCTGTGTTGAGCGTCTGCCCCCTGGTGGTCAGTGTGTGTCATAGCTACAGGTCAGAGCATCTACCTCCCTGGTGATCATTGCACATCATAGCTACCGGTCAAACAGTTGGATGATCACTTAGGCTTTTATATATATAGATTATTTTAACATATTGTCGTCTAAGGTAGAAATGACAGTTTTCAATCTTAAAGACTTTTCAAAATGTGATGTGGGGTGTGTGTGTGTGCGCGCATGTGCACGCATATATGTATCTCTTATGATTGAATTATGCTTATTTCCCTGGTAAGTTTCTTCAGTTCAATGAAGGTAAAAGTGTTATAAACTCAGCCTTACTGGAGACTATTGCAATAATGTTTCATTGTTTTCTCATTATAGACAAAGCATAAATTAATAGGAGAAAACTTTCTGGAGAAGGTTGCTTTTAGCAGTGTGAAAAGCAGAAATTGCAGAGATGCATAAGTTCTTAACACAGATGGAAATTGAGTGAATTTCAAAAATTCTGAGATGGATAATCAGGCACATGGGAGAGTGAGCCAGTTTGCCTCAGTCGCTATTATGAGAAAGCCTGATTAAGACATTTAAACCAAGAGTTTTGTTCTTGTATTTAAGGTAATTAGTGTTTTCCATAGAAATGTAAAAAATGTTATTATGGTAGAAATAGCATTCAAGCAAAACAAATGTGACCATAGCATTCAATACTGACATTAGGAGAGTATGCTGAAACTTGAAAATTGATGAGAGTAAAAGTAGAAGCATTTTATTACAGAATGACCAATACATGTGCTCTGGATACACATAAGGAAAATCAAGAAGAAAATACATAAGAGAAAGGGTATCCCATATTTAAATTCAGTCTAACTATGAAGGATATTAAATTAAGAGAAGTCAAAATATTTAACTTCTCTCTGAAAAATTAGTTGAAACTGAAACATTCTCAATCCAAAAGAGAAATAAAGCTGAGATTTAAAAAAAATTAGAAGAAGAAATTTCTCTCTTTTTACTTTTGCTTAAACAACTTTTGCATTTATTTTTACTTTTGCATTTATTTTTTTATTGACTGGAAGGGGGGATCAGAGAAATAATTGTAGTACTGGAAAATTCAACAATTCCAAAGGATATACATAAGTCAAAAAATTTTAGAGCTAGAACTTTAGATCCACCTAAGCAAAGGGATTTTAAACTACCTTTGATTTCAGAATCTCTTTTATTTCCAAAATGAAATATTTTCAGTACTTTTCATATTTAAAAAAAAAGATAAAAACACAGCGACCGTGCTTGAATTAGGGGCAGTGACATCGAAGCACCACACACCAAGTTCAACTTATCCTTAGAACAAAATTTAACAACCGTGTTCCAGTTCAATGTCTTCAGTTTATGTATAATGACACACAGAACTAAGAAGGCCAACTAACTTATCCAAAGTAAAAAAAAAAAAAAAATGCATGGCTAAGCCAAGACCACACCCATATAGAAACTCCTTCTGCACAACTTGCCTTCTTACAAAATGTTCCATATAGCCAAGATTTTACTGTCATTGAAGAAAAATATTGCTCACAAAAGAAATAATGTATTTGTCTCTCTCTGGCTGACTTATTTCACTTAACAATAATACCCTCTAAGTTCATCCATGCTGTTGCAAATGGTAAGTTATCATTGTTTATATTTTATTTCATTTTTAATAAATCTTTATTGTTCAGATTATTGTAGTTGTTCCTCTTTTTTCCCCCATAGCTCCCCTCCACTCGGTTGCCATCCCACCCTCTGCCCTTACCCCACACACACACACACTGTCCTCATTTATAGGTGTACGATTTTTGTCCAGTCTCTTCCCGCACCTCCCACACTCCTTTCCCCCCGAGAATTGTCAGTCCACTCCCTTTCTATGCCCCTGATTCTATTATATTCACCAGTTTATTCTGTTCCTCAGGTTTTTAATTCACTTGATTTTTAGATTCACTTGTTGATAAATATGTATTTGTTGTTCATAATTTTTATCTTTACCTTTTTCTTCTTCTTCCTCTTCTTAAAGAATACTTTTCAGCATTTCATATAATATTAGTTTGGCAGTGATGAACTCCTTTAACTTTTTCTTATCTGTGAAGCTCTTCATCTGACCTTCAATTCTGAATGATAGCTTTGCTGGGTAGAGTAATCTTGGTTGTAGGTTCTTGCTATTCATCACTTTGAATATTTCTTGCCACTCCCTTCTGGCCTGCATAGTTTCTGTTGAGAAATAAGCTGACAATCGTATGAGTGCTCCCTTGTAGGTAATTAACTGTTTTTCTCTTGCTGCTTTTAATATTCTCTCTTTGTCTTTTGCCCTTGGCATTTTAATTATGATGTGTCTTGGTGTGGTCCTCTTTGGATTCCTTTTGATTGGGGTTCTGTGCGCTTCCTGGACTTGTAAGTCTATTTCTTTCACCAGGTGGGGGAAGTTTTCTGTCATTATTTCTTCAAATAGGTTTTCAATATCTTGCTCTCTCTCTTCTTCTGGCACCCCAATAATTTGGATGTTGGTATGCTTGAAGTTGTCCCAGAGACTCCTTACACTATCTTCATATTTTTGGATTCTTTTTTTCTTTTTGCTTTTCCTGTTGGGTGTTTTTGCTTCTTTGTATTTCAAATCTTTGACTTGATTCTTGCAATCTTCTAGTCTGCTGTTGGATCTCTGTATATTATTCTTTATTTTAGTCAGTGTATGCTTAATTTCTAGTTGGTCCTTTTTCATATCCTCGAGGGTCTCTCTAAATTTATCAGTGGTTTCTAGAAAATTCTTGATAAACCTTATAACTGTGGTTTTGAACTCTATATCCAGTCATTTGCTTTCCTCCATTTCTTTCATTTGTGACCTGTTTCTTTGTCTCCGCATTTTGGCTGCTTCCCTGTGTTGATAGAGTGGCTTTGTGTGCTAGGTGTCCTATAGGGCCCAGTGGCTCAGCCTCCCCAGTTACCTGAGGTGGACACTCTTGGTGCACCCCTTTGTGGGCTGTGTGCACAGTCTTGTTGTAGTTAAGCCTTCATTGTTGTTGTTATCACTGGGAGGAATTGGCCTCCAGGCCAATTGGCTGTGAGAATCGGCTGTGTCTTTGCTGGGAGAACTTCTGTGCTGGAGACACCCTTATGGGGCAAGACTTGCTTCAGTGGGGCTTTGGTGCTCACTGAGTCTGTCCCCTGAGTGTGTCCCTTATGGATCTGAGGAGTTGTAATCTGGATGGTCCCACTCTGAACACTGGGTACACTGGCTCTTGGGTCTCTAAGGAGGTGCTAATTTATCCTCTGCCTGAGGCCACACAGCAAGAGCTACAGAGAGATCTGCAGATTCCTCTTCTTTGTTTGGAGTTTGGAGGTGCCCAGATGAGGCCCAGCTGTGAAGCAGTGCAAGCTGCTGTGGGGTCTTGGCCCTTCTTTTGTATGTTCTGGGTCTCTCTGACCCAGCTGCAGTTTGTTAGGTAATTTTAGTTTGCAAAGGGCCAGGCCATTCATAGGCAAAAGCCTCTGCACACAGCTTGGGTGGGGCGGGATATCAGGGAATTAACAGGGCAGATCAAACAGCAATGGCTTCCTGTCAGCCCTACCCTAAAAGGCCCCCAGTTCTCAGTGTTCCTCGGTAATCGCTGCAAGCACCTCTGAGAGAAAGCCGCCTTCAAGTTCCGCCCAATGCCAGATAGTCCAGTTTATCCCCCTATGAGTCTGGATCCCCAGAGTCTCGCCCGGAACTGGAGTTCAGAGCAGTTGGGAGCTTGTGTCTCCCTACTGATTGAAAAAGACAGCCACGTCCTCAGTTGCCATCCTTTCCCATGTGCATGTGCGCCTCCGTACCTCTGCACTTTACTTCCGCATCTCCTCTGACTCTCAGTGTGCTTTTCTCTTTCCTTCTAGTTGTAGAATTTCTATTCAGCCAGCCTTCCTGTAGTTCTGGATGATGTCCGTTTTGTCTTTTAGTTGTAGTTTTGAAGTGGTTGTGCAAGGCAGCAATTTCAGGTGTATACCTATGCCGCCATCTTGGTTTCTCCAAGATATCATTGTTTTTAAAGGCCAAGTATTATTCCATTGTATATTTGTAGCACTGCTTTTTTATCCACTCATCTATTGATGGGCACTTGGGTTGCTTCCATATCTTGAATATCATAAATAACGCTATAATAAATGTAGGGGTGCATATATCTTTTCTAATTAGTGTTTGGGGTTTCTTTGACCATCTACCCAGAAGTGAAATTACTGTGTCATAAGGCAGTTCCATTTTTAATATTCTGAGGAACCCCTATACTGTTTCCTACAGTTTCTGCACCAATTTACATTCTCACCAGTACTACAAGGGCATTCCCTTTTCTCCACATCCTTGCCAATACTTATTATTTGTCAATTTATTGATGGTAGCCATTCTGACCAGTGTGAGGTGATATCTCATTGTCATTTTAATTAGCATATCTCTGCTGGTTAGTGACATTGAGCATCTGTCCTTATGTCTATTGGCCATCTCTATGTCCTCTTTGGAGAAATGTCTATTCAGGTCCTTTGCAGATTTTTTAAATGGATTGTTTGTTTTGTTGGTGTTGAGTTCTGTATAAATTTTGGATATTAACTGCTTATCAGATATATAACTGGCAAATATGTTCTCCCATATAGTGGGCTGTCTTTTCGTTTTGTTGATGGTTACCTTTCCTGTGCAAAAGCATTTTAGTTTAATTTAGTCCCATTAGTTTATTTTATCTTTTGTTCCCCCTGCCTGAAGAGATGTATCAGAAAAAAAAAATATTGCTATGAGAAATATCCAAGATCTTAGTGCCTATGTTTTGTTCTGGGATTTTTTGTGGCTTCAAATTTATCACTTAAGTCCTTTATCTATTTTGAGCTTATTTTGTGTATGCGGTAAGAAGGTAGTTGTTTCAGTTTGTTGCTGTTATCTGTCCAATATTTTTAACACCATTTATTGAATAGACTGTATTTACCCCACTGTATGTCCTTGCCCCCCTTGTCAAATATTAATTGACCATAGGTACAGGGTTTTTTTTTTTCTGGGCTCTCTATTCTTATCCATGGATTTATATGACTATTTTAATGCCAGTGCCATGCTGTGTGATTACAATGGCCTTGTAGTATAGTTTGATGTCAGGCAGTGTGATACCTCCAACTTTGCTGTTCTTTCTCAAGTTGCTATGACTATTCGATATCTTTTGTAGTTCCATATCAATTTCTGGACTATTTGTTCCAGTTTCTATGAAGTACACCATTGGTGTATCTTCATAGGAATTGTGTTGAATCTATAAATTGCTTTTGGTATATGGACATTTTAATAATAATTCTTTCAATCCATGAACATAGTATATGCTTCCAACTTATATGTATCTTCTTAAACTTCTTTCTTCAGTGTCTTATAATTTTTGAAGTTCAGATATTTTACATGCTTTGTTAAATTTATTCCAGTATAATTTTTTTATTCCATTTTAAATGGAATTATTTCCTTCTTTTCCCTCTGTGAGAGTTAATTATTGGTGTATATAAATGCAACTGATTTCTGGAATTTATTTTGGATCCTGCTACTTTACTAAGTTCAGTTATCAGTACTAGTAGTTTTGGTAGAATCTTTAGGGTTCTTCACATACAGTATCGTCATTTTCACATATGTGTGTCTACCTGTTGACATCACATATATGTGGTCTGACTAAAGGGATCCTCGATGTAGACAGTTTTTCCACGTGTCTCATATGAGAGGACCCATGAGGTCTTCATCTGTCAGCATGTAGAGACCCCTGCACCCACTTTAGCAGCTGCTCAGCTTCCCTCCTCCATGTGGACCAGGATTGGTAGATCCCAACCCTTTCTATGGACATTAGTTTTTTTTCTACTGCCCAACTATTTCATCAGTGCTCTGACGGTTAGTCTGGAAAACACATCTTTGAAAAATTGTGCAAGAATTTCTGTGGGATAACCTCCTAGGGTGAGCACTGCCCAGTGCAGGTGTGCCCCTGTGGGACTGTGACAGGTCCTGCACACGGTCCTCCCAGAGGTGGGGCCTGGTCATCACGAGACCACCGCCTGCCAGCCTGATGGTGACAGTGCGCTCTCCCCATTGGGATAGTCAGGCAACTCTGACATATCCTGGCATGTGAACTGCCTCTCTTTGCAAGTGCTTGTGTTTGCTTTGTCCCTTTAGAAAACACCAACTTTTGAGAGTTTTCTCCGCCACAGAGATATTAAACTTCTCTCTCGGGTCCTTGGGTTGTGAGGAGTGCTTTCCAGCTTGTGGTTTCTTTCCAGATTTCTGTATTTTTCCCTTTTTTTGTTTTGAGCACAGGAAGAGCCAGCCACTGCCTGACTGGCTTCTGGCCATGGGGTTGCATTTAGCACAGTGGTCTCTACCCAGAAATCATAGATCATGCCCATACTTACTAAAATGACATTTTTTTTTTTTTACATTGGATCACTACCTGGGATTTCCCTTTCAAATGACAAAAATGCTATTTCAGATAAAAAAACAAAAGTATTTCAGCAACACAAAATGGCACCTATTGCAAGATTCCATTTCTAGGAAACATCTAGAACACATAAAGGGGCAGAGACAGAAATCAGATCAGGGATTGCCAGGGGCAGGAGTTGTGGGGAATGAGTACTGTTGGTGCAGGGTTTCCTTTTGGGGTGATTGGACATCCTGCCACTGTACAGTGGTGGTGCTTAAACAGCAATGTGAATGTACTTCATGCCCAGAAATGGCACCATTTAAAATACAAATAATGACTTTATTACTTAATATGGATTATACAATGGAAAAATTAAGGCTAAAAACAAAAAAAAGATAATAATAGAAGCAAAACCACCCCCAAACCCCCAAATACTGCAAATAAAAAGGTTAAAAATAAAAAAAGAATCACGCCATGGAGAACGTACAAACAAAATAAAACAAGAAAAGAACAGAAAAGAAAAAGATCAAGGAGTGGGGTTATAACAAGTTTTCCCCTTGGGACAGGGTGAGCACATTCAACAAGCGGCCCTTGAGCTGGGCCCTCCACAGGCAGCTCCTTCTCTGAGGCAGGAACCAGCATGGGCTCCAGGGAAGGTTCTTCATCCAGCGGTGCTGGGGCCTCAGTTTCCTCTGGGGCCGGCCCTGGCTCCACAGCTGCAGCTGGAGAGGCTGCTGGAGGTGGTGACAGCTCTGGAGATGGAGAGGCCTCCAGCTCTGCATGCTGCTCCTCAGGATGGACTTCAGGGGTGACAGGAGGAGCTGCCTCTGCCTCCTGGGATGGAGCTGCAGTTGGGAGAGGAGAAAAGATCACCAGGTGCCTGCATCTCCATGTGTCCCCAAAAGACAGAACACTGGGCACAGCTCAGGACCCACCCCAGGACGTCCTCCATGCCCAAAGTCCAACCGATGGGTGGTCAGAGGCCACTCTTTACTCTGGCTAGGCTCTGGGGTGCTCCCTGTGTGTCTGGCAACAATCTCTCCCCATAAGCTCACGTGAACTTCTTTCCCCATTCCACACCCACCTCCCCCACCTTCTCACCCTTGGGCTCTGCTTCCTTGGGCTCCAGGTCTTCCGGCCTGGTGCGATTAACATGAGTATAGCGCTTCAGGGCAGAGTTGAAAATTGCCCTCCGCATGTTGGGACTGAGTGGCTTCGAGGTTGGAGGCTTGTTGGGCCTGGGCGGCTTTGGTGGAGGAGTTCTCCTCTGTCTACCCACAAGCGCTGGCTCCCCAGATGCGCAGGTGGCCACACTCACTTCAGGCCTGCTCTGGCCCTCAGTGGTGTGGCTCACCGGCCCCTCACTGTTGGACATGGGGTGGGGGTCTTCCTCCACCAGCTTCTGCTGCTCCTTGATTTGAGTTGAGCTCTGCAAAGACAGTGACCAACAGCTGGTCAGGAGGACTCAAGCCCTGCCCGGCCCTAGTCGCCGCTGCTTCTGCCCACTGAACCTTCTGCTCCCGGGTCAGGCCCAGCCCTGTGTCTGCACAGACCTCCACCCAGGGGAAATGAGAGTCACAACTAGGGCTCAGGATAAACCTCAGGCAGAGGGTGTCACCCACACTTCATGTCCACACAGCCAGCCTTGACCTGGGGTGTGAACATGACTGATCCTAAGCCCCCAACCCCCTGTTTCTGTTGGACAGGCCCTTCCCACGTGAATACTCCTTAACCCCCACCAACACACATACACACACACACACACACAGGGAGGGGACATAGCGCTGCCTAGGTGGGATCAGAGTGGTGGCCTGACCTGAACAAAACCTCCCTGTGTTGCTTCTCGGTCCCGCCGTGAAAAGGACCACAGGCGTCGCCTGCGCTGAGTCCTGATCCAGCAGCGGGCACGTCTAAACACACTGTCATCACTGCCTCTCTTGTGGCCTTGGCCTTGGTACACGGGGAGACAACACGAAAACATGGTGTCCTCTCCAATGCCTCTATCCGAGTGAGATGGGGAGGGACCGTTATAGAATGTGGCTGACTGGTTACCAGGTTCTGTTGGGCTCCATCGTCAGGAAGTGAGGTCACTGCTCATGTATGAAGAGATGCTCAGGGTGGGGGACCCATGGGTGACCTCACTTCCTGACGATGGAGCCCAACAGAACCTGGTAACCAGTCAGCCACATTCTATAACGGTCCCTCCCCATCTCACTCGGATAGAGGCATTGGAGAGGACACCATGTTTTCGTGTTGTCTCCCCGTGTACCAAGGCCAAGGCCACAAGAGAGGCAGTGATGACAGTGTGTTTAGACGTGCCCGCTGCTGGATCAGGACTCAGCGCAGGCGACGCCTGTGGTCCTTTTCACGGCGGGACCGAGAAGCAACACAGGGAGGTTTTGTTCAGGTCAGGCCACCACTCTGATCCCACCTAGGCAGCGCTATGTCCCCTCCCTGTGTGTGTGTGTGTGTGTGTGTGTGTGTTGGTGGGGGTTAAGGAGTATTCACGTGGGAAGGGCCTGTCCAACAGAAACAGGGGGTTGGGGGCTTAGGATCAGTCATGTTCACACCCCAGGTCAAGGCTGGCTGTGTGGACATGAAGTGTGGGTGACACCCTCTGCCTGAGGTTTATCCTGAGCCCTAGTTGTGACTCTCATTTCCCCTGGGTGGAGGTCTGTGCAGACACAGGGCTGGGCCTGACCCGGGAGCAGAAGGTTCAGTGGGCAGAAGCAGCGGCGACTAGGGCCGGGCAGGGCTTGAGTCCTCCTGACCAGCTGTTGGTCACTGTCTTTGCAGAGCTCAACTCAAATCAAGGAGCAGCAGAAGCTGGTGGAGGAAGACCCCCACCCCATGTCCAACAGTGAGGGGCCGGTGAGCCACACCACTGAGGGCCAGAGCAGGCCTGAAGTGAGTGTGGCCACCTGCGCATCTGGGGAGCCAGCGCTTGTGGGTAGACAGAGGAGAACTCCTCCACCAAAGCCGCCCAGGCCCAACAAGCCTCCAACCTCGAAGCCACTCAGTCCCAACATGCGGAGGGCAATTTTCAACTCTGCCCTGAAGCGCTATACTCATGTTAATCGCACCAGGCCGGAAGACCTGGAGCCCAAGGAAGCAGAGCCCAAGGGTGAGAAGGTGGGGGAGGTGGGTGTGGAATGGGGAAAGAAGTTCACGTGAGCTTATGGGGAGAGATTGTTGCCAGACACACAGGGAGCACCCCAGAGCCTAGCCAGAGTAAAGAGTGGCCTCTGACCACCCATCGGTTGGACTTTGGGCATGGAGGACGTCCTGGGGTGGGTCCTGAGCTGTGCCCAGTGTTCTGTCTTTTGGGGACACATGGAGATGCAGGCACCTGGTGATCTTTTCTCCTCTCCCAACTGCAGCTCCATCCCAGGAGGCAGAGGCAGCTCCTCCTGTCACCCCTGAAGTCCATCCTGAGGAGCAGCATGCAGAGCTGGAGGCCTCTCCATCTCCAGAGCTGTCACCACCTCCAGCAGCCTCTCCAGCTGCAGCTGTGGAGCCAGGGCCGGCCCCAGAGGAAACTGAGGCCCCAGCACCGCTGGATGAAGAACCTTCCCTGGAGCCCATGCTGGTTCCTGCCTCAGAGGAGGAGCTGCCTGTGGAGGGCCCAGCTCAAGGGCCGCTTGTTGAATGTGCTCACCCTGTCCCAAGGGGAAAACTTGTTATAACCCCACTCCTTGATCTTTTTCTTTTCTGTTCTTTTCTTGTTTTATTTTGTTTGTATGTTCTCCATGGCGTGATTCTTTTTTTATTTTTAACCTTTTTATTTGCAGTATTTGGGGGTTTGGGGGTGGTTTTGCTTCTATTATTATCTTTTTTCTGTTTTTAGCCTTAATTTTTCCATTGTATAATCCATATTAAGTAATAAAGTCATTATTTGTATTTTAAATGGTGCCATTTCTGGGCATGAAGTACATTCATGATGCTGGGCAAGTATCACCACAGTCTATCTAGAGGCAGTGCACATACCAACACATGTCAGAGATGCCCACCTCCCCGATGCCTCTCCCCACACACTGTCAACCCTGGGGAGAGAACACTATCACCTTCGGACTGGCAGGCTTCTTGTCTGGTGAGTACCAGCCTTGGGGACAAAGTGAGGCAGCAGAGGCTCCAGCAGGTTTCCTAGGAGGAGCAGGGAAGCCCCTCCTGTGGGAGGACAGTGTGCAGGACCTGCCCAAGTTTTACAGGTGCACAACCTCACCCAGCAGTCTCACCCGAAGAGGTTACCTCAAAGAAATCCTTGCACAAATCGTCAAAGATGTATTTTTGAGACTACCCATCAGACAATGATGAAATTGCAGGGAATTGGAGGGGGCGGGCGTGGGCTCCACCAGTCCTGGTCACATGGATGAGGGAAGCTGAGCAGCTCCTAAAGTGGGTGCAGGGGTCTCTATGTGCTGACAGATAAAGACCTCAGGGTTCCTCTCACATGAATTGAAAAGAAGATAATGAAATTCAAATTAATGCACTAAAAGAAAATACTGACTTACCAGAAGAAAAGCCTCTAATTTCTGACAATTCTCCTGATGATCAAGAAGTTCATATAAAAATTTTTAATTTTTTAAATTCTTTCTCATTCTTTCTGTTTTGATTTAGTTAGGTTTCAAACCATACTTAAAATATAATTTATTCATTTATTTGATTGCTAAGTAAAAAACTCTTTATAAAAATATGTTTCAAAATGTTTTGTTGAATATAAAGAAGATACCCTTTAAGTAAGAAATTATTTTTCTTACTTAACCAAAATAGAAAGGCTGTGTTAAAGAAGTAACATTTTTAACAGTTTAATTTTTGTTTAGTTTCTTGTTCAAATGAAAGTTCTTTTAGCCATAAGAAAGCAGATACTGGCTGCTCCAAAGACAATTGCAACATTGAAACTATTCAGAGCATATATTTGAAAATAATTGAATATGGTTCAATAGAATATTTCCCCATGCATACTTGTGGGAGAATGATATTCACCTGGCTGGGATTGAACTTCTATATGGTATGCCCAAGAAGATGCTGCAAGACAGTGACCATCTGCAAGCCAAGGAGAGAGGCCTCAGAAGGAACATTCCTGCCAACACCTTGACCTTGGACTTGCAGTCCCCAGACCATGAGAAAATAAATTTCTTTTGTACCAAGCCATCCAGTTTCTGGTAATTTCTTAGCACGAAGGAAAGTTCTCCCCTCCCCTGCATCTGAAGGGGATCACTAAGACTTCACAGTCAAGACCCAGGAACACAACACATGCTTACGCAGAAGCTGCATTAGAACCCCAGAAAATGCTCCCTTTTTCACACAGACGCAGCCAGGAAAGCAAGAACACAGTAAGTAAGTAAATAAATAAATAAATGTATTTAACTGCTGGAGGAGAAGCAAACACATATACAAAGAACCTTCTGAGGTAAATTTTTGACACTGAATGTCAAAAGCATAGCGTGGAATTAGTAGACTGAGAAAGACTCTTCATCAACTAATCCTTATCCTAAGCACAAAATAAAGCTAAGGGAATTGAAAACTTTGGAGCACTAGAGAAGTTATAGCAAGAACAGATAGACTCAAGACCTAACAAAAAGAAGAGTCATACCCACTTATGAACTTTAACAGTATTAACCTGCATAGAATATCCTATACAATGTGTCCCATTTTTTACCAAAATTACAGGACACACAAAGAAGAATATAAAAAGGAAATACAATGTCACAAGTAAAAGCTTTTAACTGCACCAGATTCAGTGTGACAGATGTTGGAACTATCAGTCAGGGAATTTGATATAACTGTGATTAATATTTTAAAGGCCCTGTGGAAAAGTAGACAACTTGCATGAACAGATGGATAATTTCAACAGAGCGATGAAAATATAAGAAAAAATTCAAACTGAAATGATAGAAATAAAAAATATGGTGGATGAAGAATGTTTTTGACAGGTTCATAAATAGATTTGAACAAGCTGAGGAATGAACTGATTAACTTGAATAAAAGTCAATGGAAATTACTCAAGCTAAATTAGAAGAGGAAGAAAAAACCGATTTTTCAAGACCTTTGGAGGGATTAATGGTCTAACATGTGTATAATTGGAATACAAGGAGGAAAAAATCTGGGAGAGAAAATGGGCAGAAGAAATAATTGAAAAGATAATGACCAACAAAATTCTAAAATTAAAGACAAAAAATAAATTAATTAATTAGTTAAATTATTTAAAGACAGCAAAGTTCAGGTCTATGAAGCTCAGAAAATGCCAAAGAGAATAAAAACTAAATAAAATCACACTTGTATCATATCATATTCAAATTTGAAACCAATATAAAGAGAAAATTTTAAAGGAATCTGGGGGTGGGGTGGGGGGGTAATAGTTACACACAGAGAGACAAAGATATAATATCTTTAAATTACCAAAGAAAAATATAAGTCCAGAATTTTATATCTATTGAAAAGATCTTTGAAAAATTAAGGCAAGTATAGAACTTTTCAGACAAACAAAAGTAGAGGTAATTCATTACTAGCTCATGTGAATTACAAGAAATGTTATTAAAAGAAGCTTCTTAGTTAAAAGGAATGTGACACCAGACAGATACTTGGATCTACACAATAATATGAATAGTGCTGGAAATAACATTAATGAATGCAAATATATAGATAGATAGATAGATAGATAGATAGATAGATAGATAGATAGATTTAAGTTTCTTAAATATTTTAAGAAGGAAACAGAAATTTTGTTAGGCAGAATCCCTGACTAGTTTTAGAGAGAGGAAGGGAGAGGGAAGCATTGATGTGAGAGTGAAACATCAATCAGCTGCCTCCTGCACGGCCCCACCAGGGATGGAGACTGCAACCCAGGCATTGCCCTGATCAGGAATCTAACCTGCAGCCTTTCAGTGCACAGGACAACATCCAACCAACTGAGCCGCACAGGCAACAGCTAATGCAAATATAATTTTTAACTGATCTGAAAGACAGAGAACTGTCAAAGCAAAAATAGTAGCAATTTATTGTGTGTTTAAAACATATAGGAGGGAAGAATTAGAACTATAACATTATAAGGTCCTTATACTACATGTATAATATTATATAAATATAGAATACAATTCATTAAAGGTATAAAACCCAAGAAAACTATGAAAAAAATTTTAAGAGGTAAACAATAATAAGCCAATAGGCTAGGTAAAATATAATATTCATATAATTACTCAATATAAAAGAAATAATATATCAAAAACAGATGGAACAATAAAAAATAACTAGCAAGGTGGTAGATTAATCCAAAAATATCAATTATTACATAGAATGCCAAAACCCACACCAACTTAAAAACTAAAATTGTCAGATTAATTAGAAAAGCAACACCCAACTATATTGTCTACAAGAAACACATTAAATATAAGTACACAAGTTAAAAACAAAAGGATGGGAGTGAATACACCATGCAAACACTAACAAAAGAAAGCTGTAGTGACTATAAATAGCAGAAAAAGTAGACTTCAGAAAAATAACAGAATAAAGAGTAACAACTCACTAGGATTTAATCTTAAATATGCATGCATTTAATAATAAAGCATCAAAATATATGAGTCAAACTTACACAATTAAAGAAACAAATAGACAAAAGCAATTATTTCTGAAGATTTCTATTCTTAATAATTAATAAAACAGGCAAACAAAAACTCAGAAGGAATATAGAACACTAACCATATAAATAATCAACTTAGCCTAATTAACAGTTATAAAACACCACCCAACAATGAAAGACTACACATTCCTTTCAAATACATATGGAACATACACTAAGTATACCGTATTCAGGTCATAAAACCAAACATTAACAAATTTAAAGCAATTGAAATCATACAAAATATGTTCTTTAGCCATAATGGAATTAAACTAGAAATCAATAACAAAAAGATATCTGAAATTTTTTAAGATATTAATTTAATAAACGATATGTGTCTAAATAACCCAAAGGTAAAAGAGGAAGTTGCAAAGAAAGTTAGAAAATATTTTTAATTTAATGAAAATGAAAAAAACACCATGTTAAAACTTGTAAGATACAGCTAAAACACACTTCAAGAAATATTCATATGGCATTAAAATGCTTATATTGGGAAAGAATTAAAGTTTCAAATAAGTAATCTAAGAATACACCTTAAAAACTAGAAAAAGACCAAATTATACCCAAAACAAGAAGAAATAAAGTAATAAAGATAAGAACATCTATCAATTAAACTAAAATAAAAAATAATAAAAATCAATGAAACCAGAGCTATTTTCTTTGAAAAAAAATGTAATCATTTAACCAAACTGAGTAACACAGTAAGAGAGAAGAAAGACACAAATTATGAATATTGATAATTCAAAAGAGATACTATAGATATTAAAAGACAAACTATGAAAACTCACTCAGTAACAGAAAACCTGGATAATCCCATATCTATTAATTTAAGAATATTCCTAGTTTAAAAGTTTGCATCAAAGAACACTCTGGGCCCAGATGATTACATGGGAAAATTCTTCCAAACATTGAAGAAAGAAAAAATACAAATTTAACAAAAAAAAACTCAACAAAATACTAGCAAGTTCAGTCAAGTAATATGTAAAAAATAATAATGCATCATGACCAACTGGGGATTATTTTTAAATTGCTTGTTTAACATTTGAAAAGCAATCCATGTACTCACCATATCAATGGAATAAAGAAGAAAAAAACATGCCAACATTTCAATAAATCAGAAAAATTTGGCAGAATTCAACAATGATTTATAAATTTTCGAAACTTTCAACAAACTAGAAGTAGAAGGGCATCTAAAGAATCTACAGCTAACATTATATTTATTAATGCAAAACTGAATGCTCTCCCCCTGATATGTGAACAAGGCACGAATATCTGTTTACCTACTCATAAATATACCAGACATCCAAAACAATGCAATAACACAATTATAATGAATAAATAAATAGAGATTGGAAAGGGAGAAATAAAATACTCTCTATCCATGGAAAATAATATTATAGAGATTTTTTTAAAACCCAAAATCTATTTTTTAAAAGCCATTAAAAATAATAAGAGATTTTAATCAAGGTTTCAGTTACAAAGTATATATACAAAAATCAATAGTATTTCTATAAACTAGCAATGAACATGAAATTGAAATTTCAAAAGTGCCATTTATAACACCAAAACCATTAAATACTTAGCTATAAATCTAAGAAAAATGTGTGCAAGATCTGTCTTCTAAAAACTACATAACACTGATTTTAAAAATCAAAAAGATGCAAATACATAGAGATAAGCCACTTTCAATGGACTGGAAGACTCATTATGGTTATGGTTAAGGTATCATTCCTCCCAGAAGGATTCAGTTTAACGTCAATATTCCAACAAGTTTTTCTTTTGTAGGAGCAGGCAAGCTGATTCTAAATGTATATGGAAAGAAAAGAATTATTTAGCCAACATAATCTATAATAATAAAAGCATAATATGCTAATTAGACCGGATGTCCTTCCTTCTGGACAAAGCCGCAGCAGGCAGGGGCTGAGGTAGAGGCAGCAGAGCCCACCCTGCCCCCCCCGCAACCGTGGCCATGGCAAGCAGGGGTCAGGGCCAAGGCCTTTGCAGGAATTTCGTGCATCAGGCCTCTAGTTTAAATAAACTGCACAATTTTGCACTACCTGATATTAAGACTTACTTTAAAGCTACAGCATCAATACAATATGATATTGGTAAAAGGGTAGTCTTAAAAATAAAATGTATTTTAAAAAATGAGAATCCAGAAGTAGGTCACATATGTGTTCACTTGATTTTCAACAAGCAAAATATAAAAGAAATTAAATTGAGAAAAAAAATATTATTTTCACCCTAACCGGTTTGGCTCAGTGGATAGAGGATTGGCCTGCGGACTGAAGGGTCCCAGGTTCGATTCCAGTCAAGGGCATGTGCCTGGGTTGCGGGCACATCCCCAGTAGGAGGTGTGCAAGAGTCAGCTGATCGATGTTTCTCTCCCATCAATGTTTCTAACTCTCTATTCCTCTCCCTTCCTCTCTGTAAAAAATCAATAAAATATATATATTTTTTTAAATATTATTTTCAACAAATAATGCTGAAATAATTAGCTATTGGGATGCAAAAAAGAATGATAATACATAGCTCACACAATATATATTACAATTAACTGAAAATGGATTGCTGATTTAAATGTAAAATTTGCAAATATAAAAATGCTAGAAGAAAACAGCAACAAATTTTTGTGACTTTGAGTCAGACATAATTTCTTAGCTACAACACCAAAAACTTAATTCATAACAGAAAAATTGATATGTTGGGCACACTAACAAAATTAAGAATCTGCTTTTTGAAAGACACTATTAACAAACTATATAAATAATCCCTGAAAGTATAGTCTTAAGAATGTCTACCATCAATAAATCAACAAACAAGTGCTGGCAAGGATGTGGTAAAAAAAAAGATGTGGGAATGCAGACTGGTACAGCCATTATAAAAAACACTGTGGAGTTTCCTCAAACACTTAAAAATGGAACTTCTATCTGACCCAGTGATCCCACTTCTAGGAATATATCCTAAGAAACCTGAGACACCAGACAGAGGGAATATATGCACCCCTATGTTCATAGCAACTTTATTTACAATAGTTAAGATCTGGAAACAGCACAAGTGCCCATTGGTAGATGATTGGATTTAAAAAACAACAACTGTGGTACATTTACACAATGTAATACTGCGCAGCTGTAAAAAAGAAGGGTCTTTACCCTTTGAAACATCATGGAGGGACCTGGAGAGTACTATGCTA
Source organism: Corynorhinus townsendii (assembly GCA_026230045.1). Classification (NCBI taxonomy): domain Eukaryota; kingdom Metazoa; phylum Chordata; class Mammalia; order Chiroptera; family Vespertilionidae; genus Corynorhinus; species Corynorhinus townsendii. The sequence goes on from JAPDVU010000005.1 coordinate 112,207,601, forward strand.
AATGAAATAAGTCAATCAGAGAAAGAGAAGTATCACATGATCTCACTTACATGTGGAATCTAATGAACAAAATAAACAGACAAACACAATAGATCCAAAGACATGGAAGAATGGAACAGACTGAAGATCTTCATGAGGGGGGTGGGGGGAAAGGAGGGAAGAGGTGAGAAGAGATTAACCAAAGAACTTATATGCATATATGCATAACCCATGGACACAGACAATAGTGTGGTAAAGGCCTGGGGAGGGGAAGGGAAGGGGGAGGAGGGTATCAATGGAGAAAAAAAAGAGGACATCTGTAATACTGGCAACAATACCAGTAAAAATATTTTTTTTTAAAAAAAAGAAAGACACTATTAAGAGAATAAAAGGTACATCACAGGCTGAAAGAAAATATTTTCAAGTTATATATTTGTTAAAGGATTTGTTTGTATCTGTGAATAAAATTCTCAAAATAAGCTGTGAACCAGGAGGTCATGGTTCCATTCCTAGTCAGGGCACTTGCCCAGGTTGTGGTCTGGATCTCCAGTGAGGGGAGTGCAAGAGGCAGCTGATTGATGTTTCTATCTCTCTATCTCTCTCCCTTCCTTTCTATAAAAAAAAATCAATAAAAATATATGTCTTAAATTTTTCAAAATTCAATAAAGAAAAGTAAACAACCCATTTTTAAAAGGGGCAGAAAATTTGGACACTTGACCAAAAAGATATAAGGACTGCAAATAAGCACATGAAAGATGCCCAGTCATCATCTTTAGTCATTCAGGAAGTATGAATTAATGACATTCCACTAATAAAAATAGCTTAATTTGAAAATTAAAATAATTGACAACATTAAGCAGTGAGGATGATGCAAAACAACTGAATCTTTGAATTGCTTGTGGAAATGCAATATAATACATACAGCCCCTTTGAAAATACTTACTGTATCTCATAAAGTTTCTTATAAAATTAAACATATGACCCAGAAATCTCATGTCTAGATATTTACTCAGGTGAAGTGAAAATTTATGTTCACACCAAAATGTGCATACAAATGTTTATAGCTGATGTATTTGTAATACCTAAAAGCTGGAAAAAGGCCAAAATCTTCTTTAGCTGATGCACCCCTAAACTATAGGAAGTACATCTGTGTCATAAAATACTATTTAATCATAAAAAAAATGCATACAAAAACAGATGAATTTCAAATGCATTCTGTGGAGTAAAAGAAGGCAGGTTCAGAAGACCACTTACTTGACATTCTGGAAAAGGCAAAACTATTGACACAGAAAACAGACCAGTGGTTGCCAAGGCTGGGGCAAGAGGAAGGGCATGACGCCACCAGGGTGTGGAGGGTTTTGAGAGGTGATAGAACTGTTCTGTATCTTCACTGTCATGGTGTACATGTTTGTCAGAACCCACGGCATTGTACACCACACTGGGTAAAATTTACTGTGTGCAAATTATCCCTTAATTTTGAAAAAATGAAAAAGAATATACACTTTTCTGACAAAACCATTTGGGGGGGCGGGAATCATGATACTAGGTATAAAGAAGAAGAAAATGGACAAGATAGGAAAGAAACAAAGATGTCGATAATGATCTGGGTCCTATTGGATGTAGATGCACTAGTGTTAAGACATGATTATGTTTCATTACTTACATATCTGTAATACATATGTTCTTTTTTATTTGTCAAAGGTTACATGATTTTAATAGAGAACTAAGGAGAGTATCTTTTAGTTGAAAAACCAGAAAACAAAGATGTATTATTTAAATGGAAAAAAGGTGAACATCACCTATTCCTTGATGTGAAAATGTCAGGTATAAAGGTATGCAACATTTTAAACATTTAGTTTATATACTAGCAGATTTTTTTTTTTATCTAGCCACGTTCCTTTCCTAAAAAAATACACTTACGGAATTTATTTTTAATAGCGTCTACTTTATTCTAAGCCACTAATTCGGAAAGCTTTAATCCCTGAACACAAAGCATTCTCTTTCCTATTTCTTTTCTGTTCCATCACTTCCATGTTGAATTTTAACAAATCCAGCCCAATTCCAATATCATGTACTACCACATCATTCCTAAAACTTGACAGTCTTCCTCTGAGGTATGTATGTGAATCGCATATCAAATGTTCAGTATCTTAACACAGCCACACCAACCCAAGAATTACGATAATTCACTGATTAGTGTATAGTATGAAAGAAAAACCCTGCTCAGTCATGCAAAAATTGAACTATCCAAGTCTTTGGCTAAATATTTCATAGACTACATTTTTATCTTTATTGTTGAAAGCATTACATGTTTACATACTCTTTGGTAAGGGTAATATATCAGGATCACTTTCTCCTTAATTGTCAATGTATGACTGCTAGAGATCTATATGCAACTGACATTTTTATGCCACTTGCTGCTCAGAGGGTTGGAAAAGCAACTGTCATCCTGATACTAGTGATCAGATCAGGGGAGCAATCAGGCCAGGCCTGCACAGATTCCATTATCTTCTCAGCCTTCACCCTAATCCTCCATCCCACTGAGAAGGGCTGTCAGAGGAGGATCCAGCAAGCACCCCAGCTGCAAGTTTTCTGTCAGTTCTCCGTTAGCTGCCATCAGCAGCACTCCACCGCGGAGTCTCCTGGGAAGGGCTTGTCCACAGCTTTCATCTACAGACATTAAATCAAGCAGTGTGTTTTCTTTTTAAGTCTTTGCAAATCTTTCCTCCTTCCCTTCCCACTACTGTATCCCTAATGTGACTTATTTATATTTTTAAAAGCTTTATAGGCAGTCTTTCCAGTTTTTATCATGGACTAAAATTGATCTGAGTTAAAATCATTCAAGACTTTATACACGATGGGGGCAAGGGACTGTGCAAATTAATGTACTCATTCCAGATTTATTTAGCTAACATCTTTCTTCACTTGAGTCTAACAGCGCCAGGGACGGAGAAATTATTGCATCAACTTGACTGTGATGCTTTGTTCATGTACCAGTAAGAAAAAAAAAAAAATCTTTAGGCTCTGGTATCACCCTACCTTAAAATGCTATTCTAGTTTCCTAGTGGCCACATAGTCAAAGGGAATGTATAGTTTCATTTAATCTCTTTGACTCTTCAGAAGATCTGCATACCCTATCCGGCCACATTACCTCAGGAATTATATGATTGGATTTAACCGTCAGCTCATTGAATTAGTGTCAGCTACCATTCTTAGTGTACATTTGTTAAATTCAATCTCTCCTATAGGGGAATGCCAGGCAGAGAAACAATAAGTGTATTAAATAGTCAGAGAGAGAAGACTGCAGAAATTGGGACTCAGATTCACCGTGCAGATAAAGAGAGCTGAGCTCATGTTGCTGCTTCGTTTCTTTCAAGGAGGATACAGTCACAGCAGGAAGTGTAAGCCTTTCTAGTCGGCCTCCCAGAGTGTAAGGAATACTAAGTGACTCGGGACTTTCTTTTCCCTAAAGTGAAGAGGTGTTTTCTGTTATTTTTTTAAAGTCAATGTTAGTGCAATTGGGACAACAACCATATGGAAAACCCTAACAATTCAGGTCTTCTGTTAATCCTCAAAAAAAAAAAAAAAAAAAAAAAGACAAGACAGGCAGTTGCTGTGAACACTTCCCTCCAGCAAAGCACAGCATCCGTGACTGCCGGGTCAGAAATGAGGCAATCATATCCTGTTAGCCACATGGCTCACAGTATGGACCCACCCCTGAGCTGCAAAGGTCCACAATGCAGGTTAGAGTGTGTATTCATCATCCTTCTCAGGAACCCCCAGGTCCGTTCCAGGGCTGTGCTAGAAGTAAACAAATAAACAAAATATGGCAAAACTAATCCAAGTACAAAAATCACCAAGACTTTAAAAATGGCGCAAAAGAAGGAAGCCATCATATTATTCAAGTCAAAAAGTAGAAAGCCAAGTAAGGTTTAAGGGGGAAAAAACATAAAGCAATATACCTGCTAAAAAATGTCCCACTAGACTTATCAAGCCTCCCCAAAATGCAGAGCTGGCTGACGTAAGGAGCCTCCCAAACAGAAATATGGCCCAAGGATAAGATGAAATATGGAGTGACCAGACACAGAGAAATGGTCCCTGCATGCCTAGGGCCTAAAAGGACTCAGGGGGCTCAGCACGTAAATTAAACAATAGGCCTAAATGAAATTTAGTGTAGGCTGCCTCTCATTTCATTTCCCCCGTAGCTTTGTTTTCTATAGAATTGGTTCCTCCGGTTGAAACTGTATGTGTTTTAGCTGCAGGGAGAGAAAGAGATTTTGGCATCCTAATACAATGTTTCCCTAACATTTTCTCCCTGGCATTCCTTAGAATAGCAAAACTGCCCAAACCTCTAAATGAAATAAAATAACTTTGTTTAAACCCTGGGAAGCATTTCAAAATCAGGCTGCTAGAGAAATAGAAAACAGTACTGGCCATATGTAAATGTAAAAAAAAACACCAGCAGAGGCTCAGGGGTTTTATGAGGGGGATGCAAAGGATAGAGGCAGAGATAAAACAGTCCTGCTCATACACTATGGCAAGAAATCAAATTTAGTTCTGCCTAATTTTTATGAGGAGAGGGGTACATAAAGAAATGAGGACACTGAAAATAATATAAGCTCTATAGAAATTTTTTAGTGTTTTCTTCTCCTACCCTCTTGCTAGGAGCTCATGACTATAAAAATAACTGGTCTATCAAAGAACCTGAAGAAACTACTGTATTTCATGATGGAAGAATTAGAATTAGAAAACAAACACATACATATTTTAATATATATTAACTAGAGGCCCAGTGCATGAAATTCATGCACTGGGGGGGGGGGGGAGGTTCCCTCAGCCCCACAGTCGGACATCCTTAGTGCTGCCGTAGAAGCAGGAGAGGATCCCACCATCGCTGCTACGCTCACCAGCCATGAGCCCGGCTTCTGACTGAGCAGCACTCCCCTGTGGGAGCGCACTGACCACCAGGGGGCAGCTCCTGTGTTAAGCGTCTGCCCCTGGTGGTCAGTGTGCATCATAGCGACCAGTCATCACACCATTTGGTCGATTTGCATATTAGCCTTTTATTATATAGGATTATATGTGATTATATAAATCTACTATTTTTATATATTAACTATATATCCGTCATCGCTAACAAAAATAATCTGGATTTAACGAAGTGCCTTCACTTTTCATTTATCAAAATAAGAAAGATTAATACAAGGAGAGGGGCTAGCCTTGTGATAAATCCCAGTCAGGGGTGAAAACTGGTGGTGATTCCCTGGGAAAGCAATTTGTCAACAAGTATCAAGAGACATAAAATGTTTGAGATGCTTTAACCTGGTAATATTATTCTGGGAATTCACCCTAAAGACATAACCTTGAAAAATGGAAAAAGTTTTATTCAAAAAAGATGTTCAGCACAGTATTCACTATGAATGAAATTATGTCAGAAATTAGAGGAACTGTTAAGTAAACCCATGTTGTAATATATTCTGCAGTCATGAAAAGGTTCATGCGGACTATAATATAAAACCTTTATAATATAATGTTATGTTAAAAAGCAGAGGATAACTGTTCTATATGTTAGTGTCCCAACAGTATTTTTATGCTCAGAAATTAAGAAAAGACCAGAAGATGGAAAAAAAAGCAAACCATTCCATCAATTATCTTCAAAGTGTACAATTCTTTCTTCATTCTCTTTTTTTCTGTATTCTCTAATAAATATAAATTTTATAATAAAAAACACTGAGCTGAGAAGGAACGTAAGGATAAAGTGTAATTAAGATGGGAAATAGGTAGAAGTTGTAAATGTGAGCCACACTAATCATATTCTTCTGCCTGATTTTAAAATTAATTTGCACAGCTGACGCATAAAATTTGATGGCTGGTAAAAGGTAAAGCTGTGTTTTATGTTAGCATTTTACTATGAAGCAGGCAGGCAGGCACCACCTTCTTACACAAAACCCACTAAGACGCCTAGATGGAAACCTTTAGGAAATAAGATTAAATAAGTGTTTATGGAAATCATAATTAAACTTTCTAAATTCCCATACAAATTGAGTGCCAACTGTGGTGCCAATAGGGATTTATTTCTTACAGTAACTTAGCCTCGGAAAACCTGATTTACTAGAGCACAGGCAACAGGACTCCTCTCTGTTAGGCACTTTTATTATCTCATTAAATCCTTACATTACATCTGCAAGATAGGCATTATCCCTTTTCACAGATGAAAAAGTAAAACTCAGGCAGATTTAAAAACTTGCTCGAAGTTACAATAAATTTATGGGTTAGAGAACCCTTGTCAATGCTCTCTACAGAGAGATAAGGGTGGAGGAGTTAGGCCTCTCCAGCGGTGAGGTGCAAACCACTGAAAACAGGATGATAAACCATGGCAACCCCACAAGCACCAAACTAGACAAAAGCTGAGCATATTGTTTAAGCCTTGCATGCAAGAAGATGTAAACATGTAGATGTAAACATGTAAAAAGATGTAAACATGTACCCCAAAACATGTAGCAGATAACCTAAAACTTAAAAAAAAAAAAAGTAAAGTTCAGCATTTCTTTTATGCCTAAACCTGAGAATTCTGCCACACAGCTGCATGTTTAAATACAGGGGTTTCAGAAGTAGCCTTATATTTTGGCAATTCCTGCCCCAACCTGGTCAAGGAAGTTCTTGCTTCTTTCTTATGGAGGCAAAACAAACCCAGAATCTTGCAGAAAGACGTGATCAGCTAGCTGTTTTTCATGGCCAAGATCAGACAGAGGGGACCACATTGTGGCATAGCAGGCAAAGAAAGTGAATGAAAATCCTACACTAGATCCAGCTTCAGGGTGTGCAGCACCAGTGGCCCTTGTGCTCTTCTGTCATCATCTTAAAATTTGTAATCATTTTCTCCCTAAACTGAGAACTGTGAGTGAAGTCCACTGGGACAATCAAGTGTGTGCCTGCACAAAGGAGACAGGTGCCATATGGGCGTCTGCCACTCCTTGCCACCCGCTGTGTTCAGAACCCTGTGAGCACTGAAGTCTGGTGGGTCTGCAACACTTGAGAGCTCATCATCCATCAACACTCAGAGTGAGTGCTAAGTCAGAGGATGACGTCCACGACAGAGCAAGCAGAGGCCCCGCGCCAGCCCTGAGAGACCGTGCTTTCCATTCCAACTGGGGCTTGGTTCAAGCACAGAGGAAACAGTGGTGATCTATAACACACGCGGTCACGGAACACTGTTTACCCTTTCTCCCTGGTGTTGCCTCCCTGTATAAGCCCACGTCTTATACTGGAGAGGATGACATAGAAGGAAAGGGAAAGATAGGGCCACCATAATTTCATTTCCTTTCAGACCTTCCCTACTCATCAGTAAGCCAAAGGTTATGATTATTAGTTGGATGTGTGCCTATCAGAACTGAAATAAAAAAGAATTGAGTTAATTTTGTGCAGAGTTTACACTTCTGGCAAGAAAGAAATGCATATCCATGTATGAGCTACAGAATACAAATTTTGGTGATTCCACATATACTAGTTAAATGCTTTCAAATTGCATTTAAAACTGGCACTGCACAAATAAAATGTATGCTAATAATTTAATTTTTAATTTATCTTTTCTTGGAATGACATTGAACAGCAAAGAGAGCACCCTAACAAGCCAAAAGAGATTGCCTTCACATTCCAGGAAAGAGCCACATGTAGGGAAGGAAGAAAACCATTGGGGAGTACCTCTAAGACATGAATGTTTCTTTTCAAAACAAAACTGTCCCAGTCCCAACGCCCTGTGCTGTAGCAAAGAGAAAATACAAATGCACATGAGCAAGAGTTCGCCTATTTGTTTTCGTAGACATGCCTGCAGGGATGCACAAAACACAAATAGCTTTTGAGATTATGAATGAAAAAAGACAAGTGCTTTATCAGGGCAAAGGTCCTTTAAATTGTGTGCCCCACCCTACCATGTGCAAGCCGCCCTTGTCATCTAATGTCCTTCTTAAAGTTAGTTAATGAACCTGCTATTTCTCTTCCAGGATCTTGGTCATTGATGAAGACGTTAAATAGATTGGATCCTGCACCCACCCCTGGAAGATGCGCACTGGTGATGAGAACCCAAGCCAATGCAGCCTAGACGTCCTGCAGTAATCTGAGCAATTACTTAACTCTCCACTTGTAGACAGCATTTCATTCAAAAAGGAAAAGTCTTAGGAAGTCAAGATAGATTACAACTGATGTCTTCCCTTAGTTACCGTTCCTCCTCCTCACCCACCCCCACACTATTAAGCCCACCTGCCTGGTATTAAGATGAAATTAGATCCATTGGTCTTAACTCAGAAAGAAAACAAATGAGTCTCGGTGGACTGGTTTGTTTCAGTCTTGATTATAATTTGAAAAGTAACGCTGAGGCCAGAAGATATTTACCTTTGCAGAAGGAAAGTGTTGAGGAAGAGAGAAAAAGCCACATCACCTCCTTCTGCACTCTGACACATTCTCTACTCTCCTTGGATTCTTTATGGTTTCCCACTAAGGCCCTTCTGCTTTTAATCTTTATTCATGCACCCTCACCTTTCATGGGAAGTTGAATATTTGCATTGGCACTTACAATAAAGGGACTCCATCGCCAAGGCAGTTTGGAATATCATCCTTTATACATGTAAGAAAATACTTGTTGTTTGACATGGTGGGTAGCTAACATATCAGGCACCTAGAACAAGGGAAATAATATATACAGTTTCTCCTAGCTCACTTTATTTTTTATGAAAACCTGTATTTTTCAGGCAAACATGTATTATTGTAAATAAATTCTTGAGTTCTCTCCTTGAGAGGCACAGCATAGGACAGAATTTTCTAGGAGAAAGTAGAAGCAAAAGGAATTTATGAACAATTCAGAATTAATAATGCCAGTAAGGTTAAAACAGGACACCAAACTGCTGCAGTCCTAATCATTTTTAAAGTCATCATTAGGCTAACTTATTAAGACTGAATCCAAACTGCTGTAGCCCTAGCCATTTTTTAAGTGATCATTAGACTAACTTGTTAAGACTTTGAAGGATCCACTTTATAAAAATTTCTAATACCTACTATACTTCAGGACTCCAACTGCACATTTAAATGGGAAATTTTACCAATTCATCTTTGACCAATATATTCCCTGTTCATATTCCTATAAATATGGTTTCTAATAAGACAGCAATATCATCCTTTAACTCTGCAAAATCTTGCCTGCTTCTTGAACACCACCCTTCCTTCCACGCATTCTGCTTTAAACAGATCTGCTTTGCATTGGAAGAATTGCCCGGGATATAATACAAGGAACTGTTGTTTAATTATAAAATGACAGGCAAGGACAACATGGACACACTGCTTGCTGAATTCTTTTTAAATGTTTTCTTTTTCCTTATCAGTCGTAGATAATCTTGGTTATATGGTAACAATAACTAGACCTGACAGATGAACTCCTGGACAAAAATTTAATAAAAGACTTGATTTCTGCCTTCCAAAGATTTTCACTATAAGCACAGAGATACCATCTTTCCTTTGACTGTTATGAATAGGCTTAGAAAATGGCAGATTACTAAGATAATACCCACATATTCCCTAAGATAATGGCTCAAAATGAAATTAAACTTGTCAACAGATGCAGCATAGCGTAGCCCTGTTCTCATCTACCAAAACCCCTAAACTTTTTCTTCAGTTAGGTTATCATTAATAGAACAATGTAGAGGACAATATTTCAAACTGATAAATTAGCAGATTTGAGTATCCTCTCCCAGTTGAAATATTCTGATGTGCTAGTGTATCTCTCTCTAAGATATTAGATTTTTTTATGTCCTTATCTATTAAACAGGGGTTGGGTTTGTGCTTGTGCAGGTATGTACTATTTTTCAAAAAGCTTGAGTGATCCCAGAAGAACCCCATAATTAATATTCCATGCCTTTTCCTATACACTAGAATTCAAGGTATAAAAACACCAAATTATTAATATCATCTTCTTTGCAAAGAATAACAGCCACCAATTTCTTTTAACTCCTGACAATCTAATTTTTCAAGTATCTTAAATTATAGAAATATAAAATAGATACATTACATATAGAAACTAATAGGAGATTTTATGACTCATGCCTTATACAAGCTCCTGATGCTAATGTATTTGGATTTTGGGTTTTCCTTAGCATTCACTATACTTACCAATTATTTATTTTATTTTTAGCATTTTAGAGAATTATAACATTATGGTTTAATATCAAATATATACAAAGTAATGAAAATGCAGTCTACCAGTCCAGGCCAGTAAAACTTGCTGTGATGATAGAAACATTCTATGTAAGTGCTGCCCAGTAAGGTAGCCACTGTCCTCATGTGGCTATTGAACAACTGAAATGTGGCCAGAACAACTGAGGAACTGAATTTCTAATTTTATTTCATTGTCATTAATTTGCTTTTAAGTTGCCTCATGTGACCAGTGGCTATCTTATTAGATAGCACAGATCTAGACCAGTCAAGCTTAAGATAGTTGGTACCACTCTGCATCATTCCTCCAAAGCTCTGTCTCAGAGGAATCAGTAATAACTAATCTGAATTCTATTTTAAATAGTATTAAATAATTGTAAAACAAAACAAAGCTCAGATTTGATTACTTTAAATGTCAATGGGATGCATGGATATTGAAAGTTTTCTATTTGCTCAGATTTGTATTTCATGCAATAGGGGCTATAGGACAATAAGCACATCCCTATACCTTGCCAAATAGTTTAAGACAAACACATACAAAATTAACCTTGAACAATACAGAGCAATCTGTTATTGTGTATCTATGTCTGTGAGTGCTAAAAGACCTAGGAGAAAGATTAACTAGACATTTTTCATGGATGTGACCAAAATGGCCTCCTAAAGAGAATAATAAGACTCTTAGGTTGTACTATGTGCAAATTTAGTCATATATTCTCTGAAGAGGACTTGGTTTTCATTAAAAAAAATAATTACATGGCCATTTAAAAAGCAATATATTTTCAAGAAAAATTCCACCAATAACCAGGTGGTTAATTAATGGCAAGTCATTATCTACTAACTACAGTATTTCAAATATTTTATTGACTAAACGACGGTAACTATATCATCTTTTTAATTTAACTTCAAGTGTTTTCATAAGGATGTAAAATCTGAAAATGCTTTTGAAATGAAATGTGTAATTAATATAAGTACAGTGCACTGTTTTAGGAATGAAGACGCAATAAGAAAATGGTACAACAAACTACAAAGTAAAAATATTTGACTACTAGCTAAATTTTCAGAATTTTAGAGGAAAATAAATATAACTCAAAATAAAAAATTTAACCTATGCAAGAAAGCACATAACACTTTGGATGATCTACCAGACAAACACCACTTCCTCTAACCAACAAAAAAGCAGCCCATGTATTAATGAAGATCTGGCAGCTTGTCTGCACAGGCTGCACAATGAGGCAGACAACCTTCAGGAAGAAGATACAAGCTGTCAGGTTCATCCAGCTATAATTGGAGTATATATTGACTTTGGTCAGTTTAGCAAAGAGAGTATCAGCTTACAAAGTGCTGGCTATGATAGAGATGTGATAACTGAAGATCATCGTTAAGATGTCTGCCACTTTCAAAAAGATTTGTCTTCAGAAGTTATTAAGAATTTTAAATCGCTGCAACAATTGCATGTCAACTTGAGCTATCTCTTGACTATTAAACATAAATTTATAATATATTAATATGTTTGAGCATATTCTTTGTCATTTAATTCAATTAAAATTGGATAATTGTAAACATATAAATCACTAGAGCCTAAAATAACTAATTTTCAATTAAAAATAAGCTAAGAAGATAAGAAACTATTCATATTCACTTGCATTTTGCCATCAAGCTTATTTTCATGATGAAATATTTTCAACAAATAAAAACTTAAAATGGGATGTTGTAATAGAATCATTAAAGATCCTTAACTCCATATAAAATGATTAATGCTTCTATTATGCATATTACATATTGTTTGGGGTAAATATATCATTGTATTTAGTAAATAGTTCAATTGCTCTGCTTTCTCTTACATTAAAGCATATTATTTCACAAAGAAATATGTATTTTAGAAGTATTGAGAACCATAAATAATGTATATACTTGGAAGCATGAAATTGATAATGCCTTGGTTTGATAGGCCCCAAAACTGAAATGAAATTATTGCCTGTCTGGAAAATCTGCCCATTGCTTTATAGAGTTTTGTTTCAAGCTTAAACATGAAGAGAAAGAGGTAATAATAATTAAATTATTTTCACTGAAGTAGCAAAACATTTCATCATAACCTAAAATCCAAACCTTGCCGAGACCTGAAAACCTGATTAGGCTTACTTAGCTTAAAGAGCATTCTTAGGACACCAACTTTTGCTAATTTAGTAATAGGAAAACTGGGTTTAAAGATTCTGTTCTTTATTCTCATTTAAATTCAAACTACAGTTTTTTAAAAGTAACTCAGGAAAAGGTAAAGGAAACTCAGTGGTCCTGATCATATAAGGAAAACTATCTTCAGTCCAACATTTAGAACTATTCCTTTCCCCTCAAACTAGTTGTGAGCTCACACAATGGTATTTATGTTCCAGAATAGATAAGGAAATCCATTTCTGCCATTCATTGGACTACTGTCCTCACTGAGATTTCATAAAAGTTTCAATAACGTAAGGCAGTTACAATAAAATATTTTGAATCATATTAACATGGTCCCCCTAGCCTCACAGACAACACTGAGAATGTTTACTCTTTTAATTTTAAGCATTTTTTTGCCATTAAAACACTGCTAATGCTAAAAGGTGCACAATACTTCTTCACTTGAGGCTCCATGTGACTGGAGACTTGGCACTTGATGGGTCCAGGGGGATCACTAATGAGCTACAAAGCCTTTACACCTCTGGGTCAGGAGTCTGGATTAGACCTCTGTTGGGAGTGACAGAAAGTCGTTACCATCTCATGATAGTTCAATGGTTTGTGCGAAGGAAATTCATTGTTTCAGGCCACTTTCTAATGAACAAGCATCCCCCTCACAAAAAGTCACCACTGCTTCTTACAGTAATTGGCAGAGACCTGGAGAATGAAAAATTCAACTGAGAATTGTGTTCCCTCCATGCTATGACCACCATCTCCAAGTTAGGAATTTCTTTAATGGAAAAAGACACAATGCTTCACAGGTATGTCTATGGAAAGTATAGCTAGGAGAAAAAAAGAGAAGGAGAAAAATGGAAGGGAAAAGAAAGAGCCATCCAGAACAGAGTGAATCAAAATGCAATGAGACTCATCATCAAAAGCTTTACTTGATGCTTATATAACAAAGGTATTTAATTCAGAAAAGGCATACATCTACTTATATGTTTCTCTCCTGGTAAGAAGGTAATAAAATGCTAATAATGTTACTTGAGGCCTTTTGATTGGGGGGTCGAAAGGATGATAAATGCCTTGAAACAGTGTTTCCTTAGTAGAAACTTATCACTATACATGTCACTATAATCCGTTCTAGGAAACCACATTGACGAGATTGTGAGTGAAGCCTTCCCAACCTTCCTCCTTCTAAGTCTTTCAGCATTTACAGACATAAATACATCATCACCCACTGCTCTGTATTATTCAGGGTTGTTTTGTGTCTGTTTGTCTTAGGCTATTTGGCAAGGAATGGGCACATATTTATTCTTCTTATAATCCCCATTACATGAAATATAAATCTCAGCAAGTAGGAAATTTTCAATACAGAAAGAGAGAGGCCACTGACATTTTAGTGTATTAAAATCTGAACTTTATTTTGCTTTAGAATGATATAATAAAATTCAGGCTAATTCAGAATAGTTATTAGTGATCACTTGGAGACAGCTTTGGAGCAATGCTGTAGTGTGGTCTCAACAATCTGAAGGCTGACTGGTCTAGATCTGTGCTATCTAATAAGATAGCTACTAGCCACATGAGGCCATTTAAATGCAAATTAATTAAAAGTAAATAAAATTAAAATTCAGTTCTTGAGTTTTTTTACATCCACATTTCAACTGCTCAATAACCACATGTGGACAGTATCTACCTTACTGAGCAACACTGATATAGAACATGTCCATTAATGCAGAAACTGAATGGAATACACAGTTGGGTGGTCCTGGGCTAGATCACGTTTTCATCTCCAGGGAAAACATTAATTTTAAAATGGTATGGAAATGTAAGATGTTTTCAGGTGCGTGTAACACAAAACTTAAGGCAAACTGACTTAAACCGTAAGGTTTGGACTCTCATAAGTGCAAGTCAAGAGGTAGGCAAGTCCTCAGAACAGGCTTAATCTAGTATTTAAGTTCTAAACAACTCTGTCCCTTTGCATTTCATTAACCCAAACTGGGCTCCATGTGCCTTTCTGAATAAGACACTGACTTAGGCTGCCTGGCTTAGGCCTATCCTCGCGAACAGTAACTGTGAATAAAAGGTAAGACTGATGAGCCCTAGACCAACCAGGGCCTAACCTTGGAGGCAGGGTGTGGTCACCTTCCTCTGAAACATTCAGACAACATGGCAGACGGACAGCTGCCTGAATATTTGGGGGTAAACTTATGAGAAAGGAAGGGTGATAATTCTAGGCAGATAAAAATGTTTGGTTTTTTTATTTTTATTTTACAGTTTTTATACATTTACTAAGACTCCCTTTGAAATGTGACAATTTAGGTGTCAGTATTCCCACCCACTTGGCCCCAAACACCCAAGCATAAAAATACACAGCAGAAACATCTCTATTTTTAAATTATGTGGGGCTCTGACAATGAGTGGGTAGGAAAAAGTGAGACAAGTGACAAGGGTTGTGCTACCATGGAAGAAAATTAAAACTATACTATAAAAAGAAAGATCTTATCTGGATGGGAGAGGCTAGAGGAATCCAAATTACTGTATCTAAGAAAAAATGCTCCTGTCCAAAGGCAAATCTTTAACAATTCTCCCAATCACAGTCTACTTGGTGTCCTCTAGATTAAAAAAAAAAAAAAATCTGAGATATTAAGCAACTTCCAGAGATGGTCAGTGGTCAAGCCAGAACTCAAACCGGATCCGTCAGTGGTTCTCAACCTTTCTAATGCCGCGACCCTTTAACACAGTTCCTCATGTTGTGGTGACCCCCAACCATAAAATTATTTTCGTTGCTACTTCATAACTGAATTTTGCTACTGTTAATGAATCGTAATCTAAATATCTGTGTTTTCCGACAGTCTTAGGCAACCCTGCTAGCAGTTCTCAACCTGTGGGTCATGAGAACCCTATTGTAGAGCCTAAGACCATCAGAAAACACAGATATTTAGATTACGATTCATTAACAGTAGCAAAATTCAGTTATGAAGTAGCAACGAAAATAATTTTATGGTTGGGGGTCACCACAACATGAGGAACTGTGTGAAAGGGTCGCGGCATTAGAAAGGTTGAGAACCACTGGTCTACATCATTCCAGGTCCATTCACCAAAAGGCATTACATCTGAACCAATATAATCCATATATTTGCCATTAAATCCCCATGTCAACATGTACTAAGGAGCAAGACATAGTGAGCAAAGCACTGTGCTAAGTGCTGGTTGAGGAGACAAGATATAAATTTAAAATATATATATTCTAGTATATATTTTTTAGTCCATTGAAATATATATATATATATATATCAGTACATGGAAGCATATGCTAAATGCTCAATCAGTCATTCAGACAATGAGCTCCAGCAGAGTGCAGAGATGGGGAGAAACAAAAATCATATGTGAAATTTTAAAAAAATTTTAAGGAAATGTACTGGTGGCTTGTTTGGGGCTGTGTCTCTGGAACCCTGAAGGTAAGATGTTTTGCATTGTGCATTTCGGATTTTTGGTAGAAAGGGTTTAGAATAACTCACAATTGGCACAACGTGTCTTGCATATAATGATAGTTCAATGAATCATTAGGTTGATTAGATTTGAGTTGCCATTATACGTAACTTAGAAATCTTGAAAAGTTTACTTCTGAGGAAAGAGAGAGAAAAAGAATTGAAGAAAAATAATAAATTAAACGACTTCTTAAAACCCCTCATTGAAGACAACTGGAATTCTCTGTGAAAAACTGAATCCTCCAATGGCTGCATTGGCATCAATTATTTCTCCACTGGCTGTGTAATAAAATCTAAATTCCTTGGCCCAACACCCTATGCCTCACTTTGCTTCCCCATTTTATAACTCTGTTTCAAGCCAACCTGCTCTACTCAGTGCTCCATACAGATGAAAAATACTCCTGTGTCTACAGCCAGTCGTCCCCTCTCAGGTGAGTGCCTTTCCCTGCCCTGCCACTGTCACCTGTGAGGCACAGTCCAAAGGCAGCCCCTTCCAGAAAGCTCCCATTAGCTTTGAGCCTGAGAAGTGACGCTTCACTGATCTGAACAGGAAATTTATATATGCCTGTTTCATTGAATTCATCTTCTGCCTTATATTGTACTTACATGTAAGTCTTACTCCCCTATTACAAACTCTTTGAGGGAAGGTAGAATATGTGTGTAAATGCCTAATAAATAATATATCTTCAAATCCTTCTAAAAATCCAGAAATGTCATTAATTTAACTTGCCCTGTACATAAGCAGAAGCACACAAAAGGATCACTGAGGTAATCAATGGATCAATTTCCATGATCTCCGATAACAATTGTTTTAATGACTGGATGATAAAGCAGAAGGGAGGGGAACAACTTTTAATAAAATCTGCAAAGATCCTATCTTTTCAAAGTTTGTACTAGACTCAGTGCCAAGTTCCTTTTGGATTCCATCAGCAGGCTTTCAACCATTTTAATTTGAATGAATCACCCAAAATAAAAATCTATGGCATTTAATACACCCACTTCTCAAAGATATGAAATTCAGTTTTTCTTTAAGTAATTTAATTGCAGTTTCAGGTAATGTCAAAAACTTACTGATGAATAGCTCTTTCTGGTGGAAATAACCAAAACAAAACTTGGATGAACTATTTTTTACAGAGATGTTTGTTCTCAGTGCAGAACCTGACTCATTAGGTAATAGTTGCAGGCCCTTCTTTAGACTGTCTATACACTATCATAGACTGTATAATGCACTAAGAACTTGTTTAAGGGCATGATTATAGCAAAATATATGTATTTGTACTTCTCCCAGTCATACACAATCATAAAAATACGTTTGTTGGCGTTTCAGAAAGGGATGGAGACATCTGAAAACACAACAATGCAATAAAAATAACACTGCCACGGCGTCTTTATGAACAAGGACTGCCAACTGAAAGCCTCACTTTACTTCCGCGTAAGCTTTGGAAACTAATTAAATGTTGAGAAATCTACAGAAATTATTTTATGAAATCTTGTTTCCTTCTATCCATCAAAGTGGGTATAACATAATACAAAAAATAAATGCGCATGAATGTGTGTTATTTCAATAGCTT
Organism: Corynorhinus townsendii; assembly: GCA_026230045.1. Taxonomy (NCBI): domain Eukaryota; kingdom Metazoa; phylum Chordata; class Mammalia; order Chiroptera; family Vespertilionidae; genus Corynorhinus; species Corynorhinus townsendii. Next base: position 112,224,987 of record JAPDVU010000005.1, read on the forward strand.
TCTTCTTAGTCTCAGCTTTACTGAGATATAACTAAGAAATTCCTTTTGGCGTTAATTCCAGAGCTGGTCCAGGTAATTCCAAAAAGAATTCCTTAGTCTGATTTGCTTAGATTTATGTAAAACTGGTTTTTATTGGAGGGAGCTCTTTGAATTGCTTATTTTCCTTAATTGGAAATTATCGTTTTCAAGGACCATTGACTCTAGTCTTACCTCCTTCCCTAGAATTTCTCAGCTGCTTCATCTTTACCCACCATTCATAATATGCACAAGTATCTGTCACAGAAGAGCAAATAAGTAAGGTTTTTTTCAGCAGAAACAATAAATTCTATTAGCTTGCTCTACTTTTCCAATAACATGCTATTCAGAAGAATAAATAAGCTTATATCCTTCAGAGCTGGGAATTCCAAATAAGGCTAATTACACTGAAATACACCCAATATTAAAATATATTATCAACAACTTCAGAGAGTAAATAAATACCCATCCATTATCAAGAAGCTGACTTTGCTGAATTCTTTTTTCTTAAAGTCAGCTTTATTGAAGTATAATTATATACACCAAAACTCTCTCTTTTAAGTGTAGTTTGAGCTTTGACAAATGGACAGTCATGTAAACAGCACCACAATCAAGAATCAGAACATTTCCATCAACTGGAAAAGTTCCTTTATTTCCCTTTGTGGTCAAACATCCTCCTACCCTGCAGGCAACCACTAATTTGTTTTCTATCCCAATAGGTTTGCCTTTTCTAGAATGAAATATAAGTGAAATCCTCCAGTATGTAGTCTTTTGTCTCTGACTTCATTAACTTAGCATAATGCTTTTGAGATTCATCCATGTTCCCTCAAGTGTTTATAGTTCATTCCTTCTTATTGCTAAATAGCATTCGTTGTATGAATATAACACTATTTATTAGTTGTCTTGCTTTTAGTTTTTGATTATGAGTAATCTTCCATGAACATTTGAGCTTGGGCCTTTGTGTGAATCAGTCTGTATTTCTTTTGGTTAAATACCTAGAGGTGGGATTGCTAAATCGTATGATGTGTGTTTATCTTTATAAAAAACTGTTTTTTTCCAAAGTGGCTGTATCATTTTACATTTCTATCATCAACGTATGAGATTTCCAATTGCACCACAATCCCTTCATCACTAATTATTGTCATTATTGTCAATCTCTTTCATTTTAGCCACAGAGTGGCTCTGCAGTGGTATCTCAACATGATTTTAACTTGCCTTTCTGTTGTTAATGATGTTGAGCATCTTTTCCTGTACCTATTGGGTAAAATATCTACTTAAAACATTTCTCCATTTTTTAAATTCAATTGTTTGTCTTCTTATTGTTCTTTATAAACTCTGGGTTTCAGTCCTTTATCTGATAGGGGTTGTGACTTTGCTGAATATTGTAATTAGTTATCCCATTGAACACACACATCTAAGGATTTTACTGGTCAAATATATATAAGAACTGTACCAGTAGAGATCAAATTCCTTAAGAACTGCACCACCCAAAGAAGAATTTGCATAAAGACTGTATCACTAAGTGGTCAATTTCCAAAAGACTGAACATTCAAAAGTCAAATCCTATAAAGGCACTCAAAAGGCAAATTTCATGAGTACTATACCATTCAATGTCTTAGGGAGAGAACAGCTCTCATTTATTATATTCTGAAATCAATTCTGTGTGTTTGTATCAAATATGATCCAATTCCGGTCATGTGTTATACTTGAGAGCAAAAGTGCTTAGAATTTATACTTAAGGCAATTTTTAAAATTTACCTTTAATCTACCAAACTTATACTTTTGAAGTTTTAATAAACCTCGCTAACTCCAGTTTTTTATTCCATATCCACACTCATTATTGGGTCATTATATTAAATTGTATTAGTATATTTCATTGTATATGTTCTGGTGTCTATTTTTTTGCATGTTAGTTGTATCTTCCCCATAAGTTAAGAGCCACCCTCTGTTCTGTGTAGAGTTCACAGGCTGGTATGTTGCTGCTCAGTATTCAGTTGTATGTCAGTCAGGCTCCCAGGAGGAAACAGATTTCACACTCTGGGGATAACAAAGGGACTATTTACCAAACTGTAGACAGGCATAAGGGAAATCAGCAAGCTATAGCTGCTATTACTCCCAGGTCTGAAGAAAAATGCACCAGAAGTTGCTGGAACCTGAATTGAGTAACTACAGCTACAGCAGCAATGGTCTGTTGTGGCTAGATTCAAGCAACCTTATGGAGATATGGCAGGAAACAAATCAGGAAGAAGAAATATACCAATCTTATTATTCTACAGCCCTCCAATCTCTCCTGATGGTGACTGCCATTGGGAATCCCAACAGGAAGCCAGAAAGCAGGAGATCACATTGATATATTTCATAAAGGTCAGCTTCCCTGGACACCAACAAGAGAGAGAAGAGTGGAGAGTGGGTGTGGATGGGCCACAGAAATTAGTAAACACAGCAGATAATAAATGTTAAAATCATTGAAGAGTTACTCCAAGTAGAACTCTGGATCTATAGAGTAAATAACATATGATAATGAGAATTGCAAGTGTCCCTATGAAGAAATAAATGACCTTATTAAGTCAGATGGTCATCAGGCTCTTTATGATTGGACACGTAGCCATTCTATATGGCAGAAATGGGACACATATGTAGGTCTTTTGTTTTGTTTTATAGCCAATTACAATATTAAATTAAATTCTTGAGTGAAGGGTGGGATTGGGGAGGAGAAGGATGAGGGAAAGTAATATTGCCTGATTTTTATTTCCTTACTTATCAACATCTGGGAAAGATATTACTGCTGCTATTCTTGAACTACTACTGCTATCCTAAAAAATTACATAAATGTTCTCTTTAATATTTTATATTTCATAAAAATGTTAATTTACCTCCTTAATCTTAGCATTTACAGTACTCTCAAGAAAGTATATCGAGAATATTCCATGGCATGGAATTGGGTATTTGGCAGACCAAGGCTGATATTGTGGTTCTATATTAGTAGTATGACCTAGGCCAACATATTTAATTTCTCTACACAAAAATTTCCTAAATATGAAAAAATAAAAAGGAGATAGTAATGACTGTTCCTAATGATTGGAGTAAAGTTTAAGTAATGTGTATGGGAGGCAGCCCATCAATGATTCTCTTCATTGATGTTTTCATCTCTCTCTCCCTCTCCCTTTCTCTTAAAAATAAATTAGCCTTTCTCCAATTTTTACTGGGGGTGGGGAGGGGGGGAATCTCTATGGACCCTAGAGAAAGCACTACTGATGCCAATTATCAAATAATTCTAGGCCCATTTACCCATATATATAAGAGAACAACCAAATGATATCAACGACTAGAGGAATTGTCTGGCCTTAGATATTTGAGTTTGGTACTGGTATTTCAAATACATTTTTTTCTACGCATACTCTGGACTCGCACTCTACATCTCTGTCTTGGAAAAAAAAAGAGTAACATTTTAAAATTTCAAATCAAATGTAAAATATGCTACAAAATAACTGTTTTATTAAATCTTTTACTGAACGGAGGTAGGAGATAGGGAAGAACACAAAGGTAATCTCTGAAAATAGTGACTGGACTGAGTGAGCAAATCACACATGTGAATAGCATACATGATCATCACCAAAACCCAACAAGCAGCACAGGACTAGATAAGGAGATGCCCTAATTCTTGGAAAATAACTATCACATTTGACTGTAAAATTCATACACTTTCTACAGCAATTGATATACTCTCTTTATTCTTCCAATAAACTTCATAGATGCTAACTCAAAGTTAAGGATTAGTAACAAAAATTACAATTTTATGAACATTTACTTATCAAGTACTCAGGATTGTATATATAGCTAAACAAAATACTTGGACAATTACTTGTTGTGAGTCCCAAAGGCAAGATTGTGGAGGATGCTTTTATTCTCTTTGAGTGTGAAAGCTATCTAAAATGTCTGTATGCACATTTGCTTAATTTAAATCTTTATCTGTATACTATTTAATTTACTTTTTATTATTCATTATTTGTGTAAGTACTATTTATAAAAGCGATATCCTTTTCATTTTATCTATTAGATAAATTTAGTGCCTACTATTGGATAATGGCATACTTTGATAGTAGAAAATACAAAGGCAAGTCATATTTTGACATTTGGATGCCACTGCTACCTAGAACTGGTTATATGTACTTAACTAGTAAAGATAGATACAATTCTATGAAGCTTTTGAACATATAGTTATATACTTAAAGTTATTACATTACATTAAGTGTTATGCCTATTACTGCTCAGCACACTGTTGAGTCTAGATAAAAAGTAACCTCTGCTAGGCTTCCTGGCACTAGGGAGGAAGCAGATCATTGACAGGTCAGGGCAAGGTCTCTCACTACTGTTTTTTGGAACTGAAATATATAAATAAACGATACCCCCCCAAAAAAACGCAGCAGAAAAATTAGTGTGGAAAATTTCAAAGTAACCAAATGAAAGAGGTGGGAGGATGTTAGATTTCTAATAATGAATAAACCATCCCACCTGCTAATTTCCCCAACTGAAATTTTATCTAAACCACCAGCTTCAACTTTAAATAATATCAAGGAACAAACTTTACATACATTGTGTCATTCAATCTTCAATTTATTACATGTTATATAAACCGTATATGTTACAGTTTCTATTTTTATAAATGAGAATATTGAAAGTCAGAGATATTAACAGTATGTCTAATATCATACATTTATAAGAATACAAAGATTCAACGCATGTTTTTCAGAAAACAAAGCTTGAGCTCTCAGCCATGAACCTAGGGCCTAGGGCCTAGGTCCTAGGCCATTAATTACTTCAAGTGCTTTTTAAGATAGAAACTCCTTAAGACAGAAACACCCAAATAATCAAACCATGACAATTTTGTGTTATTGACAGATTCCAAAAGAGTACAACAATGCTAAAAAGGTTATGAGAGTTAGGTCCAATGGTCCCCATTAACAAGAGGGGATCTGTTCCCAGACTCCCCGCTCCCCACCCCCAGTGGATGCCTGTAACCGTGGATAGTACTAAACCTTATAAATACTCTTTTCTCTTATACATACATACCTATGATAAAGTTGAATTTATAAATTAGGCACTAGCATGGTGTTGTGGAGCCAGCGCAAGTGAACAACCACTGGAGTCCAGACCAAATTAAAATTTAGGGAGCCTTTATTAGCCGACCAGTTGGCCGGCCAGCCAGCTGGCGACTGCTCTGCCTTTCTCCATGCAGGAAATCCAGAGAGCAGCCCCAACCCTTTGTGCAGGACCACTTTTAAGCACATTAACCACATCCTGTTCTTGCAGAGCAAGCAACCCAAGACAAAACAGTTTTTTCCAAGCAACGTCAGGATCATGCCATTGATGACCATGTTATTCACAGGGTCATCCTGTTCTTCAGAAAGGTGAGTGTGTTCTATGAAAGAAGGCCTACATGCTGGGAAGGGGCCATGAGACCGTATCTCAAGGCCTGGGCTGGTGTCAGCACTGACAACTCTATCTGGGGCATAGTCCAGGGCCTCTCTGGAATGGTAGTAGTAAGCATGCTCAAAAATTCCCACTCTCCAACAATGGGTAGAATATTTGTTCTTACCATAGATTTTAGCAATCTCAGCATGTGATTTTTCCCTCTCCTTATTAAGTAAAGAACTTTCACTTTTTCTTGTAAAGAAAGCACTTTATGGCTTCTCTCTGGCATATCAAAATTGCCACCTTCAAGACTCTTATACTTTGGGGGCATTATTACGTAAACTAAGGATTACTTGAACATAAGCACTGCAATACTGTGACAGTAAATGTGATAACCAAGACAGCTACTACATGACTAACTGCATAGGCAGTGTCTACACAGTGTGGATATGCTCAACAAATGGAGGATTCAAGTCCCAGGCAGGACAGAGTGGGCCAGTATGCAATTTCATTATGCTACTCAGAATGGCACAACATTTAAAACCTATGAATTGTTTATTTCTGTGATTTTCATTTAATATTTTGAAACCGCCTTTGATTACGGGTAACAAACCATGAATAAGGAAGACTACTGCATATTGCTGCCTCTTACGTTTATTTGTGGCCATCTCTGTATTATCCTTATTTTAAACTATTTTTAAAATTAAGAGTGTAACAAAATGTGGAGAGCGGCTACAGTGTTTGGACAGATTCAAGCTTCAGACTAATGAGAGGGCACAGTCATCTCATGGCAAAGTCACATGAAGTCCCAGCTTGGAGGGCAGAGCCCTCCCAGCACAATTATAGCCAACGGCTATAGTTGTAAGCTTGAACCTATGGTCCGAACACATGGCCCCACGTGCCTGAGTGATGTGGGCTTGATAGAGTTCAGGTGCATGTAATTGAGTAGCTTCGAAACCCACGAGAACGTTGTAACCACGCCCTTACTTTGCCTCGTGGAGTCTGGCTATAAAATAAAGTGACAGCTTACAGGCTGTGGCACTGTCTCTCTCCATCAGAGAGGGCAGCGTCCCACCCAGACCCAGCTTTCTTCTCTTGTCTGTCTTTTCTAACTCCTTCACCGGCCCCACTCAGGTTCACCCTTGGCCATGCCAGTGCAGCACAACAAAACACCAAACTAGAAAAGAAATCAACATTCAATACAACGGAGCACTAGGAGAATGGTCCCTAGGGCCTCTGAAAATGCGCCTTCTGTAAAAGCAGTAAGAATGAACACTGGCAAAAATTATCAAAATCAACTTTTCAGAACTCTGAAATTAACTAAGGCCTTGCAACAATCCAGTAAGAAAGAAAAGCAGCTGAAATTTGTTGTAAGAACAACAAATTTTTTGGCATTTTAATTTGCCCTAATCCCATCTCTTCTTCCCAGCCTTGCAGTGGCCTTGAAAAGCAGCTTCACAATAGAGGCAGCTGTGAAACCCTTGAGCCTAGCAATCACCAAAGAAGGCAGGATGAGTTTGGATGAGTTTGGAATTCCCCCAAAGCCCTCGCCCCAGAGAATATCATGATTTGACCTGTGAAGCAGCTCCCTGAAAACCACCATCCTCAAGTTCTGTCTTTATTTGACCTGAGGCAGAGAGCACTCTGTGCAAATTGACCCACCCCAGGGCATTTGTTGAAGATAATTAACAATATTTAATGTCTGTTAATGTGGCAATTGTTTAATGCACCAGCTGCCAGAGGAGGTATTATCAGTTAGGCCTAAGGATGACCAAAAAATATATAAAAGGAAAAATTGGGGAAGGAGATCAGTGTGAAGAGAGGAGAAGGACCCTGGAGTTGACCAACGCTGAGGCGCTGCCGCATCCCTGCATCCAGCCCTGACATTCCGCCACTATGGCCATCATGCCCAGGAGAAGTGCTAAAGGGGATGCTAAAGGAGATAAAGCCAAGGTGAACCACAGAGAAGAGCTGCCAGGTTATCAGCTCAACCTACTCCTCCAAAGCCAGAGCCCAAGCCTAAAAACAGCCTGCAAAGAAGGGAGAGAAGGTACCCAAAGGGAAAAGGGGGAAAGCTGATGCTGGCAAGGATGGGAATAACCCTGCAGAAAATGGAGATGCCAAAACAGACCATGCGCAGAAAGCTGAAGGTGCTGCAGGTGCTAAATGAAGTGTGTGCACCTGTGGGGTCCCTCGGCCTGGCCTGCACCCTCTCATAATCCAGGACTCCTTGGGGGATGCCAGATAGCCGGTTTCAGCCCAATACCCACAGGCCCGATCCAGACAGGAGGGAGCCTGATCCTGTGCATTGAGCATCCGTCCCCTGGTGGTCAGTGCGCATCATAGCAACCGGTCAACCAATCATTCAGCTGTTCGGTACTTGGGCTTTTATATATATAGATAATTTTTTAAAACCATATCCAAATAATTTTTTTAATTATTAGAAAAATGCCCTTACCTCAACTGTATACAAAAATTAATTCAATAAGATCATAGACCTAAATTTAAGAATTAAATTATAAAACTGTTAGAAGACAACACAGGAGTAAATCTTTGTGACCTTGGATCAGGCAACAGTATCTTAGATATAATACCTCTTCCCACAAATTAGACTAAATCAAGATCATTTTCCCCCACCTTATAAATGCTTGATTGACTTTGTTTGGTGCCTCATAATTGAAACTCAGTTTTTCACTGCTAACTTTATTTTTCCACTCACCAGTATGTTATGATCTGTCTGGATGATTATTAGAAACAAACCAAACACCAGGAAAAAATTAAAAAGTACAAGCAACCAAAGAAAAATAGATGTGAACTTCATGAATATTAAAAATGTTTATGCTCAAAAGCACACCTCAAAAAAAGACAACCTACAGAATGAAAGAAAAATTTGCAAATCATATATATAACAAGAGATTTGTATCTGAAATATAAAGAACACCTACAACTCAATAATAAAAACACAAATACTCAATTTAAAAATGGGCAAGGATCAAAACAGACATTTCTTTAAAGAAGATGTATAACTGGCCAATAGGCATATAAAAAGAAACTCTGTAAAATTAGTTATCAAATTAATGCAATTTAAAACCACAATTAGGTGGCACTTCATACCAAATAGAATGGCTATCCTTAAAAACAAAAAAGAAGTAAAATAACAAGTATTGGCAAACATGAAGAAATTGGCAGTCTCCTGCATACCTGATATGAATACAAAATGATGTAGCCCTTAATAAAATAATTTGGCAGTTCCTCAAAAAAGTTAAACATAGAGTTACCATATGAACCAACAATTCCTCTCTTAGGTATATTCCCAACAGAACTGAAACATATGTCCACACAAAAACTATATATGAATATTTATAGTAGTATTATTCATAATAGTCAAAAAATTAAAACAACTCAAATGTCCATCAACTGATGAATGGATAAATAAATGTGGTGATATCCATGTAACAGAATATTTTTCACCCATAAAAAGGAATAAAATACTGCTGCATGATACAACATGGATGAACCTTGAACACATTATGATAAACATAAGAAGCCATATCTAGATGTAAGAGACTACATATTGTTAAGCCTTTTAAATGAATTTTATTTTTCAATTACAGTTGACATACAGTATTATATTAGTTTCAGTTATACAGCCCAGTGATTAGATATTTATATAACTTATAAAGTGACCAGCACAATAAATCTAATACCTGTGCACCATACATAGTTATTACAATACTAGAGGCCTGGTGCATGAAATTCGTGCATGGGGGGCAGGGGGGTGTCCCTCAGCCCAGCCTGCACCCTCTCCAATCTAGGACCCCTCGAGGGATGTCCGACTGCCCGTTTAGGCCCGATCCTACCAGGCCTGGTAGGACCTGGTAGGATCGGGCCTAAACGGGCAGTCGGACATCCCTCTCACAATCTAGGACTGCTGGCTCCCAACTGCTCACCTGCCTGCCTTCCTGATTGCCCCTAACCCTAACCACTTCTGCCTGCCAGCCTGATCACCACCTAAACACACCCCTGCCTGCCTGATTGATACCTAACTGCTTCCCTGTCAGCCTGTTTGCCCCTAACTGCCCTCCCCTGCTGCCCTGAGCACCCAAAACTGCCCTCCCTTGCAGGCCTGGTCCCTCCCAACTGCCCTCCCCTGCCGGCCATCTTGTGGTGGCCACCTTGAGTCCACATGGGAGCAGCCATCTTTGACCACATGGCGGCAGCCATCTTGTGTGTTAGAGTGATGGTCAATTTGCACATTACTCTTTTATTAGATAGGATAGAGGCCTGGTGCTCAGATGGGGGCTGGCTGGTTTGCCCTGAAGGGTGTCCTGGATCAGGGTGGGGATTCCTTTGGGGCATGGGCTGGCCTGGGTGAGGGGCCTGTGGTGGTTTGCAGGCTGGCCATGCCCCCCAGCAACCCAAGCAGAGACCCTAGTATCTGGGATTTATTTATCTTCTATAATTGAAACTTTGTAGCCTTGAGCAGAGGCCAGGGCAGTCCAGGGCCGGGGAGAAGCTTGGCTTCCTCCATTGCCAGAGGCAATCCAAGCCTCTGGCTGGCTCCAGCTTCGTGGCTGCCACCATTTTTGTTGGGATTTATTTATCTTCTATAATTGAAACTTTGTAGCCTTGAGCAAATGCCAGGGCCAGCCAGGGCAGGTGGAAAGCTTGCCTTCCTCCATCACTGGGGGCAACCCAAGCCTCCTGCTTGCTCCAGCTCCATGGCCAGCCACCATCTTGGTTGGGTTAATTTGCATACTTGCTCCTGATTGGCTGGTGGGTGTAGCTTGGCATAGGGGATTGCTGGTTAATTTGCATGTTTCTCTTTTATTAGTGTAGATTATTGACTGTAGTCCATAGGCTGTACTTTATATCCCCATGACTATTCTGTCTACCAATCTGTATTTCTTAATCCCTTCCTCTTTTTCAACCATCCCCCCACCCAACTCACCATCCAAATGTTCCCTATATCTATGAGTCTGTTTCTGTTCTGCTTGTTCGTTTATTTTGCTTTTTAGATTCCACATATAAGTGAAATCATCTGGCATTTGTCTTTCTCTGTCTGACTTATTTCACTCAGCACAATACCTTTAAGTCCATCCATGTTGTTGCAGACAGCAAGATTTCATTCTTGTTTTATGGCGTAATCATATTTCATTTTATATATATATCTCTTCTTTATCCATTCATCTAGTGATGGACACTTAGGTCACTTCCATATCTTTGCTACTGTAAATAATGCTGCAATGAACATATGGATGCACATGTCTTTTTTATTTAGTGTTTTGGGTTTCTTCAGATAAATAACCAGAAATGGAATTGCTGGGTCCTTAGCTGTCTCTTGTTATAGCCTTTGTTTAAAGTCTATTTTGTCTGGTATAGGAATTGCTACCCCAGCTTTCTTTTTTTTCCTTTTCCATTTTCATGAAATATTTTTTTCCAACCCTTTCCTTTCAGTCTGTGTGTCGAGTTGAGTGCATTGTGTGTGTGTGTGTGTGTGTGTGTGTGTGTGCACGCACATTACTTTTTTTAATTCTCCCTAATGTGTGAAGTGCACTAATTTGAGCATCTTTTTCTTTCTCCAGAGCAGGGTGCAGCTGGGGAGCCCAAGGTGCCTTAGCACCAGCTCTACATTGCGTGCTCATTCATGCACTCAGGGTTCAGGGAATAAGGGACGTTTTTCCCTCAGGGGCTCAACTTGTGCTGAGAAGTTCATTTCATTCAATAGGATAGCTGCTCGGTCTGGTCGGGAAAACGTGCATTCAACCATAGCTGGGGACAGTAAGCCTTGTTTGCGGGAGGTTGGTGTGTGTCAGTGAAATGTATCCTGTGGGCTGTAAAGGTTGTGGCGAGCCTTTCTCTAGGGCGTCTGGGGTAGAGTAGCACCAATCCCATAGCTCAGCCCACATCGGGCCTAGATCTGCGTGTCCACGTGGTCACAGAGCTGTGGTACCCGGCTCCGTTAGCGCCCGGTGACCCTAAGCAGGACACAGAAGCAAGTGGCCTTGGGCGGGGACACTGTACTCACCTCTGCAAGAAGAAGGGAAGGAGGCGACCGACGCTAGCAGCACCCGGTATTATCGGGTGCGCTCCCATTTCGGTCTTTTGCTGGCCTGGCACACTTATTTTACGATTTCATCATGAAATGGCACATTCAGGTTGCTGCAGACTTGGACCTCGGCAGACACTGAATTGGGGCTCAGAGCTCCGCTCCAGAAGCCCACGTGGCTGCCCGCAGCCCTTCGGCTCCAACCACTGCAGACTGCGGCCTCTGCATGCGCAGTTCACCCCACATGAAGGATTGGTGCAGTCGAGTTTGTGCACAGTGTTAGCCAGAGTGAGTAGATGTGTGTGCATGGACCTGTGTATGAATGTTGGAAAATATCCAACAGCTAAGAAACCAGAAACCAAAAGGAACCAAAAATCAAAAAAGAGAGTACGTCCAAAAAGTGAGTTTTCCCTTACAACCCCAAAACAACTTCATGATCCTAAACAGTGAGAGCTGGGAGAAAAAGGGGGCCCTGGGAAGGAGGCTGATTGGTTCACTACTGAGTTCTCCTCCAGGGAGATAACAGAATAAATCCTAAGACAAGTGGGAAAAGACCTTGGCCCAGGTAACTTATAGTCATCACAAGGGACAAAGAGCCTCCTCATAAAAAAGAAAAATTCATCCAACAAAAATGCCACACAGTCGTAAGACTCAGTCCCGGCGTCCACAAAACTGTCAAAGCTCTGATACCTGTTATAGAACCCACAATCACTGTCTATAAGTACAAATGGGCAATCAAAAGTCACCAACAATTATGATGACGGGGTCAAAGATAAGACAGAAATAGAACTCAGATGTTGCCAGGGACCAGAATTAATACACAAAGTGGAAATTTTAAAATTACATTTTAAAAGTATTGTAAGAAAATTTTGAGAATATTGCCTCTTTATTTTAAAAGAAAATAAGCTACAATAAAAGACAATAACTGAAACTTTAAAAACTTATTTGCTAAGATAAAAACAAAACAAAATAGCTGAATGACAAGCTAAATACAGGTGAAATTAGTTATTAAACTGAGAGATTATCTCATAATGCAAGGCAAATGGAAAAAGTAATCAAGTTGCTCAATATGTGTGATAAAAAACAGCTAAATAAAATCTCTCTCTTTGAAATTTGAAAATACCCTTATAAATTACTTACATTAAAAAGGAATTAAAATGTAAATTAGAGACAATTAAGAAAATACTGACAAAATCTGTGATAAGCAAAGAACTTAGCAAAAAATATATATACTTAAATGCACATACCAGAAATTTATTGAAAATAAGTGAACGAGGCATTTAATACAAAAAGCCAAATTATATTAACAAAGTCAACCTGTAATAAGTAGTTGGTTGTAAAGATAAAAAATTTGAGTTAAAATTAGAAGAGAAGCAGAAACAAATACTTTAGAAAGTTTTTTTAGATCAAATGTATCAATAAATTAAATTAGAAACAAGCAAAGGAACTTTGGGAGATAATTTTTAAAGACAATAACACAGAAGTTGAGTGCAATAGGTTGGGGCGGGAGAAATTTGATTAAATGGAAAACTATAGAAAATTTCCCAGAAAGGTTTACAATTACAAAATTTGAGTTTAAAAAGAAGTATAAATTGATAGTTATAAAAATGATCACAATAAATGTAAAGTACAGCATACAAAATATAGTCAATAACCCATATATATAAAAACCTGATATGCAAATTGTCCCCTCAGGAGTTCCACCAGGAGAACAGGAGTTTGATTGCTCTCTATGATGTGCACTGACTACCAGGGGGTGGCAGATAACAAAGGAAGGCCCCCAGCCAGCAGCTGGCAGCTGGGGAATGGAGCCCCGGCAAGCAGCCGGAAGGCCCCGATCAGCCCTGATCGCCAGCCAGGCCTAGGATCCTACCCATGCACGAATTTCGTGCACTGGGCCTCTAGTATTGTAATAACTATGTGTGGAGTCAGTGGTTACTAGACTTTTCAGGGTGCTCACTCCTAAATTATATGTGTCTAGTCACTATGTTGTGCATCTGAAACTAATATAATATTGCATATCAACTGTAATTGTAAAGTTAAAAATAAATTAAAATAAAACAGATAAGAAACCTAAACCAAACAACAATGAAAAAAACTGTATTAAAAGCATTGTCGACATCTTCCCTTCCCCAAAATGCACAAAGCCCAGTTTTACTAATTAGTTCTACCAAATTTAAAAAGAATAGATAGCTCCTGTTTTTTAAACTCATTCAAATCATAGGAATAAAGGTAAAGACCTTATCAAACGTTGTATCAGAATCATTATTATTTACAAAGAAACTATAGATTCCTCTTACTCATGAATAGAAACTTTTATAATCCTATATAATAAAGAGGTAATATGCAAATTGATCATCACTCCAAAACACAAGATGGCTGCCCCCATGTGGATACAAAATGGCCACCACAAGATGGCCGGCAGGGGAGGGCAGTTGTAGGTGATCAGGCCAGCAGAGGAGAGCAGTTGGGAGGCCTGAAGGGGAGGACAGTTGGGGGGAATCCAGGCCTGCAGCGAGGGCAGTTGTAGGAGGACCAGGCCTGCAGGGGAAGGCAGTTGGGGGCAACCAGGCCTGCAGGGGATGGCAGTTGGGGGTGACCAGGCCAGCAGGGGAGGGCAGTTGGGGGCAATTAGGCCTGCAGGGGAAAGCAGTTAGGGGCGATCAGTCTGGTAAGGGAGGGCAGATTGGGGGTACCAGGCCTGCAGGGGAGGGAAGTTGGGGGTGACCAGGCCTGCAGGGGAGGACAGTTAGGGGTGACCAGGCTGGCAGGGGAGGGCAATTAGGGGCAATCGGGCCAGCAGGGGAGCAGTTAGGTGTCGATTAGGCTGGCAGGGGAGTGGTTAGGGGCAATCAGGCAGGTAGCCAGGTGAGTGGTTGGGAGCCAGCAGTCCTAGATTGTGAGAGGGATGTCCAACTGCCCATTTAGTTCTGATCCTGGTGGACATCCCTCAAGGGGTCCCAGATTGGAGAGGGATGTCCAACTGCCCATTTAGTTCTGATCCTAGTGGACATCCCTCAAGGGGTCCCAGATTGGAGAGGGTGCAGGCTGAGCTGAGGGACACCCCCCTCCCATGCACGAATCTCATGCACCAGGCCTCTAGTGATAAATAAATATTGGCAAATCAGACCCAGGAGTGCATCGTGTTAGGGTTTACCACAAGAAAGGAAAGTTCTACATTAAACTGTCTATTAATATCTATTAGTATAATTCAAACCATTAACAAATTGGCTTAAAAATATGACAATCTTGAAAAATGGTAAATTATTTTATATAATTTTCTCAGCTGATGGATCCAATCTGGAGTACTGTCTGCACCCACCAAGTTCAGGATGAATTTCACAACATCACACACTACAGGTTAAGAAATACCCTTTTGGGCCCTAACTGGTTTGGCTCAATGGATAGAGCATCGGCCTACAGAATGAAGGGTCCCAGGTTCGATTCCAGTCAAGGGCATGTACCTTGGTTGCGGGCACATCCCCAGCAGGGAGTGTGCAAGAGGCAGCTGATCAATGTTTCTAACTCTCTATCCCTCTCCCTTTCTCTCTGTAAAAAATCAATAAAAAATATATTTAAAGTTATCATGACTGCATTATAAAATTTACAAAAACCTCCATTAATTAAAAAAAAAAGGGGGGGATAGTAGGGTAATATCATGTAAGGAAAAATATCCTATAAATAAATTACATCTAGCAAATTTTTAGTTTACAAAATAAATTTTCATTTGTAATGCTAACAGCAAGACGGCCATGAAAAACACACATAGTGCCTAAATAAGACAAAGGAAAATCGTTTAGGCAAAAATAAAAAGGATCCCAAACCAATTACATAGAAAAGATTCCTTTATTAACTTGTGGTCGAGAATATGTTTGTATATTTTCAGAAAACAACTCCAAGACCATGTGGATTCCTCCAACAGAGAGGAATTGACAGGTATGCTCCAACCATGAAGACAAGAGGAAAAAACAGTCCAGAGATGGAAGACGCTGACAACACCTTGCCACGCGAGCAGTCAGCAGCTGTGCACCACTGCAGGTTGCCTAGGACCAAACCAGAGAGGGTTGGACCTGCATTGCCACCATGTGCCCACCATCCAGATATCATTGTTGACATGTACACATAAGGAATTGTTAGACATTGAAACGGGGACTCAAAACTGTTGGACATTGAAATTGGGACTCAAACATTTTTTTTGTTTGTTTGTTTTTTGTTATTATATGTTTATTTCTAGTCTGCAAAGACAAAACTTTTTAAAGGAAAGATATGGTGGGAAAAAGATACAGAGGCAAAGCAGCATTGAACAGACTGTCAAACTACATTGGGAAGACAGGGGAGGTTGGGCGAGGGGGGCTGTAAGAGACCAACTGAAGGACTTGTATGCATGCATATAAGCACAACCAATGGATACAAGACACTGTTGGGGGGGAGGGCGGGCAAGTGAAGGCATGTACTGGGGGGCAGGGGAGGTTGGGGGGAGGTCAATGGGGGGAAAAAAAGGAGACATATGTACTACTATTTGTAATACTTAAAACAATAAAAAAAATCCTCAAAAAAAAAAGAAAAGGTTAAATAATTTAAAAATATAAATATAAATATATATATATATTTAATAAAAAGAAAAGAAATACCCTTTTCTTTTTATTAAATATAAAAAGGGGAAACAGGTATGCCAGTAGTTAGCAATGGAAGAGATGGCATAAAGGGACACTCATAATCCTCCCAATATGTCACAGGAAGGTTAACCAAGCCAGTGCACTGCTGGCCCAGAGTATAAGCAAAAGAAAGATATTTCTAAAAAACTATGCAGCAGTAAAAAATGATGAATCTCTTACCCTTTGAGACAACATGGAGGGACCTGGAGAGTATCATGCTAAATGAAATGAGTCAGTCAGAGAAAGACAAGTATCACGTGATCTCATTGGAATGTAATGAATAAAATAAACTGATGAACCGAGTGGATCCAGAGACACAGAAGCATGGAACAGAGTGCAGAATCTCGGAGGGAAGGTGGGGGAGGGTGGATGGGTGGGAGGTAATCAACCAAAGACCTTGTATGCATCTATGCATAACCCATAAATTCAGACAGTGGGGTGGTGAGGGACTGGGGGGAGTTGTCGGGGGGAGGGGGGGGTGGGTGCTGGAGGGGGTCAATGGGGAAAAAGGGGGGACATATGTAATACTTTCAACAATAAAAATTAAAAACAATAATAATAATTTTAAAAAATAAAAGACATGGTAAGGAGTGAGGGGTCCCAAACTGCAGGAGATTATCTAGAAAATGGAGGTTTCTGAAATAGTGATAATTTTATTTTTTACCTAGCTAATAGTTACATGGTATGTTCACTTTGTAAAAATTTTTCAGCTGTTTACTTACAATTTGTGCACTTTTTGTATATATCCTATTCTTAAATTTGTATATATACTAGTTTTAATTCTGTTTTAAAGAAAAACATAAAAATCAAGAAATAACCATGCATATGGATATATAGAAGATAAAATTAACATTTAAAATCAAAGGTGGAAAATTGACAAATCAGTAAATAATGTTGAGACAGTTGGCTATCTACTAAGGCAGTGGTCAGCAAACTGCGGCTCACAAGCCACATGCGGCTCTTTGGCCCCTTGAGTGTGGCTCTTCCACAAAATACCACGGCCTTGGCGAGTCTATTTTGAAGAAGTAGCGTTAGAAGAAGTTTAAGTTTAAAAAATTTGGCTCTCAAAAGAAATTTCAATCATTGTACTGTTGATATTTGGCTCTGTTGAATAATGAGTTTGCCGACCACTGTACTAAGGGAAAATTTAATTTAGATCACTTACAGTTAAACAGAATTATAGATGGATGAAGAATATGAACATTAAAAATCTATAAAACTACCAGAAGAAACTATAGGGAAATATTTTTATAATTTTTATTGAAGAAGTTCTTCACTGACAAGACACAAAATCAAAGAGCCACAAGGGAAAAAATGATAGATTTGGCTACAAGATGCCAAAAGCAAAATTAAAAGGTAAGTGACAGACAAATCAGAAATATTTTCAATATATATGAGTTAAAAAGAATGATGTTGAATTTTTTAAAGAACTCATAAAAATCAATTAAGAAAGACAATTTAATTTGCTTTAGAGGGCAATGATATGAACTGGCAATTTACATAAAATAATACAAGTTTTCAGTCTCTTATATTGAATGGAAAATTAAAATAAGAATGTAATATATCATTTTCACATATCAGATTGACCCAAATGAAAAATTTGGCAATATCCAGTATTGATGAAGATATGGGGATACAGGTGCTGTTAAGAAGTATAGGAATTTGTACAGCTTTTTAGAAAGCAATGCAGTAATATCTATCAAATTTAAAATAGGCATAGTCTTTGAGACAACATTCACATTTAATACTATTCTACAGAAATACTTATAAAAATGAACAAAAGAGCAAAATATTTACTGTGTCATGGCTTGTAATAATAAAATGTTAGAAATATCCACCCCAATAATGAAAAGAATTTTTAGGGTTGAAATAGGCAGGTTTAGGAAATTTTAAAAGTTAAGAGGTCCATGAAAAAGGTACAGGGCTATAGAGTTGCAAAAGGGTACATTTCCATAAGACAAAGGAACTGGGAGCAGCAGAAGTTACATTTCCATAAGACAAGGGAGCTGGGAGTAGCAAAAGATACACATTTATAAAATAAAGGGAGGAAACAAATCCCAGAGGGAATGGGAGAACAATAAGGGAGAAGGAGGGAACTTCACATACTTCACTTGAGACTTGAGCTCAGGAGTTGCTATAGTGACCAAATCAAAGGGAATACTAATCAACCAGAGGGAATATGGAGGCACAAAGATCTGCAGCCTTTGTAAACCATAGGGAAAAGGGACTCAGTGGGACTCTTCCCCATATCCACATGGGAGTCTGTGCTGTAAGACTCTTTCTCCCTTCCCACGTGGGAGTCTGTGCTTGTTTCTCAATAAATTTCCATCTTTGCTCTACCACCATGGTTTCATTCTCTGATTCCACCAGACAAGAGCCTGGGAAACATCTTGCCCATGGGAATACTGCACATTCCAGTCCAATTTTCCCATTTCAGTAATAAACAATATGTATTTCTTATAATTATAAATATACTAGAGGCCTGGTGCATGAAATTCATGCACAGGTAGGGTCCCTAGGCCTGGCTGGAGATCAGGGCCAATCCGGGCCTTCTGGCTGCTGGCCGGGGCCTTCCTTCGTTCTGTGCCACCCCCTAGTGGTCAGCACATGTCATAGCGATCAATCAAACTCCCGGCCTCCCGGATGAACTCCCGAGGGGACACTTTGCATTTTAGCCTTTTATATATATAGATAATTATACATGTATATAAGCATATATAATTAGAAGAATAAAGGAGCCAATATGTACAAACAGGGTAAGATGAAGAGAGGGAAAAAGGTCCAATGAGATATAAAGTACACTCCCATCTTCAATGAAATAAAGAAAGCCTCTACATGTTGCTGAAGACATTGAGCAGAACCTATCAACACCACCTCTTCCCCATTTAGTAGGGTACATTAGAAATTGAGCAGTAAAACCAAATAGATGTAGACAGAGAAAAACAACATATTTATGCTACAACTATAACTGACAAGATCTTAGATGGAGTTTCTACTAATAGATTCTTAGCCAAGTGGGAAAGAAACTGGTAAGAAACAGGTGGAAAATAAGATACTTTCAGATGCTGATGAGTACTTGAAGGAAAATAAGACATACAAATAAAAAGTTAAGGGTGGGACTGGGATGAGAGGAATTGCATTAGATTGGGTGGTTGTGAGATCACTTTACAGAGTTGAAAATGCTAGTGTATAACCTTGCACAATTTAGGAGATAAATGCAAAGGATTTAAGGCACAACAGAGCTTGATGGGTTGAAGGGACAAAACTAAGACCATATAACTAAAGCAAACTGAATAAAGGCGGAAATGTCATGAGATGAATTTTTTTTAATTAGGTGGGAAACACACGCTGTAGGTCATTTAGTCTTACCTAGGTATTTGTACTTTATTCTAAGTACAATGGCAGGGTTAAATTTAGGCTTGATTGGATCAGATGTAACATTTCAAAAGGGCCACTCAGCTCCTCAGTGCAAAGTATAAGGGGCAAGAAAGAACGCTGAAGGAACAGGGACAGAAATGCCCCAATTAGTTGCTTCTATATTGTGGAAATAAGAGCTGAGGGTGGTTTGCTCTAGGGCAGTGGTCAGCAAACTCATTAGTCAACAGAGCGGCAAACCACGGCTCGCGAGCTGCAGTTTGCCGACCACTGCTCTAGGGTGTTTGGAAATAAATGAAAACGAAGTGAGAAGAAAAGCAAAACGATTTATTCAAGCTTGCTATAGCAAAGGAGTCGGCCACCATCACTTCCATTTTGGCACAGACTCAAAGGCAGGTGGATGCGGGTGGGAGGGAGGAAAGGGAAGGCTTCAGGTCTGTCCTCATTGGAGGCCATTGGCAAGGGGAAGCTGTGGGCAAGCTAGAAGCAGGGCATCCTATGTGATTGCTGCATATTTAGCTTTCTCTGCTTAGTACTAAATTGAAAGCAGGAACAGAATCTGGCTTTCTGAAAATCGGACTTGTGGGAAGCTGGCTTCCTAGGATGTTTAGTGTATACACTAGAGGCCCGGTGCACAAGATTCATGCACTGGGGTGGAGGGCCCTTCAGCCTGCCCTGCCTCTTCGCACAGTCTGTGACCTCTCGGGGGATGTCCACCTGCCGTCTTAGGTAGTTAGACATCCCTCTTGCAGTCTGGGGCTCCCGCAGTTTGGGACCCTTCACTCCTTACCACACACCTACAGAACTGCTGGGCTCACCGGCTTCTGGCTGAGTGGTGTTCCCTCTGTGGGAGCGCAGTGACCACCAGGGGGCAGCTTCTGCATTGAGCATCTGCCTCCTGATGGTCAGTGCACGTCATAGTGACCGGTTGTTCTGCCATTCAGTCGATTTGCATATTATGCTTTTACTATATAGGACAAGGGGGTTAATTCCCTGGGCAGGTTGCTTCAGGTTGTGGGTTTGAGTTCTATTTTATATATGGTCTGACTATTGTTTGTTTATATATTCAGCCTTTCTTTATTTCATTGAAGATGGGATTGTATCCACATGATCTCCCCACAGAACTGACAGGACTTGAAAGACTGAATGTAGGAGGGTTAGGTTGAAAAAGAAGAATCTGGAATGACTATTAGTCCAGAACGCTAACAGTCAGGTTCTGTTATAATCAAAGAAGTGAAATGTTACTTGGGTTACTTGCATTTAGAGCAGAGGTTAGCAAAATCTTTTTGTAAGAGGCCAGATCGTAAATTTTTAGCTCTGCAGGCCATACGGCCTCTGTTATAACTCTTCAACTGGGCTGTTGCAGCATTAAACAGCCACAGACGAAAATATAAATGAATGAGAGTGTCTGTGTTTCAACAAAACTTTAGATATGAGGAATGAAGCTTAAGTTTCATAGAATATTCTTTTGATTTCTCTACCATTTAAAATGTAAAAACCATTCTTAGCTCACTGGCTTTAAAAAAAAAAATCAACAGCAGACAGGATTTGGCGCAAGGGCTATAGTTCACTGATCCCTGATCTAGAGTCAGGATTGTTAGGTGCATGTGCCCAGCATCGTGCTCTTGTTCCCGTAGCTGGCTAGATATTAATGAGGAAAAGAGAGAAAGGACCTTGGACATTGTTGAGCATGGTCAGGTGGGGACACGGAACATGTTTGCTTCACCAGAAATGGTAGCTTTACATTCCTTCTCCAGAGAACCATGGGTTCATTCCCAAAAGATCCAAAGGGAAATTAGGGCGAGCACAATAAAGTCAAAATGGTGCAAGAGAGGTACTTAACCATAGAGGGCTGTCAGTCTAGCCTGAGAAAAAAGGGATGGCTAGGGGGTGGAGTCAATGCAAGCCCATGAAATCTTGGAAAGTTAGCTGGTTATTTTGAAAAAGCTCCTGCTTAAAATCAATCAATCTCTCTCTCTCTCTCTCTCTCTCTCCCTCCCTCCCCTGAACTCCGCTTCCCTGTATGCTCATCCTGTGTGCTCTCCTGTTCTCTATGTAGTAGCCTGTGGCCCTAGCAACTTCACTGGCTGCATGGACAAACTCAGGCTCCAGAAGGGAGCCTGGGCACTGCAACACAGCAATGGATTGCAGCTGGGAGCACAAGCTAAGCTGACGAAATGCTGAACTGAGACTAAGCTTTAATGTGCCACAGGATCTTTGGACACCGACTGTATTTCTGGCCCTGATTTTACATGGTGGGACAGATAGAGATGGGCCTTCAGAGGCGCATCCTTTTAATCTTCCATCACAAATAAATATTACCACCAGACGTCATCCTCCTTGGTGGGTTCCTGAAAATGCTTTTTCTCATGGGCACTTCAGGAACCCCACTTCCACTGCCAACACTATGACTCAATAGAGATTATTTTATCATTCTTATAATGCTATGAGGAGCTTGCAACCGAGGTACAAGCCCTTGACTGTAATTGAACCGGGACCCTTCAGTCCTCAGGCTGACGCTCTATCCACTGAGCCAAATTGGCTTAGGGCCTATTTTATTTTTAAGGAGAAACTGGTTGACCTTACTTTTATGAGTTAAAAGAGCTCTTGAATTCCATTGAACTGTGCCATATGAATTCATAGTAACACCAACATTCATTCAGAAAAGAAGTAACTTTACAGTCTTAAAAACTATTGGTTGAATTGGGAACTTTCTCTAGAGGTTAATTAACCCGCATCCTGATATGCTGTCAGTTATTAGTAACAACTACCTTCTTGTTCTGACATTCTGATCCTAATTTCTTCAAGTCATGCTACTTTGGTATAATTCTTGGACATGTCCAGTTTTTCAGGGTTTTTAATTTTTTATTCAACTTGCACTACCCTTCTAATGTCCCCTATGCAACACCCTATATTTGTGTCTGTGTGATTTCCCAGATGTTCCCTGAAACTCTTTTTTACCTGATATCTTCTTCTACTACTTCCTGTTTACTGACTTACATTTATTGAAATGTGTTTTCATTCTTTTGTTATTCTTTCATTCCTTAGAATTCCAAATTGCAACATTTTGTTATTAAATCCATAAATATTTTTTTTAATTTTACATTTTAGCAAAGACAGTCTTATTCACATCTTTGTGAGATAAAGGTTGTAAAAGAAATTCTAAAGGTGCTTTGTCTTACTTATTTTTTTCTTTCCATCATAACCCAGAGATTCATTACATAATAATTTCTCTCTACTTTAATGAACCTGGAAAATTTTATTACATGAATGTATATAAATATACATTATAAATACATGAATGTATCCTTATATACCTGAGAACAGAATTTGATCTGATGCTTTCTAAAAGAGAAGTAAATAGCAGCAAATTTATCACTGTCCTATTGGAAATTCTTCAATGGACAATGCTATATTTTAGAACATTAATTGAAATGTGGCATTCTATGAAAATAACCAAGAACTCCATTCTGTGAATATATTAACCAAGTTAGAACATTACTTAAAAACATAATGCTTGAAATTAAAAATTCATGAAAAGCTATTAATGACTGCAATAACTTTAAAAGCCATCCCAAACATGCAAGTAAAGAGCAACATAAGTTATAGTTCAAATTAATAATTTGTTTCCTAAATATCGACTCCATGAATATGTATATTATCCCAAGTCATCCTGTGTGCTTGTATGTACACTTACGTTTGTTTTAAATAGACAGCTACAAAAAAAAAAACAAATTCCAATAGCTTCACAATGAAAGAAATTTAGTAAATGTATTGATCTTAGTCTTACTTATAGTTATATTGAGAATAATAATAACTTATTGAGTTTCATGAAGTCTTATGCATATTATCAAGATGGGACAATTAATGGCAAACAAGAGGTACTTGCCCAAATTAAGTTTTGTTATTTTATCATTTGCTGATAGCCTCAAACATGAAAGAGGCATGAGTTTTAACAGCAAGCATGCTACAGGACATAAGGCAGATCAATATTTATTTCCTGTACACTTTTTGATGCTTTTAGGAAAAATGAAAACTTTACCTTCATTATACTTGTTTCTAGGTTGACTTCAGAGAACTAGGGCTACCTGTGCCCAGTATCATTCTTTAAAAAAAAAAGTGAAAATTAGAAAATTCTGATCTGCAGTAATAGCTCATCTGTGTCAGTCCTTAAGTTTTGGTCCTATGAGCTCAGGTTCACAATTTTCAATTCTTCTTACGTAATTTTATGGCTGTGTTTTCTCATCCAATCCACTAAAAATATATAGATGAACTTTACAGTTCCTGGCCACAGAATTGTACAGTGAGAGTTAAATAGATAAAAAGGATTGCTTTTGTTGTTAGTGTCAACTAAGTGACTCAACATAATATTAGCAGAAAATTCTTCTAGGGAAAAAAAAGTATAATGTATAATGTAATCACGATTACAGGAAGCCCAAGTGTTTTATGGATAGTTTAAATTTCAAATAATTTTATACACAAAAACATGTGTCCATGCAAAACCTAAATATTCATAAAAAAACATTGCATACTAATATCACAGAACTCAACATCTCTAATTTTAAGAATTAGTATTTGTGTCTGGCCAGTGTTGCTGAGTGGTTGAGTGTCAACCTATGAACCAGGAGGTCACAGTTTGATTCCAGTTGGGCTACATGCCAGGTTTTCTGGCGAGATCCCCAGAAAGGGGCGTGCAGGAGGCAGCCAATCAATGATTTTCTCTCATCATTGATGCTTCTCTCTTTAGCTCTCTCTTCCTCTCTGAGGTCAATAAAAATATATCTTAAAAAGAAAAGAGAATTAGTCTTTGTAATATTCACCAACCATTTTGTAAAAATAATTTTAGTGTATTCTGCTATGTCCATAGAAACTTTAATTTATGACATTATATATTTTGTTGACAAATTGGTTCACTTAGCATTTGATCCCAATTTCTCAGAAAAGAAATTCTTTATAAGTAACAGTGGTCCTGCCAGAGTTTTCCCAGTCTAGCCATATCTCCAAGACCTGCCAAGTTTTAAGTGTAGTAGAATAAACACAGACACACTTTCATGGAAAGAGTGTGCCAGTTTTTAATCATCCCTTTAATCACCTCCAACATCTGCCAGCTTTTCTGTCTATGAAAGTGCTGCCACTTTCAACATGACCCCCAAGAGGCAGGTGCAATATACAAAAAGCATGGTGTGGTGCTTTCCAATTGAGTCCCCCTTGGCTTTCAATTGAATGATGGGCCAGCCTGGTTTGACTGAGATCAGATGGGTAACTCCCCTCCCCCAGCATTAAATATGACAGCACTGCAGGAGTACTGTCTAGGAGTTCCTGAACTAAAACAAGATGAAGGAGGAACATCTGAAGAGAAGGTTCAAAATGCAGAAGGATAAAAATAGTGTGAGGTAGGTGGACACTGATATAGATGTGAACAAAAACAAATAAATTGCAGGAACTATAGACGATTCACCAGCAAATCAGATGCCTTTGTTTGAAATAGCAATTCTGATTGCAAAGTAACCTGGTATGATAAAGTGTTCTCTAGACAGTTTACAAATCAGATAGATTCAAAGAGTGAGCTCCTACTGGGGGCTTGACTTAGAATAAATCCTGCCTGAGTACCCTGAAATTCTGAGTTTAAATAATCAATTACTATTGATTTTTCACTTTAGTTCTGCCAACATTTGGTTATTCCCTAGGTCACATAGCCTTACCATTCGAGCCAAAGTCAATAAAGAACTTATTCATTCATTAGAATCTGTAGAAGTAGAATGTAATGCTGAAAAATTACATTTAAGATTTTCTATATATGTGTCCAACTGTTATGAACTATCTCCCATGGGAAACCAAAAAAATTTTTTCTATAGTAAATATCAAACATTTTGTGTGAGATTTTAATGTCCATGGCAAATTTATTTTATGGACACAAGCAAGATAAAATTATGCCTCATAAGGGACTAGTTTTGTTTATTTGAATTGTATAATTGTAGGATAAAAGTAACTTAAAAAGAATTCAACAGCAATATTTGTTTTATTTTATAGTAGGGTTGTGAATATTAACTCGCTCATATACTAACAATCATAAAGTATTGTCATTATTTTTATTATAATTCTTGGAAACACCAGATACAAATAGAGTATTATAGTCTGACCTCTATTAGCCAAGTTCCTTCCAATGATAAGCTGCTGGTAAACACATAGAAGTAAAGATTTCTACAGTAATGTTGAAGCTCCCAGTTTGTCTTTTCATTATAACTAGTGCTTGTGAAAACATCCTGATTAACCAAAAACAGTTTATTAATTTCTTACTTATTATATTTGCTTTAAGTATTCTCTTTAATTTTCACTCAAAAATACCAAAATGCTTTGCAGTGCTTTTCATATGCAGAAAAGTCTTAGTCAATGATTTTTAACCCTTTTCATCTCATAGCACAGATAAAGTATTAAAATTCTACAGCACACTAAATATATTTTTTGCAGACCTGACAAAAAAGTTATGATTTTGATTGATTTACAAAAAAAAAATAATAATCATAATCATCTACCTTTTTTGCTCCAAAGTGACTTTTTAAAAAATCAGGTGCCTATACTTGTATATAAGGTACCAAAAATTAACCAATCAGATGGACCCATATTATGAGCTATGATGAATAAGATGCAATTCATATGATCTACTAATGGCCCAGTGCACATTAAAAGGAATTAATTAGAGGAAATATTTTAATATTGCTATTTGCCCTTTCTCTATAATAGAAGTGTCAGAGATGAAAGGAAATTAGTGAAATGTATATGAAAATCTCCCTCCTGTCAGAGTCTGGGGTGTGCCGCAGGACCCAGAGTCAAGCCCCTGCCCACCCACATGCGCCTCAAAATCACGCAAAACTCAGACACGGCTGGCCCCACCCCCATCAAGCCCTGCAGGGCAGGGGGTACAGCCACAGGTCCCCTGGCCTGGCGCTGGGTAGGGGGTGTGGCCTCAGGTGTCCTGGCCCTGGCGCCAGGTTGGGGGGCTCGGACTCAGGTCCCCCAGCCCTGGCGTGACGGCATGACAGTGTGATGGCGTGACGGCATGACAGTGTGATGGCGTGATGGCGTGACAGTGTGATGGCATGATGACCATTTGCATATTAGCTCTTTATTATATAGGATATGTCTATGGTTCAAGACAGAGTATTTATACCAGAGGACTATTGTTGTGTTGGCTGTTGTCATTTTTTTATTTGACAATCTTTCTAAGGGAAAAGAGGTCAGTGCCCCTGACAAAATAGTATTGCATGTTTAAAAAATTCTTGAGGCACATTGGTTGAAAATCATTGCTCTAGCCCTATCAATCATTTCCAATAATGTATCAAACTAGTTTGATGATATAAAGATGGCAAATGTTGCTCAGAATCTTTTGATAAATTAATAATGCTCTACCAGCAATTATTTTCTAAGTGGTTATAACATTGCTTTTTTTGAGTCATTTGCTGATTTCTACCTGGAACTGGGTATACAGTCTTAAATCACATTCTTACCACTTTCTGTGATTTGGTGTGTGAAACTCTCAAGTTTATGATTATGGGACATTCCTGGATTTTCTGTATTCTTATCACTAGCCATAGCCTTTGTGCATTGCTTTTGCATTTACAGAAATTTTCTCACCTGTTTTCCATTCTATCCTCATATTAGGCATTTCCTCTATTTCACTCATGAGAAAGCAGATACAAGAAGATTAAGTAAAACCAAGATGTAAAAATATTACTTGCAGAATCCAGATTAGAACCCATGGCTTTCTTCTCTACATCATTTCCCACTGGTCCTATTGAGTTACCCTTAAAGGATAATTCCTCCTATAAACTCATTAGTTTTTCTGGCAAGGATGTGGAGCAAAGGGAACCTAAGTACACTGCTTTTGGGAATGCAGACTGCTGCAACCATTATGAAAAACTGTATGGAGTTTCATCAAAAAATTAAATATGGAACTGCTATTTTGACTCAGTGATCCCACTCTAGGAATATATCCTAAGAAACTGCAAACACCAATTAGAAAGAATGTATGCACCCCTATGTTCATAGCAACACAATTTATAATAGCTAAGATCTGGAAACAGCCCAAGTGCCCATCAGTAGATGAGTGCATAAAAACTGTGGTATATTTATACCATGGAATACTATGCAGCAGTAAAAAAGACAGCAAGGAGGGACCTGGAGAGTATCATGCTAAGTGAAATAAGTCAGTCAGAAAAAGACAAGTATTACATGATCACACCCATATGTGGAATATAAGTAACAAAATAAACTGATGAATGGAGTGGATCCAGAGACATGAAACAGAGTGTGGAATCTGAGGGAAAAAGTGAGGGTGGGTGGGTAGGAGGTAATCAATCAAAAACCTTATATGCATATATGCCTGGCCCATGGACACAGACAATAGGGTGCTGAAGGCCTGGGGCAAAGGGTGGGGGCGTGCTGGAGGGAGTCAATGGGGGGGGGGGGAGGAGACTTATGTAATACTTCCAACAATAAAGAATTATTAAAATAAATAAACTCATTAGTTTCAAACAATGGTCCATAAATTCAGTGAAGTTTTAGCTACTCAATCTCAATTTGGGACAATGAAGATAAGTAGCATTATACGCAATGTGAAAAATCAACTTATGAATATTAACTTATAAAGTTAACAAAATGCTAGATCATATAACCAAGATTTTCTCTTTCACATAAACTAATATATTAATGTAAAATTGGATTTTCCAAAAATGACCATATATCTTACATTTCCATTGTAATTTTTTTTAAAGAATTTTAAGTTGTGGGGGGAAGGTTAAGACTTGAAGGAAATACAGTATATTTGTCTCAAGTTTCTCTAATTAGCAACCATTAGAAAACCACATGTGGATTTTCCAAATCTATATAATGTCACTCAAAGTACATATTTTTAAACAATTCTTTCATGCTTATGGATTTTTGTTTTTGTCATACCAAGTAATTCATTCCTATATTAAGACTGACATTTTGAATCATGAGATATTTTTATCAAATAGAAAATTAAATGATTGACTATCTCAACATTTTCATTTCACAAATACAAAATGCATATTTCAAAGAAAGATTAAAAAGTATTTTTTTGTGTGACTCTAAATAGTATTTTCTTTCTGCTTTTTCAAAACAGGAAAAAAAATTAAGTGAGGGTTTGTGTGGCATACAAGTGAACACAATTAAGGAAACCCTCATTGTTGTCTTCTGAATAGACTTGTCACATTACTATTCACAGCTTTGTCTAGTGACAGTGGAATATCAAAAAGATACTGAATAATATAGCAAAAATCTATTGTGCCACTGAGATCTAATCTTTGTCTGAATGTAATTGCCTTATTAAAAGATTTGCAAGCTTACTCTTTCTGTGGTTCTAAAATAAGCCAAGAAAAACCATGCTGTAAAACTGCAACTGTAGTCCTTATGATATGACAACAGCATGTAAGTCAAACCGAAAATTAAAACACCATCCCATGGTCCCCCAGCCATGGGATGGATGCTTCTAGTCCTGCAATTATCCCTAGCGGTATGAATGGCATTTGGAAGACTTTATTCCCATGGACTTAGCTTATAATGCCTCAGGAACTGCTTATGTAAATAGGAATATCTCATTTGGATTGTAATTTATGTTATGTGGCAGTGTCTGCTTCTTACTACCTGTTCATTATAGCTAATAGATTCAGTATCAGCTCCTTTGTCTTTTCCCCTCTCTCCTCCCCTGAAACACCTTGCTCTGAGCCTTCCTAAGGGGAGAACAGTCTTACTGTTCAGTGCAAGTGAAGAAGTAATTGCACATCCTGATGCCAATACCCATCACAAATTGTTATTTTTAGTAAATAGCACAAGTGCATGAATCTTCTTTTTATTTCTTTTTCCTTCTCCATGCTATTTCTTTTTCATATGCTGTAATAATTTACCTTTATGACTTTGTGAAAGATTTGGTTTCCCATTCCCCTCACTCCCTTCAGTCAGATACAATAAGACATGATACAGGCTTCACACTGATAACAGCATTAATTCACTTTGGCTGGGGCCTCGAGTCCCTATTCTTCATAGAGAAATGAACAACCACCAATTTTATTTTTCTATAATATAACTATTTACTTCAGGATACTGAAGCCAGTTTAACATAACCCCTTGATTAAGAGTGGATTGAGGTAGGGAAAAGGGGGTGAGCTGTTGATAGATTCATGTGTATTTCAGCAAAGTGTAAGAAGAATTTTTTGTGATTCACCCATCTTGATCATTTTTTGGAGTATACATAAGATAGGTATAAAATGTGACGTGTAAATTAGACAAAGTTTTTCTTTAATATTCTCTTTGCACATTAATAGCATGGGAGCAATTTATTCACATAATTGTGCATTTGTAATCACTAATTTGCCAAAATGAAAGTATGAAGTTAAGCTTACTCAGAAACTATGACTCATCACTATAATCACTATGAAACATCAATTCAACAATAAAATTACATTTGAGCTCATCTTCAAACCACAATTTGATATATCAACTACATAAAATGGGATTTATTCAATGATAGTATTAGCAAAATTCCAAGAGTAGAAGCTTGTTTATAATACTAAGCTCCTTACAAAAATCTAGATTTTTATTAGCTGTTATAGAAATTGGGATTACACAACTTCCCTTAAAAGAGCATTTTTATTCAAATTATAAGTATATGAATGAAGGCCAAAAATATTTGCACATAATTTGTATGTGCTAATTTATATGTACCTTCACATCTAAATAACAGCAATTTAAACACAATTATTGGTTCCCAATAGAGAGGCATTTCTTGATATTTTTTATTTCTTTTTCCTCAAATCCTCACCAGATCTTCAGTGTACAGCTTATATGGGAAGTTAGAAGGCAGAAGCATAAGACTATAATATATCAACAGTCTCACAATATGTGACTGTCCAACTATTAGTGATCTGGAGGAAGAATGAGGTAAATTCTGCCTTATAGTTTGATTAACCCAAGTTTGTCAAGTTCATAATAAACTATTGTCCAGTTGAAGCAAAAGTAATGTGATAAAACATTGGACCCCTAACTTTATGTGATTCTGGAAAAGCCATTCATTCATTCTCTTTCCAGAATCTCTGGGATTAGCTGGAAGACTGTTAAAGGAATGTAAGCAAAAAGGAATGTGCATTCTACCTTGTCTCACTTCTACCCTGTCACACGGTTTAACTACATTAAACACTCAATATTCTAGGTGTGGGGCACAGCTACAGTGTTTGGACAGGTTCAAGCCTTGGACTGATGAGAGGGCACAGTCCTCTCATGGCCTTGTGCAAGTCCCAGCTTGGAGGGCAGAGCACCCCCCCCCCCCCCCCCCGCCCAGCACAATTATAGCCAACAGCTGTAGTTGTAAGCTTGATCCTATGGTCCGAACATGTGAACCCACATGCCTAAGTGATATAGGCTGCAAGTAAACAAAGCTTGATCAGGTGTATGTAATTGAGTAGGATCAAAACTCACGAGAATGTTGTAAACATCTTGACCACGCCCTTACTTTGCCTCGTGGCACCTGCTATAAAATAAAGACAGGGCTTGTGGGTGCTGGCGCAGTCTGTCAGGGAGCAGCGTCCCACCAAGATCCAGCCTTCATTCTCTTTCTTTTCTAAGCCTTTCAGCCACCCCCTTGCAGGGTCACTGAGCATGGCTGAGCTGGTGTGGCACATAAGGCGCCCTGGAGCTGAGTATGCCATGGTCGTGCTGGCTCACCACACCTAGGTTTCCAAACTCGGACAATTCAAATGTAAAAGAGGAGGCTATTAGTAATTATACCAAGACTAGTGTAAATAGAAGTGTCTCCTGAAAACTAGGAAGTGTGAGGACTACGTACTTCAGCTCAACCTCCTCATTTCCAGGGTGAAAAAGTTGAAGCAATTACCAGAGGGAAAGGGGGTGTGGAAGGTAAGAGAGGGTAAAGAGGGGATACATAGTAATGGAAGGAGACTTGACTTAGGATGGTAAACACACAATACAATATACCCTTGGATATTTTATTATGGGCAACTATATTTATCGACATAGTTCATCCTTAGCTAATAAGTTTATATTCCCCAATTACTTTACCATGAAGGTAGACATGGTCTTTTTTATTCAAACCAGAATCTCACCAAAGATCTAGGGCAGTCATAATTTCTCCCATATGTATACCACATATCAGAGAGCATGCAGAATAAAAATGAGATCAGAATAATAACACATAAAGCAAAAGGGCTTTTGTTGTTTATCTATTGCTGTGAAACACACTATCTCAAAACTTAGTGCTAAAACAGGAACTATTTTATTATATCTCAATTTTGTGGGTCAGAAATTCAGGCACGATTTGGCTAGCCACCTCTTTTCCACGTGGCATCAACAAGAGTTACTCAGAGACATTCAGTGAGCTTTTGGTAGGTTTAGGCTGCTTCGCTTATTTCCGTAGTAACTTGATGGGGGTGGCTAAAAGGATGAAAGTTTGGGAGTGGGGTGGGAGCTGGAGGGAAGGGGGCAGAGGGGGGAAAGTGAGGGACATTTGTAATACTTCCAACAATAAAAATAATAAAAATAAAACAAAAGGCTGGGCTCAGCAGGAACCCTCTGAATCCAGTAGCCTCCAAACCTCTCCCTGTGATATCTCCTTCTGAGGACTCAGGTTGTTTTCTAGGATGACAGGGTATTTCACATATTTCAGACACTGTACTAAGTACCCTACTTATGCTTCACAACAATCCTAGGAGGTAACTATTAATAGGACTACCTTTTTCATGGATAAGGAAACCAAAAGGTCTCATAATTCTTTTCAAGTTCACACAGCTGACTAGTCGTAGAGCTGCAATTTGAACCAATACAATCTGATCTAGAACCTGTCCTTCAAACCACTATACCATACTGCCTCTAACTATAATATATGGCCATAGCAACTGCCACAGCCTTACAACAAAATACAGTTTATCCCATGTGAGCTTTTCCCCAGAAACTCTTCTCACCATGAGAGGAATTCTGAGGCCAAATGCTAAGATGATAAAGTATTCTCTTGTGCCATTGCACTTACACTTTTAAAGCTTGAGACAAAGTTTGGCATAAAACAACATAAAAATATTACTTGTTCATACTAAAAATATTTATATTGACAAATCAATACTTAGACTCAGGGCATGATAATCTGCTTGGGAAAGCAGAAGACAAAAGGAAAGGGGCAGGGGGGACAGAAAGGATCTGCAATGAAACCTATATCCTAAAACAAGTCAGGTCTTAGGGAAACCGTCCTGGTTGCAAAAAGTAGAGCCATGTAAATGATGTCTTATCCTACATGCATGCCTTTGGCATTCTCAGTCCATTAATTGGAGATCAGATTCAGGAAATACAGGAAACAATAATGAAAGGTAGGAATTCATTGTTCAGCATTAGGCTTTATCATACAGGCCAACTGAAGGAGGGCAACCAGGAATATAAGATCCAAGGTGTAAGTGAACTTTATTGACTATACAAACACAGAGTGGGGATGTTACAAAGGAGGTCTTGAGAACATTAGACCCTGAACATCCACAGGTATTTGTACATGTTGTCAGGGTTCTCCAGAGAATTATAGCCAATAGAAGATTAGATATGATGAGCCAGCGTGGCCATGGCATACTCAGCCCCAGGGCGCCTTATGTGCCATGCCAGCTCAGCCAGGTTCAGTGACCCTGAGTGGGGGTGGCTGGAAGGTTTAGAAAAGACAAGAGAATGAAGGCTGGGTCTCAGTGGGATGCTGCTACCTGACAGACTGTGCCACAGACTACAAGCGTGTCTTTATTTTATAGCAGATGCCACGAGGCAAAGTAAGGGCGTGGTCAAGATATTTACAACATTCTCGTGAGTTTCGATCCTACTTAATTACATACACCTGATCAAGCTTTGTTTACTTGCAGCCTGTATCACTTAGGCACATGGGGCCACGTGTTCAGAACATAGGTTCAAACTTACAACTACAGCTGTTGGCTGTAATTGTGCTGGGAGGACTCTGCCCTCCAAACTGGGACTTGCACGTGGCCATGAGAGGACTGTGCCCTCTCATCAGTCCAAGGCTTGAACCTGTCCAAACACTGTAGCTGCGCCCCACAATTAGATGGGTGGGTAGATAGATAGATAGACAGACAGACATAGATTTTAAGGAATTGCCTTACCCACTTGATGGAGCTGGCAAGTCTAAAATTTGAAATCTGGAAACTCAGGCAGGATTTCTCTGTCACAGTCTTGAGACCATTACTTCTTTCCTGGGAAATGTCAATTTGGGGTCCTAAGATCACTAAGTGGATGAAGTACACTCACATAATCTAGGGCAGTGGTTGGCAAACTGCGGCTCTAGAGCCACATGCGGCTCGCCAGCCGCAGTTTGCCGCTCTGTTGACTAATGAGTTTGCCTTTTGCTGACCACTGATCTAGGGCAATGTTTAATGTTTGACCAAATAACTGAGTACCATGGCCTAGCCAAGCTGGCACATAAAATCTAGCCATCACAGTATTCTTTTGAGACATTAGATTCTACACCTGATTACTAAGAGGGAAATGCATGAAGCACAAAGGAGGATTTGCCTCAGTGAAGGAAGTCCCAGGCTTAGAAGAGAGAACCAGATTGGTGTAAGAATCATGAATCTTTCCTTGAGAAACTAGTGAAATGAGAGGCAATATAGAATAATTTAGAGGGCTGTGGTTATTAAATGTTAGCTTAAATAAGAATCACCTGGAGCCCTAGCTGCTTTGGCTCAGTGGATAGAGTGTCTGCCTGTGGACTGTAAGGGTCCCAGGTTCAATTCCGGTCAAGGGCACATGCCCAGGTTTCGGGCTCGATCCCCAGCAGGGGGTTTGCAGGAGGCAGCCAATCAATGATTCTTTCATCATTGATGTTTCTAGCTCTCTCTCCCTTACCCTTCCTCTCTGAAATCAATATATATATTTTTTTTTCTTTTTTTTTTTTAAAGAATCACCTGAAGAATTTGCTAAAAGTACAAATTTTGATTCTGTAAATTTGTGCTGGAATCTACATTTTAACAGTCATCCCAAATGATGCCGATGTAGGTCCCCCAAAGGTGACACGGAGGAAAAATTAAAGTTAATAATGACATTTATCCCACAACTACAGAGAATTCCTGGACATAATACAATCTCAGTGAGACAAGCCTCACCCCCTTCAATGACAGAATGACCAGCTAGAACTGAATCCTATTATCCCACAGAGTGAAGATACTCGACATCAAACAAAAGAAAATGATAGCCTACACATGCCAAGCAAATTTAATTTCAGAATAGCCATTTTTGAATGTACAAATGGATTCAGAACAAGTCACAATTGAAAGCCAATTCAGGATATGGCCTGTACCCTACTTCTTATCCCTGTGCCTTCCATTTGTTTGTGGTAATAAAATTAGAGCGTATCACAGAGAAAAAGAACAAAGTAACTGCAGTGCTAAGTGAACAGTTTGTTCTCTGGGCCCAGTTTTCCAAACTGCTGTTTATGACAAAACAACTGCTTTCCTTTTGCCAAATGAGATGCTCACCAGCTTGAATGACTTACATGGATATATTAGAATGCAGGCATACCAAAGACAAAGTTTCTGATAGAAGATGAGCTTGAAATAAAATTTTAATTAAATTACTGTTGGTAATGGAGAATGAAAAGTAGAATCAAACTTTTCTTATAAGACACAACATTATTATTATTATGTGTTTAAGCAATGGTTCCTATAGCCATGCAAGTAGAAAAATAAAAACATCTTCCTCTTTTAACTTCCTCTTTTAATTTATATCTGCCATCTAAGGACCTTTAACCAGTTTTTGATTATTTAGAATCACTGAGTTCTAGACTCTTCTCTTTATAAGTGGGTTTGATATTAAATCCAAATACCTAAGCCCCCTGCATAATACATTGGCCAAAGGTCTTCTAACCTCACTTTAAAAACTTTGATAATGAGACAGTGTTACGCCTGAAGTAACTCTCCTGTATATTTAACAACCTTAATTGGAGAGTTCTTCTCTTGGATGTATTCTGTTTATGTCTCTCTTCTTCCCCCCTCAATACCCCTTATCCCCACTCCATCCTATATCTATCTCCCCATAAAAAAACTCATACACATACACCCGCAGACTACATCTCACACACGCTCCAATCTCCTGGGGCCTTTTAAAATATTGACCAAAGAAGCAGACAAGCAGGGCTAGAACATATTTCTGATTCCCCTCAAGAATAATAATATGGATTCCTCATGGTAATCATCTATTAAGTTTAGAGTATTAATATTTTATTTAATGCATGGGAAATAACTGACTTTCAGCTTACTAGTAATTTCAATCTTTAATCAGAAAAGAGACTAGAGCTTAAGGCAAATGTTTTCAGGCATTATGAATCTTTTCACCCCAAAATTTGCTTCTTTATAGTGAAGGCCTCTAAGATGGTGGGAACAATGAAATATAATTTGATATTAGAATAACGATGTGATTTCTGAATAGCCACATTACAGGGCTCCTCATTACAAAAGGAAACGTTTTACAACAGAACTTTTAATGATACTTTTCTTTAAAATGAATACTCAGATCCTGTACATTGTCACTCCCACACAAAAAAAAAATGTGGCATCGCAGTGAGTCAGGGTTCTTCATGTCTTCTGTGCATCTAATTAGTGTCCTAACAGATCATAATAGATGAGTAACTGTTAGATAACATTTAACATTATTTTTTAAATTTTTTCCCCAAACTTACAAGTTATTACCTTGTAAAAATGGGTTTCTATAATATGCTATTTTCTATATAATATGAACATTTCCTAGTAGAAAGAATATTAATTTTTTACAACCTGACACCCCATGCAGTTAGTAAAATAGCATTGTTTACTGGCATTTCTTTAAAATGTTACTAAAAGTTGGCATAACTACATCATAGAGTTCACAATTCTATTTGTTCAATACAAAGTAAGTTCACATTGTATAAAGAAAATCTTGACCCAACTGAAGAAAAGTGAATTGGAATCCTGCCTCTACTACTCCCCAACTATGTGACAATGAAATGATTATTTTACTTCTCTGAGCTTTAGTTTCTTCATTGGTGAGATAGGAATAAATTATTATTGTTGTAATTAAACTATCTTACAGCCTTATTGTAAAGATTACAAACATTTTATGTTAATTAATAACACAGTACTTGGTAATACTGAGACTCAGTAAGTTATAGCTGGTATTATTTTTGCTTTTGTAATTCTGAGTGACCAAAATTCAAAGAGAAAAAAAGATTCAAAACAAAAGCAAAAAGCTTACATAGTTTCTATTGTGTTTATGCCAATCTTTGTATTTTAGAAAATGACTATTGAAATATTATATTGATATAAAATGTTTATATTTACTATGTTTCCAGAAAAAAACCTTCCATGATAAATATTATAATTTTTAAATAAATGTAAAATGATGTGGGAATTATCACCCTATGACTTAAATAAGATAATTGAAATTCAGAGAAGTCATTGCTTAATCAAAATCACACAGCTCATGCACTGGAAAATCAGAACTCAAGGCAGAATCTCCTGAAACTAGGTTCAGTGTCTTCAGTGATAAAATAATGATAATCAGAGCAAAAACAAAACAATTTCCCATAAAATAAAAGTGATGCAATCTGAGAGCATGAACCAAGAATCTGAGAATTGTATTGCAAATTATGTGATCATTATCATATATTCCAAGTGAAAAAGATCACTTCTTTCAATTGATATTATGTTCCTAAAAAAATGAAATTAACTCAAATAATATCTTAACATTAAATGTCCCCTTGAATGTTTTCATTATTATTAACTACTAGAGGCCTGGTGCACAGAAATCATGCACAGGTAGGGTCCTTAGGCCTGGCTGGCAATCAAGGCCAATCTGTGGGGCGACCAGCAGGGTGCTTGGGCGGGGGGCACTGACACCCGCCTTGGCTGGCCTGGGCCTGTGGACTTGGGCAGCTCCTGCTTTGAGCGTCTGCTCCCTGGTGGTCAGTGCACATCATAGCAACCATTCGTTCTCCCAGTCATTCTGCCATTTGGCCAATTTGCATATTAGGCTATTCTTATATAAGATTTTAACTATAATAATCATGTATTAATTTATCAATATATTAATATTTAATTTTATCCATATAAATTAAATGTTAATTATGCATTTATCATATGTAAATACATTTATGTGATATATAATGTCATATATATTATATAACATAATCTATATAATTATTTTGATTATTATTAGTTAGTCTAAACATTTTTTCGGGAATCATATAAATATCATTCACTTAAGTCATATTCATTAAAGTATGCTCCATAGTCTATTTTGTTTTTTGCGTTGAATTATTACTTTATGATACCCAATATAAACCATTTCAACACTAGCAATTTAGGAAAAGGAATCATTTTCTCCCCTTAAAGTCTGGACAGTCAGTAAATGTGTAAGAATACTGCCAAACAGATCAGTTAGGTTACCCAGCAAAAATAAATTTAATAAATATTTGTTGATTATTTGACTAATCTGTTCATCACCAAATTTTTTAAAAACTACTATCAACTTCAATATTTTCTGCCTATATTTAAAAGCTAGCCTGAAGAATGAGGATTTTCACATTTAAAAAGGTACTGAACATGCATTTTTATTAATTAAGGACACAGCCTCAGATGATAACAAGCAATTACCGTCGTGTGAGACAATGTCCATACTTTTAGAGATGTATAAATAAGTATGCTGAAGTATGTAAAGCTGAAATGACAATGTCTGGAATTGGCTTTAAAATACTTCAGCAAGTGTTTATACAACAGAAATGCACATATATGTTCACCAAAAGATATGTACAATAATGTTAATGGTAGCATCAAAGACTAGAAACAGCCTGAATGTTCATCAGAAAAATGGGTAAATAATGGCCTATTTATTCAATCGACTACCATATAATAACAAGAGTACAGACCCCAGCAAGGTGCTATAGCATGGGTGAATCTCATAAACACAATATTGAGCAAATGACAGACACAAAAATGCCTATACTATATGATTTCACTTATATGTCATTCCAAAAGCAGGTCAAACTAATCTATGGTGATAGAAGTCACCTAGAAGTTGAGAGTAGTGACTGGAAGGGGCACAAGGAAACTTTGGAAGTTCTGCTGATGCTCTGTTTCTCAAGATGGATGCCTGTAGGATTATATTCTTATGGTTTGTGTACCTCTCGTCAGTGTGTTATGCAGACAAATGTTTGTATAAAATAATCCCACAAAATAAAAATTATGACGTGCCCTAACTGGTTTGGCTCAGTGGATAGAGTGTAGGCCTGCGGACTGAAAGATCCCAGGTTTGATTCCGGTCAAGGGCATGTACCTTGGTTGCGGGCACATCTCCAGTAGGAGGTGTGTAGGAGGCAGCTGATCGATGTTTCTCTCTTATCAATGTTTCTAACTCTCTATCCCTCTCCCTTCCTCTCTGTAAAAAAAATCAATAAAAATATTTTTTTTTAATTATGATGCTGGGAAAACCAAGATGGTGGCATAAGGTATACACCTGTATGTGCTGCCTCTCACAACCACACCAATATTACAACTAAAAGACAAAACTACTATCACCCAGAACCACAGGAAAGCTGGCTGAGTGGAAGTTCTACAACTAGAAGGAAAGAAAAAAGCGCATTGAGACTGTGTAGGAGATACAGAGCTACGAAAAAGCAGAGGGATGGAGGCATGCATAGAGGGCTGGAAACTGAGGACACAGTTGTCTTTTTCAAGTGAGAGGGAGACACAAGCTCCCAACTTCTCTGAACTCCAGTTTCCGGTGAGACTCTGGGGACCCAGACTCCAAAGGGGAGAAACTGGACTGTCTGGCATTAGGTTGGAAAGTGAGGGTAGCTTTCTTGCAGAGATGCACACAGGAATCATTGTTTACTGCGCTGGGGCACGGGATGCAGGGACACGGAGACGCGGAGACGCAGAGACAGCTGACTGGCAGCCATCGCTGGTTGCCACACCCTAGTGATTCCCTGAGACCCTGCCCCACCCAATTTACA
Organism: Corynorhinus townsendii; assembly: GCA_026230045.1. NCBI lineage: Eukaryota > Metazoa > Chordata > Mammalia > Chiroptera > Vespertilionidae > Corynorhinus > Corynorhinus townsendii. The sequence continues at coordinate 112,264,540 of JAPDVU010000005.1, forward strand.
AACCCACTGGAGCTGTGCACAGTGGCTTTTGCATATGAATGGCCTGCCCTTTTGCAGCTTAACCTGACAAATTGCAGCTGGGTCAGACAGCTCCAAAACTTCCAAACCCCAAACAAAGAGGAGAAATCTGTAGATCTCGCTGTAGTTCCTGCTGGGTGGCCTCAGACAGTAGCTGACCTGCACCTCCTTGAAGATCCAGGAGCCAGTGTACCTAGTGGTCAGTGTGAGATGACATCAGATTTCAACTCTTCACACCCATAAGCAACACACTCAAGAGGCAGACTCAGTGAGCACCAAAGCCCCACTGAAGCAAGTCATGCCCCATAAGGGTGTCTCCAGCACAGCAGTTCCTCCATTATAGACACAGCTGATCCTCACAGCCAATTGGCCTGGAGGTCAATTCCTCCCAGTGATACCAACAACAATCAAGGCTTAACTACAAGACTGTGCACACAGCCCACAAAGGGGTGCACCAAGAATGTCCACCTCAGGTGATTGGGGAGGCTGAGCCACTGGGCCCTATAGATCACCTGCCACACAAAGCCACTCCATCAACACAGGGAAGCAGCCAAAATGCAGAGACAAACATGTCATGAATGAAAGAAATGGAGGAAAGCAAATGGATATACAGTTCAAAACCACAGTTATAAAGTTACTCAAGAATCTTCTAGAAACTGCTGAGAAACTTAGTGAGACCTCTCAGGAACTTAGTGAGACTTTCAAGGATCTTAATGAGAATGCCAAAAAAATGGGAAAGGACCAGTCAGAAATTAAGCATACACTGTCTGAAATAAAAAATAATATACAGAAATCTAACAGTAGACTAGAAGACCCCAAGAAGCAAACCAAAGATTTGAAATGTGAGGAAGCAAAAAACACCCAACCAGAAAAACAAAAAGAAAAATGAATCCAAAAATATGAAGATAGTGTAAGGAGCCTCCAGGACAACTTCAAGCGTAACAACATCAGAATTATGGGGGTGCCAGAAGAAGAGAGAAAGCAAGATATTAAAAACCTATTTGAAGAAATAATGACAGAAAACTTCCCCCACCTGGTGAAAGAAATAGACTTACAAGTCCAGGAAGTGCACAGAACCCCAAACAAAAGGAATCCAAAGAGGACCACACCAAGACACATCATAACTAAAATGCCAAGGGCAAAAGACAAAGAGAGAATCTTGAGAGCAGCAAGAGAAAAACAGTTAGTTACCTACAAGGGAGTACCCATATGACTGTCAGCTGATTTCTCAGCAGAAACCATGCAGGCCAGAAGGGAGTGGCAAGAAATCTACAAAGTGATGAATAGCAAGAACCTACAACCAAGATTACTCTACCCAGCAAAACTATCATTCAGAATTGAAGGTCAGATAAAGAGCTCCACAGACAAGAAAATGCTAAAGGAGTTCATCACCGCCAAACCAGTATTATATGAAATGCTGAAGAGTATTCTTTAAGAAGAGGAAGAAGAAGAAAAAGGTAAAGATATAAATTACGAACAACAAAGTGACAACAAATACATATCTATCAATAAGTGTATCTAAAAATCAAGTCAATAAAAAATCTGATGAACAGAATAAACTGGTGAATATAATAGAATCAAGGGCATAGAAAGGGAATGGACTGACAATTCTCAGGGGGAAGGGGGCTTGAGAGGTGCAGGAAGAGATTGGACAAAAATCATACACCTATGGATGAGGACAGTGGCAGTGGGTAAGGGTATGGGGGAGATCAGGTGGAGGGGAGCTATGGGGGGGAAAAAGGAACATCTGTAAAAATCTGAACAATAAAGCTTTATTTTAAAAAATAAAAAAATATGATGCTATCATAGTAAAGTCTTGATAATTAGAATTTGGATGATGGGTATACAGGATTCATTTTACTTTTCTACTTTTGTATCTGGAAACTTTTGTATTAAAAAAATTTAATGTAATCTTCAAAATACAATATTGTTGGGTGGGAACCTAAATTTAAAACTTATGAACACTTCAGAGATATAGATTGAAGAAGAATTAAGATGTGGGTTCATAAATACATAGTGCATTGAATTTTGTGGAAAATAATTAAGATTCTGCCCAAATGCCCTTCCCCTTTACACATAATTGAGTCACCCATCCAGAAGAAAATACCTGGATAATGCAAGAAAAATCACATTGGACTCCCGCATTTCTGTATTAAAGGGCCTGAGGAAATAGAACATTGCCATCATTGTAAAAAATATAGACATCTTCCCTGATAGCTGAACAAAATACCTGTGCCTAAGTGATTCTTTTTAATGTTTTTTGTGTGTATTCTAAAGACGAGTTCTAAAAGATTGGGATGGGGTGGGAAGTAAAAAGTGATGGTTGAGTACCTTGAGAGAAGTCTGCTTATAATTCTCAGCAAAGCCACTTCAAATTTAGATGCTGTCAGAGTTGGATAAAATATCGTTAGGCTATTGATTTAAGCAGGTAAAGAAAAATTTAGCCTACAAGGAATAGCACAATATTTCATTATGTTAACATGAAGCCTCAAGAGTTTGCTGAGTAGAACCTACTGTGTATGCATGGCCAACACTTTGTCTTTCAAATTAGGCCATTTTTATACCTGCTCTGAAGAGCGCGCTTTCTGAGTGTGTTATTAGTTAAGCGTTGCAAGTCTCCAAAGGTATTCTCATAATGGATGAAGAAATCACTGACTTGCCATCCGCCTTTGTTTTACTTCTGTGAATGTGCTTTTTACATTACATTGTGTAATCCGAAAACATGATGTCTGAATTGAGGCTGGAAATGTTGATTGATTTGTTTTACATTTTGTTACCATTTGCTAGACTATGCCTATTTTAAAAAGATTTTAGAGCAGTCAGTTACAGAGATCAGTTTCTTTTTGAGCACACTAGCCCTACTTGTTGCTTTGTTATGTTAAAGCTCTAAAGGAATTCACACCTAGTCACAGGGCATATGAATTGTGCTTGATAAACCATTGTTCTCTGAGAACACTATGATTCTGGGGTCCTACTATTATATGTTGCTTAAGTTAAAAAATTTAAAAACCTCCCTCCATTCAGTACACATAAAATAGGCTTAACAGTAAGTAATTGCTGATCATTTTTGCCAGATATTTTTTATTAGAATAGCATGGTAACCATTAAAATAGGTTCGCATTTTCTTCAGGAGCATTAATTTTTGGATTAAATAAAATACATGGTCTTATTTTAAAGCAGGCTCATTTTATACAATAGACCGATTTTTTAAATGAGCCACCCTACACTTAATGTCATTAGTAAACAATGCATTTAGTCACACAGGAATGCAAGGCTCATACATTTAAAACACTTTAGTATTTTGTTATGCCAGCTGAACCCTCACACAGTGGTGGAACCTAACAAGAGCTACTTATAGGACCAAATGAATATAGGAGACTGGATTTTCTGCACAGATGCAGCCTCTTTTCTAGGTCTTCTAGGACAATGTCAGAATAGTGATCCTTATCTATATATGATGATCTCCATATACCAGGAAAAGTTAGAAATTGACTGTTATCCACACACTATTATAGAGTTCCATTGAAAGTCTATCAAATGAGATTTTCCAGACTAGTCTTAGCTTAAGAACTTACCTTGGTATGTCAGAGGAGCTATCATCAGTTAACCTGTTATGTATGGGGGTAACAATCTACACTGTTAACATTATCCTATCATTAATAGCCAACAAGTATTAAGCATTTGCAAGGCAATGTTTAAATCCCAATCCCTCACATGCTTAATCTCATTAAATACTCAGAGTAGATTAGATTCCATTTCCCTATTTTTATTTCTTCCACTCACAGGTAAAGAAACTGAGATTCCAAGGGATAAACGAAGTTCTAACCATCATACAGCTAGAAAATGGTAAACTCGGAATTCAACCTAAATCTATCTGACTCTAAACAGAAAATCATCTTAGCCAACTTCCTAACTAACTTTTTAAAATAATGTCTTGGGTTTTTTCCTTATTTTATGCCTTCTATTTTTCTCTAAAACTACAGCCCCCGCATTTTCTGGTAAACTTAAAGCTTCGGCACTAACTCCAACACAATTCAAGCACCAGTACAAGTTATTCATAAATAAATGAGTTATTTTATTTTAAGCAATCATCAACTTGTTTAAGAGGTAAAATAATAAAAACTAGTAGATGCTCAAAATGTTAAATTTATTAGTTTATGTCATAAAGATGATAGTACAGATTTTAAAAAATAATAATGTGGAAATATAAGTTTGTAGATAAGGAAGGAGATATACAATTTTTAATAACATTCTGTTGGGTAAAAGCCAGCAGGAATCATCTGGTCCCCTTCTGCCACACCACCCCCAGCTCCAATCCACTCCAGAAAACACGTACACAAAGACACACACCCAGCAGAATTTCAGTCCTTCAGTACTTCCAATACTATTACCATTGTTGGAGATGCCATCTCTGCTTAACTGTCCATCAGTAATGAGATACTATCTTACCAAGTTTATTCCATTTTTCAGATAGTTTTAATGACTTGAGTTCTTGCAAAAATAATGCTTGCTCCCCAGTCTCACTAGGTTAGGTAGCTAGAATTCAAAATAAATGCTCAGAATAACAATTGAAGCATTAATGAATTTATGTCTCCAATTCCTTGGATGTAGTTTTAATGCAATTTCAGGAGGAACCACAAACAAATATACATTTTCATTGGGCATATATAAGAGGAAGCTCTTCAAAATATTTCACATCTATAACTGTCTCAGGAAAGATCTCTGTGGTTTACCCACTTTTAGAAGTTTTAACTAGGATGCATATGGTGTATAACTTTTGCACATTAAACATTTCACAACTAGTTTCCTTATAAAATCCTCAAATTTACATAAAACGTATTTGCATATGAGCATAGTTTACACATATAATTATAACACTTCAGTTTACTGAGAGTAAAGATTTTTGTTTTATGGGAATGAGTAATTAGAAGAAAAATAACTCTCCACTTATAATGTTTAAATTAATATAAATCATATGTATATTTAACATGAATTAATTTCATTTATAAGTTCATATCATGGCTCAATAAGAAAGAAATTAGAAAAAGTCATTTTACCTGTGTTATAATCTCAGATAAACCAACCAATAGCAGTGACATCTGAAAGACCAACATTTCTTCCTGGAAAGCAATTTTTCTTGTTTTCAAATTTACTATTACAATAATAAATGATTGCTTTGTTATTTATTTCTGAATATTCTGCAGCCGCAAGGATGGTGAGTAAATTTGTTTTTGTTTGGTTTTGAAAACACAGTTCAAAACTCGTAAGTTGTAGATGAATCTTTATGCTATTGCTGAACCCATTATATATTCAAGAACTGTTTTTCTTTTACATATATGTTTATTGATTTCAGAGAGAACATGAGAGAGAGAGAAATAGAAACATCAATGATGAAAAGCATTGATTGGCTGGCTCCTGCATGCCCCCTACTGGAGATTGAGGCTGCAACCCGGGCATGTGTGCTTGACCGGAATGGAATCCAGGACTCTTCAGTCCGCAGGCTGAGGCTCTATCCACTGAGCAAAACTGGCTAGGGCAGTGGTCGGCAAACTGCGGCTCGCGAGCCGCGGTTTGCCGCTCTGTTGACTAATGAGTTTGCCGACTACTGACCTAGACTCTTGATTCCAATAATTACAGGCTGTTGTTGTTTTTTGTGATTAAACCCCTATCCCAGTGGTCGGCAAACTCATTAGTCAACAGAGCGGCAAACCGCGGCTCGCGAGCCACATGTGGCTCACGAGCCATAGCTTGCCGTCCACTGGGCTAGGGCACAAGAACTGATTTTTGTGTCTTTGTTCATTTGAGGTAGTCAAGCATCTTGACTACAGACTATTTACAGGTTAAACTGGAGAGCAAGTACAGTTAATTATTTCAAACCTGGAGCCAACTAAACAGGACTAGCAGTTTCCCATCCATTTAATATAGAAAATGATTCCAACAAATTTTCATCAGGCAGCAGAATTGTCATTTTTAGAGCAAAACTGAGCAATGTTTAGTAAAATCAGAAGGTTAAGCCCTAGTTGGTAGAGCATTGGCCTGTAGACTAAAGGGCCCCGCATTTGATTGGGGCCAAGGGCACATGCCTGGGCTGCAGGCTGGATCCCCCCACCCCCCAGTAGGGGACATGCAGGAGGCAGCTGATTGGTGATTCTCTCTCATCATGGATGTTTCTATCTCTCTATGTCTCTCCCTTCCTCTCTGAAATCAAAATATATATGGTTAAGACATTTGTTCTGGGCAATATCTTAATATTCATATAAAGATTAACACTTCAAATTACTCCTGCTGTTAAAAGATAGCAATCTCAAAATTTATCACAAAATTTCAGAGACTATTTGAGGTTAATGCCAGTCAAATGAAAACAAAAATATTTTGAGCTATTTATTTTCAGTTTAAGTTTCAACGAAAAGATAATGTAAGATGTTCCCTAAAGAAATAATTCAACTTATGCAAATCATGTCTTTAATATCTAATTGTATTTATGTAAATATGATACATTAGTTTTCTAAATTGCTGTAATTCTCCTACATCATCAAATATAAGTTTTATAAAATACTTTATTGGACACATTTACAATTTTGAAGTATTACATTAAAAAAAAACCTAACCCATGTCTTTTAGACATAAAGTCATTTGAAAAAATCATTCCAAATCTAAGATATTTCTGGGAACAGATATTTTCAACAAAACTTAAAAAACTTAAAAAATGAAAATGCACAGTTCTTTAGCTATTGCTTTAGCTTGTGATTGCTGTACTTTCTCCTTTGCCATAACATTCTGTACTGGAGGTCTGTTGCATGAGTTTCGTGCAATAGACCTTCCTTCCCCTGGCTGCCAGCACCTGTTTTCCTCCAGCACCCAGAACCCAGGCCTTCACTCTAGACACCGCCTTCAGTCTTCGCTCCAGCCAGAGCATTGCTTCTATAGCCCCCTCTGCCCCCGCCCTCCCCCTCATAGCAGGCATCCCACCCCGCCCAGCAGCTCCGCACCTGCATGTGTGCTGCCCAGAGCGGCTGGGGGGCAGGGCCATCACCATCTTTGTTGGGTTCATTTGCAAACTCACTCCTGATTGGCTGGTGAGCATCAAAAAGTGATGGTCAATTTGCATATTCCTCTTTTATTAGTATAGATTGGATGTCGTGTGAGGGAGGGATACTGGGTTCATGAAGGAAAGAAAAAATGGAACAAGGACAGGGTGATTAAGAGCAGAAAGGCTGCAGAAAAATTGAGACCTTGAAAAGTCAAGAATTAAAAAAAGTAAGAGGCAATAATTATGGGAAAGGAGGCAGAAAACTCTATGGGGAAGGAAAAAAGGAACAAACAGCATATTATGATTACCACTATTTGGAGTATAGGGAAAGGGAATTGACAATTGTGGAAGAGGTTGTATAGTCTCACAATGAAATATTATAAAACAACCATTAAAATGAACAAATAGCATCTATAAGTAACAACACAGATGAATAAGTAATGTTGAACACAAAAAGACAGGCAAAAGAATGCATATTGTATGATTTCATTTACATAAAGTTGAATACAACTAACATAGAGTGTTAGCAGTTGGATAGTGGAGAGAAGAAATAGTTATTGGGAAGTGACGTAATCCACACTTCTGGAGTTTGGTTGATGTTACATTTTTTTACCTGTATAGTGCTTTCATGGGTTATTCTTTGTGTTAATCATTTGTATTTTGTACATTTTTCTAATTTGGTGTTACATTCAAAGTGGAGTAAAACAAAAAGTTTTGGGTAAGGAAAAAAGCAATGAGATAGTGACAAGACATAAAGCTAAGCACTAAACTTTACTCATATAATTATTAAGAATCAAATACTAATATTATTGCATCAGGATGGGCCTAACTGCCCAGAAATTTTTTTATTTAATTAAAAAAATTAAATGATTAACTTAAAACAAAATTTAAAAGGTCAATTTAAACAATGCTTTTTATTGACATAAACAAGACAGATTTTAAATAATTTTTAAATACAAACTACCCAGTATTGGGTTTAATAGGAAATAATAAAAGCATTCCCATTAAATCAGAGATAAGTAAAAACATTCTTTACCACCATTATTGTTGAATACTCATTCACACATTCTCTGTTCAGATGACACTTGGGCAGAGACTTGAGAAAATGAGAGAGCAAATCATGAGGATACGTGGAAGGAAATCATTGTTGAGGCATCAGTCAATGCAAGTGGATAGCAGAGTGGGAGGTATAAAAACTGGAGTGGAGGAAATAAATGACCATTATTAGTAGAGAGTAAAATTGTTTACCTGGAAAACCCAAGAGATTCAGCTAAAAAGCTTTTCCAAGTATCAGTAAAAGGTGGAAGGCACCTGAGGTCTGCCTCCACCCGCCAGCTGACTGTTAGGCTCAGTCACTGAGAGCCTCTGGCAGTAGGGGAGTCCGGTGAGTAAGTTCTCAGTGAGTCACCAGGTAGGGGCGAGTGGTGTCACCAATGGTGCTCACAGATTCAAACAGCGCAAGTGCTGGGCCCGAGCCACTCAGCAAAACTCTCAGGGTACATCAAGGGCAGCCGCCACCCACCAGGGGCCTTGGGACCTTTGTGGTGGATCAGTGGAACGGAGTCTCGGGGAGGCCTTAGGGTGAGGCCAGTGGAGTTCATCAGTCTAAAACAGATTTGGATTTGGCCACGGGGACGGTGTGGTGGTGTGTCAGGTGTGCGAGAAAAACACGGGCCTTGTCCTAGAGCCATGCAACTCAGCCTCTCCCGGTGCATCTCTGACACCCCCGAGTCAGCCCAACCCCCCTCACAACCCTTCCAAGAACACCTGCACCAGAGGCCCAGGCTGTCCAGGAAAGATGGCTGCATCACACCATGAAGCAACTGAGATTCCAAGGGATAAACAAAGTTCTAACCATCATACAGCTAGAAAATGGGTAACAACTAGAGAAAATGGTGAAAGAGTGGGGGTAAAACAAACTCTTCGGTTGGCATAGAGAAGTCAGATTCCAAAAGCAGCTCTGTGTCTGCCCAGGACGCCTCTTCCAGCCAGCTCTGTGTCAGGAACCAGGGCAGGTTCGGGGGAGGGACCTTCAGGCAGGGGTGCTGGGGCCTCAGTTGGGTGAGAGGCTGCACAGGCTGGCCCCTGTCCAGGGCTGCAGCTGAAGCTGCTGCTGGTGAGGGCACGACTGCTGGAGGTGGACAGCCCTTCAGGTCTGGAGCGGCGACCAGGTCTGTGCCTGCACGGGGCTGCTCAGGATGTGTACCAGGAGCAGGCTCTGCCTCCTGGGCTGGTGCTGGAGTTTCAAGAGGAGAAAAGATCACCCACCCACATGCCTGCATTTCCACATGGTCCTCTCTCCCTCTCTACTCTCCTCCCTCTCCCCCCCCCCCCCCTCGCAAAAGCAGGACACAGCCTCAGCCCAGGACCCACCACAGGATGTCCTCCCTGCCGGCAGTCCAGCAGATGGGTGGTCTGAGGCACATCCTGGCCCTGGCCAGCCTCTGGGGGTGCTCCGTGTGTGTCTGGCACAGACCCCTCCCCATAAGCTCGCATGCACCTCCACCCCACATCCCACTCCCCACCTTCTCACCCTTGGGCTCTGCCACCTTGAGCTCCAGGTCCTCCGGCCAGGTTTGTAAAGCATGGGCATGGTGCTCCAGGATGGAGTTGGACATTGTGAGCTGCCTGTGGAGCCTGGGTGCTTTGGGGGAGGAGTATTTTCCTGGCCAACCAGGGGCCCAGGTTCCCCAGACCCCCAGGTGGCCACATTCACTCTGGACCTGCTCTGGTGCTCAGTGGTGTGGCTCCCCGGCCCCTCACTGGTGGACTTGGGGTGGGGGTCCACCCCATCTGCCGCTCCTCCTGGCTTGAGTTCTGCCATGACAGTGACCAATAGTCTGTTGGAGATACCTCACGGCATGCCAGGCCCCAGTTGCTGCTGCTGCTGCCCCCTAGACCTTCTGCTCCCAGATCAGGCCCAGCCCTGTGTCTGTACAGACCTCCACCCAGCAGAAATGAGATTCTCCTCCAGGGCTTAGGACAGACCTCGGGCAGAGAATGCCACCCATGCTCCATGTCCACCCCCTCCCCGCAGCCTTGATGTGGGGTGTGAACCTGACAGGCCCATCAGGCTTCTAACTTCCTCCCATCAGCCTCTCCCTGTTGGGGCAGGCCCTCCCCATGTGAATCCACTTACACACACACACACACACACACACACACACACACACACACACGGGGAGGGGACATGGGGCTGTTCAGGTGGGATGAGAGTGGCGGCCTGACCAGAACAATCCTGCCCTGTGCCTCCCTGTGTACCTCTGGGTCCCTCCTGGGAAAGGGCCATAGGTGTCTGGGCTGAGTCCGAAGCCAGCGGTGGCCACAACAGAACAAGTTGTTATTGCAGGCTCTTTGGTGGTCATGGCCTCGGGACACAGGCACTCAACAGCAGAACATGTTGTAGGTTGAACAGTCTCTAGTCAGATGAGCTGGGTAGGGGTCATTTTAGAATATGGCTGTCTGGAGACCAGGTTCCAAGTTCTGTTGGGCTCCCTCATCAGGAAATGAGGTCACTGCCTGGCCCTCTACTCCGAGGTCTCCTCAGACAAGAGCAGGATAAGTCCTAGCACCTAAATTAATGACTTGGCTACTAAATCAACAGCATAGATGGGACCCAGGGTTGGGTGGGACCAGAGGAAATAATGTTTTGAAACTGGAATTATTATATTACAATAAGAAAGCAAAAAACTGCTTCTACTTTTACAAAACCATCTTTCTGTTCATTCTGCTCATACTGTGCCCATTTAGGTTTAACTGATCCCCATTTCTTTTGGAGGGAAGCTGGTTTTTACAAATGCTTTCGCAAGGTACATAGGTGTGATGCTTTCTGATTACTAGTAAAAACAATACAGAACATGAACTATAGAAGCATGTATGCTTTTTAAAAGATACATTCATACCGAACACTTCGTAACAATTTCCTTCCCAATCTCCTTAGCAATATCAGTACATTACATGAATCTCTTAAGTCAAAGAGCCTTTCATATTCTTATTTGTATTTTTGTCTTTGTGAATTCTAGACAATAGATTTTGTTACAGATACTTGTTAACTATGAGAAACTTGTTTCCTCACTACATAGATATGGTAGGCAGAACAACGCCCCACCCCAAGATGTCCATGTCATAAACCCCGTAATTTACAAATATATTATATGGCAAAAGGGAATTCAGTTTGCTAATCAGATGACCTTGAGATGGGGAGAGTAGCCTGGATTATCCACGTGGGCCCAATGTAATCATAGCAGAATTTAGACATAAAAGAGGAAGACAGGAGAGTCTGTGCCAGAGTGATGTAACCTGAAAAAGACTCCCTTCTCCCCTTGCCACTGCTGCCCCCACCATCCTTGGCTTTGCAGATGAAAAGTGGCCACCAGCCAAGGAAGATGAGCAGCCTCTGGAAGCTGGAAAAGACAGAAACAGACTCTTCCCTAGAGCTGCCATAAGAAACGAAGACCTCTGGACACTGATTTTAGTCCAGTGAGAGCCACTGTGAACTTGCGACCTGCAAAGTTTGTGTTGCTTTATTGTGTTGTTTTAAGCCACTACGTTTGTGGTAATTTGTTACACCAGCAACAGACAACTAATACAGTAAATAAAAGGTGCAAACATGGCACAGTTCCTCCTGGGACCATGCTTCTGAGTGTCTATGCACACAGGGCAGGCCTTAGGCACAAGGTGAGGCAGCTGTCTTGGGCAACTTGCTCCCTGTCAGCATTTCACTGCCCCTTCCGAATAACTTGGTCTTCTAGAAATCACAGCATATGTGTAAAACGGGAAGACACTGTTCTCTGGATACCTGTATCACACCACCCTTCCAGGACCAGGCCAGTGACGCGTGTTTCAGTCACTTTCATCCCCGTAATGTTCATTCGAACATTATGAATGGGTGGTAGGTGAGACAACTATCATGAGGGAACCTGTAGTGCAAAAAAGATGGGGTGTCAGAACATAGAAACAAGGCAAGAGGTTCATTACCCAAAAGATGGGCATTCTGAGGAAAGTTTTTCATCATTTTTCTTCTTGGGAGTGGAACAGATAGGACACAACACATTTGTCAAGTCAATCCTGTAGCAAAAAAATAAAATAAAAAAAGAGCAGATACCCAGGCAGGTAGGTAGTTATTTAATATCAGGGAACTTGAAAGGCAGGTATGGAGCCCTAGGATAAATGATGAATTAAACTCTGCTCCTGAGCATACCAATTAATGAATTGGTATGCTTACGAGCAGATCTGCTAATACCCATTAGCAAAGAAAATGGAGCACAAAGCAAGAGCTGTCTTATTAGAAAATTTTTGGCCAAAGTAGAAAAACCTTTAGACTGAATCAATACTAAGATAACACTTCAAACCTAGAGATACATATATTGCTTCTATCCTGAGGTAGGTGTCGTCTAAATGTGAGGTGGGTGTTAAATGCCCCATCAGGGAATGGTATAAAGCTAAATGAGCAGGGCCCAAGCTCGTCATGATATACTTACTGTATCCAAAGCATAACCTGAGTCTCATTCTCACTGAAACCTTTATTCATTAGAGTTTACTCTCATGTGTGAGAGTAAATTTAACCAGATAAAATAATTGTGGGAGCATAATGAAGTACAATAGTACTTCTCAACCATTGTTGTTGTTGTTGTTAACCCCTATACACCTGGGAGCCAGAGAAGATAACAAAAACCCATCAGTAACAGTACTTTATTAGAGCAAGGGTTCCCATTTGGAGAGAATGAGGGGAGGGTTTGTCAGACCTTGAATGAGTCTGAAAAATCAGACCTTAGTATGATTCTGTTGCCTACCACCTCCTACCCACACTGCACCCCCAGAGGGAATCTTTCTCTGGTTGAAAATCACTGTGTAGTTTAAAGCAGACCTCACTGGGAATCAGACAACAGATCAGGATTTGAATCCTGGCTCCATGACTGGTTTTTCTCAACCTTTCTCAGATAATTCATGGCCCACCTGCAGCTGGATTACTTATGATGTTCATTTAAAAATGCAGATTCCTCTGCAACCTGAGGTGGTTGTTCACGGTCTCCATTTTTGCAATCAGAGGTGAGTATATGGCATTATAAAGAAAGAAACATTTATACTGTGAATCACTTTAGCCAAGTTATTGCACTTCTTTTGTTTCTTTACCTGAAAAATAAGAGGTTTGGCTGAAAGGTTGTTATAGTACTTAAAATTCCTACAGTGCCGCAGAGTGAAAGATAGTCCTTGGAGCTAAAAGACATGGATTCCAATACCAATGCCACCACTTCCTGTGTGACATTGAGTGAATTATTCAACCTATTTTACTTTCAATTTCTTCATCTGTGAAACGAGTTTAATAAGAATATCCATTTTTGCAGGTTTCTTGTAAGAATTAGCAATAGTGTATTTAAATTACTTGGCAATCCTTAAAATTATCTTTTTAAAGTAAGTGTTATCACCTCAAAAATAACTTGATATCTTTACCTCATTAAAATGTTAGCATTGCTCTGGCCAGGTGGCTCAGTTGGTTGGAATGTTGTCCTGTACACTGAAAGGTCTCAGGTTCGATTCCCAGTCAGGGCATATAACTGGGTTGTGGGTTTGACCCCCTATCCCGGCAAATGCAGGAGGCAACCAATCGATGTTGCTCTCACATTTCTCTCTCTCTCAAAAAATAAAAAATAAATAAATGTTAGCATTGTAAAGCTTTTTAAAGAAGGGAGTGGAGTGGAGTAGACTGTATACTACACATTGAGGATGTGTCAGTGCCAGAGAAAAAGTATAAGATTCTTGAGCCAAAGGTCCAGAACTGGTACACCGTCAATATTGCCACATTCACTTCACAAATCCAGCCCAGATTCCAAGGATGTGCATAGACACTCCTTCTCTTGATAGCAGAAACTGCAAAGTCACATTATAAAGGACATATTCCTTTGCTTAAACTGACACCAGTAGTTCTTAGGTTTTGGCATGCATCAATCTCCTGTAAGGCTTGTTAAAACATAGACTACTAGGTCCACCTGAGTTTTTGATTCAGTAAGTCTGGGATAAGGCCCAGTAATTTTGATTTCTAACAATTTCCCAAGTGATGCTGCTGCTGTCTGCAGATCACATTTGGAGATCCATTGGTCTACAGCAGAGCAGTGGAATCTTCTCTATGAAAAAAATATGTAGTGTTATTCCTAAATAAACTATTTCCTGCATTGAGTACCATATATTATTTATGATATGTGTCTCTTCTAGTAAAATAAGAAAATTTAAAAATCTGAGTATTTTTAGAGGACTTTGATTTTCCCTCTTTTTTTAAAAACATAATTTCTGTTTTGTGATGATACTCTAAACACATCATAAACTCCATCCAATCAAAAACTATTGAAACTTTTTATTTCATCTCTCCCCTTGTCTCTTCCTACCCCTTCTACATTCCTTCCTCCTTCATGCCAAATACAATAAGGTCATTGGGGGGAAGTTCTTATTGAGTCAAATGAGAAAATTGTATTTTCTTAAATTAATAAGAAAAATAATTGAATAGCCAATAATTAAATAAATATGAATAAAGTACATTCATATTGCACTTTCTCACTTAATAGTTGAAGGAACAGGTTCAGAGGAGTTGAGTAACTTGCACCCAAACACTGATTTTGATTTAATTACTCCTACTTGATATATCATAAACACACAGGATCTAAATCAACAGTCCTCTACCTTCATCTGAATTCTTCAAATAATGAAATACCTATGGAGATCTTTTGTAAACTCTAAGTTAATTGTGACTTCCTCCTTCTTAGAAAATGCACTCAGTTTTCTATTCTTTATTAACAAGAGGAAAATAAGTAATTACCAAATTCTTACCTAATTTTTAAGAACATTTTCCTGGAAAGACAGGCATTAGCTACATTATACTGAGGAAAATGAGACTTAGGTAGGTTCAGAGATTTATCTGTAATCAGAAATTGGAATCAGGACTGGTTTGTTTTCGCTGCATCAAATTTCTTTCCATTGCATCAAAAAAATAATATTCAGATTAGTCCATGTTAATTATCCATGATGAACTCATAATTAACTCATAATAAACTTTTTGCTCATTTATTTAGTTTGATTTTAAGTGTCAAGAAAAACACCTTCATTCTATTAGTTACCATACCCATTCCTTCCATTTTTCCTCCCCTAATAGATGTGGGTATAAGTGGGAGAAGCAGAAAGGGAGGTAGGGGAAAAGTGAACTTAGTAAAATGTTTATTTTCCATAATGCTTTCAAAATTGTTCAAAAGTAGAGTTATGGAGCTGCAGTTCTTGTTAGCAAATCCTACAGATGCTTTCACATTATTTACATTTTAAGTATTTCAAATACTTTACTATTTGCCTAACATGGTATTATCCTAAGTGATGCTTGTTGTTCACTTACTATATGCCCATATTTACTATCTTATTTAATATTTACAACAACTCTCTAAGATAGATACTGTTTTTATCTGTAGTTCACAGATTAAAATAGGGATAGATGATTATTTGTTTGATTCCAAATCTTACTGTCTTATCAGTGACACTATTTTGTCTTGCTACTTGTACATTTTAAAAAATCAAGTAAAATGATAGTACTACAAGAATAGCTTTGAATCGATTGAACACTGAGCCTATTTCAGAATAAGACATTTCTGGCAGAATGAAAGGGGAAAAGGGAAAAGAAAACATCTGGTTTATTTTAAAAAATGCAAGTGAACATAGCTATGAGACTGATGCATTTAGCTAACACATTTGACCAAATGTATGCACCTCTAAAGCAGTCACCTGGGAAAGACATGTTTATTTGAACAATGCTATGATTTATACAGCAAGTTTTTAGACTGATTATTTTGTGTACAGATCTAATTGTTCCTTAATAATAACAGCAACAAAAATATGTATTGTTCAATTTATCAGTGATTGCTTAATTAATTTACTAGCTTTGACTTTGAACAACTTTTTGGATATTTTCCAAAATCAAATCCAATCTTAAAAGAACATGTTCATTGACATTGCTGCATTCCCTAAAATTGTAATTCAGATTCTGAACATAATTCCTAAAAATAGCATCTAAACATGTTTTGGCTATGGCAGGAAACTAGAGTCATCAATTAAGTTTATAATCTTCCAAGGTGAATATTCTAAATATTTCAATGTAAATACATTCCAAGGTGACTAAGCCTACATTTTGTGAAAACAGAAGAGTAATTTTATTATAAAAGGAAAGGAGGAAGATATTTGGACTAAATAAACTTTAGGTTCAACCTATTATAAGACAATTCTATTATAAAACAATTATTGGCATTCCTTTAAAAGAATTTTCAGTTGTGAGACTTCCTCAAATAAATGGGCCTTACATACCCACTCCTGTTCAATAATTTGAGCAAACAACACCCCCCACATACCAGTACCAGTGACCTGGATATGGGTAGAGTTTCAGAGGAATCTTTTACCTGGAATTCTTTAAAATAGCTAACATCTAGGGTCATACGAATAATCAAGGCATATTTCATTTACATGCAGAGAACTACACAATAGCAGACAAGTCCGTTAGGAAAGCTTCAAGTTACAGAATATTCAGCTTAATTAATATAGCTTAAAAAGAGAAGACTTTGTTTTTGCAAATAAAACATGAAGTTCAAAGGTAGGCAGTCCAGAACTAATTGAGCAGCTCAAATATGGCATCAGGAGCCCATCTTCTCCTCCATCTTTCAAGGATTGGTCTTTGACTTAATTGCTTATTGGAACAATACTCTAGCCAACTAAACTACCTGGCCAGAGCTGGTTCTTGTTCTTTCAATTTTATGAAAGAGGTCATGGTTTAGAGTGGTAAAGAGAATTGTACAAGTCACCAAGCTTATAAGCACTGGAATCAATTTCTGCTTGACTCCAGAAACCCTGCTATCTAACATGGGCAAAGAAATCATAACATCAAGAAAACCATGTTTTCCCAAAGACCAAGAATTGAGCTTCTCCCACTGTGTAGAACAGTATGGAGTTTCCTCAAAAAACTAAAAATGGAACTCCCATTTGACCCAGTGATCCCACTTCTAGGAATATATCCCAAGAAACTAGAAACATGAATCAGAAAGGATATGTGCACCGTATGTTCATAGCAGCACAATTCACCATAGCTAAGATTTGGAAACAGCCTAAGTGCCCATCAGCAGATGAGTGGATTAGAAAACTGTGGTACATCTACACAATGGAATACTACGCTGCGGTAAAAAAGAAGGAGTTCTTACCATTTCCAACAACATGGATGGAGATGGAGAGCATTATGCTAAGTGAAATAAGCCAGAGAAAGATAAATATCACATGATCTCGCTCATTTGTGGAATATAATGAACAACATAAACTGATGAACAAAAACAGATCCAGAGACAGAAACATCAATCAGAACGTCAAACCTCAGGGAAGGTAGAGGAGGGGGAGGGTAAAGGGGAGAGATCAACCAAAGGACTTGTATGAATGCATGTAAGCCTAATCAATGGACACAGACAACAGGGGGGTGCGGGCATAAATGGGGGGTGGGGAGTAATGGGGGAATAAGGACACATATGTAATACCTTAATCAATAAAGAAATTTTTTAAAAAAGAATTGAGCTTCTCTTAAAAGGCAATCAAAAACAGATCCACTGGATTCTCACACAATGGTGTTGTTCTCACTTTTAACAAAATTTGTTCCTAAAAGGAGAGAGCCACAGTCACCTGGGATTAACCATGTGCTTCATTAATCATTGAAGCCTTAGCATGGTTCTCAAAGGTCACTTACTGGTGGGAGATTTCCAGATGGCAAATGGCTTATTTAATACCTACTTTATATATTTTCCAGACTTGGTTTGCTTTTATTATTTTTCCCTGCCACATAGAGCAGGGCCTGAAATAAATTAGGCCTATCATCATATTAATAAAAATAGGAAGTAGAATATATTACCTTCTTCAGGTAGGAAACACACTCTTTTCAAAGTGCAGGGACTCTGTCATATAGGTTATTGTGGAATGGGCTAGGAAATTTTGGTAGGATAAACACTTTTGCAGGAGGATGGATCTTTAAGAAACATATCCACCATTTTTCTTCAGGCTTGATGTATCCTTCCCCACTAGAAAAATTTCAGTTTACATATAGGTATATAATTCTTGCTAATTCAGTACAACTGTGTTCCACACCAGGCTCAAGTTCTCCGCATAAATGCTGAGTGAGTTGATGTGTCTTAATAACCTCCAACTGTGTTAACTTCTCCCAGGTGCAATCTTATGTTTCACAAGGTTAATACATTTAATGCATACACTTACTGGAACTGTTTTTATCACATCTAAAAATTTTCATTTGTTAAAGACCCAGTTTCCAAATGTATTGTTTCTTTTTTGGTCTGTTTTTTGAAGTGTCAAGATAACACCTTTATTCCACTAGTTAGCATTCCAATTCCTTCCATATTTCCTCTCTTAATACTTGTAGCATTAGATTGGAAGAGCATAAAGGGTGAACTTGACAAAGTGTATATTTTCCAAATGTCTTCAAAACTCCTGAAAAGTTCATGGGAAGTGACTTATCCAGCCAGCTAACAAGCTATTCTTTTAAAAATGTCCTAGTAGTTTTCAACCAGTAGAATATGTTCAGAGAAAAGTATTTAGTATCTTACCTATCTAGGTCTTGAAGAAATGGAGAGCTTTAATAACAATATAAATGTTTATTGTTTACTATTACACTTAAATTAACATATTACAAAACATTTGGCTCTGTATCCACTCACAACTGTTGTATGAAGTAACCATTTTACACTATACAAGTTGTCAGTAAAGCAATGTAAGAGAAAATGTTTTTTAAAAAAATCAGTTTTCCATATTCTTACAAGTTATTTACATAGAAACAAGTATTTTGTTAATTATATAAAATTCTTATTCTTACTCATTAAGGTATATATCTCTAAGGCTTTCTTCTAAGCTCGCTTTTTAAGTTGGTGTTACTGTTAGTCAATAAATAAATTGGTTCATTAATTCAGATTTCTCACTAATTCCAACTAGTCTTTCTCCTCACCAACTCCCCCCTCCCCTTTATTTAATTGTAGGAGAGATATGAACCTAAGTCTGGGACTATTTTCAAGTCATAAATTGTGAAAAGTTGTGATAAGTAATTGGTTAAAAGAAAGAGGAAGGCTTCTGTGCCCTTGATGGTTTATAAAGAACTTCATGAAGTCATCACCACAGCCTTTTCCTACCCTGAAAGTCTTCTGACAAGATCTTTCCATCTACTAGCAGTGGCTTCTTATTAGAACCAATGAAGAGCGTCCAGGTCTTTTTACCTTCCCCGTGGATCAGCAGCTCTTTGAGGGGGCGGGACAAAAATCTTAGTGCTCTCTCGCCTCCTAGAACAGGCAGCACAACGTATACACCAGTTTTAAGTTATAAATAAATAGCAGACATAAGAGAGATGCTTCATTAGATATAAATGTTCTGTTTTCGCTCTGCTTCTTGCTTTCTCTTAGCTGCTATAAGGCATCAACGATGAGAACACAGAAGTCGATTACATAGTGTCGGGGAAGTGGTGCTCCATAAACTCTAATAAAACAAACCAATCTCTCCCACGCGGCTCTGGAGAAACGCTCAGGATGTTGGAGCAGGTGCTTTGCAGCCACATCAAGAGCGCGCAGCATCGCAGTAAGTTGGAAATGGAAAGTTGAGTGTAAAATAACAGCCTATTTGTCCACGTAGGGAAATAAAGCATCCTGGAAGGCTTTCCCCTGCTTGAGAAATCAAGTGCCCGTGAACTCGGTTCTTCCGACCATTAACAAAATTGAAGGGAAAATAAAAAGTATTCGCGGATGTTTTCAACGGGGCAATGGGGAGGCAGGGAAGCCAGGATCCAAGACTTCCCGCAACCGGGACGAAAGGAGAAGGGCTTTTCTGTGCTGTCTGCCTTCCGCGGACAGCCGGGGCCGGGCGAGGAGAGGGGCGAGAGAAGGTCCAGCCCTTAGGGAGGCGAGAGAGAGAGGCGGGGGTCCAGTCCGCAGGGTGGTGACTGCGCTGCACACGTGCTGAGGCGGCGCTCCGCGGCGAGGGCGCAGCCAGAGCTACCCCGCGGGACGGGAGCCGGTGGCCCGAGAGGTGCCCAGCAGCCAGGGACAGAACCTCTCCCCGACCAGACCCGGCAGTCTCGGACCCTGGCATTCACCCCAGCACCCTAGCAGCCCCTCCCCTTCAGGTCCGGCTTTCGGTCCGGGTGCAGGGGCCCCTCCGGCATTTTCCTCCCGGGCCCGGCTTCGCGGGTTGGTTTTATTCTTCCCTCATCACCCTGCTGCTCGCCTGCCCTCTCCCTTCCCCCCCGCCCCCCCCGGGTGGCCCCGGGCTCTCGGAGGAAGGCGGTGCGGCGGAGCGCGGGGAGCGCCTCTCCCACCGCGCGGAGTTGGAGGTGCGAGTTGCTGGACACTTAGTTGTAAACTCTTGGCGGTGGAACGTCCTGCTCGCTCCCACACCCGCACCGCCTGCTCTTCCTTCCCTCTGACACCTGTATGTTCGATTTCAGGTTATTTTTCCTTAGATGAATTCGCCTGCCATCGTCTGTTCAGAAAATAATGACCTGATTGTTTTCATACTTTTGTTGAAGGCTGACTGCATAAAATGCCATAGTCGGGAATGGGAAAGGAAAGTGTGCGTGTTTGTGTGTGTGTGTGTGAGAGAGAGAGAGAGAGAGAGAGAGAGAGAGAGAGAGAGAGAGAGAGAGAGAGAGAGAGAGAGAGAGAGACTTAGGACTTAGGGGGAGGGCAGGGGCTTCTCTCCCTCCGAGGACAGAATGATACATACTGTCATTAACAGTTTTGACCCACCTAGACCCCACCCTCCGGTTGCATCCATCACAGTCATTACAAAGGGGCAGCGCTGTCACACGGCCTGCCCTGCTCGCGGGGCTCCCGGGGCTCCGGGGCTGGCTTAATGAGGTGCACCCAGCCGGGGCTATTGTGCGCCGCGAAGGAGGCCGGAGCGAGAAGGCCACGATCTTAGCAGCTGCTCCCGGCAGCCCTGCCGCCGCCGCCGCCGAGCCCGGACCTCCAGGGGACGGATGCCTCTGGAAGTGTTTCCCTGCAGGAACCCATCAGGCGAGGAAGACTGCGGCGGGGCTGGTGAACTTAGACGGGGCATTCCTCTCCTGCGGCGGAGCGGGCTGGAGGCAAGTGTAAGCACTCGGGTAACCGTGGGGGCGCTGGGGCGGGGGTGTTGATGATGGTGGTTTTAAGCCAGTCCTCGGTCAGAAGGCGGCTTGGATCAATTTCCCCTCCAACCACTCAACTCGCCCCTTTACCTTTTGTTTTGTTAGCTTGGCTTTTTCCACCCCACCCCCTCCCGGATATCTTTTGAGCCTTCGCGCCTGGCTCGGGGGCTTGTGCATTTTAAATATAATTCTGATGGGTGACTGTTCTCTCCTTTTTGTTGTGATTACTAGAGAGACTTTAGTCCTGCCTTTCCAGTTCTGCGCCCTGAACAAGCAGTTTTGAAAAATTAAGTGCAAAAAAGCATGACAAAGCAATCTGAGGTTGCCGTGGTAAGTGAACTTTTAAGCCAAAAATTAACATTTTTTCTTGTATGCTCATCGATGGGTGGTTCCAAGGGGAATCATCACACACAAAGGGCTGGGAGGAGGGGGCGGTTGAAGCAAACCAGCAAACACAGTCGTTCTGATTTTGTTTTTGTCTTTACGATGGTCAGTAGGCATGTTCTGAGTTTATCCGTTTGATACTCTTGGAAAGGTAACAGGCTTGATGTAAAGTGGGGAGAGTTGGCAGTCTCCAGGGTGGAGGTGCAGGGGTAGGGCACGAGGTGATTGTGTGGTTTCAAAGACCGGCGCTCTGACTTCCTGAACTCAGCACAGTGGCGGGGTCATTCCTGATCAAAATCCTTAAGGAGAAAAGGAACAACGGGGTCACCCGGAATCAGGACAACTATCTCTGTGCCCTCACCTGCACTTTTAGACCTTCTCTTTCTCACACTTCCCCGGTAGCAACGTTAGAAGCCATCCTTCTCAGACAAACTTTAAATGCTAAGTGATGATCACATAATAGCTTTGGAAAGTTGTGGTCTTGAAAGATTTGAGGCTGGAGAAAGGCACTGCTTACATCCCTCTTTCCCACTTCTCTCTTCTCGCCTCCTCCAAGCCCGCTTTTTACACTCAAGTATACATATTCATTTAAAGGTCCTTCCTCCACCTCTTCTCCTAATCCCTTTCTTTTGGTTTTCAATGCGAGACATGTTCCAAGGAAGAACTTCTGAGTTTTGTCCCTTTATCTCATTCACTTTCTGAGAACAGGTATCCAACTTAATATTTGTGGTCAAGTCACAATTCCAAGTTTAGTAAAGGGCCCAACCTTTCCTCTGGAAAATTCTAAACTGTTTGGCCAGCTCTGCACTTAAA
Organism: Corynorhinus townsendii; assembly: GCA_026230045.1. Taxonomy (NCBI): domain Eukaryota; kingdom Metazoa; phylum Chordata; class Mammalia; order Chiroptera; family Vespertilionidae; genus Corynorhinus; species Corynorhinus townsendii. Next base: position 112,286,961 of record JAPDVU010000005.1, read on the forward strand.
AATAAATAACAGTGCTCAGTAGTCTTAATTTTTTTCTGTTTGTGAATCTAGTTGCTTTTTAGCTTGTCAAGGGCTGTTGCCATGGAGATGACTGGGATTCCCCATATTGGAATGGATCAGCACGTTCTCTGATAGGCAAGGCCATCTAAGTTTTCTCATTTGAAGGATGGGGTGGAAACAGAAAAGACCCTCCCTGAAAGGAATTAGCTTCAAGGTTTGTTGAAACCATTCTTAACATTCACTTATATGTGTGCAGATGTAATTGCATGTGCTTACATTTTTCAAAATCTATTCTGAAATAAAGAGTTCGTGAATTATTATAAATTCCTCTGATCATATGAATCACCGAAAAAAACATTTTTAACTGATTAATAGGGAAAGAAAGATTAAAGTATTTTATTGGAAATATACTTTAATAACTTACTTTAACAACTGGCTTATTTGTTGTCCATTCCACATGAAGTTACTATAATTTACCAGCAACTGTCACAGGAAAATGACACTGTATGCAGTTGGCTTCCAAAGTCATTAATATTGTTTTTAGTCTTGCTATATGCAGTTCCCATCCTTAAAACAGTTTTCAGTTTGAGAACTTAAACAAAATGGCTAACTGAACTACTAATCTGTTGGTCCAAGAGGAATCAATTCAGTGAAACTTAGAAGAAAAATTTCAGAAATCTTTAGGTTAAAATATAATACTTTATATATATTTTAGGAGTAAGAATTTTTCAATTGGGAAGTTTGCTTTTCTTATCTACTGATATTAGAGTAATCAACTAACTATGTTTTAACTATTTAATTTATTTTGGGTCATACTACTCAACTATCATTGGTGATTAATTTAAATCTATGGTCTGTACCTATAAAAATTAGATTACTTTGATACTTGAATTGACAAAAAACCGTTTAGAATTAGCTTACATAGAGTCAGACAAGCCCTCAACTTTACTGTAGCTGACCTACAGATTGAAAATACTGTTTTGGTTCAAGACATTTATAAAAATTATTTAAACTAAGTTGGATAATTGAAAGTTGTCTTCTAAATGACAATTAATAATAGTGCAAATATTTCATTTCCTATAAAAGTACTTAGGCTGAAATTTCCTTATATCAGAATGTAATAATCCATTCCTTTCTTCAGTGTTCTACTTATATGCTGTTGTCACATTAGAAATATTGCCTTCTCCATCCTATCCCTCCTCCAGTGGTCGTGTTTTGATATTTTCCCGAAACCTCAGTCCGTTAGGTTTATAACAGAAAGTTTATAATGTTTACATGAACAAAATTCTAAGTGTTTTCAACTAAGCAATACTCTTCTAGAAATATTCACTTCTTCCCATAATACTGACTCACTTTAAGTGAATAGATAGTTACATAAAGAAGAAAAATGGATGAGTTCTAGAGAGTGGGGTGGGTGGTAGTCAGGATCCCCTAATGTAGGTTTACCACCATCATTGCAGGTTTTTTTTACCCCTGTACCATGTCTAGAGCATGTAATGTGCTTGAAGCAAAAAAGTAAAACAGGAATGGTTGAAGTGATACTATACTTTAAAAAAATCAAAAGTAACCTTCATTTATTATTTCTAATTAGTATTAAACTTACTGTGTATCATATCAAATATTCAACTTAAAACAGCTAAGAAGTTAACTTTAATAGTTAACATGAGTTGTCTACCTGCTATGATCCAGCCATGAACCCAGTCATATATGCAAGTGCTTTACATATATTTCCCTAATTAATATTCATAACACTGAGATGGTAGGTTTTCCTATACCTACGAAAGAGAATAAACCATGAAGTGATGATTTGAATCAAAATCTGACTCTAAACTTGGGTCTAAAAATCAAACAAAATGAGAATCAATCAATAGAAAATATGAGATAATTTACTAAATTTAAGGAGACCCTCCACACAAAATCCACATGACCTCCACAAATTCTAAAGATAAGAACGATTACTCTTACTCTAGGCACTTTCCTATATAAAACATTTTTGAAGAAAAATCATACAGAAATATTCCTAACTATATCCCCAAATTGGGTTTGGATACTTTAGGCAGGTTTGGCTGGTTGTTTCTCTTTGGGAGCAATAGTTATGAAGAATTTATTGCCTTCTCCATCCTATCCCTCCTCCAAAGTAACAAAAACAGAGGAAGACTTAAGTCAATAATGACAGTAGTATTTTCAAATAAGCACAAAAATGCTACTTAATAATTAAAGGAAAACCTAACTGGAAATCCAGTTTTCCTTAAATAAGGGATTTAAAAATCAATTAAGCACTAGGTTTTGTTTTGTGTGTGTGTATGTGTGTGTTTTCATTTTATCAACTTAAATAGAATTTAATTTTTATTTTAAATACTTTAAAAATTCACTTATAATAGCATTTGCTAAAGTAATAAAAGGTTATATTTTTTTTATAGATAGCAAATCAGTTGATGTTTTTTGGCCATATATTTTTTTCTAAGTTAGGGTTTATCTTGATATACTTACAATCAGTTACCTTCTACCTTAATTATTCAGTGACTTGGAGCCCTCCATTTTTAAAACTGCTCTCATTTAGTGAATTAAAGAGACATAAAGATAAAAAGTAATAGATAAAATAAAAAAGTTTCATTATATGATTCCTTTTTAAATAATAAAGCTGATAGACTCTCGAATACTGGAAAAAAAACACATTATTGCCGTTGAAAAGCTCTAATTTTGCTCTTTTTTATGTATAAAATCTTTAAACTTGAGAGGTTGGGACATAGATATTGCATCTGCTCGAGTTTGGTTATTAACTTGGATTTGCAAAAGTGGAGATGTTAAGATTTCATCAAGTCCCCCTAAGTATCAGTTTAAAAAATTGTTTAAAATCATCATTTCCATTCAACAGAAAACTGCTCAACTTTTCATTTCAGCTAAGAAACAAAAGCACTCAGGATACCTCTGTCTGCTATCTGCACTTCATACAATACATGGGCTTCTGAGTTGTTTTGCGTAACCTTTTTTTTTTTTTTAATTGGGTTACTTTTTTAAAAAATGCAGAGAGCTCACAATAAAAGAACATTTGAATCAATGCTCCGGTTAAGTGAAGAACTTTAAAAAAAATTGATTAATCCATTTTGTAAGTTTCAGATTTTTATAAAGTGAAATCATCCAGATCTATCATATTTAAACCCCATTACTATGAGAATGCTGATAGCTTTATTAAAAGTCTGATAATTTGGACCTTTGAGAACCATGTTATAAAGGGAAGAATTGTGAGGCTTGAGCATTGCAACCCCACAATATTATAGCAGTCAGTCACATACTCCACCTTGACCTTGGAGGCCATGCTTTGAAAGACCCTTGGATTTTTAACCCCCAGAACCTAATTCTAGTTACTTGCCTCATTTTAAATAAAACTCAGGCTCAGTTTTATCATAGTTAATTAAATATTTATTTAATTTTTTACTTTATCCATGATTTAGGCATTTGTATTATATTATTATGTACTAAAAACCTAGGACTATATCTAGACTATTTTTTCTCATTTCAAAGTCATCAAAGTGTACATGTCTGTATATGTAAATAATACATATATTTAAATATACATATATAAAAAGTTATGGTTATATTAGTATGAAACAAAAAAGAAAATTTATTATAGCAGTTTTCATTATAAACTTATGGGATAAATAATGCCATAAAATTGAATTTTACCTAATGTCAAGAATATTAACTATACTTATTATTAACTAAAAACCTAAGAGTATTTTAGGTTAGGTCTGTGGCATCTATTTTCTTTTACCTCTCTACTATTGTTTTCCCATAACTTCATACAAAAGGATCATTTCTCTTAAAAAATTGGGAGGGAAATGTAGACTACATTTAGATTAAGAAAAGAATAAAAGGACTTTATGATAGTTCTTCCATAGGTCCTGGAATCCTTCATGCTAGACATCTGCCTTTAAATTATTTAAAACATGAAATCAGTGTATTTTGTGTTTATTTAAAATATAGTTGTATGAGTTCTATGTTATGGGCTTTCAAAGTCCATCAGAGCATGAAGGGTTATGAGAAAGGGCAGAATGATATAAGCTAGATAACCACCACACCTGACAGATGTTGACAAAGGCTAAGAAGGTAGTGTTAATGGTTTTAATTAAAAAAAAAAAAAAAAAAAAATATATATATATATATATAGGCTAATGAAACCTGAGATCATAATCATCAAGAACTGAGAACCCAGTTTTAGAGTGTTTCCAGTAAAAATAACCATAAGACACATGATACATATTTAATAAATCTAAACTATTAGCACTCTCCTTTGTTAAGGATCATGAAAATAAATAATTCTATAGAAATCTAGACTTTGAATTTCTGATTTCTCAGTGCTTAATTTATCACCATGGAGTTTGATATTATGGCAGAGTTAGTATTCAGTATATTTTGAATCTCATTATAGACCTAACATTTTGATGTGTCTTGGAATACAAATTCATGATATACGTCACGCAACAAACTGCATGCTTAGTAGGCTCTAGGCTCAGTACTAAGAGCTTGGAAATACCCCCTTGGAAAGTTGGCTTTGCTGTCAAGCTATGCACAAGCTGTAAGAGACAGATATGTCAGCAACTGGTTCTAAAGCAGTGAGATCGTTGCTGTCAGAGGCATGTCCATACTGAGTGCTTTTACACAGAGGAAGCTGTCACCCGTGTACCTGCAGTGGGTTTTAGTGTGGGTATGCAGAAAGTGCTTCTCAGCGGAGGTAAAGTTTTGAGTACTGCTGACTTTTTTCATTAAAAAATGTAATAGTGGACCTTCAAATATTATAAAGAAAGATGAAGTATATACTTTCCTGCTTTTTTACATATTGATATGTACTTATGATGAGGAAGACCACGCTTTCGGTGTAGGATGCTGCATTTTTTCAAGATTCATTAGTGTAATTTCTCAGATACACTGTCTTTGACAAATGTGCACAGCCGGGAAAGCCTTTAATAGTATTGATTATGTTAGTGTTTTGTTGCTAGTAGCATAATGGATAAAGCAAAGGCTCCATTTTTATTCTGTGCTCTACCAAAAAAATAAAAAGTATATTGCAAACCGGGAAAGGCACACAAAAGCAACACTAATTAAGTAACGTAAGTGGTCAGGGAGATTGCCTATGGTCTGGGCTTGAATTAGAATGGGAGGTGTAAGAGTTTACTTGAGAGGAAATGATATGAACATGTTTTAAAACAGGAAAAAGAGTTCTGTTTCATAACAATAGGGTATCAACTTAAATTATTTCACTTTCCTTTGTATTGCTTTCACATTTACAATGGAGGAGGAAAGTACTATTAATCTGAAATTTGACTTAGTTATGATGAAGTTTCATCCTTGACCAGACTGAAACCATCCTATTTTCTTTATTAAACTCCCAAATGCATGAAAAAGTCTTCACTTCAGAGTGATTAATACTTCATGTGAATAGCATTATGCAGTTTGCTCCCTGATATCTTGACAATACAGTTTAGCCCATTCCCGCTGGGATTCTCTCCTGGCAACAGTTTTTTCTTTCCTTGTGTTCATTTTTAGGAAAATCCTCTCAACATTGTTATGTGTATTATTTTATCGGAAGGAAGCATGTAAAATACCCTTGAACTCATTTTACTTGGGAGTTTGAATAGCATTCAGATTAGAACGATTCTCCCAGAATTTTATAGGCTTGCCCAATCCAGCTGTATATTTTATATGCTAATGTAAATTCTATTTTTGTTCCCCTTGGGGGTTTAAGTGATTATAATTGTTGCTCTTCAAAAGCCAAACAGATGATGATTGCTGCTTCAGGAGTATACCAAAAGAAACTGGCTTTCATTAAACCTGCTCATCCACTTCATAATTATCTCCATTTTATCTAGCTAAGAAGCAGGGGAAAATGGCAAGTACAGATCACTGAAGCCAGTTCAGTTATTTAAACATCGCTTTATTGAACTAGCAGGAGGTGTTGAAGTAGAGGGAATGTTTTCATTCTAACACTGATATGTAGCCAGTGGCCCAGCTCTGGAGAGTTAGTTGAGCTTCAAATGCCAGAGGCCACAGGGACTGGAGGAGAGATATTTTGAGCCATTCACAGCGGAGTCCTCTAGTGGATACAATAAATAGTACTGCAATGGCAGCTATTCTGAAATATTCTTTTTGCTTGTTCTTCTTCCTGTAAATTCGAAAAGGAATTAGCTATTTAATATTCACTAAGAGACTCAGAAATGCTTCCTAAATGAAAGGGAAATTTCTTATATAATGTAAAAAAAGCGGGGGAGAAGGGAGCAATGGGGAGATATTAATAAATTCTAAAAAGATTACAAATCCTGAGATTGACATCAGAAGTCCTTTAGGGAATCCGGATGATCATGTGAGCCTTGTAGTCTGACCATGCCTAGGAAGCACATTCTTATGAAGGTTGGGTTTTTTTAACTGAGAGAATCCCTCCCTCATTCAGGTGACACAGGAGCTCTGTTATCTGTTCCCTAGTCCAGTGGTCGGCAAACTGCGGCTCACAAGGAGCTGCGGTTTGCTGCTCTGTTGACTAATGAGTTTGCTGTCCACTGCCCTAGTCATATGGGGAGGTGGAGGGGTGGCCTTGGAATTGGGTTGCACTGGAACATGTTTCTGATCACCTACATTGCTGGCTGTCCTCCTGATGGCACAATGAGGGTCCTTGAACTCACACCCAAGGGGTTAGAAAAGTGCAGAGTCAACAGCTTATCAACTTCCAGCTGTGAGAAAACAACCAATCCTCTGCTTAAACTGAACATTCTGAAAGGGCTCTCTCTTCTAACATCTCAAAGAGCCACATCTTAGAAACCAGTTGTCTAAGACTAGACCTAGCCCTAGCTGGTCTGGCTTAGTGGACAGAGCATGGGCCTGTGGACTCAAAGGTCCCAAGGTTTGATTCCAGTCAAGGACACATTCTGGTCCAGGTTGTGGGCTCAATCCCCAGACCTACATAAAACATTACATTTATAAACAAATAAGATTAAAGGTTTCACTTTTTCTACCGATTTTCATGTTCTATGACAGTTCAGCAAATGTCAGGCAACTTTATTTTTATTTTTTGAAGTTTTAGCATGGAATTGTTCTCTTGCAACCAGATGTTGAAACTTTTGGGGAATCATATTGAAAAAGGAAAAAAAAATAATAAGAAAAGGAAATAGGTTCCTGCAAAGCTTTTGGGCAGTTTACTAGAAAGTTGTGTACATTAAAAAATAATTACTTTCATCTCAATTCCTATGCCACAATGATTTTTCCCAGTTGCATATACTGTATGTACTTTTATTGTGGCTACACAGTAACCCCTGGAAGAAAAATAGACACTACCATTTTATTTCATATATATTTTAACATAAAGGTTCAGAAACTAGAATCTGGGACTATCAACTCCTTGATCAACATCTTGATCTATCAATAGCTTGCCATACATGACGCTGAACTATATCTAGACCACAGAGTCATTTCTAAATCCCAAATGGTAGAATGTTCCCAGAAAGTAAGTATTTTCCCAGTGGGTTCTTAGTTAATCTGTACAGTTTGCATTCTTAGACCCAGGGAAAGGGTATTATCTATCAATGGCCTGTTCTCTAAAACTCTAAATGAAAAACTCTGGTGGTGTGGCAGTATCCAGTATCCTAAATGTGTCTTATAATTTTATAAGACTGACCCACTCAAAGTCATATGACTGCCAGACTTGTACGACAGGGGAAGATATTAAGGAGTGTAGTGGTTTCATTTAATGTTTAAAAGTTGCTCCCAGAGAAAATGCTGTCATTTTTGTGAAACAATCATGGTGAATGACTTGTAGGGTGGTCATGTCAGGCCAAAGTATCAAAGTATGTCTTTTTCTGATAGCTGCTCTTTCTTTCTTTCTTTTTTTTTTCACTGTGTGGCACTCCTTGATCTCTATCATGGAAGAGACTGTTTACTTATCTTGAAATAGGACAGTTAGAAATGAACCAACTCAACAGGAAAATATAATTAAAAAAAAATTGACTTGGTAGTATTGGCTTATCAGCCTATGTTTATTAAAGAGAAGTAAAAGCTACAAGATATAGTAAACAATAAAATATATCCATGCCACTGGATGACTCTGTAATGTCCCAGGTTTATCTCACATGTCTCTTCTTTTATTGTAATAACAGGAAATTGTGGGAAAGCACACTCACTCTGTGACCTTATAGGTAGATAAATATAAATAAAAGCTGTTAAAAGTCTCCTAGTTAAATCTCTTTCCCCATAACACAAAGTAAAAATCTAACCATTATTCCAATTAATCTGCTCAACAGAGAGTCAAATCAAAATAATTCAAGCCAGAGTTTACTTTAACTCCTTGTTAACTGAGCAACGGGAAAATCTGTACGGTTTTTTGCTTTAAATCAGTGGTTCATCAGAATCATCCATGCAGGTTTTAATAAACACACTAGAGGCCCGGTGCATGACATTTGTGCACTGTGGAGAGGGGGTCCCTCAGCCCAGTCTGCATGCTCTCACAGTCCAGGACCCCTTAGGGGCTGTCTGACTGCAGTCTTAGACGCTCCTGCCACCACCACTGCACTTGCCAGCCATGAGCCTGGCTTCTGGCTGAGCAGCGCTCCCCCTATGGGAGCACACTGACCACCAGGGGGCAGCTTCTGCATTGAGCTTCTGCCCCCCGGTGGCCAGTGCGTGTCAAAGCGACTGGTCATTCCACCGTTTGGTCACTTTGCATATTAGGGTTTTATTATATGGGATATGCTTAGATCTCACATCAGAATTACTAAGTAACCTCTCGGGGTAGAGCCCAGGCCTTTGTCCTTTGAAGGGAAAAACCTCCACAGGTAGGTTTTGGCATTGAAGCACAGGTATGCATGAAAACCACTGAGCTTTCATCTCACTAGTTCTGGCATTCATGGAAGATTCACTCTGTGCCAAGCACCCTCTGACGAATACATTGAACTGCTATAGCCCTGAACTTAAGAAGGCCTTTTTAAGATACAGATTGAAAATGTATGTCTGTACTTTATAGCTGTAATTTCTAACCAAGATACTTCCATTTTGCTGCTTTGATTAGCCTAGGATTAGCTGGCATATCAAGGATTTTTTCATTTTATGGCCTTAAAGCCACTATATTCATGTGAAAGGAGACACAGTCTAATAGGTAAAAGATACTTTAAAATTATAGGTAAAATGTTTTGCTTTCTTTGTATAAAGTTCACAGATGACTTTCTAACTTAGTTCTTAATTCAGAAACTCAGGAGCTGCCATAAACTACCTTTTAATTTCATGGCTAAAAAATATTCAGAAATGAGACAATGTTAGAAGATAATGCTTGTCATTCCAGGGCGATTTCTTATTAAGAAGTATTTATTATTGTACAAAATCATTGCTGGTAAATGCAGTTTCCAGTGTGGAATGTGCAATTTTAGGATTTGTTCTTTCTGATTTAGGGCTGACACCATTATTTAGAATAGTGATGACTCATGTCTAGGCCTGAAATCTGTTTTTCATGGGTTTATACATCTTTCCCCTTGAATTGCACCAAAAATGGTTTTTTAATTGGCTTTAACTCATGCCCAATAAATTGGATGAAAATTGATTGCCTCAGTCATGTTGGGTTTAAAATTATTGAAGACTGCGCCCTGAGTCCAATGAGGGCCTGCGCGAGGGCAGCGGTGCTTTATGTCCTCTGTTTATGACAAATAACTTTTTGCAAAGTGATCATAACTCCTATCTAAAAGTTAATGTATGTTCAAAATTTATGACACTTGAAAGGTAGTAATAGTACCCTGTTAAAACACATGTTTAAAAATAAATTTCCTTTATTTTGGTACTCTTAGTACCTTCTTTCCCAGTTCTACCAGTACTACATATTTCATCATAATATTCCTATATTATAAATTTGCTATATTAATATATTATTAATTTATATATTTATTTTACAATACTTCATTTGAGAATATGAAATTATTTTGCAATAATATAAATATAATACCTGCATGTAGCTCTTGTTAGATTCTTGGCCATAATATTAGAATATTTTTTAAATGGCAAAATTAAATAAGTGAGGATGTTCAGACTGTATGATCCTATAAAGTTGAAACAGTGAGCCAGTTTCTCATTCTCTGAAGAGTGATTTTAAAGACAAAAATTAAACAATATGAAAATTGATTAACTCAGGTGACTATTTAGGGCATTGAAATAGCAATTCACTAAATGGTACCTGTCAGGAAGCCAGGTTTTGTTTAATCTCATTACAGTTATTTACTGTATTATGGTTCTCATTAATTTATATGACATAGAAATATAAGCAGATCACTTAAAAGAACCTTGCTAGTTGGGAATAAAGGTTCATTTTATGAGATTCTCCAGAAACTGTGGGAAAGAGTATAGTAGGTGGAAAAATGATTAATTAAATGAAATAATGTCCTTTGGCTATAATATAGCCAGGCAGTAAGTAAAGGACATTGTTGATGCTCTTATGTTTAAGTAATATTAGGCAATTCTAATCGCATAGGAGAGTTACATCCGATATTTAATTCTAAGAAACTGGTAAAGCAATTTCTGAAAATTTTCTCAGTTTGCTGTTACATTTGTTTTTCCTATGTATTAAAGCTCAAGATTTGTTTTTGTAAGTGAATACTTACTGTTTTCTTTATAAACTATAAAGCTCCAGGGCTACTAATTGCCTTCTCTCTAAATCTAAGTTGTCTTTTAAGAGGTCACTGGTCCTCACCTACCTGGTGGCTACATGGCTGCAGCTTGAGCTCATGAGCTATAAAGGTTTTTCTCCCCCAACACAAAACTGCCTGGTTTTCTGATTTATAAAACAGAATGCGTGTTCAGAATTTTTACAAACTGAATAATGCAGAAAGCATAAATAAAAAAAGTAACCATAAGTCCAACTGTCATTACACTTTAATAGCTGCTGCATAATGTTCTAGTTAAGATCCATTGCAGGATGTTTAATACTATCAACAACATTTCTTGGAAATCTTTATGCCATTAAAATGTAAATATATTCTACCTGTTTTAACACTTCACTATATGCTTATGGAGAAGACGTCTGAAAATTAAAATTTACAAAAGCTAAATAATTAAATTTCCTCAAACCCCAAATAATATTATGTGGAGGCTAGGATCTCCTAGGACATCTTATATGATATTTCTCAAAATCCTACTGTATTTGAACTGATCATTTTTTAAAGAAGCAAATCATCTAACAATCATTTTTCTCTCTCTTCCATTTGTCAACAAGAAAGAGCATGGCAAGACACGAGTATGATTACTTGCATTATAAAAAATATATAGTTTGTTGCTCTGGCCAGTTTTCTCAATGGTTAGAGTGTCAACCTGCAGACTGCAGGATCTCAGGTTTGATTCCTTGTCAAGGGCACAGACTTTGGTTGCTGTTCAATCCCCAGCCCCGGAGGCAAGCAATCCATGTCTCTCTCTCTCTCTCACATAAATGTTTCTCCCTCCCTCCCTCTCTCCCTTTCTCCTTCCTTTCCACTATCTCTAAAAAAATCAATGGAAAAAAATATCCTCTGGTGAGGATTAAAAAAGCTTTGTTAATTATAATATCTGTTTTGCTTGTGCTTTATTTCTCTTGCAAGTCTTAGGTCATCTTGAGTTTCTTTAGAATTTTACATCTAGAAAGTACTTTAGAGGTCATCTAATAAATAGTGGTTAAGGATTTGGGCCCTAGAAATGGACTACTGGGGGTCAAGGTCCCACTCTGTCCATTTCTAGTTGTATGATCTTGGGTAAATTACTTACTTCCTCGGTTTCCTCATTTTTAAAACGATAGCATTGTTGTGAGGGTTAAATGATTTAATGCATGTAAAGCACTAAAATGCTGCCGAGTACCTAGTATATATTCAATACTTGTTACCCATTATCATTATTATGACTAACCCAGTCTTCTCCTGGGGAATCATGAGGTTTAGTCACAGTGACTTACTGAAGAGAATCAGCTGATTTGTGGGAGAAATAATACTAGGACTCACATCTCCTTTCTCCAGGCCTAGGAACCTTAGCTCAGTAACATAATGTATCCTTTGCTAGCAGTGTTGTAAAGCCCCCTGACTACCACCTTAGGCACAAAAGGGTTTTAGATTCATCCACAGCTAAGCTAAATGCAGCCTGATCAGCTCTGGTTCCTGGCTTCACTTCCTCAGAGCTTAGGGGGCTTTTTGGCTCGAGAGTGTTATTTGTTCAGAACCCTGATACTTTTTGGCCATAAAACGCTTTCATTAGTGTCAGTGGGAACCCCTCTTCTATACCTGTCAGTCTGTCTCCATCTCTATTTATCATCTTACCTTGCCACCTCATTCTAAGGGGTCTCAGTGTTTTAGACAGAAAGCCCCTTAACTCTCCTCTGTCTTGATTCTGATTCCTATCTCCGAGTCTTTCCTGCTTGGCATGTCCAAAACTTACACTTGTCAATAGATATGTCCTCATGCAGTAGTTTTATGCCAGCATTTTCTCTGCTGGCTTTCAAAGCCCTCCGTGATGAGACTCTGCTATACCTACCCAGCCTGATAGCCTATGGCTTTCTAGGACTTTCCTCCATTACAGTGGGCCTGGTCTCCCCAAAGTTTTGCAATTTTCATCTCTGAACCTCATTTCATTTGCTCTGAACACACACACACACACACACACACACACACACACACACACACACACACAATACTTATTTTAAAGCTAGGAACTAAACCATCATAATACACATTAATATTTTCTTCTTTTATAAAAACCTTGTAAAGAGGCTCAAATTTTCATGTATCCTTTTGACATGATTAAGATGGAGACCCACCTCCCTTTTAGTATTCATTTTACATCTAGGAAATATTAGTATTCTAGAAAACATCAGTGCTCCATGAGTTAAATAATGAGCACTGACAGAAAAGAAAGGCTTTTCTTTTTATTGTCTGCACAAAGAATCTAGAAATACCAGCAAGAGAAAAAAAGGAACTTCACAGTAAATTGTGTCAAAATAATTCAAGGAAATGTCTATTTGTTACTCAAACAGCTTAAACAGTCTGTAATACCATTCATTTATATTACATCTTCCAACCCATGTTTACAAAAACTGACATTTCAAACTACCATATCCTCTAATATTTCATACCAGAATAACAGTGGCCAAAGGAACAGAACATTATTTCTATTAGACATTATTCTCAGCCTTAAAATGCACATAAATATACTCATTCAGAGAAAGAGATTTTCTGTTTGGTCACATGGACATGAAGGGTTAAAGGGCTTGGGGTGAAATGGCAATCAAGAACAGCTCTGGCTCTTCTGGGTGATGTGTATTTCTTCTTGGTGCTACTTACACTTCGTCATACAAGTCTGGCAGTCACATGACTGGGCTTGACTTTGGGTGGGTCAATCTTATCAATTACAAGATACATTTAGGATACAGAGAGATGCTTACTGAATTTTAAAATAAAAATATTAAGCCTGTTTTTCCATTGTAACCTATGAATTTAGGCATCCAAAAGTCAAGGTTCACTTTTTTATCAGTTTTTTTCCAGTCCACATCTGTAGCTGCAGCTATGTTAATCCATTAGTATTCTTTCGATATTGGGTGTTTTACAAAGTCAAGTGGACATTATGACTCCATTTTGTTTCAAAATAAACAAAAATCTGTTATAAAAAGCGTATTCTCCTGTGCCCTTTTATACAGTCTACTTCTATATTCCTCTGGATATTTATTTTGATAGATTTTTCAGGCACAGACAACCACAGAAATAGAAAACTGGAGCAGGAAGTACTGCTAGCCTATGTAAGTGGAGTAAATGTAATAGCCTATAACAATATAGGTGGAGTTAGGGAATGAGCCTGGGTAGAGGTGAGTGATAAGGAGATTGAAATGGATTTCTTTTCAGGCCATAAAGAAAGAGTAATTTAAAATATCTTGCCTTAGAGTTAATACACAATTGTAAATAAGAATGTATAGATATATATAAAATTGAATAATAAAAGTTTCTTTTGGCATAAAGTCAAGATGTTTTAATTTGATTAGACACTGATGGTATATATTTGACTCAACTTGATTTCAGCAAGTAATTAACTGAATTAAAACCTATACTTAATGCCAAACACTAAAATTTTGAGACTAACTAAAGTAACAATGGCTATAATTAATGCCAAAGAGAGTAACATATTGCAGGAAGACTGATATTAGATGTTCTCTAATCCTATTTATCTTACAAATGTTACCTTAATTCCTAATGCCACTGTTATGCTCCTGAAAATGAGAAATCATTTATGTCCTTCCTTATCTCCTGTGTTTAAATGATATGTAAAAGTGCATTGAGCTTTTTCTGATAAGAGGTACTATAAAATCGAAAGTGTTTTTATTATCATATCAATCAAATAGGATCTCAGTCTAAGTTGCTTTTTGAAGACCCACAACTCTTTATGGGTGACTCATGAAATTGTATTAGGAAATATACTGAAGCCACATAACCGGGTAGACAGAAAATTTTATGCTGTTTGGGACCTTTTAAACTTGGTTACAATTAGAAATGTGAAAAGATATTTATCAGGTAGGATGTTAACAAGGGCAAATGACAACATTTAAGAGACAACACATGAAATCAGAAATTGGCTTCATCAAATAAATATGCTAAGTCATCATTTTTGTTCTCATAATCATAGTTACCATGTATCTACTGCATCCTCTATCCCAGGAAGTTTGATTATTTTATACTCACATTACATTGAACCTCATAGTGATTTTAAAATAATCATTATCACCATTTTATAGATCAGGAAATCAAGACTTATAAGAGATAATTTGTCTAAGGCCCCACAGTGATGGAGTCGGGTTCAAATCTGGAGTAAAGACCTAAGCTCCTAACAATTTGCAAAACTGTAAGCTCCTAGTAGAGTAATTTTATAGTTTCTGTTTAAAGGACTAATTTTTGACAAGCTAAACTATTAAAATCTTATAAAGAGATATTGTACAAAACCTAGATAAATAACAAAATCCAGACACATTGTGAAGATGTTTTATACCACATGTTAATTTGAGTTGAACTGCCTACATTTTCCTTTTACTAGGATTTCCTAAAAAAAAGTTATCTGATTTCCTTTAGGCATGTAGTCTCTAATCTAATTGTTCTGACACCTGATAGGCACTCAAAAGATGCTTGAGTCAAACTGAAATAGATCTGTCAAAGATCAGAAATAAATATTTAGAAATAGGACCTGATGATGTATCCTTCCCTTGACCCTCACCTGAAGATAAGTGTTATATCTGAAAAGACATAATGAGTAGCCTGATTTTTCTTTTGGTAAATAGAATTATAATCAGTTTTAAACAAAACTATTATAACTTTTAGATATTTCCAAAGCTTTCAACATTTTTGCCTTTATACATTATAGAGAGACTGTTTGCCTTAGAAATCTATTAGCTCACATCTAAAGAATAAATAACGGAAAATCTTCTTAAAAATAAAATTTGCACTTTTGGATTTTTTATTTTTCATCACTCATAATGGATTGCTATGCCTTTAGAAATCAAATATGTCATTTGTGATAAAAATTAGATAGGAGTGATTTTTAGAACTAATTCATGGTAAAAAATTTTTCCTGTCCAATAATGAAATTTTTATTTTTAAAATTATCTTTTAGTTTTGAAATATTATAATTTCACTTTATAAAGTTCTTTTCAGATTTCAAACCTAGTGAGAGTTCATCTTTTAACCCTTATGCAAATTCTTATTTTATAAAAGTCCTACCTATTTTGATAAAGAATAATCTAAACTGTCCATTGAATGCAGATTTTCAGTTTAATTTAGGAAAACAAAAATAAAAATCATAGCTTGAGAGACTCATTAAACTGGCAATTCAAAATTGTTTGAGTATTTGTAACAGGTAGAAAAATATCTGATTATCTGAATATAATAGTATAATAACACCTAAAAGGCTACAATTCACAAAAGTAATACTTCAGTGCTTGCATAGTAGCCATGATTTAAACCAATATGAAAAAAATTATGGAAAGTGGTGATATGAAAGGGAAAAGTTAACTTACATAAAAATAAATCTCTTGTTAAAGAATACATATAGCACTCATTCATCCATACACTTGAATTAAAAAGACAAACACAACAGTTCTGTATTACAATATATGAAGGACTTTTGCATAAAGTACTCAACATAAGTGTGTTTGAGATGTCATGACTTATATTTACTTATATTTAGTTTACCTCCCTATCAGATGACAACTTCAAAATTTAAATGAATTGTTTTGTAATAGCTCTCTATAGTTTAATAACTACTGAAACGAAGACTAGCATCTTAAATTTTTACTCATCACTTTTCCTGGCAAACTCATTTCTAATTCTTTCTCATCCCACTGTGATTTGAGCAGCCTTTATATTGTCAATTAAGTGCACTCTGACATCGATCAAAGTTTTGGGGTTAAACAAAGTAAAAACATTGATTTTCTAAAGCTGCATTAACTATGTGTTATCATCAGAAGGTACCTTTTTAGAAATGTTGCTGAAATTTAAAATATAAATGCTGTTGTGAAAAAATGGAATGCATCCTCTCATACTTATGCACTCTCATAATCATACACCAGTGAATTTACAATCTACTCAACTATGAACAGAACAGGTACAGTACCAAGTCATTAGTGAATCAAGGTCACTGGCTATATTCTGATCATTGTACATTTAAAACTTTTTGTGAAACATTTATTCAAATAATGCATAGAATTTCATGCCTCATATTCATAAAAGCAGACCAGAGTGTAATAAAAAGTGTGCTGCAACAACCAGGTGGTGTCAAAATACACACCTGGAATTTGTTGTTTCCTGAAATAGTCTATAGTAATTAGCTGGGTAAAGGGGGAGGGGTGATATAGGACTTAATCCCGTAAGTAGCTGAGCAGATCCTTTTCTGTGGTTAACAACTTCTTAGGTTATTCTAAAATCACCCTGAAGTCACTCTGGTGGTTCTATCACTTCAACAAACAAGGTCAAGTTAACCTCTAGTTGTTGGTAACTCCTCTGTATCTGGTTGGTCTGACTTTCTTACCACAAAAGGAAAACTTGAGAGTCCATTCGGAATCTCTTTCTAATACTGTAGTAGAGAGCTTCCTGTGGCCCATGCTCTAAAAAAGACAGAATTCTGTGTTCTAGCAAATTGGTTTAAATTGTTCCTTAATCTCTATTACCCCAAACTTCACACAACTTTATCCTTATCAATTTTTTTTTTATGCATCACAGCTATGACTTGGAATCCTGCCCAAAATGATAAGTCCCTTTGCTACTCCTTACAGCTTCCCATCCCCAAGTAATTTTTAAAACCGGTGGGCTTTTTCTCTCACTGCTCCACGCCCCCATTTTTTAAAAAAAAGTATCCCATTCCAGGTGCCCCTTCTTCTGCCTGCCAAGCATTTTAATGACAGTTTACTTTAGCGGTCTGTGAGCAGACTGCTGCCTCTGCCACCTGAATTTCAATTTCTTAATTTACAGCCCAGATAAAACAGAATGGAGCAGGATCTGGGCTGCTCTCTACATTGGGTTGGCCTTATCAAGCGTGAAGTTTGGCGCATTGCAAACCTATTCAAGTGATTATCTGTTGAGGACCTCTCGAGCCATCTCCATCTCTGCAGCGGGCTGATAAGACAGCGGTTTCTCTAGCCGCTGTGTCTCTCCGGGCCTCAGTCTTCTTCTGATACAAACTCCGCCTTTGTCCCCGTGCCCCCGTGCGGACACTTGCTCTGTGGGACAAGGGTTTGATCTAAACACACTTGGGGGGAGGGGGTAAGTGTGAGTGTGTGAGAGCCGAGGAGGGAGGAAAGAAGAGGGGGAGGAGGGAAAGGTTAGAGAGCAGAGGGGGGTGGGGGCAGGGCCGCTTGGCGAGCGCAGTTGATAGCTCTGATTGACTGGTTGCTCAGCCCGGCTTTATTATTTCAAATTAGACGTGCATCGCACACAAGTGGAAACATAAATCTTCAATATAAGTCAGAGCATCGGAAGCAGAAAAACCGTTTCTTCCCGGGTCCGGGGAAAGGGGCAGCGAAATGACTGCCACCAGCTGAGACAGATGGTTTCCTTTAACTTTGGAAACGGCTATTTTTAATTACGTATATTAATTTTACATGAGATGTATGGGCTCCAGGAGGAAGCTCGGGGAAGGCTGTTAGCATCCCTGAAAGCAACGGACACAAAGCCCTGATTTGTCCTCTCTCTCCTCCAGCTTGTCTTGCCTCACCTGGTCGCCTGCACCGCCCTTTGAAGCTCAGGAAAGACGCGAGTTTACCCGGCAAAAAGTTACTGCGGAGTAAAAGAGGGGAGGAAAAGAAATCTGAGGACGTTTCTTTAGGAGCTTTTGTACATAAAATGATCGTCGATCCGAAGCTGAAAATATATTTTCTGAGACACACTGGGGCACGTGCAACAGATCTTAGTCGGAGTCTCTGCAGGCAAATCACCTACAGGAGAATCAACCTCATACACATTTTGCCCCCCCCCCAAAAGGTGTGTGGGGGTTGGGGGTGGGGGACAATATAATCTGGTGGCAAAGATTTACCGCGTCACTAGATTGCATTTTTAAAAACATTTAAATAAACAATTCACGTGTCTTTACGTGTAAACAGTAACCTCAGGATGTAGGGGGAATTCTCCCTGAGTCTGCTCTTTTGAGTCTTTTCTCTCAAACAGTTTAAAGAGAAAATGTAAAGAGAAAGTAAAGTTATGTGTGTGATCCTGCTCACTGCCGCCCCTGGCACTGTCCCTAATGGAAAGTGTTTGCAATATAAAGGGTCTTTCACAAAATAGTCTGGGAGGTCACTCACCTTCGGATAAAAGGCTTGGCTCCTTTGCCAGGAGGCGGTGGTTAGCCGGGAGAAGAGTGGGGGGAGGGGAGCAAGGGTGAGAGGGTTAGGCGTTTCTGTTGCGATGCTCGCTGGGAATTTTGAGGACTTCAGCAGACTTTTGGATGACTACCTGGATTTGCATTTATTTTGCCCGACCACTGTGATGACCGGCAGACTCAGCAGGGAAAGGGGGTGTATGACAAGGGGACAGTGGAGGGTGTGCAGCGAGTTCTGGGCTCTTACCCTCCTGGCGGTTTGTCACGATGGCCGGGTCCTAACAAAAGCCAGACAATTCAAAACAAACGTGTGTCCGCTGAGTAGGACAGCCTTGTCCTTAAAGTCTGTGGAGTGAATCCTCCCCAAGAATTTCAGTTTCCGCGACTCGAGGGAGGAGCAGAAAACAGTATCAGACTTTGCCAACCTCTGTTCAGGGTCTGTTAGTCTCTGTCCATGGTGCTAATTCCTGCTTTATTCTCTGGCCCGATTGCCACGTTCTATTTAAACTCACATTGCTGTCAATTTTCTCCATAACTTTTTCTGTTATCTAAACTGTGGAAGAAAACTTGGCATACTTCTTTAAGAATGATAAATAAAAGCGTAATTATCAAGCTATATAATATCTATATTTCTCACACAGGCATAAAACTGCCCCATTTCCAACATCATGAGCTACAGACTCCAACAAACAGCCCAACAGAATAACACTCAGTATTTTTATTAACCTGAAAGGGCATAATGTTTGGAATTATTGCCCTAAGCCAAACATTGTAAAGTCATTTAAATAGTTTCTCTGTTTTACTTTATTTTAAAAAGTTACAATAGTGGTTTACAGTGCCCTTTATCATAAAATGATAAAGGGCACCTCCCCCCCCCCACACACACTAACATAAGGAGGTTATTTATCTTAAAAGACATTACCCACAATACTTTATGAGTATACTTGTCATTGACTTTTTCTTTATAAAAATCTTTGTAAAATTATTAAATTTATACATCTTCAGCTTTGAGACCATTCTTTTGGCAACTTTTTCTCCAAGCTCTCAGTGGCTCTCTAGATCTTGCCCTTCTCTGCTACAGTTTAAAATTACCCCAAGGACTTTGAAAAGATATCAGAGCTAACATGACAATCATAACTGAAATGTCTTTTAAGTGCTTTTCTAATGCAAAGTATGAACGAAGAGGGTTTGATTACAATGGCTTAATGTGGGGTGTGATGTGTACACATAGTTTTTATTAATTGCAAAATAGAATGTTAATATTTCAGGCTATGATAACATGAATTCAAAGTGAAATCTACACCCAGATAGCATTTGTATTAAAGTGCTCAGTTTTTATTGTTAAAAGTTGGAAAAAAACACACATGTTACTTATGATATATCTATCAATTTTAAAGTTTTTAAACTTAAAAATTTTTATTTTTTGAGGAAGTAAGCTAGTATTGTAAGATATTTTCAGTATCTTAAATAATTCTGTTTTTTTCTACAGAGAAAAAAAAACACACTGAAAATTACAATATTTTGAAAAATATTTGCTCTTCTGCCCAAAGTGATAAAAGCATAGACAATGAATCTGCAGAATTTAGCATTTTGTATTTTAAAACTTTTGTTTTTATGCATTTTGTTTTGTGCATTTGAATGGACAAGTTTACTACTTCCCATGTAATTTAATTAACTATATAACATGCATGCTAAGTTTTCATCACCCCACACCACACCCAGCTTTTCATATCAACCTCCCCCAATCCTTTTGGAAACATATCATTGCAACTTACAAAATCTTTCTTGTGGCTACAAACATGCACTAAAAAATTAAAATTAAGTATTAGTTTCAACCCAGTTAGAACACAGTTATGTAATTGTAAGTTAATGGTAAATATTTTCTTCAAAGTGCTAAGAATATTGCATGAAAACATGCAACTAATTCAACATATTTTTCAATATTAATTTAACAGCATGTTAACAAGGAGAAAAGGCAAGTCACTTCATAGATAAGTCTGATTGAACAGTGCTATTTGTTTACCCAAATTGTATTTCTCTGTAATGAGCTGGAGTGAGGGGATGGGTTGAAGAGGATGACAACAAACCTAGTCTTCCAACTGTGTATTCACACAGTGATTATTCTAGGCAAGGTGAAGCGTTTGTGCTTCCCTCAGCCCACTGACTCCATTTCTTTAAACTGTTTTCTTCTTCTCATGAGTTTTACCCAGGTCTAGAGAATAGTTTTAAGTTGAAATTAGGAACACAAGCCTGATGTTATATAAAAAGTGGGGGCAGGGATTAAAGCCCGATAATAAATGCTAATTATAAGAAAACACCGATTCAGGCCTTCTTTTCCAACCTCCAGTTATTATCATGCAAAGTAATACAACTCAGACATACCATACAGCCTCTTTGGGAGAGAAGCAGGTCTTCTGTTCTTTATCATTAATCATTTACCAATACTCAAGGACACTCTCAAGAAACTCTGATTACTTCACCCCTCCCTTTCTAGTCATTTTGCTTTGTGACTATCTGTCCCTCTTCCCTCCATCCCACTCTACCCTCCTGCAATCTCTCTTACCTGTGACTCCTCTTTCCGGCATTTTCAAAGATAGTGACTATTAGTAAATAAACAGGTAAAAGAATTCCTTTTAGAAAGGCTTGAGCTCCTAGAGATGATATGTTACTACATTGCATAAGTAATGTAAGTTCTTTCTAGGAAGTTGGAGCTATCCTTCAAGATTGAAAGGAGAAATTCAAGCTGGAAAAAAACTCAGGTCAAGTGAATAGTGTCTTCACTATACATCAAGTCTATCCTGAGGACCACCCCTTTCACTTGGAGGAAGAAATAAATGCCATGGGAAAAAAACTGTCTTTCAGCTTCCCAAATATCATTAACATATGGGGTCTAATAAAGTAGTCATCTATAAAGCAGAAGCGTTGAAAGCATTGGGTCTTCTGGTTAACTTTTTAATCCTCAGAGGGAAGAACCTAGATAAAGGAGTGAGTATCTTTACTGTCAGCAATACATGTGTGGTCCAAGAAGTGTACCGCCAACAAATGAAGAGGCAAGCCTTGTTCTAATTTTATATACAGCTGCTCTTTTTGAGAGTCATCATATACTTCAAAGTGAAGGACCTTAGCTCAGTACCTCTTTTCCTGCACTGGATGCTTATCCTACACTTTTCTATTCTAATATGAAGTGAAAGCTAATCCAAGTCGTGCAGCTTTATTTGAAAGCATTTCTGACTCCATCCTTAGCCTTAAAGGATACTTTTAAAAAAATATACTAAACACGAGAGCTGTAATATGCATATCTTAAAATAGAGAAAGACATAAAATTAACTAATATCTAATACAGAATACTGGAACACAAATAGAAAAAAAAGCATGCGGGCAAGGAATGGATGTACCTTCATCCCTTTCACTCAAAGAGAGGGAGCTCTCAATGACTCATACATACCGGACAGTTTAATGCTATAAAGAAACGTGCCACAGATGAGGCAAAGGAAACGAGTCTTTCGGAAGCAGAAAGATTGAGGAGGAAAGGAGATCGTGCCATATCGCAAACTCTGATAGTACAGTTCCAACACTCCCACACTGCTCTCTCTCCATCTCTCTTTTTGCTTCTTGCATTTCCCTTCGCCGCCAGCGTTAAGTGTGTACCGCCCCGCACAACTTACCTTGAAACGGGACTCCATTGAGCTCTGGAGAATGACACAAGGTCCTAACCAATCCTATTCCGGGGCTTCGCCTGGGCCGCCTCCCTGGAAGCGTCTAGACCAATCAGAACCCCGGGTAGATGAGCAAGTTACGTTGTGGCGCGAGTCGGCGTATACTTCCGCGCGTGCCGCCCGGGATAGGAGCCTGGCCGAGCAGCTGCACAGCCGGCAGTGCGGAGGCAGAGCAGGCGTTGGTGATACGGTGCTATAAATCTGTGGTCCAGTCCACCTCCCTTTTAAGACGTCCTCCCCCGCGATTTCTGTTCTCAGTTAGAGATGCAGCAGCTTACTCCTGTAGCGACCTACTAAAAAGCAGCCAGGAGAAAGACATCGTCTTTTTGAAAAAACGTTCTTTCGTCTCTTTTCTTTGTTCCTTCGTTTGTTTTTCTTGCCCCTTTTTGTTTAGTTGAGCGGCAATAGGAGGGTAGTCTCTCCGTCTTTTTAAACTCTCTTTTTAAGTTTCCCCTCCCCTTCCATACATTTTTTTTTTTCTTCTTCGCCATTTCTTTTAGCGTTGGACTTTGGGGTCGAAAGCATTTCTTTTGATTTGCTTCTTTTAAGCCGAGCACAGTTTAGGTCTCGTGCTGTCTTAAGAGAACTATCCAGCAGCTTCTTGCTCATCCTTATTGGGAGAACTGCACCGTTACTTTAAAAACACACATACACAAAAACCTTAAGGGAGAAAGGTAAGTTTCGGTTTGGTTTCTTTAATCATTAGTTGCAGCGATGCGCTGGCAAACCCAGAAAACCTGTAAGTGAGCGGAATACAGAATATGAAGTTAATTGCACATGTTTGTCTCATTTCAAAGCGAGTGCTCTGCTTTTTAATTCTAGAGAGCTAGACTCAAAAGAAGGTGGACGCATGCTTGACGTACTGAATATTTGCAAATGCCAGTGGCAGAAATTTAAGTGGTAAATGTGGCCGGGGTCGAGCAGGGGGGTACAATGGAAGTCTAGATGTGGAGTGAGCCTGGGATTGAGGTTGGAAGTTCATTTCGTGGGAAGACAGGGATCACTTGGGTTATGGGGGATGCATGCCTTTACTTTCGCAAAGCAACCGGAGGACTGGAGAGGCTTAAGTGCCGTTAAGGATCATTAGAAGCCTGGACTTGCAGATTAGACCAGCGAAAACCCCAGACTTAATTGCATTAACCAGATAGCGTGTGCCGGGGAGATGGGATTACCGGATGGAATTTAGATGCCGTATCAGGCAGCGAGTTGTAGTTGACTGAAAAAGTACATGCCGCCTTAGGGCTGGGGCTGGGGTGGGTAGAAGCTGTCAAAACTCGTCATTGCTAGGTGTGCGGGCTCGAATGCATGGGCGCCAATGACCGTGATTCGGTCGTAGAAGAAGATAGCTCATTTGGGGCCGAATTCTTAAGCCTGTGCCGGATATGAGATTCCCTTTGTTCAGAAAAGAGTAAATAAGATCCTTGGAGCTGTGTCTGTGGAGTGGCGGCTGCCCGGGAGCCTCGCAGTGGTAGGCGCGGGGAAGTGTATTGCAAGCCCTGTCCTTGGTCCTACGCGGTTGACTTTGTCTTTGGGGTGAGGGGGAACCCCTTCGAGCCGCGAGGCTTCGCAGCCACCCCAGGAGCCAGCTCAGCTAGGTAGGTAGCTCTCCTCTCCTTCCTTACCACTCACCCCCGCCCTTTCTCGAAGAGCTATTGTTAAACTGACGCCGGGAGAAAGATGGTTGGGGATGAGAGGCTAGGAAAAGACACATGCTTCATTTTAACTTCCGTGATTTCCCAGGGTTTAGGAGAAACCAGCTGGCTTTCTACTAGGAAATAGAGAATCCGGGGTAGAGGTGGGCAAGGGGGAGGATGCTTGCAGGGTGGGGAGGGTGGAGGGGATGGTGGAGGCAGCGAGCGAGGTGCTGCCTTTGCCTGAGCGAAGTTTAAATAATTGGCACGAGCGAGTGTGGGGTAGCGTGTGCGTGAGAGCGCCCGTGTGGTGCTTGAGAGGAAGAGGCTGGGGGAAAGGTACAAAGCCGGCTGGGGTTGTTGTTGTTGTTATTATTATTATTATTATTATTTTGTGCTGCTCTCCACCCCACCCACCCCTCCAGGGTCGAAAAGCCAACTCGCAGCCAGCCTACTATAGACTCCACTTGCCACCTACGGGGCCGTGGGGGCTGGGGATGTCAAGGTGGCAGTGCCCACCATGGAGCTCCGCGGCGAACCGGACCTCGAGTGGCCATTGTTGCTTAATTTATGCCCAGCACGTTGCTACGTGCCCACCTATTTCACGTCTGTAAAGAATTAACATGAGAGCTATACAACTGTGGCAAATTGGAGGTTGGATATGTTCCCCGTTTTCCATTTTCAAGTGCTGGTTAGCGAAACTGATGTGGAGACTGGGTATTTTCTCTGGTAATTACCAGCTTGCTGTATTGTGGTGAGAGTGAGAGAAATAGTCAATCATTTAGTGTTTACTCTTAACACTGCTGCACCAGGATGGATGTCTCTGTACTTTCTCCCCAAAATGCACGGGTTCTCTCTCCTCCCCTACTCATGTACAAAAACTGTTGGTTAAGATTCTAACCCTTCAGCCCTTCCCCACACTCCTATTTATTATACTCCTCTCTGGATGTTGGGAGTGGTAGGGAGATGGAGGTGCTTAATATTTTAGGCCTACACTGCAATCTAAAAAATGTAGGCTTAGAGTGGGGGAGGGGACAAAGCAGACAATAGTAACCAAAGGAATTTTCCTAATTGGAAATCGGCTTTTAAAGGTCAGGGAAATGGTGTGCCTGTTTGGGGGGATGGAAGGGTTGGGAATCTGTTTGGTCTCATAAGGCTTCCTTGGTAAAATGGCTTCTTAGATGGGGCATCTAACACATTTTTCAGCATCTGAACAAATAAGTGCGCAAACCCCGAAAAGGTTGAGTGTTTAAAAGTTGCCTTTTGGGGGATTTTTTAAAAAATTTAAGCATTTCTCTTCGTTATGGCTGTCATTCCCTGAGTCTGTCTTACACCTGGCACTCCTCGATCCCCTTTCTCTCCTTTAACCAAGTGCGTGGGCACCCCACTTTGTAAAGCTATTCTGTTCTGGAGTTCTCCACTAGAACGCAGTTTTCAGGCAGAAGTATTTTGGAAGACTTGTAAAGCTGAAGAGAGGTTTCCTATAACTTCAAGAAGTCAGCTTTAGGAAGTAGGGCGTAGGGCATTCTAAGAGGTTTAGGCTTGGATTGGCAAATTTGTGGGCCCATTTTTTTGCCTAACGTTTGGAAACATGCATTTTTAGCAATCCTGCCTACCTGATATGAGAACATTATAATTAACTTTTTAGAGAGAGGTCAAAGAGGTGCAGGCGCTTTGAGCACTTTTCCCAGGAACCCCTACAAAATCAATTAAGGTCATTTAATTGCAAATCAGATTTGCAATTAAATGACCTTATGCTTAGATAGAATCAACTACTTTTGATGTCCCCGGCCTCGGTCCCCCAAATTGCGGAATGGTCTGTTTCCATTTGGTAGGTGGTTGAGCCTCTTAGTTTACTATGCATGATTTGAGAAGCAGGCAAGTTAGCCTCCCTGGCCCCCCACCCTGGATTAGAGGAGGCCCCCCCCCCTTCTTCCCCAGCTCCGCCCGTCGCGTGGGGGCGGGGAGCGCTGGGCGCCCTTAGCGGACCTTGCTGCATCAAACCCGCATCATGCCCTTGAAGCTGTAACCTCGGTCACATTCTTGCAGCGACTCAGTGGCCCACTGCTCAGTTCCTCTCTTACCTTCTGCGATTTCAGGTAGGTTTGACAGGTGATATTTTTAATGTAGTTTTTTGAGTGTTTTTGCTTTTTTTTTTTAGTGTTTTGCTTTTTTTTTTTAAAGGGGAAGGGTTAATACAGAAGCTTTTGCAATAAAAACAAAGAATCCAAACCAAGCCACCCAACACGACAGGTGCTCTAGTAATTAAGCGGTTGAGCAGGTGTAAAAACGTGCTCCCTCCTCGTGGTTGGGGGGGGGGTCAGTTTTAACTCACAGTCATGGGGCTGAGTCTGACAGGCACAGGTTTTTCTTGGGAAAAGCGATTGACCCAGGCGTGGGGGCAGGCCAAGGCAAGGTGGACGCCCCCTCGGTGAAGAGTTGGCCATTTCTGGGATTTCGTGGCGACGGGGGGTGGGGGGGTTTGGAAGGTTCAATGAACGGCAGGTAGGCAGGCATATAGTCGAGTGCAGGATTTCCTGTTTTGCGTTTGAAGCAGAGTATAGCACCCCACACAGGTATTCTGGGCTTATTTGAACATCAGATTACATCTAAAGAGGCAGAGATGGGCAGTGGGGCTTTAGCCAAGGGCCAGGATCCTTCAGCTGTAAAGTAGTGGGAAAAAAGAGCTTTAAACTCTGCTTGGAATAAACGTGCATATATGTAGGTATGTATGTATATATATATTTGATATATACATATCAATCAATGTAACGCCCCCATAATCGCTCTGGCTCTCCTTGAGCACCCGGAGCCTCGGGGTTTAGAAAGTTGAATCCAGAAATCTGCTGCCTCTGGGCGCAGATGCTCTCGGTTGCTGCCGGCAGAGCCTGGTCTGGGAGTTGGCTGAAAATCGGGAACCAGGAGGGACTGAGAAGAGCTACCGCTGCCGGGGGTTCTCTCCCAAGGACTGACTCGTGGGGCGGCTGGGCAGGGCACGCGCCGGTGGCGCCACGAACTCGCCGCCGGCCCCGCCTCCTGGCCGGCTTCCAAACAAGCCCCTCCCCGCCCCACTACAAACAGCGGGACGCGGCACCGGGCGTCTCGGAGGCAGCTGCCGGCGGGCCAGGAAGCCGGTCGGTCGCCTGTGTGGTGCGGTGCAGCGCGGCGGGGCGCGAGTGGGGCGGGCGTTCCTCCGGGTTCCAGTCTGCCTTCCCGCCACCACAGGACTAGGGGACGGGGACGCCGCCTTCGCCTCTCTGCGGCGGAGCCCGCACAGTTACTCCTCCGAGGCTGTGCTGAGGACCCTCGGCAGGGGCCATTGCAGCTGCTGCTCCCAGTCGTAGCAGGCAAGTGAGGGGGGGAGTGGGAAAAGGCGGGGGGTGGGGGCTGGAAGGGAGGGCACGCGCCGCGTCCCAGGTCTGTTTAGGCTTAGGCTTAGGGCTGTGCAGGCTCAGCATTGCCTGGGAGTCAGGGTGCTGGGCGGGAACGCTGGCGAGGGCTGCGGAGGTTGTGCACCCGAAGTTCCTAGAGCTCGGCCCCTGGCGGTGGGAGTGCTGGGAATTGGGCGCCTCGGGAGGTGGCGCCGCCCCTCCTGTGGGCACAGGCTGGTTGGGGGCGGCGGGAGCCGCGGGGCCGGTTGCGGCGGGGAGCGTGCACGGGCGCGGACGTGCGCGAAACGGCCGCGTGTAGCGCGAGAACTGCGCCCAGACCCAGGTGAGTGTATTGGAGGGGAAAAGGGAAGGAGGCTTTTCCAGAATAAGGCCAGGGATCCTATGGTGGACGGGCAACCTCGCTTTGTGGGAGGCTGTGTGCACTCCAGCCAGGTGGTGCCTGGTGGCGTGCTCACTTGGTACAGCGCCTCCTCGCGCGCGCGCGCTCCTTGGAGCTCCCAGGGCGTCTCGGGACTTTGAGCAGCCACACAGAGTGAAGAGGTGGCATGGGACGGTGGCAGAGCAAAGAGGATCCTCTGAGCTTCTCTCCCCTTTGCTTGGACGGTGTTAGGTGAGGCCAGGGGCAGTCCCGCGAGGTCCCAGCCCGAGGTCAATTGCCCAGCTCGCTTTCCAGATTGCGCACCAGTAGTGCGCTGGGCAGGCAACGCGGAGCGGAACACTGGCCATAGGCGAGGCAGGCTCTGGGGGCTTTGATTCGCTCTCGGAGGCGAGGCTGCAGCTACTCCTGCGCTGGCGAGCACCGGCCAGCTGCGGCCCGCGCCCAGACGAAGTGTGCGCTGGTGACATTGGTGGAGTCTCTGGAGGACCAGCGTCGTTTCACCAGCAGGTGCTCCTCCAGTGGTCGTGATAGTGACCAGCAAACAGCCTTTCCAAGGCGTTTCTTTAAAAGCCTACTTGCCATCGTAGAGTGCTGGAGCTCGAACCTGGATGTGAGCTATGAGTGTACTGTCCAGATGGTCATGTAAAATAGCATTTTAAAAGATCATCTTCATGATGAAATTTTCATCTTTTCTGAAAATGTGAGGAAAGGATTGGTTACCGGCTGTCTACCCTCCTTGATTCCCTCCCCATAGAACGGTGCTTAACAAGGCCAAATGCCTTCAGCAAAGACAAAAATCTTTTTTAAAAACTTAAGTTTTTGGTGGACGTACCCATAACAATCCCATCTTTTCAAAAACGTAGCTCAACCCCCAAACTTACAGCAAGTAAGTCCATTTAAAACCCCTCTAATACCAGTTGGGTGTAATTTCCCCCATGGTCTTAAGAAAAAATGATTTCTTTGAAATACTGTTTAGTTGCCCTTGAAGACAGTTTTCTCAAGAATCATTTCCCTAGAGTCCTCCGAATTTTTCCTTGAGCTAAGGTAGCTCTTTCCTGCTGAAGCTGACCTGGATCTTCATTTTGGTGAGAGGGTGGGAAAAGCTTGACTGGATCTACTTTGTCCTCCGGACCTTTGGGTCCAGAAATGGTGACTGTTTGGTTGAGCGGACTGGCATGTCACTGCATTTGTCTTGGGTCTTTTCTTTGTAAGAGGGTTGTGGAAATGCTGATTTAACACTGCTCGGGTGCGGGAGTGCATACTAAGAGACAGTGCCCCTGGAAATGGGGGAGGAGAGGGGAAGGGGAGGCA
Organism: Corynorhinus townsendii; assembly: GCA_026230045.1. NCBI lineage: Eukaryota > Metazoa > Chordata > Mammalia > Chiroptera > Vespertilionidae > Corynorhinus > Corynorhinus townsendii. The sequence goes on from JAPDVU010000005.1 coordinate 112,316,209, forward strand.
TGAAAAAAACATCTGGACAATAATGGCTGGGGTGGGATAGGAAAAGAAAAGTTAGGTTATGAAGAAACACTTACACCCAGTTCCCTAGGATTCCTCTGCTTTTTTTCTTTTCCTTCTTGTGAGAATATTTTTGTGTTTGTGTGATCAATTCTGGTCCCTTATGCCCTTTTTGGGTAACATCTGCAACCTTTCAGGGAATGAGGCTTTTTGTTTTCCCCTTCAAAGACAGAGCCTTAAGCATTTAAGGCCCCACCCTCATCACCTCTCTCTTTAGGCATTTCTACCAGTGTTTGTCCTTAGGATTCATGTTAGGTCAGCTGTTTTCAGCTGCATACACTCTTACTTCATGGTTCAAGAGAATTTTAGTTTTTGGAAATGCTCCTAGAATAGAACGGGTGCCCAGAATTGGTTCAGTGACAGCCAGGCACATCCGCTATTTACTATCACATCTTTTATTTTCTAGGCTCAGGGTGCATTACTAGAATTTCTTTTCTAGTTTTGTTTTTGTTGTTGTTGATTTGGTCTGGGTCATGACCAGACACTCACGTTTCTTCTCTGTTTGGGTTTTGGTGCTTTTAATGAAGACCCAGCTCTCAGTGGGTGGTGAAGAACAAGGCTCTAGGTGGCATTTCTACCACCCCATTCCTTAATCCAGCCTTTTGGGTCTTTGTATGCAGATGGATGTTCCTGGCTGAATCCTTGTTGCCTTTTTCAGCCATTCCAGCCTTCAAGTGCTTTTCTTGCTAACATGGTTATGATTTCAAAAAATACTGCCCCCCCCTCCCTTTTAGAAGCAAGTCCCAAGTTCTCTTTAAGGACATAGCAAAGCCATCCAGAAGCAAAGCCATCCAGAAGCAAAGCCATCCAGAAGATTATTCTGACTTCTCAGCTGGGGTCAACCTTTCCTCTTTCTGATGGGAAAAAATTAAAACAGAAAAACAAAAACAAAACAACCCTGCACCACTTTTAGTTGCCTTTTCTGGTGTTAGCATGGTACAAGAGCACCACAGTGGCAAGTTACCATTCTTCTTGTTCTTCTCCCCAAAGGACTCGATACTCCAGGAGAGCGTCTAATCAAGGCTGCCTTTACCATTTGCTGTTTCCATCTCTTGGTCTGCATGGTAGGGTCAGTTCTTTTGCTTTCCTCTGAAGTCATTTTAAATCTCCTACGTCATCACATTCTTATTGCTACCCTTGTCACCAATAATGTTGACTTATAAGTAAGGGAGGCTAGAGATCCGCAGGACTTAGCCCGGTCAGGTTATTTTTTTGATAGCATATGGGGGGTCGGGGGGAGGCAGGATCGTGTGCTGCCCATTGGAATCCCGCCCTCTCCCTCCCAGCTCTCCCTGATTCTTTGGATACTCAGTAGGACAGGCCAAATATCATACTAAACTACATATTAGGTGGGCTTTGTTGTTTTGTTTTAGTAGCATGGTGTCTGGTTGGAAGCGGGTCACATAACTCCTCCCCCTTGAAATTGTTAACTTTTTGGACAAGAGGACCCTGTACTTTGATTTTGCCTATCCTGATCAGAGGCTTTCTCAGTTGTTAATCTTCAGCTGCCAGTGTTGCTGCTCTATGCTAATGCATTATAAAGCAGTTTGAAATCGAAGGCTTGATGCACTGGTGATGCCACACCCAACTCCTGAATTAACACGATGGAGGACGTTAGATGCATGGGATGTTCCCTTGCTTTGCCCAGTTTCATTTGATAGATATGGAGGTCTTCACTGGTTCTGGTTACTCACAGAACCCACATGTTGGGTACTTGATTGCCAAACTCACCATTTTACATGTTGCTCATTGGGCAGAACATTTGCCTTCTGTTTATTTGATTCAGGATACTAGTGTTTGCAACACTAGTTGCTTTTTCTTTCTTGATTTTAAGTAATATAAATTTGCTAAGTAGAATGGCACTTAGCTTGCAAAGCAATATATTAAGGCTTTTGCATATTAAAAGATGCCTGTTATATTATGCTTTAAATAGTCATGGTAACTTGGAATCTGAACTAAAAATAGGAACTAGTATAGTAAAATTTTATAGAGGTTTTATGGTGTACTTAGGAAATTTTTCACTAATAAGAAATAGACAGATTTTGTCTTTCAGCATGTGTGCTATATATCATGACTTTAATTTTAGTAAGGTCACGGGAGAATTTTTTTCTTTTTAAGGGAAGATGACTATATCACTAGCCTGGTAACTCCATTGTATAAAACAAAACAAAAGGTGACTCTTCTCTGAGAAGCTGTGAGCCAGGTGCCTTCCTAGGCACCCTCCCCTTTAACACCAATGCCAAGTTTTCAGAGGTTCGTCTATGTGAAAATACCTGTTTTTGGTAAAGGCATTCCTATCTATTTTCTCAGTTTTTGTGCTGTTCGGCTTTGCATCAGTTGCATTGATCCTCCTATGTTTCTTGTTTTGGAATCTTGCTGAAGAGTTTTGTCTGATGACAGGTACGGGCTTTTCTTGTAAGAAATCTTCATGCAGAGGTGCTTTGGGAAGGAGTGGAAGAGGTCAAATAACCAAGAAAGTCATAGGACTAGGTGGCCGGCCATGGGATTAAAACCGAACCAATTTGAAGGTTGTCTTATTAATTGTAAGTAACCGTGCTCTTCTTGTTTTTAAATTAGCACTCTCCTTGTACTTGTCCTTGTTGCTGATTTCCATTGTGTCCTTTTCAGACATATGATGAATAACAAATAAGGTTTGACAGGCAAGATTCCTTTTCCCACTTTTAGAAATTCTTTATTTGAAATAAAACTGATAGATCTTCCCTTCCCCCAACTGATGGACAGAGTATGACGTAACCTGCACCTGCGGCCTGGACATTCCTGAGTACCTAACCAGGCACCTTATATGGACTATACATTGAACCACCAGTCAGCACCTGACAAATACCCTAAGGCTTAGAGCTCTTGATTCCTAAGTACCTACGTGCCTAATCACGTGCCTTATATGAAACCACCAATCAGCATGTGCTGAGTATCCTAAGCCCCATCCCTTCCCTTCCCTCCCCTCAAAAGGCATGTTCACCTCTGCACGTGTGCCCGTTCTCCCCTTGTGAGACAGCCCGGCAGGGTCCTTCTCTAATAAAGCCTGTAGTCCTGGTTTTTCGGACTCTCATTCTTTTAAAAACTGCATCACTTTTCTCAATAGACTTGTTTATGTGTGAGGTAGTTAGAGTAAGATGATAGTTAAAAAAACATGTTGATGGTTTTGCTTTAGATAAGATAAATTTTGAACTCCTAGGTTGCGATAGCTGTATATTTGTCTCTTGTCTAATCGAACAGTGATAGATTTGTGTGAGACTTTCCCCTTGACTTAAAAAAATGAGTCTGTCTCATAAAAAGGACATTTATGTGCTACATGACTAGCATTTTGTTTCCTGCAGGATTTTTGTTGTTGTGAATTGTCCACCACTGATTATTTCAGCAACTTTAACGACCATATTAATGGAATATCACAAAAGTTCCTCTTTTCATAAATGTCAAACCGATGAACTTTCAGGATGGGATTTTATTTCAGTTTGTTTTTATAGTTTGCCATGGTCAAACTCATTTCAAGCTTCAGTAGACATTTTCTTGACTAATTTCCTTATGAGAATAGGGGCAATAGTTGTTTTAGAATTGTTCGCTTTCTTATTATGGAGTTACTGTAAAATTGCTTGTTAATATTGAGGAGCTCTGAATCTCTGAGCATCTGAAGAAAGCTGTGGGCCTGTTCTCCCTTGGAAAATGCATGTATACAGACTTTTTTTTTTTTCCTTACAGTTTTTGCCATCTTGTCCTCTGCAGTAAAGAGTGTTAAAATGACGTTTTATAGGGGGGTAATAGGAATTTGAAAATTGGAGTCATTTTCCTATACTGGTGACAGCCGGACAAAATCATTCAGATGAGCTCTTGCCTGCTAAATTGTTAGTGATGGGCCTTCAGCATTCATCCAAGACAGACTCTTAAGATTCCGTGTCTCCTTGCAGTTTGTTTGAAAATCCATTCTGATTTTGTAAACAAATATTACACATGTAAGGTCTTCTTGTGAATCCAGTGCTGCTATTTCGGCTACTGAGTTGTCTTGCCTCAGTAGGTTTTGTCATTTAGGTTGAAATTCTTAATTTAGCAGAGCCAGGTGGAAAAGACTAGGCTGGGAGTCTGAAGTTTCCGTAATCTGGTTTTGGCTCAGTTGCCCATGTCCTTGGTTCGTTAACCTTCCTTTAGTACAAAACAGCACCGTCCACGTCTCAAGGACTGGTGAAGATGAGTGTATGTTGAGATTTTTGGCAGTGGAATGACAATGTTTACTGAATCGGGGGTGGTAATAGGTGGCCCAAATAGATTAGGTTTTATATATTTGGAATTCAGTGTGTTTTATGAACTGTTGTTTTTAGTGATTCTTTATAACATATCATCATATAATGTATATTTCTGCCAGGAGGAAAGAGGCAATTCCCAAACTGTAGCAAGATTTTGGGAGAATTGTGACTTTGCACATTTCAGTATGGAAATAGACACAAATATATCCATGATGGTGGAATTTGGAATGGAGGTTTAAAATGCTTTTTTTTCCCCTTGAAAACACAAATAATGCTAAAAGGTACCTGTAAAAGTATGAGATTTAGCCAGCTAACATTTCAGGAATATAAATTTCTTAATTTAAATTTTCCATCTTTTTTTTTCCCCAATGACAAATCAAAATTTTAAATCTAAGTATTTGCATTAAAATACTCGGTCTATATTATCCTGATTTGAATGCTGCTTACTATCTTACCAAGGATTTATTCCTATACATCACAATAGGGAGTTTATACAGAAGTACTTTATTTTTCTTGCTTGCTTCAATACCTTCTCACCACCCCAAGTGAAAGTCAATGATGGATGCCCTGTCAGTAAGTTATTGGAAATTGCTCACTTGTTTAGTTTTTAAAGGATGTTTAAACACTTCTTTATCCATGAGGCATCATTTGTGCCTATCACAACTACTAGTGGCATTTCTCAAAGCAAATAAATAAATCACAGTGCATTTGAAAATAAACTTAGTGAATTGGGTAAGATGGGAAAAATATTCCTGGAACTGATGGTCCTTGATTATCCGTTTCCTCTGAGCTCCTTTGCAAAAGTGAGATTTTTCTCTCTCACCGATGCTGCCTCTCGGTTGGAGGTACCTCTGTTGACGGAGGACCACCACCTTGATAGCAGAGCTCTACAGAACATTTTAAATATACAAAGATTATTATAGAGTGAGCAAGTTTTTATAACCTGTTCCCAGGTCAGGCCTATTTCTGTAAGAGTTTACTCAACACCGTGTTCTCTCCCCTCGCTGCTTACTTCCTGGTTGATGGCTCACTTTATTTAAACCCTTGGGGTCCATTCTGGCCTATGGCTATGAATGACTCACGGACTTTTTCCAAATACCAGGTCATCGGTGCTTTTGACTTTCATCTTTTCCCTGCCATTGCCTTTGCAAGGGACTGGAACTACCCAGCCTTCCTGCCTTCTCTGTGCTAGCCCCTGTCCTGTTGTCACCTGCCCCTGCTTCTGAGCCCTGTGTTAGTCCCACTTCCAGCCGGCCCTTCTGGGTCATGTGCAGCCTACTCACTTGTCCTTTTATGTTCTTCCTCAGCTTGCACTTTTGCATTGGCTCTGAGGCACTGTGTTACATTTTACTCATGGAAGGATACAGTATCCTTATCCACACTTCACTTTCTGAGGTTTTATTCTTACTCGTGGCCTGAAAATATTAAATGGAAAATTCCAGAAGTAAACAGTTCATGAGTTTTAAATTGCACGCTGTTCTGAGTTAGCATGATGAAATCTCCTGCCATCCCGCTTGGAATGTGAATCATCGCAGTGTCTCCACGCTGCATACACCGTGTACACTTCCTGCCCAGGAGTCAGTACTTACGTAGCAATCTGGTGGTCAGATCTGCTGTCTTGATAGGGCAGCACTTTTGTTCAGATAACTCTTATTTTACATACTGATGACCCCCTAGCACAAGAATAGTGATGCTGGCAGTTTGGATATGCCAAAGACGTCACAAAGAGCTTCCTTTAAATGAAAAGGTGGAAGTTCTTGACTTAATAAGGCATTTTATTGTCTCACATCATCATCAGGAGGTTGAGTACAGCATGGAAAGGCATTTTGAGAGAAAGAGTAAGAGACCACATTCACATAACTTTTATGAACAGTACATTGTTGTAATTGTTCTGTTTCACTGTTGTTAAAAACCTTACTGTGCCTGATTTATAAGTTAATCTTTATCACAGGTGTGTCTGTGTAGGAAAGACGGCATTGATAGGGTCCTGTGCTATCTGGTTTTAGGCATCCACTGGGTGGGGCAGGGTCTTGGAACGTAACCCCTGGATATGAAGGGGAACGGCTGTATTTTTTGTGACCAAGTGAATTGCTGCCATTAGAAGACGAAGCAGAGAAAAGGGTATAAGTGGACAACAGGTGTAAGTTTCCGCCGTAGACCCCAAAGAGTGGCCCATGGGCTGCATCTTGTCTGTAACTGTTTTCTTTGGCCTGAACTGTTGTGAATTGTTGATTTAGGTGTTGGGAAATACCATGTAAAGATCCAGAGCCATATTTTATGTCTCGAGAAGTTGGACGGGAAGAGCAACACTGGGCCCACATTCATCCACTGTCCCCTTTCTCTGGAGCGTAGTGTGTTTCACACTAGGATAAATTACTGCCTGGCCTTGGTGGGTATTCAAGTTTGTGATTCTCTTGCTATATTTCTGAAGTTTACTTAGATATAAAGACGAACGTTCTAAAGTCATCACGTTCATTTGATTTTCTTAGTGTTTGCAAATAATGTTTGAGTAACGTTAGGTTGCTCCTTACACATTTAGATCTTTATCTCCTTTACTTCAGTTAGAGAAGCCTTGTCTTAGAGCTCTCCTACCTTAACCCCTGATTGCAAGGCGATTTCTCCTTCCTACAGGAGATGTGCTTCCTTCAGTTTATCTTTTCTTCCCCTTACCCCAGGATGTCAGACCTTGCCCCACTGGGAGCAGGGATTTCTTCCTGCTCATTGCTTGCTAGCTTGTATTTGTTCAGATGCTTTGGGGTCAGCAGAAGTTGCTTAGTGCTGTGAAAACTAACAGGATATGATGAACTGTTTGAAAGAGGCCCATGGACCTCCTGCTACCCTCATTGCTGATGGTGTCAGCTTGGAAAAGACATTACCCCTCAGGTTGCTGTAAAAAAAAGAGTTGATATGAGAGGTTCCCAGGTGTGAGGCTTCTACGTGTTTTCTCTCCTCTTCCCCCTTCTTTTTTTCAGCCTTCAGCCTTTCTCCTCTCTGGAAACAGCAGGGCACCTTCAGCAAAGCTTTCTCACACCTGTGCCTTAGAGCGCGTGGCGGCGCCAGAAGCAGAGAGAGGCTCCATGTGGCGTGTTTGGACCAGTGCTGTAATTTTATTTACCATAAGGAAGGTGGATATCACCCATCGACTCCTGAGCATAATAGCACAATTTGAATAGCAGAGAGCAACTTTGGTGGGTGTGAACAGCTAGGTGGATGAATACAGATGAATGCTAAGTAGGTAGAAAATGCCAGTGTAGGGCCTCCCCTTCGGTAACGCACAGCGCTTATGTTTCTAGTTAAGTTTTTGTTCAGCCTGGCAAACAGGAAGATCTGTTTTATCGACCCAGCCCTTATGTAGCTTTTGAGGAGGGAACCATGCCCTGAAGGCCCTGTTCTCCTGGTAGCCGCCACCTGTGCTAGGCCCATCATAATGAGGAAATTAGAATGTGTCCCCATATTGAACATCTTCCCAAAACCCTTCAGCATAGTAGGAGATTAATGCTGGCATTTTTAAAAATTGTCACAGCCGCCAGCCCAGCTAAGTTTATTTTTTATATTTGGGGTGTGAGTAAAAGTGTATGCTTATTTTAAAATATTTTGAATTAACTGTATATTAAAAAAATTATTATAGGTATATTTTGAACTTTTTTTTTGGAATCCTCATCTGAGGACATTTTTTTTTTTTTTTTTTAAAGTTGATTTCAGAGAAGAGAGGGGTTGGGGGAAGAGAGAGAGAAACATTGATCGGTTGCTTATGCATTCCAACCCAGGATCCCATCTATAACCTAGGTAGGTCACTGCATATTGCTTCCTGGACAGGCCTGTGTCGCTTCTCGTGGTAGTTTTGTGTGTATATTTATTTATTTGCTTAGTTTTTTGTTATCTGTCTCGTCCACCCTTCCCCACACATCTTTTGTTCCTCTTGATTCTCTTCTGGTCTGAGTAACTATTTTCCTGGTTTGCCAGCCCAGTCACAGGTGGAGGATATTTATGCGACACAGGAACTGCCAAGTTTGAAGTGGCGGCTGGAGAGAACCGCCACCGCGATTGTCTTAATTTTGCTGCAGTTCTAGGAAGAGCGGATCCCAGGCAGGTGTGTGGAACTACATGACGCCCCCCAAACTTTCCCCATCATTTTATTCTCTTGACAGCGTGATGAGCCAGGCATCTCCTCTAGGTATCACATTTTTCAAGGCACCTAGAAAAAAATTCTAACGATGATAACGTTTCTTTGGCTTCCTCCCTTTTAGTACAGTTCCAGTAGCAGGAAGGAAGGAACTGTCGGAAGCTGGGGTGCTTTTTAAGAGCACTGATCTGCACCTTCCCTTCGCATCTTCCTCATGCCCAAGGCCACGGCCATCAGGAGCGTGGGTTCTCAAGGCTGCTGCTGATTGTAACTTTCTCATGCCAGTTCTTGGTGTCCTTAGGTCTGGCTGTTGCTTTTGTGCATTAGCATTTACATTCCTTTCCCCACTTCCTTCTGCAAGGTGATTGACCATCCCATATGCCCGCTGTATCTCCTTGGGTTGCTGGAGCTGGCCCACTGGGACTAATGGGTATCCTTGGACTTTATCAAAGCTTGGCTCATCTACCGGTATTGTTTTATGGACAGTATGGGGCAAAGTTTGATTTCATGGTGAACAATGTAGATTTGTGATTGAGGGAAGACAAGGAAAGAGATCTTTTTTCTTTTGTGCAACTTCTGGAAGTAACTTCTGAAGGATTGCCCCTTAAGACTGCAATTAGAGGAAGAGATTTTGAATGGGGACAGTCAAGTTGGCATTGGAAGGGGAGCCCCAGCAGCCTCCTGTTTTAATTTTAATTAAAAATTTTTTTTTTAATTTTTAAATAATTTTTATTGATTTCAGAGAGGAAGGAAGAGGGAGAGATAGAAACAGCAATGTTGAGAGAGAATCATTGATTGGCTGCCTCCTACAAGCCCCCAACTGGGGATCAGGCCCACAACCCGGGCATGTGCCCTTGACCAGAATCGAACCTGGGACCTTTCAGTTCGCAGGCTGACGCTCTATCCACTGAGCCAAACCAGCTAGGGCCAGCCTCCTGTTTTTTGTTGCTGACAAACCTGGCTATTAGGACAGAAAACCAGGTGGAGTCCGAATTGAAGGTGGTGTAGCACCTGCCATGATGGAGCCAGGAGACAAGCAGCATTTCTTGTAGTGACAGTGGTGACACCCAGTGTTTCTGTTCTCCCGGGGCCTTACCAAGGCTCCTTGGGGTAATTTATAGAAGAGGAAAGTGAGGCTCAGGGGTCAGGTGATTCGCCCAAAGATTCAACCTCCTGAGTGGGGAAGTAGGACCTAGGTCTGTGACCCCAGAATCATATTCTTACCACCTCTGGTAGTTCTGTTGATTGTAGTTTAAGGTGGCCGAGGCCAGAGACATATCCAAGAGGCAGCCCAGCAACTGTATCTCGACTCCAAGCCTATATATAGCTTGGCTCCTCAGTGGTGAGGCTGTTGTATAAACAGATTTTTATGTTGAAAGCTTTACCTACTGTAGCCACCCCCGGTTGGATGCCCACCCCCTCTTTCCCCAGGGCCAGGGTTCTGACTTTACCTTATTTTAGTCCTGTGACAAGGTGACTTCTAGAAGGATCCCATCACAGACTGGTGTCTTCCTGTTGCCAGCTGGCAGTCTTGACTTGGAAGATTACTGTTTGGAACCGTATGAAGTATGGATTGGTTATTTTCTATAAGTGAGAGAATGAGACACTGTGTTCAGACTTATTTTAGGATGCTATTAAAACCAAGAAAAAAAAGATCAAAATACTGTATGTTCTATTCCTGGTGAAAGTGGCATTTAGATAACCCCGGCTCATTGTGGTAGAGAATCTGTAAGGGCTATTCCTAAAACTTAAGTTTCTGAAACTAATATGTTCCAAACCTGGTGGGCTTTTAGAAACATACTGTTCTGAGGAAAAAAAAAATTTCAGGTCAGGTGCTGAATATAGGATGTATGATGTCCAAACTCAAATCAATAAAATATCCACCCAGTAAAAGATTGTTACTGATTTATCTTGTTTCTCCAACTTAGCTATCATACAAACTGGGTGGAGGATAGATGGGGAAGAAAACAGATTTATGGTAATCTTTTCATTCTTCCCTAGAAAGGGGACATCTGCTTTGTTTATTATTTTTATTTCTTGCATTGAGTATACTACTTGTTTGTATTAGAAAGTCAGGAAATACTTGTTTAATTCACTTGAATTCAAAGTTTGGAATAAAAATAATGTAGAGAAAAAGTAAGTTAATACAGCTTGAAACTTACTCTCAACTGAGGGAGTTTTTTTTGCATCTGTAGGTTAACCCTGTGGATAGGTGATCTAGCCCGGAGGTCTGCGTAGTCTAGAGCTTGTATTATCTTCTCTTGGGGCTTTGAAATATGCTGTCCTTTTCTGATTTTGAAGTATAATTTATTAGCATTTTTGAAAGCATTTTTCCAGTGTATTGATTGAAGTGTAAGTAATACAGAGGAATGTCTGTTAAGCCTTTTGCCTAGTTTAAAGGACTTTACCAACTCACCAAGAATTGTAGTTTGTCATTTGATTGATTTATCTAGTTAGTTTATGAATACCTTTTTATAGATCCCCTCTGACAGATCTTGACAGCCTTTTCCATTTTTTCACAGTACTGTGTTTTCCCCAGTATTCGTTTAAATTTAAACTAATCACTAGTACTGTATTAATTTGGGACAGTTTTTAAAACATTGTTGGGATGGGAGAAGCATAGGAAGTTTTTTTTTGTAGAAACCTTGGGAGACATTTATTTATTGAAAAATAATTTTTTCTTAAAAGGACCCGAATGGCTTTTGGGCAGCCCCTTAAATCCTAAAGGGTTTTTTATGTTTGTAAGAGGTTGATAGAGTCTGGGAAATTGCTCTAAATAATCAGACAAAAATAAGGAAGAAAAAAAGAAAGGAGGAGGAAGTGAATTCTCCTTGTGGCTTGTTCCCTCATCTACACAGCTCATTGGAATTAAACATATCGTGAATTTATGACATTACTATCTTTACTGCTTATTATTTGATCATTCCACTTATTAGAATCACAGGGTGGGGCAAAAGTAGGTTTATAGCTATTTGGAAAATAATGCAATAATCCTATATACTAAAACCCTAATATGCAAATCAACCAAATGGCAGAACGACCAGCGGAATGACTGGTTGCTATGATGCACACTGACCACCAGGAGGCAGACACTCAATGCAGCAGCTGTCCCCTGGTGGTCAGTGTACTCCCACAGGGGGAGTGCCGCTCAGCCAGAAGCTGGGCTTATGGCTGAGGAGCGCTGCACGGCTGCTGTGGCTCCCAGCCCACAGGCCCGACCAGCAGCAGTGAGGGGCGGGGCCGGCAAGCCGGCATCGCCAGGCCAGCCAAGGTGGGTGTGAGTGGCCCCCCTCCCTCCTGCCCCATCACCCTGCCAGTCGCCCCACAGATCATCAGTGGCCAGGCCTAGGGACCCTACCCATGCATGAATTTTGTACAATGGGCCTCTAGTTAATAAATAATAATATAAGAATAAACAATGTGTTTTGCATACTCATAACTGTAAACCTGGTTTTACACCACACTGAATATTTTTTTTAATATATATATTTTTATTGATTTCAGAGAGGAAGGGAGGGAGGGGGGGGAGAGAGAGAGAGAGAGAGAGAGAGACATCAATGATGAGAGAATCATTGATTGGCTGCCTCCTGCACGCCCCTACTGGGGATCGAACCCACAACTCCGGCATGTGCCCTTGACCAGAATCGAACCTGGGATCCTTCAGTCCGCAGGCTGATGCTCTATCCACTGAACCAGACCAGCTAGGGCCTACTTAATCCACCTTCAGAGAGGTGGATTCTGGTGGTAGAACAGTTGTCTTCTCTTGTTTTTAATATTATGTGGTAATCAAAACTTTGAATCTCTGTTAGTTTAATCATCTAGAATTGTTTCACTTGGATGTAGCATTTTTCTAATTGGATCTTATTTCCTCACCGCTTTTAGCTCTCACTTCCTTTTTCCTGAGGTGCTGAAGGAAGCCATGGAAAATATGCACGACAGCCTCCACCCTGGAAAAGGGGGAGCTCGGAGAGCTTAAAGCATGTTTCATTTCAGGAGAGAATTCTAATGCTGCTTCCTTCATTGCTGAGACCACAGGGATGAGTTAAGGGCTGGTGTTGGAACTGGGACTTGGTACTAACTTCCCGTTGATTTGTGTGTCTGGCCTTTTCTTATTGGTTCTGTAAATTAGTTTGCATCTTTAGGACACCTCTTCAGTGTTTTCAACTACATTGGAAGCTCCTTGATATCAGTGATCCTGTCTTATAGCTTTATTCCTTGAACTTAGGGGCTGTTTCTTTAAAATAAAGATGAATGTTATAAAATTACATATGCCAAAAGTAAATATTGCACATACGGTCTTTCTCTCTCTCTCTCTCTCTCCCCCTTTCCTTTCGTTTCCTTCTCTTCTTCTTCTTTTTAAAAAAAATATATTCTATTGATTTTTTACAGAGAGGAAGGGAGAGGGATAGAGACTTGGAAACATTGATGAGAGAGAAGCATTGATTCAGCTGCCTCCTGCACACTCCCTACTGGGGATGTGCCTGCAACCAAGGTACATGCCCTTGACCGGAATCGAACCTGGGACCCTTCAGTCCGCAGGCTGACGCTCTATCCACTGAGCCAAACCAATTAGAGCAGTGGTAGGCAAACTCATTAATCAACAGAGCGGCAAACCGCGGCTCATGAGCCCTAGTTTGCCTACCACTGGTTAGGGCCCTTCTCTTCTTCTTTAGTGTTGTACTCAGTCTCAGAACTCTGGCTGCTGTGAAATTGCCATGTATAATACATACATTTAACCAGTTGGAGCTAATCACTATTCTTTTTAAAAAATATATTTTTATTAATTTCAGAGGGGAGAGGGAGAGAGAGATAGAAACATCAATGATGAGAGGTAATCATTGATCGGCTGCCTCCTGCAACCTGGGCATATGCCCTGACCGGGAATCAAACCCTGACCCCTTGGTTCATAGGTCAACACTCATACACTGAGCTATGCCGGCCTGGTGCTAATCACAATTCTTAATGTATACATTGAGTATTTTGATGTTTTGTTTTTTTCTAATGGACATTGATTATTACTATACAATAATTAGTTGCTGATAGTAATTACTTTGTTTTAAAATACCTTTTGCATTAAGAGTGCTGTTTTTCTTCATCCATCCCTATGAATAATTAATATTTGACCGTATCTATTTGCAGTCTCCTAACTGGTGAGTTTAACAATTTACTTGGACCACACAGGAGAAGATATGGCGTGACACTTCTGTAACCACTTTGCTTCGATGGAGACTCTGCTTTTATACACGTATTTATGACCTGTTTTATACAGCTTCAAAGCATGCTATATTTAAAAAAAATACTGTTGCTTCAGGACCGGACTGAAGTGGCTGTGTTTGCCAGGATTAAAGAGGCAGGCTCCAGGGATGACCACCAGCCAGTCATTTAATAGCAGCATGAAACCATTTCTGGCTGTCCAACGAATGGCTGCTTTCTGCTCAACACAGAGTTGTTTTTGAAGCCCGTGGACAAGTTGGGAGCTAAGGTGGATGTTCTGATCACAGAAGGCGAACCTGAAGAAGGGTTATTGGGCTAGCTACACCCGTGGTTTGCGCCTAGTCCCTACACACATACACACAATCCAGGGTATATCAGCAGCTCCATCTGGTATGTGCTAGGTCTGCCGTGACCTAGCACTGTTTGTTCTAAAGCAAATCATTTTAAAGCTGCAATATGTTAAACGGGCAGCCCTTCATGGAAGGCCTTGGGTGTGTTGGCAGTTTATCAACAGCAGGGTTGTGATCCTGCCACTTCTTGTTAATGAAAGCTTTTTATTTAGCTTAGCAAATCATATCTCCTGTTAACATCCACTGTGTACATGGTGAACTTGAAAGGGATGTTTGTGACTTTTTATTAATTAGTAGCCATCAGGGCACTTGTGATGGCCGCTTTGGTATATTTATTCTGCTGAGATACAGCTCGTCTTCAACTAGGAAAACCCCCAAATGATTAAAATAATCCTTTGTGTGTTTATTTTTGGAACGGTTTTGTAGCTGTCCTCTTAGGTGGCCATTTCCTCCGGTCTCCACTTCCCTTTCAACATTTCCTAGTGGGGGTTTCATCAGAGCATTTACTTTACTGAGGCAGCAATTTGAATTTTCAACAATTTGTTATTTCTGGACAGCCTCCCCCCCCCCCCCAATAAATATTTTGTGTTTATATTTAACGTGCATTTCTTAAATATAGCAAATTCAAGGACATCAGAGAATGTGCAGGCTGGAGGGGTCCTTACCCAGTGTTGACCAACACCCTCATTTCATGCATGCGGAGGAACTGATGTGTTGCCTCATAGCGGTTGGTCACTCCAGACCTATGGCTGGTTCCTGCCATGCCTTTTCTCCCCTCAATGCCCTCTCCTCTACACTGCTGTGTTATTTGTTTAATTTTTAAAATGCAGGCAATGCCTTGGTGGGACTGTAAATTGCTAAGTTTTTAGAGGTTTTTTTGGCAGCAACTAGCATATTTAAAAAGGCAAATAGACTGCAGACCAGCAATTTCTAACTTTAAATTTGTTTTTACTCTCTTGTATAAGGTATTTATTGTAGGCATATTTTGAAATACTGAAATCTTAAGTGTTTATTAGTAGCAGTTTGGTTCAATTAATTTGGGCGTATCTATCAAATAGTCATCTATAAAGAA
This sequence comes from Corynorhinus townsendii, assembly GCA_026230045.1. Classification (NCBI taxonomy): domain Eukaryota; kingdom Metazoa; phylum Chordata; class Mammalia; order Chiroptera; family Vespertilionidae; genus Corynorhinus; species Corynorhinus townsendii. The sequence goes on from JAPDVU010000005.1 coordinate 112,331,281, forward strand.
AGATTTCTCTGTGTGCTGATATTTAAATGTAAAAACCAAGAGCAAAGAGCATTATAGAAAGATCTGTCCCTGTGTATTTGTTTTCCTCATCTGTGCTTATCCACTTTTGTGTTCCCTTTGAAAATGTTAAAATTGTTAATGAATCTTTTAACCTCTGGGGTGTTTTGGAAGAATTAGATTCCAGTCTCTCGTTTTGTAAGGGTCAACAGTTATTTTTTTTGCATCACATATTTTTAATTTTCAAAAATACTAACATATAATTACTGATTACTTCAAAAGATAACCCCCCTTCTATTTTTCAGAGCATTTTAGTAGGTCTTCAATGTTCTCTACATCTAAACTGTCTATTAGTGTTTAGTGCCTGTGTTGAGCCGAGCTTTATGCCATGTCTTTGGGAGTTTAGAAGCATACGATATGGATGCTCTCCCTAAGTCAAGCTGGCAGCCCATAGGCAGGAAATGGGATGAGTTGATTATGGGGTTTGGTAGGAGCTGCTCATAGTTGGGAAAGGGTTCATGAAACCAGGCAAATAAGCATGGGACTGTCGGGAGGCTTTATGAAAGTGGAGGGAGACTTTTTTTTCTTTAGGAGAAAAGGAGGGGAATTCAGCATGATGTCTTTCCTAGCATTTTAAAAAATATGTATTTTTATTGATTTCAGAGAAGAAGGGAGAGGGAGGGAGAGAGAGAAACATCAATGGTGAGAGAGAATCATCAATTGGCTGCCTCCTGCATCTCTCCCCCACCTCCTCCCATGGGGATCAAGCCCGAAACTTGGGCGTGTGCCCTGACTGTGATTTGAACTGTGACCTTCTGGTTCATAGGTTGATGCTCAACTACTGAGCCATGCCAGATGGGCCTTCCTAGCATTAAAAAAAAAAAATGTTCCCACTGATCTCTAGAGAGGGACATCGATGAGTGCTGTGACCAGGCGCTGTCACTAGCAAGTTTTACCTTGGCCCGAGTCTTAGGTCTGTCTTCGGGGCTGTGCACTACTCAGAAGTTTCTTGTAGCACTAGCATTCTATGACTTATTCATGTATTTTTTATAGTGCTCTCAACACTTCACTTTCTATAAATACACACATGCCCACACATCTACTTACACGCATTTGGAGCACTTTGGAAGGTCACATGAGCTAAAAATGCACCTTGGAGTAGTTCACCTAAGCATTTTCTTTTTTCCTACATTGCTTTCATTGTCCTAGTTTGTTTCTTAAATAGAAATTGACTAAATAGTACTGTGGGTGTATATAGAATCTTAACCTCTTTTGTCAGCTGTTGAACACATCTGCACTTAAAAAAACAACAACTTTCCAATGCATTTATTTCCTCCCCTAATTAGTCATAGGATTAGGTGGGTAAGAAGGAGGAAGGTGAGATATCACCCAAAACACCACAGTCAGGCAGGGCTCCTCTTGTCTGTTCCAGGTTGCTTTGGTAGTTGGGAGAAGAAATTGCCATAGTAGTCCCTTCTTCCTTTATAATGCAAATTGGGGTTGGTGGTGGTGAGTGGATACCCAGTTATTTTTCTATGCTTCCACATTTAATATTCTGGTAGAATTAATTTCTTTCAAGTTTCAGATTTGCTCATTTAGACATTTTCTGCATTATATTCAAATAACATTCCTGAGCATTATCTTTTTCAAGTATTCAGACATTTATATACCCTGATCTGAATGAAACATACTTATTCTTAAAGATACTGATTTCTATTTAAAAGTAAAGTTCTTTGCTAGGCTACCTGTGGTGGGTGGATGAGGATCATTGATATTTTAGATTTCACGTTTCAAGAAACTTATTTCTCTGAAAATTCTGAAGTCCTTAAGGGCAAAGAGACACTTTTTTAAAGGAAGTGTCTTTTTTTTTTTTTTTTTTTACTGATTTCAGAGAGGAAGGGAGAGGGAGAGGGAGATAAAAACATTAGTGGTAAGAGAGAATCATTGATCGGCTGTCTCCTGCATGCCCCCTACTGGGGATCAAGCCTGCAGCTCTGGCATCTGCCCTCACTGGGAATCGAACCATGACCTCCAGGTTCATAGGTCGGTGCTCAACCACTGAGCCACACTGGACACTTATTTTGTGATAGTTCTTTGTACACCATAGCTTGATATTTATTGAGTGAATGATAGTAAAACTTTTATTCCTTTCAAAAAAAAAGACTCAATATAAGCAATCATCACTTTTTTAATCTTGGAAATCCCTGTAGCTATAAAAATGAAATCTTCAAACTGAGAAAATTCTGCCTCACTTAAAAGAAGGCAACAGTTTATTTATATACCTTTTGACCTATATATCTTTATATCTATTTGTATATGCATGTATAAAATTTGAAGTGATCATCAGTAGTTGTGCTTTTGTGTTCGTTTGTTTTTATATTTCACTAGAGGCCCGGTGCACGAAATTTGTGCACTTGGGGGGGAGGGTCCCCTCAACCCGGCCTGCACCCTCTCACAGTCTGGCAGCCCCTGGGGTATGTCCAAACCAGCAGTCAGACATCCTTAGTGCTACCGTGGAGGTGGAAGAGGCTCCTGCCACTGCCACTATGCTCACCAGCTGTGAGCCCGGCTTCTGGCTGAGCTGCACCCCCCCTGTGGGAATGACCACCAGGGGGCAGCTCCTGCATTGAGTGTCTGCCCCCTGGTGGGCAGTGCGCATCATAGTGACCAGTCACTCTGCCGTTTGGTCAATTTGCATATTAGCCTTTTATTATATAGGATTATATAGGATACTTTCAAGTGTTTCCGGTAAGGGTATCTCTAAAGGCAATGGGCTGCCCTAGCCAGTTTGGCTCAGTGGATAGAGTGTCGGCCTACAGACTGAAGGGTCCCGGGTTCAATTCTGGCCAAGGGCACATGCCTGGGATTGCAGGCTTGATCCCCAGTGGGGGGCGTGCAGGAGGCAGCCAATCAGTGATTCTCTCTCATCATTGATGTTTTTATCTCTCCCTCTCCCTTATCTAAAATCAATAAAAATATATTTAAAAAAAAATAAAGGCAATGGGCTGTTTTGAGAAATAACATCTGGAGGGCAGTGCATCTGTTACCTAATCCAAATAGAAATGAAAAGCAAAAATGCTATGCCATTCACCATATTGAGGCTTAAAACTGGGTCCAACTGTAAGGTTTATTGGTACATAATGGACCTCGGATCTGAAAAGCACAAGAAAGGTGCGCTTGCTTTGCAAGAACAGGAAGAGGTGTTTATGCCAGCTTTCCTGTAGCTTCTGTTTGATAAATGAGAATGAGATCCTCTGAGGAGATTTAAAAAGCATTTCCTGCCCTTGAAGGTACCCATTATCAAATGAAGATATTAGTGTTTGAATAAGAATTTCATAGATTATATGCTTCCCCAAACTAAATTTGAAGTTTAGTTTTAAGCCTTTGTGAAACTTATTTTGAGTAGTTGAGTTTTTCTAATTATTAAGCTCATTTGCTGAAAGGGATTCCAAGTAATCGGAAGTTGCTTTCTGTTCTCACGCTACCTAGGTTATAACAAGTTACATCAGTAAGGATGAGGATGATGGCCTAGTCCTAGAGTCTTTGAAAGCCTTTCTAAAACTTCGGTTGTGTTTTAAGAAAGCAAATGTGGCTGCAGTCCATTTTAGGTTGCCCTTGAACGGGAGGAGAGGGCTGGGGGAGAACCTGTGCTCAAGGTAGCAGGTTCCCATTGAAGCACACTGACATTTGCTTATCCCTGTGTAGCTGAGCTGCTCTTGGGCAGCACCATCTGGGGCTGTGAAGTGGCCCTTCCATGAGCTGACAACATAGTGACACCTGCCGGTGTTAGGTGAGCTGGGAGGAAGGAATAGGAACTCTTCTGTTTTAGAACTTCATTGTTACACCCGTGGTTAAGAATTCAGGATCCTTATTCAAGTCACCTAGACTCACCACGCTTTCCAGCTTCTCACTGACAGACAGATGGGAATAATGATGACACCGGTGATGAAAGGTTGAGTAGGATGCCGTAGTAAAGCTCTCAGGAACAGTAGCTGTTTTCTTTTCTCGTTCCTGAATCAGAATTCTTTGGAAAACTGGAGATACTTGCTAATGCTAATGAGATCATTTTATGAGGAATTATTTGACTTTAGGGCTTTATTTCTACAATATTTAGAATCCTTTGAATTATGTATGAAGTATCGGATCTGTTCTATGTACCAAAGACCACTTGGATAGCTAAGGTGAAAGGCAAAGGCTTGGCTTAGGTCTGGAGGACCTCTCACAGCTTTTGGGAAAGTGAAGAGAATGCAAAACTAAAGAGCTTAGATTTCTCTCTTCAGTGATAAGTAGAGCCCTTTCAGGGTTTTCTAATTCTTAATAGATTTCTTGCCCAACTTGTGTGTCTCTTGTTTGGTATATCAGGTCCCTAAAGAAGCTTAGTCTAGCCAGAAGGGACCTGGGTGTGGTAAGGCAATTACAGGCTCTCAATAGATGAGGCACTAATTAGTGATCCACATCCCTTTCGAACTGGGGTGTCGGCCGCCTGGAGTAACAGGAGTTACTATTAAGCACCAATGACTAAAAATTAAACTTATTTAGCTGGAAGTGGGGGTAGAGATTGTAATTAAATGTGAGAAGCACAGTGATCAGAATTGAAAAGTAGGCCCTTTAGATTATTTCCATTTCTCCCACCCAGTGGTTGGGGTGGAGGGAAGAGTTTTGTAATGGAAGAGACCTGGGTTCCAGCCTTGCTTTGACCTTGAGTGTCTTAGGGAGAGCACATCCTTCATTCTCCGGGTTTTTTTCTATCTGTGTGCCTGGGAGCCAAATACAGGATTGCTTTTCTCCTTTAGATATCTGATTTGCTGATGTCAAAACCAGGGGAAGGGTTCTATGCTGTTATGAGTGACTTTGTTTTCCTGTGTAGAAGTAGTAGGTGGGAATTAAATAGTTTACCTTTTATTTTGGGGATTTTGTGGGCAGTTGTTTGGAGATGGAGGTGAAAAAATTTAAAAAGCTGCTCAGAGAGTGTCTCTACTCTCAGATTGCCTGTCATAATTGGATAATAATTAGCACTTTAGAAGGCTATTATGATCAAGTTTTTAATAGTTCTTCTGCCCTTCACTTCACATGACCATCACTTGTGAGAAAATTTTGTGAACCATCAAGGGAAGAAAATGATCAAGTTTTGGCTTTAAGAACCTAACTGTTAAGTCTTAATTAAATGATACCTATTAGGTTGTAATTATGTCTACCCATATGAAAGGATGATAGCAGATTTGATTGCTGGGTTTTCTAAAGCAGTTTTTTAAGATAATGAGTTTTAATTGTGTATGTGTGCTTGGGAACCATTTTAGACCATTGAGGGGAAAATGGACAAGACATATTGAAAAGGAAAAGTGTTTACCTAGATATATAACTTTTAGCACGTGGTTTTGAGAGGACAGGAACAGAAGAAACTGAACCCTTTTGTCTCTCCCCCACCCCCCTAGTCTACTGAATCAGACAGTATTCCTTCATTTTATATGAAACTAGAGGCCTGGTGCATGAATTTGTGCACCAGTGGAGTCCCTTGGCTTGGCCTGCAAGATCAGGACGAAACCGGCTCTCCGACATCCCCCAAATGGTCCTGGATTGCAAGAGGGTGCATGCTAGGCTAAGGGACCCCATTGGTGCACAATCAGGGCTGGGGAGGGACGCAGGTGATTGGCCAACCAGGGAGGGACCGCAGGAGGGGTCCAGGGCTTATCCAGCCTGTCTCGCTCAGTTCCGATTGGCCGGACCCCAGCAGCAAGCTAACCCACTGGTCAGAGCATCTGCCCCCTGGTGGTCAATGCATGTCATAGCGAGCAGTTGAGCGGCCCTAGCATATCATTAGCATATTATGCTTTGATTGGTTGAATGGATGACGGGACAACTGGGCACTTAGCATATTAGGCTTTTATTATAGAGGGTAGGATGTTGTAATATCAGTCAGATGTCAAAAGGATATGTATGGCATAGGAGTGGTTGTGTTAGCTTCACTTGGAAGGAAACTTTTTCTTTGTGCCGGGCACTGATCTCAAATTCTCAGAGCTCTTTACAGAAACTGCAGCACAGAGAGGTTAATGTAAGCCCAGGCACAGCTAATGGCAGAGCTAGAATTAGAACTCATGCAGTCTGGCTCCTGAGTGCTCAGTTATCACGGTACTGGAGTTAGGTGTCCAGGTTTGAGACCTAACATTGTGGGCCAGTTGGAGTACTGTTTGACTTTTGTAACTTTTTTAGCATTGATTTTTATGAACCATCTCCTTGGATAAAAATAACTTTGTAGAATTTAGACACATTGCGTTTAGAACCTTGTATGTAGGAGAGACAGATGAAGGACAGCTCTGGCTCTGCCACTCCTGCCAGAAGCCTTCACTGGCTCACTGTAGGCCAGATTTCAAAAACTTTGAGGCATTCAAAGTTCTCCATTCTTTCCCAAGTGCCATGTTCACCTTATGAGCTTAGCCAAATATTTTTTACTTGAACATGGTCAATGGATTCTTAACCCATACTTTTTATTCATTCACATATCTCATTTTAGCAATCCTAAATCCTACACAATATCCTTTTTCACCTGCACTTATCCCCTATCTTTTATTTGTTCTGTCATTATCTCCTCCTGCCCCCACAACCAGAACCCAACTTTCAGTTTTCATTTCCCAGTGCCTGGCATTCAGGGCTCATTTAAGTGTGTATTACATCAGGTTAACCTTATATCATGAAGATGACTCACACATTTCTTCACTTAGTATTGTTTATATTTACACCGATCCTGTGATGTATTACAGACTTAGGGATCATGCATTTACTTAGGGCTCTGTTTTAAGATTTAATTATTTTTAGAAAAGATACCTTTTTTGAAGTGCTTTTGTTGTTTGCGTTTTTTAAACATGGTTATGGTTTGTTTTATTTATGGATGGATGTTCACTTGGTTTTAAACAAAAAGTAGGATTTATGCTAGATTTTGGCTCATTTTTCCCCTCAAAACTTAAGCTGTTCAAATCCTATTGTTAGCAGCCTGGAACAGAGCTAGGCAGATTGTATCCATTGTATAAATCAGGACATTGAAGCATAAAGGTCAGGTTAATTCAACCTGTGTCCACTTAGCTAAATTGACTATAACTACCATGTCATGCCTATGGGTTGGACTCTATATTAACCAGCTTTGCTTTCCATCATCCCGTTCCTCATCCTATATGCATCCCTTATCTATCACATGCATCCTTCCTGTTGGCATAAACAGAAGGGGGATAAAGTGAGTGGATAATTAAACCTAAATTCCTTCCTCTATTGTACTAAATGATCGAGATACTGGCCCAGTAGGGCTGCCTATACAAAGGACATAGACAAGTGCAGTTTTTCTCAAAATACCTTTCATGTATTGGGGATATTGTGTTTTGAAGAGACTTACTTATAGAACTAAGATTAAATGCCTTCTTGTTCAGACAGTCAAATCTGTACATAGATTTCGATAATGACAATGTAAAGGCCCCCTAAGGATGGTAAACCCTGAATACCTTACTTATCAAAAAATCATACCTAGTAAGATAACTCACGGATCTTGGACCATAATGATTATATAGCAGAATTATAATCTGGCAACTTTGTGGGTTTACTTTAGAGTGTAAAGCTGTTTTTGCCTTTTGGCAGTATTTTGCTTTCATCAAGCTGATCTCAGCTTTCATTAAGTTTTCATCTAATTGAAAAGATTGATTTTCGAGTAGGTGAGTCCTTTTATGCAAAGTCTCAAAGGACAGTATGGGTCAAATCACTCTTCAAATGGAGGGTAATTGTGAAGAAGAGGCTTTTAAAATGGAGATAGCAAGTTACCCAGAGCTTATTGGAACTAAGAGCTTTTATATGTAATGACCTTCTACGTTTGTAAAAACCGGGAACCTCCATAACCCAGCGAAAGCACCGAGACCAAGGCTTGAACCAGAACTATGCTTTTACCTTTATTACCCTTCTAGTACTCTGTTTTATTGTAGGCACACCTTCGGTAGTGGGACCTAGAAAGTTCCTCCTTTTTTTGATTGTGGAAATATTGTCCTCTTCATAGTTCTGTTTCCTGTAAAATTAAGACTCAATGAAACTTCCAAGGACAAAATGAGTACACTTGCTCTGTGTGATATTCCACAACCTGGTGGGGAAAAAATAGTGAGATCAAGTCAGTCATTCATTTAAGTGTTTTCCCCAATCTGTAAGAAGGTGGTGGTGCCACAGAGCAGGTTGTGAAGAGGAGTAAGTATTAAAAATGATTGCTTAGCTCTTGGAAATACTTTCCTGGAAAGGATAAATAGCAATACATCCGCTTTTAGAGAGGAGACACATTGCCATTAAATGTCTTGTTTTTGTGTTAGCTTTGTAATGAAAAAAGGAATGTTCTTTCTTAAATATGTGAAATCTTGAGATTTTAAATTCCATTGTAAAATGTTTATGAGTCCTACTCTCTTTGAGGTCATTTTATCTACTACTAGAGGCCCAGTGCACAAATTCATGCACGGGTGGGGTTCATCAGCCTGGCCAGCAATTGGGGCTGATTGGGGCCATCTGGCCCAGTCCTGATTGTGGCCAGAGGCCAACCTCCCACAGCCCCTTATCCTACTGGCCAGCTGGATTAGGACCATCGGGGCTGCCTGGCTGGTGGGAGGGACCACAGGAAGTGGGCCATCCAGGGGGAGGGCCCCCTGGTGGTCAGTGTGCATCATAGTGACTGGTTGACCAGTCATTCGGTCGTAATGGTCGCTTAGGCTTTTATATATATAGATTAGTGACTGTGAACCTATTGTTATTCAGTACTTAAAATGGTGTCTTGTTAGTGTCTTTATAGTCACTGGTAGGATCTTGAACTCTCAGAATCTTTTTATAAAATATAAACCAAATAAATTACTTGCTTAATCATGAGCCTATTACTCTTATGGTGTATGAAGGCAGGGGCTTAATTTGTTTTTCAGGGTTGTTGGCTTAGAGAATACTGCTTAGAAATGTATTTTAATATCTAATGAGCAATAATGTTATTTTACTCCTGTGGTTTATTTTGATAGTTGTTGGTTTGTAGGGTATGTATACAGGTGTCTTTTGATTTGTGTGTTTGCTTAAGGAGAAATGTTAATCCTTTTAGCTTTTGTTAATTTTTATTTTTCTGGGAGCTTCATATAACTATCATGTATAGTCCTGAGCCTTTGCTTATTACTCTAATTATAAAAGGCAGAAGTATTAATGCATACTTTGCCATATTTTAATTTTATCCCATTGGACAGGAAATCTTACCAGATTTGAGAGAGAGAGATGCCAAGTGGTTTTGTGTACTGGCTCTGAAAAGATTAAGTTGCATTTAACCACATACATTTTAGAATGATTTCTCTTAAACACTAGGACTTGATTGTACAAGCTTTGTGTAATTTTAATAGTCTGGTTTGACTAATGTAGTTAAAGTTGGGTTTGACAATTGATATACAATTGATTTCTTCTGAAAAGTGTTGATATTTTGGAATTCTCAAATTCTGGGAATTTTTAAAATGGAAAGGTTTCTTATTCAGCCTTGCATTGAGAAAGGGGCTCTCTAACCAGTAAGGATCAGAACACATCTTTCACCTTCTAAAAAAGTTGTCCTCAGAAGCTTTTAAGAACTCTGGTAGGACAGCTTGCCTTTTCTCCTGCGAGAGGCCTGCTGTACATGTGTTGAACAGTCAATCTGTCTTAGAAAGTGGGTGGTTCTTTCCCCTTTTTGATGGGAAGCCCAGCCCTCTTGGGCACTTGGTGTTCTAGGAAAGGAGAAATGTGAAGTATCTGCCTCTTATACTATCAGTTTGCTTCTGATTCTGGACCCTGCCTATGGATCCACTTGGTGTCATTTCTCTGTACTTTCACCGCTGAGTTAGAGTGGGAAAGCAGCACATCCAGCGGTTTGAGTGCTCTTGGTGGCTAGTCCGTGGCATTGGAGTGTCTCTGGTTGCTGTTGACTACAGGGTTCTCTGGTTTGGAGCCATAGAGCTAAGGCTCTTTCAATTTAGGTCTCCGTGCTAGTTAGGTCTCTCCTTAGAAACTACCACTTATAGGTGGAGTCATTATCCGTGGGGTCTTAAAAGTATAGGATACAATGCCAGGTAAGTGACCAGGAAAAAGCTCTTGGAAGACTGTTTTAAAAGGGAAGGAGGGACTTGACGGTGAGTGAAGTTTTCATAGTGATGAGCACATGTCTGAGTTGGAATAGGGGAGGGAAGATGCCAGGTGGAGAGAGAATGGCAGATGTAAAAGTATGGAGGTGGAAAGGCCAGTGAGAGGGATGGAGGTTCTTTTGGGAGCATATAAAATTAAGAGCCAGACATTCAATTTGTAGAAATCTTGATATATTACTGTCGTTTGTTTTTTTAATTTGTCAACTACATGATGAAAATCAATAGAGGCCCTAGCTGGTTTGGCTCAGTGGATGGAGCGTCAGCCTGCAGACTGAAGGGTCCCGGGTTCGATTCCAGTCGGGCACATGCTAGGGTTGCGGGCTTCATCCCCAGTAGGGGTCCTGGAGGAGGCAGCTGATCAATGATTCTCTCTCATCATTGATGTATCTCTCTCTCTCTCCTCTCCCTTCCTTTCTGAAATCAATAAAAATATATTTAAAAAAAATCAATAGGGATCTGGCGTGCTGACTCTCAGTTATATCTTCACAAAAAGAGGGTGGAGGAGGCTTGTGAAATTCTCTGGAGAACTCATAGGGAGGGGATCATTGAAAATTGGGAAAAATCTGAGCAATTCCATTACAAGTTTTATTTCTGGGATAGAGGTGGTGGTGGGTTTGGAAATAAAACAGGAGGTTTGAGAGGAGACATGCTTGAATTCCAAGGTCAGTCTCTGGGTGCCTTGTGGTCTCCATACCTTATGTGAAACTTAGGATGATAACATTTCGGAGAAGATGAGACTCTGGAACTTTCTGATTTTCAATTATGTATGAAATTACGTATGATAGCCCCCACTTCCGATTTATATGGAGAGGAAATTTTTCTGTGTTGTGAAAGTTAAACATCACTGACTCTAAGTAGAGCATGTAGTCTGTTTTCAAGGGCCGGTAGATGCCTCATGGTTTTTCTCCTTCCTACTCTCAAACCAGAAATAGTTTGGATGTGTTATGGAATGCATGGGCATGTTATGAAATTTGTGATTTTGCTCTCTTGTTTTTCTTTTACTAGATGGTTCTGTCTTTCAGATCTTGTGCATGATGCCTTGGTGGGGCTAGCAGCCTATTTGAATGAAACATATTTTCTGGCAGAGCAGCAGCATTTTAGAGGTTTTTGGTTTACTTGTTTTTTCGCAGCCCCTTGTGATGGGACAGTGTTCTTCATAACTTCTCTCTTCTAGGCACCATTTTAAAGAGGAAATAGAGCAGAACGGACATTATAAATTGTTGCAACAATGTGAATAAAAGCAAGGAAATAGAAAAATGCAAGAGATATTCACAGTATGGCTGTGAGTCATTTTGACCTTGTGCAGGGATTTTTTTTATGAGAGGTTGTGAGAAAACGTTAGGGTTGGCAGATGGTTAGGTGTGTACGAATGCAATTGATGGTATTTGAGCAGATGATGTAGCATGCAATGCTCTTGGGAAGTGGAAGCCAGTCAGGTTGGAATTAAGGGTAGGTGGGCGGGGGGGGGGGGGGAGGAATAATTATATATGGTAACACGGGCTTGCCCTGGTGTCATGGAAATGAGGAGAAGGAAGGGTGGATGTTGGTGTAGTGAAGCAAAAATGAACAGTTGTGGATTCAAACGTGCTGAGATGTGGTTCAGATGTTCACTGCCCCGGAATCTGCAAGGTTGGCTGATGATGGCATTAGAAAGCAAACTATAACTGCGAGAAAGAGTTGTTTTGGGGGTTGTATCAGTCTGCTCAGGCTGCCATAACCAAATACAGACTGGACTGTTTAAACAAAAGAAATCTGCTTTCTCTCAATTCCGGAGGTGAAAGTCCCAGATCAAAGTGCTGGTGGCAGGGTTGGTTTGTGGTGAGGCCTCTCTTCCTGGCTTGTAGATGGCTGCCTTCTCACATGGCCTTTCGCCTGGTGTCTCTTCCTCTCTGTATATGGTGCCCTATTGGATTAGAGATGCACCCTTGTGACCTTGTTAATATTAATTAACTCCTGAAAAACCCTAGCCCCAAATACAATGACATTGGCATAAGGACTTCAACAAGTGAATTTTGGGACACATTCAGTTCAGAACAGGACTTGAAGGTATTTGATTCCTCTGGGAATGAAGGGAAACTCATCTCTTTCCCTTGATTTTCCATCCACAGCTTTTCTTGTTCAGTGTGGATAAGAAATATTTTCTGATCTCAACAACGAGTCAAAGGGTCCTTGCTCCCACCCCAGGGATCAGGCATTTCCAATGTGGAGATTCCCCATCCCTCTCCCCCCTTCCCCTGCCCCTTCTACCCTGTACAACAGCTTCTGATCAGCTCTGCCTTTTTTTTTAGCTCTGCCTTTTAACGTTGGGTTTGACAGTTGATATACAATTGATTTCTTCTCTCATCTCTTCACTTCTATAGTCTGACCTCTTGTTACAATTGCTTTTAAAGGCACAGTGCCAGGTGCCAATGCTTTGAAAGCCACTTAAACAGAACATAGTTGGAAGACAGGATGCTTTGCCACAGGTGCCACGAGGGTCTCGCAGTGTTCTCCCTGCACACCTCACTTGTCTGTGCTGCTCTGAGACCTTCTGGGCCCCGTGGGCTTGAGCATCAGGAGGCCAAGCGTGCGTCCTGGAACCTGTGATATTTGTGTTAGAAATGCTGAGATGTGAGGTTAGGGGTATTTTCTGTTTCTTTTGCTTTGTGTAGTTGCCCAGGGCCCACCTCTGTAAGTCACTACTTCTTAATGAGGACTTGGTTTTCAAACTTAGAAAATTCGCAGTGGAACCATCTATAGGTATAAAAGCCTAATGACCAGCCAACTAGCCAACCATTCGGCCAGTTGCTACGACGTGCACTGACCACCAGGGGGAAGACACGCAATGCAAGAGCTGCCGAGCTGTGATGACTTGGCAGCTGTGGTTCTCTGGTGACCCACCTAAAACCAGAGAGGAGGGAGCCCGATTCTAGGGTGCGACATCCGAGGACCACCCTCTTGTAATCCGGGACCCCTCAGGGGATGTCGGAGAGACAGTTTTGGTCCGATCCCCACAGGCCAGGCCAAGGGACCCTATTGGTGCACTAATCCATGCACCGGGTCTGTAGTAATGTATAAAACACAAAACCAAAGGTTGTACATAAATGGCTAGCAATGACTGTATTAGCAGGTCAAGTCTATAGTTACTGGTCCTGCCCTAACTTAACTATCTCCCTGTCTCTTCAGGGTAACTGTGAGATTCAAGCCCTTTACTGTCTCCTCTGGGGAAGTGCAGGGGGATTTTCTCTAGGCTGAGGTGTGATAGGTGTTTGTGGATTTTGTTGTTAGAATGGCCTGGAGCCTGAGTTGGGTATCATCCCATTTTCTTCAGTCAGGCTTTAAGTGGAACCTCATTTTGTTTGAAGTTCTCCCAGGGCAGCTGATATGCTTGTACTTAATCCTAGCTAGAAAATCCATTCCAAAAGCAAACCTATATTTTCACTTTACCTGTGCAGGCACAGAACCGGGAAAAAGAATGTGGACTCAAACGGTTTGGTGACATTATCCCATCTTTTCACAAGCAGGCATTTCCGTGTATTTTGGTGCCCTGTCTCTCCTAACCCTTTTCACCATTTTAGGTTTTCCATTTTAGTATTCCCTTTCTGACCTCTCCCTTCGGTATAACTGTTAGATCTATTTTGTTTCCAGCACATAAGAGACCAGCAGTTCTTTTAGAGTGGTTCTCTAGATAAAGAATGATTTCAGAGAAAATTTCTCATTTACTGAAAGGCTTTTCCCCCCTTCTTCGCAACAACTGTCATTCCATGTGTCTAATGGGTTATCCAAGCATTATCATCTTTCCCTTTGAAAACTGGTTTCAGGAATTAGAAATGTGCCCCCTTATGTCTGAGAGGGTTAAATGAACACAGCTCTTTAAAAAGCAACTTCAACATCTTTTTCTCATTTGTCAACTACACTTGGGAAAGGCTTGAAAGATATGAGAAGCTAATACTTTTTGCAACTGTACTCTTATTTTTTCCATGTTGGCCTCCCTTCCCTTCTCTGTAAGAATGCTTATTTTGTGGGGGAAGGAAATATACCCTTATGCAGCAACTCAGTTTTCCATCATAGTGACTAGACATGATAGTTTGCATAAGTTATTCAGGAAGATATTTCTTGCCATTTAGAGTGTGAGTTTAAAGATCACTTAGCTAAAAGATTAGCTACTAAGTGTGTGGGAAGTCATCTTAAAAATAAGGTAAGTGAAGATGAATGTTCAATAGGAAATCTCGCAGACTACTACCAAGCTTTATCATCTAACAGGTGTCAGATTTTAAGTTGTGTGGGTTATTGTAACCAATAGTTGAAAGTTTTACCAATCCTGTTACTAGATTTGTTTCCTGAATAATACTTGGCTCCAAGAATTCACTCAAGGACATACAGAGTATCACCAATATATAATTTTGCATATAAGTTTATATACAAATTATGTACATTTAATGTATCACTTATATAAATTTACCAGCCTTTTGTGAAATAACAGTCATTTCCCAGGGTGTGTGTTCCACCTTACCATTTAGAAAGATTTTAATTTTTTTCACGGCTGCATCAAGTGTACTGGCTTGGACTGATGGAGAGAGTACTGTGATTGAAAATAGAAGTTGAATAGACAGGTGCATTTACTGAGCCTTTGAAACTATCAAGGCCATTTAACAGTGTAATGGTAAGAAGGGGAAAATTGGGATACTGTTTTCTCATACTGTACTGTATTAGAATACAGAAGCTCTGAATCTGTTTTGTTTGGATTATCTCATTTGTTCCTACCAATAAGTGAGCAAGATGATGTGATTATTTTCTCCATGTTCTAAAGGAGGCTTAGAATGGTGAATTCTTAGAAAGGGTCACCATAGAGTTTATGGTTGTAAACACTTCTGATTGTTCAGCAAGTCCTGCTCTTTATCTGTCCTTTTGTAGCTCTGCCATTAGCTTTAGGTTAGTCAATGGTTATTTCTTCCTTATCTTTCTAAAATTTATATCCCTTTTGTCACCTTAGTTTTAAAAATTATTTCCCCCTTCTTACCTACAGTCTTTTAAAAAAAATATATTTTTATTGATTTCAGAGAAGAAAGGAGAGGGAGAGAGAGAGAGACAGAAACATCAATGATGAAAATCATTGATCAGCTGCCTCCTGCACGCCCCATACTGGGGAATTGAGCCCACAACCTGGGCATGTACCCTGACTTGGAATCGGACCGTGACCTCCTCGTTCAGAGGTTGATGCTCAACCGCTGAGCCATGCTGGCCAGGTCCTACAGTATTAAAAGTACAAGTTTCCTGCCCTGGCTGGGTGGCTCAGTTGGTTGGAGTGCTGTCCTGTACACCAAAAATGTTTCGGATTTGATTCCTGGTCAGGGCACATACCTAGGTTTCGGGTTCCATGATCCATCCATATATCTCTCTCCTCTCTCCCTTAGTTCCCTTCTCCTCCTTCTCTTCCCCCCTCCCTCCTCCTTGCATCCATCGCTCAAATCAATAAACATATCCTTGGATGAGGAGTTTTTAAAAAGTACAAATTTCCTGGCCTGTACTTTGTGCTCTCTGTTACTTTTCTCTGTTATTTTAGTCACTGCTCTGGTGACACTTGCCCTGGACATGCTCTTGCCGGGTCTGCCTTCACACCTTCACTGATGGCCACAGTCCTTTTCTCACTAGAAGCTGGGGTGTGTTCCTCTGTCTTTGACTATTGACTCTTGCCTGTCTGTACCACCCACCTGATATTCCACTTGTTTTATGAAGGTCTTTGCAATGCTGTTCAATCCTGGCTGCACATTAGAGACAAACAGGGTGCTTCAAAAAAGAGCAGTGTCTGGACCCTCAGGAGAGATTCTTACTTAATAGGTCTGGGGAGAAGCCAGGCATTGGACGTGCTAATTGCTGACGTGTTACAAAGAGCATGTGCTTTGCAGTCTGAATATACCTGGATTTACAAGTTTTGTAGTTCTGGGCAAGTTAATATTTTGAAGCCCATTTCTCCCTCTGAAAAATAGTGATAAAATGATTCATTTCTTTAGGTTGTTAGGATCACATGGGGCTTGTTTTGCCTGGCACACCCTAAATTAAACTTATAGCTACTGTCTTTCTCACCCCATCCAAGAATGTCTTCCTTCCCAAATGTCCATATTCTTTCTCACATTTGCCATTTATACTAGTATATTGCCTTTCCCCCCTTGTTTGAATTTATGTCTTTCCCATTAGAATTTGTTTATAGGGCCAGGATCCTTAATGATGTTTTATTCCATTGTGTGCATAAGTAAAATCATACTTCTTAAAATATATTAGACATAAAAAGCTTTCAAGGAAAAACAGACATGTAGCATAAAAATTCTTTGAGTAGAAAAGTAAACTGGGTCATGTGTGTGTCATTTAAAAATTTTAGTGGCTTAAATTTATAAAGGCTTTCTTTTTCCTCCTTGTCACTAAAAGACTGTATTACTGAAACCACTGCAAGATTCCTGCTAATATACTTTAGGAACACGAGGTCTTAGGTTTTGTTGTTGTTAATCCTCACCAGAGGATATTTTTTCCATTGATTTTTAGAGAGAGTGGAAGGGGGGGAAATGGAGAGAGAGAGAGAGAGAGATCGAGACATCGATGTGAAAGAGACATGGATTGGGTGCCTCCTGCAAGTACCTCAACTGGGCCAGTAAAATCCCAACGCAGGTACCTGCCCTTGACTGGGAATCAAACCCAAGACCCTTTGGTGTGCAGCTGATGCTCTAACCACAGAGCTGCACTGGCCAGGGCGAGGTCTTAGTTTTATGCCTTACTATGTTTCTAGTCCTATCTTTACCTGAAGTTTATTCCCCTCCGAAACCTCCCCCCCAGGTGCTTATGTCTTCACGATAACTTTCTGAGTGATGCAGTCTATCTCCAGCAATAAAGGGCAAATCAATACCAGGAGTAACTTTTTTTAAAAAGATGGGTTTTTATTAAACTGCATTTTTCTGGGATGCAGAGAGGGTAAAAAGAGACTCTCTCTTCCTCAAAGCTCCCGTTGTTAAGTCAGTCTTCTGATAAGTCAGTAATCACCTTTGGATTGTCATCATTTTAGCAATTCAGGCTTCAGTATGTTTCTAAATCATTCATGTCTTACAAGTCTTGTTATGAAATAAGCCTGCCTGAGTTCCTTGCCTGGCACAGTCGGAGATATATATATATATATATAGATATATACATACATATATATATATTTCATCTCAATATAAATTAGATCTCTATTGCTGGCATCATTTTGATAAAATTTAGTGTTAAGGTTTTAATTTTCTTGGAGTTCACCTTGACTTTCCCAGTATATGTGCTTTTAAACGGCTTTTCTTAGTGCACACGATGTGGGTTTTCACAGCAATTCTTCTGGAAGGTGACTTTTCTTTAGTAACAGAGATAAATGCTCTGGTACAGACACAAATGTTTCTGATGTCCTTGGAAAGATTTAGAAATCTCTCAAGTTCAGTGAGCCTGAGACAGTTAGTGTCCAAAATAGAGCGTAGCATCAGTGAAGACCAGCTAGGCTGTTCTTGAGGTAGATCAGTCAGCATTCTGGGAGTATTCCTCCTGTTCAGGGTGACCCCATCCGGTGACCTTCAGGGCAAAAGGGTCTGGGATTCTTAGTTACTGTTTCTTTTCTGGGACTGTAAACTGTGTGGAAAGGTTGAGATAAGTCTCCTTCACCTGGGACCCAGTGTGGTGCGCTTCTGTGCAGAATTCCATCAACTGGTTAACTGTTTTCCCCATTATATTCCTGCTCCAGTTTTAACCTATTATTCTTCGTGGGCTGAACCTGGTCAGATGCTATAGAAATGTCTGTTTACAGGTTGACTGGACCTTGAGCAGCTGCTAATGGGCAGAATAGATCCAGGTTTCTGTTACAGCTGAGTGCCAGCAGTGGGAGGTTTGGGTTACCCAGGCAAGAGTCAGTGAGGAATGAATTGTAGTAGCTCCAATTTGAAGGACATTCCCCCCGCCCCCCCCCCCCCCCCCCCCCCCGTTATATTTGTTCCCACACTATTTGTAAAAATGTATAATGTAAGAATTGGAAAATATGCTTTTGGACTATAATTGACTTCTAAGGGCAGCTGTAATAACTTCAAAGATTGAAAGTTTTTTTTTTTTTTTTATCTTGCAGGACACAGAATTGCATTCATGAAAATTCTCAGTTTATAATATACTTTGATCTGTACATGGGCCCTCTTATTTTGCTGCTGAATAGTATTCAGTTGTGGGAATGTATGACTGACTGTCTTCATGTCTTCCTGTTGATCTTCCTTGATAAGGACTGGAGTTTTTTTCCTTTTTATGCTTTAATGAACAATCCTGTTATGACTTCCTCTTAATGGTTCCCCATGTTCTCCCCCATTCTCTCTGTAATAGTTGTTCCTCGATGTTTGTATTTCTCGGGCAAGTACAATAAAAAATAAAAGTGTTTATGGGGGAGGGAGGGCTGAGAGTTTTGCCAACTCTGAATTGCCAGGGGAAGGTATTTAAAAACATCTGACAGAATCGCTATTATCACTGTCATTTCCTGGATGCTTAGACACACAAAAGTAGGATGTTCATAATTTCAGAAGTGAAATCAAATACGTTTCACTTTATGAAAAACTCGCTACGTTTTCTCTTTTGTCCTGAACCCGGGAAGATTATTCTACTAAGTCTAGTGAAGTGCTTGGTACTTTAAGCCCGGATCAGCTTATTTTCTCTACAGATACCGTGTTCCTTGTACATTGCTAATTTACTGAGCTCTGATTTTCCAAATGAATTTTCTGATTGAAAAGCCCAGTGGGCAGTGTGGAGTGACTAATGGAGCTAATAGGCTGGGGCCTCGCCTTTAGCCCTACCTAGTTTACTAACTCAGCCAATCTCTGGGCTTCCTTTCCTTCATTGGAAAAAAAGGAATGGTTAATCTGGATGGGTTTCAGGATTTCTCTAGGTTCTTAAGGTTCCATAATAGTAAAGTTCTACTTACTGGGCTTCCACATTGTGTGCGTGCCGTTTCCATCCTTCAGGGCGCAGGTTGTATCTTAGCCATCATCTCCCCGCACTCCCACAACACGCAGCTTGTTGCATGGCACCATCCCCTCCCTCCAAAGACCACTCATTACCTATATCTAAACACGTTCCTTAGGTCTCAGTTTAAATTTCCCTTCTTTAGTGAGGCCTTTTGTATCATCCTACCCATGTAATTCCCAGTTTTCATTTAAAATTTTAAAAAAATATTTAGTTTTCTTCTCCTCCTCCTCCTCCTCCTCCTCCTTCTTTCTTCTCCTTCTCTCCTCCTCCTCCTTCATTTTCTCTCTCTCCTGAGTGCCTATCTTGTGGACTGTCTTAGTGGGCAGGCATGTATTAATTGGTTGAATCCACATGCAGCTCATCCCTTATTTGAACCTACGACAAGGGATAGCCTAATGTGTATGCCCTTTCTCTGTCCTCTGAACCTTTGATTTTTGTTCTGTTATCCAGATAGAATCCCTCCTGCTCACATTTACCAGATTGTGTCCTGTGTTGTGGTTCTGCATGTGTTCAGTCTTTTGCTAGACACCAAGCAGTAACTCCTTGTCCGAGTTATTGTGAGTATCCAGCACAGTGCATGTTAAGGGATATGCATATTAGAATGAATGTGAGTATCTTTGCCCTTTATGTGTGTTGGTAGTTGAGGCATATCTATTTTTTTTTCCATGTCCTTTTACTTGTGACTTATGCCTCATTTGAAAGCTTCTTCTGAAAGTATTCCTGATGCCTTTTATTCAGTAATGAACTTCATTTTTTTCAGGTTGGTGAATGGCCACTTAGTAGTTGTCCATTATTGTGCAGGTTTGTCTTGTGTGAAGTTATGTGTTTCTTTAACTTCTTTGGTTTTGCTTGTAGTCACTTCTGCTTTATAAGCTGAGATAGTGCTTTCTTCCATCCTTGGCACTTTGAGCATTTTTTTATGTTCACGTTGTCTATTTTTATTTGAGCAATAAAGGGTAACAGATGTGATAAGGATAGTTCTGCTCAGTGGATTATCAGGGAGGGTGAGGATGCCGTCTTCCAGAGCAATTGAGGTTGGCTGCCTTTCACAAGTATTGGAATACGTTTCCAGACAGTTTCTGCTCTTTTGAGGAGTGAGTTTGTTGGATGCATAGAAAGTGAGATGGGCTGTTGCTCTCTAGCCAAATAAATTATCAATTAGTATCCTGGGATATTCGGGAACCCAGCTGAGTTCTCAAATGGGAGAGGGGACGAGGGCTCTTTTGAGTAGCTGAGATATGAGAAGCTGGGAGGGAAGAATAAGGCTGGGAATATAATAAACAAGACTGTGGAAAAGCCCGGCCATTGTTGGTTAAGTGGTTAAGCATCAATCTATGAATCAGGAGGTCATGGTTTGATTCCTGGTCAGAGCACATGGCTGGGTGGCAGGCTGGATCCCCAGTAGGGGGCCTTCAGGAGGCAGCCAATCAATGATTCTCTCTCATCATTGATGTTTCTATCTCTCCCTTCCTCTCTGAAATAAAAACACACACACACTAGTATATATATGACTGTGGAAGAAATTTGGCCTCCTCCAGCTTTTCTTCCTAGTCTTCCTACCACCTACACCCCCTCCAGGGCCACCTTTACCTTCAGTGCTCTGGAGTTCCCTTCCTCAGTTATGCTTTCTTCTAGTGCCCAAGTCTGTTCTGTAGGCATGTCAGTAGTTTATCAGTAAATTCAGGTAGGATTGCCTCATCAGCAGACTATAGTCTTAGTGTGATATGACAGAATCATCTTCAGGCTTAATTTTAGTTCATGGTTCTAGCTCTTTAAAATGGCCTAATCTCTTAGACGTTTTTAGGAATGCCAAGCACTTAACATTAATTGCAGGTGAGTCAGTTTGTTGACCATGCTATGACCCTGTGTTAAGCACTGTGGTAGGCCTTGAGCAGATGCTTTTCAGACACCTTATTATGAATTATCTATAGTGTATGATAATTACCTATACTGAGTGGCCAGATTATTATGATCTCTGAACGCATAATAATCTGGCCACTCAGTGTATATCCTATATAATAAAAGGCTAATATGCAAATTGTTCCCTCGACCAGGAGTTCGACCAGCAGGCAGGCTGGCCAACTGCTCATGTCCCCTCCCCCTGGCCAGGCTGGCCGGACCCCACCCATGCACGAATTCATGTACTGGGCCTCATATATTCATACACACACACACAACACACACACACACTGAGTGGCTAAATTATTATGTGTTCAGAGATCATAGTAATCTGGCCACTCAGTGTATATAGTATAGGATAGCTATAGTGTATGATTCTTAAATTGGCATCTGAACACCACCATCAGCTATGTATCAACATACTTTATTTTAATTGGTATCTGCTTAAGCATTTCTATGTTAAACAGACTTTACTCAAATAGACTGTGGTAGTTTAAATATTTGGTACTTGGAACTTACTGTATGAGAGTATTCAGCCTGTTTACAGGTGAGTTTAAGGTAGACAATGGCCCTCTTTCTGACTGAGTGAAGAAAGTGCAGTCTCAACTATATGCAGGAGTGTGTTGTGTGTATTTTTGTTAACTTTGAATAACTTGACTTTAGAAATGTGCTGTTGGAATTGAGGTAGTGATAAAAAAGAGTTCTCAAGGTCTAAGAAACAATACTTTATATGGTATCTTATAATTTTTATAAGCCATTCTTTTATCTATTATTTAACTTTGAGAAAAACCCTGTTTGCTAGTCAGAATGGGAAAAATCTATACTTTATAGATGAGGAAAGTTACTGATGCTAAAAATTGGTCAAAGATAAAAAAACTAAGCAATACAATTAGGACTGGCAGCCAGCTTCTTTACTTCATGCACTTTTACTTTGATTCTATTTCCATATCCTCATTAGTTGTTAGACTAGGATCTGGAAGGAGATATTTACCCCCTGAGGTCAGTTACTGGCCCTGACATGGGTTGATGTTGAAAGCTTATACTCCCACATTTCCCTTGCATGCTACCAAGTATTGAGACCTGTTTTTCTCTACCATGGTGTTTACCTGCCATCTCTTGACTCTTCTGAAGACCTGAACTGAAGCCTTCTTTTTACTACAAATGGATAAATTTCATTCCGATATTTTAAATATGGGAAATACTAGCTGTGCTGGGGAGCTGCTGTGTTACATTTGATCATTTTGATTTGAGTACTTATTTCTGTTACCTTGGCCCTTAATGAGGGATATAGTAATAATCTTGGTGCAGGCCAACATAATTAATGATGTGAACTAAGAGCTGTAATTTTTTCTGGTATTCATGTATTCTAGAGTTTAACTTTATAAGGGCATAATAGATGGACCAAAAATATGAGAAAGTGATAATAGAGAGATGCATAAGGACTTAATACTTGCAAACTCTTGTCAGATTTATGGGTATTAGTTATGTAGAAAGCTTTTTTCCTAATTTTTTTAGGCTGAAATTTCACCTGAAGGGTTAATTGTAATCAGGTATTGAGGGGAAAACTTAAATACTTGTCATTGTTTATCCTATATAATGAAACCCTAACATGCAAAAATTGACCAAACAGCGAAATAACAGGTGGAACAACCAGTCACTATGACACGCGCTGACCACCAGGGGTTAGACGCTCAATGCAGGAGCTGCCCCCTGGTAGTCAGTGCACTCCCACAGGATGGACAGGAGGGAGGGCCGCTCAGCCAGAAGCTGGGCTCATGGCTGGCGAGTGCAGCGGTGGTGGCGGGAACCTCTCCTACCTCTGCTACAGGAGGGTGGTAAGGAGCGAGGGCACAGGTCGGGATGAGAGACTCCCAAGTGCATGAATTTCATGCATCGGGCCTCTAGTACTTAAATAAAATATAAGAATGTCAGATTCTTTTTAGTAAATTCTGTTTGACTACTTAGTTTTGGAATCTCATACACTAGATTAGTAAACAAATATGAAATTATTATCATAACGTACTGCTATGTAATGCCAAGTGTTGGTCTGTTCCTGGTTCACATATTATTATAATACAGCCCTGGAAGAAGAGAGGATCTCCCTAAATTACATCTGAGGTTTTGCAGGATGGGCAGTATGTTCCCCATGTTTAGGACCCCTTACCTCCTTCCTCATAATAGGCATTGGAAGTTCATGAAGTTTTTAAAGGAAAATTAGCAGGAGTTCTGAAAAACAAACAAAAAAACCCCAAAAATCAATTCTTGGAAGTTTTAAAGATTTGTAGTTGACAGAGAAATAATTTAACAGGTTCTATAAAACCCTCAATTTTGAAGTTCTTTCAGCTTTTTATTTTTAGCGTGGCTTTTGGCTTAATGAGAAGAGGTGAAAAGTATCATTTTCTCTTAGTGTCTGCCTGAAATCACTGCAACTTCCAGTAGACTAAGATTCTGGTGAGACCCTTGTTAGGCATTGGGTGGTGGTGTTGCCTGCTCTTGGCTCAGACAGACCTCTTGTTTCCAGAGATTTGCAAAGAATGGTGAATTAATTGCCTCAGGATTTTAACCAAGTTGTAATTGCCCTGATATTGCCAAATGGACTCAGGGGCAGTTTGGCAGTCCTTGGAAAACTTACACCTGAAACAAAATAGCAGCTTCCGGACTATGGGAGAGTGCATTCAGCCTGCCTTCTAGCAGGCTCATTTCATCGCAGCCACCTCCCACCTGGAGCTCCCACAGGCTCGTGAAGCAGCCAGTCCTCAGGCCGGTTTCCCTTAGGCCCAGGCACTGGTCGCCTTTGTCCACCACCGCCTGCCCCCTCTGTTGGTCCTAAGCAGGGTTTCATGGGGATCTTTTTGGTGAAGCTGAAGCAGCTGGAAGAGTGTGGAGTAAGACCTCTTTTTTATACACTTTCGTCCCTACTTACACTCGGTCCTACCTCAAATGTAATTTCTGTTGGCCATGAGACAGTTTTTACAGACTTGAACTTAAAGGTTGTTTATATTCAATCAGGGCTTCTGGTATAATGCAAGGTGATCTTTATCTTTTGTGTGTGCTGGTCCCCTTTCCCCCCCATCCTTGCAATCCTGGAGATAAGCACTTAATAGACCCCTCCCCTTCTTTCTGGTATGAAAATATTTACTTAGGACTGAGTTAACTCAAGAAGGGGCAGGGTATACTTAATTCTTTGTGGACAAGAGGGCTTTCTAGTCCCAATCCGGGTAGCACAGGATGCCAAAATGGATCTCATTTCATAGTGCAGTGAACGTATGTGGCCGTCATATTAAGACATATGGAACACAGAATGTATGCTATTTTGCTTCATTCTTTGTTATGGTTACCCCTTGGAACATTTAATAGACTATTAGCTCTAAAATTAAAGATCCCGAGTTTAGATGAATATGATATGTCAAAAGGAGTTAAGATTAATTCACCCCACCCCAGCCCATCATTAGTTGTCTCAACAGTGACATTTTCAAGCATTTTGCACTAGGAGTTCTCATTTCTACCCCTCCACTCACACGTCAGTACTCCTGTCTTCCGAAATCCTCAACCATCGTGATAGAAAAGCCATACACCCTTCAGCATGTGTGACCTTTAGGCTCTGATGTTCGACGTGAGATCCAGCCCTGGCAGGAACTAGGGCGTTCTGGCAAAGGCATAAAGCTGGTCTTCGGAGAACTGCAGAGAAAGTGCTCCATTTAAAGGGCAGCCTGCTGGCTACCAGCTCTGTGGGAATGTGGCCTCTGTTGCCAGTCTTCTCTGCTTTTAACTGATTTTACTTTTTTAAAGAGAAGCTAATCATGTTTTTTAATAAATGTGAAGTTGCTAAACTGGAAAAGTTTTAAAGGTTGAGCACTACTAGTTTTATAAAAAGACATTGCTAGACCAGATAGCACAGATGTGGACTTACTCCACCTCCTGGCTGCCAGTGTGGCTCTGGGCAGAGATCCTGGCCGTTCATTGCCAGGCTGCTTGCTTCTATCTCTTGCTTTTCCTCCAAGAGCCATGGGCATGATCATAGGTGGTTACTGATGACTTTGTTTTGGGACCTTTCCTTCTTCCTCCTTTCAAATGTGATCCTGTAGCCTCTTTTTGACTTCATGCATGGATTTCAGCAGAGTCCATTGCCACCTTTTACTTTTATTTTTGGTTGTACTAACTGTGGTTATCAGACTCGGCATTTATTTGAATGTGTAATAACTTAGGAAGACTTTTGACTTCCTGCCACCTTATGCTCCCTCTCTCCCGAACTTTTCTTCCTGCTGGTCAGAGCCACTGCTCTGTTCACCATACTATTAGGTATGTGATGAACTTTGTACCAGGAAGAATGCTGCAAGTGGCCACCTGGCTGTGGTCCTTTTAGGTATTTGTTATTGTGTAGCCCACCTGGACAGATAAATAAGAGGATTCATTTGTTTGCATTTTGGTCAATTCTCAGTATAGGAGGTCAGCTGTCTTTAGTCTCAGCAAGTCAAGAAGATGGGGCATTTGCAGTTAGAATAGAAGTTACTTTGGCGAGATACTGCTGTGTCTCCGTGAGGCATAGTGATTGTTTCTTCTTGATCTGATAGCAGTAGCAGTGAAATTCACTCTAAGGAGTGTTCCAATGCAGCAGAAGAATTCTCTGGTCTGAATTTACTATTCCTGTTTCTACCTTGATGATTCCCTTCCCTCATCAGGCTCTTGCTCTCCTCCAATTACAGAATGAAAAATAGTATCCCATTTCCTCAACTCAGTTCCGAGTCCTGCACTCCCTAGATCTTTGTTGTGAATCCTGGGTTCTCTTCCTGACAAAAGATACATTTCACAAAAGCATGGTTGGTTGGGGGTGAGAGGGTGGGTGGGGGTCGGGGGGAGGGGAGAGAGGGAGGCTCAGGTTACCATTCTGCATTTGTTATGTGATGTTTCTTAACCAGAGAATGAAGATTATGTCAAGGAACTCTGTAAAATATGTCTAAGAAACTATACTTTTATAGATCTCTGCTCTCTTTATAGGAAAAAGAGTGAAAATTTGGGTTTGGTAGCCTCAAAAATGGCTTGAGGATCCTTTATTTTTTCCCCCAAATGCATTTGAGATAAAAGTATTTTATTTTAGGCTGATCCGAAAGAGATTGCAGTCATTCCTGCTGTAGACTAGTATATATTGCCTGTTACATAGTAGGTACTTTCCCAAAGTCCTGCCAATGGTAAAATACTGTGTTCCTACTGCCAAACAATTGATGTATTAAATCTACTGTATTGAGGAGTTCTTCTAAAAAAGCTTGTTCTTTTTATGGCATAGCAGGACATGGGTACCAAGCAACTCTTAGCAGTCCAAAATCAGAAAAGCTTCAACCTTTGCTCCTTAGTAGTTTCAAATTTTTATAATGAGGCAGAAATCCAGTTTAATGTTTAAATGCGAAGGCTCTGCACAAGCTCCTATTATTCTCTGGCACTTTAAACATTCAGAAGCAAAGTGCTTCATGTCTTCTTAAATATATGCCCAGGCTCAGATGTGTAAGTTAGATGTGGTAGTTTCCATAGCAGCAATGACTTTGCCCTTTTATATTTTTCTTAGATAGTACAGTTTTAGCATAGGTCACCCAGAGAGAATGTTATTTCTGACTGTAGGTTCTTAAATACTGCCTAGCAAGCCTTTGACTTCTCAGGGTGCAGGTGTGTTCTGGAGGAGCTCCTTGAGGGGTGGAATACGAGTGTGTTGGGGGTATCCTTGTTTTCCTCACGTCTAGCACAGTGCTCCTGTCATGTCCACTGAGTCAGAGATGTTGCTTTCCTGGCCCCAGGCAGTTTCTTCCCAGCTTCTGGAGACCTTGGCTGGGCTGGCAGAGAGAGTGGCGTGAACATTTGGGGCAATCTTGGTTTTTCATGTTGGTAGTGAGTTTTGCTTATTTTTAACTGTGATTTGATGGCGATGGACCACTCCTGCCTTTTCCTCACCCTTCCTTCCTGAGGCTTTTGTTGTTTTAACAAAGGCTTCTAGTTAGGATTTTTTCTTTTTTTTTGGAATGCTGATTCAACTTGAAGCTTGAGCAGATAATATAAGCATTAGTAGGTGTATCTGGAAGGGAATGTGTGTGTGTCAGTGGTGGGGGAATGACAGCCTACAACAAGGCTACCTTCCCCTTTATTAATAATCTGTGGAGATGTTGGCTCCTTCAGGTAAAGAGAGTTGCAATGGAAGGTTTCCCACTTGGCATGGAATGTAAACCCCATGAAAAATCCCACAAACAAGTGGGAATTATTTTTACTTGCTGTGTGCATCTCATGGCAATGATGCTCTTTCTCTCTGTGGATCTCTGCACATTTCTTGCTGAAGTGACAAAGGTGAGTGTCTGGGCTAACAGGAGCATGGAGACTAAGCAGTCACAGAAGGCTTCCTGGAGGCATTGTGCCTCCTTTTGAGAGCTTAGGGTGTTTCCATTGCCAGGAGAAGAATGGTAATGAGGCCGTTGCAGGCCCAGAAAAGAGCATGAGTAACAGTGTAGAAGCATTCCAGGCCTGGGAGGAACCGCTGGAGTTGGTTAGGGCCAATGTGCAGCCGGGAGTGGTGGACATGAGCCTGGGAGGTGGGTGGGAACAAGGTCAGGTTGGGTTATTCACTGCGGAGCTGTTGCCCTGTAGGCAGTGTGGAGTCATTGAAGGGTCTTAAAAAGAGGAATGGTTGTGGGATGTTGACCCCTTATTAGGTAGATCATTGTAGCACTGGAACGAAGAATGGATGGAGGAACAAGACTGGAAGCAGATAGGAGGCTTTAGATCAAGTTTTAGCACTGGTTTAAAAATCCTCGTTTCTCTATTAATAGCTGTATGGACTCTTGAAGTTCTGAGATTCTCATTTGTAAATTGAAGCCTACTGTACAGAGCTCCTAGTACATGAG
This sequence comes from Corynorhinus townsendii, assembly GCA_026230045.1. Classification (NCBI taxonomy): domain Eukaryota; kingdom Metazoa; phylum Chordata; class Mammalia; order Chiroptera; family Vespertilionidae; genus Corynorhinus; species Corynorhinus townsendii. The sequence continues at coordinate 112,359,182 of JAPDVU010000005.1, forward strand.
AGGATTAAGTGGGATTTTGTTTGTAAAATACCTAACTTGAGGACTTGTCTGGAATGAGAAATCAATAAAGGCTGTTCCCTACTCTCTTTCAGTAGTTAGGATTCATTAAATTCTACAAGAGGCAGTCAAATAATCTGAATCTCTTTTCTGCAGCAAAAGATAGCCAAATCATATGATTTGGTTCAGAGAATTCAGGAGGATGCCATATTTATTTTTATTTCCTTTTAATTAAACATCTTAAAACTGAAGAGCATGCTTAGAAGAAAAATGTTTAAATTCAGATCATTTTGAAAATTGCAGTAGGAGAAAAATGGGAGGAGACGGTTTAGTTGTTTGTGAGGTCATTTCCGTTATGTGTGAATAGTAGAATCCGTGACACCACATGATATGTCTCAATCTGCACGTTATCAACCTAGATTTTAGAGGACAATCATGATGAGACTTCTATACTCTCTCCCTCTGTTGTAAATAATAAGTCTAAATATAAGTGGAAGATGCCTATATCATCCTTGGCGTTCTTAGCAAAAGGAACAGAGAGGTAGCAATATCTAATCTTAAATATTAGAATCCCAAGTGGCTGAGCAGCTGAGCATGAGCAGACTGAGTTGGAGAGGATGGAACACATGTGCACTTGTGTGTGTGTGTGCATGGGGCGGGTGTGGGGGGGCAGCAGTGGTGTACTTTTTAAAGTAAGGTATACTAAAATAGACAAGGTTGAAATTGTGATATGAAACACTTAGGCTATTAGTATCCTATATATTTCAATAGTCCTTAGAGGTCTGGGATTAAAAATTGCAGCACTTTAAGTAAAAATTCCTATCCTCCTTTGTCATCATTTGTGACTGTGCTAAATGTAGGTTAGCGTAGCATCTGCTTCAGAGCCCAACACAGGAGCTGGCGGTCATGATGGTCTGCCTACTGCACTTCCATCCACAGTGTTCTTCACGTCAAGAATCTCCCAACACAGCTCTGCAACCTTGTTGTCCACTTAGACATGGAAGGAAAAAAAAAAGGCTAATCCATGACCTCAAAGCCAGATAAGCAGATTCTCTATGGTAACATTCTAAAAGGGGCATCTTCCTTTGTCCAACAATAATGATAATAGCCTCTAATATTCACTTGGCACTTCATAGTGTGTAAAGTGCTTTCACATATTATTTGACTAAATTACATGTATTTAATCAAAGCTTTTTGAAGAACACAGACCCCTCTATCACCTCTCCCTCTTACCAATGTGGAAATATTTCAAAACCTAGATGCTTCTGTGGTTTGAGTCTTAAGAAAATTTTTCCCGTGTTAAGATGTATCCTGTTATTAACATATGTGCCCTTTTTCCTAACTTCAACTACGGGAAATGGATATTGCTTCTTATCAACTCTTAGAAATTAATGTATGTACATACATAAATAAGAGATATATATGTTCATTCAATCAAACCCTTGCTTTATTGTTCATTTATGCAGAGTAGGCCTTGCCCCAATATACTTTGAGATTTCTTAAGCATTTAGTTAAAATGTGCTTTACCTCAGCGATATTAAGATAGTATTCGAAGAGAGAAGTCCGACAGAAGTTGCAGTGACAATCCTTGTCTGGGAACCTAAATATTTTGACTCCTTTCCCTATTAGAGAGGTAGCCAAGATCTGATGCTAGGGGTGTGTGTGCCTGCTATGGATATAACAAGCAAAGGTTGGAGGCTGACGAAGACTTTTCCTGATCTGTGGTCTAAAGAATGAATTCCCTTTCTCCTTTCCAGCTTTAACTCTTCACATTCTTAGGCTGCAGATTACCCAGAAATTTCCTCTTGATCCTCTCCATCATCCACCTCCCCTAGTTGGAATCACTGGAACTAAAAATAACACTTTAGTTGAATTCCAATTCTCCCTGCCCTCTTCCCTCTTGAAATTGTAGTAAATAACCAGGAGCTTAATTGCCATAGGAAGACACAGTGGTACTTAGGTGTTTTTTCCTAGCTGGGATGAAGTTTAGAGAAAGTTGTCTTTGGAGGAAGAAGGAAAAGAGCTAGACCAAAGGAAATAAAGTCTCTTTCTTAGTGTAATCCTTGTTTTTTAAAAGTTCCAGCTTTCCATTCTAAGTAATTCCTAGTCATGTTTCTAAATCAAAAGGATGTTTCTCTTGGGACTCACAGGACTTTAAGTATCAACTGAAAAGAAAAATACATTTCCTAGTGGAAGTATGTGAAGTATCTATTGGAGACACTGACATTGCAAGAGGAAGGAGCTGTCACCTGTGTTGATCAGGTTTACACTCCTGCAGTGGCTGGGGGAGACCTTTCCCCCTCTCCCCGTGTACCAATTAATTACAAGATTTTATATGTCCCAGGGCTGCCTCTCATCATTTTCAGTTTTTCTGAAGTTCAGCAGAAATGTTTGTAGCCTCCTAACATTATTAAGGAAATAGACCTTGTTTTTCTTACATTTTACTTTATTGACTTTATTTTGGTGTAAGCTAATTGAGGTTAACTATACTCTTGGTTTTCTGTCTGTGAGGCCTGCAAATGACAGTGACTGACAAGTGAAATAACTCTTCAGGGCCACATGGAGTACTGTGGTCCTTTATTACACTGGTGAGTTAAAAATGATACTGGTGACCATAACACTTCCTTGTGTTTTCTATTCCTGGCAAGACTGGGCATACTGCCCTAGCCGGTTTAGCTCGATGGATGGAGCGTTGGCCTGCAGAGTGAAGGGTCCTGGGTTCGATTCCAGTCAAGGGCATGTACTTGTGTTGCGGGCTTAATCCCCATGTGGGGCATGCAGGAGGCAGCTAATCAATGATTCTCTCTCATCATTGATGTTTCGGTCTCTCTCTCCCTCTCCCTGCCTCTCTCTGAAATTAATAAGAAATACATTAAAAAAAAAAAAAAGACGGCATACTTTCTGTTTTGGAACTTGAGTATGACAGTACTTAGGAGCTATGTTTTTCACCTACCGAATGAAAACACCCAACTCCCAGGGTTAGAGGATTTCCAATCAGACTTTCACAAGGTTGTACTACCCTGAGGGGGTTCCCTTTAGCTGTGACTTTTGTAGAAGAATGTCTTTACATTCTCATGCTATACTCATATCCCTCTTTAGGTTCCATAGCTAAATAATGACATGGACAGATGTTAATTAGGCCCACTGAGGTTGGAATGAAAGAATGAGGTTGGAATGACTCATCACTAGAAGGTAGCGAGTGTATACAGGCCTGTAACCAAGGTTGAGTTAGCTCCTGGCTTAACCATCACTAACTACTGTGGAGGTGTATAAATAGCCCAGTTGAAGAATACGGTTTTTAAAGTTTACTTCCATTTCACAAAATGTAACTTACTCTCATCTGATTTGTTTCAAACGTTTGGGGGGCGAGGGGGAACTGGGAGATAGTTTTTTATTTTGCATTTTTGTCAGCTTTAATGGGGTTTAATAAGTTACAAATCAGTTTCTGAAGAGTACTCTGTTTAGTAGTTGCATCTTTTAAGTTACTCTGATTTTTCAAAAAATTTACATTTGCTATTAAATGAATCACTTGTGACTTGGTTTAATATAAATTCAGGTTTTCATATGTTGGGTTTCTTTCAAAAGACCTTTTTTATTTTTCTTGGACATGGCAAGCTATTTCTTTGCTTGCTTACCTTGTATTCTTAGTGCCTGGAAATTAATAAATGCATTGGTGGTTTGTTTGAATGTGAGCAATTGAAATCTAAACTGATATCTTGATAATGGATTTAAACAGCTCCCTGAGGTAATTAAAGTAGCACCTTAGTAACAGGGTTCCTTCTGGGTATCCCCTCTTCCCTCCCCTCTGAGCCATTCCTGGTTGGAGTCACCTCATCAGACACCTTGATTACCACAGTTGTTTTTTTCACTCGTCTTCCTGCTTCCAAAGTAGCTGAGTCCTCCCACACAATCACACAGTGATTTACTTTCACAATTGGCTCTGGCTTAAAACCTCCTTGTGATTTCCTTTCTGACACTGGCCTCTGATGGGGTTTAGGACATTACCCCAAAATATGGCACCTTGGCATATTGACTGTCTTGAGCTGAAGGAGACTGAGAAAGCAGCAGGAGCAGAAAGTCCACTTTGACCTCCCCCACCCTCCCCCTTCCTCCCTGAAACAGGTCCCAAAACTCGAAGGTGAAAGGTTCCCTCCTTGTACCTGGAGGAAGGAAGACATTCTTATCACCAGAGAAGGGGATTCAGGGCCAAGAATTCTGTACAAACTTCATTAAACTTACCTTGCTAGTTCTTCATCACTTAACTACCCCTAGCCCAGACCCTTTTAATCTGTCAATTCTTCAGAAATTTAGTGTTTGTCTAAGCATACAAACATTAAAAGCTTTCTATTCAGATCACATCTCTGGGGCTTCAATTTTCTTGTGAAGGCGCCCATGTAGATGTAAAAAATCAATAAAGATTATATGCTTTTCTCTTATTAGTCTGTCTTTGTCATTTTAGTTTTCAGACCCAACCAGAGGCCTTAGGATTTTTGACGAAAACGTGTTCCTCCCCACTATGCCTCCAAGACCGCGTGTGGTCTGGCCTCAGAAGGACTGCTCTTGGAAAGACTGTAGTTTCTCTGGAGGAGCCACAATGGACCAAGAGACAGAGAAATGCCAGCATTCACAGCCCAAGAACATTCCCTCTGTCTCATGCAGCTGTTGCCCTTGTTAGCTAGCCCCAAAGCCCAAAAGCTAGTTTGACAGGGCTGAGCAATCCATAGAGCAGGCGAGGCAGCTAAAATGGTGTGGGGATGGGGCGGGGACTTGACAGGGATTCTGGGATTGAGGAAATCCTCTGAAGTGTCAAGCCACAAACCTTTATAATTTTAAGAAGCACAAATTGAAGAGCGTTAAAGAAAACAAACGAATGGCTCATTTCCTGTAGCTGACACATCAGCCCCATGGATTCGGGGCTTGGTTGACTCTTCTATTGCTTAATTCTGTGGAGCTGAAATGTATCCCCAAAATGCCATTTTGGTGGGAAAGATAAAACATTGTTCTGTAGGAATGGTCTCTGCTAGACAGATGACCCCATTTGCTGCTTATCCAGTTTTCACCTGTAAGCTCGCATCTCTTCACTGATTATTCCGAGTGCTTAGATGTGTTTTGGCCAATGTCGCTGTCTTTATGTAGGTTCTGCTCTTAAACTTGAGAGACAAATCGTTTCTATGTGGTCAGAGGAAAGGTATGCCCTTGTACTGATTCTGCCCTGGTATCTTGCTACTCAAAGAACCCTCTTGCTGCAAATAAGTGTACAGACCAAGGTCATTTGACCCAAGCTGGACCTTTCTAGTGTGAGAGATGCTTGCCCTTGACCTTAGCCCTAATTCTTTTTAGAGCTGTTGTCTTGTATGTTTGGTTAAACTTTCTAGTTTGTGTTGAATTAAACCTGTGTGAAATTCATAACTTAATTATGATGTGTTTTTAAACAACTTTGTGTTAAAAATCTGTTCATTTTTTTCACACATACCTTTTGTGTGTGAAAATGGCTTCTGCCATTTTTCTCAAGTTAGATGCAGATTCCAGATGCCACTGCTCCATAAGCCCTGCTGGGCAGAGGTTCGGAGCACATTTTTGTCACGTTTTTGGATTTGTCTTGGCTTCTAGCTTTTTTGTAGTTGGCAAGTTGGCATGTTAAGTTCTTGGGAAAAAAAGTACTCAGGTGGCTCCTGGCTGGTATGGTTCAGTTGGTTGTAGTCCTCCTGAAAACCGGAAGGTCTTGGGTTCAATTCCTGGTCAGGGCATATACCTAGGTTTTGGGTTTGAGCCTCAGTCATGGATTGTGCGGGAGGCAACCGATTGATGTATCTCTCTCACATACATATTTCTATCTCCCCCTTCCTTCCTTCCTCCCTTTCTCTAAAATCAGTGAAAAAAGAATTTTTCTTAAAGTACACAAGTGGTCAAAAGTAATTTCCTTTGTTCTGCCATTTAACAAGAATTTGGATTTTAGTTAGTAAGGATGGATCACTGATGAAGTGTGCCAAAAATTGAAAACAGGTTTTCATAAATCTCTCTGATTTGAAATACTTGAGATGGAATAGGAAAACAAGCTACCAAGTTTGCATGCAGTTAGGGAGGTGACTGCCCATTCCTGCTCCAGTTTTTTTTTTTTTTTTTTTCTTAACAGGAACTGTTCTCATCCTTACTTATGTTTTCGAATGCTTAGTCTCTACACCCCCTGACATGGATGTGGGGTGGGTTTGGCTGGAGGCCTTTCACAGAGATGGAACCTCATGAGCAAAGCCAGAGAATGTATGTCTTTGTGTACTGCAACTGTTTAAGCAACACCAGATGTTTCAGATTTTTCATTACTTGAATAAGTGGGCTTATAGAGGCTCTCCGATATTTATAATGTTTGTACAGAGTACTTTGTACTTCATTTGATAGGCAGAAGTGGGGGGTGGCTACCGAGGGTTTAGGAAAGTCCGCCTGGGAACAGTGTTAGTGTGGATCAGAATGATGAGGGGACCTTTGGGGAGGCTGGAATGCAGTGGTCCAGATGAGAGGTAAGGCCCCAGATCAGAACGGTAACCATAGCATTGAAGAGACAGTGCAAACAGACAGGCCTTACCAGGGCATGTGTAGCAGCCCTTACAGCTGTCCTGTGATGACATTCACCTGCAGAGGTCTGGTCCCCAAGTCATGTGGATTCTAGGTCTTAGAAACCTCCACTGCAGATAAGGTTCTCAAAGAGAATTCTCAGAGTATATTTAGGATGCTTTTGATTAGCAATCTATTTTGTTTGGTGGCTGTCTCCCAGAGGTTTGAAATAGCAAAGAGGTTTTCAGATTTTTTTTTTTATTATTGGGAAGATTGGAAAATAGGAAATTTTCCTTTTCTCTCATGTGACCAGAAAACTGTTGATACCAGATATGAGAAATCAAGCAATAGCATTGATTTCCTAAAATGTACTATTGTGATTAACTTTTGAAATTAAAGTACACAGAGGGCCATTGAAGTAAAAGGGAAAACAATTCAATTTTAAATGTTTGTATAGACGTATGGGAAGTAAACTGTGAGTGGGATAACATAGAGTTCACTTCCCCCTCCAATAAAATTATGCCACACCAAAACTAACACCTCATCATTTTCTCTTGGAATCCAGGGATCCTTTAGAATATTCTAGACTGATCTGTGCAAAAGTGCCTTTTCATAAATTACTGCTTGGCGAACAACAGGAGGAAAAGCAGTGTCAGTTGGCACAATTGATGTCAAAATTGAGAGGTGAACATACATTGAAACATTTTTTTAAGCCTTAAAATTAATGGTTTTGTGTCATTAAAATACGGCCTTTTTCCCTCTTTCCGAAGAGTTTCAGAGCCAGTAGAATCTATAAATAGTGCCAGCCTGGTTGTCTGTGGTAGATTGAGTAGAGCAGACTCGACTGTCCTTAAGTGAAGGGGAAGTAGCTTTACATTTTTAGTAACTGAATTGTTGGCCAGCATAAAGGTAAGGGCCATGTGAGCAGCTTATTTATAACTTCCCATAAAGGTATGTGTCTGCCTCAAGCAGAGAAACTGTCTGGGATGCTTGCAATGTAAAAGTGCAGCAGAATCGTTTTCCATACACAGCTAGTTGGTGCAGTCAAGTGATTGTCGGCATCTCTGGGGCTTTCAGAAACGGGGATGTCAATAGATTAGTTCATTAGTGTCACCTGCTATGGAATAGAAGGGCCTGAGGCCATTAAGTTGGAATCTATGGTTTTATATAGTGAAAATGTTTAGATATGAACTCCCAAGGGTATTCAGGATATAACAAACTTGGTTTGACCTGTTGGGTGAGATCCTCCACCTATTTTACCCATGTAGGCTAACCATAATTAGGTTATTGTCAAAATATTTCATGGGTTTAAAAGCACTTTATTTTTTCACAGGTTCAGTTCAACTATAAGTTGTGTTTTTTTTTAAATAAAGAACATAGAAATCAGACTGAATTCTCTGGTAACAGTGGGAGAAGGGAAGAAGACGAAACATTTTCATGGCATCCTGTAAAGATGGTAGATGCCAGAACATGGAATCCATTGTTACATGCTATTAATGTCATCACTTGCATGAAGTGATGACATCACAGCCAGATTTAACTCTGAGGATAAAGTTTTTATCATCATAAATATGCAAGTGAAAGCTGTTTTTGGTCCCCCTTTGTTGCTCATTGTTTATTTCAGAGACTGAGTTTTTTGTTTTTGTTTGTTTTTTTGAATATTACGTTGACCATGTAAATCATCTGCATATATGGCTAAATGTAAACTTTGGCTTTCCTGCCAATACTGGTGGCTTGGTTTAGTATTTGGGCAAGTTGTAATAAGTTGTGAATGGCCCATTAACTATATTGGAGGCCTCGTAGCAGCACTAATTTCAAATCGTGCTGGGTTTACAATTTACATATTAAAAATGTTTACTTGGTTTCATTCAGGGACAAAGTTGACATCCTATATAAGCATTACTCCAAACAATCCCATTTATTGGTCCAATTATTTCAATTGAAGGATGCTGGTTTACTGCCTCTTAGTATATGTGAACAATTCTCAGTGAAACTCTGGCAGAATAACCTCACAGGGTTCCGATTCACTTTTAATTTTCAGTCCCAGGATTAAGGATCATTTAAAGCATAATGTAACATTGTGGGCAAATATAGCTTCTCTTAATGCCCTTCTGATATTTTGAGGAAAGAGTGCTTTTATGTAAAGCATTCACTTATGAATTGCATGACTGCCTTTCTCACTATAAAATTTCATTCATATTTCCTCCCTTCTCCCACATCCATAAGAGTTAGGACAGCATGCCGTGTTTTTCTTCATTTTACGATTTAAAATATATTTTTAAGGTAGTTCTTTAGGATAGATGCCAAGGTAACTAGTTAATACTGTTTTGAAATCAGGCTCTTAATTTAAAATGCTTAATTTGTGCAAGAAAACGACATGTTAAAATGAATTTGGAAAGATTAGATTGGAATTGCCTCAAATTCAATTACGCCACACTGCATGGACGTGTTGGGAATATTAATGCAATCACTGTAAATTTTGTACAAACTGATCTGTTGCATTATCTTGCTCATCTAACATACGGTACTTTTTGTGTCCATATTGCAGACGGCAACTCCAAACTAACATGGCAGTCAGACTGTGTGATGTGGCTTCTCTGCTTAGAAGTGGTTCGTGGGCAGCAGAGCCTTGGACTGGGGTCTGTGGGATTTTTCTTAAATTCTGTAGGCTGCTTTTTTCAAGCATGTTGCAGGAAGTGCTGAGGCCATACCAAACACTTGAACTTTTCATTTGGCATACGAATTACTCTTACATTTTGCCTATGACGGTATGGCCATCATTAGGACTTAAAGCCCATGGCAATTTTAACCACGGTGGTATATGCAGCATCAGAACCATGCTTTTGTCTCTGACTTTTTCTATTCTAAATTAGGATTTAGTGCAGACTCAAAGAAAAAGAGTGACAAGCTTTCTTTAAAACAAACAAAAAAAAAAACACAAAAAAGTTTTGGTATGGTCTGAATACTAAGTTACCGTAATTCTTTACATTCTGTTTACTATGTATTTTTTTGGTTACTAAATTTTAGAAGTTATTCACAATTCCTGACGCTCCCCAAAAGTTGTTGAAATGGTAAATCTGGCTGGAAATTATTTGCCCAGTAACTGTTGAAAGAGTTTGCATTCTGTGAACAGTTGTGTTGAGCCTATCAATGAAATATGCATTATTTGTAAAATATAGCACATTAGTATCATTTTATTCTGAGCAGATGGTCCTATAGCTGAGAGATGCTGTAATTTTCAGTGCTCACAGCCTACTGCAGCTGTTCACTTGAATGTTGGCTTAGGAGTTCATTCTTGCCACCTGAACATAGAAATAAATGTGCAATTAAGTGAGGAGTGTTTGTTGTCCTTACTAAATCCTGCTAATTTCAGTCAGTGAACACTTTTATGTTTCAGATGCCATCCCAGTGAGCTTCAGTCCAGATCTCATAGTTGAGGCTCAACTAGTTTCTACACGTTCATAACCCTAACTTTTGAATAGAGAGTTGTTTTAAATGGCCTTGGCCTCTCTCATCTTGCAGCTCATTGTTTTCATAACTGCTGGGCAAAAGTTAATCCCACAAAAATTTTGCTGTGGGAAGTGACCCATAGCTAGTCTTCTACAAATTGGAACAGTTATGCTTTATTAGGAGATCTGAAACCTCCTTTCTCAATTTCAGGTAAATTTGTTAATTATAATAAAATGCACATCTTGAATTGTGTCAGATTTTTTGTTTCCATTCAGGTTCCCAAAGGTTTCTTTATTCCTTTAAGCAACTCCCTGAGAATACTTGTCCTAGAGATGTAGCTTGCAGCTTGTAGAACAAAGACCCATTTCTTTGAAAAGGAAATGAAGTCCTGGAGGGGCTATGGGCTGTTCAATGTTTCCTAGGTTCTCGGGCTTTGTCTCCTTTTTTTTATCATGATAGCACTGATTCTTGTCCCGTGCGGCAGGCCTCATTCTGGTCAGTCTCAATCTGTCCTCTGCTGCCTTCTTTTTTAAACATCTCTTGCAGCAGAGATTTCTTCCTGTTTGCTTATGCACTGTTGGGTCCTTTTGTTTTTCCTAGGCAATATGGTTTTTTAAAATACTTTTTCCCCCTCTTTTCCTGTAACACCCTTTTCCTCTACTCTGCTTTTTAAATTTTGTCTCAGATTCTTTGCTTTTTTTATATGTTAAAACTTTCCCAAAACGAATATCCCATATCCATTCAGAATTGTCACTTTTGAGAAGTGGTTTTTTGGTAAGATGAGTGGTGTACTGGATGAACGAGGAATGGCGATCCTTTCAGCAGTGCTTTGGTTTCTGTATTCCCCCACAATCGTGGCTATCTGGGTAGACAGCTGTTGGAAGATGGTTTTAGAAAACTTGGGGCTGTGGATATGAATGACTCTGTTGCTCAAAGAGCATAGGATTGATTTTCAGGGAATTAGATCCAAATTTCCTTATGTGATTTTTAGAGTAGCCTGAAAAATTTGAGGCTATTTCCCCAACTCTGCTGCTGATGCTGCATTTGGAGTTTATAGATGCATTTTCAACAGGCTATGTGCTCAACTGAAAATTCCTTGGGCTGGTCTGTTTGCAAAAGTTGATGTATTTACACTGCTGTTTTAGTGGACTGGATAGTTTTGTGTTTTTTTTTTTTTTTTTTTAATGTCAGATGTAAGGCACAATATCCATGTTGAATTGTTTGGGGATTTCATTTTGATGCTTTACATCAGTTGCCTTGTTGGTGATCTTTAGCTGTCAAGGTTGACAAAAATGGCTAGTTAGATTCTATAAGTACTCATAGTTTCTTTCCCAAGATATCCTACAAATCCTTTTCACACCCTAGCATATAACATCTGATACTTTATTTTTTACCACAGAAGGGGTCTAAGATATTGTCAATCAAAACCATTTTCAATATGTAACCAAAACAGTACATGTTGACAAATTTATATTTTTTAAGTACTTTTGCTTCTTCATTTTAATTAATGGATGTCTGTCAGTTTTTAGAAGATTGAAATTCCTAGGCTAACTGAAAATCTCTTCAAAGTTAGGTAGAACATTTTTTTTGTTTGTTTGTTTGTTTTTGGTAGCATGTTAAGCCTTTTTTTTCTAGTTTTTTTTTGGTCAGGGTTCAATTCTGTGCCTTTTGGTGCTAAATTTTCTGAAGTCTGTGGACACTGCAGGTGAGTAAGGGTATGTGAGTAGACTCAGAAGGTGGTTCTAGAGAATGTTTAAGATTTAAATTGTGTTTATGTGCATGTATGGAATATGTATGTGTAAGTATCACTGATCTTAATTGAATAGCTTAATATGAAGTAAAAGTCAGCATAGGCATTGCACTTTTTGTTGAAACTATTGTTATTTCAGCAGAACGACTGTTTAAATTTTTGGGTGGAATTTTTAATAGTTTGTGAAATATGAATTCTGACAGAATTTTGACATTTCTTATTGTCTCTGTATTTAGCAGGTGATTGCTGCCATGGAAACACAACTGTCTAATGGGCCAACTTGTAATAACACAGCCAATGGTCCAACCACCATAAACAACAACTGCTCGTCACCAGTGGACTCTGGGAACACGGAGGACAGCAAGACCAACCTAATCGTAAACTACCTTCCCCAGAACATGACACAGGAGGAGCTCAAGAGTCTTTTTGGAAGCATCGGAGAGATAGAGTCTTGTAAGCTTGTAAGAGACAAAATAACAGGTATGCAGTTTTATATATTTACTCATCTCTAAAGGTCTGTGTTCCAAGGTGTGAGAAAATAAGTTTACTACTTGTCCTGCATTTTACACATCTAGTTATTTCCTGTGTGAAACTTAGTTTTAAGAATTTTATTTGCCCCTTTTAAAGCATAAAATTGTTTTATGGGCAGTATCTATTATAACTAGACTTTTATATACTCTGAACTGTATAATAACATCTTTGAAAAATGTTTTAAACGTGCATGTGTCTGGGACAGCAAATATCATGTTAATCTTTGCTTTTAGCTTCCTGAGCTTACATGACTTAGCATTTCAGCAGTGAGATAATTAAGGATACTAGTGTGTTGGGAGAGGGGGGAAAAACCCTCTTTAAATGTGCTTTCCATTAAGTCTGTATAGTCCTTCTGCGTATAACATATATGAACAGAGTAAGTGGTAATATTCACATTGTCAGTGTATAAATATTTGCACTGATACCATTTGAGTGTAGCAAGATCTTATATTTTGTTCCTTGACAAGGAAAGGATTGCTCCTCTTATAAAGATAAGAATGAAAGGATGGGTAATTTGGCCTTTAATGATGGATGCTACTTTTTGAATATTAGGTAGTAGAAAATCTCATTGGTATTTTATAAGAGTTGACTAAATTTTTAGAATAAGCCAGAATCCAATTCAGAGCATGCTCTTGGGATAGAAGGGTTAGTGTTCCTGCCAGAGTTCTTTTCAAACACTGAGGCTGTATGAAGTTAAGTGTAGACAGACTCTGTAGCTTTTTCACGGTGTTGTTAAATGTGAGTAATGATGTCTGTCAAATTGGTTTACCTGGCTTATAACAAAAATAAAACTAAATATTACAAGTGAGTAAAAGATACTTAAAGACAGCGTGACAAGTCAGACCTGGAGTCTGAACTTTACTCAATTACCTTGGATATGTCAACTCTTGGCTTTAGGTTTCCCCTGGTAAAATGAGGTAGAGGGCAGAGGACAAGGTCATACTAGGTAATTTCTGAGGTCAGTTGTGACCTGAAATGGCTTTAACTGTTTTTCTATCAAGATAGCAGGGCTTGCCCAGCCGGTGTGGGTGGGTGAGCATCGACCTATGAACCAGGAGGTTATCCTTCAATTCCCAGTCAGGGGGAGTGTGCAGGAGGCAGCCAATAGATGATTCTCTCTCATCACTCATGTTTCTTTCTCTCTCTCCCCCTCTCCCTTCCTCTCTGAAATCAATAAAAAAAAAAAAAAAAATATATATATATATATATATATATATATATATATATATATATTTAAAAGATAGGACTTATTCTCTCTAAGATAAGTGAGTTCTTAGAGCTATCACCTGGGGGGCGGAGAGGGCTGTCGCTCAGCCTGGACTGTGCCCTCTCACAATTCTGGACTCCTTGGGTAGGGTCCCTAGGCCTGGCCGGCGATCAGGGCCTATTGGGCTTTCCTTTCCCCTGCTGCCGGCAGCTGGCCCTGCCCCCACTGTTGCCACTGCTTGCCATCTGTGCAGCACTGTTCCCTCCCTGTCTCCCCACCCCCCCTCCCCCACCTGTTGCCTCCTTCTGCGGGCGACAGGTGTGGGGTGCAATTGCTTGGCTGGCCTGGTGCGCCCTCTGCGGGGCGATTGATCACAGGGCTCCGAGATCGATGGCTCCGCAGAGGGAGGCCCTGCCCACCCACTGCAGTGCCGCCTGCTGGGTAGCCTGGCCCTCCCTCTTTGAGGTGATCAATCGTGGGGCTCTGTGATTGATCACAGTGCAGAGGGAGGCCCTGCCTACCCGATGGGGCTCCATGATTGATTGCTGTACAGAGGGTGGCCTGGGCCTCCCTCTTTGGAGTGATTGATTGCAGAGCACCCCCCATCGATAGCCCCACAGAGGGTGGCTCAGGCCTCCCTCTGTGTGGTGATCATGGGGTGATGCAGGGCCCCCTGACCAATTGCATCACACCCGCCTTGGCTGGCCTGGCGCCAGTGCTTGTCAGGTTATCCGGATGGTCATTCTGCTGTTCAGTCATTCGGTCACTTTGCATATTATGCTTTTATTATTATAGATGTGTCTGTTATGATACTATTATTTTTAGCAAAACAATATCCTTTATATATGAATTTTGCAACCTCTTTGACATAAATGGCTGTGTGGTAAATGGTGTGAAAGCTGTGTTATAAATGTGTATTTTCTGGTTTGACGGCTTAGTAACTATCCCTACCATTTAAAAAAATTGATACTTGAATGAGTACTGGCAGAGTACATTCATATTTGTTGTCCATTTCTTTCACCCCATCCCCATGTGACTCCCACCACCGCCCTTGTCTTTTCACTGAAAGGGAGCTAATAGCATTTCCCACCATGATAACATTTCTGTTTAACATCTCTGGTAAACAAGCGGAATACCCAAGGAAACTGGCAGTGAGCATGAGGGTCAAAGAATGTTTTCTAAGTTTGATCCCATATTTCTTGGAATAAGTCTTACATTGACAGACAAGTTTGAGAAATTCTGCTCTCCCACAGATTCCTATTGAAGATCCACACTGCTGATCATTAGCACATTAAAACTCTTAAAACCCTGCTGTAAAGAGAAACTGGTGTGACTTATAGTTTCCCAGCCTTATTTGACCACAGAACTTATTCTGTGGATCCCCCCGCATACTATATTCCCATTGGACATGTTGCTATAAAAGCTTTTGGAGTCATTTATTAACTGGTTATCAGACAATTATTCTGCGACCTTTTCACATCAATAAAATATGAGCATGTTTCATATAATGAAAGTCCATGATAATGAACTATAAGTTAAAAAAGTTGGGTAGTAAATCTGAATACAAAAGACCTCTTCTAGTAATCCTGTTTTGATTTGGCCCATTGACATCTTATCCTTTGGATAGATTAAAATAGTGTTCAGAATGGTCTGACTTACTTAGTTTCGAGCATAAATTACCTTAGTTTTTTTTTAAATTCTGAGTTTCTGTAAATTATGTGTATTGAACAAAATAGTCTACAAAATTATAGATTTCTAAAACCTGGTTTTAATGGTTGCACTTTGCAAAGTGGGCATATCTTCCTAAGAAGCTATTATTACCATTTCTCTAGAAGTGTTTGAACGAATTTGTGGGGATTTGGACCCTGCTCTGTGGTGTTTGGCATTAGCCAGCTGGTGCAGTCCCTCAGTTTACACGTTTAGGGACAGGTCAGAGTTCCTTGGTCTCTCTGTAATTATCCAATTTACCCTTCTTCCTGGGGAGCTATTGGGCCAGCTCTTGGTATTCTGATTTTGTAGGAGGTGAGCATTAATTGTCTGGATCATCAGAAAACTCTGGGATAACTCTTTGGAAAGAAAATTTAAATCCCTCCTTTTCACTTTTCTTAAATCTTTTCTTAAGGAATGCTAAATTAGGAAACAACCTCAGGTATAAAAATAACTACTTAGGAACGTGTAGGCCCCTTTCCTGAGTCCTAAAAGAAAGTATGTAATTTTCAAATTGTGTTGGTGTTAGCAAATTAATGTCACTATTTTGATAGAACGAGGATTAGGGAAATACATTAAGACACGTCTTCAGTAGCAAATACAACAGTCTTCTCTCCAGCCTACATTCTATTATGTTGCTCTCCAGGCCCTCTCTTTGGGCTCGTCCCCAGCCTTATGCTTGCTTCTGTTTCCCATCTATAGGCATTCATCACAAGAAGCTGCGGCCGCTTGTGCAGCTTAGCTGATGTGGGTTCAGCTCCCTTTGAGTTGTTAAATGCACTTCAGAGTCCTTGACACCTGCTGATGCTGCATTCTAGAGGAGTGAAATGGATTTTATGATGCAGGGAATGAATAATAGAGCCTTTGAGTCAGAAAAACCCTTGAGGTGACCGTAGCCAACTCTCTCACTTGACAGGTGATGAAAGGCTCAGGCTTGTTGAAATGACTAGTCCAAGGCCACGCGGCAATGAAGTGGTCGAGCAGGAACCAGAATTCTGGTTTTCTTGTTCTTTCCTGGAATGTTTCCTCCTTGCCTCTTTGGAGGCCAGAGTCTTGAATAATGAAGTGCAAGAGCAACGGATGAATGTACAGTGAGACACAGGACTTGTACAGGAGGGGAGCACCTTGTGGGGAGTGTGGCTCCTTTTGAAGGCCTATGGGAGATTTTTGAGAGTTGAGGACTGAGGGATCCATAAGATGAAGATTACCCTTGCCTCTCTAGAAACTTTATAATCTATGGTTGTAAATTTGGATGTTCTAGTCCAGTTGTTCCAAATCTGGCTGCATTCGGACCTTTAAAAATAAAGATTCCGGCTTTGGGATCTTGTCAGAAAGCTCCCAGGTGATTATGATGGGCAAGCAAGCCCTTTGGGGACTCAGTTTTTTGAAGCATGGTCTGTGGGTTGTACCTGTGTTAGAATCAATGGGATGACGGCCAGAAATTCATGTTCCTGGGCCTTGCCCCAACCTACTGAATCAGAATCTCTAGAATGTTCCAGGTACCTGGGAGTTATCCACTTTTTTTCCTAACCATTTTGCAGAGAAATACAACCATAGACAGACTTCCAGATTTACCTGAATTCTGCCTGGAGGTGGGAGAGAGGTGTTATAACTGCAGTGCCTCATTCTATGGCAAACTAAGTTTCAGGTGCTGCCCCTCGGCATTGGTGGTCGCCGATGAGTTCATTCTTGGGGTTCAGGACTAGAGATCTGCATTTAAAAGTCATGAGGCTGTGTCTTTATTGAACCTCTTACCTGTCACTGAAAGTATTTGTTCGTGTATGTGTGCATGTGTGTTTGTGTTATTAGTTTTCAAAACTCCAGGATAGCTTATTCTGTTGTTACTTTCCCTTTCTTCTAAAAGAAGAGGTAGAGAAATATGGTCTGCTGAAGACCCCAGGGAATGATGTTGCTCTTTTCTTTTAAATCTTGGTGTGTGATGGCTTCACTCTTACTCTAGGAATTGTTTGAGGTGGGTCCTATGCTGACCCACTCCATCAGCTGCCAACTAGAAGCTTTCACATCAAAGGAGAAAACAAAGACCAAAACAACCAACCAACTACAAAGTACAAGAGGCCCCAGGAGGCACCTTGCCAAGGTGGATTATGTCTGAACTGGCAGTAACATGGATGGTATACTGACCTCCCTTTTTCCCCCTTTAGAAAATCATATCTACACTAATAAAAGAGTAAGATGCAAATTGACCATACATTCGTGACACCCACCAGCCAATCAGGATTGAGTATGCAAATCAGCCCAACAAATATGGCAGGTTAATTTGTATACGCAGGTGCTGAGGTGCTGGGGCCGGGGCCCTAGCTGCTCTGGGCCTCTGGGCAGCATGGGAAGGCAGAAAGGCAGCTCTGGGCCAGAGCGAAAAGGCAGCTCCAGCCGGAGCCATGACGGTGCTGGCAGCCAGGGGAAGGAAGGCCCATTCTTGCACGAATCTTTGTGCATTGGGCCTCTAGTATACACTGAGTGGCCAGATTACTATGATCTCTGAATGCATGATAATCTGGCCACTCAATGTATATCCTGTATAATAAAAGGCTAATATGCAAATTGTCCCCATGACCAGGAGTTCGACCAGCAGGCAGGCCAGGCAACTGCCCATGGCCCCTCCCCCTGGCCAGGCTGGCTGGACCCCACCCATGCACAAATTCATGCACCGTGCCTCTAATATACACATACACACACACACTGAGTGGCCAGATTATTATGCATTCAGAGGTCATAATAATCTGGCTACTCAGTGTGTGTGTGTGTGTGTGTGTGTGTGTGTGTGTGTGTGTATGTGTGTATGTAGGTGTGTGTGTGTGTGTGTATAGGTTCCCAGCTAGGTTTAAGTTATACCTGTATTGCTTCTTGACAACTTTAAAGTTACTTTTTTGATCCTGGTTTATTTTATCAGAATAATGTGATTTTAAACTTCATTTTAATGGCATGGTATCCTCCCTTTCTCTTTTTAACATAGAATCATAGCTCCTTGGGATTGAAACAGATAAGTGGTATTTTATCAGACTAATACATAACTTCAAATTCAATAGCATTTATTTACTGTGATGCAATCAGTCAGTCATACTGAGCTTGGGGTGTTTTGATGAACATCACTTTGAAAAGGTGGTTGTGTGTGTCAGTTACAGTCTTAACGTCAACTGTTAGACATCCATAGATGGTATCAAGAGGTCAAGAATCTTGATTCTTGAAGAACAGTAGTTGAAAAAAGTAGGGTGAGTGGGTGGGGGGGCAGTGGTAGCCTGATAAACACCTCACTTTGCAGACTTGGGGTGCTATTTAGTCAGAAATTTGCCAGAAAGGGTGGTGTGTGGCCAGGTCTTCAGGAAATAAGATAATGGCTCCATGGATAAATGCTTTGGAGGGCCCTGGTGTGTTAACTGTGGGATGAGTACATTTGAGTATGGCTATCTTTAGAGTTTAGTGACTACATTTGTAAATAATGAAATTTGTATTTTTTAAAACCTAATTATTTTTACATTGTACCTTTGTCTTTTTCAAAGGTAATTACTAATCAGTCATTTAAAAAATTTGATGTTATCACTATAGAAACATTTCATAAACTTTAAAAATTGTTTTCTGCTAGGTTCATTATTCCTACTCAAACCTTGAACTGGGGTGTTTTAGAGAACAATTTTCAGTGTCAGTGTTGATTAACTTAGACAAAAAAATTTCAGGACAATGAAATTTGAAATTTATAAAATTTAAGAAATCAAATATAGTTTTGTTTTGTTTTTGGTGTTGTTGTTTTTTACCATTGTTAAGGCTGAAAAACTTTTTTCTACCCTCTTTATTCACAGGCCCTCAGTCACTGAACCTAACAAGACAGATAATGCAATGTTATATGTTGGTTTTATTTTAGTAAATCTAAGGGGAATAGTTTAAAAGGAGAAGAGGCACATAATTTTCATTAATATTTTAAGTGTACTGGAGTTCACAGGAAATAGTTGAAACTCAAGGGGCCTTATATTCCATTTTTACGAGGGGGAGAGGATCTGGACTCCGAAGCTCAGTAAATTATAGGGAAGTGATCAGGACATATATGGTGGAAAGTCATGGAGGATATCAGGCTATTTTAGCAAGGATTGTGTATGGGTCTTGGTGTTGGCTCTCCACCTTGGGTGGTGAGAGTTGCTCTCTCTTCCTGGTACAGGAAAGGGGATTCCTTCATTCACTGGAAATATATGACCTGCTTTTAGGTGGGAAAGGAGAGGGCAGAGCACCCTTCCTGCCTCTGTTGCTTCTTAATTGCCTTCAGCTGAAAATAATCCTTATGCCAGAGTGGCATATTTGGGGTGGTACATTCTGGAGCCCTTTACCATGAAACAAATTGTCTCTCAGTAAGCAAAACTAAACAGAAAAGTTTCTTCTTTGCATATTCTATGGTAATGAAACCTTAAATGGCTAGTTGCTGGGAAGAAAGAAACATCTATTGTGAGGATGTAGACATGCTTGAAACAACCATTCCTGGTTAATTTGTAAGTCATTTGGATTTTTTGTTTCTCTGATTTCTTGATGCTGATGTCTGTGTTACTTTATATTTTATTCTACCAGAGGAAATGAAATAAGTATCACAGCTCCCAAGAACTAGATACTCATATGCCAAGAGTTTTTTAAGATTATTTGCTGGGAAATACAGGTTGAACCTATAGGGTGAATGAGGTTTAAGAGTTTGGATTCTGTGCATTCTTGGGCTTGTCACTACGAGATTTAGAATGACCATACCTGTTTTGCCAGTTGACTAGGAACAACTGTGAGCACCTTTGACTTTCCTTTATTAGTTTGATATGAAACACAAACTTCAGTAATGCATAATCCATAGAAAATAAAATACAGTTGAAGTTCCTCTCTAAGGATTTCCCCCTTAAAATTTAGCAAGGTAGGACTGCTTGTGTACATTTTGCTATTCCAGACTGTCCACACTGTTTTTTTTTCTAGTTTCTGTTTATCTTTGCATTGGGAGATTGCTGGTACTATATAGAAACCATGTTCAATTTATTAGTTATTGGCTGTCTTGGTAACGGTGGAAAATGTGGATGAGAAAAAAAATCAGGAATCAGTGGGAGAAGAAAAAAGAGCAACTAGATTCTGATACAGGATTTCTTCTTCCTTTTGTAATCTGTAGAATGTTAAAATCCTCTTTCTTCTCAGGTATGAAATTGACTTAATCTGCCCTGCCTGCCTCTCCCACCCCCTCCTAACCCTCCCCCCAATTAAACCTGCTTTTCTTTGGGTGATTTTTATTCTCTCTTACTCCCTTATCTAGTATTTTACTACCTGAGCACACCAGCCTTAGTTTTGTAACTTTCTAAATTATTACTAGAGCAAAGCATTTTTATTTTGCACCTATTGGAACATTTCCTTTTAAATATCTCCTAAACAAAATACTATCAGAACTTGCAATTTCTTTTGCCCATGTTCTAAGTTAATTGCCTTTCAGTGGAGTACACTGCTGCTACTGAATTTTGAGAGCTGTGGAAAGTGTGCCTTTCCCGCTAAAAAGGTCAACTTAAAAAAATTTTTTTTTGGCATTTAAGTTGTGTCATTTGATTTGTCAGGCCTATGTGGTGGCTCATTTAGCATGTTTTGGTTTAGCTTCTTAAAGTTTTAGATCCAGTGTTTTGACACCATTGGAGGTCTCTTCTATTGGTAAAGGTACCTGTCATCAGATATTTTTGAGGAGCTCTCAGCTCAGCTGTGAAGCTGTATTGCAGCTCTTCCAAGTTTCGGTGCATATACAGATCCTCAGTGAAAACTACTTTTTTGTGTTCTAACTGTTCAGTAATTGCCCCCATCAACGTCATCGTTAGCTAATGGAGTGGTGATCATTCTGCATTGTTCTAAATTAGAACAAAAAGTCTCACTCTGTATGCCTCCTTCAAGGAAAAAAATGCAAGATGGCAGTCTTTAATTTTTAAACTGTTTTTAAGCATTCTTTTACATCTTCCCATGTGCAATGGACCTGAATGCAGTGGTAATAGGATTTTCCAAAGCCCTATATTATTATTTGCTTAGCTTGGGATCAAGTTCTCAGGATTAACATTGAAACAAAACACCTGCTACCTTCTCTCCTGCTAGGGAGGTGGCTTACAATTGTACTAATTTTAGAGGTTTTAGCCTAGAAAGAACATGTTACACTTGGGTTCAAATCCTAGCCTAGCTACTTACTTGTAACGTAGCCTTGTATGAGTTATTTGACTCTGAACTTGAGTTTCTTCCCTGAAGTGCCTGGCACACAGCAGTTCTCTCTCTCTGCTATTCTCTTCTTACCAGTTAATAATCAGCTACTTGACAATTGCAGACCATTTTTTTTGGGTAAACTGTGTCTCTTCCCCCCCCCCCCCCCATCCTCATCTGAGGATATGCTTATTGATTTGAGAGAGGGAGAGAGAAACATTGGTTGGTTGCCTCCTGTACATGTGCCGACAGGGACTGGAACCTGCAACCTAGGTATGAGTCCTGACGTGGAATTAAACTGGCAACTTTTTGGTGTATGGAATGATGCTCTAACCATCTGAGCCACCCAGCCAGCGTGGGAAAACTCATTTTTGATAAAATCTCCAAGGACAGGGTGTCCCAAAAAATGTATACATATGCTTTAATAGCTGATAGCTCAGTTTTGAAAATGAAATGTATTTTAATAAACACAGCCTTTGTAATTATTCAAAGTGTGTGTTCCCTTTTTTGGGGGAACACTATAGATCTGTTGTCTTAGCATTCTTACAGTTTCTCATAAAGTGGGAAGAATGCAAAGTTAATTTTCTATCCTTTGCTTCCTAGGTGATTAGACCAATGCAATTGATTTTCTAGGGGCGATTGCAAAGTGGGAATAGGAAGTGAGTACAAGTCAGGATTTGGGAGCCCAGAGGATGATTAATGCTATTACACTAACCCCTATGAATTAGAGCTCTGGAGTGTGGAGATACTGCTCTGTGTGGTGGTGTGTGAATGTTATTCAGAATGAACGAACTTGACTTAAAATATGAAAATACTGTCAGCCCAGCTTGCCCATTGGACTGTCATTGTCCAGGAAAGTCAGCAAGTTGTTAAATTGAGCCATGAGGTATTGGTTAGATAAAAACTAACTGGAGGGCTTGCTTTTACTGTTACATCTTTTCCCTTAAGATTGATACCCCTTTAACATAAATTGTAAATCCTATTACTAAATATTCTGATTTTATAAAATAAGGTGTTCAACGAGGCCCGTGGTCGGCAAACTGCGGCTCGCAATCCCCATGTGGCTCTTAGGCCCCTTGAGTGTGGCTCTTCCACAAAATACCACGGCCTGTGCGAGTCTATTTTGAAGAAGTGGCATTAGAAGTTTAAGTTTAAAAATTTTGGCTCTCAAATTTCAATCGTTGTACTGTTGATATTTAGCTCTGTTGACTTATGAGTTTGCTGAACACTGAACTAGGGGAATACAGGGGGCTTGCTTATTTGGTTGTTGAGAAGCCCGATATTCCTGTTGTGTTAGCAGATCAGAGCACGTAGAAAAAAGATTGCTTTCCCTTTGTTTTCTTTCTGTTGAAATATTCATTGAAAACATTTAAAGCCTTACTTTCTTCAGTCATCAAGACTTTACAGATTTCAGTTTGTGGAACGGGGCTGGTGATTTCCGTGAGGCCATGGTTAACTTAGCAGATGCAGTTTTACATCTTGTTTTCCTTTTTTTGTTGTTAAATCCTTATGCATATTGTGAATTAGAGTTTATTTTTAGCTCTTAATGAGTTCTTTTCTCATCATTGTACTTTTTGTTGGAACACTGTTTTCTGCATGATGCTTTGATTTTGAAGGGCGAGTGTGTATGGCTTGCAAGTTTTGTAATCCCACCCTCGAGCTCAACTAAAATTTGCATTTTTGCATTTGAGGTGGTAGATCTGGTTACTTATTTCCTTGTAGAGTAGATGTGTAAATGCCCTGACTCTTCACTACCTGTCTGACTTTCAGGCTTTATCCTGAGAAAGTCCAATTCTCCTTTTAATTTAACTTTTTTTACATATTTTTATTGATTTCAAAGAGGAAGGGAAAGGGAGAGAAAGATAGAAACATCAATGATGAGAGAGAATCATTGATTGGCTTCCTCCTGATCAAGCCCCCAACCTGAGCATGTGCCTTGACCAGGAATCAAACCATGACCCTCCTGGTTCATAGGTCGATGCCCAACCACTGAGCCATGCCAGCTGGGCTCAAATTCTAATTTTAAAGTGAGGTTTGGAGGAGTTATAGATGCATATAAACAGGTAAACCAGAATCATTTCATTGGATTCAAGGTCACTGGAGCCTGAGGAAACAACTTTCTTTCCTCATCTTTAAATTCAGTCTTAAGGAGTCACTGGGTCAGTAACACCAAGGCAGTGTTTTCTGAATCCTTCTGCGTCTCTGATTCCAGTCCTGAGAGCTTTGAAATAAATTATAGTTTTTCTCTTATTATCTAGCTCTAGAATTCTGTGATTTTTTTTCTTTTTTGTGACCATAACTGCTAAGTTATCTCTTCTTAAACATAGTGCCAAAAGATTTGATATAAGGTGCCAACAGCACATTACCTTCTCAAGCAGAATAGTTGGGATCTAACATTTTAACCTCAAAATATTAATTAAACCAGTTTTTTAAAAGACCCTTATATTCTGAGTATTTCTGGCCCTTTATTTCAGGGGTAGGTACCATCATTCCTGTTATAATAGGATTAAAATACAGAATTGGCAGTAATGACTTGTGACTGTGTTTTATATCAATACATTTATTATTGTAAGTGTTGAAAATTAGAAGCCTTTGCAAAAAAGACAGGATACCATACCATTGGATGTATTATATCCCCAAATTCCATATTCTAGAACATTAAAATAGGACCTAATATGCTATATAGAAGTGCTGTATGGAATCTTTGCTTTCTTGCTCTTATTTGACATTTTAGTTCTCTTGAGTGTTTATGGAAAGCAACACATGTGGGCATAGGCATCAATGTAGAGAGGGCATCTGATATTCTTTGCTGGCTTCTAGAGCAGGATGGTGGACTTTTTTTGAGTCCCTCCCCTCTTTATTTTAGGGGTGAGATTATTGCAAATGGACCGATGCTAGTTTAGTGTATACAGCTTGTAGGTCATTTTGGGTAGGTAAAAGTGGGCACCCAAGAGGGAGGAGTGAAACAACCTCTTTTCAAGACCCAATTATGCCATGTGTGCAGACATTTAGCAAGGAAGCTCGAGTGATTGACAGAACTGCTTGCTTGAGGAAGTCCCAGTTCTCTGTTCTTGTGAAGGTGCTTGGATAACACGTACAGGAATTGTTCACTTTGAGCTGACACCATTCCAGAGGCAGGGATCTGTGTCCCTGTTTGCATCAGGCAAAAAGAAACCCTTCTAAACAGAGGCTGGACCCAGGACCATTTCACATTTAGGGGTTCTGTCCATAAGGATACAAGTGTCCTGTTTATACAATAGTGGCTAGTGTCTCTAATTCAGCCCATCTACATACCCTTGAATACCTTTAATTTTACAAACGGGTTTCTAACTCCCATTACACTTATTAATAAGTAACTAGCTTGAGGAACAAAAGCCCATTATGCTCATGAACAGAGAATTGGTTGTTGATTTAGCTATAGAGAGTAGATAGGCATGTAGTAGTCACCTTTGTATTCTGCTACTTAATGATTCCTGGACTACATTCATGATAGTGTGTTAGATGACCAGCCCTAGAATTAAGGCTGAAACGCTGGGTGTACAGGTAAATTTACACTGGTTCATACCAAATTAAAAAATAACTTTAGTGTATGATAAAATATACATAACATAACATTGACCATTTTAAGTGTGCAGCTAAGTGACATTAAGTACATTCACAGTGTTGTGCAACCATTGCCACCATCCTTTTCTAGAACTGTTTCTTGTCCCAAACAGAAACTCGGTACCCAATAAACAGTAACTTCCCACCCTCAGCCGCTGGAAATCACCATTCTACTTTCTGTCTCTATGAATTTGCCTGTTTGGGTACCTCATATAAATAAAAAGGGAAAGCTATATGTCCTACCAAAGCATTTAAAAAGTAAATTATAGCGATTGTTTCAGGAGATGCTAGGTTTCTTTCTTGGGCTGTAAGCCAGCCACTCTCGACCCTCAAACAGCTTATTTATCTTCAAACTTAGGCCTGGCCACTTTCCCCATAAAAGGAATACCCAGTTGTGAAATCGG
Organism: Corynorhinus townsendii; assembly: GCA_026230045.1. Lineage (NCBI taxonomy): Eukaryota > Metazoa > Chordata > Mammalia > Chiroptera > Vespertilionidae > Corynorhinus > Corynorhinus townsendii. The sequence goes on from JAPDVU010000005.1 coordinate 112,384,569, forward strand.
GAATTTGTGCAGCCTCCGCCACATTGCTGACGGCTTGCGCCTCTGCAGCTGCTCAGCCTGGTTCAACCTTGTTTTCTTCTTCCTGGAAGTTGCCTCCAATCTCCATCCCTCAGCGAGATGGCAGACCACCTGGAGGAAGAGGCAGTGGCATATGGTAGATTCAGAAAGGAGAGAACCAACAGGCTTGCTCCCCAGTAGTCTCTGCCTTCATGCTTGCCTTCATGCTTTCCTGCTTTTTCTTCTCCCAGAGTTACAGCAGCCAGGGAAGAACATCTGAGGGGGGTCCTGGGACACAGAGCAGCAGCTCTGATTTCCTTCTCTACCTCGCATCCTTGCCTTCTGTTGAGAACCCAATGGAAATCTTGGCAGAAAACCATTCCTCAGTAGAAGGTGCCAAAGAGGGAGGAGTAGAAATTCTCTTCAATAGTTTTAGCTTTTCCTTTCATTTTCCCCTCCCTAACCCCCTCCCAAAACACACACCCACACATCCCCACACACCCAAGCCCCCACCCCCCAACTAACTAGTCAACCAAATAAACAAACCAAGCCTTACAGAGCAGAGGCATTCCTTTTTTAGCCCATAGGACCAGCCATTGTAGTGGAGGAAGCCTTCAGCGTTTTCCTGAAGCAACGTTGGAGACAGATGCTGATGTGGGTTGAATTTAGAGGCAGGTGGCCTATGGCCTATTTCTGCCTTTACATTATTTCAGATTCCGTGTTACTGAGTAGAGCAGTCTTCCTTTAAAATTTCAGGTCTCATAGCTTGGCCTCCTGCCTTCTCTGTTGGCATCAGCCAAATGCCTGCTGGCTGCAGGAACATCATTTCACACTTAGTGACTGTATTTATTTTCAAACGTTGGCTATTGACAACTGAAGAGCAATTCCATGAATTGAGACTTAGCAGAAAGCCTCCCCCAGGTTGTGTGAGTTTAACATAATAAAGATAATACTTTTTATGGTTTAAGGTCTTAATTCAAACTTCATCTAGACTTTTCTTCTCTCCATTGCCTGATTAGCGGGGAGCTTCCCTAGGCCTCTTACTGGGATAAGGGAGATCTTCCTCGGGGGCTGTGATCTTGCCTGGGAACAGTGGTGAAGGTAATGCAAGCTCAGCCTTTAGTTTGGCAAGCTTGTCTAAGAATCGTGGGCATGCTAAAGAATGTCAGCCCGTGTTGGGACCCTTGGTTTCAAAGTAGGTTCTATCTGTTGATGAGATCCTGAGTTCTAAAACACTGATAGTGTAACTTCTTATGGTGGCACTTTATTATTGAGGTGAAACAGAGGTGGAGGGACCTCCTCCCTGGCCACACTGGGGAAGGAGATGCGGAACGTACTAAACAAGACAACTTTATTTTTGAGCAAAATTTAGAAGCAGTGTTTCACATATGCATAGATGGTCTGTGAATGATTTGTTGATTATCCTATTTATGGTTCATCTTTGATGCAGTCTTTTATTTAAACACAAGTAGGAGATGCTTTTTTTTTTTTTTTTTTTTTGGTATGGAGAAATTTGTAAGGCCCTTTGGATCTAAGGGAAGATTGTCTCCCTCTTTAATTAGGACTATTCCATATTGAGGAATTCTCTTTGCTAATAGATGGCTTGTGGGAGGATAATTCCAGAAGCCAATGAGGAAGGTCCTCTCTGTCCCTGCCTTAGTGTAGGCAAGCGGCCAGTATGGGACCCAAGTTAAATCAATTAGGTATTATTTTGCCAGGACCTGGACTCTTAGGGACATGGCGAGGGATGAGGCAGTGACAGTGAGCCATCTCATCAGAGTCTGTCTGTGTTCTGGTTCTGAGATGGTGGTGGTTCTTTGTACTTCCTAGCTCTCTGGAGCCAGGTGGTTCCCAGCCCCAATTAATTCTGAAAACCACTGTGCCTCTACCATAATCCCCTTCAGCTAGTTAGCTAGAATCAATTTGTAATATAATTTAGAAGTCCACAGAAACAATATGTGTTATTCACACTTTTATCTCTTTATGTCAGAATTCACTTTTCAGCACATCCAAAAGTAAGCTTATTGATTTTTTTGTTGATATTTTTGAGCCATTAGAGGGTAACTTCTGTAATTGCTCCGAAGTCCGTGCTTTGGACTTGCCATACAGGCTTGTCAAAGGAAGTGGGGTTTCAGGCATCATCTTCTGGATGCCTTTGAACATCAGCAGTGGAGCCGCCCACATCTTGTTTAAAACAGTTTTCCATTAGGAAGTTCTTTGAATCCAAGTGGGAGACTGAATCCTTTTCTAGTTCAGGTCATAAGACATGGCCAGTTAGTTGAATACCTTTCACACCTGCATCATCCTAACCTGAACTTTTAGTCTTTGAAGTACCTTGTACGCTCAACTAGGTTCTCTAAAGCATCTATGATGTGGAAGAACTTGGATTGCTTTCTACAGTCAGCTACTCAGATGTATTGTTGAATAGGGAAAAAAGGCATAGTTTTTATTCTTTTGTCTGGAATGGTTTTTACCTCTCCTGACAGAGTTTGAGGGCTTTTGTTTACAAACTACCTTTCACTTCTGACAAAACAGTCCACCCCTTTGTAGAGTACCCTTCGTTGCCAGAGCCCTCTAAAGTTGACATCCTGATCTTTCCCCAATGTCTGCAGGGTCCCAGTTTTCTCCCTTTGAATCTATTTGTCATAGCTGTGATGGATGAACTGCCGAAGCAGACTACCTACTTACCCCCAGACCTTTTTCTTTGTGGGACTATGTTTTCTTTATTGAGTTGGATTATAGTTCCTTTTTTTTCTTTTTCATTGAATTAATTGGGGTGTCATCTTCTACTAGTCCTATATAATAAAAGGCTAATATACAAATGGAACGATCTGTCACTATGACATGCACTGACCACCAGGGGCAGACACTCAATGCAGGAGCTGACCCCTGGTGGTCCGTGCCCTCTCCCACAGGGGGAATGCCGCTCAGCCAGAAGCCCTGAGCTGGGCTCATGGCCGGCGAGTGCAGCGGTGGTGGTGGGAGCCTCTCTCACCTCTGTAGCACCACTAAGGATGTCCAACTGCCGGCTTAGGCCCCCTCCCCATGGGAGCAGTCCTAAGGCGGCAGTTGGACATCCCCCAAGGGCTCCCGGACTGCGAAAGGGCACAGGCTGGGCTGAGGGACTCCCCCTCTCCAGTGCACGAATCTCGTGCACCAGGCCTCTAGTATACATATAAAAGCCTAAGCAACCGGTGGCTATGACATGCACTGACCACCAGGGGGAAGTCAACTTGGACAGACGAAAAGAGAAACAGGCGATTTAGTCTATGAAAGATCTCAAGCATATCTGAGCTGCAGTTTGCATTGGGAGGCTGGGCCATTGCCCCAAATTCTGCCACTCCCCAGGCACTGGTCCAGAGGCATGGTGCCCCTGACCCCCGTCAACCCCTCTGGCCATGTCCTTCTGGGCAGCCAGGACCAAGGGATGGATGGAGGGAAAAAAGAGACCAGGAGCTCCTTCCCTAGTGCCCATCTCCTCCTGTCAGATTTGGAGCCACCCCAGGACTTGCAGGATGGTGTGTGAGCCCCAGGGGCCCCTCGGGCACTCACCCCACTTCTCCAAGCCTAAGTATGTACCCTTAGCGAGGCCATGTGAGCTCCGCCCTAGGGACCCACTTCTCCATAGCTGGGTGTGGCAGACCAGGAGATGCAAGAGACGGTGGTGGAAGAGGGGGGCAGACACTCAGCTGACCTGGATGAGCAGGGCCAGTATGAGCAGGAGTGGCTCCTCCCCAGCCACCTGCTGCTTCGCACACTACTACTATATTCCTCGGGGATGTTGGATACTGGTTTCAGCCCAATCCCTGAGGGACCTCACTAGTGCAGGAATCCGTGCACCAGGCCTCTAGTTGGATGACAAAATTATATAGGTTTCAGGTGTACAATTCTATAATACGTCATCTGTAGGTTGTATTGTGTGTTTATCACCCAAAGTCAAGCCTCCTTCTATCACCATTTATCTCCCCTGTACCCTCTTCTACCTCCGCTCACTCCCTTTCCCTCTGGTACCCCCAGAGTTTTAACATTGAGGAAAACAAAAGCTATTGGTAAAGGCGTTTGTCTATGTTTTGAGAGGTGTGTATTTTGAAACTAAAGTCACTTGTCTTTCAAATAGTTGATTCATTTGATTCACATTGTAGGTATTAGGGGAAATCAAAGTTCTGATATAATTATGCAAAAAAATGAGGAACAGTGAGGAATATTGATTTTCCCTCCCAAGCAACATCTTGTGACAGCTCCCCCATTTTATTATGTTTTACTGTTGCTACTTTCATTGCATATGACCAAGAACAGCCTGGAGAATGTCTGAGAAGACTAGCAGCAGTGGCATCTTCTGTGATACCCTTCTGGGTGTTTTATCTCTAGTTTTTAATCTTCAGAGGTCAGTAATATTGTGACTCCTGCATGTGTACAGTGTATGAGAGCCATATATACCTTGCACAAAGACAGGCTTCCTGTGAATGACCCACATTTATTTTTTCTGCTACTTAGTCATCATTTAATTAAAACCCTTTGGTGTCTAGTCACATGGGGTCATAGGTATGCTTGGAGGCATTAAATTTATGTGTCTTATGGAGTCAGTGAATACATCATCAGCATCAGGTTTTTTTTTGGGGGGGGTGCAGTCTTCAGTTCTCTTTGTAAAGATCAAATTCTGATTTTATCTTGATAGTCTTTTTGTTTCTAACTAGTCATTGAGGCGGAATCATAACTGTAATTGTAAGAATATCCAGTCAATTTTATGTGCTTACCTTGCACCCTGTTTAGCTATTTAGGTAAGCTTAAAGGGTTAGAATGGCCTATCTGGTCAAGTTGCTTCAAGTAAAAACATGGCATAGGGGTGGTGAGAGGGATGGCCTGGCAAGGATATCACCAGGTTTTAGGAGATGATACAGAAAATCTTGGAACAACACCTTAATTAGACTGTAGATTCTGCATTGGGAGAACAACATTCCTATGGAGATTGTAAAAATCTAATTAATTTAGCTCCTGGTCACTGTGTGTGTGTGTTTGGCGGGGGGGCGGTGCACGACATTTGTACAGTGGGGCTGGGGGGGGGGCCAGTCCCTCAGCCCAGCCATCACCCTCTCACAGTCTAGGACCCCTTGTTCCTTACTGCCCACCTGCAGTGGAGGTAGGAGAGGCTCCCGCCATCACTGCTGGGCTTGCCAGTTGTGAGCCTGGCTTCTGGCCGAGCTGTGCTCTCCCTGTGGGAGCGCACTGACCACAAGGAGCCAGTTCCTGGGTTGAGCGTCTGCCCCCTGGTGGTCCGCGCATGGCATGACAGGTTCCGCTCTTCAGTCTATTTGCATGTTAGGGTTTTGGGGGGGGGGGGTGGGGTGTGTGTGTGTGTGTGTGTGTGTGTGTTTTCTTGCTGGGAAATACCTTGCTTGAGGAAAACTAGATTGTTGATCTCTAGGTATAAATGGAATATCTTAATGATGATGGTGTGTATTATTAGGAGAACTAGAATTAGCACCAACTTCATAGGTTGTAGTTGTTATATTTGGGAATAGGGCTTAGCTAGTGAGTGACCTAAAGCATAAGATTTTTCAAGTTTTCCCCAAATAAAGAAGATTAGTTTGCAGTATATAACTCTTTAGTTCCCTGCTACTTTACAAATAGCAAGGAAGAAATTGTCAGCCACAAAATAGGAACATTCCTTGACACTAAAGGCTGTTGGATATTGGAATGAGCTGAAAGACTAATGTTTAGTGAGATCTTCATTTGTGTGGTGTACTTGTAATTGAATACCTAGCATTTTGGATAGCTTTTTACAGCATAGCAAGCTCTAGTTCTGATCATAGGTCTGACTTTATTTATGAAACAAGGGAGATGGTGGAGAGGTGGGCGGAGACAGAGCACCTTTAGCCCACCTCTTTTTATAGCGTCATTTATCAGATCGTACATAAGGCTGGCTAGCAGAAGCCTTAAACACATAGGCATCTCCTTTTCTGTAGGAGACACTTTGTGGCCAAAAGATAGATTCTTCCAAATGAAACACCTTTTGCCACCTCTCTTTCCCCAGATCCTGAAATGTCTTTGCAGAGTTGCCATGTAATATGGGCCCAAGAGCTGAGAAGCTCTGTCTATAGAAGTTACTTCCCGCATCAGATACTCCTTATAATTATTTAATCTGGTGCTGTGAAAACACAGACGCTTTCCCAAGAGTGAGCCTCAGATATGTAACTAAGCAAGTAAGTAATCAAGTAACTTCAGTCACAAAAGAGCATCTTCAAAAAGGTTCTTAAGATGTGGAGCTCTTTCTCGACTATGATTCTTTTTACCCCACCCTGTTGTTGTTATAAGCTCATGGGTACTTGAGGTGATAAAATGGTAACAAATTAAAAAGATTATTTTTATGTTTAGATTTTTCCCGTTTCATGGGGGGAAATGTGTCTAGAGGTCGCATCAGTGGTCCGCTATACTAGGTTGTGGAGTACATGATTTGAACATTTCATTTTTAATAACATACTCTTCAGTCAGTGAGAGAGAAGTCCCAGCACTTCTCTGGGTGGGTGTGATGGTGCATTAACCGTGATGCTGATGGGGACGGTGTCTCATCTCTTTGGTATGCTCATGAGTCATTGTCTAGGCAGAATTTTTTAAGCATTTGCTGCTTCTTAAAGTGTTTATGTGGATTTCAAATTGGGAGGATTTCAACAGCTACTCTTTCCAACTTTTAAACTAGGTGACTTTGCATGAAATGCTCCTGTGTGATATGAATGTGGCAATCATAAGAGCTAGACCATTTTGCATTTCTCTTTCGAAGCCATCTGTTAATTGGTGGGCAAATTGCCCTGTGGTCTCAGAGTGGCTTGCTGTCACATAGCTGTCCCTTTATAAAAACAGAATGGATGTTTATTTCTGTCAGGGTACCTCTTTGACTTAATTTGTAACCATGGTTCCCATCTGACCCACAGCCTTTAAACTTTTACCGTGTGCAGCTCCGCTTCCTCTATAGATGGTGTCCCTTTGGGATACTTTCCCTTTTACTGCTTCAGAGAAGGCTTCCTTGAGGCTGTGGAAGCTGTGTCTGCAATATTTAAATAGGTTTCTTTTATAGTCAGCATTTATACCCTAACCTGCCCAAACACAATGGGTCTGTTTGGGGATTTCTCCTAAGAATAAAAATCAGTGCTTTTGTGTGCCTATTCTAAATTGAGAGGGTAGAGGGAAAAACATGTTCCTTATACTCTCTTGAAAATGCAACTGCCTTTCTTTATTAAATATAAACCAAACACAATGTTCTGTACAAAGAAGGAAAATCACATGTTATTTATACCTGATTCTTTGTGTCGGCTGGGGACAATGGATGTCCTCTGGAATTTTATCTCCTTTGTCTTTGCTAAAAATATCACTAACGTTAATTATGGTCTTTTTCTTTTTGAAATAAAATGAACTACAGTGGAGAGTTGTGCCAGATGAGAGCCTTATAATGTACATGAAGGATGCTTTATCAGTGATACAGATAAGAAGGTGAAAATATCCATCTGCTTTTACTTTATTTGAAACTTTTTTTGTTTGTTTTGATGATAAGATGCTCTCCACTGGCCCTTTCGTGAATGACCTAGTCTTCCTCTCTCGCTCTCTCTTTTTCTGTTTAAGTCCTTCACATATAATTGCATATTATATGTGAAGGACTTAGGTATGTGTATACACCCAGAAGTCGTATGTAATCTTGTGATTGCTGCACAAAATGTCAAAATAAGGTTTGTTAACATTTGGGCCAACTCATGGTAATTATTAACATTTTCTGTACACTCATAAGAGCAGCTTAACCATGGGAATAAAAGGATCCAGGCACCATGTTGTTGCAGCTATATAAAATCTTTTCCCGGGCACTTGTCCTGAATTTTACCTTCTTGGTGGCTGGGGTTATCATCCATACCTGTTAGATGCATAGTGCCTTGGATAGAAGATTTGGGCTGGGGTTTGCCAGATGAGAGGTTAGCCATTTAGGATTGGGGCAGTTTGTAGGGATTTCGAAAGAGATTGTGGATTTCATCCTTAAGTTTTGTTTGTAGAGCTCCTGGGGATCTGATTGGAAGGATTTGGGTCAAGTCTTCTTCCTGGGCCAGCACAGCTTCTTGCTGAATGGTCTCCTTGATCCTAGACCTGCATTTCTTCAGTGGCCCAGGCCACCACAGCATCATCCCGAGGTCTTTCCTCCCTCTGTGTGATGCATCCTGTGGTATGACCACCACTAACCTTCCCGGGGGACACCCTGTGTTCAGGGTGAGTATCTGCTCCCTCACGTCTGCTCAGACCACTTACAAAGAGAAAGTGAGTCTTTGCAGTGACCATCTCTATACTTCCCTACGGATTAGCTCTTCTCCAAAAACCTACTTCCTTAATTAGGCTGTCAAGAAACCTCTGCATTATATCCCTGTTTCAACCAACTGAAGACTTCTCTTTTCAAGTTTGTTCTGGTTACGTGTGACGCCCACTGCTTAAGCATAGGTATTCCATGTTCATTACATGGCCCACATCTCCCTTATTTATTGTTATGCTTTAAATTTCTGAGCTTCAGATCTTAGAGGGCAGAAACCATGTGGTACCGATCCCACCTGCTTTTCTACAGCTATGGAGCCACCCTCTGCCTAGGAAAGCATTTTAGTGCAATCTGCTGACGAGAGAAGTGTCTTGTGTGGGAGACGATTTTGGCAGTGGCAGACATGTTTGGCTTTAGCCATAAGAATTGCTTTCTGAGTTTCTGGAAAAGGAGTATGTAAATCAAATCCTATTTTAAATGAATCTTTTTATAATGTGGATATCTCTATTCTATCTGTTTTGTAATGATAGAGTTGTTTTGAGGGTTTAAGTGATTTGTGTACCTTCAGGATGCTACTCTTTTTCTTTTATACATAGTATCTTGATGGATTGAGAAAGAATGTTGAATTTCTAGTCAATAGATCGCATGACAAGTAACCAGAAAAAATGCAGGTATAGTTGGAGTTTATGATGAATATACTGGTTGCAAAGTTATGAATTTTGGGTGCACAGGTGTCTGCCTCAATATAATTTCCCAAACTTGGCCAAAGGCAGTGAAGTGTATGCCGGAAAGACCAAAGTGGGAAAGGTTAATTTTGATTTTAAAACCTACCTACCTCTTACCAGCTAGTTTTGTGCCTTTGAGCAAGTTAATCAGTATCTTGACCTCTATATTTATAGCTGTAAAATGGGTAGAGATGTTATCTACACAAATTGTTGTTGTGAGAATTAAATGTGATAACTGTATTCATATAAAACTCTTAAGTTGGTTAGTAGTGGTTTATAACTAAGCAGCGGCAATGTATGCTCCCAGAAAGCTAGATATAAGCATTTATAGGAACAGACTTTTCCCAGACGTAGGGGGCTTTTCAGATTGGAAGGTTTTGGTTGGTGAACCTTTTAACTTTTGAATGAGAGAGATATCGTTTTTTAAAAACACCACAACATTCTGTATTCAAGAAGAAAATCATGTCTAACAAGAATTTTTTTTATTATGTGGACCTGGTGGGATTTTTGTAGTCTGACCAATGTTTCCTCATTGTCTGGTCAAAACAGGGAGCTCTTCATCCATAGTGGTTGCAGGACTGACAGGGTTTTAGAAAGGGCACTGAGCTCATTATAGAGCCGAGGGTCTTTAGTGTATTTTCTTGCAATATCTGAGGAAAAATGATCTGTTACACAGAGAGAAAAACACACTAAGAAGCCATACTGCTTTTTGATGGACGGCTTACTGGTTTCCGTGTGTGTGTGTGTGTGTGTGTGTGTGTGTGTGTGTCTAGATTGGCACCAGCTGGCAGGGTAAGCAACAGCAGATGCCCTTTTTACTACTGCACTTGTTAACTGGTTTCCTTCTTTACCACAGTAATCTTTGCGGGATGTAGTTCGTTTACCCTCATCTCAAATGATATTTACTTGAACAACTCCATTGCTTTTAAGTAAGCACAAGATAAAGCAAGTCATGCAAACTCCCCCTCCCTTTGTGGTGAGGGGAGGGAGTGTGTGGTGTGGAATCTGTATACTGGCAGAGTTAATTATAATTAAAGAGGAATGAGAATATTGCAGCAGACTTAGATCTCTCACTGAGAGTAGATTTTGCCTTAGTTCAGAGTTGTTAATGTTGTAACTTTTTTTGAACTGTAGAGTCTGACTTTCTGGCCAAACTGACAGTTTTTTGGCTTTTGCTCTCATCACGGGGGCAGTTCCAGTGTTTGAAGGTAGAAGTGCTGATTTTTCTTTTAGAGCAACTACCTAAATCACTAAGTAATGAGAACTGGCTTTTGTCTTAACAGCGGTGTTAAGATGCTACAATAAGTCACTCACTTGTCTCTCAAGCTAGAGAGCCTGCTAAGTTAGTCTTATCCCAGATGTGCATTTCAGGTGAATTGGTTTATTTGCCCACTTTAGATAAAGAGCATTTCCCCCAATCTTCTTGGTCTTGGATACAAGGCATCTTAGTACCCAGGTGCAGGATGGAGGACTTAGAGGGTTGAATATGCTGTTGCTGTGCTCCACAGCCCAAGCCTGAATTGTGTGGGAGTTCTTAATGTTTCCTGAAATTGTGATGTATTAAGAGCCCACAGTTTCGCCAGCTTAAGCAAGGTCACGCCGCATTGCCAGCAGATTCATAATTACTGGGAATGGAGCTATAGGAAAATAGACCTCTACCAGTTACATAATCTGAGGAGCGATATGGCCATTAAAATGAACTAGAAAAGAAAATGCCTTGGTGCTCAGGTCATTACCTGCTCCCTCTAGAATTAGGTCGTTTAGGGAATATTTACCAAATGATCACTATTTACAACTTTGATTTCAGCAGACAAGTTCCAATTGAAACATTTCTAGGTTACATCTCCCAAGTCTCTGTGACAGTGGTCGGCAAACTGCGGCTCGAGCCGCGGTTTGCCGCTCTGTTGACTAATTAGTTTGCCGACCGCTGCTCTGTGAAGTCCTGAAAACCGCTTTAAAATCTTGGGGCAGTTTAGTCAGGGGCCAGCTTGATCAGCATTTGGGTGGAAAAGGCTTTGGAGGGAGCCATCTGTTCTGTATTATGCCAGTGTCTAGGTTGAATTCTCCAGCCTTGTGCTAATCCCTGGTGATGCTCTTTGGGGAGCTGGTCGAAGTGCTTCAAGCTTTCAGGGAGGCTGGCTTGGTCTGCAGTAACAGCATCCCACTGGTCTCCCACCTCACCATTTGACCTCTCTCATTAGAGGGTGGCCAGGAGGACCCCTTTCGTTGGACCTGCGTGCATTAACTGTTTAACTGGGAGAACCTGCTGTATGGGAGGGGACTCAGGCTGAGTCTGGAATTAACATTCAGAGAGGAATGTGACTAGAGAAGATTGCGCCCCTCTATTGTTCTAAGATTCTCTCAAACCTTTCCCCTACTATGCGGTACCTGCATGGTTTTGTTACATAGCAGATATAAGATATTTAAAAGCTCCTTTGTCAAGTCTGGTGTACGTTGCTTTGGTGCCAGAGTTGCAGTGCACAGCCTGTCTGAACAGACACATGTAATGAGTGCCCAAGAACAGAAAGTCCATCTGAAAAAATACAGCACATTTGCAGCTTTGTTGTATGTTTGAGGAGGAAGAAGGAAGGGTATTAAAACGAGGAAAAGCAGTGGGTGTGTCCTTAAAAAACCAATACTGCCTCTTTTCCCCCTCACCTCCACACACACCTTGGAGGGAAAAGTTGCTTTTCCATATCAAGTTATTTGCTTACTTTAAAAAAAAATTAATGTTAAGGATGAAGTTTTATATAGGGCTGTTTCTCGAGATAGTTTAAATTTGTCTCTCCAGTCTCCCCCCCACCCCGGCCCCCCAAGTGTTACATTATTAGTCCTTCAGTTGCAAATACTCTTGCTTGTCAGAGAGGACCATACCATAGTGACCTGTTCCTACTAACTGTGATTTAAAAAAGATTCATGCTGCTCTTTGTTCTTTTTTAATCTCATAATACATTACTACTGCTCTAAATGAAATAATAGATACACATCAATCAGTCTAGTCACCTTTAAATGTTGATTCAACTACCCAGTTTTTACAGAATTCATTCTGCATTTTATTTGACTTGTACTTGAATAGTCTCGGCAGACTTAATTATATTAGCGAGAAAGCACTTTCAACAAAATTATATGCTGACATGCCATAATTCATACTTACAGATTTGTGAAACAGATTTATGTAAATCTATCAAATTACTCGAGGTGACATTATTTTTTTAAACTGGGACTTGATTTAAATAGTATTTGTAGAAATTTTTCATATGAAAAATTTTACAGGAACTATTTAAAAATATCTCTCACATCACTCCCTTACAAAGTCAGAATACGGTAACATTTGAGCATCTTGTCTTCCTTTGTTCTGTCATCCATCTGGTACAATGTAGGGACATGGGGAGCATGTTTATAAGGGCATCTCTCTTCTCCACCATAAGCTTCTGGAAGGCAGATGGCTGTTTCTTCGTTTGTTCCTTGTTCATTAGCTCGCTTGTTCATTCGTTCATTTTTTTTTTTTCCATTCAGTGACCATGTAGTTAATAATCTGTATAGGGTCTTCTGAGCCGTTGCTCAGTTGTCTGAAGGGGAGGCATCCAGATGGACCCACTACCCATATATGTACTAAGATGAAAGGATAATTATAAGGACTGTGGAAGGACTAGAAGGAACATGGAACACTGTGTGTTAGAGTGGGACAAATCGGGGTAGGTAATGGTCTCAGAGAAAGTCTCAAAGGGTGTGCGGGAGTTGGCCCCGTTGCAGGCACAGGACAATGGAATGTGCGCTTTAGGGAATATGTGTCAGAGTGGTGAACATAAGCAAGAAGATGATGAAGACCTTGGAGACTAGAGCACAGTCAGGTTCCTCTTTTAGAGAGATCACCAGACAACATCGTGACGGAGGGTGACTGGTTTTGAAGTTAACAGAAATCTGGGGAAGGCATGCTGGGGATAGGGCATTGTAGCAGTAATCCAAATAAGACATGAGGACCTGTGCTGAGGCAGAGGGGAGGGAGGAGGGACAGATGGAGCTGGTAGACCGGGCAGGAGGTGATACCTGTGCGGTAGAACTGGCCCTGAAATAAGTCTGCTTACACAGCTTCCCTATTAGACTTGAATCTATTTCCTTCAAGTCTTAGATTAAATGAAACCATTAGGATGAGACCCACTCTGACCACTGTGTTTAAATAGCAGCCCTGACCCCTCACCCCCCATTCCCCACACTCTCACCTCTCTGCTTCCTTTTCCTTCCTTAGCTCTTATTTTCTTCATGGTAAATATTTCTTTTGTCCCTTCTACCAGGATATAAGTTTTATGAAGAGGAATTTTTTGTCTCTGTGCTGTAAACACAGGGACTACCAAAATGTAGACTTTCTATAATTGTTGAGCAAATGAATGCTAAATGTTGCTGAGAAATGTAGTATGACCTTTTTTTTAAATACAGAATTTTACTTTTTACAATTCCATGTTGAGAAGGTTCTCACTTAGTATTGGTTGGATAAAATTAAATTAATGTGCCAGGTTTATAATCAAGAATTATGGCGGTCTATTGCCTTTACCTTTAAACCTGAGGGGACAATTCTGTACATTGGTAGTAATTTCAAGTAGAAAAGACTAAATAAAGTGACCTTTGAATTAAATGGGTCCAGAAGATTGTGTATTTTTAATTAAAATATGCAATTAAAATTTTAATTAAAGTGTGCCATTAAAAGCAGTGTAGGTGGCAAGGGAATGCTGCTGATGTGAATTATGCAGTTTGGCATAAATTGGAGTTTACTGTGTCTGCCACTAGCACGTTGTCACTACATGGATCCTCTTCCTGTTTTGCCCTTCCTGCTCTGACCACCACGTGGCTCTCACCAGGCCTTGGTCCCATTCAGAGGCCTGTGAGAGTCTCTGCTCTGTGCTTTAGATTACTTGACCTTGGTTCTGAGCAGCCTGTCTGTAACCATTTTCTTTTTGCCAAGCATAGTTTATAAGTGAGTTTCGTCTCTTGGGAAGAAGAGATCCTTTATTGTGGCAAATGTGTTAGATTAAAAAAGAGGATGCAAAACAAAGGCACTCACACACCGTGTACATAAAACATGTGCTGAAGTGCTTGTTGACCTGGAGTTCTCAGTACTGTGTGAAGGTTGTAGGCTGTATGACTTCACATAGCTTGCTCCATAGTGAAGTCCCTGCCATGGCTGTCAGGGCCAAGGCTTGGTTTAATGGTTCCAAAATTCCTAATAGTCTGCGGCTATAGGTGGTTTTTGTGGGGACAAATAGTGCTGACCTCATTCTTGATGTTCAGTTACCAGAAGGCGTAAGTAAAGCCAGGAGATAGATAGATAGATAGATAGATAGATAGATAGATAGATAGATAGATATGAGAGAGGAGAGAGAGAGAGAATGAGAATGCCTTAGTTTTGTCATTATTTTCAAAATTTTCTTTTAATCATACTGATTTCCATAATGGCTATATTTGGAATTTAAATGTAGAGCTTCATAAATTTTTTAAAGAAATGATTCTTGGTTTTAGAATTGTCAATATGCACATTCTAAATCCAGAATGATTTGAAAAGTAGATTTGGGTGATATGGATAAACGAGGCTTGGCTTGCAAGCCTTCCCTGGTGGTTTATGACTGTTACTAGCTGATGAATATAAGAGCGGAGAAAAGTAGATCCAGGCTATATATTTTTTATTGATGTTTGACTTGACATAGTTTTATTTTTAAAAAACCTGCACTCATGATAACCTGAAATAGGCACTATATAAGATACATTTACTTTGTCATAGGAATTAATAACAGCAGAGTAATTCATATATAGGGATACTGATATTTGTATAAGAAATACAGGAATTTGAAAAACAGTGGGCCACTGTCGCAAAACAATTTTATGTTTTCCTTTTGCTACCAGCCCTGTTAGAAAATGCCTGCCTGTTACATGATACTTCAGGCATATTAAAGATGTTCTGGGCTCAGATGTAAATTAGTTCGAATTGAGTAAGAATATAGCATTTGAGGGTCATGGATTCAAGTCCTGACACAGCTTCCTACCTGTTTTTTTAGTCTGAAGAAGCTGATTGACCTTGCCTACCTTCAGATATCATTTCTCCCTGCAGGGGAAGAATGAGTATCTCACATAATTAATGTGAGCTGAACGCATAATAATCTGGCCACTCAGAGTGAGTGAGTGTGTGTGTGTGTGTATATTAGAGGCCCAGTGCATGAATTCGTGCATGGGTGGGGCCTGGCCAGCCTGGCCAGGGGGAGGGGACATGGGTGGTTGGCCGGCCTGCCTGCTGGTCAAACTCCTGGTCGAGGGGACAATTTGCATATTAGCCTTTCATTATATAGGATATACACTGAGTGGCCATATTATTATGCATTCAGAGATCATAATAATCTGGCCACTCAGTGTATATAGCTGAAAGGTGAGAATGGGAGTGTCTTGCCTATCTTGGTGTCATCTTTGATATTTTTATTTATTTTAAACATCTAATAAATATTGGCTGACTTGGCTAACTCACTTTAAAAAGAAAATCTGTGAGGTTCCTAACTCCTTTGTGTTCCAGTGCCAACGTTTTAATG
Source organism: Corynorhinus townsendii (assembly GCA_026230045.1). Lineage (NCBI taxonomy): Eukaryota > Metazoa > Chordata > Mammalia > Chiroptera > Vespertilionidae > Corynorhinus > Corynorhinus townsendii. The sequence continues at coordinate 112,400,135 of JAPDVU010000005.1, forward strand.
TATCTAGGAGAGTGTATTTAGGAATGCAGCCTTTGAGCAGCAGAGAGACCCTTTCAGATGATTTTGCTTGTGCTAATAGTAATAGCAATTTGGCTGACTCATAGTTATTATAGCTCGCCATGATTGCTCCAGGGGGTCAGGTCAAAGATCCATTAAATGGATGGGCCATGTGATGGTGATGTTGATAATACCTTTGGTTAAATACACAACACCATAATGCTTCTCGTTTATTCACTTAGCAAGCTTTCGAGTGCCCAGTGTGCTGGGTATGAGAGCTCAGAGGCCAGCCTGGGGGACAGGTAAGCAGGGACTGGCAGGACGGGCTTTTCACTTCACCCAGTGACCCAGCTCCGCAGGCACTGCTGTGCTCAGAGTGACCTCAGCCAGCCAGTGAACTGTTTCTCTGAAGTGATGCATAACCTGATAATTTTAGAAGAAGGACATCCACTTATTTCTTAAAAATGCATCTGTGAAAGGCACCCTTCCCTGCAGAGTCACTTCACATGTCCAGGCCACAGCACCCGGCCTTCCTCAGGCTCCCAGAAGCCTCATTTGTAGCCCTTAATTATCTCTCATCATGAACACTGTGACTCTCAGCGTTGGTCACCAGGATATATAAAACCTAGTACCAGTGCTTTGTAATAGACCATTAAAATAAAAATCTTTGGGACTGGGTCTTAGACATCAGTTGTTTTGTTTTTTTTTAAGCTTTGAGGATTATTTTATTGTGCAACCAAGATTGAGAAAGCACTGTGATTAGAAGCTGCTGAAATGCAGGTGTGAGGGTAGTGCCAGAAGCTAGGAGAAATGGACTCCTAATGCTGGTACAATTGATGATTTGATTTTGTCATAGAATAGCAGTGTGACCAGAGGACACAATGTTTAGCTTGCCTTTCTATTTCTCATCTTCCTGATTTAATGTAATTATTAATTGTGAATTTGTCTTTATTGTTGAAAGTCATACAGATATTCCGTTTTCTCCTCATGGACCCCCTCCACTCTGCAGCCTTCCAGGCCTTGACCAAAGTATTATCTGTGTCCATGCATTATGCATATACGCATATAAGTTCTTTGGTTGTATTAAACACCTTAACCTATAGTAGAAATGCGTACTTTATCCTCACTTTATGTTTTTTTTTCTTTCTTCCTTCCTTCCTTTTTTTGGTCAGTCCTCACCCCAGGATATTTTTTCCATTATTTGTAGAGAACGTGGGAGGGAAGGGGGGAGAGAATGAGGGTGGGGGGACATCAATGTGAGATAGACACATCAATTGGTTGCCTCCCGCATGCGCCCCAAATGGGGCCAGGGAATTAAACCTGCAACCCAGGTATGCACCCTTGTCTGGGAAGTGAACCGGGTTCAGTGCGTGGGCTGATACTCTCTAACCATTGAGCACACTGGCCAGGGCTCCTCACTTTATCTTTTGGCCAGAATAATCTTCCATCCAGCAGATGTTCGCATCACTGTTGCAGCAACCTCATTGGGTACGGATTTTCCTTCTCGTTTTAGAAATAAGGAAGTAGTGACTCAGGGAGGCTAAGTAGTTTCTCCAGAGTCACACAGCTGGTAAGTGGCACAGCCAGGATGGGAAGCCCTTGTGTCTTTCTCCAAAGCCCTTATTCTTTTCATCATAAACTGCTTCCTTGAGCAGGTATTTTTATGTTCAGCCAATTTGAATCCTTCTCAGCAGCAGTAGAGCTGAGGCACATTCCCTAAGAAGGCACTCAACTCACTACACACGCAGTGCACACGTAGTGTTTGTCGAATTAGTATAAAACTGAGTGCTTAAAATTAGTGACTGCAACGTTTAGAAAAATAGAACCGTGAGTAAAACGGTTAACATGATTAGGCCAAATAAGGATAGTGGTCTCCAAAGTATAATCACAAGTTTTCATGGTTATTAGGTACTGTGTTTAGCCTGCCTCCATAACTTCCCTTACCTCCATCCCCCACTCCCTCCTTTCCTCCTCTCCCCTCCCCGTCTTTCTTGTTATCTGTGTAGAACCACATTAGGGTAACCAGAGTGGCTATCCGAAATTCCAGTATTCATAACCACTAAGGTATCCCTTAAAACAGGGGTGGGGAATCTTTATCCCCCAAGGGCCATTTGGGTATTTATAACATCATTCCCAGGCCATACGAAATTATCAGCTTAAAAATTAGCCTGCTATATTCGGTCAAGCATTTAATTAACTCACCCCTAATGCCTGGGCAGGGCCAGACCAGATGATTCTGTGGGCCTTAGAGGGCTGGATGTTCCCCGCCCTGCCTAAAAAGAAAAAAAAAAAATCCCTCATCTCTTTATGAAATTGATACAAAGATGGTGTTCATTTATTTATTTTTAAAATAAGTTTTTATTGATTCTAGAGAGAGAGGAAGGGAGCGGGAGAGAGAGACACACATCGACCTTCTGGTGTACAAAAGGTGCTCAACTGAGCCATGCCGGCCAGGGCCAAAGACGGTATTTGATGCAAAGCATTCGGACCTTCCTAGGCATCTCCCAGGAAAACCTACATTAAGCTTGGTTTTCCTTTAGGTGGACTGTACCTCTTTTTATGTCCGTTTTGTAGTGCTTCTCACCTTATCAAACCGAGAAACCTTCCCCTTGTTGAAAAATCGAGGCCTCTAGGATTGGCTTTCCTAAATGTGCATTTCATTGATTCCAACCCCTTATTATTTCCTGTTTTAGAGTTGGGGCATGATTGAGCCAGGGGTGAGAGGGCTCATATGACAGGGAAAAGCAGCCATCAAAATACTTACTTGAAGCAACTCTTACTTCAAACATCCTGTTTTGTTATCTTTGTGCTATTGTTTTTTCCTTCCCACATGTTCTCATGCGCTTGGGCATCCATCCTTAGTGCAAATCTTTGTGTTCGTGTTCCTCACCTAGACCGTCAAACCCCGTTTAGAAAACGGCTCAGTTTATCTGAAGAAGCTTTCCCCTGAAATAAATGTCTGCATACATACAGCAGTGAGCAAAAGTAGGTTTACAGTTGTGAGTACACCAAACAGAGTTGATTCTTGTATTATTTACTAATTATTTTTGTATTATAACTGTAAACCTTCTTTTGCCCATGCCTACACATATAACACACACACACACACACACACACACACACACACACACACACACACACAGGATTTTTCACCATTTTGGACTGAAATAATTGCAATTGGTAAAGGCTGTTTGTTAGGGTGCAACGTACGGAACACTGACAGGTTTTTGGGTGGTGCTTCCTGCCTTCCCATTTTATGGGTAGGAAACTGAAGCAAAAAAGTCGTGCCTGTGGAGCCCACTCCATGTAGATATAAAAGAAAACTCCGGTTTCCAAAGCTGAGTGTTGCCTTGCTGTGCGCTCCGGCTCAGAGGGCCTGTGTGCTGCAGCTCTGGGGATAGGTGTTTTTTTAAGTGGCACAACTTGCTGAGTTTTTACTGATGTTTAAACATGCAAACGTAGTGGAAAGGAGATGAAAAAGATCACGTCTCTTTCTAAAGGAATTAAAGGGGACTTCTTTTTACTATGGAGAAAAATATGCTGATGTTAATGGCAATGAAAGGGGACCTCTGTCATCAGCATGTAGAACTGATGTATGTCTTTTTCCTTTCTTTTCATTAGGACAGAGCTTGGGATATGGCTTTGTGAACTACATTGACCCTAAGGATGCAGAGAAAGCAATCAACACCCTCAATGGATTGAGACTTCAAACCAAAACAATAAAAGTATGTTGATTTTTTAAAAATATCTATTTGAAGAACAGAGATTTAAAAAGATTAAGGTCTACTTGTAGTTCTTTCCTTTATTCATTTTGTGCCCACATACACACTTCTCTGGGGGTTTAGTGGACTTTTTTGTTTCGTTACATGATGGGGAAAGTTTATTTGGAAGTACTTCATGTAATCACTCCTGTATTAACGAAGGGACAGCAGCAACTTTTAAAAACAAGTACCTTATGAAGCCTAGTGAATTAAGTCTCCTTTCTTTATAGCTAATTCCCTGCCATGTAATTCGAGGAATCTTTAGGCCAGTTCTTGTAGTAACGGCATACTTGTTCTGTAAAGGGCCAAATGGCGAATATGGTAAGGTTTATGGGCCACAGTGTCTGTCACAGCTTCTCAGCTCTGCTCTTGTGGCTTTCGTTCATAGCTACTACATGAACTCATAGGTGTGGCTGTGATCCTGTAAAACTTTATTTATGGACCCCAACAGGTGAATTTCGTGTAATGTTCATGTGTTGCAAAATAGTCTTTTTATTTTACCCCAATCATTTAAAAATATAAAAACCTTCCTTCTATAGTTCATGGTCTATAGACAGACAGGTGCACACCGGCGGCAGTCCTTGGGCTGGAGGTTGGCTCTTATCTAGCAGGTTCAGCTTGGCTTTGAGGAGACTGACAGAGAGCACTCACATGCCACACAGGTTATTCCTCCTGTTATATTTTTCTTTTTAAGACACATGGTAAATAATTTTGTGGCTATTTTTCTGTGTTGTTGTTGTGTGTGTGTCTGTGTATTTTTGAAGTTCTTATGTGGATTGTCTCTGATAAGAAGTTAATCCAATTGGCGGTATAGATTTTTTCCCTTTAGAAAATAAAAGGGATGTTGCCTCTGGCAAACTCTTAGTACAGGAGCCATCGATTTTCCCTCTCCTGCTCAGTGTAGACATTGCCAATCAATCACTGCAGTCTTTCTCCCTGAGTTTGGATGTGGCTCCCAAATATTTTTCAAAATAGTGTTCCAGACAACCTCAATCAATTGACTCGGGTTGGAACCTGTTTTCCACCCTTGATTTAAGAAGTGTGCTCAGATTATAGCCTGAAGTGGTGAGGGGAAGTTAGTCAAGGCTGACTGTGGCATTCATCTTGCTTAGAGACTTGTCTAGGAGATTTCTGCTCATTTCTTCAGGCATCTGGAAAAGCAGTGTCATCTGTGTGCTTATAAGTGGCTTCTCTTAGAATTGTCAGTTAAAGTACTTCATTAGCCCTGGGTGGTTTTGTCACCTCATTCTTTATATTTATTGGCCCATAGAAAAAAATGCCTCCCAGCTCCTGACTCACCCAGAGGAGAAGTACATGTGTTGGCCCTCAAATGTACTTGGATGTAAGATGTTCAATAGTTCTGCATGTTTCTTGGTCAAGAAAATGTCCTATGTTTGGAAAGGTTTACCCTTGAGTCAGAAAATGAATTGGTTACTATTATCAGAATTTGAGGGGAAAATTAGATCTCTAATACAGTCTCTGCTCACCAAGATTTAAGTTTGCTTTGACCTTGGTTTTCCAGTCTGGACTGCTTTTTCTAATTGTTCTTCCTACTCTGCATACTTTCGGTTTGTATCACAGAGATGATCCTTTTAAAAGCACTATTAAGCAAATGCTCTTATTAAAAAAGATATTTGATATCTGATGATCTTTGGATTGGTTTGTATGTTCTTTATCCTGTTGCACATTTTCATGGGCCTCCCAACTTAATTTATTGCCAGGATTGCTGCTAAGTGATCATAATTTTGAAGTTCTGGGTTGTGGTTAAGAAATTGGGATAGATGGTTGGGATGGCTCATTTCAGGATATACCTTTTTCTCTGCTCCAGAAATAACCACCCTTATTTTATTCTAGTGAGTTATTTTGCTCCAAGTCAGTTCTTTGTCACATTGTCCACAAGAAAGCAGAAATGCAGGGGAAACTGGTCGCCATAGAATAGATTCCAATCGGCTGCAAGAAAACGCTTTGACAACAGCTGCTTCCTCACTGTCCATCGCTGGCCTTCTCTGCAGGGCCCAGCTGGCCTGGGCGGAGTACATGGGAGATAGGACAGTCATGCCTTGTGGCTTTTACTCTGTGACATCTGCTACTTCTCTTCTGATTTTCTGAAATGGGGGTGGGGGTGGTGGATAAGCAGCAGGCTCCTTCCTTCCCTACCCCCATTTGGTTCCTTCAAAAATATCAGGTAACAGCTGGTCTCCTCAGTTTGGCCCAGATTTCTCGAGAGGCAAAGCAGACCATTTTCCAAAACTACATACATAGTACCATTTTTTGGTCTGTTTGTTCTTTCTGTGTATTTTTTTTTCAATTAGATGTGTTTTGTGTTCTTATCCAACATCTTGAGCCAGTTCTTTTCTGGTGTTCAAAGTTACCTTTTGGAAGCTGCGTTTAAGCCCCTTCGTTCCCTGGGATACTGTTCTATAAATTACTCTTTTTTTCCTTCCTTCAGTCCACCCTGGAGGAAGGTGTCAGGATAATCTTAGAAAAACACAGTTTCCTCATGTTACTTTTCAGAATTCTCGAGTATTTCCCTACTGTTTCATCATATCATCTGGCTTAGCAAGGAGGGCCTGGGAAGCAAGAAGCAACAGGGAGAGCCCAGGCTTTGGCTCCTTAGGAAGGTTATGGGAAAGAAGTGAGCCAAGGTGGGGCTGCCGTCAGCTCTCTGGGAAGTCAGAGAAAATGGGGACTTGGAGACAGGTTCAGGGTGTTGCTAGCCCGGGACAAGCTGCCACTGCCCATTGCCCTCCCCTGCTTGCAAGTCTGGTGGGGACCCTTAGAGTTTAGGAGAAAGAAACTTCTCTGGAAAAGGAGATTTCAGTGGGTGTGCCCCAGGGAGGGCACGGTGGCGTAACTTTGGAGCCTCCACTGATACTATGTTATTACCATCCTCCACGGTAGTCAGACGGGCTCTTCGCTTGCAAGCTGATCTTATTCCTCACCTCTGCACATATCTCATGTAGCTCCCACTTCCTGGCATCCCCTTTCCCATGCATTGCAGTTTAAGAGTGGCCATCCCCATCTTTCGGAGCCCATCTGAAGCCTTCCCTTTAGCTGCTGCCTTGCTGGGTTGTTGCAGCCTGGATTGGATTTCCCCTTCTTTGAAATCTGTTCTGTTTACCCTTGAGACATGGAATCTTTGGGGTTGAAAGCACCCATATATAATTTAGACTTAAGCATTACCCTCTGCCCCCAATGAAAAAGTTGAGACTAGTAGTTTAGCTAAGATCAGGGAGTTAAAGATAGAGCTGGGGACTCAAATCCTTGTCTTCTGATACCTCTTTCCTGTAGAGCAGGCATATCAAACTCAAAGGCTAACACAGGCCAAATAAACAAGGTTTAAGTTTATGTGGGCTGCAAAAAAATAAAAGCTTCAGTTTTCATGGAAACGTAGGTTTATTTCGATAGAGACATGCTGAATACAATGGGCTGAAATAAATAATTGTTAACATAAAATAATAGAACATTTTAATAAAAATATCTTTTCTTGAACATTAACTTACCAGAGACTGAACAACTGCACTGATTAATAAGCGTAATGCAAATAAACCTATTTTTCTTGTTCTCCGAAAGTGAAATATTTCCTACTGCGCACACCAAACAAGTCAGTCCAAGACTAATGATGTGGCAATCGGCTGCTAAAATATTTGCTGTTAGTATTAGTGGCGAGAAATGGTGCACCTGTATGTAAGGCGCACAAGGGAAATGAATGCAACATGATTATAGTAATCAGTCATTAGTGAACATTGTAGTTATTAATAATTATGTATAACAGGATATTGTAAAAATTAAGTTATGAAATTTTTATTAAAACATCTCTTACATACCATTATATTGGCTGGGCCGCAAAAATATTCATTGTGGGCCGCATGTGGCCCTTGGGCCACGAGTTTGACATGCTTGCTGTAGAGAGCTGCAGCAGATTAATTAACATACATGGTATATACAAGTATACACGAGTTTGTGTACTCCTTGAGTGCAGGTTTCTGTTGTTTTCCAAGCCACCTAGCATGTAGTATGCATTTGGTAAAATGCCTGGTTATTGGAATATTGAAACAGTGCATCAAGTGCTGTGAACGGTGGTTTATTTAGCAGTTTCTCTCCGGGCTTCCTGACAGCATTAGCCCAATAGGGTTTTGTGCAGATGGATCTTGTGTTGAACAAATGACAACTATTCAGTATTTCTGCAGTGCATGAAGTGGAGTCCCTCAGGCACTTCCAAACCTGGTTGCATCAGAATCACAAGGCAAGGGAGTTAGTAATACAGGTTCTGGGAGCCACTTCAAACCGATTAGGTCAGTGTTCAGAGGTGAAACGCAGGGATCTCTTCAAGTGCTTCCCAGGTAACGTGTGAAGGCAGGTCTAAGACCTAGCACGTAGGAACCTCCAAAACATACCCTTTTTTAAAATAGATTTCCTAAATATTCAATAATTTTGCATGCAAAGTTCAGTCTGTCTTTAGCTTTTACCTTTGTAATCCTCTTGTAGATAATTCTTTTAACTGCAGTATTGCCCATACTTTCTCTTGAGCATGCTGAATGATAGGTTAGCATCAGAGTAGAAAGTAGTCCATACTGTTTTCACGTTTTAAAAAATGAGGCTTAGAAATGAGAAAACCTTAATTATTCATCTAATTTAGAATCGTATTCATTTTAAGTAATAGCATTCATAAGTTAAAGTCTCTAGATGGTTATTTTCTTCTCCTAAGATCACTTCTTTCTCAGGTTGGGGTGATGTCCCAGCCGTTTACCTTGCTGGTGACGTTACACCATCTCTGAATTGTCTGGGAGGCAGGCAAGACAAGTAAAGCCTGTCCCTGACATTGAGATGGTAACTGACATGTACTATTACAATATTTTTAACTTCTGCTATTAGGGCAGTGAAAAGGTAGCACATGTACAAATCAGATGTGCAGGGGGCAAGAAATATCTCATGGCCATGTTAAATATTGTATGCTGGGGTTGGTGAGGGGCCAGGGTTCTCCTCTCAGCCCTCTGGTCCCCTGTAGGAACCCGTCATTTTGTGGACTATTCCGGCACCAATGGTTGTGACTGCTTTGTTCAGTCTTTGTGTGATTTCTCTACTCATTTTGGTTTAAAGGGGGTTAAGGACAGCATTGATAAAATCTAAAGACTCATGAAACATTTATGGCTTAAAGCCAATACTTTTAACCTTTTGCCTGGGTTATAGTATCACATGTAAATGCATGATTAAATTCATGCATTTCTAAAAACACTTAGAGGATTTTTTTTTCTCCATCAAGTACTATGACTAGGTGATTATCACGCACACAGTGAAGTGGATGCCTGGGCTCTTAGGCTTCTCTCCTGACTCCTCCCTCTTCTGCTACAGGCCTAGGAACTGTAATTATTCCTGAAATGAGATTATTTTATCTGGAAAGTAGAAGCCGTGGTCTCAAGGAATAGAACGTTTCATTATTATTGATAGCTACTACCTCCAGGAATCCATCTATTCCCAACCCCCAAAGAAAAAAATCCTGTCTGAAAGTACTCCCAGAATAGGAAAAGTACCTCAGTTTGGTTTTAATTAAATGAATCTTTTTCTTAATCATTCAGACATAGACCAGGCTAAATTTTACCTTTGCTTAAAAATTAATTGATACTCTTGAGATTATCACATTAAGTGAAGTAAGTTAGGAAAGGAGAAAATGGTATGATTGTACTCATATGTGGAATATGGAACCGAAAGTAACAAACTAATAAAATGAACAGAAACAAACTCATAGATACAGACAACAGAAGGGTGATTACCAGCGGGAGAAGAAGGTGGTGGGAGGGCCAAGTGGGTAAAGGGGGTCAAATATATAGTAACAGAAAGAAACTAGATTTCAGGTGGTGAGCACCCAATAGAGTGCACAGATACCTTATTATAATCTTGTCCACCTGAAAATTATAGAATATTATTAACCAGTGTTACTCCAATAAATGTAATAAAAATTGGTGTACAATAATGGGAAATTTCTTAAAAAGAATTAAACCACTATTTAAACACATAAGGAGAAATTCTGTTGTAAGAAATTTGGGATATTAATTGCAAATAATAATATCTATTCCTTAATATGTTTGGTTTATTAGAGAGTAAAGAAAGCTAATAAACATTTATTTTAAGCTACTGTATTGCTTTTATTTATTTTTTTGTTAAATTTATACTTTTTCTTAGTCTATCCTTTTCTCAATTAGTAAATGTCATATTCACAGACTTTTTTTTTTCCTTTTGTCTTTCGCTTAGACTTTATCTTTAATATGGGAGGAATATAGAACTACTGTTTTGAAATCTTCCCCTCCTGGACAGTGTTAACATGATTTAACTGGTTCTGTGATCTTGGACAAAATCTTGGTCTTTTAAGTTTCCATTTACATCTATAAAATAAATGAGTTTATTTATCGCTTAAAATAGTTCTCACCTCTTCTTTAAAAAAAAAAAGTTTTCATGGTCTGCCAAAGCGCATATTAAGTAACTATTTTTGATGAGCTCCTGCTTATCATGTAGAGTGACTTAGTGGTGAAATACAGCACTGAGGACATACTTTTAACTGTTTCCTGCCACTGTTGACAGTTAGCGGCCACAGTACAATGAGTGCTGGAAACACTTTTCTAGCTCAGCCTGCTTTTTGGTACAGGCTCATCAGGGAAAGGGTTGGCGTTTACTTATTGGTAACTAGCCTGTGATGCTGCCTAATTCGACTGCCCACTGTGGAGAAGGAAAGGAAGGGCATGACGGGGAATGCAAGTGAGGCCAGACTCCCACCTTGCCCCCTGGTAGATGCTCTGCCAAATTCCTGCAGCACTCACTGTTCTGGGGTGTTTGCTATAAATGGGCTCATAAAGTAGCACTGATGCCGAGAGTTCATGCGTTTCTAGGGAAGTTTGAAAACAGATGTTAAGGAAACCACATGTGCTAGAGCAGAGAGCAAGGATTGGGAGTAAGGTGGCCATGAGCCCCAGAGCAGATAGGGATCATAGAAGGTAGGAGTTCTGTGCCCAGGAGTCATCGTTTTGTATGGTAGGTGAGAGAGAACCACCAGAGTTCGCGCAGAGCAGTGATGGGATTGGACTTGAGTATTTATTAGGAGGGGAAGGTCTGCTTTGGATTTGAGTTCCCCATCTCTCGGAGCATCTCAGGCCACCCTTGTGTTCCTTTGGCTTATGTAGTTGATGTGATTTTCTGTGAAGGTACAAAGACTTGTTGAAAAAGTGTGGGCTCTGCATGCTTACAAAGCATCTCCTATAAAGTACCCCTTATTTCAAAACTAGCATGTATGGGTCATTAATGACCCTTTTACCTTGACCAGAGTTGGAAAATTTGGAAGTAATAGTCTGAAGGATAGGCCTCAAATTAACTGACAGCTTTTGAAATGTTAGCTTAAATTGTTTAGCTGGTCAGAGTTCTGTTTGTGGAGGGATAAAAAAAGGTATAAAAAGTACATATCGGGAGTGGAGGCAAAAGTAGAAACTGAGTAAGCAATTTATGTGCCTTTTTAAAAATACAAACTGAGGGCATATTTTTCTAACTTAGTTTTAGCCCATGGTCTGGAACTTTCTAGAGCCAAGTGCCAGGTTTTAACAGTATATACCTACATCTGATTATCAGAAACTCTTCAGTCCATTTAAACAAATTCTTACCTGTTTTGAGTCCAGTTCACACAGTCCTGTTTGAAATGAGGAATAACAGGTAGTTTAGTGTGCTATCTGTGTAATGCCCAGCATGTGTCTGTAGGCTGCTCCATTGTCAGCTGTAATTTTTTTACACACTTCCTCTTTATTTTTATTTATTTAGAAAGGAAATAGTATTTTTAATCCATGAAAAGTAATTTCAATTATTTATTATTGAAAGTATTACATATGTCCTCCCTCCCCCTCCCCCGCCACTGACCTCTTCTAGCCCATCCCCGTCCCCCACCCCAGGCCTTCACCACACTATTGTCTGTGTCCATGGGTTATGCATATATGCATACAAGTTCATTGGTTGATCTCTTCTGTGATTTTTTTAAAACACAAAAGCCCCTGAGGTTGTTACTTGTACAGGGTGATCTAGAACAGCCGTCACCAACCCCGGTGGTCCGTGAGGTCTGAAAGGTTGGCTTCCGCTGATATAGAGAGTGTGGGTCGGTGGCCTTGCAGGGTCCACAACATGGTGGTGTTGACATCAGGCCTGTTGTCTTACTCCTGTTCCTTCCACGCTCTCACCAAAGTAGGAATTAAGACATTTGAAATTTCCCAGAGGGCAGTGACTGGGCATTCCCTGAGTGGCTCTTCTGTATATTTTCCCACAGTTGTTGGGGCAGAACCTGCACCCCCACAGAGGGAAGGCTGAGGTGGAGGGTTCCCCTCCAAGCCTGTTTCCTGCCCAGGCCTGCTGGGAAGCCATGGAGGGTGGTGGTGGAGAGGGTCTCTGCCATTGACTGAACCATCTTCTTTTCAGGAGGGGGTTTATAGATCCTTTTCTTACCTGAGCATGCCTCCGCCATTCCTGCCTGTTTCATAAAAGTGCATCAGCAAACTGTCTGCTTGGTTTTCCTCTTGCCCTTTAAGGGTAGGGCAGGCTAGGGCTTGCCTTTCAATTATGGCCCAGGAGTAGGTCAGTTTGGTGGCTGCAGTCTCTCTTACTTACCAAGCTAGTTGGGGGGTTAAGTAGGCGTGCTAACTTCTGAAGAAGGGTCCCTTAATTCATTGTTGCACCTGCTTTTTGTAGTGTTTTCTTAGGGCTTTTATTCTTTTACTTGTCTGTATTCAAAAACAACCATTTCTTGTAGGTAGGCAAATACTCCCTTTGATCAGTGAAATGAAGCTCAGCTTAAGAGACTTGTTCAAAAAACAATATGGCTAATAGTACTTGTTACTGGGACCAGAATATAATGCTGGCTGATACCTGTAGCTTTTATTGTTGTTAGTTTCCATCTCACATTATTGATATTCAAGTGTTTTCCTTAGAAACAAGTTGTAGATTCCGCTGTAAACAAAGTGGAATGTTCTCTTGGGGACCTGAATTTGGGGCATTTAGTGTCCCGAGACTTTCCAAATCAGATCTTTGTAGGTGCGAGGATGTGGGGCTGTGCCTCGTGGCGGGAAACCTCTGCTGTCTTCCAGGCTAAGCACTCAGACAGCCAGACCTCCAGTTTGAGAAGAAAACATATTTGGGGGTCATATTAAGCAGCTCGGTGAGTTAATATCGATTTCAGTATTTCACTGGTAATTGGACAGTAAAGGAGTTATTAGAGTGACTTTCTGAATCTCTGTTTTACAGGATGCTACCCATTCTTTAACCATTTTTTTTTCTGGTAGGTTCTTGCAGGTCATAGATGCTAATTTAAAAAAAGCAGCAAAGTGTGTCTGCCTCTAATTAGTGTGGACTCTGTAGAAAAGCGCCTGTGTCCATTTTCTCTTAACCTTCCTCCCCTGCCAGATTTTCCAATCATCACCCTGAGCATGAACTCTCAGCCACAAGTGCTGCAGCAGAATTACTTGTTGAGTTTTTACTTCGGGAAGTTTCTGGACACACTGTTTATGGGCAAGCGAGAGAGGGGGCTTTACATTTTTTTTTAAAACAATGCAGGAATCTGCTACTGGTCTGGGCACCCTCCCGACACCTCCTGTGAAGAATCCTTTGAATGCTGCCTCAGGACTTGGAGTCGCAAGTCCTGGATTTGAGCTCTGCTTTTGTTCTGTCGGTGTAGTTTTCTCATTTATGAAATGAGGGCAAGGGTACCAGGCTACACAGTTATTGTGAAACATTTTGCTAGACATCTGGAGGTAGGAAGTACTTTTTCTGACATGTTATTTTCAGAGAGAGAAGATTGAGACTATTCCGTGGTTTTCTCATTTTCCTTTTCCATAGTAAGTCGTATTTTATTATTATTTTTTTAATTTAATAAATCTTTATTGTTCAGATTATTACAATTGTTCCGCTTTTTTTCCCCCATAGCTTGCCTCCACCCAGTTCCCACCCCACCCTCTGCCCTTACCTCCCCCTCACTGTCCTCATCCATAGGTGTACAATTTTTGTCCAGTCTCTTCCCATACCCCCACACCCCTTTCCCCCCGAGAATTGTCAGTCCACTCCCTTTCTATGCCCCTGATTCTATTATATTCACTGGTTTATTCTGTTCATCAGATTTTTTATTCACTTGATTTTTAGATTCACTTGTTGATAGATATGTATTTGTTGTTCATAATTTTTATCTTTACCTTTTTCTTCTTCTTCCTCTTCTTAAAGAATACCTTTCAGCATTTCATATAATACTGGTTTGGTGGTGATGAACTCCTTTAGCTTTTTCTTATCTGTGAAGCTCTTTATCTGCCCTTCAATTCTGAATGATAGCTTTGCTGGGTAGAGTAATCTTGGTTGTAGGTTCTTGCTATTCATCACTTTGAATATTTCTTGCCACTCCCTTCTGACCTGCATAGTTTCTGTTGAGAAATCAGCTGACAATCGTATGGGTGCTTCCTTGTAGGTAATTAACTGTTTTCTCTTGCTGCTTTTAATATTCTCTCTTTGTCTTTTGCCCTTGGCATTTTAATTATGATGTGTTTTGATGTGGTCCTCTTTGGATTCTTTTTGTTTGGGGTTCTCTGCGCTTCCTGGACTTGTAAGTCTATTTCTTTCACCAGGTGGGGGAAGTTTTCTGTCATTATTTCTTCAAATAGGTTTTCAGTATCTTGCTCTCTCTTCTTCTGGCACCCCCATAATTTGGATGTTGGTACGCTTGAGGTTGTCCCAGAGACTCCTTACATTATCTTCAAATTTTTGGATTCTTTTTTCTTTTTGTTTTTCCGGTTGAGTGTTTTTTGCTTCTTTATATTTCATATTTTTGACTTGATTCTTGCGGTCTTCTAGTCTACTGTTAGGACTCTGTATAATATTTTTTATTTCAGTCAGTGTATGTTTAATTTCTAGTTGGTCCTTTTTCATATCCTTGAGGGTCTTGCTAAATTCATTGGCCTTTTCTAGGAAATTCTTGAAAAACCTTATAAACGTGGTTTTGAACTCTATATCCAGTAGTTTGCTTTCCTCCATTTCTTTCATTTGTGATCTGTTTCTTTGTCTCCACATTTTTGCTGCTTCCCTGAGTTGGTAGAGTAGCTTTGTATGGTAGGTGTCCTATAGGGCCCAGTGGCTCAGCCTCCCCCAGTTACCTGAGGTGGACACTTTTGGTGCACCCCTTTGTGGACTGTGTGCACAGCCTTGTTGTAGTTAAGTCTTGATTGTTGTTGGTATCACTGGGAGGAATGGACCTCCAGGCCAATTGGCTGAGGATCAGCTATGTCTCTGCTGGGAGAACTTCTGTGCTGGAGACACACTTATGAGACAAGATTTGCAAAATTGCAAAAGCCTCTGTGCTCAGCTTGGATGGGTCAGAGTCTCAGGGTGGAGCAGACAGCCTTGGCTTCCCATCAGCCCTGCCCTAGGAGGCCCCTGGGTCTCAGTGTCCCTTGGTAATCACTGCAAGCACCTCTGAGAGAAAGCCGCCCACGAGTTTTGCCTGTTACCAGACAGTCCAGTTTCTCCCAGAATGAGTCTGGGTCCCCAGAAACTTGGAGTTCAGCACAGTCGGGAGCTTCTGTCTCCCTCCCGCTGTAGAAAGCCAGCGTGTACTCAGCCGCCCATGTACTCAGCAGTCAGTCCTCTCTGCGTGTGAGCGCCTCCGGACCACTGCCTTCTGCAGCTCCCCTGAGTCTCAGTGTACTTTCTCTTTTCCTGACAGTCCAGATTCCCCTCGAATGAGTCTGGTTTCCCAGAGTCTCGCCTGGGACTGGAGTTCAGTGCAGTTGGGAGCTTCCGTCTCCCTCCCGCTTGGGAAAGCCAGCCACACACTCAGCTGCCGGTGCACTCAGCTGCCTGTCTTCTCCACGCACACGCGCGTCTCCGTACCCCCAGCCTTTTGCAGCTCCTCTGAGTCTCAATATGCTTTCCTCCTTCCTTCTAGTTGTAGAATTTCCCCTCAGCGAGCTTTTCTGTGGTTCTGGATGGTGTCCATTTTGTCTTTTAGTTGTAGTTTTGATATTGTTTTGCGAGGCAGCAGTTTAGGTGTTTACCTATGCTGCCATCTTGTTTTCTCTCAGTAAGTCGTATTTTAGAATCCTAGTTGGGGAGGAACGAAAAACTACTTTTTTTCTGAAGAACATCACACTATTTAGTAGGATATTTTAAAGATTATAGTAGTTATTTGGTGTTACAGAGAGATGGATTTTGAAAAATATCAATACATTGTGGTAATGCTATCTGTTTTGTGGTCATTAGTGTAAGGTTACCTTCTCCCACAGGAATGAGAAGTTCAATCCTTCCTGCTTAGGTTCCCAGGGTTGCTAATGAGTCTTGAAGCAACCTTCAGGTGAGCAGCAGGGAGGGCAAGGAAAAGCAGAGCACCTGCCTGGTCCTGGAAACAGACAATTCAGAAAAAGCTTCAGTTTCCACAAATTTTGTTATATAAATGACTGTAGGAACCAAAGGTTGCCACTTGCTTTACCCAGATGACCCTGTTCTTATGCCTAGAAAGCTCTGACCTCAAAATCAATCAAGCACCTCAGCCCTTTGCAGAGATTGGCCAAGCTGATGGGCTGCCTAATCCAGTTGGGCCACACCCAACCAGTCTGTTTTCTGGAAATGCCTTTGGATTGACTTTTATGGGCTTTGTTTTACTTTTACATTTCTGTATTTGTGTGTAATTTATATTCATATGTACTCTACTTTCAAGATACCTGGAAAATTGTCTTCACATTGGTGGGTGGTGAGGAGGAGAGTTCTCCAAGGGAACCCGGATTCACCCCAGAGTTTGAGGATTCCCTATATTAAATCCCTCTACATAAGGGACTGCCAAAATGTGAGTGTTCCTCAGGATCACTGAAGTAGGGCAGTTGATAAAATTCAAGTTTCTGGACCCCAATCAAGAATTGTTGTATCTGTTTATCTGCAGAATGAGGCCAAAGGAGTTTTATTTTGATGCCACCACAGGTGAGTCTTACCAGGTGGTGGTCTGATGGGAGAACCATAGTGGACCTTAATGATTTGTGCTTGCATAGGTCTGAGTTTCAAAAGAAATCTGTATGTAAATAAGATGTTTGCTTGTGGATTCTATCATAAACTGTCTGGGATATTTAGGATTAACATGTACTTTTAATAAATATAATACTGCAATTACTTTAAAAATATACACTTATTTCTCTCTCTCTCTCTCTCTCTCTCTCTCTCTCTCTCTCACACACACACACACACACACACACACACACAATTTGCTCATTTTTGGAGCATTTGAATGACGTTAAATACTTTTAGCATTACAAGTATATAAACATCATTTAATATTTGATTCTGACATTGGGGAATTTACAGTATAGTTCTTCTGGCACCCATTTATTTAAAAATGAGTGTTTTGTAGTATAAATATGGGGTGTTGAATTATATGATCCAAGGTGGTTGTGAATCCTTAGATCATGGAAGTTGCTTTTACAATGCAATTAAAATTTGACTCATTTATAGGCTCCTATTTACTCTTCTCCCAGCCCTCCCCAGTATCTGGATATTTGAACTTTCTAGTCAGGGTTTGAACAAATCGGAATTTGTTCTATTATCATAAGAACATCCCTGCAGAACATATTATAAATATTTAAAGGGAAAAATTAGTGTATGTTGCCTTAATTTATAAACCTTTTGACTTATAAGCTGAATTTAGTCCCAAATTTATATGAAAGCCGTGTATAGTATTGCCAGGTGGCTTAGCATGCCTCTGTTCTGCTCAGATTTGCAAAAATGGGTTAATAAGTCATCGTCACCAACTTGCAGGATTTTCTTGGTTCTTCTTCATTAACCAGTGTCTTGGGGGAATTGTGAAATATGCATTGTCTGCAAACTACTCTGGCGCACAAAGTCAAATGAACTGTGAAGGTGAGGGCTGAAAACACCCCTCTCACCTCTGTGCTTTGTTCTCTGAGTTTTAAAGAACATTGATTTACCAAGTGGCAACGGGTCTTCTCTTTGGCTGTTTAATTATAGCCAGTGAATGTTATTGATGCTGTCACTCAGCAACCCAGGGAAAGGACATGGTGCCTGACTATTCGGTGCTCCCAGCAGTGCAATTAAATACCACAGGACCGCCTTCTGAAGGTAAAGCGAGGTGCTCCCACACGCCTGGAGCAGGGGAGCAGCCAAGGTACTGCCTTTTTAAGTTTCTGGAGGAGTTCTATGAATGACAATGAGTGAATGATACCACCTCTTGATTACGTCCAGTGAAGGTTGTTGGTAAGCGCTTTCCTTAAAAACACTCATTTTTGTAAAATTGTGACAACTGCCATATAGAAGGCGTTAGGAATACACTAATTACTTTGTTAAAACTGTTTGGGGGAATATACAGTGCATTTGTCTAACAGGTATTTGGAGGATGAGGGATTGTCTCAAATGAGACTATTAGTCCTGCAAATCAGTTCATTTAGAAAAGCATTCCCTGTGATTGTCCTCTAATGTCTAATCATGTTGAGAGAAAAATATCTTGGCAGGTTTGAAGTTATAAAACGTTTAGTAATGTTGTGGGGCTAGTAATGTACTAGTAATATTTCAGGGGTCATTCCTTTTAAATTACCTATTGAATAAATTTTTTATAGTTTTATAACTTATGCCATATTTATAAAATATGTATAAGTAAAACATTCTTTGGCTCTGGGAAGGCTTGTAATAACATTTTCATTATCCTTTTTTCTCTTTTTTTATCATATGATATATATTTCTTTTTCATACATTACACACATATATATACATCTCATATCTCTCACAAATTTTCCTGCAGGCCTATTTGAGAGATGGGACATGCCATAGACAATCCAAAGTATTTCCTGTAACTGCCCTGTTTTTTAAAAAATATTTTTAATTGATTTCAGAGAAGAAGGGGAAAGGAGAGAGAGATAGAACATCAATGATGAGAGAGAATCATTGATTGGCTGCCTCCTGCATGGCCCCCACTGGGGATCGAGCCTGTAACCCAGGCATGTGCCCTGACCAGGAATCAAACTGTGACCTCCTGGTTCATAGGTTAACTGACACTCAACCACTGAGCCACTGTGGCCAGGCTGCCCTGTTTTTTTTTAGTTTTTTTTTAATGGTATATAGTTTATACCAGTCAGGCTTACCAAGGACAGGCTACCCCTGAAAGAAAGTGAGTTGGTTTCCTAAAATTTTTGTGCTTGTGTGTGTGTACACATACACACATGCACACACTAGATACTTGACAGTTGGGTCAAAACTCTAAGTCTTGGCTATAACAGTTTACTTGTGATGCCAGCACACCCCAGAGATGTGGGTTTGAGTCTAGACTACCACAAAATAATTGGTAGTAATCTTTTTGCTAGTGGAGGGTCTTGCCTTCAATTTGTAAAAAAATAAAAATAAAAATATGTGAAGCACAGTAAAACCTGAGGTCTGCCTGTTGTACAAGCAGGAGGTCTGCCCGTTGTACAAGCAGGAGGTCTGTCTGTGTAAGCATGAGGTCTGCCTGTTGTACAAGCACGAGGTCTGTCTGTGTAAGCATGAGGTCTGCCTGTTGTACAAGCTGGAGGTCTGCCCATTGTACAAGCAGGAGGTCTGCCCGTTGTACAAGCAGGAGGTCTTTCTGTGTAAGCATGAGGTCTGCCTGTTGTACAAGCTGGAGGTCTGCCCATTGTATAAGCAGGAGGTCTGTCCGTTGTATAAGCAGGAGGTCTGTCTGTGTAAGCAGGAGGTCTGCCTGTTGTACAAGCAGGAGGTCTGCCTGTTGTACAAGCAGGAGGTCTGCCTGTTGTACAAGCAGGAGGTCTGCCTGTTGTACAAGCAGGAGGTCTGCCTGTTGTACAAGCAGGAGGTCTGCCTGTTGTACAAGCAGGAGGTCTGCCTGTTGTACAAGCAGGAGGTCTGCCTGTTGTACAAGCAGGACGTTTGCCCGTTGTACAAGCAGGAGGTCTGCCCGTTGTACAAGCAGGAGGTCTGCCCGTTGTACAAGCAGGAGGTCTGTCTGTGTAAGCATGAGGTCTGCCTGTTGTACAAGCTGGAGGTCTGCCCATTGTATAAGCAGGAGGTCTGCTCGTTGTATAAGCAGGAGGTCTGTCTGTGTAAGCAGGAGGTCTGCCTGTTGTACAAGCAGGAGGTCTGCCTGTTGTACAAGCAGAAGGTCTGCCTGTTGTACAAGCAGGAGGTCTGTCTGTGTAAGCATGAGGTCTGCCCGTTGTACAAGCAGGAGGTCTGCCCGCTGTATAAGCAGGAGGTCTGCCTGTACAAGTATGAGGTCTACCTTTATAAGCATGGGTTGCAGACTGTTTAACATTTACAACAGGTGTAAAGGGGGATTATACCAATAAAATATCCTTTGTTTAAGAGTAAGATTGTTAGAGATTTTCCTTTGAAAGTTTGAATACTATTTTACTATACATTAAATGTTTAGTGAAACTGATTATCATCTGCAAGAGTCCCATCCCAGCCCTAGTCCGTTTGGCTCAGTGGATAGAGCATCAGCCTGAGGACTGAAAGGTGCCAGGTTCGATTCTGGTCAAGGGCACATGCCTGGGTTGCAGGCTCAATCCCCAGTAGGGGACATGTGGGAGGCAGCCAATCAATGATTCTCTCTCATCACTGATGTTTCTATTGCTCTCACCCTTCCTCTCTGAAATCAGTAAAAATATATTTTAAAAAAAGAGTTCCATCCCATTATGGCCTTATTATATTATAGGCAGTCCTCAGGTTATGTCAGAGATGTGTTCCTATGGCGCGACGTAATGCGATTCTCGCCGTAAGTCGGAACCCACCTACATAAGCACCTACGTCACTCACATGGAGCACATGCACAGCAGTAATGAAATGACACAGTAAGAAAAATTTAAAAGAAAGATAATTCCTGACCTTTATTGTGGTAAATAAATAATAAAAAACATAAAGCACATATGTACATATGTCAGAATGACGGAACTTTTTTTTTTTAATAAATAAATGGGAGATGGCAACGTAACCATGAAACGACGTACATCGAGTCCAATGTAACCCGAGGACTGCCTGTATATGGAACCATAACAAGAGCAATGGTTAGTCACTAAGTTTTCAGGGAAGGTCATGTGCTCTAAAAGTTATTAATGTTCATCCCCTTCTCTCCCCCTCTCTCCAAGTTAAGGACAAAAAAAATTAAAGGTAATGTTCAAAACATTTAATTGCAAATTGTTTTCTAAGTCTATACAATCATGGTTATACCATCTGGGGGGGATATCTGTGAGTAATTAAATAAGTACTTGATTCATCAAGCATTTTAATTCATCCAATGCCTAGGATGCACCAGGCAGTGGTGCTAAAATACGACAAGATGTGGCCTGTTCCTTGATGTCATTGTGCAGCAGGGAGCACAGTCCTGACTCACGTGGCCATCATCTGAATGTGTAAGTGAATGAGAGCGCAGTGGGTGGATAAGTCACAGAGGAAGAAGAAAGGTAACACATGAAGGAATGTCTTGTCCAAAGGTGCCGACAGGCCTTTAAATGACATGTTCTTTTTGGAAAAAACTTCCACCTGAAAACGATAAAGTGTGCTTATTTTACCAAGTAATAACCTACTACCAAAAAATGGTTGGTAGCAAAATTTGATTAAACCTGGCCCCATGTTTTACATGTATACTTCTTAAGTGATGACCTAATTTATAAGAGCTACAAGGATGCATTTTGGGCAGATGAATTCATTTGTCTGTGGACACATCTGCCTTGTTCTGCAAAGATCCCTGATGACCTGCGAGTCTTGGTTAAGATATTTACAAATGGCAACACTATGGACATTTTCTATGGAGTATTTAGTGTCCACACAGAGAAAGGATCATTCTATTTTCATTACTGTGTGTGTAAGTCGGTCAAAGAAGACTTGGATAGCTGAATGAACTTTGTAGCCAAGCAGCTTTTCTTCTAGCTGTAGGACAGAAGAAAACTTATTGCAGATGATATTTAAATTAGCTTTTTATTGCCACACTGGTTTTGACTATTCTCCTCACCTGGCTTCTGATGGCAAACCTGTGTGCATATTGTACAGGTATATGACATACACATTTCTGTAGACTGTCACTGCCTTACTCAGAAAAGCTTCACCTGACATTGAAGAGCTGCCCCAACTCCCTCTATTCAGTGCTTTCATTGTCCTACAGAATTTTTATCTCAGCTGGGCTCTTCATCCTTAAATACGCAGAATCTGAGTCTTCCCTCTGTCTATACCATTGTCATTGTTTACCAAGTTTTATTTGGCGCTTAAAAGGACTTAGTTTTCACTGCACATGACTTTTGTCTCCTGTTTGTGGTTTGCTCTCTGAGGGCAGGCATCTTTGTCTTCAGAGCACCTCACAGAAAACTTAGGCTCCTAGTAATAAATCCTGAATGAGGAAATTCCTCTGTATTGTTTATAAGAAATAGTAGAGACCTGCTCTGAATTCTCAAAGAGAGAAATATTCACAATTTAAGTGAAATTAAAAGTGCAACTCTCACTTCTTGGTAAGCATTACTACTCATTGAAGATACAGACAAATGAAGGATGTGTGAAAGACTTACCTGCTCCTTTTTCTTTTTTTCTGCAATAAATGAAGACTTAACTATTGTTATCCCTTTATGGAAGATTTTCTATGTAATGTCTTCTGCCCTTGTCTTTGTCTATCAGTCTTTCTCTCTCATATATTTTCTCTCTCTGTCAAAACGTAGATGAAGGAGTTTGTGAAAGCCCCTAGGATGTGTACCCACCGACACTGGCTTGTTGAAAACCGTTTTCCCCATACATTGCTAACCAGTACTAGTTGGCTTTTATTCTTTTTTTTAATCCGTCCATGAGGATATGTTTTTGGTGACTTTTAGAAAGAGAGGAAAGGAGAGAAGAGAGAGAGACACACACACACACACACACACACATCAGTGTGAGAATCATCACTTGGTCACTTCCTGTACGTGCCCTGACCAGGAATCAAACCCACAACCTTTGGTATATGGGATGATGCTCCAACCAACTGAGCCACCAGGCCGTGCGGTTTTTCTTAAACAGTTCCACTCTACTTTCACCAGGTAGTGTGTTGAAAGGACCCTTAAGAAGCTGTTACTGGAGAACGGCTTTCGAAGAAGTGGATGAGTACATCTGTTTTTCTACCAGTATAAGCCAATTTAACTTTTGTATTGTTTCCAAGAGGCATAAAAAGCCAGGTTGTTTGGGCAAGTACCGCAACTTCTAATCATCTTGCCTGAGAGGTACTTCAGAAGTAGCCCCTGTAGGATGCCCTGGAAAATATTTACTCGGCAGGTATTGGAGTGCCTACGTGGGGCATGTGAGACATAAATATAAGAGTTAGTTACAACACTGTAGGAGCTCAACGCCTGATAATATAACAGCATTGCTACCACGGGAGGAGGCACTGAGGCAGCCTGCTGTCTGGCCACGTAGAAGCCCAAACACCTGGGATACTGAGTCCTGAGCCTTCCTTTCTTCCTCCGGTCTCATGCCCTCAGAGGGTATCTAATGGAAGTGTCTGGAGTGAGGAATTTACAGTGCTACCTACTAGTGTAGCCTTCTTAGTGTTGGTTTATTGTCTGTGCAGTCATGTTGCTTTAGGCACTGATCGCAGAGCCTTTCCACATGCAGAAACATATGTGTAGCCCTAGCCTTAAATCAGGCGCAGCTTGAAATCCCTTCATTGTTTCTACCACTGTCTCCCCAAAAAGTATCCTCTGTGTTTCATCCTGCACCTCTTGAGGATCTAGCAGATCTCTACAAGAGAGAAGGAGGGAGTGGAAGGGTTTTGATGAGAGAAATAAAATTAAGTTGGCCTTTTGTACCAGCCTCATGCTTCATCCAGGCTTCAGGCTCTCACACACTCTCATCTGCCATTGCCTTAAAAATACAGCAATATTTTATAATATCATAATTATAAGTTGTAATTACAAATTTGTATTACAAATTATAATAATTAATATGCATTCATTTTTTTAACTGCCATGGATTTGGAAAACACCTTAGTTATTTCATCTTTGAACTGCTTTTCTGTTAAAGTGATGCCTCTTCCTTGTGTCAAGTTCTCCCTCTCTCTGTCTTCTTACCTGATCTAAGAGACAGTGGTATATTTGAGTTTTTTCTTTCATAAACTGGGATGCTGAAAATAATACTTAGTTCATACACTTGTGAGGATCAGTTGAGTTAGTATATGTAACATACTCAGACTAGTGCCTGGCACATGGGAAGAACTTAATACATGTCAGGGGCAGTCATTAGCTGTGTTGTTACGAGATTATACACATGAAATCATTACATTATAATTAAAACATTACTATGGTTCTCCAGCTCTGTGTTAATAGTTCTATTACTGTATTTAATCCTTATGAGGTCCCTGTGAGGTAAGGAGTATTAAACATCAAATTACAAATAAAGAAATAAAGGTTTCAAAGTACCCAAGGGAATTATTCCAGAGTTATGTAACTGACAAGCAAGCAACAGAGTCCAGATCTGGACCTAGCTCTGTGCGATCCCATGCCTTATGCTTTTACTCCTTGACTTTGCTGTGGTGCAAGCAATAATTTCTGGCCACTACTTCATATTGCACTCTGTTGTAGCTGGAGCCTCACCAATAATAATGCATTTTCTTCCACCTCCTATTCATGTTTAAAATTTTTAAAGATTATGTGCCCATATAAATCTCATTTTTACTTATTTTTAATAGTGTGTTTTTTTTAATTGATTTTAGAGAGAGAGGACGGGAGAGGGATAGAGAGTTAGAAACTCTCTATCAGCTGCCTCTTGCAGGAACCTGCAACCGGCATGTGTCCTGATCGGAATTGAACTGGTGACCTCTTGGTTCATGGGTCAATGCTCACCTACTGAGCTACAATGGCTGGGCTCATGTCTCATTTTTAATGTTAAAAGTAAAGGAGTCTGCTTTCTTAACCACTACTGACACTTCCTAAGGCAGAGCGGGTAGGAATGGACTTTGCTGGTTACAGCTGGAACTCCATCTATTTTGTGTGTGTGCCACTTTCGTGTAATCGCTTCCTAAAATTTTAATGGGCTAAGTGATGGCTTTGGGTTTGGAAATGGAATATGGAATATTTTGATTGATAGATTCCTGCTGTCATGACTAATCCACCACCACTGCGGTAGTGGATTTCATTTAACTGCCACCACTCCTTCCTCAGATGCCATATTCATACCATTGCTCTGCTTGTGTTTTATTCTTTGTTGAATTCTTACATGCAGAGGTCTTTAGGAATTTGGAAGGCATTTGTGGCTTCTCTGAGTTGCATTTCAAGAATATCTCTACCGTGGACTCCCTGTTGGCTTTTATCACCATGAGAACCCCTTTTTGAACCAAGTGAGTACAGCAGCCAAGCAGAAGCAACAATAAAAGGACAGATAGGATCTGCCAAAAAATTAAGATGTCTGTCAAAGACAGCCTCTTTGGACCCTCATTTAGTTGATACACATGGATGAAACGGTGTTGGGTAGCATTTAATAAATTCTGCTCAGCCTAGGTTTTCAGAGGCTGAGTTGAAGGTGTGTGAAAAAGGAAATCTAATTTGCCAAGGCTCCAGTTTATGATTCGTTGCTTAGTACAAATCTTTCCACCAAATACTTTTGTTTTTCTGTGGCTATTAAGTAGGCTTTGTGTTGCTTTTAACAATGCCATCTCTAATCACTTATGACATTATTTAGTCTTAGCTTTGTCTGTATCTTGGAGTAAGAATCAGCTGCGTGGAAGTTTCATATGTTGCACTAACGGTCTAACATGATGTGAAATTGGGCAATCTCTCTTCTGTAAACAACCACTTGCTGTTTTCACTTGCCATTAAATGGCATCCAGTTTAAAAAAAGCAGGCATGTTTGATACCTAAGAGATTCTGACTATTCTAGGTACTTTTTAATTTAATTGGTGTAAAACACTAGTTTTAAGATTTGTAGTTTGATTTTTCTCTCTTCAGTCCTCCTCCCCACATCCCACCAATATTAGATTTTCTCAAATATGTAAATAATTCTCAGGAATTACTAGAAGAAATACAGTAACTATCGTAATGGGATGACTCATTTTGATTTATTTCAGATGTATATAAGAAGATATTTAGCAAAGCTAAGGTTGTTACCTTCTTGAATATCTCTTCTGGTATTTCCTTGTAAATGTCTGGTCATCTTCCCAATAACTCACTTTGCTAGAATCTTGTGTGGTTTCAGACTTTTGCAGCCAATGGTTTAAAGGAAAACCCCTTGACAAAGGGTTAAGGTCCTTGACTCCCCCATCCAAGGTTTTGTTTGGTGTCTTTGGACACAGTCAGGGAAGTGAGAGAGCAGAAAGCTTTGGGAAACATTGAAGGTTGTGAGTTTTTATATAGAAGACGTACTTAGTGCCCTGAGCATAAAGGACTGAGACATTTGAAATTAATCTTAGAGCATTAGGGAGCCCCTGAGGGAATTGAAGCAGAGCATAACACGATCAGATGTATTCCTCAGTATCTCTGAGCTACTCGCTTGAATGAACACAATCTGTGTAGACTTAAAGAATTCAACAAATCCAGTCTCAATAACATTTGAGGTTCCATCTGCATTTCCCATTGATGTAGTTTTTCTAAATTCTGTGTCTTGAAATACCTATTAAAGGTGACTGCCCCAATGTATAATACCTTCACTAAGCCTTCCTGCTAGGTATGATTATTCCTTTTAGCTCTAACACCTTTGCTAGAGCTATTCTTTAGTTTCTGATGGATCTATTTCTGATGCTTTATTCTCTCAGGCTTACTCATTTGCAACCCTTTGTGAAACATGTCTGTTTTTATGTAGAACCTAATCTTGGCCTAAGATACCTGTATATGCCTCAATGTGTGTTTGAATCCTGTTCCTGCTAGGATTTTGCATTTAGAAGATCTAAGTACACGACCTTCTTTTGGGTGAATTTTGAGGTCTGTGGCCTGAATTGAGGTTAGAGATCACATTCTTCTGTGTATTTTACTTCTGAGCTCTTTTGGAGGGTCCAGTGTAGTCACTTGTCTGTAAAGCCTTGCTGTTGCCATAAGACCTTTGTTACTGTGCACCAGAGTCACAGCTGACTTTCATTTAGTGATAGTGCCATTTTTCAGACAGTCCCATCAAGACTCCATTTTTTATAAGAACAGCAATTAACTCTCCGTTTAAATAGGCACAGCGATGACCAACCGTGTGCACTCCCTTCTGTGGGAGAGATTGAATGGAGCTTCAGAAGTGACAGGTGTCTAATTTTCAGGATGTTTGTAGTTGTAGGTCAGTAATTGACAAGTGATAGAAGTTGTTCAGTGGTGATCTCACCAGTGGGAGATTTTTCAAATGCCCTTCGTTTAATGAAGAAGGAATTGCTTTGTTCATTTATAGACCTTATCATCTTAATCTCTTGCATTAATGCCCATTGTCACTGATCTTTTCCTTGATGAATCAGAGAACCAGAGGCAGTTGTGATTTTGGACAAAAGCATTTAAATGGACTTGTATTGAAAGTAATGTTCAGGGATTTTAAACTTTACTATGCACTTTTAAAATACCAGTTATTATCCTTATTTCCATTCCTTTTAATTCTGTATATTTGTAATTGTGTCCTTTTTTTAATCCTCACCTTGAGGATATGTTTTTACTGGTTTTTAGAGAGAGGGGAAGGAAGGGAGAGAGAGGAACATCTATCTGTTGCCTCCTGTACTCACCTCGACCGGGATCGTACCTGCAACCTTTTGGTGTACGTGATGACGTGCCAAACAGCTGAACCACCCAGCCAAAGTGATCTTGGTTTTGATAGCTCGTTCTTCATATGCTTCCTTGAATGTTTAATGTATAATTAAGTTTCAGTTGCTGATGAAGAAATGAGTTTTTAATTATAAGAAATATACTGTGTTTTAAACTATTCCGTTTTTGAGACCTAATTACTTTGATTCATCTATTTTTATCTCTATTTTGTCCAATCTGACCTCATTTGTGAAGAACAAATGGAGAAACAATTGGCCAGAGTATTTATTTGCCTGGTACTTGCAACTGTCTCCCTCTCTCTTCCCTCAAGTAATCTCAGTATTGCTTGTCTTTGTTTATTATATCACTTGGAAGGTTGTGGGAAATTCCTGGATCAACCTGAGTTTTAAATTGCTGTCATTGGAGTAGATTGCTGTTCAGTGTAGTACTCCCTGTGTTATCTTTAAATATTTAAATTGCAGACTCTCTAGCTGCCTCTTAAATTAGATCCTTCACTTAGTAGTTTTGACATTTTGTAACCTTGCTTCTCAGGCATTAAATATTCACC
The DNA here is from genome assembly GCA_026230045.1 of Corynorhinus townsendii. NCBI lineage: Eukaryota > Metazoa > Chordata > Mammalia > Chiroptera > Vespertilionidae > Corynorhinus > Corynorhinus townsendii. The sequence goes on from JAPDVU010000005.1 coordinate 112,428,157, forward strand.
TGTTTAAATAGCAGTGAAAATTTAAAACCCAAACCCATCTATTAATCCAGAGAATGTTGTTTGGAGAACAGCTTGCACTTGGTGAAGGAGTAGCTTTTTTGACCCTGCTGGGGCAGAAGCTGGAGGTCCATCCTACTGAAGTATTTCTCATACAGAACTCGCCACAAAACAAAACCATTTCTTGGGTCTTCTCCAAGGGATTTTAGTCTTGAAGAACCACAAAGATAGACAACATTTTGGGGTTTAAGATAGCCCAAGAGTGTTTCTCTCCATGGGTATTAAAACAAGGCACCAGTACATACTCCAGATCCACAGAAAATGTCAGAATAAGGAAGGTAGCTGACAATTGCAAAATTTGATCTGGAAACTTATTTGGATCTTCAAAGGTGCAAGTCCTTATCCTACTGCCAGCCTTCTTCCTCCTTTGGCCTCAGTATGGTTTGTTTATAACCCTTCACGGTGGAAGAAAGAGAAGAAGACATATTTTCCTGGAAGGGAGGGCGTGGGTTATAGTGCTATCCTTGCTAGAGGGAGGGAAAAGGAGCGGCTCTGATCCCAGAAACAATAAAGTTTCAGGCATGAGACACAGCATAGTGGTCTGGGAGGGGGACAGTTGCCCTTATAAAATTTCAGGAAGTGGGCAGGAGTGGAGTGGGGGTGGTTCAGTACTCATTTAATTACATCCTAAAAATAAGAAAATAATAAAACTAAATCCAAAATTCTGAAACGATGTGCAGTTTCTCTAGTTCATTGCAATTAGCGGCCACTCATCCTTTTCCTGGAAAAAGTGACTTTTAAAAAATATTAATGGAAAATGAAATAAAATAACTTTTGATTTAATTATAATTTCTAGTACCATCTTGTTTTCTGCTCTGCTCACTTTCACTCTGTGAGTATTTAAGAAATAACCAAGGGGCATTTAATTTTTCTCAACTCTCAGAACAAGTGTACCACGCTAGTTACTATTGTGTGGTATTGTGGGAGAGAAACCAGACAAGTAGACAAGAACATGGGGTTAGAAGATCGGAATTTGAATCAAGAGTTCAACTTGTGTGTGTAACCTTAGGCATGTTATTTGCCTTGTTGATACCTTTCCCCCAGGATTAAAATACTAATGTGTGCCCTACCTACCTCACAGGGTTGTTGTGAGGCACAAATAAAACACTGTATTTGAAAATGCTTTGCAAATGAAGTCTCAGAAGCCCCTAAATGTAAGGGAAATGGGATTAGTATTTGTCACCTCCACGAGTTTGCATACAGTTTCATGCCCCTGTCCTGCCTATGATGATTGGAACCAGTTCATTGACAAAGTTACTAAAAAATAGTGTTTTGAGATTTGTTACTAGTTCATGGGGCCTTCACAATATGGTTGTGTGCTAAAAGTTTACCCAGGATTTGTGTTAATCAGGTATGATAAGACCTGCAGATGCAGAAATGATTGTTACAAAGGAAGAAGTTCATACTCACAAATGTCTAGAAACGGACACAACATGCTATGTAGGGCCATGTGAGGAAGCACCAGGGACAGTCAGGTGTCAGAGGGGAGAGGGCAGAGCCTCCCCGAGCCTTCATTGGGGTTCTTGTGGAAGGAAAGGCTGAGGCAGGGTAGAGTAAGGTGAGTAAAGTTAGCATTCAATAGTTGGAATAATTTTGGAGAGCTCTGGGCTACAGGCTGATTCCTAGTTGTCTAGTACCTGGCCCTGCAGTGATTTAGAGCAGGGGAAATATTGGTTTGGTGAGTTAGATCAAGGAGATAGCAGTGTGGGCTCTGGATTGGTTGGTTTGTATATCAAAGTTGTGCTCACCAGGGGAGTCATTTACTATCTCTAGGAAGGGGCAGGCTCTTGAGGATCAAGGCTCTACATGTATCAAGAATACAGAAAATAAGACAATATAGTCAACACAGGCTGGGAATTAAAGAGGCAATGTGAACTGAAGGAAAAATAAAAGCAGATAACATAACTGACCCAAGTATGTTTTCAAAGCTTTTATATAAGCACTAAATATAAACCTGTTTTCCTAAATATATTTTAGGATAACTTCTAAAACACTCCACCCACACTCCTCTGAAATGCACAAAGCAGTAAATGTCACTGCGTGAGTAAATTTTCTGGAGCACAGTAATGGGCTCAGGTTACTCCCAAGTCTAGTAGTCTGGGTCCTTACCTACATTTTTCAGGTGCATGTAGAGGTAAATAATACTTATAATATAGTCACCTAACTTACCCAGAGGATTGGGAATTGTTTTAGGCTCTGTGGTCAGCATTTTATGTGCTTTAGAGATTATTTAATTATTCTTAATAACCATATAAAGCCAGTATAATTATGTGGTAATGGACTTAAAGAACTTGTCCATCATGAAGGGAGTCTAGTTTTGAGGCCAGGCACATTGCTTAGAGAGCTGTTACATTGACACCTACTATGTTACACTTTTCATGCCGTGTTTGAGCTCATGGAGAGCCTGCCTGCCTCTGCTGCCTGCTTCATCAGCCATTGCACGTTAGCCGCCTGACTTGGAGAAGATGCTGACTCTGTTGCCCATGGGAAGTGGCTCTTCCTAAAAGGAACACTTCTTTCACGTGATCTGGAGCAGACTGACAGCTGACTTGCTGAGAGCTCCCTGCCCTGAAATAAAGCCCTGGAGACCGTTAGATACCAGGGGAGTCCAAGCAGTGGGATTTTATCTTACCCAGAGAACTGGGAATTGTTATTTCCTCACTAACTGCATAAGAATACATTGGCTTTATGTTTATATCTATTTATCACTGTCCCAAGACTAGAGTCCATTTCCGTTACTTTGTTGATCACTTGGAATTTTCCTTCATTTCTTATTTTTCTCTTAGATTATAGTTCCCCAAGTCCATGTTCCTTAAGTTCATCGTTCTTAAGGGTGTAGGCAGAAAAAAGAGTAGCATATGAGTAGTTATTTATCTTCTCCTTTTGCATGTAGGTCAGGACAGTGCTAATATAGCCTTTGGGACAACAGGTGTATTTTGCTTGTTAATAAGCAAACTTTGAATGAAGGATAAGAGTATTTACACTACTAGGACAAGTATAAAATATAGCAAGACCTTTTAAAAAGTAGTATTAAACCTGGCCTGCTTTTTAAACCCCCTGGGAAATTTAAAAAAAACACACAAAGGTAACAGAGCTATGAGCATAATAACCATGGAGAAAATATTTCATATCTAAGACTGTTTAAATCAAAAAGTTTTTTAAAAATGTATTTTATTGATTTTTTTACAGAGAGGAAGGGAGAGGGATAGAGAGTTAGAAACATCGATGAGAGAGAAACATCCATCAGCTGCCTCCTGCACACCCCCTACTGGGGATGTGGCCACAACCAAGGTACATGCCCTTGACCAGAATCGAACCTGGGACCCTTCAGTCCGCAGGCCAACACTATCCACTGAGCCAAACCGGTTAGGGTGAAAAAAAAATTTTTTTAAATAAGCAATGAAGTAGATTAAAAGTGGATACTAATGGATGAAAGCAGGCAGAAGTTACCATAACACAGTACCCCATAAGTCAGTCCTAGAATTAGACCCATTTGCCTTTGTCATGAACAATCTGGAAGAGGAGATATAATGTGAAGTTTTTATCATTTAGATAGACTCAGCTATCTAAAACTTGGCAGGGACAGCTTATAGGCAGAGAACAATCAATTATAATTTGGGCAAGGTCTAGATGACTTGATGAACTGTCCCTTAAACACTGTGGTCCAGTAAGCTCCTGTGGACCCATCGGATCAATGGGGTATTACATTGACTTTACTCAGCAAATATTTTAGCATATACCATGTGCCAAGAGATTGAGGTTACAATGATAAGAGATAAGAGAGTTAGCTGTAGTTCATCCCTGCATGAACTTAAGTAAAGTGCATCACTGGTCTGTTTTCAGACTTACAAATCTAGGGGAAAATATTCTCTCCACCCAGGGGGGATGGCATTTCCCATTTGTTTAGAATTTCTCCAGCACTGAGTAAAACAGTCAATGCTGGGCTTGCTTTAACTTCAGTGTTTGTTGTACGGTCCTTATAGACAAACCACTCACTCACTTGAGGCCGCCTTTGAGGTTCTGCAGGGAGGTACTTGAGTTTGCATGTATGTCTGATTTTGTTCCCCTTTCCAGGTTTCCTATGCTCGCCCAAGTTCAGCTTCTATCAGAGATGCAAATTTGTACGTCAGTGGACTCCCGAAGACGATGACTCAGAAGGAGTTGGAACAGCTTTTTTCACAATATGGACGCATTATTACTTCTCGCATCCTAGTTGACCAGGTCACTGGTAAGTAGGCAGCCGCCCCGGGGAATCTTTCACACTTCCTGCCTGGCAGATAGTGAAATGTGCTGCCTTCCCATACTACAATCTTGCCTCTGGAACACATCAAAGGTATATGTGGGCCAGAAAATGCAATTTTCTGCTGGAATTGTTCATAAATATGCATGGATAAAAATAGGTTGTGGAGTGGAGTGAGTGAGCTTGAGTCATTGCCACCCTGAAGCAGGTTTGAAGCCTGTTTCATGGCCCGTAATAAATTTACAGATGCTGTAATCTTCATTTCCACACTGCTGCGTGAGAGAAGCCCCCGTCCTCCTCATAAAGTACTAATAAGCAATTTTTTTGTGTGTGAAACACGTAGTTCAGTGCAGCAACATGCAGCCAGTTCTCCAAGGGCAGGTCATACTACAGCAACGCTGGCAATTGCTGTTCAGGCTGATTTCCAGGTCCGTGCTGTGTTGTGTAGGCAAGTGTAAGACTTTGAATTTTTGAATATTAAGCATTTATTTTATGCCTGATGTTAACTTTTAACCAGATTGAAATGAGAAGACTAGTATGTTTATTAAAACTTTTGTATGCCAGGGAGCTCTTCTGGAAAGCTTTTAGTTGAAGCCTAGCAATATAGATTTGATTATGGATTTTAAAAATAAAGTACAGGTATATTTTCCTATTACAAGCGCAGTACTTACTCTATTTAAAACATACTGAAAATAGAGAAAAGGGGGGGAAATCACCTTTAGTGCCATAGACTCAAGCACTCACATTAAGATTTTGTGGGTTTTTAAAATGAAAACAGTAGGCTTTCCTCTTTTCTTGGTGTTTCTTCTTTCTCTCTCCCCTCTTTCATTCTCCCTCTTCTTTTTCTCTCTCCTTTTCCTTCTCTCTCTTTCTCTCCTTTTCTCAAAATGACAATACCACTAGAGATGCATTGTGTACCAGAGTATCATATTTTGTTTTTTAAAAGAAGCAAATTAACCACAGAATTAAGTCAGGCCAAGTGTTTAATTCTTCAAGGGCAGACCAATTAGTTGATCTGAATTTGATCAGGAGCCACCCATGTTATGCTCCCCTAATCTGTTCACTAGACTCACAGGAGGCTAAGCACCACACATAAGAGTTCTGTGTGTAGAACAGTCGCTCCCATCACATACATGCTTGGGAGGATGACCCATAGGTTTTGCAGTGAATTGTGAGGGGGTGTCACCTGTGTTACAGAAGGGCCTTGTCTGACCTGCAAGTCCGTCCTGAGTACTCAGGCTCACAGGTAGACCTACCCTGCCACCTGGTTTAGGCGGTGATTCTCACGCGTAGTCCTGCACCTGCAGCATCCGCATCCTCCTGGGACATTGTTAGAAACACGAAGTCCTGGCAGCCCCACCCAAAACCTACTGCATAAAACTGTGAGGGTGGGCTTGGTGCCTGCTCAGGTGTGAGGACTCCTTGGTTAGATGACAGGCTGTGTAGAGGCCATTTCAATGCTAATCTGATGTTTTCTTCATGGAATTGTTAAGCCCTAGGGGTTACTAATTCCTAATAGGAGCAAGTAGATAACTAAAAGAATATATTCCCTGTCATTTCACCATTTCATCTTTATACATATGGCTTTCAAGGCAAAAACTATTCATTTTTCCTGACAGGAAAAACCCTGCAGTTTTGTTACTCACCCATCAGGTGGTAATAACATGCAACATATATACCTAAAATAGGGAAGGTAAAGTGACAGGGGCTGTCTGAGGTAAGCATATTGGGAAAAAACCCTTCTCTACCTTAGAATAAACTTCTAAGCCATTGACCATAAAACAAGGAGACCATGCGTTTTCAAAGTTTCCATAAATCAGGATGGTCTATTGCGTTTTCTCAGCCCATCTTTCTCAGTAACCTCTCATTCTTTTCTTTGATGACATTCTCTGAATCACCTAGACGTTTCTAGCTACTAGTCCCAAGCTGGTACTGCTGGTACCGATTTGCTCGCCAAGAAAGTGTTTCCTTTCCCTGCAACTGCTCATCTCAGGACGACCAGCCACGGCCACCCCCACTGGCCTGTTTAGCTAATTAAATGGAATGAGTTGGGCTTCCCCCTACCATTTCTCAGAAGCTGGGCAGGTATTAGGTCATCCTTCCGCTTTCCCATTCTCATCTCTCCACGTGGGAACAGCGGGAGGCAGGGAACGGCGTTCCATGCTCGGGAGTAATGCTGCTAAAGCCAGGTGCTTTGAGGCTTCCCTTCTGTTTTATTTATTTTTAAAACCTCTTTCACCTCTTTAATATAAAGCACAGCTTGGCTAAAGCAGTGGAGAAGCCTCAGGGAACCCAGAAAACCTCTTCAGACATTTTCCTTAAAGGACTGGTATCCTTGTATTCTATTATTAAGTTGAATTATATTTAAAAATTTAGCCCAAGTAAATGTTTCTACCACCGTGCATGTATTTTTAGCATAGCTTTTAAGTGTTTTCAGCGGATGCCTGGTTCTGTTCTCCTTGTTACAAGAAATGGAGCCACTGTGCCTGTCATTACTGTGTGTCCAGCAGCATATTTGGGAAAATGAAACTCAGGCATGCAGTTGACATTATTAAAGAGAGTGTATTGGAGGGAGAGAAAACATGGACATACAGTGTGTTCCCTCTTCTTGTTAGTGTATCGGGGGGTCTGTGATGATGGGTATTCAAATTGTATAGGTGGCTTCATGCATTAAAACACACAAATTTGTGATTCTAGACTCAATTACTACTAAGTTAAGGTAAAAGGCTCCTCCTCTGATTTTGTGGCAGATGTAACGTGGGGGTGAAAACACATTCTTGAAAAGGAAAAATTAATTTATCCTTTCTTCTTTTCCTCCTCTCTCTTTCCACTCTCTCTTTCCCAAATCCTTACCCAAATCTACCATAGGCATATCAAGGGGTGTAGGGTTTATCCGATTTGACAAGCGGATTGAGGCAGAAGAAGCTATCAAAGGCCTAAACGGCCAGAAACCTCCTGGTGCCACAGAGCCAATCACTGTAAAGTTTGCTAATAATCCAAGCCAAAAAACCAATCAGGCCATCCTTTCCCAGCTGTACCAGTCTCCAAACAGAAGGTACCCGGGACCGTTAGCTCAGCAGGCACAGCGTTTTAGGTAAGTCTGGTCTGGTGCTTATGCCAGACTACTCAACTCCGAACGCTCAGGTTCACTGTCCAATACTTGTATTAACAGGATCTCTGGTTTGCTACTATTGTTGTTGCTACTTTTCTTCTTTCCTTTAGGGCACAGAGAAAACCTACTTGGGGAATAGTGTCTTTTGCTAGTATTGCAAGCGGGGACAAAGGAACAGTAACCTACAGCAGCGAACCTCAGCGGGTCAGGGGACAGGAGGGTGGGTGGTGTAATTTTGTCTATCGGGAGACACTTGGCAGGGTTGGCGAAACTTGGGTGGAGGGTGCTACTGGCATCTAGTGGGTAGAGGCCGGGGATGTAGCTGAACATCTCATAATGTACATACAGCTCCCAACACCACAGACTTTCCCAGCTGCCAATATCAGCAGTGCCAACATTGAGGAACCCTGACCTACACCATAGTGGGTTCTTCTTAACTGTTTCCAGTGCTTTTGATTTCCCCTTTTTAGGTTTTTTTTTCTTCTTGATAACATATATTTTCCCCCTGTTTCTGTTTTTAGGTCAAGATCTTTCAGTTACTTTGGTTTATAATAGGTCTACCTCTAAGGATATATAACCTATTTGACTACATTAAGTTTTTACAAATGGGTCCCTCTCCCCTCTTTAAATTTGTATAGGGGTTGGCAAACCTTCACTGTAAAGGGCCAGATCGTAAATATTTTAGAATATGTGGGTCAGGGTCTCTGTTGCATATATGTCTTTAAACAACAAAACAAAACACAACTCTTTAAAAATGTAAAAGCCATATTTGCCTCCTGGACTCCCCTGAAACAGACTGTGTCTGGACTTGGCCTGTGGTGGTACTTTATAGACCCCTGTATAAGTCCATTGAATGCTCATGCATCTTTCGCAGAAAAGATACTCTGTCTTATAGATAAGTAGAAATATTGCAATTTTTGAAGTTCTATTCTAATCCTGAGGTATTAACCAAACCACGAGTCATTTAAAAAAACCTCCCTAAATTTGCATGTGCGAAGAACAGTAACTTTAAGATGTTAAACAGAGCGCACAAGGCACAATCACTCGGTTTTTATTTTCCAGAACATTTTTTTAATTCCTTTGTGGCCATGTAGTGTACTGCAGCCACAATGCCATCTAACCCCATGCTATTTTTTTTTTTAAAATCACAAGTTCAATTTTAAATCAATTTTCTTCCTTTCCTTGCTTGGGCAGAATAGTTAATTATCAAAGATATAGTCACAAATGTAACTTAATAAGGAGTTATGTGTTTTTAAGCTTAATGACGTGCATTTTTTCATTGAGGTATTTAAAGTGCTATAAAGAAAGTGGGGATAAAAATCAGTCAAATATCTCCCTTTAAAAATAACAGTTACAGTTGAAACCGGTTTGGCTCAGTGGATAGGGCGTCAACCTGCGGACTGAAGGGTCCCAGGTTCGATTCTGGTCAAGGGCACGTATCTTGGTTGCGGGCACATCCCCAGTAGGAGGTGTGCAGGAGGCAGCTGATGGATGTTTCTAACTCTCTATCCCTCTCCCTTCCTCTGTGTAACATATTAATAAAATATATATTAAAAAAATAAGTTACGTCATCTGAGGCCTGAGAAAGATGTTGCTATAAACACTGTGTTCATTTCCTACTGAGGGTGGCTTTGCTCTGGGAGAAGAGATGATACATTGAAAAGGCTCTGTTAGGAACCGGATGAATGGGTACCAGTCGATTGAGCCTTGTGTTCACTTTGCTCTTTAACTTTGTGAGGTTAAAAAAAAAAAGCGTCCGTAGAAAGGAAACACTGCCCCCTCTGGCTGAGGTGGGTGGTATGGTGATGGGCTGGAGGGAGGCTGCATGGTGCTGCCTGATGCTGCCTCTGGGGAGAAAGAGATCCTACAAAGCCTTCCGTTCTTTCTTTTTTTAGCTATGCCTGTAGGATTCCTCTGTGGCATCTTAAGTGAAGAATAGCTTTCTGTAAATTTAGCACAGACGAGCTTGCAGGAATTCTGAAGGTGTTTCCTAGGCAGGCCAACTAGTTAACGTCAGAGCTCCTTGGGGCTTAGACAGGGAGAGGCAAGTTCTTTGGAACTTGTTGATTTTAACGCTGTGAGAGTATAAAATGTTTGACGTTAGTAGGAAGTTGTATTCGTTAAATTGTTATTTTTGGTGTTTCCAATTTAAACTCTGGTTTTTATTTTGTGGTCATTACTTAGTAAAAATGAGTATTTAGAATCAAGGTTGAATCCTGAGGAAGATTGGGCAAAAGGACTGAAGTGGCAGGATCTTCAGGAGAGTCCCTGATTATTGAAATGGCAAGGCATGTTGGTGACTCAAATATGAGGCTGTTGATAACCACTGTATCTGCTCTCACCTTGATCAAGAACCTCTGCCTGCAGGCTCTCTGCTTTTTATTTGCAGTTGGGTAACATTTTACAGGATGTTCCCATGGCCAAATTTAATACCTTTTAAAATACCTTGTGCCCATTATACACTTTTATCATTTAGCTCCATATGTTATTAACTTGGAAATTCTTTCTTTCCTTAACTCCTATAAACATTTGTTTCAGGGGTGAGTGGGTGAGGGAATGAGTTGTCTGCTGTAAGGAAATTTGGTTTCAGAAAATAGGGCAGAGTCTTATTATTGTCATTTCATATTCCTAACTCTTGTCTCCATCACTCCATTTCCCATTCCTCCCCAAACCTCTGTCCAGATGGTAAGTTCTGAACTAGTCTTTGAACTCAACGAAAGTATGTGTCTAGATGGAGTGTTAGGAGAAAAGAGAGCCTTTATTCCTAGAGTTCAGGTTTAACCTGATGTGTGTTTGGTTGTTTTGTTGTTGTTGCTAATTATCACATGAGGATATTTTTTTCCATTGATTCCTGGTCAGGACACATGCCTGAGTTGTGGCTTGTAGGGGGCGTGCAGGAGGCAGACGATTGATGAAGTTTTGCTGTCATCAGTGTTTCTCTCTATTCCTTTCCCTTCCTCTCGCTCTAAAAAAAAATCAATAGAAAGTATTTTTTTTTTTAAAGTGGGCTTGTGAAGTTTATGACTCACTCAACCCACGTGGATCATTAGAAAGAGAATTAACATGAGCACTGCTGATATAATTTGCTTATTTAATTGACTACAGTTTTCAAAATAAAACCATTCTTATTTATTTGGATGGGTAGTGTAATTTAAGCCCCGTAAGTATATTCTTGGGACATGGTGTCTAAATTAAACTTCCAGCCAGATTTTCCCCCTCTCTCTCCGTGTGGAGCAGCTTTCATTTTATCGAATGTGATCTAGTTTAATGGCCTGTGCGCTGGCTTCGATAAGCCTCTATGCATTTTTCAGGGAGCCTTTCAAACCAGCCCTGGAGTTGCATTAAAGGCATTTGCTGGTTGCACTATAAGAATTTCCTTTTGGGAGAAACTAGTATCAATTCTCCTGAATGATTATTTTCTCTCTTAGAGAACAGATGATACTACCTAATTGGATAAGAGGGTAAGTTGGTGATCCTATGGTTTAACCTCGAAGCAGATTTTGGTCAGTGCCTTGGAGCATTTTTGAGAACTGATACTTTTAGGGTCCAGAGTTTTATTTTCTTCTCCTTTGGAAATAATCTGTCTTTATATTTTTATTTGACTTGAGTCAACTTTGAGTTTTCTCTTTTACTTGTGTTTGGGTCATAGTGTGCCCTAGTGTTTTCTCCCATAGTGTGTTGGCTAAATGTATTGGAAACTAGGCAGTTACCTTCATTTTATTCTTTACTTATCAACACCTAGCTTGGAAATGGGAATGCTCTCCCTAATATTTGGTTCTATTCAAAGTATTACCTAGTTCTAGGCTGAGTTGTATTCTTATTAATAGAAAAGTGTTTGTTCTTGTATCCACAGTATATATTTTTCCATAAACTATAGGCACCTGGGCTTGTGCTATTGCATTCAATCACTTAGAAACCCTGATCAGACATAGAATATTAAGATAGGCTGAAGATGAAATAAACATATCAAAGGTTTTGCTAATTATGCTGACTGGCTTTATATTTCATTTACCAATATCTTAATGAATAATATATACCTTTTTAAAGCAAGAGTCACAAAATTGTCTTCATAATTTTGAACTTCTGGTCTGACTTCAGGTGTGACATAGATTGTCTTGACCTCCTGATGCAGTTGGTACTCTTAGAGTAGAAGACGTAGCCAGCCCTCCCTTTCCTTCCTTATGACATGGGTGACCCTTACTGTTGTCACCCTCACTCGGATCGTGAGGATGGTGGTGGTTTTCCCAGGAATCTTTTTGAAGCTACCCATTCTTTGAGGATTAGTTTCATTAAAGCTAGGTTTACTTAGCTAATCCTCTAAATCCACTTAGTGAGTTATTTGTAAAGTGAACTGTATCCAGTCTGAAGGCTAGGTGAGAGAGAGTGGCCCTGTCCCTCGGCGGACTGCTCCATTTTCCCTCAGGAGAATATGTGATGCACAGGCAATGAGTGAGGGTACTGGGTGTAGTGCACTGATTAAATATGAGTGAAGAATACATTTTTAAAGTTTAAAAATACATACTTGATAGATGCTTGCCACACTGTACTACATCATCCCACAGACCCCCTGAATCATTCTGGAGGCTACTTACTAACTTGGTCTCCACTAAACATTGGCTTCCATTTTTAAATGACCTCCCAGAGAAAATGTGTAATCTGGAGAGTGGGGGGGGGGGGGGTGGTCCTTGTGTCTCAGCTAACTGTAAACAAGGCCATTACAAGAGAACATGATGTGGCGTGTGCCATGATCGCTTATAACTGTCTAGTTTATAGTTTGCCGGCTGGTGCAGGACTTGGGGGGTGTGGTACCCATGTGGAACCCTCATGCCTTCTCCCAGTTCTCATGAGAAATATGGGTGTTCATTTCTGAGAGAGAAGAGAAGAGAGACCTGCTAAGCCCACCTGCTCCCAGGTAGGAGTTCTCAGCATCACCTAGGTCTGGTTTCTTAAGTCCAGTGCTCCCCCCTGCACACCTTGTTGATGTGGGAGAGGGGAAGGGAGAAGGAGAGGTAGAGGCAGATAAATTGGTTTTAATTTCAAAGAACTAAATTTCTCCTAAAATGAGCACTGAGTAAAGAAATCAGTGAGAGCGCAAGCCAGTTTGGGTCAGTGGATAGAGCATCAGCCCACAGAATGAAGGGTCCTGGGTTCGATTCCAGTCAAGGGCAATGTACCTGGATTGCAGGCTCCATCCCCGGCCCTGGTCAGGGCATGTGCTGGAGGCAACCAATTGATGGATCTCTCTTACATCCATGTTTGTCCCTCTCTCTGTCTCCCTCCCTTTATTTCACTCTCTCTAAAAATCAATGGAAAAATATCCTCAGGCAAGGATAAAAAAAAAAAAGAAATCTGTGAGGGTCTTGGTATCACAAAGGATTTCACAGCTCAGACAATGGTGAGACCCACTGAGAGGGTCCTCAGAGATCATAGGCTAAAAGCCCTAGGCCTCCCTCCTCCCTGGAGATTCCTGGGGTGGAGAGTGGGGAATGAGTTCTCTCTCCCTTAACGCATATAATTCACTTCGGTTTCCACCCTGTCTTAAAAATAGTGAAAGCTTGCTTAGGAGAGTCTATCCCTGTACTTTGGTTGGTGTCTAAGCTGCTGGTGGCAGAGTGTAACAGTTCCTGCCTGGGCCCAGTTAATGGGAACAGATGATATAACTAGTTTGAGTGAATTAATAAGGTTACTTCTGCCTCTGGACCTTTCACACTTTTTTTCGGAAGGGAGACCTCAGCATCTCAGTATGCTATTCTGTTCTACAAGTATCACACGCCAGATGCGTTCTCTGTTGGTCATTTCAGCAATTCTATGAAATTATCTGTATCTTAATACTTTATGGTTGGTGATGGGATTTGTGTGCATCTTTATTTCTGGTATTTGTGGCCTTTATTTTGGAGTATAAAGACATGGTATCTTTGACTATAGTCATCACTTCTGCAGAAACAAAGCCCCCCCGCCTGTGCAGTCTCTCCACACACGTGCTTTTTCCTGTGCGTGTCACACAGGCTCCCCAGCCAGCTCTCCTGATTGCTTTTATTCTGGATTAAGTATTAAGGATAATGTTGGTAACCTCATCGTTTTTATTCAATTAAACCTGCAGGATCCAGGTCCGTGCTCCCCGGTCAATGATACAGTGGGGATGAACTGTCCCTGGTCCTGAGAGGGTGGTGGGACAAGACACACACACACAGATGAGGATCCTTGGTCTTTCTGATTTGTTCTGTCTCCTTACACTTTGCAGTGCATCATTCCATTTCTTTATTTGCATTTTAACAAAGCACACGATTGCCCAGGGATGATAGGGAAGAGGGATGTGTGAGATTCTTTTTCTAATTCTGAAAGACCAGAAAGAGAGGTAGGTTGGTTTTTTTTGGCTTTTATAACACTAGAAGGAGTTTTCTCAAGTGAGTTTGAGCTTCACTTGAGGCTGAAGGTTGTTAGACTGTAAGGGTGAAACATTTAATTTCAAACTTAACCTTTCACATAGGATTTAAAAGAGAGTCAAATTATTCCCTGGACCCAGGTCTTATGTGGAGAGTGTCCAGCATTGTAGCCACTAAGTGTGGTTATATGGGCAGTGCAATAAGTTGTGTCCACCTCCCCAAAACACATGTAACTAATTGGTATGCATTGTGGACATTTGGAACTATTTGCAACTGCTAAGTCAAGTTCTATATAATCCATTTAACTTCTGAAGTAGGAAACGGATGTGGAGAGTTTTAAATTAGAGTACCGACTCACCCCAAATACTTGCTTGATAAAACATTTAAGAGAAGTTCAGGTTGGTTGGTTTGTACCTGGCTTCTTACACCTTGAGCAGGGTTACACTCCTTGTAGCAAAATAAGCCTCAAGCTCAAGGCCTGAACTCCTCCCTGCACAGCTCCCTGGAGTGGGGAGTCTCTCGTCTTTCTTTCTCTGGTTCTTCGCTGAGCACAGGGAGAAATGGGAGGTTTAGCGGAGGTTGTGTATATAAGGAAGGTTCTTTCTACCTGTTATAACACACTTTGATTCTAAGAAATGGAAGTCCTTCAGAGTTGGGAGGTTGAAGGGAAGTTTATGGACACCTGCAAACTGCAGTTTGACTATCGGTGCCACCCCTGACTAGCCCTGTGCTCCTGGGCAAGTCCCTTAAGCTTGTACGTGCATCTCAGCACGCACAATAGAATTGTGAGAATTGAAAGCAGTATTAAGTACATGTAGGCGTATGTGGAGCACTTAGAACCTCCTGGCAGAAGATGAGAACCCAAGTGTTTACTACTCCAGGACCTTCACACTTCCTCTTTGAAGGGCATCCTCAGTGACCACCGGTGCTTTCTGTGTGTCGCACTGGCCCTCGTAGAGATACACTGTCTCCATCAGAAGAGCTAGTGTCTTGTGGCAGTGGGAACCCATTCTCTGCGAAAAGCCCCAATTTTTGATGTCCCATCCAGTTAGTATATAAACATCCCCTTGGAAGATGGCAGTAACAAGCCCAGCTTTCTTGGACATCAAGGGGAACAATTAAAAACTGAAATTTGCTAAATGTGTGTTTTGCAGGTTGGACAATCTGCTCAATATGGCTTATGGAGTGAAGAGGTAATGATAGAGGTTCATGACGCTCATAATCCCTTCCCTGAGTGATTAGTTTCTTTGATTTGGGGAGTACTCTCTTATAAGTTTGTGTTGGGTTTTCTTTTGCATGTAAGTACCTAAAGAAAAGCTGCCTTTTGAAGCACGGTTGACTCAAGGGATATCTTTGTATCACCGGATGTCACCTGGTCTTTAAAAATCCATTATTCATTTTATATTGCATTGCGACGTTATAGCATGTTTACATATGTGTTGCGCCCCTCCCCCAACCCTGCTTAAATTCCTGAAGCCTGTTCTCAATATATATATTTTTGCTATTGTGGACAATACTATTCAATACAGCATATAATGGCCATTTCATAACTTATTCATACCTTGATAGTATAGCATGTCGCTGCAAGCCACACACAGACTTTGGTTGAAACATCAAATAGTTGGATGCATCTGTGGGGGGAGGGGAGTTACTAAAGTTCTGGGATGGGAAAGGGGAAAGAAGTAAGTCTATTGCTGTAACAGCCTGTTTCTGTTGTGTGTGTGTTTGTGTGTGTGTGTGTCCGTGTTTCCTATTTTGTTTAGTAGGTTTTCTCCAATGACCATTGACGGAATGACCAGTTTGGCTGGAATTAATATCCCTGGGCACCCAGGAACAGGGTGGTGTATTTTTGTGTACAACCTGGCTCCTGACGCAGATGAGAGTATCCTGTGGCAAATGTTTGGGCCTTTCGGAGCTGTCACCAACGTGAAGGTCATCCGTGACTTTAACACCAATAAATGCAAAGGTTTTGGATTTGTGACTATGACAAACTATGACGAGGCCGCCATGGCCATAGCGAGCCTCAATGGATACCGTCTAGGGGACAGAGTACTGCAGGTCTCCTTTAAGACCAACAAAACGCACAAAGCCTAATGCGCTCTTGTCCTCAGTCCATTTCTATATGAAAACTACCCAACAAAGGCAAGTTAAGAGAAACTTTCTACATTAGTAAATGTCTTTGTAAGTCAGTGTTGAGATGGGGATAAAAACGACTACTTAGCATCCTAAGAAATATGTGAGATTTTTTATTGCTAGTATTTGAATTAAAACTTCTTAAATATCTTTTATGTTTGAATATGGACAAGAGGTACAGGGTTTTTACCTGTCACATTGCATTCTATTGCCTTCTTTGAAGAAGGTGGACCTTTTAAAGTGTTTCAGCTAAGGGATGACATTTCTTTTCTTTTTACATAACTGCCTTGAACCTGTGAGTAAACCTTGAGGCTTTGTGTTGTAACTCCTCAGTTGGTTGTGTCTTTTTCCCCCCCGCTTTTTTTCTTTTTCTGATTAGCTTTGTGTTTTGTTTACATTTGAAGCATCGCTGTTATGTCTAAGAAAAGTATTTTGAAGTTTACATTTTTATTTATGAAGTTACAAACAGTATTTATTTTATAATTATGATTTGGGTTGGGGCAGGGGGGGCTACATTATAAACGCTTATTGTAAGAATACTGGAGAACTTTTCGTAAAGCAGTACCTTGCCAAAGAGATAAGAGCCTCTTTGATGTGGGTTTAAAAAAAGCATCTATTTTTATAAAAAAGAAAATTTGGAGAAACTTTTTACTGGTCCTGGAACAAATATTTTGACTTGAATACTTTGAGAAATCTCTTCATATGACACCTAGTGAGCTTTTAAAATTTACCAGGAAATTTGCAGTGGTTGGAAAATTTAGAAAGATTTATGATGTAGAAAAATACTTTTGAGATCTTTGTATGAAAGGAGTAGAATCAATGGGGGGAAACAAAGGCTGCTGGTTTCGTTTTTGTAATCACCAGTGGAGTGTCTGGTCATCCTGGTTATTATGTGATAGGTGGCTCACATTGATTTGTGATTTTGAAACAAATAAAAAAAATTTACAAAAGAATATATAAGAGCAGGCAAGAAATTTAAATTACCAAGAGATGGGGGAAAAATCTGTTCTTCCTAAAGAAATCCCTTCAGATAGAGCTCATGGTGTTTAGTGATGTACTTGCAGTATTGTTTGGAGAATTGTTTTGTCTTAAGGAAAAAGATGTTGCACATGATTTGTACTGCAGCAAATCAGCAAAAGCGATCTGAGTTGGATATATTTGAAGGTATTTTGAAAGTTCTGTTCAAGGCTAACACCTGAGCTTTGTGTAATGTAAATAAGACCTTGTGTTTATGACCCTTTCAGCTAATTTGATTTTCTTTTTCCCCTTACATGCCAAGTGATGTTCAGGTTTTGAATGTTTTTGTATCCGTTTTTTCCTTTGTAAATGGCATTAACATTGTTACTTGAGGTCTTGCTTAATCACTTTTGTTGTCCTGAGGACTTGAATTTACAGTGCATCAGATTTGTTGCTAATTTCGTCTGTAGATAGTCTAGCTTCAGCTGTTTATGGTGATGCTACCTTTTCATTTATAAATATGTTTGTGGTAAAAAGAAAATGAGTATAACCATAGGTTTTGAACAAATTTCCTTACATTTTTCATACAAAAATCATAAATATCTGTATGCTATTGAAATTTAACTTTGTATGATGCTTAAACCACTATTTGGGGAAAATAATAAAATAAGTCTTTACCATGTATGAAAGAAATTTTAACAAATACAAAATATTTTCTGATTAGCATCTAGCTTATAATAAATTTTCAAAAAAGCTGAAGGCAGAAATGCCTTCATCAGGATGCACTGAGAACTATATAGTTACGTCCTGCTTTTTGTATAAACTGAGATGCTCACATGCTTCCCCTTAGAACAGGCAATGTGCTATGCATAACATAGTTGTACATTATCTTTGCGGTTGCGTTGAGTTTAATTTTTTATTATTTAAAATTGTAGTTATAAAAATTTTCAGTATAGTACAGTACATATACTGTGAGGCGCGTGCTAAAGTGAATAAGCGAGTTTTCATGCTGACCCACTCAATGCTATTCTGAGATCAATTGGCTTAGCACTTTCTCATATCCTTAGGTGCATTTAGATTGTCAGAGTTAACCTTCTGCGTTTAAAAAAAAAAGCTAAAAAACTAAAAAACAAAATACATGTATATACTTAAAAAAAATAAGGTTTCCCTGGCGGGAAAACAGCATCTACATGCTTCTTTCCTATACTACTGTAGCAAACCGAGGCATTGATGAGAGGGCATGCAAATTGTGCTTCACTTTACAGTGTTTATCAGAGCACTTAATAAAATGTAAGGCTGGTATTTATTTGAAGTTGTACAGTATGACTTAATTCACATCTGTTGGAATAGAAAATATATTCTGTTGAGTATTTAAGAGGCTGTACATGTTTTCTTTTGTGTTTGGATTCTTTGTACTTTTTCATGTTCAGTACATCAATAAACAAAGTTGAAGGGAAAGAAACAGTGTGGTGAGTAGGTCTTTACACACATTTTGGGGGCTCTGTGCTCTGTCTAATCAACTTGCTCTATCGAATTAAAAGAGGTTCCCTCCAAGCGTTAGTTGAAAGTGGACTTGTCGAAGGTAAGAATTCCTAAAGGCATGCTAATTAAAGTAGAACGTGCAAAAAAATTTTTTTGAATGACACCTTCTGATTTGGTAGTTTTCACATATCACTTGGTGAATCATTTTTATAGGAATACGTGCTTTCATCGGCTAGTTGTAAAGTTTGGGTAATTGGATGCTGACATCATTCTATAGCTTTGATTAATAACCATCAACTTTTTTTTTTTTACAAACGGGAGTGGTTCTCACACATTTCTTTGAGCAAAAGAAAAACCAAATGGAAGGAAGGTAACTTATTCTGCTTTCCCTGGCGAGATTTGACTCACCTGTAGAACTAACCGTTGGTGTATGAAGTTTGTATTTGTTGTCCAAGAGCCTCTTCTCTAAAATCAGAAACCCGGTTCTCATTAAGTTAGGGTGGATGTGAGTAGTGCATGGGTACAAAGCATGAGCTGTACCCATCCCGTGTTTCACATACATATTTCATTCTTGTAACATCCCTAGCACACCTGTGGAGGGAGAATAATATTTCTTGCCAATCTTTTATGCAGATTCTACTTGTATAGAACTTCAGAAAATTTACTATAAAACATTGGTGTTCTTTTTTTTATTATTATTACGAAGTATACTAAATAGTTCCCTTTCATTTACTTGTATCTGCCACCTTTTTTGGTAAAATGCCATTCTAAAAGTAATTGTCCTGAATTCACAACTTAGCAGTCAAGAGTGTATCTGAGTGACAAGATGATTCCTTTTCTTCCAACATGCAGTTAATCACAGATCTCCACACTCCTTTTTTTACTATATGAATCTGTGCTCTAACTTCGTGGTGTTAGAACGTCCTCCCTCACCTCTCTCCTCTGTCATGCTTATCAGTATTTTGACTCCCTTGCATGCCAGCAGTGCTCGTATTTGAGCAGATAGTGGAAACATCCCAACGAAAGGTGGTTTGTGAAACTGCTTGACTTGAGAAATGTGTTTTCCTTAGAATCCTTTCTCACCTGATGCTTGGGAATAAATCATCTAGGGTATCACTGTTCAGTGTTGGAATAGCCAGCGTAAATATTTTTTAATCTTAACATCATTTGATATTATTTTAATATTATTTGAGAAAAAGTGTTAGCTATTTAACATTCCTGTGTTTTTTGTGTGTTTTTATTTTTTAGATAAACAGATTACAAGAATCCTACCATTATTTTATAATGAGGATCAAAAAATGTAGTGGAAACTTGTAACTTCCTGTTCAAAGCGTTACCCAGAAATAAGAAAATGCATGTATTTTAACAATAAGTATGTTGAAATTTTAATAGCCTTGTAGAACAACACGCATATATCTTTTATTGTGTAGAAGATACAAAAAAAAGGAGGCAGTGGTTTTGATTCTTAATGCCTGTGCCTCCATTTCGGAACTTCAAAGAGTGAAGAAGACAGAAATATCGCTAAAATTGTGGCAGAATTTATTATTGTTTAAAGAACATTTATAGCTTCAGTTATTGCAACAAATGGTTTATTTTTTACTGTTCTTTGTGCTGTTTCTCTGAAAATTCACCGAAGTTGGCTCAATGCCTTTTAAATTGGAAGGATTAAAACATCTACATCCTTAACACAGGAAGCCTGTATTAAGCTTTCCAGAATTCTGGAAATAGAATTCATAGAAATAAGCCAGAATTCTGGAAAAAGGTATTTTTTGGTTGTGCAGCACAGGCTTACTGGTTGTTCTTGTACTGTGTTGTGCCCTAGGTCTATGAAGATGAGCAAAATGTGGCTCTTAATCTTCTTGGAAACAGTCACCCTGGAGGGAGGACAGACAAGCCACCAGGCCAGGCTGTACTGTCCTTGTGCTGGGAAAGCCCAGGAGCAGGCATCAGGCTAACGTGCTGTAGTGTTTTTTAGAAATAAACCCAGTTACAACTTGCACAATTGAGCCTGCTCTGCCCTTCTTACAGAAGCTGCTTTTCCTTATTTGGATTGATGATTAGCTCATTTGTGTACGTTTCAGTCTGACATCAGTATCCTTCAGCTTGGCGAATCTAAAGATGCTCTTACATTCATTCAGTTGTCTAAATCCTTTCTGAGACAAAATAAAAGTTCCATACCTTAAGACACTACCTGGATAGTTGGGTTGATGGAGGCATTTGGATGTTCTTGCTTTCTCTAAACATATAATATATGGAGTAATAATTTGCAAAGTACTAATATGGTACGATACCCTGAAATATTACAAGTATGCTGACTGACTTTATTCTGCTTTGAATTAACACATGCCACAGTGTTGGGGTCTCACATTCAATATTAACATTCCTTTTAGTTTAAATAACTAACCGTGTAGGTTAAGATGTAGTAGTTGATACTAACCCCCAGAAATACGCATGGCTCATATGTTTACAAATACCTGATAGCCACCAGGCATGAACCCCTGCTGTGAACAGTGTCTTAAAAAGAGCAGACATAAGTGCGTGGAAGGCACGTGCCTCTGTTCTTGCTCAGCTGCACTTGTGCCCCTCCTCTGGCCATGCCCACAGTTAACCATACAAGTCAAAGTCAAGGGTGCTATGTACAAAGTGTGTGAGAGTGTGTGTGTGTGTGTGTGGGGGGGGGGGGAGTAATTCCTTGGGTGGGAGTGGGAGTTGGCACAGGAATGAGAGCAGTTGGACTGGGCCATTAAGAGTAGGTGGGACCCTGGCCGGTTTGGCTCGGTGGATAGAGCGTCGGCCTGCAGACTGAAGGGTCCCAGGTTCGATTCCGGTCAAGGGCATGTTCCTTGGTTGCAGGCACATCCCCAGTGGGGGGCGTGCAGGAGGCAGCTGATCGATGTTTCTCTCTCATCGATGTTTCTAACTCTCTATCCCTCTTCCTTCCTCTCTGTAAAAATATCAATAAAATATGTATATATAAAAAAGAGTAGGTGGGATTGAAGAGATTGAGAGAGAGAATTCAAGAAGAGAACACTGGTCAAAGACATGTTACCTAGGGTAAGCCTTCGTCAGCCCAGGTCAACATTTAATATAAACCTGAGTTCATTAAACGTTGTGTCCAGGACTAGTTAAAACTCAGAGTAGTCATAAATTTAAGTCCATAATTAATTACAAGATCTCTAAACATCTAAAAATGTCTGCCAGGGCAAGCTATATGTGGTTTTTGGAGTGGAGACATTTATTTAGAGCATGTGGTTCAGAGTACTCAAAAAGGCCAAACAAAAACAAAATCTCCCAATAATACCATACTGGACCAGTGTATTTCCCAGAGTATATACCTTGTAAATGCAATAATTTGAGATGATAAAAGCCTTTTTTAGTATTTATAGTACTTTTAGTGCCATAATGCCTGGTTTACTCTTAAGTTTTGATATATATTTTATATTTTTTCTTACCCATATCACTCAAGTATCACCTTCATAGAAGGTAAGGAGAAAATTATAAAATTCAAATGTTTCTGGGATATTTCTAAGATGAGGTTTCAGTTTCATAGCTTTTTATCTTTGGTTTGGAAGCAACATAGGAGAAATGCAGGAAAGAAAGCAGCCGATTTAGATAGCTCTTTAGGGAAAGGGCTGGCTGCTTTGTTTTTTTACTCCGAGGGATAACCTTGATTGTCACTGTGCACTCCTTCCGAGAAGCCTTCCTGCCCAGTTTCAGAAGCAACCAGCCCTTCCGTGCACCTCCTGGGACACAGGATGGAAGTGGCAGCCACTTCAGGGGGAACCCACCCTCTGGATTGAAGCACACAGTTGGCAAGGTAGCTCCATCCTTGGATTGCACTGCAGATGGGACAAAGGTGCGGCACACCGTGGCACCCAGGTTGGGAAGCTCTGTTTCCAGTACTTTGCCTTTTTAAAAACGTCCCTTTTGGTAATTCTCTGACTGTACATTGAGCACCTGCTCTGTGCCAGTTGCTGTGCTGTCTTTCAGGGCTGAAGACTTGGTTTCTGTTTTTACTCGGGTTTTGAGTTGGAAGACACCCCAAGGGTCTTGTTCAGCACCTTGTTTTGCAGAGGTGTCAGGCCCAGAGAAGTTAAGGTTCTCCAAGGTTCTTTTGCTAACTTGAGACCTGGCGCTTGACCCCAGCTCTCGCAACTCTTGGAACGCTGTTCTTTGTTGTCATTAATGTACTGAAATAAACGCTGAATTAACGTACATTTAACTGTGCCCTTTTGTAGGGTCAGATTTCTTGAATCTTGCAGGATATGTAAGGCATCTAGAAATTGACTAGAGGTAAGTACATGTAGCCTTTTATTTGACACATTCTATATAATTTACATCCTTGTGGAAAATTCAATTAACAATCATGTAGTCACTGGAGAAAATTTATTAAGTACAACAAGTACAAGTGGAAAGTTATTCAGTCCTCCCCTGAAAAAGATACCTATTTTCTCTGATGCTTTTTGTTTTAAGTTTGTGGTTACATATCTAATCTTTTCTTCATAAAGATAAAACATTCAAATTTGTGGGGTTTTTTTTTCCCCTCGAGAAGGTTGTTTTCCCTCTTCTTGATTTATTTACATGAGTGTATGGGAAAGATTTTTTAAAACAGACATAAAATAATGCATTTCTAATTTTGGTTAAAGACATGGTCCAAGCAAGCTGTTGTCTGGTTTTTATTGCATGGATTGCTGCTGACATTTTGTCAGGGAGGCATCAAAATCAGAAACCCTGCTTGGTTTTCCATTACCACTCCATCCTCCAGGCTTTTATAAAGGCTGAAGACAGATTGATGTCCAGAACCTACAGGTGATGTCTTCAAATCGCAGTTTGGGGAGGTGCCTACATGCTTACTGGCCACTCTCAAGGTGGGCAATTTGGTTTGCAAGTTTCAACTAAGGAGCAGGAGCCTGGCTGGAGGAAGGAGAAGTAGGAAGCTCTGAGTCCTCCTTGGAGACAGAGGACACATAGATGCCCAGAGTACTGATAAGTCAACTTCTTTCCTTCCTCTCTTTAGCAAAAGGAAAGGCTCCCTTCCTGGACAGAGACAAGGAGGGGAGGATGACCAGCCCAATTGTGGGTGAGTAATTTTCCCTCTTTTCCACGGGTCTCTGATTGCAGTGATGTGTCTTGCCGGGTATGGGTAAATGCTGGCTCCTTAGTGCATGGGCTCAGAGAAGTCGTTGATGGTAGATGAGCATTTTAAGAAGGATTGAGGGAGCTGAAAGATGCTCATTAGAGTGCACCTGGATCCTGCCATGACATCACAGGCGGCCCATAAACAGCGCTCCGGGAAGCAGACAGCCTTTTCGCCCCTTTCTTAACAATGAGACGTAGATTGGGCCTGTTCTCTGTGCAGGCATCCGTATGAGTAAATGTCTATTTTTACGGTAGAGCTGCACTTTAAAAATAGCTCCAATCAATGCGACTCTTTTCCCCCATATGTTAAAAAGTTATACATGAGTTAAAATATCTCAGATTGCTTAAATTCTCCCAGACACAAGGCACTTCCTTTTTCCTTTTTTTCTTTTTGGAGGTGAGGGTGTGGGTAGCAGAATAGGATGAGGGCATTAATGGTAAAATGAGGACTTTCGTTCTGGCTTCCTCAACCCTGTTTGTTCTCTCAGACTTCTTTACCAGAAGCAAGGCTTTCCAACCAAGATTTGAGCTATCCGACTGTTGAAACATTTATTAATATTTGGCGGGTACAATCTCCTTCCTGGAGCGATTGTTTATTTTGGTTGCTGAGAGCAATTAGCTAGAACAGTCACAGTTGCAGCTGTTAGATACTGTACGCTCCAGCGGAGATTGCAAAAGGCCTCCCGCACATTTAGAATCTGTATGGGGATGGTTCTTCATGTGCTGCTTCTGGAGTCTTCTGTGTTAGCCAGTTCAGTTGGGTGGTCCAGAGCCAGATCAAGTGCTCGATGGGATCGTCAGCATGCTTGCCTCCATCAGAGGTGCTCACACACCTTGCTTTGTGGAAGCCCATGGCTGTGGCCGCTTAGTGCAGAAAGAACATGTACCAGCCCTGTCTCTCTGAATCTTCCCCATGCTAACCTGGATACAGCTCATCCCAAAACACTACCCCTTTTTTCTCTCCGCAGTTTGTCCTTTTTGTGTGTATGGCTCTTGACTTCTTGGAGCTTTTGTGGGCTCATCTGCATGTGTAAGTGTGAGGAGACCCACAGACACAGGCTGTTCCTGCTGACTTACTAGTACATGTTTAGGAGAAAGGGTCTTCCTACAGTGGCTCCATTATGATGCCTGCCACTCCAGAAAGCGGTGAAATCAAGGGATTGTTTCGCTGTTTTTATAGTGTCTGCACTTCTGCCTTTAGAAATAGGTTTGATAGAACGGTGTGCACATATTTAAAAATCATACTGCTCAGAATTCACAATAGCTTTTTTGTACATTTTCTTGTTTGGATGTCACAGTAACCTTGTGAGGCAGGGACTTGTCCTTATATTATGGAAGACTAGATAGTCTCAGAGTCGGCAAGTAGCCAGCCACCTGCTTAACTTTTCTGTGCTGTAGCCAGTGACTTTGGTAAATAAGACAGTATGTATTTGGTGTATTTTCCTGCTGGCATATTGAGCGGAAGCAGGCTGATGAACTTGGCTTGACTTTAAAGGCTGCCGGAACTAGCTCTAAGGCACAAGACCAGTTTATAGTGGGTCCTCGGTAGAGTGGGATCTGGCTCGCTCAGTAGAGTGAACTCTGTCTATATTTGAACGAGTAACCTGGGGATCTTAGAGAGTTTTGGGGATCCAGAATGTGTAATGCAAGTTGTTTCCTGCTAGCTAGCATAAGTTAATTAAAAGTCATTATGTTTTGATTAGATTTAGACACTTCTATGAAGATGTATTTGAAGCAGCCTTTCACAGGGCAATTGGTTGACTAGATGGCAACCTGCTTGTTCAGCCAGCTTAGATCTATTGCTTAGTCAAGTGGAGCAGTTCTTTAGTCACACCCCCTTCCAATAAAATGTTCATATAAATGGAGAAGAACACCGGTGAGTTAAATAAATGTTAATTTAGTAACTAGAATGAAAGTTTTCTGTGAAATCTTTCCCTTTTTGGTGACTTTATTTTTAAGCAATAGCATAGTCTTCTAAAAGTATCATAACTTGAATTGAACACACAAAAAATTCAGCAGAGTGCAAGAATTTGTTCCTCCCTTCTGAAGATTAAATATGTGTAATAATATGACTGGTGGATGGCTTTCTTGATTTTTCAAACTCTGTGAGACAACGTCTTACGTTTTTAAACCTTTTGGAAACCTAACCAGTATACACTAGGGAAGTGGGTGGCAAACCGCGACTCGCGAGCCACATGCGGCTCTTTGGCCCCTTGAGTGTGGCTCTTCCACAAAATACCACGTGCAGGCATGCACGTACAGTGCAATTGAAATTTTGTGGCCCATGCGCAGAAGTCGGTTTTCGGCTCTCAAAAGAAATTTCAATCTTTGTACTGTTGATATTTGGCTCTGTTGACTAATGAGTTTGCTGACCACTGCACTAGGGTACCACATATACTAGAATTGAAGTGTGTCTATTAGATAAAGTTTTTAATACTCAGATTTGATTATAAATACCTTTGAAAGCAATGTGGCAGTGTACTCTGAGGTAAACTAGTTCATGTAGATTGGCCAGAATATTGGAACAGAGGAGCTAGGGCGTGCCCTCCCTGTGACGCTATCTTTTTCATCACTGCAGACGGCAGCTGAGGGGAGCACCCCGTTAAGGAGTCTTCTGGATGGAATTTTGAACAGAGATCCTGAGGTTTTGAAGACTGGGCAGTGATATTAGCCTCAAAGTAAAGCATCATATCTGAGCAGAATCATGTCTAAAGTAGATCTTGTATTACTTATCGAATGTGCTGCCCTCCACAAGGGTTCTCCAATGTAGGTGTGCATGATACTCCCTTTTGAAGCTTATTGATATAGATGATTGAGGCTCACCCCTAGATTCTGGTTCACTGCTGCTAGAGCGAGTCCCAGACAGGCTCCAGAATAGACTCCTACTAGTCTAGCGGTTGGAAGGAACCGTTGAGAATATAGGAATGCAAGGTGTTCCTAACTCCGCCTATTTTCCCTTCGTTCTCTCTTATTCTCTTCAGGTCCTGAGAAGCCTGTGGTTGTCTATTCCTACCTTAGTTTTCACCTAAAAAACTTATATTTGTTTGCTTATTTTGAATATGTTAAAAAGTTTATATGGAGCATGTCAGATTTAACATCACAAGAGAGGTACCCTAATGATCTCTATTTTACCAAGGAGTAAATGAGACTTAAAGAGGTTAAGAAGCTTGTCCAAGGACTGTAGGCAGTAAATGGTTGAGCGGCCAGATTGCTGTGCACCATCTGACTTTAGGGCCTGCCATCCTCATGACCAACAACCGGAATGGTTACCAGTGGGCTGCCATGTTGGAAATAGTAGATTTTACCCCAAAATGAGGCAGTTCGATTTTATTGCTGCAGATAGATCTCCTATTGGAAAAGAGTCCAGCTGGTACTTTCTGTTTGTTTTTGTGATGTCTGCAATATGTAGATATGCCATTTAATGTGTTAGCTCGCATTCTAGACTGGGAAGTCCCTTAAGGTAGGGTCTTTCTATGGCTGAGCTCAGTTTTCTTTCCCTCTGTGCCCACCATGGTGCCTTATACATCATAAGTGCTCAGAATCCTTGTCCACATAAAAGGGAAGCAGGAAGTTCGAGGAGCTGCTGCTTGCTCAACATTAGGGTTGTTGTGAGACATAGTTTATTCTTACATTTATGTTCTCTGTCCGAAAATTAGTGTTTCTAATATCTGTGTTTCGTAGATATTTCCAGTTCGCTTGCTTTGTTTTGAGGGTGAGTCAGGGTTGGAAATCATACCTGGATTGTAAAAGGATGATGCGAAGAAAAGTGTGGAAAAGGAATTACTCTCCAGGAGAGAGGGCCAGTCGATGCTCCAGGGCCTTTTTGCTACATGTTCTGCTTTTATTCCCCCTGGATAAGAAGGTCGGCAAAGTGTGACTACAGGGACATGAACAGTTGATTTTTTTTTCCTCTTGGACAGTGTGTGAGTGGGTCCCATGTCTGAATGGTGTGTGAGGCAGAACTGTAAAAAGAAATTGAAATCTTTGGTTCTGTGTCTCTGGGATCCCAGGTGACCTGGTATTTGGTGTACATTTATCCATATAAGATTTCACAGCTCTTCCCATTTTTATGTGTGTATTATGGTGTTAATAGCCAGAAAACAAACCTGGCCTCTTTGAATTTGCTCTGTGTAACAGAATATTTCCTGCTTAGAATTTATAGCTTGACTAATGGATTTCTTGACCAAATCCAAGTCCTACGAGAGTCATATAAGAATATCAGGATGTTAAGTATAGTTTCTTAGTTCAGGCTGCTAGAACAGAGTACCGTAGATTTTTAGGCTTATAAGCAGTAGACATTTATCTCCTAGTGTGGGGGCTAAGTTCCAAGGTCAGGGTCCGGTAGGCAGGGTTTTGGTGAGACCCCTCTCCAGGCTGCTGGCTGTAGGCTTCACCTTATGACCTCACATCGTGAAAAGTAGCAGCCTGCTCTCTCTGGCTTCTTTGGATAAAGTCACATCCCATTCATGAGAGTCTACCCTCATGACCTAACCACTTCCCAGTGGCTCTGCCTCCAAATACTGTAACACTGGGGATTAGATTTCAACATGTGACTATTTTTGGGGGGGGGGGGGGCAGAAACATTCAGTCAGTGACATACAGTGTGGTGTATTTGGACAGATATCTTTAACTCACTATCAGAGTCATCCCATAAAACTGTCTTGTCTTAACGGCTTTCTTCCATTGAATGTCAACCATGACTCCATCACGAGGCGGGGCATTTCACCTGGGTTATTGCAGATTTCATGGTTATTCTGAAAGGTCATGATATTACCCCTGTTTTACAGATGAGAAAACCTGAGGTTTGGGGAGATCATGAAACCTGATGGAATAAAAATGCCTTAGCTTCTTTCGTCGCTGCTAACTAACACTTAAAGGAGAGTTCTCCATCTCCAGGTAAGTAAGCGATAAAGAATGTGCCATAGTTCTCCCATCCACAGTTTCACTTTCCATAATTTCAGTTAGTTATCCATAGTGAGTTGAGGCTAAAAAAATATTAAAGGAAAAATTCCAGAAGTAAACAATTCATAACTTTTAAATCACTGGGGTAGTGTGATGCAATCCCATGCCATCCCACCCAGGATGTGAATCGTCCCTTTGTCTACCTTCTCCACACTGTAGATGCTCCTCACCCACTCGTCGCTTAGTAGTATCTTGGTCATCCATCAGATTAGCTGTCATGGTATGACAATGCTTGTGTAAGTCACCCTTATTTTACTTACTAAGGACCCTAAAGCACAAGAGTGATGATGCTGGCAATTTGGAAACTAAAGTGCCTCCCTTAGGTGAGTAATAAGATATTTTGAAAGGAAGAGAGACCATATTTTGCATAACTTTAATTAAAAATATCATTACAATTGCTTTATTTTATTATTACTGTTATTAATCTCTTATTGTGCCTAACTTACAAATTAAACTTTATTATAGGTATAGAGGAAAAAACGTAGTATAAATAGGGTTTGGTGCTATCCACTGGGGATCTTGAACGTATCCCC
Organism: Corynorhinus townsendii; assembly: GCA_026230045.1. Taxonomy (NCBI): domain Eukaryota; kingdom Metazoa; phylum Chordata; class Mammalia; order Chiroptera; family Vespertilionidae; genus Corynorhinus; species Corynorhinus townsendii. Next base: position 112,457,155 of record JAPDVU010000005.1, read on the forward strand.
TGTGGATATGGGGGAGGGTACTACTGTATTCGGTAACTACCTTTGGGACCAGAACTCAGATGATTCCTTGTGTCTTGTAGTACATGCACCTCCACGAGATCAGAAGTCTTGCAAACTTTAATGGAACCGCGTTCAAATTAGTATCTTAATGTTTCTGCCTTCAGAGACAGGAGGGCGTGTGTTTTTTTGGTGGTAAGATGCTCAATTATCTTAACTGCTTTCTGTGGATAGAAAATTCTTACTCTGTAGCAGTTGTGGCTATTTCTGTGTTTACTGTTTCCTATTGGTTGTGCATGTTATTGTGCCTGTAAAGAGGATATAAGCCTGTGGATCAGTTGGTACAAATGCCTTTGTATGGCAGGTGAAGAAATCAGGGAAGAGAGAAGCAATTGAATTGACCAGTGGTAAGCGCTTACTATGTGATTAGAACTGCAGTCCTCCAGGTGCCAGACTGTGATTTAGAAACTGAGCAGTATCGTGTGAAATGATACCTGGAATTACATTTTGCAGCAGCACTCACAGTCTAAATTGAAGTGCATAAAACTGGAAGGTATGGGTTTTTCTAAAATAAAATGCACAGTATTTCAGGCAGGGGTCCATTTACACCATCACAACCTCTTCACTTCAATCTTACATAATCTTGGCTTCCTAATTAGATTGCTAATAAATTATTACAGTGTACAGAATGGGAGTGTTGGACTCTGTTCTCAAAGGTCTTGCTATTATTCTAAGTGTGGTCTGTGGCTCAGCAGCATTGATGCATCTGGGAACTTGTTAGAAGTGCAGACTGTCTCCCACCACCAACCTACTGAACCACACTCTGCCTTTTAGCAGAATTCCCCAACTAATCCATATGCACACCCACACTGGAGAAGGACTCTAAGGTATGTTTCTCAAACTTGAACATGTTAGAGAGTGACGTGAAGAGCTTATTAAGCGCAGAGTGATGGCCCAGAGATTGACTTGATGGGTCTGGGGTACATGGGTTGGGAGTTTCCCTGTCGCTGGACCCCCCTGCAGCATTGGTTGGATGGCCGCTGGTGCTGGGATACTCGAGGTGTCATTTGAATGGTTGAACTCGATGAGGTTAAAGTCCTGTGCAACCACCTCTGGGGCCTTTTACTAAGGGCTCAAGAGGGAGTCCACAAGTGTTCCACTTTTATTTATTGCAAAGTTGCTCTGTAAATGACCAAGGGGATGGAAAGCTGTTCTGTGGTCACTAGGAGAAGGGAGGAACTTTGTATACTATTTGATAAATAGAACAGGAGAGCCACATCCAAAGCAGGTTCCAGTGAACCATTTAACAAGTTGACCAGGTGAAGCATTGCACTTTTTATCCATAATAATAATTAAAAAAAAAAAAGGTGGGGGAGCACATACTACTTTGCCTCAATGGTGTATTATTGAGTGGATAGTGTGCCTTTGAGGCTTGCAAACAATCCTGCTGATTAGTGTGGTCAGGAAGTACTGAACCCACTGGGTAAGACTGCTAAATCTTCAGGGTGGTGGATATGGATGGGTTTCAGTAAGTATGAGTGCTTTTGTGTCAAAAGGAAAACTATTTGAGTTTAAATGTATTCTGGTTTGTATCATGAAATTTAAAAACAGCAGTGGCACTAGAAAATGCACACATGCCCAAAGTAATTTTTCCCAGAGGATTTTACCCCTATAAAGTTTAAGTATTTGATGCCTTAATAAAAGAAAACAAATTTGGTGGGTATGATACTCAGCAAATTGCTTTTTGAAGTTTGCAAATGAAGCTTGTGTAAGTGGCATTATTACTCATTTGCCCTTAGTTTCCAACTAACTTGTTTACACAAACTTATTCATATATATATGTATATATATCCTATATAATATATATATATATATCTCCTATATAATAACGAGGTGATATGCAAATTAACCCTCACAAGATGGCTGCCTATGACCAGGCCGACAGTGGGTTAGTGAGGGATGACCAGATGACTGAGCAGCAGGATGTGTGGGGCGACCAGGCTGGCAGGGGGCAGTTGGGGGCAATTAGGCTGGCGGGGGCGGGGGCATTTAGAGGTGAGCAATTAGGAGCCAGAGGTCCAGGATTGTGAGAGGGATGTCTGACTGCTGGTTTAGGCCTGATCCCTGGGATCGGACCGAAACTGACAGTCGGACATCCCCCAATGGGTCCCAGATTGGAGAGGTTGCAGGCCGGGCTGAGGGGACACCCCCCTCCCCATGCACGAATTTCGTGCACTGGGCCTCGCGTGTGTGTGTGTGTGTGTGTGTGTGTGTGTGTATTAACCATTAAGGGAGGAAATTCCTTATGATGTCAAAATTTTAAAAGCTGCACTTTCTGTAAATTTCTTTTGTTCCAACTTTTGTTTGTTTGTTTGCTTTTGGAAAAAAATAAAGGTTGAAAAAATTTTGTAAGGATATTTTCTGGAAAATACGTCCTAGAAAAAAGTTGGGTTTAGTGTTCATTTTGGGCATGGCATGTGTATTACTTACTGTTTGACAAGATGTTATGATATCATAGAGCCGTCAGATAATTGCAGACATTTTATTTGGAAGAGACCATAGGTTTCGAAGAAGCAATCCAGTATTTCATGGAGCACCCAGGGTTAGCGTAGCACTTGCAGACATCTGACAGTTCTGTGACAAGTTGTCCCTTCCACTCTGACAGCTGAGGAAATAGGCTTACATCAGTTCCCGAGATTTCTTTGCAGAGCAGAGATTGAAATTTGGGTTTGAATGTAGAGTCCAGAACCCATTCTCAACACTGCCAACATACTGAATGTTGAGCCTTATTTTGTTGAGAGCTGCGTAAAAGAGATACGAATCTGTGGCAGCCATGAAAAGTGAAAATGCCTAATGCCTACCTCAGGATTTAAAATTTTTAAATGTGTAATTTAATTGGATCCACATAATCTTGTGAAGTGGACAGGGCAAGTGCTACATACTGATTTGCAGGTGGAGTGGGTGGGTAGGTAAGAATCTGAAACACGGAGAGGCCAGGACTTGCTGAAATTTAACAAGGTTAGTGAATGGCAGAGATTATGGTCAAGCACTCCTGTGGACTCCGAACCTGGCATGCTTTCTCAGGCCTGCCCTACCTGTTTGCTAAAAGTGTGTATAAAAGAGGCTGGACGCATTGTTAAGTAGAACATCTCAGGATTTTGTGGCAGTTTATAAAAAGGCTTGTGAAATATACCTTTACTCCCCCTAACCCCCATCCCATATAAACCGTCTCTAGCAGGAAGCTGTGTGCCGGGGAGGACCACCTGGTGAAATGTGTGAAGACTTGGGGCCTGATCTAATGTTATTTAATGCCACTGTCTTCAGAGCTTAATTTTCCTGGGAAAATGTTTTTAAATGTGCTTCCCTTTTGATTTTTATTATTTTTAATATATATTTTTATTGATTTCAGAGAGGGAGAGAGAGGTAGAAACATCACTGATGAGAGAGAATCATTGATTGGCTGCCGCCTGCGTGCCCCCCCTCCCCCCACCTCACCCCCAGAGACAGAGCCCGCAACCCTTGCCCCAACAAAGAATCCAGCTGTGACTTCCTGGTTCATAGGTTGATGCTCAACCACTGAACAACACTGGTGGGCTGCCCTCCCCTTTTTAAAGTTAAGTTTTCTTTCCAGTGGATTGATCATGCTTACTGTAGAAGTTTGTTATCTTTTCTCTTACGTTGAAGTTAATGTTTGCTAAATCTTTAATTTTGTGTGTGTGTACATAAAAAAGAGCCCTTATTCACCACAGAACATTTTAGCCTCTTTGCTGGTGAGACCTTTGGAGTTTGAAGGTAGTGTCCAGTGTGAACACTGTGACTTTGATGGTGAATCTCACAGGGGTGGGTTTTTTTCTCCCTGGAGGGTGACTTTGCTTTCATAATGACCCATCAGACCCGAGTGTCTGGCTCTGCCTAGTCATGTGTGTGGGTGTGCGCTTCCTGTCTGGTCTACCAGGCTCGGGAAGTGACTTGTGACCCTGCCCCGAGAGCCTGCTGGAGAGGGCTGGCAGACTCTCCAGTCCTGCCGTGAGTCCCTCAGGCTGGGGGAGGGACGACAGATGGTTGAGCTAAACTCAGAGCCACCTCTCTACGTCACGATGAAAAATGACCGGCCTTCGGTAAGTGGAAATCAGAGCCCATGCACTTTTAAAGTCTGAGAAACGGCAATAAACAAACATGGAGTGAAGAAGGGGAGGAAATCCTTTCATAAGTTACCAACCTGTCTTTTTTGGTACTTTCTGTACTTAACTAGTAGGAAGATTCCTCATGTACATACTTGTTCATCTGTATAGACAATATGCATGGACTGTTGGGACTGAGCACTAATCCTCTGTGCCCTTTGGATATAAATAACCTCTCTAAAAGCTGAAACTGAGGCTGGATCATCCAATACAGATGCAGAGTCGCATTCTGTACTGTATGAGCAGCATGAGGCCCTGCCTGCTCACAGCCCTTCAAGGTTGTCTGCCTCCCATGACTCATGCTGAGGCCATGGCGTCTGCAACCCTTGTGGCCCAGGCTTTTTGCACCATTGGTACCCTATTCAAACAGTCTGTCAGTGGGCTAGTCAGGGAAAGCTACAGCATGGAATCAAGTTGGTAGAGGGCAGAAAAGCAGGTGGGCAGAGTAGCTGAGTCCCAGCTGTCATGGCATATAAATGAAGACTCTTGAACTTGGGCCGCCTAACCCCTGTAAGATCCCTTTCTTCCTCATTACCATTCACATCCTATGAGGATACTTGTTTAAGCTGGCCCACTCGAGGTGCTGTCCATGGTAATGGAGCACAGCCAATGTGCGTGAGTCTAAAGGATTGGCTTTAAAGCCATCTGCCCTTTCCTAGTTGATGAGTTTTGGGGTGGGGTCCTTGCCCTCTGTAAGCATCAGTTTTCTTCCCCTATAAAATAACAGTACCTGCCTCAGAGTGTTAATAACAGATGAGGCCCTTTGCATAGTGCCTGGTACATAGTATATGCTCAAAAAAGATTAGCTGCTGCTATTGCTATTACTATTTTTATTATCATCACTCAAAGGAAACTAATGAATATGCTTTCCCCCTATGCTGAGAAAGTAGGAAATCCCAGGGCCATCATTGTTCAGATCTTGACCTCTACTACGATTGTGTTGGGCCTTTAACCAATGTCATTAAATCATACAAGGTTTTTCTTTCCTTAGCTAAACCTCTTGAACTCAGACTGTTGGTCTGATCTTTGTCTATAAACCTGAGGCTGTTTTCGACTGCTCCTCTTTGAAAAACATTAGTGTACAAAGGGAGCCCCCACATCCCATGAGCTTCAGACTACTGGGGAGTTGTCTTCCTTAAGTACATAGGCACTTTAAATGTCTCTCTGCAACCAATTATAAAAAAGAAAGGTATTTTAATGATGTTCTTCCATATTTTCCCAGATAACCATGGTTGATCACTGAAGTATGCAAACTGACCATATCTCGTTTCCCTTGGTGAGCAGGCTCTAGGTTCTCTCCTGCTGGTGCCTGGACCAGGTCAAGAAGGTGAACAGACAGGTTGTTTATCTCTGGACTGTTCACCTTTGGCTAAGTGCCCTGCTTGTGTGCAGGAAAGAGAAGTAAAATAATTATAGAGGAGAACTTCCCACTGTTAGTGCTGTGACCTCCTTCTCTGGCAGCCAACTTTTTAAACAAGCATCTTACTATTTCAGCAGATGGTGCTAAGGTTTGTGCAAGCAGCCCACAGTATTCCCAGTTCATTCCCACACTTCTGGATCCTTTGTAATTAGCTCACAACATGGATAAAACTGAGATCAGATGTAAGGGAGCGCCTTGGAGCTGGGAGGAGAGGCATCTGCTGAGGGTGTGGGATGACCTTGCTGTGCTTTTAGGGAGCTGCCTCGGGGGTGAGCTCAGAGATTAGCAGCGGCTCCCAGCCGCTTCGGTCCCTGCAGTGTATTCTGTAGTCTGTCCTGGCTACCCTGGCAGGGCCAGATACACTTTGAGTATTGAGTGTACTTACAAAACCCTTTGTCATTTTTGTCCCGAGCCTAGTTTTCTTGAACATTGGCCCTCACTCCTTGGTTTATTTTTAGTTCATTGTCTCTGTCCCTGTGTTTTGTACATGTATCTGGGGATCACATGTGGAAGGTGTTCCAATTTTGGAAAAACATTGAGTTAGATTTTATAAACTATGAACTAGTGTGTTCATAAGAACATATTGTAAGGCTGAATTGAAGGTAAGTGCTTGATGACAACCACTTCCTGACATTGCAGCACTTTTACCTTCCCTGTAGAAGGAAGTCCTTTCCTTCTGACTTCTGGTGTGATTGTGTTGGGCCTTTCAACAGTGACATGAAATCATATAACGCTTTGCTTTGCTTTCCTCAGCTAAGCTACTTGAACTCTTATTGTTGGTCTCACCTTGGACTCTGAACAACCTACTCGGTGCCTAAATAATGCTGGCTGGCAGTTATCGCTTGGTTAATTGATGTGGCAGAGCGTCATGTGCAGAGATCTCTGTTATTTGAGGCAGCATCTCCTCCCTGGATGCTGCAGCTTGGGCGAGGCAGTGTTGGATGGCCCTGCAGGTTACCCCACAGCTTGTTTGGGACCAAAGGTATTCTGCGAGTGGGAGTGTTGTAGTATTCTTAATGATAGGAACAGTGGATGTAGAATCGAATAACATTTTTTCCACTAAGAATTTTCCTTGTCTCCAAGTAGATGACTGAGAAGAAAGTCAAGGAAGATATCTTTCCCTCATGACTGCTTCCAGCCCCCCTGTGTGTCTTATTCTAACAGCAACTGTGCTCTTTGGAGGAATGTGGCTCAGGAATGGCTGATAAGTACACCTTAACGACCTACTGTGACTCAGGGGCAGTTGAGTGATCTATGTGTATTTTCATTCAATTACAGTAACTCCACAGGAAACTTGGTTATGATATAGTTTAACAGATGAAGACTGTGAGATTATCCAGATAATATATAATAGAACTGGGACTTGAACGCAAGTCCATTGGACTTCAAAGCTGCTAGCTGAGGCTGAATGAAAAGGGTCCTTCATGCTCCTGTTTCTGAGTTTCCTAAATTTTCTTCTTTGTCAGTTCTTAATTTTGCCTACTCTTCATCTATTGACTGAACAGACCTAGTGTACAACCTACATGCTGTGGAGCTAAATTAGGAATGAAATGGGGGGAATTATCAGATCTAAGTTCATTAAGTTGGCAGATACATCGTTTGTTCTCAGGGAGAAAAATGCTTTAGGACAAGGTGAGAATACCAAAGCTGAGTGAGAGTGGTTGAAGAGCTGGCGAAGCATCGCTGTGTCCAGCGGAGGCTGCTGCTAGCAGGTGAGGCAGTAACCATTGCTCCTCCTGCCTTCTGCATGTGGCACAAAGGTCGGGGTGTTGCTTTTCTCACCTGAGAGGCTGACTGTCAGAGCAGTAAGTTCTTTGAAATGGAGTCTCTAACGGAGTAGTTAGCTATTCTGGTCTTCATCCTTATAATTATCTTCTGTCCTTTTAGTTATTTGAGATTTCTTGTCTCAAGGCAGAATCGGAACGCTTGACTGACATTTGGACAGAGAGCGAATACCTGAGGTTCGTGCCTTGGTACTTAGGATTCCCCTCCTGAATGTTGAGCAAATTCAAATGGCAAAGGTTCTCCTAAGGAATCCTTTTTGGCCAGATGGAGCAGGGCTACATTTCCAAAATTAGTGCTGCACAGAGAATTCTCTCTCATGGACTAATTCTTCTCCCCTCTCTCAGGACCATCTGTCTCATGGGCAGAAGAAAAATAGGCATCTGTTCAGATCTGCAGGGTTGCCACCTGGACCCGTTCCTATAGAGTTGCCAAGTGGAGGGTTGTGCTGTCTTTGGGCCAACCCAAAGCCTTAAATACTGGGTCTTCAGTGAAGAATTATAGAATCAAGACATAATAATTTTGATCCAGAGCCTGGTTTTGTAGAGCAAAGATTGGTGAATGAGTCATCACCCCAGATCAGGGATCAGCAAACTTTTTCTATAAAGAGCCAGATAACAATGTCCTTGCAGACCATGTGATATCTATCACAACTCCAGTCCATGTGATCTCTGTCACAACAATTCAAGTCTTCCACTGTAACACAGAAGCAGCCATCGACAATATGTAAATGAGTGGTCATGACTATGTCCCAACAAAACTTTATTGACTAAAAGAGGTGGCCGGCAAGATTTGGGTTGCAGGCCGTGGTGTGTTGACCCTATTCTAGACCACAAGTATTCAGTGTAGGAGATAATTCCTTCAAAGGATTTGGATTCATGCAGTGCGGTTGTCACAGTTGATTTGTGAAGTTTATACTCTTGGATTCTTAGATATTTAAAGATTCTTTTGCCCTCCACCTTCACGATGTCCACTGTTATACACCATTCTGATTATTTGGAAGTAATTTCATCATTAACACAAGACTCCAGAAGAATACTGGATGTCTTTGAAAGTCAGTCTCAGCACATCCACTTAGATGTTCTGCTTTTAAACTGAGGGTGTCTAGCTTAGTCTGGACATCCTTGGAGTGCTGACTGAAGTCAGGCATGTGGAACAGACAATTATTTCTCAACTTTGCCTCCACAGGAGTTGGAGTTCTTCATCATGAAATTAATGACTTCCTTCTAAGGATGCTGTGGGTGGTTCAGCTTATTGCAATCACTGTGATGGATTTAGGTCCGGTAACTTGGTTCCCTTCCCCCTCTTGGCTCTGAAAGGATACATTGAAGAAAAAAGGCTGCAGATGTGAGCCACCAAAATAAACATATTTGTGATAGAACTAACACTTCCTATTTCCTGGTTTGGGCTTAAATGCTTCACATCCAGACTGATGGCTAACTGTCTAGGCAAGTGAATTAGAAATTGTTTATGAGCTAGAATGTGAATACCAGTGAAATATATCAGCATTATTTTGCATCATTTCCTCTCTCTTCCTTCTCCCTGGGGAGGGGTTAAAATTGTGTCCATCTGAAAGTTGTCTCCTTTTACTGCCCAATTTAAAGAGATAGTGATTTATTAGACATGTGCAAGTGTTGGCCTGTTTATTTGTGAGCAGAAATATGTGGTATGGAGAGTAACCTTTTTGCTAAGTGACTGAAAGGCAGCATACGTATTTATGCATTGCTTTTAAGACGTACTTTCTTTGATCGGATGAGTCAAACAATTGGGCAACTGCTGTGTCCCACGTAAAATACACATCTCATTGTTAGAGATACATGGACACCTTAAATGCACATAGCTTGTTTTTACTGGGAGAGTTCACTGTCACATAACAGGGAAGAATGTGTGAGAAATGAAGAAAGGAAGGAACTGTAGTGCGTAGAGGGATGAATATTGGCATATTTTCTTCCATCTTATTTCTAGCTTTCAGGCACCATTCATTGATGTTAATAGAGTTTATACAGTGGTCTCCTGAAAAATGGTACACGGTGTCATCACTGTTGTACTCTCCTGTGTGCTGTGTAAACTCAGTGTTGCACTCGCACGCTGACAGGTGTCTGTCCAGCTCTCAGAGGACCAGCTGAGGTTGCTATCTGAGAGGAGGTCGGAGGAGGAGAGCGGAGGAAATTATGTAAATACTGTTTATTTTCTTTAGTATTTTCTTCAGTGTTGGGGTAAGAGTTGTGGAAAATGAGCAAATATAAGTAAGTACAGTGGGATCGGCTTATCATGGAAAATAGTTGCCTGAGATTGCCGGGATTTAAAGATGAGATCCTCCACAGCTTAAGATGATGGAAAGACAAAAAGGCCATCGTAATACGGAATGGTGAGGGAGGTGTACCAGGTACTGTGGAGGTGCAGGAGGGGCTTCTAACTTAACCCCAAAGAGACCAATGTCTTCCTGACAGAAGTCACAGAGAAGCCGAGATGCGGGGAAACTAGCTGGGCATAAGTGTGAAGTGGGGAGAGGCATGGCATGTGCAGAGCCTGGCCTGCCTCTCCAGACATGAGAACGAATGGATGTGAGTTTGAGAACTTCCCGGGAGTTCTTTTTAACTAGAGCATCGGGACAAGGGGGAGAGAAATGAGAAGCAAGTCTTGCAGGTGTGAACATGGGCCCCATTTGAAACACTATGTTAAAAAGAGTGGGTGTTTTATCCAGAGCCAGTGGGATCCCTTGAAGAGTTTTAAGCAGGGGAGTGATGCAGTTAAATTTGATCAGTTTAGGAAATAGGGTTGAAGGATTGGGAGGCAGTAAAGATGGGAAGCAAGGAGATCCGCTAGATCTTGCTATAAAGCAAATGAGAGATGATGGGATTTCTGAAATCTGTATAATTAGAAATTAGTGGCTATAGAAACTTTTTAAAAATTATATTCAAAATCAGAGCAAAGGAAAGGTAGGAGTTTGGATGAGGGTGAGATTTTGAACTTGGTTTTGACATACATACATTTGCTTATATCCGGAGATGGGGAGCAGTGGGGAGACATAGGGTTGCAGGGAGGAGATGAGTTAACTGTGTGTTATCACAGCCATCACAGCTACCTGGAAAGAGGCCTAAATTGACAGATGCAGAAAGGGTGTCCAGAGGTGGAGCAAGGGACCCAGTTAGGGTGGTGCGTGAATGCTCTGCGCGAGGCCAGGTTTGCAGATGAGGACTGGTGACAGCATCCGGGCCCTATCTGAAGGAGAACGCAAGAGATGGACAGGGACTAGAAGACTGAAAGTGGCTTTTGCCTTAGGCCAGGCGAGAGGAAGAGAAACTGCCTGTGGAAATGGAAGGAAGAGGTTTGCAAGGAAGTGCAGGGAGGGCTATCAATGGAAGAGGTGTTGGCGGTGATGTGGAAGAATCCAGCACTATGCCAAAGCATCTCTCTTTTGTACAACAGCCCGATCCTACCTTCCCAGCCTTACTTACACTTCCCATCTCCTATTATATCTCAGCCAACTTGGGTGGTTCGTTGTTTTAGGAATATGTGAGCTTCAGTGCTTTGTGTTTTCCCCTACATTTTCCCTTTGTCTTACATGCCCTTGTTTCTCTTATTAAACCCTGATGAGTGTGGAAAGGAGAGTAGGATTCAACAAGAAAAGGGGGCTTTCCTCCCTTCCCAAGCCTCACCCTCGACATCCTGCCCCCTTGGCCTGAAATCTGTGGTGAGCCTAATGGTTACAGCATCGATGGCATGTCTTGACTTAGTCATGTTTTCTTTTCCTCCACTATACTCAGTAGTTTCTTGGGAAAGATCTGCACCAGCTTATTGGCGTCAACAGGCAGGACTGAGTTTGTACACTGTCACTTATTGGCTCTGTTCCCTGGAGCAACTCATTTCGCCCTTTTGAAACTCCCCTTCTTCGTTTGGAAAATAAGCACAATAAAACCTAGGTTTCTGCAAGGGGTGAATTGGATCACGCATACCCAGGACTCAGCACAGCTTTTGGTGCATGACAGCTACAATTCAGGGGCGCTACTACTGGTAGTTTGGGAATATTGGTTATGCGGGTGCTTTTCGCAGGGATTTCCTGTGAATAAGGGAGGACACCTGCAGTCATGGATGTGCAAGGTGTTTGCATGAGGGGATGTCTGAATGGTGGGTTCTGATGATTTCCCTCCACTTGGAGGAGAGCTGGCAGATGCCTGAAACTGACCGTAGGAGCCTGATGGAGAGGAGACCTGCCCATGTTTTACTCGGGACTGAAGCATATTAACCCCCCTTTTTCATCTACTAAATTACAGAATGAACCCTGTCCCCAGATGTGGGAAAATAATCAGGTTCCAGATTACAAAGCACCTCAGTGCGTCTCGCTTCTCGCCATGTCAGGATCACACAGGAAACGTCTTAGAGGTGCCCTGGATCCGTGATACGCCTTAAAACGTAGCAAATCTGATGGTGCCTGAGTCCATTCGAATCTGTTGAAAGGATGTTTCACAGTCCTTATTCCTCATACTTACACATGGCTGTGCTAATGCTTAAAGGTTTCTTAAGACTTTATTTTACTTTTTCTTCTTCAGAATACATTAGTTACATGGATTCCATAGCCCTTTTTCTCAGGGTTCACATACATGTTTCACTAGAAGAAGTGGACTCTGCCTACTTGGGTAACTAACAGACTGGGCCTTGTAGGATCCAGGTTACACCCCTCCCCCCTCTTTTCTTCTCTCCCCTCATCAGATGGGGCAGATTCATGGAGCAGAGTCTATAGCCTGTATTTTCCTTGTCTTCCATGTGGTTGTGTGTGTGTGCCTCATGCATCCCAAAAGTTTAACATCTAACACAATTAACTTGAAGCGGAATCTGTTTGTGTTCTTAATCCACACAGGCAGTTTCCCATGCTAATAGAGCTTTCACAGCTGAGTACTCCTGATCTCTTGTGTTCTTGAAAATGATTGGTGATTAAAATCACCCTTTCTGCAAGCAGTTACCCACTGGTGCTCTCTGCAGAGAATAAACTGCCATACACAGAAATATTAAGATACCACTTAGACTGTTAGAATTTCAACCACTTCGTGTGGCTGAGGCACAGGGGCCGTCCCGCCCCAGTGCTAGTTATTATCTCAAAATTGGAAACGGGCCTCGCGGACCTCAGTGCTCCCCTGGGGCCCGGCGGCCTCCTGCCGGGCCCTGTGAAACTTAACTGTAATCTGTTGTGACTGATCCCTAATGCAAGTGTTAACAGTGGCCACTTGCCGTGAGTGGGGAAGTGAGAGTTAGTGTTGTTTATCCAGACAAGAAGTGATACCAAAATGAGACTGGAGGTGCGATTCTAATTTGCTCCTCCATTTCGTTTGCCTGGAGGAACTTCATTTCTTTGTCATATTCCTGCATATATATAGTGACAGGGGGAGGCTTGCCGAATGTACTGCTAACAGATGTGGCAGCCGCACTTCTGTGCACCCCTCGCTTTGCTCATTTATGCCCCCCTAACCCCCCACATTGCCGTGGGCTTTGAGAAAAGGCCCTTACCAAACTGCCCCAAGTCCCAGCAAGTACGAAATATGCATCATAATGCCACGGGCATTTTGAAATGTGTTCATTGTCCCGTGTCCTTTCTGTGTTGTAATACTGTGTTGTACACTGCACTATGCAAAGCCTGCTTCTGATGGAAACGTAGGAAACAGTGAAGAGTGTGTGTGTCGCAGAAAAGATGGAAAATGTCTCTGACACTTTTAAGTGGCCTATTCCAGAAATTCCAAAAGTTTATTCCACACAACACTGGCCCTACACAGCATGTTGCACTTTATGAAAAAGAATTCAGTGGTGTAAGTTTTAAGGGATTCAGAACACATGTGAGAGTGTTAAAGGCCCAGAGGAATTCTGCAGGAAAGTATCCCTTTTTAACTCTCGTTTCACTCTGAACCTCCTGATCAGAGAAAGTGTCTAGCCCTCCATGTCATGAATTACACTGTTGGATGCGCTGACCTGTTCTGACTGTTAGGATACACATTTCTTTTTATATCGATGGGGCTTTTGTGGTCTTGAACTCTTGAAAAGACCCATGGGACCTTCTTTGTGGAAGCAAGGTCAAGATCAGCAGGTGCTCAGTAAGAATATCCCTGACACTCATTACTGTTACCGTTGTCATCGGCTTTAAACTTCCCTATCCTAAGACAAAGCGTAAGATCAGGGAATGATGTATCGTTGGAATCAAAACTGACACGGCTGCGTTTCTCACGCAGGCTTGACGAGAGAGGGGCAAGTCCTGCTAGAAGCCTTATCTTAGCTGCTGGGGAAGGCTTCACTGGCCGGACACGGAGCAGTGCTTTGACCCCGTAGTCTTCCCTATTATTAGAAAGTCATGTTGGAGGTTTACAAATTGACAGCTGTCTCCATCTCTAGCCCTTCCTGTGGATTGTGGAAATAAAGCTTTAGGAGATACATGATCAATGATTGCCCTCCTTCCTGTGTGACTTTTACCAGTAGCTCACAAGTCGTAGGTACCTGCCAAAGGTAGGGGGAAGTGACAGGGCAAAAACAATTGCTAGGCAAAGAAAAAACTATTGTTTTTAAAGAATTATATTACAAACTGCACAGCAGCGCTCTGTGAAAATGCAGGGCTGCAAAGCACACTTCTGGCGAATCAGAGGCAGCTCCTGCTTTGTGGCCAGCACTTTATCACTTAGAGTGTCACCCACATTCCTGGCTTCTGAACTGTGGTGTGACCGCACCCAATGGTACCTCAGAGAGAGGAAAAACAGCCTGCGTCTTGGGGTCTGGAGCTAGCTAGGGAGGAACGGTGCCAGCAGTTCTGGTTGCTGTTCTGAAGTTTGCACCTCAAGGTGCTGCTCTGTGAAGAAAATTAAATTCAAATGGGGAAATGCCCAGATGTCAGTCATGGTTAAATCGAGGATCTTTTCCAGAGATCCTGGGGAGGCATCGCCACTAATACTCCCATAGACTGTGAGCAGGAAGTTGGAGAGACGGGTATGAAAATAACTGCCTTGTTTTTCCAAAACACAGCCCCTTGTGGCGTGAAATTCACACTGGAAATGTGAAAGGATTAAGCCTCTCTCTCAGCCGAGCAGGCAGGGGTGTTCTCCTTTCTTGGAAAAAAAATTGCGCAGGAGATGAACACATTTCATGCTCCAGGTACACGTTCTGCGTTAAAGAACTAGGTGAGCAGATTCTTTCCCAGGCCCACGCAGGAGCCAAGATCTGGGAGGGTCTGATTTTCCGGTGATAGAGTGGTTCTAGCAAAGGAAGATACCCCCTGCCCAGTTCCTGGACTTGCTGGCAAGTTTCAGGCTGTGTCTGGCCTTGTTTGGGTGTAGGGAGATAACTCACTAACTGGCCCTGACAGGTTATTTTATCTCCAATTAAGTTGTAGCGTACCCTGCGATCACATTGTTCTGCCTAAATTAAAGATGTTCTCTCTGTTGCAGCTTGTGAAGCAGGAGTTGGACCACAGGAGCGAGAAGCTGGTCTGCTCCACACTAACCAACCACAGACAAGTCAGTGAATGTCCGTCCTGCTTCCACTTTGCACTCTGTCCTGGGGAGGTCTGGCTCTCTTGGCGGCCACTGTGAGGACTAGAAAGCAAGCCCTGACTGGGGGGAACCTGCCAAAGGTAGCGGGAAGTGACAGGGCAAAAAACAATCGCTAGTAGAAGATGACATCAAGCCGATGAGCTCTCAGATCCTGCTTTCTAAGCAAAGACTCTCATTAAAGCTTGTGCCAGTTAATTCTCTCCCCTGCCACAGGTCCACACTATTACCTCCGGGTCTTGCTGACTCAGGAGAAGCCACAGGCTGAATGAGGAAGATGGTAGATAAGTTGATTTCATTCAGCACACCTTTAAGTACCTGCCATGTGCTGGGAACTGGAGGTCCACAGGACCTCTAGCTGTGCATGCAGCCTGATGGTAGACAGTCCCTACCATGGATTGCTGCGTGGGCTGGTGACTTACCTGTTAACACAGATCATCAGTGTGAATACCAGTCAACTAGGAAGACATGGCCCCTTATGAGAGCAAGTCTCCGTTTTAGTGATGGGTTCAGAGAACAAGAACACCATAAAGATGGTCGAGGACTTTACCGTGGGATGGGGAGCAAGCACTATCTTATGGGGTGACCTTTATCATCACCAAGATCCTTTTGTTCATACACGATTGTTTTCTAATAAAGCAGATAGAAGATCCAAGGAAGAGAGCAAAGGGTCACACACTCTGAGTTATTAATTTATTCCACAATATTGATTAAAAACGTATGCCCAGCCCTACCCTAGGGTCCAAGGGTATTGAAGAGCACAGATATGGTGTCCCCCTAATGAATAGGGTATGAATAAGTAAGTAATCAGAATAATCACTCACTTATTGGTTGTGGTAACATTTTTGAAGGGAACAAGAGACTGAGATGGAGAATCATTGGCAGAGGGTGAGAGGAAGCCGTTTTCAAAGGTTATCAGACTAGGAGACATTTAAGCTGGGACTCGTGTAAGAAGGAAGTTGTAAAAGAGTGTGAAAAAGAATATTCCAGAAAAAGGAAACAAGCAAAGCATTCTTGTGTTTGTTGAAGTGAAAGGGAGAGAAAAAGTGTGACCATTTATTGTTATACGAGGGTTCTCCAGAGAAACAACCAGTACGTGTGTGTTTATTTTATAAAGAGTTTGTTCTGCTGGAGGTAGGCATACCCGAGGGTCTGCAGGATGAGCTGGCAATCTGGAGACCCAGGAAGAGTGGCTGGGGTAGTTTAAGTTGAAGGCTGGCAGGCTTGAGACCCTGTTTTAGCTCCACGCAGACAGAAGCTTCCTCCTCCTCACCTGAGGGTCAGCATTCTTGTTCTCTCCAGACCTTCGACTGATTGGATGAGGCCCACCCTCATTAGGGAGGGAGTGATGGTTCATTTTATGTGTCAACCTGACTGGACCACAGGATGCTCAGATATCTGGCTAAACATTCTTCCTGGGTGTGTCAGTGATAGCATTTCCAGAAGAGATGAGCCATTTGGATTGGTGGCTTGAAGAACGTAAATCACTCTCCCCAGTGTGGGCAACAACTCACTGAGGGCCAAATAGAACAAAAAAGTGAGAAAGTTCGAATTCTTTCTCTCTGCCTCACTGGTGCATCGGTCTTTTCCTCCCTTTGGACTGGGACTTAGATCTTGGGACTTCACAGCCTTCATATTCCCACTAGCCAATTCCTTATAATAAATCTCATTTTATATATGTAACTAAGTGACATATATAATTTATTCTGTTTCTCTGGAGAACCCTGAGTTATACAAAGAACAATCTGCTTTACTCAGTTTACTGACTCAAATGTTAATCTCATCCAAAAACATCCTCACAGGCACAAGAGAAGAATGTTTGGCCAGATGTCTGGGCACCCTGTGGCCCAGTCAAGCTGATTTAAAATTAACTGTCACATAAGGTCAGAGATAAGGAGAGGAGCACAGATGAGGTAGGGGGGAGAGAGGCAGGACCTGTGAGTCCTGGTAAGGCATTTGGAGCTTATTCTGGCTGCCTAGCACCCCTCTTCCTCTGGAAGCCCATGGCTGTTGGTGCTGGCCAGAGAGCAGTGAGGGGTGATGGGAGAACAGACGAGGGAGGTGGAGACAAGTGGACTCTGCAGGAATATTTTGGAGGCTTGGGCTTGGGGAGGGAACAGTGTGACTCTGGTATGACCAAGCCTATGAAGGAGGTCTTGGAGCTGTGCCTCCTCTGTGGTAGGATGCTGCACTTGATATTGTCTCATTCCCTCATTTGGAATTGGCAATCCGTAGCCCCCTGGTTTTGCATGTCCCGTAAGAATGCTTTTTATGTTTTTAATGGTTCAAAAAATCAATATTTTGTGACCTGTCAAAATTATATGAAGTTCAGATTTCAGGGCCCACGGTTTTATGGGAATACAGCCACACTCATGGCTCATTTGTTTACGTTGTGTCTATAGATGCATTTGTGCTAGAACAGTGGAGTCCATTAGTTGCAACCGAGACTCTGTGGCCTGCAAAGCCTAAAGTATTTATCATCTGGCCTGTTACAGAAAGTTTGCCAGCATCTGTGCTAGTTTATTCCGCGGTCTCGGCAAAACCGTGTAGGCTGTCATAGTTCATCTCATCTAACCCGTAGGTGCCTCTTGGCAGAGCTGTTAGAGTAGGCGGTCAGCTAGTGAGATATTAACAAAAGAGAAGGCAACAAAACTGGCCAAGCCTAAGCCTGGTTAAGTCTGGAAGTTACAGCTTCAGACACTCCAGGGGACGGCCAAAGGGACTGAATCCCTGAGCAGGCAGGAAGATGGCTTCCCAGTCTCCCAGGGGTTGGGTAAACTGCGCTTCCACCGGACTATGGGGCTGTGGGGGCAGTTGTGGGGAGTGGAGGAATAAAACAATAGGGGAAATTCCTCTGCTGAGGCATGCACAATAGGGGCTAAAATGGTGACATAAAGGCAAGGAGTCTTAATCTAGGGAAAGGATCGGATAGGATAAGGGCATGAAACCCCAGGAGATCCAGGAAAGGGATTGGATAGGGGGAGGGCCCAGCACAGGCCCACTTAGAGCCAGGAAAGAGTTTGGTTAGCTTGGAAGAAAGCTTATTCCTTCCCAAACCCCAAGGAGATATAGTCAAAGTTGAACAAAAGCCCAGGGTTCATTCTGTTGGTTGATGCTCTCTCTGTGGTAGCCTTGCAGGCCTCATACAGCACCAGCTGGCAGCATTGGGCTGCACTGCTCGCTCTGGATGCCCAGGTCACGGCACGTCATCTCTGGGCCCTGGTCCTCCTGGTCTTCATGAGGACATGTGCAGGCTGTGGCCTCGGAGCCTGGACTTGTCCTGCAGCCAGACGGTGCGCCTAGATGGGGACATCAAGCACCTGGGCAGTCCTTTTGTTTCCGCTCCAATGAGCCTTACTAGAATTCCCCATCCTCCTGTGCGTTGGTCCTGAATAGGTTCCTTGCGACTCCATGGAAGAATCCTGTTTCCTATTGTGTCACAGGTGTGAGTTTCTCTGTCTGCAGCCTGAAGAAAGCCAGCGTTAAAGAAGCCTTCTGTGTGGGCTTCCACAGGTCTGTCCCGGGAGGGCCAGCTGGGCAGTGTCAGGAGCCCAGCTAGAGGTTGTAGGCTGCCCCAAGCACAGAGGAGCAAAGTGTCAGAGGTGAGGAGCAAAGGCGCTGTGACAGCAGCTCAAAGCTCTTTTCTTTTTTAAGTTTAAATGCTCCAGAGATGGTCTGCCTTCATTCAGCAGTTCTGGCCCTGAGAGGTCGGGTTCTGTGTAGGGCCTGGAGCTCCTGCCTCCACACAGGCCTGGGGCTTTCTCTTGATCACCCCAACAGTAAGCCTCAGAGCCCCCGGGAGACAGCTTCTGTGTGGTAAATATCCTCCAATAGGAACAAATTGGACACCTGTACAGTTTCCTCGTTTGGGGAACACATCTGAACATTTATTGTTCGGACACAATTTCCTAAAGCGGATGTTGTTTGAAATTCACTTGATTAGATTGTGTTTATTCACATAAATGTGAATGCTATATCGTGTTTCAAGGTCACAGAAGCCTAGAGTGGCTTATTGGTGGAGGGTCTCAGCCTACCACCTTCACTGTATGGAGGCTTGTGGTGTGGGGAGGCGGGTAGGGGGGGACGGAGTTGTGCAGCCCAGTCCCCTAGTCGGTGAGGAGGCCGAACCCTAAATACAGCAGTGTGCTCGCAGTGACCTTTGCTCTCTGCAGTCATGGAGAGGGCTTCGTGTCTGCAAGCTCTGCTGAGTCACTTTCAGTGACATGGAATGAGAGCCCTGCTGGCAGAGCAATGGCAGAACAGCCCTGATGGCTGAGTTAGTGCAAGTAGGGCTCGGGCTTCACCTTTGCAGTGGGACGGGAGGTTCCCCTGGCAGCTGGCCACGTGGGTGCCCGCTGACAGTGTTCCTCCAGCAGCGCCAGCACTTCAATAAGGAGGAGTGGATGTTTCTTTCCACCGCTGTTGACTTCCTCTTTCTTTTCTTCGTGACCTGAAGTTCCATTTTGCCTTGGCTTACACCTTTGGAGAACTTGGAAAAGAATACTGAACAGGAAGCATTCTTTAAAAAAGAAAAAAAAATCTGCTGTTCCAGCATTCTTTTTTTCATACTGTGCTAATCACTTTTGAATACATTGCACAGATGGTAGGTTGTATATTTGCGGAGGATTTTTTTTTCAAGCCAAGTTCATAGACATGATCTTGAATTTATAACATTGTATTCCTAAATGCCTTTTTTGGGCTGTCAAAATAGTGCTGTCTTTAAAAAGTACAATGAGTTAGTCTGGGTATGGCTGGTTATATCTGCTTTCTTTATTTAAAAAAATAAGTATTTTTCCCTTCTTACAAAAGTAACATTTATTTTAGAAAATTGGGGAAAGAAGAAAAGTAAAAATGAGGTACAATAAAGTGGTTGAAGTATAATCCTTAAAAATAACTACCTCCTCTTCTTATTCCCCCACTTGTTTTTTGTTTTCTTTGTTGTTGTTTTTTTCTTTTGGTTGCACAAGGAGCACCATGCTAGAAGTTCACTTAGTTCCATCTTAACTGTTTTTGTGTGTCACATACACAGGGAACAAAACATCTGGCTTGAAGAACAGATTAATAGGAGACGTGATTGTGTGAAGGTTGCGTGATAGACTGAAAGACCATGGGTTTTAAAGACAGTGATTCTGGATTTAGTTTAAGAATTAGAGTTAAATTGTATGCTCTTGGGAATTTACTTGCCTGCTTTTTACCTGTTAAGTAGGCGAGTGGTTATTTTGGAAGATGCTGCATGAAGGACCTCAGGTCCTGCTGCGGGGTACCCCTGGTTCATGTGGTGGCAGAGGGTACTGATGGCTCTCACCTCCTGAGGGCCCGCCACATGCAGACCTGGTTCAATGGCAAACTTGCATTGAAAAGGGCCATACAGTGAGTATTTTAGGCTTTGTGGACCAAGGGTATAATTCAGGGACTTATCCCTTAAAATGTAACTATTTGAGAACGTACAAAGAAAACATTCTTAGGTCATAGGCCATATGAAAACAGGCAGTGGGCCCGTTCTAAGATGCCTTCACATATTCCTTGTAAACTTCACGACCCTGGAGGTGGTCACACTGCCAACCCTTGGTGGACCCCAGACTCACACCGAGTTAGCTAGAGCCTGGATCCTACTTTGGTGTGTACCCGCCCCCCTTTCCCTCCTTGGAAGGTCAGTCAGTATAATTCATTAACTACTTGGCCCATGTGTCCCTCATTCTGCACCCTCAGCTTCGTCCCTCTTTTCTGTGGCCTCCACCCCCTTCCTTCCCGCAACCCTGCCCTCACCCTTCACCGACCAGGCTGTCTTCCTCCTAAGGGCTGATCTCTCCTTATAAAAGGTCCTGCCCCGGGTGCTTGGCTGACTCTTTATCCTTCAAGTCTCAGTTCAGATGTTAGAATCCTTCTTAAAATACTTGTCCTTGTGTCCTAGGCATTGCCACATCATCATTTACTTTCAGATTCTTTTCTTCCCTCCGCCTCTTAGCTTTCATCACAGTCAGCAGTTGTCTTCTGGTGCCTCTCTACTCCCCTGTCGGTATGCAGGAGCATATAAGCTCTTCTCCCTCAGGGGCAGGGCCAGGACTTTGTCCTTTTCGTGGGTGTATTCCCAGGGCCAGGACAGCAGCTTCAACAGAACAGGCGTCTGGTCTCCCTAAGCATCCTTATTTTTTCAGAAATCAGTTAAATGTTCAGTGTGAGTGCTCCCACATCCAGGTAGGTCTCAGTGGTGTCTGGTGTCTCATTGTTTTCCTTGTGGCTAGAAGGGCTGTCTGTTACTTGGTAAGCCCAGCACCTGAGAAGAGAGTCAGCCTCTCCCAGGAACTGAGGTGTGAGGTGTGAGCCTCAGGAACCCACAGCCGCCAGGACTCCTGTGTGCGGTGGAACTGCCGTCGCGGGAAGAGACTTGCCCACAGAGTCAGTTCTTGGCTCCAATGTTGCAAAAGCTGAGGATAGTGCTGCTCACACCTTAAGACATATGGGACCTTGGGTAGGTTCTGATTTAAATAATCTGGGCTGGGATCAAGATTTTGAACTCTCACCTGCTTTGCTCACCAAACCACTCACAGTAACACAAGCCTGGGTTTCTCTACCTTGGCACTATGGACGTTTTGGACCAAAATATTCTTTGTTTGGGGGAGAGGGGGCTATCATGTGCACTGTAGGCTTCTGCTTGAGCTAGTTTAGTTAAATATTTATGAACTTGTAATTGAATCCTACAACTGATGGACATTTAAGTTTGTAGTTATTTGTGTGACTTTATATTGCCTGGTACTCCACCAAGCTCTAAATGTACATGCTGCGTATATTTCAGTATGATTTTAGTGCTTAGCATGGGGTTCAGTCTGTGGGAGGTAGTTGATAAATGCTGACTGAATGAATGGAATTCTATAAGGGATGGTATATACACCTTTTCTCTTCATTTTTGAGCCCTATAATGTATTTCAAAAATGTTTAATTGACATCTAATATATACAGGCATGGGCAAAAATAGGTTTTCAGTTCATAGGGAAGTAGAATAATAATTACGCAAGAATAAATTCTGTGTCTCACCTGCTCACAATTGGAAACCTACTTTAGTCCATCCCTAATGAGTACACATCAGTACACGGTTTGGTGGTGTTCACACTTTGGACCAAATCAGGAGCAGCATTCCAGAAGCTTCCCCTGTGCTCCCTTTTACTCTATAGACTTTAAAAATTTTCTTTCTCTTCAGTAATGAAAAGGAATCATGTTTGTATTACTAAAAGGACAGAGAAGCAAAAGGAAGAAATTATACTCTTAACATTTTGATGTTTTTCTTTAAGTCTTTTCAGTGCCTATATGTGCACATAAATGCATTTGTCAAATATTGCACTTTTTCTAGCTTTGCTCACTCAATACCAGGTTTTGAACATATTTCCATGTGCATAAATGGAAATTTACATCTAATTCACTGTTGTAAAGGCACTGTGGAATTCTCTTGAGCAGATATACCACAATTTATATAACCCACGCCTCTTTCATGGCCATTTCTTTGAAAACTGGATAGGTAAGTGGTTTCTGTTTTTCACTTTTATTTTCATTCTATCAACATGCAGTTGATAATTTTTCTTAAGATGACTTTTTGCTGTCATAATTGCAGAGTTAAATATAGTGAACCCTAATAAAACTTCTAATCCACAAATTTGGTTGCTAGAAGCATTTTTAACTTACTAGTATACATAGTTATTGTATACATAGAAATTGAGGTTAATGTGTGCTTTCGATCAAATAGTTAAAATGCACAGAAGGAATATAGTGAAGTGTTCCTCTAAGCAAGTGCCTTTATCAGTTTCTGGATGGACGAGCATATTAACATTAATGGTCAGATAGAGTCTTTTAAATAAAGACAGTAGAAGTGTTCTTTAAAACTTTAAATTTTCCAAAGACAACAAAAAGACTGTTGGATGACTAAACCTATATTGTAGATCAGGGGTCAGCAAACTTTGTCTTTGTACAGAGCCAGGTAGTAAACTTTACAAGCTATGTGGTCTCAGGTACTTTACAAGCTATGTGGTCTCAGGTACAGCTACCCAGTTCCACTGCTGTAGTGCCACAGCCACAGGCAGTACATCAACAAGGCATGCTTGTGTTCCAATAAAACTTTATAATAATAATAGCCGGATTTTCACTGCATACTCTGCATACTCGACTTTGCCAGAACCTGCTCTATGATTAATTCAAATGTGTTGTGTGGATTAAAATATGAACAGTCACGCGAATTATACAGATCCGAGGACGGGGTGTGAGCTTTTAGCTCTTCCTTGTGTTGTCTCCTTGAATGGTGAGTTTTCTGGGTTGAGTCATTTGTTTCCTTATTTCCTGGAGCAGCCAGTGTATTTCTGTTTTAACTGGGTCAACATATAAATTAACGAATCAAGCAACAGCAGTCTGTTAGTTAAGCTGATACTAACTGCTTCAAGAAAGAAGTGACATGGGTTGATTCCTCCAGACTCCTTCCCTCGCAGCTCTGCTGGGCTTTTTTTCAATAGCACATGGCTCTAAAGGTTGGTGTAGAAGGATAGGGAGGGTGGTCTCCTTGGGGGCTTATGGGCCAGGCCTGGAAGCCATGCACATCCCCGGCCCTGCATTTGACTGGCCAGACCCATGTCCTGGTTCCACCCTAACTGCCAGAGAGGCTGGGAAATCTATTCCAGGTGGACTTCCATGAGGAGGATGGACAGGATTTTTGAATAGCTAGCAAATCTTTGCCATAAGATTTATTTAGAATAGATCCACATTCAGATCTGAATTCTCATTACAGTCAAACCTCGGTTCTGAACCGTCTCAACCAAGTTGTTCATGGAAAAATGTCTCGGTTGTCAAACAAAACTAGGTTTTTGAATGGACAACCTTTTCATGCTGATAACCTGCATGATCAGTCATGCACTTCTCAGGAGAGAATGCTGAAGTATGAGTCAGTTTATCACTAAACCTTGCATTGTTAGCATCTCAGGGAATTGTGCTGTGAATAGTTTTGTGCATTTTTTTTTCTTTTGTTGCTGCTTATTATTATTAAATACAGTAAGTAGGTTCATGATAGCAACAAAGTGAAAAGGAAAGTGAGAACAGTAAGAGAGCTTTAAAAAGGAATAATCGCCGAGTTCACATGTTTGATCTGGCTATTGATGGCATGGCCAAATTGACGATCAGCACAGTTTTAAAGCATAAAGAGGCCATCAGCAGTGCTGACGTTGCTAAGGGTGTGGAAGTGCTCAGGAAACAACAATTACAGGCACTTGAAGAGGTAGGAAAATTGTTGATGTGGATAAACGAAAAGTAGTTAGGCAGTGACAGCATTTCAGAGGCAATGATATATGAAAAGGCGAAGATGCTTTGTGCTGACCTCCTGAAAGACACCCCTGGAATGAGTACTGAGTGATTCACTTAAGGGTGGTAGGGGGTGGTTCGGTGAATTTAAGAAACAATGGTATTCCTAGTGCAGCAAGGTATGGCGAGGCTGCCAGTTCTAACAAAGTAGCTGCTGACAGTTTCATGACAAAATACATAGAGGCAGGAGGGTTTGTTCCCCAACAAGTGTTCAGTGGCGGTGAGACAGGCCTCTTCTGGAGGAAAATGCCAGAAGGCACCTGCATCACATGGGAAGAGAGGTTGCCAGGACGCAAGGCAACGAAGGATAGCCTGACCTTATTGTTGTGTGGGAATGGGAGGGGGGGCTTTCAATGGAAGCCTCTATCTGTCTACCATGCTGAAAACATGAGAGTTTTGAAGATAATGTCATGAAAAACAAGTTAGGGGGTGGGGGAAAGAAAAGTTGAACGTGATGTAGAGGGCTAATAGCAACCCGTGGGCAAATGGGCAATGTTTGATCGGAGTAGATTCATGAAGTGTTGGCCCCACCTGTGAGGCAATACCTCTGGGAGAAACGGTTCCCGCCCAGGGCACTTCTTGCAATGCACAAGGCTCCTGCCCACCCTGCAGGCTTAGAGGCCAGGCTGGTGGAGGGGCATAGCTTCACCACGGTGAGGTTCCTGCCCCCGAACACGCCTCCCATCCAGCCCAGGGAACAGCAGGTCATTTCTAATTAAAAAATTTAAAGAAACTCTACACAGAGGCACTGTCTGAGAGGTGAAAGTAATTTAACCGTCAGGCAGTTCTGAAAGGAACATTTTAATGGCCTCAGTGGCTTGAGGCTCGTAGTTGAAGCATGGAGGGAAGTGTCTTCCCGGACCAGGCTATCAGCCTGGAAGAACCTGTGGCTGGAGTCTGTTGCTGAAGGAGACATTGAGGGCTGTGAGGATGAGCCGGTGTCTGTTCTGGAGGATATTGTGTCCGGGCAAGTCCATGAGCTCGGAGGTGGGTGGTGATGAGGAGGAGGTACATTTTATTCCAGAAGAGGCCTGTCTCACCGCCACTGAACACTTGTTGGGGAACAAACTGACCACTGAGGGGCTCCAGGACCTTCCGAGGGAGCAGCCACAGACGGCAGCTGGGGAGTGCTCTTCAGAGGAGGGGGAGGGAAGGAAGGTGATTCCTACTTCACTAATCAAGGGAATGCTTGCAAATGGGGAGAAATGCAGAGTTTTCTTGAGAAATATCACCCTGACAAAGCAGCAGCAAACTGTGCCATCAACTTGTTCAATGGCAATGCAGTGTTTCACTCCAGGCAAGTGTTAAAATGCAGGCAAAAACAAACATCGCTGGGTAGGTTTCTAGTGAGACAGAGGCCCAGGCAGCCTGAAGCAAGTTCTAGTGGAGCAAAGAGCCGAAAGGAAGGAAGGAACAGGGAACCAGCTACCTGACGTTTTTATGGAAGGGGACTCCCCTTCCAACAATAACATCCATCCATCCACCCATCCATCCCTCCTCCATCTCTCCTCTCCATTTTCAGTCCTCTGTAGCTCTCAACATTAAAGATAAGTTCTCGTGCATACATACATTTTCATTTTTACTGTACATTTTATTTCATTTTGGTTAAATTTTCACTTACATTTCATGTCCTTTTTGTTTTTTAAAGTGATTATTTATAGATTGAACATTACATTAGACATGGACTGTATATAAGAAGGGTTAAAGCAGGGAATCATTTGGGATTAATTCAATTTACATTATTTCTAATGGGAAAAAATGTTTCAGGTTTTAAACAAATTGCTTCTCGAACAGCCTTCTGGAATGAATTAAGTTTGAGACCTGTGGGTCCCCGGTACTTTCCATTGAGCTGTAGTCAGCCACGTTTATTTTTTTATTTCTTTATTGATTAAGGTATTACATATGTGTCCTTATTCCCCCATTACCCCCCCATCTCCCATTCATGCCCCCACCCCCCTGTGGTCTGTGTCCATTGATTAGGCTTATATGCATGCATATAAGTCCTTTGGTTACTTTTAAATAGAGTGGGTGTGGGGTGAGGAGTAGGAAGGGAGATTAAGCCCCTCCTGAAGCAGGTGAGTTCAGGTGGTGATCTCTGTGCTCTGGTAGCGACAAATCAGTCTATATTTAGGATGCATTGAGCTGCCAACACTGTATCATTTTGTGAAGGCAGGTATTGTAGAAGACCATGAGGAAAAAATGTGCCAGGCCTCCTCATTCCTGTGCTTGGATGGTGCCACTACCTTCATCTCTCTGACAGCAACACTGTGCCATTCAATTAAATGTCCTGTGAATTACTTTAGTTTTGGGAGGATGAGGAGTTCCTGTAAGTGGGGATGTGTCTCAGTTGTACTGATGTTGGGAGGAAAGGCTCTCTGGAATGCAACAGAGGAAGAGAATTAGAATTCAGTCAGCGTGATAAATCATTGAACTTGGTGTTGAAGGGCCTACATTTAAATTAAACCTTTAGAAGCAATAACCTCTTTTCAATTTTGGTGCTACTGGGAGATAATGGAGCTCCTAAGCGGGAGGAATTTGATTTACAAGTGTAACAATTCTCTCTTCATTGGCTGATTTTCCCGCAGTGTGTGTTTTATTCTTTCAAAGTTCAGTCAATAACTAAGGTAAGTGAAATGTTTCTTTCTCACCTGTTTTCTATTTAAAACACTCTCTGGTTCTAGTTTTGCAGGGCTTTTTGGTTAACATTAGGAATATAGGTGTGTATATGATTGTGTCAGGTACGCGTTTCAAGAATTTCCTGGTCAGAGATGTGATTTTAGACATACATAAAAAATCTCAAGAAATAATGTGTTTAAATGCACATTACCCCAGATAGTTTTCACATGACTGGGCTCATGTCTCCTAGACTTCAGTCACTTTAACAGTGTGTGACTCAAAGGTGTGCTCAGACCTTGCAAGCCAGTGTCCTGGTCACCAGGCCTGAGGGACAGTCACCCAAAGTGGGGATTGGCTTCAGGAATTGCTCAGCCAGTGTCAATCGAGAGCACTTGCCTCCTTCACACTGGGAGCATGGTATTAGTTTGCTAGGACTGCTGTGACAAATGACCACAAACTTGATAGTTTAAAACAGCTAAAGTGTCTTCTCTTGGAGAGGTGTGTGATCAGTTAGGGCCAGAATAAAGGCATCGCAGACCTGCACTTCTGGAAGCTCTCGGGGAGCATCCATTCCTTGCTTCTCCCAGCTCTGGTGGCTCCTAGCATCCTTGGCTTGTGGCATCACAAGTTCCCTCTGTCTCTGTGGCTACAGGCCTCCTCTTCTTTGTCACACCTCCCTCTCCTTCCCCCTTATGAGGACATAGGGCATTGCATTTAGGGCCCCACCCCCAGATAATCCAGGATAACCTCCCATCTCAAGATCTTAAATGATTCACTTCTGAAAAACCATGGTTTTTTTTAATGGCATAGGGCCATGGTCAGCAAGAAGTTTAAGTTTAAAAAATTTGGCTCTCACAAGAAATTTCAATCATTGTACTGTTGATATTTGGCTCTGTTGACTAATGAGTTTGCCGACCACTGACATAGGGTAATATTTACAGGCTCTACAGATGAGGACATGGATATCCTTTTTGGGGGTTGGGTGCATTGTTCAGCCTACCTCAGGCATATAAGCCATTCTAGAAGTGACTGTTCTGGAAGTGACTTACTGACTATAGTGCTGACGTTTTCTTTTTAATCTGAGTTCTAGTTAGGCAGAAATACAACTTCCTGATGGTATGCTGTGTATTTGTCGTGAAAGTAAAGGTTCTCCTTTGTAAATGAGGTGCAGCTCATACACCTTGACAGAGAAAACAAGGGCAAGTTTAGCACTTTGGGTCCTTTTTCATGTTGTCTCTATTCTAGTGGCATGAAGATGAAAATGATGTAAGTATCATTTGTAAGTATTTACATTACAGAAGGTCCCCTGGAAGCAAATGCATTAGGTTACCTTTTAAAATGATAGATTTATTTTCTGATTAGAAAAGGATAGCTTATTTAAGAAACTTATAAAACCCAGAACAGCACGAAAAAGAAAAAAAATCTCCTGAAATTTAACAACCTGGAAATGACAACTATTGATATTTTGGTTTCTTCTATCACATCACATTAGTGATCTCCTCAGAGTTTTAGCAGTTGTTATACTGTGTGTCCACACTGGTTTGAAACACCATCGGTATTACTGGAGGGAGTAGTGTTTCTGGAAGGCGGGAAATGAAAGCAGCAGAGCTGTCGGTTAGACCTCTGCCTGCCTGCCTCGGTGGGAGAACTGGTCTGCTGACACCGAGTGCCACTTGGGGACAGAGGGAGCCCGTGTCTGTGTGCATTTGCTTGAGGGGAGTGGTTAGCATAAGTCCTATCTGAATGCATCATCAAGCTGTTTTCTAGCGTGTTGTAGCAGAACCTGTCCTGAGAGATGCTTTGAAGGGGAACACACGTTGTTCACGAGCAAATAGGTATGGGAAGTAGTGAATACTTTGTGTACATACACGTACATGTGTGTTTTAACAAAAACCAAAGACTTCGTAGAAATAAAAGAGCCTGTTTAACCTAGACTCCCCCACCGCCTCCAGCAGCTGTTTGATTTTTGTTTTTCTGAACACCTATTTCAGAGAACTGTATGGAGCATAATTTGTGAAATACAGTAATAATGAATTTAGATGAAATGGGTAGCCAAATATTTTCGCTGTGATAGGACTTTGGTTGGTTAATATATGTGTGTGTCTGTATCTGTGTCTATGTATATAAATGTTACTGTTGTCATCCTTGCCAAAGTCAGTTTTAAAAAAGTGGCTCATTTGATTCAAGTATTGTAGAAACTTCTTTACTAAAGATGTGTCTTACATTATAATACTACCCTTTGGGGAACTAGGAATTAAATCTAGGAATAGTATCAAGCAGAGTGAAAGTTCAAGGGAAGAGTGAAAGCAATGTATATGTTTTTTCAAAAAATGCAGTGTG
Source organism: Corynorhinus townsendii (assembly GCA_026230045.1). Classification (NCBI taxonomy): domain Eukaryota; kingdom Metazoa; phylum Chordata; class Mammalia; order Chiroptera; family Vespertilionidae; genus Corynorhinus; species Corynorhinus townsendii. The sequence goes on from JAPDVU010000005.1 coordinate 112,486,341, forward strand.
AAGCTCCCCAGCCTCCCCCACCAAGTGTGATTTTGGCCTCCAGCTGAATTTGTTCTCATCTGATTAAATCAGAACCAAGTTCTGCTGTTTCCTAACTGCTGTGAAGTGCAGATTTTTAAAATGTGTCAAAAAAGCAAGTCTTAATCCTAGTAGGAAACAACTCTCTTAAGAGAGAGTAATTAGCATTTTGTTTCTATTATCACTTTACAACTTTTCAACATACAAAATTATTCATATGTTCATGTAACATGTAGTCATTAAGTGCCTGGTCAGAATTCCAGCATTAATTTTGAAATTCGTATTTCTAAATTTAGATCTACACAGGCTTGAGGAATAACCCTGCATTCCTGTCCATGTCTGTCTATGTGAGCGGGGATCTCAGAACCGGAACTAAACTTCCATCTTTTATACTTACGAATTGAGAATGGGCTCGAGTAGCATACTCAAGTGGCTAATCCAGAAATTGCTTATTTGAATTTCAGAAGCAATCACTGATGCACATTTTTACACATATTCTCTTTACACAGACACACTTTTAAATATTTGAGGAGTGAAAATCTGATTTCCCTGGTTGATTAAAAATAGAAAGGCCTGACTGACCAACATGGCTCAGTGGTGGTCAGGGCACATGCCTGGGTTGCAGGCTGGATCCCTAGTGTGGGGCATGCAGGAGGCAGCCAGTCAATGATTCCCTCTCATCATTGATGTTTCTACCTCTCCCTCTCTCTTCCTCTCTGAAACCAGTAAAAGTGTATTGAAAAAAATAAAAATAGAAAGGCCTGTAAGGAGGGAGAGGTTGTTGTAATTGCAACCACCTGATGTCGCTTCCTCCCAGTTCCCTTCTGTGCAGTCCTTGCCAGGGCAGTGGCTCCGAGGAGCCCCAGGACCTTAGCACCACATGATGTGATGGTGAACGTTAGTGTCGACCTGGCTAGGCTAGTTGTTAAGTCAAATACCAGCCTAGATGTCACCACAGTGGTGTTTTCTAGATGTGATTACCATTTAAATCAATAGACTTTGAGTGGCATAAATTACTCTCTATAACCTGGTGGGCCTCATCCACTCACTTGAAGAGCTTTAGAGAAAAGTTTGAGTTCCCCAGGGGAGGGAGGGCTCTGTTCCAGGCTGCATTCCCTTTCAAGACTGCCATGTCGACTCCCACTGGCCTTCCCGCAGACTTTAGACTTCGCAGGCCCAAAGCCATCTGAGCCAGTTCCTTAAAATAAACCCATAGGGTGTATGGCCACACACACTATGGATTCTGTTTCTCTGGGGAACTTTAGAGCACCTGGGCACTTGTTGGAAACACACATTCTCAGGTCCCACCCCAGGCCTGCTGAATGAGAAACAGCAGGAGTGGGACTCAGCAGGCTGACGGAACAAGCCATCCAGCTGTCGCCCATGACCTCCGAGCTCCAGGCTCACTGCAGGTAAATGGAAGGCACCTCCTGCTGCAGTTGAGGTTCAGAAAGGTTAAGTAATGGGCCCAAAGTCATCCAACCTTGGTGTGGCCGAGATTTATTCTTGATGCTTTCAAAAGGATAAAATAATATCCGCGGGTAGCTTAGCAATCTTCGTATCGGCTTTTATAGTGCACTGTTGGGATGCCCATTTTCTTAAGGAAAAGAAAATGCAGGACCAACTGTGTGTACAGAGTGTATGAGAGCAGTGCTTCCAGGTCTTTGAACCACCAGGTATCACTTTTATTATTTCGTGTGGTGGAAGATGTTGTTGATTAAAGAATCTGTATTTTAAAGGAATAGTTATTTTGCCATACTAGCTATGCAGAGCTCCTGGTTGACAGGAGATCCGCCCAGGGAAAGCAGAGACACTTGATGTTTTAATTAGCTTGTAAACCATAATCCATTAAGCATTTTCACAACTGGAAATAGCCAAGGATTTTCATTACTACCTTAGTTTTCCAGAGCATCTGCAGACTCCTGGTTGGATATCTTTGCACTGAAGGACATTCCAGTGCAAGTAGGTCATATTAGCAATGTGTCACGTTTTTTAGTCATTCAACTGATGCACCCGTTTGTGTGTGGCTGGCTTCCAAGCAGTAGGCCAGAGATGCAAGGTCTGTCCTTGAGGCTCCACCATTGTCAGTTTGCAACATCCAAGGTCACCTTGTAAGTGGGAGAGCAGGGAGGTTGCTAATGGGCATGCTGGGTTGTGGGTGCATCGTTTTTATCTCCATTTTGTCGGCTGGAACTTGGTCACATAACTGGGGAACGGGGCCTGACTGCATGCCAGAAACAAGAAGAAATGTGTTTGGTGACCAGCTGGCCATCTGCCACATGCTGGTAGGTCTGTGCTGCTGCCTCTGATGGATTCATGTTCTCCCCTGATAACCAGAGCAAGGAGGGTGTGGGAGTAGCAATAGAGTATTAGTTGTTACTGATGCCACCCCTCCTTCCTCATGTTCTTTCTAGCCCTTGGGAATGGAGAGAGCCACAGAAGTATTAACTGCAGTTGTACTGGCTCTCATCTCCAACTTCAACAGAGACCTTCCACCACTTTTGGTTTTCATCTCGTTAATCCTCATAGGTCAGTCTATTGGCAATACTTCCCATATGCTCTCTTTTATCTTGTCGTCTCCATTTCCTATGCACCCCAACCCTTATCCCATTGTCTAAATTCACTGCCTATGGGTCACCTGAGGGCGTCCTAGTGCCACTGTGCCAAGAATATTGAGTCTCAGGTTCCATAAACTACTGCCCCCTCAGAGGCTGGAGTGGTATTGTTTTCAGGCACAAGGAAGGAGACTACCTGTTGCCTTGCTTATCTGTTGCTCTGAGCCAAACTAGAACATTCTAGTTTGTTGTATTTCTACAAGTATTTGGATTGATTGGGTTCAACTGGGCAGTTATTCTGCTCCACATGCTGTTGGCTGGGGCCACCCAGGTGGCTGCATTCTGCTGGGACTTGCCTGGAGCTGGTGGGAGCTGTCAGGTCTCTCAAGGTCTTGGAAGTCACAGAACATCACTTCTACCATTTCTGTTGGTCAAAGCATCAGAGAATCTAAAGGAAAGGAAATAGGTCTTGTGTGTGCAGGGATGGGAGGAATTGTTGGCCATATGGGGAGATTATTGCCATGTCTGGTCGCCCTATCCACTTTGTCACCTGTACCTCAAGTCCGTGCAACCAGTGTGTCAGTATATCAGAGTCACCCGTGAACTTATTCCTACATTCCACCATCAGTGTCACTTTTCTCCAGAAGTTTCCGGGTACTGACATCCTCACTCTAACCTTGGGCAGGTGGACTCCAATTCTGGGAATACATGAGGTGGACACAGGAAATAAAGGATGCGCTAGTTTGGCCCGTGATGAGTGTTCGTGTTAGGAGGGTGGTGTGAATTTGAAGCATTAAACAGAGACCTCAGGCAAAAGGTCAGAGAGTGTTGAACCAGTGGTGGTAAGTTGCAAAGCAGTGTTTAAGGAAGGTGCATTTCACAACATGTATAACAAGGATTGAAAGGTGGTGTCCTTGACCATGGTCACCATGTGTAGGCATGAAATGAACAAGGCCTGTACATGAGTGAGAATGGTGGGACCTAAGAAACAGTCACAGGAGACAGGGAAGTAATCTGCATGACTCTAAGAGGAAGGAGAGGCAGAAAGGAAAAACGGAAGGCAGGTGCAATAAACTGCCACGTATACGTTTTACATACTATGAACGGAGGTTTTTGCTAAAGTGTTAACTGTAATGAAAATGAATACAATTGTTAGCTGGGAGGCTCTTAGTTTGGTCTTGCAGGGGGTGGTGGTAGTAAAGGTTCACCTATCAGTTAGCTAGAATTTGTCATGGTAATGAACAGCTCCAAAACCCCAGTGGTTATGGCCACCCAAGACTCATTTCTCACTCATAAACGAGTCAGCCCAGATCTGGTCCCGTCTTCTCCATGGTTTGACCCAGGTACAAGCAGCAGCTTATCCAGACCAGGGGAAATGTAGCTCAGTGAGCACGCAATAGCTCTCAGAATCTCTGTGTGGAGTCTCCCACGTCATCCCTTCCTCGTTTTATTTCATCTTTATTTCAGTAGCCAAGGAAGATCAGAGAGTTGACCCTGATGTCTATGAAGGCATGGATTGTATCTCTCTCATAGAAAGACACACCAGGAAGGGCCCCTAGGAAGGTGAGTAGCAGTTTTGAATAAAATAAAACTATCATCCCTGGGTATGTTTCCCCCTATATTTTTAATTCCACAAATAATGAAAAATCATCACAGGAAAAAAGCACACAGCCAACATTTCCAGTCACTCCAGATCACTCTCGCTGGAAATAACTAGTGCTGTTAATATTTTGATAGACACATCTTCAGATATTTTTCTCTGGGAACCTTTTTTAGTGGAGCCAAATAGTAGGTGCTCTCCTGTCACTTACATACTGACTTGCAGGTACACGGGGAGCATGCACCCCTGCCAGTATATAGACCCCTGCATCCTAATACCAACCCTCTGGCATTCCTCCCTGTGAATACACCATCACTCACTTCCAGTTCTTGGACATTCAGGTTTTTCCAATTCCACTGTTTAATAAAGCGCTGTCGAAAGTCTCTTCCATGTACACGTTTGCACATCTATCAGGCTATTTCCCTTGGACAGATTCCTAGCTGTGAACTAATTAAAAGGAATATCTTTTTAAAGACCTTTTTGATACATCCCTGACGAATTTTATAGCTTAGTTTTAAGGCCCACTCTTCCTTTTCCCTCTCCTAAAATGGAGTAGTGGTTACCATAGCAATAGGAAAAAAAATCAGGACTCTCATGGACGTGCCTAATTTGTCTTTCTCTTCATTTTAACTCAGAAAGTTACATTTCTGTGCCAAGGTTGGCCCATAAAGTACCTGTCCAGCATCTCTCCGGTGAGGAGGTCGGTGCCCCCTGAGAGATGACCTCCGCCCTCCTTGGTTCCCCGCCTCACAGATTGGCTCTCCAGTTGTCAGCTGGCAGAGGCTGGCAGTCGCAGGGGGTCATGGAAGTTGCTCTGTGTAGGAAGACTCCGTGACTGATGAGTGTCCCCCTCGGCCTATAATTTGGAAAGCCATCGCTCATAAACAAGGTGGTTTATGTCAAGGTCATTGGCTTTTAAAAAAACTCATCACGTTGGATTTATTTGGGGATCAGATTCATTTCTCAAGACCGTCTGGAGGTGTGATGCATGCGACCTGTGGGCTGGATTTTCTTTAAGAGGCAGACATAAATGGTGCTTCAGGGCTCTTCAGCCCGCATTCTAGGGAGGGCCAACTACTTTGAAATCTGTCTGAGATCTGGATTCGAAAGCTGGTGGTTAAGACATAGTCAGAGATAGTGCAAGTGTAACTGGAGGTTCCCTGTGAGGTGAGCACGACACTCATGGGTGGAGGGCAGAGTGCTGTCCTTGGGGTGGGGACAGCTGAGATGAGCAGCAGGAAAGCCCTTTGCATTACACAGGCTGGGGCCCCTGCAACTGACCTAAGCAACTGTGCGGTGTGCTAACGTGCCAGGTTGCTTACTATTTTGGGCAGAAAAAAATTTACATTCACATTGTACAGTGCAGAGTCCTGAGGCAATGTGCTTTTCTTTTTTCTTAAGTAAGTCAGGGTAGCGCCCTGGAGAGCATTGCTCAGTGGTTAGAGTGTTGAGCTCATTTGATTCTCGGTCAAGGACACGTATTTGGGTTGCAGGTTCGATCCCCGGCCCCAGTTGTGACCGTGTGGAAGGCAACCAATTGATGTGTCTCTCTCACATTGATGTTTCTCTCTCTGCTATGTCTCTCTTCTCCTTCCCTCCTTTCTACTCTTTCTCTGAAAAGCAATGGATAAACTACCCTTGGGTGAGGATTAAAAGAAAAAGTCAGGGTAGCAAATAGTGAACACAGGAGCTCTGGAGAAAATCAGTGTGGGCTGGAGGTGGCTGTGTGACCCAGGCTTATAAATGTTACCGTCCCCAGGTCTAAGTCCCTATTTATAAAATGAAACAGAGTAGAAGTATCTGACGGGCTGTTTATAAGTCAAAACACATAAAACAGACAGTGTGGTTCCTGCCTAGCACATAGAGGCCAGTACATGGTGGCTATTTTTAATACGATGTATGGTATAATTATTATTTTCAAAAGGCAATAATATACTTCAGGGGTTCAAGCCATATTATCAAAGGCAAATCCATAGCCCTTATTATTTTTCATGCAGAGATGACTTTATAACCTTACATGGTTCTAGTATTCTTGCTGTAAAAAAGGAAACTGCAGTATTTCAGTGGCTCAGTACCATAAAACGTCTTTTAATATGTCGGTTAAATGGGCAGTTGCCGGGCTGAGGGTAACTCCTTCACATGGTGATTGAGAATCCAGGCCTTTTCCCTTTGGTGGTACCACCATCCTCAAATTGTATTGCTGCCAGCAGAGAAGGGAGAAGCACGAGGATCCTTGTGGGAGAGTTTTCCACGGGCCTGCCTGGCAGTGGCACATGTCACTCCTCACATTCTGTGGCCTGGAGCTAATTCACGTGGTCACGCCGTAATGCAAGAGGCGGGCTGAGCAGCAGGGCCTCTGACTGGGCAGAAGTGACTGGATCTCGTCCCCTCCCAGCTGAGAAGCAGGGCCCCTGGCTGGGCAGAGGTGACTAGATCGCGCTCACCTCCCAGTTGAAAAGCCAAGCCCCTGCCTGGGCAGAGGTGACTGGATCTGGCTCCCCTCCCAGCTGAGAAGCAGGGCCCCTGGCTGGGCAGAGGTGACTGGATCTGGCTCCCCTCCCAGCTGAGAAGCAGAGGCCCTGGCTGGGCAGAGGTGACTGGATCTGGCTCACCTCTCAGCTGAGAAGCAGGGCCCCTGGCTGGGCAGAGGTGACTAGATCTCGCTCACCTCCCAGTTGAAAAGCCAAGCCCCTGCCTGGGCAAAGGTGACTGGATCTGGCTCACCTCTCAGCTGAGCAGCAGGGCCCCTGGCTGGGCAGAGGTGACTAGATCTGGCTCCCCTCCCAGCTGAGAAGCAGGGCCCCTGGCTGGGCAGAGGTGACTGGATCTGGCTCCCCTCCCAGCTGAGAAGCAGAGGCCCTGGCTGGGCAGAGGTGACTGGATCTGGCTCACCTCTCAGCTGAGAAGCAGGGCCCCTGGCTGGGCAGAGGTGACTAGATCTCGCTCACCTCCCAGTTGAAAAGCCAAGCCCCTGCCTGGGCAAAGGTGACTGGATCTGGCTCACCTCTCAGCTGAGAAGCAGGGCCTCTGGCTGGGCAGAGGTGACTGGATCTGGCTCCCCTCCCAGCTGAGAACCAGGGCCCTTGGCTAGGCAGAGGTGACTGGATCTGGCTCACCTCTCAGCTGAGAAGCAGGGCCCCTGGCTGGGCAGAGGTGACTAGATCTCGCTCACCTCCCAGTTGAAAAGCCAAGCCCCTGCCTGGGCAAAGGTGACTGGATCTGGCTCACCTCCCAGCTGAGAAGCAGGGCCCCTGGCTGGGCAGAGGTGACTGGATCTGGCTCCCCTCCCAGCTGAGAACCAGGGCCCTTGGCTGGGCAGAGGTGACTGGATCTGGCTCACCTCTCAGCTGAGAAGCAGGGCCCCTGGCTGGGCAGAGGTGACTAGATCTCGCTCACCTCCCAGTTGAAAAGCCAAGCCCCTGCCTGGGCAAAGGTGACTGGATCTGGCTCACCTCTCAGCTGAGAAGCAGGGCCTCTGGCTGGGCAGAGGTGACTGGATCTGGCTCCCCTCCCAGCTGAGAACCAGGGCCCTTGGCTGGGCAGAGGTGACTGGATCTGGCTCCCCTCCCAGCTGAGAAGCAGAGGCCCTGGCTGGGCAGAGGTGACTGGATCTGGCTCACCTCTCAGCTGAGAAGCAGGGCCCCTGGCTGGGCAGAGGTGACTAGATCTCGCTCACCTCCCAGTTGAAAAGCCAAGCCCCTGCCTGGGCAAAGGTGACTGGATCTGGCTCACCTCTCAGCTGAGAAGCAGGGCCTCTGGCTGGGCAGAGGTGACTGGATCTGGCTCCCCTCCCAGCTGAGAAGCAGGGCCCCTGGCTGGGCAGAGGTGACTGGATCTGGCTCCCCTCCCAGCTGAGAAGCAGAGGCCCTGGCTGGGCAGAGGTGACTGGATCTGGCTCACCTCTCAGCTGAGAAGCAGGGCCCCTGGCTGGGCAGAGGTGACTGGATCTGGCTCCCCTCCCAGCTGAGAAGCAGGGCCCCTGGCTGGGCAGAGGTGACTGGATCTGGCTCACCTCTCAGCTGAGAAGCAGGGCCCCTGGCTGGGCAGAGGTGACTGGATCTGGCTCCCCTCCCAGCTGAGAAGCAGGGCCCCTGGCTGGGCAGAGGTGACTGGATCTGGCTCCCCTCCCAGCTGAGAAGCAGGGCCTCTGGCTGGGCAGAGGTGACTGGATCGGTTCCCCTCCCAGCAAGATGCCAGCACAGACAGGCGGTATGAATTTTGGCAAACAGCCAGCCAACTCTTACCTGTGCTCTGATTCCAAGGCTTGGCCAAGAGAAGGTTTAGATGTTTTTGTCTGTTCCTAATATTTTAAAGGAAGAAGTGACAAGATTTTGGTGACAGAGGAGATAAATATACTGAGTAAAGACCTGTTTGAGTATTTTAACTAGTGAGTCTAACTAGTTAGACCAGTGATCACTGTAGGAGATGGGGCTGTGAGGCAGGTCAGCACATTTGTAGGCAAAAGACCAGTGAAGGGTCTTAGGGGCAAAAAGAGTTTGAGACATAGACCTACATGGATGCCTCCCTTAAACACTTAGACAGAACCTGAGCTTCCATGGACCCTCTTCCCTGTATGAGGAAACATTACATTCCTGCCTTTAATTTTGCCTGAATCTGTCTTTGATACTGAGCTGTCAAAAATGGATTCTCAGGATTTACCTTTCCTTACTGATAAGAAATGGCTAACCAAAATAGAGGTAAAAATCTAGGGAGCTTTTGGATATGTTTTCTAGAACATGTTTCCCAGCTGATGCCTAGTAAACCATCATGTGGTTTGTATGTGCCCCACTGCTGCCGGGGAGAATGAGCCACCCTGAGTACAAGAGTTCTCTTGAAGTCAGCAGGTCCAGGGAAACCCCATGTTGCTTGTTACAACCCATGTTGCTTGTAACACGCTAGATCTGGTGTCTGTAACGTTTTTACGGTGTTGTGACTTACGCTGGCCTCACTGTGGAACTGGAAACTAGCTGCTTTTACTTAAACAGGGAGTTGGTCAACCTCAAATGACAGTGGAGGAGTTTTCTTTCAATCCTCAGATTCTGTAAAGAAGTATTGATTGCCCACAGCAGTCAAAATGATATGCTTCCTCCGTAGCTTCTTGTGCAGATGCCTCACTTCACAGTTCAGCCTGGTGAGCACTCCTGTGGCTTGGTTGCCACTTCCTTGGTACTCTAAGTCAGTCTGCCTTCAGTGTGAGGCATCTGTGAGCTTCCTGCTCTCAGGAATCTTACACCTTGACAGAAGATGGTGCCCCCAAGCCATCTTCATTTTGGCTAAACCATTCGATACATCTAAAAATCGTCTGCAATCTCCATCTGCTTGGGCCACTGTAACAAAGTACCAGAGTGGCTGAAACAGCAGAACTTTATTTATTACCGTTCTGAAGGCTCAAGGTCCAAGATCAGGGTGCCCCACAGATCAAGGTTGCAGGTGAGAACCGCTTCCTGGTTTGTGGACAGCCACCTTCCCCATAGGCGCTCTCCTTGGTGCATGCACATGGAGAAGGGCGCTCTGTCTTCCTTTAGAAGTGCACTAATCTCGTCATCTAAACCAGGTCATCCCCCACAGGCCCCACCTCCAGATACCATCATATTAGGGCTTAGGGCTTCAACATATGGATTTGGGGGGCACACAGACATTCAGCCCAGGATACCTGCCTTAAGCAATTCAGTGGGTTTTCCTCTACACAGAAACTTACTTAGTGCAGCCAGTCCTTTCTGGACGGAGGAAAGAAAAGGTTCGGGCTGATCTCCTTTACTGTATTTTTCCTGTCATGATATAGCCTCGGATTCATTCAGTGCTTAAACATTTATGACACATTTGGTTCCCAGGCAGTGAGTCGGGTTCTGGGAATGCAGAGATTTTTCTGACAGGACCAATGCCCTCTCGGATGCTTGCAGTTAAAGAAGAAAAGTCTCCCAGGGAGCTATGATAGGAGTTAATATAGGGCCCAGCCAAAGGACTGGTTCCTTCTGTGTAAAGACATGGGGGAAGGGGTCTCATCAGAGGAGCTGTGAGGAGGGATGGGCTGGGCTGCATTCAGTGTGTGTGTGTGGTGGGGGGGGGGGGGGTCAGTGTGGACAGATTTATGTGGCTCCAAAGTGACCTAGTGTGTGTGGAAAAGCAAATGTATACCTCGGCTGGCTGCAGCCTGGGCTGGGTGGGGGCTTAGCTGGAGGTGAAGCTGGGTGTGGAAGCAGGTGCCACATCTAAGGACCCTGTCCTCTAGGCTAAGGAGTTGGGACCAGCACCATTGTCAGGTTCTAAGACTAGTTCTGAGAATGACTATGGATTTCTGCATTTCACAAAGGTCACTGTGGCAGAGTCTGAAGAACAGACTCAGAAACTCATGGCACATCTTATTTCTGGACGTTGGCAGCTGGGACATTTATTCCTAGGAGTTTCAACTATGACCCAACATCTTTTGAGGGTCATGGTGATTCAGGCCTAGGAGTGCATGTATAGGAAAGTGGGAGGGACATGCATTCCTTTGCTCAGCAGCTCTGCTTTGCTTTAAACCTTGACCTGGAGAAGATTGAGATCCTCAGCCCTCCCATCCTGGGGCACTTACACCCACCTGGAAAAGGTCACTGGCAAGACTGTGCCGAAGCTGCCCTCAGGTTCCACTGCTCTGCTCTCATACTGTCAAGCCCTGTGCCTTAGTGCTGGTCCAAGAAAGGAAGCTGGTATGCCTTTTTCTTTTCCTTTTGCTTTCCTCTTTCTTTTATTTTTTTAGAGAGAGAAGTTTGATCTTTCTGAGTCCATTTTCTCATTTGTAAAATAGGAGGTAACTACCTGACCTACCGGATATGATCAGTTCTGCTGTATTTTGAAACTATGAATTTGTTCTAATATGATCAATATATTAGGAAGCAATTTGAATAGCATGGATTTTGTATTTATTTACGTGAGATTTTTGTCTGCAGGAAACATTAGGTGAAACTAAGCCCAGCTGACTGGAGCTGCCTAGGAAGATAGGAAACCCAGACCCACACCTCAGCAATCTACTGGCTGCCCCATCCGCTGGAGGGGGTGCCACACCCACCACATCCTGTATTACAGCTGTCCCTCCAAGTTCAGATAACCCTCCTTCCACCACTTTCTAATAATTCAAGCTGCAGCCCATCCGATGCCCACTTCTGCAGCCCAACATGGGGCCTTCTTCAAGGTAAAACATTGTTATTACAGTGTTTTTGTAGTTCTTAGTCATTTAATACAAATTCAAATGAGCTACTGTTTCTGTTAGGTTCTTCTGTTTCACTGACAATAAGTTGTGAGCGTTGTTCCCAATTTTCCTATGAATCCTGTGGTTTTTGTTGTGTGGTTTTGCATAGGGGGTGATTTTTAAGAACACCTTTGCTGAGTTATTGTAGAACTGATCATAAAAGATTAAATGTTAGGATGCATGTGATGAAGGTCTTGGTACAATATCTATGCATTTTGGGCTTCAAAGCCGAATGATGTTTTTCTATTCATGGGCCAGTCAGTGGTGGCCAGATCATATGGGAAGAGTCTTTTCAATCGGCATCATTGTGGGTCACACCCCAATCAGGCCCCTGGAGGGGATCCGCAGTGGTGAGCTCCTGCAGCCTGCCCCGTCTCCTCCATGCACCTGTGCACCTGGTGGAGAACTCTGTCTCAGACTCTAGACCCACCATATATGCTTGATGTGGGGTATTGACTGGGGGACTGTCAGGCTGGCTCCCCGCTAGATTCTGCCCTCAGGGCCCCTGGAGGAAGGCTGGGCAAGGGAGCAGGGTTCTCCCCTCCTGTGTGTTTGCTGTTTCTGCTCTTACCTGGCAGGGGTCCTTAGTTTCAACCTCCAGTTTGTCTGTCTGGGCACAGCCAGTACCAGCTGGCAGCACCCACTTCTCAGAAGTCTGTGCCCAGATCCATGGAGGCCCTTCTCCAAGCCTCTAGGTCCCAGTCACCCCACCTCTTCCCATCCCTCTGCAGGCTGGCGGTTCTTATTCTGTGTTGCCTCAGCATTCCTGATGCACGTTTTCAGTTCCACAAATCCACCATACCGACTTAACGATTTCCTGCATCAGATTCTCTCTGGTGAGTATTTGGGGTGGTTTTTTACAGTATTTTCCTCCCAGATCCTGACTGGTACAGGATAGAAGACTTGGTAATTCCACTGTCAGTGGGCGCAGTGGTACAAAGCAAAAGGTAGGGTGGCTGGTTGGTGTCTGGGATTGGATGGGCCTGACTGAGAAGCAGGAGTCCGGATACCTCACACCAGGGTGCTACACTAGCGATATGGAGATGGAAGACCTGGGCCCGGGCACCCGAGCTCTGCCATTTACTAGTTGTTTCTTCCACAGCTTATCTAATCCCTTTAAGTCTGAATTTGTTCATCGGAAAGAAGTGGGATGTCAGTATCAGGGGTTGTGGTGGGAGTCAATGAGATGATGTTTACAAAGTGTGTGTGGTGATGGCTGCCTTGAAGAGTTTTCCATTTTGATGGGGCCAGGCCCGTGTGGCTCCGCTGGAGAGGGCCTGTTTACGTCAGGGCAGAATCGTGCTGCAGTACTCCACGTTCAAGACCTCCCAGTCAACACCTCCAAACCCTGGCAATTCTGGGCAGCCTGGACCCTAACAAATGAAGAAAATGCCTGAGGACATATGGCTGGTAAGTGACAGAGCTCAGATTAGAGGGTCATTTTTAATATGAGACTTAGTACACGTTTCTTTATAGGAAAACTGGAAAAAAACACAGAGATGCTTTGATGCTTGACTCAAAATGAGAGAGAAGGAGTTTGACTAGCCATTTGAAGAAGAACTCTGTACCTTGGAATTATATTCATGCTTTGGAGTATGCAGCTCGAGTGTTTTGCATTTAAAGAGAAAAGTGCAGTGAACATAATGCAATGGAATGGCTGGCTGAATGACTGCTGACATGGAAGGGGTCTCCCGCAGGAAACCTGCTGGTCACACGCAGGTCCGACTGGTGTGCTCTTGATTTGGGGGCAGGGCCACGGTGCAGGGCTGCAGGCATTTTGAAGTGGTTGCTCTAGAGCTGCTAAATATGGAATCCCTGGTTATGAGGATGCAATTGTCATTGCCACGGCCCTTTTTCCCTGTACTCACGGGGTAGTTAAATGACCTTTTATTTATTTTTTTCTTTTGATAAACTGCAGTTAATCCTTGCTTTAAGAGCACCCGGCACAGAAAAGTATGGGCTCATAATTAGGAAATGAATAAATTTTTTTTAATGGAAGAAGACTTCCTATCTAATAAAAGAGTAATATGCAAGTTGACTATCACCCCAACACACAAGATGACTGCCCCCATATGGACACAAGATGGCCGCTACAAGATGGCCAGCAGGGGAGGGCATTTGGGGGCGATCAAGCCTGCAGGGGAGGGCAGTTAGGGGTGACCAGGCTGGCAGATGAGGGAAGTTGGGGGCGACTGGGCCTGCAGGGAAGGGCAGTTGCGGGGGACCCCAGCCTGCAGGGGAGGGCAGTTAGGAGCAAACAGGCTGGCAGTGGAGCAGTTAGGCATCAATCAGGCTGTCAGGGGAGTGGTTAGGGGCAATCAGGAAGGCAGGCAGGTGAGCAGTTGGGAGCCATCAGTCCTGGATTGTGAGAGGGATGTCCGACTGCCCGTTTAGGCCCGATCCCGGTAGGATCGGGCCTAAACGGGCAGTCGGACATCCCTCTAGGGGTCCCAGATTGGAGAGGGTGCAGGCTGGGCTGAGGGACACCACCCCCCACCCCGTGCACGAATTCCATGCACCATGCCTCTAGTTGTATTATAAAAGAAATCCAACATTGTGTTGCTTTAAATAACAAGCTGTCATACTGCATTTAAACTAACCTGGACAATATAGTTTATTGAAAGCTGACTATGTGCCAGGCAGTGTGTAGGTGCTGGGGTCATATCACTGAGCAAGTTACAGATTCCTATCTGTGTGGATCGTACAGTCTTCTCTGGGAAGAAGTAATAAATATTATGCAAATACCAATGTACATGGGGAAGAAGTAAGACAAGTGCTGGAATGAAAATGGAGATGAAAGTAAGGGACATAGGTGTCTGGGTAAGGAGTATGTTCAATGTGCCCAAAAGGATTAGATTTACATGAAGTTACAATGGGTATTGTGAAGTTGAGTATGACCCAAGAGTTTTCAGAATGTATTTATTTCTAGGCATAGTCACCTGTAAGTTCTGGGCAGGGAGAGTGAGAGCTGGTAACAGCCATTGTTTCAAGTCCGATATAAAAATATTTTTCTCCTGTCTGTGACACTGCCTGGTTTCTCATATGATAGATCTAGGATAATCATTAATTTCTGTAATCTATTGTGATTTATGCAGCTTCTAATTAGAAAAATTTGGAATGCATTTACTAATATGGTGGCTATTACGTGGTATAGCACATCTACAGATTAATTGCTCTTTGTAAATGAATGCTTGTTTCTTTATTATTTCTCAAATAGATTTCCTAGGGGCATTTTTCAAGGAACAAACAACTCACTTTTAATGGTGGGTGGGAAAAATCTATTAAATTCATATTTGGCCAAATGTAGGTAAGCAGCTGTGGGATTAGGGTTGCAAATGTAATTCGAAATCAATTTCTTTACTTTTCTTTCACCTGCATTGCTAAAGGGACCCATTTTCAACGACCTCTGAGAAATCTGACAGTCAGTTTTCAACTAGTGTTAGAATTTATTCATCAAATGTATGTTTCAAGCATTTTATTCATTTCATGAAAGTTATTTTTGCATTGGAAAATTTTGTCATTCAACTTTTTGGCAGTCATCAACCTACATAAATCAAAGTGAAGTCCTATTATAGCAAAAGCATTTCAAAGGACTCCATCTAACACAACTGTTAATTTTTCTTAGTGTTATTTATGGCAATAGGAAGTTTTCATTTTGACCACAGAAAATTTTCTGTAAGAAATCAGACAGCCCAACAAATGCCTTCAAAAGTTGCTTCCTAATTATTAGCATATACATTTTTTTTTTTTTACTGTATGTGTGGAAAGGAAGACAAGAGCTAAATGGGAACTGTGCTTACTTGGTTCCGAAAGTCGCTAGCTCTGCTTAGCCCTGCGTTATCTCCAGTAAAACACTCTCCTACAAAATAATTCCTGCTTTGGACATGGATGCGCCCTTACATCTGCACTAAGGGAGATGTAAAGGGAAACTGAGGAACTGCTTGGGGGTGGACACAGCTGGGTACAGGAATGATTAGATCGTGGCTGAGCAGGGTTGAGCTCTCTGCAAAGCCCGAGTGCATCCTTGTCCTGTGTCATCCACATTTTCTCCTTTGAGCTGGGTGATACGATCCCCATTTTCCAGGTGAGCAAACTGAGGCATGGGGGTCTTAAGTCTGTTTAAGAGTTTTCACTGTTTGCCTATGTTTCAGACTGCATTTTCTCTTTGCTGCCTGAGGGGAGATGTGAGTATAGGAGTTTGACAGTGTTTTCTGCTCCTTTCTGTACCCGAGAAGTGCACTGTTCACCATAGAAAAATGCCGGGAAGCGGCCTTTTATCCTATCACTTCACTCATTCCTTTCCCTTGGCACCTGGCACTGCCGCACATTATAATATACATTTAAATGGTGGCAGAAATTTTGTTGGATTGCTGGCTGATCCCCAGCCCCCAGAACAACACCTGGCTTGCAGTAGGTGTTAAATACTTACAGAAGGAACTTATGAACCCACGACTTCCAGCCACTCTGGCCTGCACTCTGCATTGCTGGGGAAGCTAAGAATGGAAGCTGCCGCCCTGCCTGTCGGGGCTGAGCGCTTCTGATCCCCCCCCCCTTCACAGAAACAGGTCAATGGCGGTGGAGCCCTCGTCAGGCCTGTGACAGGATTTCTAGCCCTGGACTGCTTTTGACCACCGTGAAATTCAGCTGGGATGTCGTTGTTTATGGAAATTGTTCTCACAGCCCCCGAAATGCTGAGGAAAGCCAGGATAGAAACCCCTTGCTTTGTCTGTGAAACTAACCGGGAGACTCAGATCATTCGGTCCTAATATCTGTGAAAGGAAGGCATCTTGAGAATTAGAAAACTGAACCTGCCAGTTGATTTCCATAAACATGGCTGAGGGAGAGAGCAAGGCAAAGGACTCGATCGTGCCCCATGCTGCACAGCAGACCCTCTAAAAGAAAAACAAAATGTCGAAATTTGGTATCTGCTTATGTCTCTCCCTTGGAAATCATTCATTCATTCATTCATTCATTCACTTATTTCAGAGAGGAGGGAGAGGGAGAGAGCGCGATAGAAACATCAATGATGAGAGAGAATCAGTGATGGGCTGCCCCCCTCTGGGGACCGGGTCCACAACCTGGGCATGCGCCCCCAGCCAGAATCAAACCTGGGACCCCTCAGTCCAAAGTTTGATGCTCTAGCCACCAAGCCCAACCAGCCAGGACTCTTCCTTGGCAATCTAGAACCTAACGTTAAGTTTTTTTGAGAATAGAAGAGAAAACATTAAAGGCATTTATATCCTAATACCTGGTGTGTTCCTCCAGCCCTTCTCAGAGGGCAGAGTTCAGGTGCCTGATCTCTCCTTTGTCCTCTGGACAGCTGAGAGGGTCTCCAAGCTCTGCTTTGGGCTTGATCGATGAGGCAAACCATTGCTGTCCTACCTGCATCGGCACTGTTTCTCTTTTCTTTGATGTTGGATGTGTCTCGCACTTGCCATCAACATTTCAAAATTGGGGAGTTTAACGTTAAACTGTATTTCCACTTGTCTTAAAATACCAGAAGATTTGACCATCCTGGTCCTATGTGTTGTTATGACAACACAGTGGGCTAAAGTGGAGGGGTGGCTTCTCCTTGGGTAGGCCTGGATTCTCCGTCTCTTAGTCTTCCCCACTCTCCAAGGTGCCCCCACTTGCTTGCCTCGGTTGATTGTTTGGTTTTCACAGAATTTAGGCAATTACTTCTTCAAGGTGGGCCTAGACAGTGGTCAGCAAACTGCGGCTCGCAAGTCACATCCTGCTGGCGAGCCGCGGTTTGCTGCTCTGTTGACTAAGGCATTACCCTTACCCAGAAGTTTTGACTTCAGGTTAAAGACATTACTACATTATTAAAATGTTTTTTAAGTGTTTTTCCCTAAGGCAGTGGTCGGCAAACTCATTAGTCAACAGAGCGGCAAACCGTGGCTTGCGAGCTGCAGTTTGCCAACCACTGGCCTAGGAAAACGAAACTCCTGTTTGGCCATCACCTCATACCTTTGCTCTCGTTCTCTCAAAGCGCTGTGGGTCTGTACCTTCTAGGGAAATGCCCACGTTTCACCAGGATGGACAAATGGGTCAAAGCCCTTGGAAAGCTCAGAGTTGACTGGGGGACTGGCTCTTCTAAGATGGGAATATTTGACTCAGTGACTATGAGATCAGAGACGCGAGACTGCAGCCTGCTCCTCCTTCCTGAGCATTTTCCCATCAGGAGGAGGCTCGGAGGAACTCTCAGAGGGCCTTCACCACGCTGTGCTAATCGCGAGAGCCAGCACCGGCCATCATGTCTGTGCAGCAAGCTCAGCACACTGACAGTCCTCCTATGCCCTCCCACTCCTTTTGATTTTCAACACTCGTCTCCTTTTGTGACCCATTTTAGTTGTCTTTTATGTGACCCAATGGACAGAAATCTTAATGTCAGTGCCATTCAATCTGCACCTACAAAAGAATCTGAAAATGCTAAACCCTGGCAGGAAGGACATTCCAATTAGTACTGATAAAAGCACAGTAAGGTGACACAAAAGTGACTGTAGCAAGTGGGAAAGAGGCAGGTACAGCTGCTCTGGCTCATGTTGTATTCCTTGTTAGGTGTAGTTGCAACTTACTGGTAGTTTCCCTGGTTATTCAATGAACATAGGGGAGCATATATCTTTTCTGTTTTGTTTGCTGGTTGAAAGGGACACACATGTCCCTTTGTAAAGATATTTGTGTGGTTTTGTGCATGCATTCTGCACAAGAGAGAGAGATTGGATTTTTTTCTATACAATATTTTATTAGTTCATGCAATATTGTATCAGTTTTATGTGTACAATATAGTGGTTTGACAATTTTATACCTTACAATGTGATCACCCCATTAATACTAATAATCATCTGTTACTGTGCAAACTTATCACAATATTATCGACTGGATTCCCCATCACCTTTTTACCCACCCCTTCAGCCATCCCCCTCCCCTCTGACAATCATCCCTTTGATCTCTGTTTCTATGAGTCCATTTTTATCTTGTTTTGTTTGTTCAGATTCCACATATAAGTGAAACGATATACTATTTGTCTTTTCTGTCTTACTTATTTCATATATAACCTCTAGGTCTATCATGTCTCAAATACTATCAATAGTTCACAAAGGCCTTTTCTCCACATTCTTGCCAACATGTTATTTGTTGAATTTTTAATAGAATCCATTCTGACTGGTGTGAGGTGGTACTCATTGTGGTTTTGATTTACATTTCCCTGATTAGTGATGTTAAAACATCTTTTCATCTCTCTGTTGGCCCTCTGTCTTCTTTGGAGAAATGTCTTTTCATGTCCTCTGCCCATTTTTGACTGGATTTTTAACTATTTTTGTTATTGAGTTATGTGAGTTCCTTATCTATTTTGAATATCAACCCCTTATCGGATATATCATTCACAAAAATGTTCTCCCATTCAGTAGGTTGTCTTTTTTATTTTGTTGAAGGTTTCCTTTACTGTGCAGAAGCTTTTTCATTTTATAAAGCTTTTTAGTTTTATTGTTGCTTATTTCCTTTGTTCAAGGGGATGTATCCAGAAAGATATTACTCAGACTTATGTTAAATAATTTACTACCTATGTTTTCTTCTAGGAGTTTTATGGTTTCAGGCCTTACAGTTAAGTCTTTAATCCATTTTGAGTTTATTTTTATATATGCTGTAAGAGAGTGATAGTTTCTTTCTTTGCATGTATCTGTCCAGTTTTCCCAAAACAACTGTTTTAAGAGGCTGTCATTTCTCCATTGTAAGTTCTTGCCTCTTTTGTCATAAATTAGTTGACAGTATGAGCAAGAGTTTATTTCTGGGCTCTATTCTATCCATTGAGCTATGTGTCTGCTTTTGTGCCAGTACCATGCTGTTTTGATTACAATAGCTTTGTAGTAGAGTTTAAACCAGGGATTTTATACCTCCAACTTTGTTCTTTCTCAAAATTGTTTTAGCTATTGGAGTCTTTGTGGTTTCATATAAGTTTTAGGATTATTTGTTCTAGTTCTGAGAAGAATGTCATTGGCATTTTGATAGGAATTGTATTAACTCTGTAGATTGCTATGGGTAGTTTGGTCATTTTAATAATGTTAATCCTTCTAATTCATAAGCACAGTTTACCCTTCCATTTATTTGTGTCCTCTTCCATTTTGTTCTTCAATGTGTTATAGTTTTCGGAATATAGGTCTTTTATCTCGTTAAATTTATTCCTAGGTATTTTATTCTGTTTGATGCAGCTGTAAATGGAATTGTTTTATCATTAACTTTATATCCTGTTACTTTACTGAATTCTTTTATTAATTCTATTAACTTATGATGGTTTCTTTAGGGTTTTCTTTATGTAATATCATGTCTTCTGCAAGTAGTGACAGTTTTACTTCTTTCTTTCCCATTTGGATGTCTTTCATTTCTTATCTGGTTCCTACAGTTAGGACTTCCAATACCGTACTGCATAATAGTGGTGAGAGTGGGCATCCATTTCTTGTTCCTGATCTTAGAGGAAAGCTTTCAGCTTTTCACCATTTAGTATGTTGTTAGCTGTAGGCTTGGCATATATAGCCTTTGTGAAGTTGATGTAAGTTCCTTCTCTACCCACTTCATTGAGAGGTGTCATTACAATGAAATGGGAGTTTTGTCGTGCTTTTCCTGCGTTTGTCAAGATCAGATGGTTTTTATCCTTGGTTTTGTTGGTGTTGAACCACCATTGCATCACTGGCAGAACTTCCATTTGATCTCGACATACAATCCTGATAATGGATTGTTGAATTCAGTTTCTAGTATTATGTTGAGAGTTTCAGCATCTATGTCCATCAGAGATATTGACCTGCAATTCTCTTCTCAGAGAGTCTTTGTCCAGTTTAACTATCTGTGTGATGCTGGCCTCATAGAATGAATGCGGAAGCATTCCCTCCGCTTCAATTTTTTGGAATAGTTTGAGAGGGATAGGTGCTGATTCTTCTTTAGATGTTCGGTAGAACTTACCTGTGAAGTCTTCGTTGGGAATTTTTTTGATTACTGATTCAATTTCATTGCTAGTTGTTGGTCTGTTCAGATCCTGTTTTTTTCCTGGTTTAGTCTTGGAAGGTTGTATGTTTCTAGAAATTCCATATTGTCCAATTTGTTGGCATATAATTATTCATAATGTTCTTTAATGATCATTTGTATTTCTATGGTGTCCATTGTAATCACTTCTCTTTCATTTCTGACTTATTTGGTGTGTTCTTTTTTTTTCCTTGATGAATCTTGCTAGAGGCTTGTCAATTTTATTTATCCCTTCACGCAACCAGCTTTTAGTTTCATTGATCTTTTCTATTGTTTTTTTTCTATTTTCTATTTCATTTACTAGTATTTCCACTCTGATCTTTACTATTTCCATCCTTCTACTTATTTGGGGTTTTGTTTCTTCTTCTTTTTCTAGTTTCTTTAAGTGTAAGTTTAGATTGTTTATGACTTTTCCTTTTTGAGGCAGGCCTAGATAGCTATAAACTTTCCTCCTATAACCCCTTTGCTGCATCCCATAAATTTTGTAAGGTTGTATTTTTATTTTCATTTGTCTCAAGGTAGTTTTATCCCCCCCTCTTTCATCCATTGGTTGTTTAGATGCATGTCGTTGCATGTAGTTTAATCATTACATATTTGTATTTTTCCTTCCTGTAGTTGATTTCTAGTTTCATGCCATTGTCATCTCACTCAATTCTGAATAATAACCTTGCTAAATGTGGTATTCTAGGTTGTAGATTCCTTTCTTTTAGCACCGTCAATATTTCCTGCCACTCCCTTCTGACTTGTAAAGTTGCTTCTAAGAAATCAGCTAATAGACTTAGGGGATTTCCCTTGTATGTGACTTGTTTCATTTTTGATGCCTTCTAAATTGTCTCTATTTTTAACTTTTGCCATTTTAATTATAACATGTCTTGGTGTGGGTATCTTTGGATTCATCCTATTTGGAACTCTGTACTTCCTGGACTGAAAGTCTGTTCTATCTCTTTGTTTCTTTCCTCTATTCTACTCTCAAGTTTGTTTAGCATCCTTACCACTATTTATTTGAATTCTTTATCAGTCAAATTACTTATCTCTGTTTCATTAGGGTTTTTGTCCAGAGTTTTTCTTACTCTTCATTTGGGGCATAGTCTTCTGTATTGATAATTTGATTTTGTATTTGTTCTTATGAGTTAGATGGAATAGCTATCCCTCCCCGTCTTGAAAAAGTGGTCTCTGTGGAGACTGTGTATAGAGTAGTTTTAGTAGGACAGTTGTAGGCAGGGTGCGTGCATGTTGTTCCTAATGCGTTGCCTGAGCTGAAGGAGTGGGTTCCAGGTTGGGGCATCTGGTGTATGCATGCTTTCTGGCCCTTCTAGTACAGGTGTGGTTGCCTGGTGCACTCTTGGCGTGCCCTGTTGCTTTAATTGTCTGTTGTCAGAGTAGGGTCTGAGCAAGACTGCTTTGTGTGCTTGTATCTCAATACCTCTTGAGACTCCATCCCCTTTCCAGGTGGGGCAGCCTTGTGTACCAATGCAGCCATACTTTCCTAATTCTTACCCACTCTGGATCATTAGCAGCATTGTGTGCACCATCATGCCCCAGGCACTCTTCACATGTAGCCCTGCTTCTTTAATTATTAGCCCTTAGGCACACAGAGGGCTCCATTCAAAACCTGCTCTGTGTCCAGTGCCCTACTAGTTCCGCCCTTTCTCTGAGTGGGGCCCCCTGAGTGCAGGCACCGCAGCAACCCACTCAATCTACCCAGGATTGTCCTGCATGTGGGTTCCACAAAGTTTGCTAGCTTTGGACTTTCTTCAGATGAGGCAGCCCTACATGCCGTAGTGCCCCACTATCCCTGCACTTGCTCTGGATGGGGCAGTCCTGTGTGTACCATGGTGTATGCTAGCCCCACATGAGCACAAGGTAGTGCTCCACTGTCTATACTTTCACTGGACAGTGTAGCCCTGCAGGCAGATACAGCAGCATTTTTCTAGCTCTGCACCCTCTAGGTAAGGGAGCTACGTGTGTACACACAGTCCTGTGGGGGTGCGAAGCAGCACCCTGCTGTACTGGCTGGATCAGCCTTCGGATGGAGGGGCCCCTTGTGTGATGCTCTAGTTACTACTGGATCTAGCTCGTGGAGGAAGTGTGGAGGCTGGGGTTGCTCTCCAGTGCCCTGAAGGTAGCCTGGAGAATAGGAATGGAGCTTCCGCCCGCCCACTACCCACATGCAGAGGAATGGAAACCAATTGTGCTCACCTGGCCTGGGTGGTTCCCTCAGCTCCCGGACAGCTCATTCAGTTCCCCAACCTTCTGGAGGTAGTCTCGCTCTCTTGCTTGTTGTTCAGAAACTGGCTCACAGCTTTCTCTCAGGAGGAACTGCTCTAAATATAGGTGTACATTCTATGTGTTCTTGGGAGGGGCGAGTTCAGCACCCACCTGAGCTGCCACGTTGGACCTGCCTGGAGAGATCGGGTTTTGATTGCTGTCTTCTCTGAGCTGCATTTCTTTGAGATGCCACAGAGTTTGCACTGTATCCACTACCATCAGAGGAATCAGTGGGACTGTGTTAGGGAAAATCAAGCCAACTTCCCATGAGCCTCACAGCAATACATTGATTGGGTATCATAAGATCAGATCTGGGATTTACATGGATATCATAGACTTGCAAAACTTTTACCTACTGGAAATGAGTTTTGTTACTATGTGTGAAAAAAACTGTTAACTTTTAAATGCAATTCTCTTTTTTACCCAGCTAACTCCTGCTTATCCTTTAAAATGCTTTTTAAAAAATGTTGTTATTAGGGAGGGAGAAACATCGATTTATTGTTTCACTTATTTATGCATTAATTGGTTGCTTGTATGTGCCCTGACTGGACATCAAACCCACATCGTTGGTGTATGGACAACATTGTAACCAACTGAGCTACTTGGCCAGGGCCTCCTCTAAAATTCTTTATTCAAGAAGCTTTGAGTGCTTCTGTCCCCTCCCAGAACATCACCTTTAATCCTCTGATACACTATCTGTGACCAGTGTTTTGTTTCTGCCAGATTCCTGGCAATGTCTTCTTAAAAGGGTGTCTGTTTCTTTCATCTTTTTACCCTTCGTGCCTAGCACATAGCAGGAGCTCAGTATATAATGACTGAATAAGTGGGTAATCAGATGACTGGATGGATGAATAAATTCATTTTTTAGTCATCACTGAGTTAGCATCATTTCTAAATTTTATATATGATTGGACTAAAATATATCTTACAATATATCTTCACTCATTTTACTTTCATTTTATGGGTTTGCACATCCTAAATTTAGCTTCTAATATACAGTATATTTTACTTTAACATAAACATGAATAATTTATCTTTCTAATTGCTAACTGGAGTGTTCCATGGAAAACATGCAGTGTTGAAAAGAGGGACTTGGCCCCGAAGGAAGTGAGTATGAAATGGAAGTGTTTACTAAAATTTGTCAGGTTTGGCTACCCCAGTGCTGAGGAGCCTGTTCTTACCTGCAGGCCACTTTTCCTGCAGGAGGAGGCAGAGAGAACTTCCAGCTTCTTCCCAGATCAGGAGGCTCCTGTAGGAGGGGACAAAAGCACCTCAGACTCCGAATCCCAGGGCTTACTCTCCATTGTGGACATCTTTTTACTGCATTTTAAAAAACGTCAAGTCCCAATGCTTTTAAAAAAGTGCATCTTTATTGTTGAAAGTATTACAGGTGTCCGCTTTGTTGTTTTTCCCCCTTGACCCTCTCCTCCCCACATTCAGCCCTCCATTGTCTGTGTCCATGGGCTATGCATAAATGTATATAAGTTCCCTGGTTAATCCCCAACCCCACCTTCCCTCTGAAATCCATCAGTCTGTTCATGGGTCTATGTCTCTGGATCTATTTTGTTCATCAGTTTATCTTGTTCCCATTTGCAACAGCATGGAAGGACCTGGAGAGTATTATGCTAAGTGAAATAAGTCAGTCAGAGAAAGATGAGTATCCCATAATCTCACTCATATGTGAGGAATCTAATGAACAAATTCCAATTTTGAAGGGGGCATGAAGCCTCAGGAACCAGACATTGACAGTAGCTGTCCAAATTCTGAAGATACCTACTCCCTCTACTCGCGCTGTTTTACATTTTATTCTTATTACTTCTGCCATAGAGGTTTAAGAACTTGCCCCAAGATTGCAGAGTTTGAGCCTCCTGCCTTTGACTTCACTCCAACCCCATCATTGTGTAGGCACCTTGGCGATTCCCATCTCTACCAATACCAATAAAGATATTATTTGAAAACATGATTTAAAATAAGAGCTTTTGAATGAAAATGTCTCCGAAAGCAAAGACCTTTTCCGTAAGGCAAACATTTATTGAACTGAAACCTTAAAGAAAGCATGTCGCTCTTGTTGACAGCCTCATGCATCAGAGCTTTGTTTTCTGTTACTCGACAAGCCTGGCAGCCTAAACCCAAGCCTTAAATGTGTTCCGCGCAGGAGCCTGGCTCTTGGGGTCATACAGAAAAATAGTTTCAGAAACCCGCTGCACCTCTAAAAATACTCTGGAAGGTTAAAGCATGTTAGAAGTTTTGAGCTTTTCACACATAGAGGACGCAAAGAGGGCCTTATGTAGCTGTAAATATTCTTTTAAACTTGTGCTGTCAATGCGAAATTTTAACTCAACAGAATTAACATTACTATGTAAAATGTAGAATCTAAAATACAATAATATGATGTAGAATTATTTCTGTTTAGTTAACATGTTTTAGTGTGTACGGATGAAACAGCTGCTGAAGGAATGTGTTTGGAAGGAATGCAAGATGTCTTTGATTCTTTCATTCACACAACATGTGGCTCTTCCTCTTGCTGATCAGTATCTTAATTATCTCAGACAGATGAGAACAGTGGAGGTTGTGATATACAGAGAAGCTGTTTCTATTTTGTCTTTAGTAACTCATCCAAAACAAACACATAAACAAAAAATAACCAAGAAAAACATACTAAATCTTGAAAATTGGGACAAACTAAAATTTTTTCTTGTATAAAAAGGAAGATTTATCCAATCTCCATGAACTCTAGTCTGCTTTGACTCTGATGAGTTCCTTATTCATTTTGAAAACCAATCCTCTGAACCAAATTTCTGATATCTCATCTGTAATATGTCACTTTGATAGATTATGTTTTCAAGACCTTGTTGGGAAAGAACTTTAAAAATCCATCTAGTCCAAAGGTTTTTTGTTTGTTTGTTATTTTTAACTTGGTGAATATCAGGGGAAACATGAAAGCTTGTAAATTCTAAACTAAAGGGTTTGTGTGTTTATCTATGCAGAAGGTCTATAACTTTTACCTGATTATCTAAAGGACTGGTGACTCCTAAAAAGTTAAGAACAATTCAACAATACATCCCTTCCTCTTCCATCATTTTAACTTGAGTGCTCTAGCAGCTTGCCTAGGCTCCATTTTAACAGCCTTTGGATTTCTAATCTCAAGTATGGCCTATCTCACAATTGGCCAAAGCAAATTCCTGCCAGTAACAGATGAGTAGGGGCCCGGAGTAGTCCTTCCACATAGCACTGTCAGGAAACTGTCTTGGACAACATGGGAAAATAAAAGCATACCTGAAATATCCAATACTCATTGGATATCATTGTAATGTTGTTAAGACTATTAGAACAGAGGTGGGAAATATGGGGAAAGAATTAAGTTTTTCTGCCATTAGCACACAGATCTTTAGAGTTAAAAGGGGAGCTAAGACCCAAACAAATACATAATCCAATTAAAGTGACATAGCTACTTGAATGGCAATTAAAATGCATAAGCTGATTGGAAATTTAGTAATGATGTGACTAAAATTTTAGGACCCAGGTTATATGACCACCTGCCTTAATTTGAAGTCCCTCATATAGACTAGAAATAGGACTCAAGTGTTCCATCAGTTTTCCTAACAATACAGTAAGTGTCCTGGAAAAGTAGTAATTGTCTTTTTAAAAAAAAATCCAGACAGTGTTTTAAATTAAATATAGAAATATTTAAGAGGCATGAAAGTAATACAGAATACTTTTGTGTTAAAAAGAATCCATGTTTGTTTGGTATTTGAAGTTTTTGTAATGCTGAAGAGAATTTGGTCTGGTAGAATCTGAATAGCATGATCAGTCTCTTAATTTCAATTTAAAAAGCATAATTGAGTAATTGATTTAGACTTGTGGTTTTAGGTTGAAATATTACTAAATCGATCTACAATGTTGGAATATTTAAAAGAACTTGATTCACTATATTTATAAATGTAATTTATTTGATTTAAGAGATTTAATTACACAGGAAGGTTTTAAGTCAGACAATTGAAGTACTTAAAGGAAATCAAATACATTAAATTTATAAATGAATTTTAAAATGTTTGAAGAACTTTAATTAACTATTTATAAATGGAGCTAAGTAGTACTCTAAGTTTCACTAAAAGCAATTGCTAAAGTTTACTAGCTTATAAATAGAATTAAATTTGTAAGCTGAAATGAGAAGCTTAAGGAAAAAACGAGACTTACATTTGTAACTTGAATAAGTCAAATATTAATATTTAAAATGAAAATACCATAAGATTAACCTTTTCTGAGTACAAAGGTCACCCTTAAGGCCTCTAAAACCTCATGTTTAATGCACACTTTCTGTATTAAACACAGGATTGTTCCTCACTTCCTCAGAGGCGTATTCATCCCTTTTTCTTCCTAGAGTCACGCAGTACTCTGGACAGTTCTCCTTTTTTCCATTTTTGATAGACACATTTTTTTGCTTGGAGAGGAAAAATCAGTGCAATTGTGATATTTGTGGAATAATAGGAAGCAGTGGGATTGTGACAATTTCAATGTGTACTATTTGGCTGATCATCGCTTCACATCTGTTGTTTTTTGTTTGTTTTGTTTTTTTTCTAGAAGTTGGAACTTTATTGTGAAATCTTTCATAAGAGAAGTATGGGTACCAATTTTTTTAAAATCTGGGAGTGGGTACCTTCTACACCTGAGACTGAATTAGCCTGCAGATCACTTGCTTTAGAACTTTGGTGAAAGAGAAAGTGCTACAAGCCTCGATGCCATATGGATATGAACTGCCCTCTTGCCAGCCTCTGCCCAAGAGAAGCAGAGCTCGTCAACGTTCTGAGTGTCCCTGGAATCGACTCCTCTCACAGCGCTGGCAAGCAGCGTTGTCGTTTTCACTAAAGGTTTTGAAGAATCGAGGAACAGGGAGTTTATTGTATGTACATGTACTCATTAAAAACAAGACACACTGTATTAAATATCCCCCATTACATTACTTCTTTGCTTCCATCTTTCCTACACAGCTGCTGTGCTTGGGGTGTAGAGCAGAAGGGTGGTGATCGTGGTTTTTCTCCCCCTTGACCTTCACACAAGACCCAGGCAGCTGGATTTATCTCCTCTCTGTCTCTGTCAGGGAACGTCCACTCCACTGCATGAAGCAGAGCAGTCCAGCTTGCCCTACACCTGAGCCTCTGGGCACTCGGTGCTGGAGCTGCTCAGCGGAGATAAGTAACTTCTTTCTAGTTGTGGTGGAAAGCACCAGCCAATGTCCATATCTACTGTTGGACATGCACAGCCCATGTTTTCCAGTGTGCTGCTGTCCACCTCGGGCTGCACTTGCCTGCTTGTTTATTGTTCTTGTAGCAGCAGCTGCAACTCCTGCCCTACCCACACTCCCTCGGCCTTGCCATGTCTGTCACTGGACACAGGCCTGACTTCAGTCAGCACCTGCTCCAGCTGCTGGATCCCTCCTCAGCCACGCTGCAGGCACAGCGGCAGGGAGGACTGGGCACCCAGGCCACTTCCTCCACCCAGCGGCCCATGAAAACAGCACTTCCAGGCCCAGGTGGGAAGAGTGGGAAGCTTGTGCTCTATGCTGCTTCCCGGAATTCCTCAGTGGGATTAAGCTCCAGCTACCCCGGCTGGTAACCTGTTGACAATGAACCCTTTATTAGCTTTCTTCGCTTTTTCTTCTCACAGGTTTACTGATGTTTCCCTGAACCACCTCCGGCTTACATTCTAATGTCCACCTCTAGATTTACTTCTAGGGGAACCTAACCTGTCAAATCTCCAACCAGATGCCATGTCAATAAAATTAATTTGGCATGGAATTTAGTTAGCCCTCAGTGATCTTAAAGGAATGCTGCAGAATCTAGCACCCAGGCACCGCACTTCTTACTCACTACAAAGAAAAACCCACTCCAACAGTAGCCTGGCCTTAATAATCATTCCAGGCTATTTATTAGAAAAGGGCATTCTTCTCTCCAGAGATTTGGTATCAACAATTTGAATTTCAATTAGTCAAGCTGACCCTGTGGATGCAGGAAGATGCAGTGGGTCAGTAATGCAGTCTGCTGTGTGCAGTGGGAAAAGCATGCTCAGGTGACGTAGGGAGCAGGCAGATGGCCAGGCTGCCTGGGGGAGTGAAGGATGGACTTCTGTGGGGAAGCCAATGCAGAACAGAATTTTGAAGGGGCAATTTTCTACAGATGTGGGGGAGGACAGGGAGGTTTGAGAATGCAGAAGACATTTAATGCAGAAAGAAGAGAACATGCAAAGGAATGAAGCTATGAAAAAGCAAGGTGCATTGAAGAAGCATGGCATCAAGCACCTTGCTTTTTCATACCTCACAAAGGAGTGAATGACGAGTTTTAAAAGACGGAGGAGCCAAGTCACAGTCATGTATGTCATGCAAAGAATTTGGGATTTACATTTTAGGCAAGATGAAGTAATTGACAAATTTTAAAAAGGGCAATAATGCAATGAATGATTAAAACCACAATGAGATAGCACCTCACACCTGTCAGAATGGCTGTCATCAATAAATCAACGAACAGGTGTTGGTGAGGATGTGGAGAAAAGGAACCCTGATGCACTGTTGGTGGGTTTGTAAATCAAAGCAGCCACTATAGAAAACAGCATGAATGTTTCTCAAAAAATTAAAATTACAACTACTGTAAGACCCGATAGTTCTACTTCTTAGCTGACAAAATAAAAAACAGTCATTTGGAAAGATATTTGCATCCCTATGTTCAATGCAACATTATTTACAGTGGCCAAGATAGGAAGCAACCCAAGTTTCCATCAATAGGTGAATGGATAAAGAAGAGGTGGTACATATATACAATGGAATGTTACTCGGCCATACAAAAGATTGAAATCTTATCCTTTGTGACAAGATGGATGGACCTAGTAAGTATTACACTATGTGAAATAAGTCAGAGAGAGACAAATACCATGTGATTTTACTTATATGTGGAATCTGAAAAGCAAAGTAAATGAACAAATAAAACAAACTTAGAGATCCAGAGAAAAACATTGATGGGAGTTGGGTTCTGGGGATGGGTGAAAAAGGTGATTAAGTACAAATTGCCAGTTATAAAAATGGTCATAAGATTGTAAAGTATAGCATAGGGAATATAGTTAATAACTATGTATGTTGTCATATGGGTACACATTTACTGGGGTGATCACTTCATAAGGTATATAAATGTCTAATCATTATATTGCACATCTAAAACGAATATAATATTGATATAATATTGCATTTCAACTGTAATTGAAACAATATTTTAAAATTCCAATGAATGATTACATTTTATATAAATGATTTAATTCTTAGTGTAGAAGTAGATGTAATGGGATCATAGCCAGGAGACAAAGTGGCTCAAACCTGACTATATTTAAAAGTGGATAAATTCTTAAGGGTGGATAAATTCTTAAGGATTTAAGAGATCTGAAAATAAAACTTTTTATAAAAAGTTTTCTGAACATATGAAGGACAATATTATGACCAAATATAGCCTTGGAACACTTGTTGCATTTATATTTCTAATGTTAAAATGGTAACAAGGGTCAAAACGAACAAAGTGATATTCATACTATTTTTTACCAGTTAACATAAAATTCTCTTGCTGCTCCAATTCTCAATTGAAAACATTTTTCATAGAATTTTCAATTTCTTAAGTTGTTTAATAAAATGAGACTTAGATTTGGTACCATGAGAATGAGGCAGTAGGGAGAAACTACATTCTATCTTAATTGTTGAGGGCAAATAATAAAACAATAAAGACAGATTTTTAAATGATGAATTTTCAAATGAGAAGTGATGAGAATACTTGGTAAAGTATAATAAACTCAAATGAGAGAGAACTGTAGCATCAAATATACAATTCCTACCATATGTGCCCTTTAGAAGTTTATCAGTAAATACACAAGAGATTTTGATTGCATTTTGATAGTAGTGAATTCTGTTATATGTCATTAAGTTGATAGATTCAGCAAAATAATTATTTGGTGGTTAGAATACCATTGTTAAAAAAGTTCCTAAAATGATCAGAATGATAGTGACAATGATATAAATGGTGGCTGATTACATCTAGAATCAAAAGCATTAAGTGGCCAAGAAGTAAAACTTGGAACTTGATAGTACATTTAACTTTGGCACCTTGATCTCAGCAGCAGGAAAAAAAATTTTTTGACAAGTGTTATCTCGAACACTACTGTTTTGTTTGTATTTACTTTCAAATTTGTTTTGAGGTTTAATTACAAATTATAAGAATAAAGAGTTTATGCCTAGTGTTATGTTATGTGATAAAAATAATTTTAAACAAACAAGGTGTTTTGTTTGGTTTATTTCCTTAAAGGGGAGATATATATTACTGAAATTTAAACACTGGCCTGGGTTAGAAATAAAGAGATTTTAAATTATGACCATTAAGAAAGGGTTGGGAATTATTTGGAAAGTTGGATAAATTCATTGATTTATTTCCAGTGAAAGCATCTGTCATTGGCTGCCCAGTGTGTATTAGCCACTGACTTCAGTATGAGGGATGGGGGGAAAAGCCATGTCCTGGAGGAACAGGGACACACCAGACTGGGGGTGATCACAGTGTAGGACTCAGCCAGTATCGCTCCAGGATCTTGGCCCCAGCTTGCTTTAGAAATCCCAGGTGATTAGAACCTCAAGAGAATATTTTCATCTCTCCCTTATAAATCAGTGAAAAATGTTTACCTGCCAGTCACTATTTCCTTTATAATATTAAGTATACAAGAGGCGATAGCCTCCAACAGCCTTCAGGCAAGCTGAAATATTTACCAAGCCCTAACACTTGCTCCAATCTTGAATATTCCTAGGAGGTACACAGATAGCCAAATGCAGAAAATCACGCTTCTTTCTCACCCACCAAGCAAAACTGATGTCACTGCTCAAATAAATAGATCTATGTCATGCTAGTAGTTAAGGCATGTTTACGTTAAGTAATATTTACAAGTATATTTATTAATTAAAGTATTCGGATGAGAATTATATTTTCCCTATCTATTTCTCTAAATGTGTGCTTCCATAAGCAATTTTAATTATAAAAAAGGACTAAAGAAGAGAGGTAGGGAGAAAAGAGATGGGGAGAGGGAAGACGGAGGGGGAATGAAGCCTACCAGAAAGTTGTTCTTAAATCTGAACAGACGTGGTAAAACCACAACACTACAAAATCTCCACCCTCGATTTTGGATCGGCAGAGGAACGATGAGCAGTGATTTGCTTCAAACTATCACCAAGACATTTTCTTGGGGCTCATAGTCAATCTTATGCCAGTTCTGCCATTTAACTATTGCTGGCTCTTAACAAGTCTGTTTTCAGTTTCCTGATGAGGAAAATGGGCATGAAAAGGAATCGAATAGGAAGGATGAGAGGGTTAAGAGAGTTAATGCAGGTAGAGCGCTTAAGACACCACCTGGCACGCTTGTGGTGAGTGCTGATTTTGTGATTATGATGATGATCATTATGTTATTTATTGAGTGTCCATTGTGAACAGAACACCATCCTGTGGCTGAGCTGAGCTGCTAGAAAATTGGCAGTCAACCCTCCTACCCTCCAGGGACAAGACACTCTGCTTTGGAACCAACAGCGTGAAGAAGCGTTTTATAGGGGAGCTCTAGTTGAACTAATTACCACCTACACACATCTGTGCCATTTGGTCCCTTGCCAGGATCTTTTATGTTATTGTGTGGATGTGGACATACTCTTTCTGAGGTTTGATTTAAAGTAGTTGCTCACTGGCTTATATGAAGAGTTACTGCACCAGAACATCCTGGAAACTTAGGAAAATATAAATTCCTAGGCACCGCCCCTTCCCAATGAATACAGATCTTGAATCTTTGAAGACTGCATACAAATGCCATTCCTGTGCATATTACCTATTTTCAGTCACAGAAAACGCAGCTTAATGGAAATCATTACAATTTACATGTTGAAGAATATACTATACATTAACATTATTTAATTGGAAAGGAAATGACCCCATACTTGTGTGACTCAGGGCACTGTCCCAACCAGGTGTCAAGAGGCAGCAGCTTTTGGCGAAAGCTCTGCAGCCAGGCAGATTAGGTTGAAATCTGTCTCCCTCAGTTAACGGCTGTGTGAACTTGGGCAGGTTACTTAATCTCCTGGTGCCTCAGACTCCTCATATATAAGAGAGTAATCATAGGTCTTATCTCATTGGTTGTGAAAACTAAGTACAACAGATATAAAACATGTGAAATACTACCTGACACATAGTATATACTCAGACACATAGTACGTACTCATTAAATGTTGTACGTACTCATCATAATGTCAGAAGTTATTGTTAATCTAAGTCCATATAGTTAGTGGGTACTTGAACATTAGGGATTTTCCCCCTATTCTATTTATATTCTCAGTAATTCATTAAGTTAGAAGTCTGTCTTTTACAGCTATTTCTGAAAGTAAGCTTTGAAAAAATTAGTTAACATGGAAAATAACGCTTCAGTAGCTCAGGGATTAATCTTTCCAATGACAAGAACATTCTTTTTAATATGGTATGGTTTAATGCAACACAGAATTGCTTAGCAAATACTGATCAGTTGTTATGGTAATTTCAAAAAGTCCGAAGAAGATCACAGAAAATGTATCTATAGGGGTGAAGGCAGAGGCAAACATCAGAGAAAATAGAAAGAAATTTAACAAATCGCCCTTTAGAGAGAATGGTTTCTCCATGTAGATTTGTATTAAATCAAGGGAGAGCAAATAATCTGTTTGCTAAAAGTATACACAAAGTCCTACTTATCCCTGCCTAATAGATCCCAGAGAAATTCCAGATACTCTTTGTTAAATAATATACAAGGATCATAAATTAGTCTCTGTCTAAACTGAAGTGAATGGGAAATTTGCAGTTACTTCTGTGAGATTATACTGTGTGTGAAATGCTCCCTCACAAACATCCTCTAACTTTAGGCCCATAAATTATTAATGTGTGTTATGGTTGTTAGGGGCAATGCCTGGAGATTTAGCCAGATCCTGAAATCTCAAATAAAAGTAAATGGTTAAAAATGAAAGAGTTGGAAGGAGACAATTATATTGGTTTGATGAGAGTTGACATGTCTCTACTACATCAGCATTGATTATTAAATATCTGAATGACATACAGACTGATGAATAATTCAGAGTCATTTATTAATCCACTGACCCTACACATGGCTTCATAAAAATGAAAATAACGTTGTCCTCCTGCTTTATTTTCCATAGGATGGAATATGTGTACGGAGCTGCATAGAATTTTTTGGTGTAGTTTGCTCCAGCACATTGGACACCCATATATTTGCATGTCATACATTTAGAAGAAATGTTGAAATAAACAATTTCCATAACTTGTACAAAGGAGACCATTTTGCCCCCTACTGGAAGCTGACTTAGGTCTGTGAAAAAGATAATGCTGAAATCATGTAACAACTGGTTACCTGGCAACTAGAAACTAGACAGTGGAGCAGTACCATTCTATGTCCTCAGTCTAGGATTGACACAAGGAATTGCCACCAGGGCATCTGCAGGGCTACCTCCTAGGAGACTATGCATTTTCTTCCATAGCATCTCATCTCTAAGAATGTAAAGCCATCACACTAAATTATTTTTCTTAGGAAATAGAGTCATCGGTGATGCTATTAGCCAAAATAGAGATTCTAAGAAAAGAAATATATTTATTGTAGGTAAGAATAAATGAGCTCATTCTTTGAATAGGTTGTGTGTGAGACATCTTTGGGACACCAATAAGAAGACTATTAGGAATTTGGAAAATTTGCCCTTAGGTGGGGGACATGCATTGTCCATATTTACAATTCATT
Source organism: Corynorhinus townsendii (assembly GCA_026230045.1). Classification (NCBI taxonomy): domain Eukaryota; kingdom Metazoa; phylum Chordata; class Mammalia; order Chiroptera; family Vespertilionidae; genus Corynorhinus; species Corynorhinus townsendii. Next base: position 112,520,839 of record JAPDVU010000005.1, read on the forward strand.
TGCAAGTCACTTATTTACAGTAATATTAGGCGATCTATTACTTTATCAGTAGGTACTGCCTGTCTTCTAAGCCTAAACTCTCCATAGCCAATTTCAGTAAGTATTTTCCAGTCAATTATATAACACAGTAATAAACTGAAGTTTGGGCTATCACCCTATGACAATAGATACTAGATACCAAAGGTATTTGTAATACAAAGTTTCCTGTAAGGCTTTCAAAAATAGGTGTGTGAAAAATATGAAACTCTTGGTTTAAAAGACTTCTTACCTCCATGACCTATAATAATAAAAGCATAATATGCTAATTAGACTGGACAGCAGAACAACCTCCCAGACGAAGCTGGGGCTGCGAGGGCTGAGCCCCTTGCACGAATCTCATGCATCGGGCCTCTAGTAGTTTTATAAAAGCTTTAAGAGTGAAAATTATGAAAGAATTATTCAGGATGCTCTTTTTTTTTTGGAGAGGATGGACTCTGGTTTCCACTGACCTCCAGTGGGTTGGGGTGTATTGATTTACCACTTGGGTAGAGAGTTTAACATATGTCTCCTACTGTTTTTCAGACCAATGAACTATTAATTCATAGGCTGACCTAATAATCTAGTCATAGCAGACTAGAAGAGTGTAAGTAACTATACTCCCAGAATTTGTTGAAGCAAAGCATCCATGAGTTTCCTCAGGGATAGACATGGCGTATATACATAGCAGAGAGAAAGCTAGTGATGAGTTTGTCATATTATCCACAGGGTACTTAAATGATAAAAACAGATGTCAACAGAGGGATGTTAAAGGTATCCCCAGATTCCAAGAGAATGAAGAAGGAGTAAGCAAGAAGCTAAAATGATTTTATCACTCTCAAAATGGCAATGCAGACAAGAATTCTCACAAGATAAAGTGTGCTTGTGGGCTCCACCTAATCCAAAAAGTGTCAAAACGAAATCACCACAACTATAGCTGTCAAATAACATTTCGGCTCTCTTTACCTCATTACCCTCCCAGTTTTCATCCCAAAGAAATCTTGTTTCATAAGATAGGTAAGTAGGGGTAGGATGAGCATCTCTCCCCAGTAGTGGTTGTCCCATTTGCAACAGGCCCAAGAGAGGAAAGAAGAGAGAAAGCCTCAATCTTATATCACATTTTGGGTTTATATTACAACATTGGAGAGAACATTGTATTAGGGAATTGGGAATTTTTTCTGCAACTTAAAGGTTATTATTACACACCTTTGTATTTCCTAAAGGTGAATAGAGAAGCCTGCCCAAATGTTCATCTCAGGATCAGCAGCAAAATTTGCCCCAGTGAGCAGATGTAAAGGAACTATGGAAGACCAAATAAATTGCTTTATGATTGTATCCCAAGAGCAGTGCTTGTGCAATGTTCTTGTTACCATGACAACCTCCTAACATGATCAGAAGTCAGAAGACTCTAGAGTGATCCAGTCCACTGCCCACCCCATGCAATATCTTCTGCTCTAGCTTTTGTGTGTGTGTATGTTTGAATAGTTAATTTAGTTTTTTTTTATTTTAAATCATTTTTTAATTTTTCAATTACAGTTGACATACATTTTTATATTAGTTTCAGGTGTACACCCTAGTGATTAGACATTATATAACTTACTAAGTGATCATCCTGATAAATCTCATACCAATCTTACAATATACATAGTTATTAAGTTATTGACTATATTCTCTGTGCTGTACTTTACAGCCCCATGACTATTTTGTAATTACCAATTAATTTCCTCACCTTTTTTACTGAACCCCCCCCCCAACCCTTCTCCCATGTGGCAAGCATCAAAATGTTTTCTGTATCTATGAGTCTGTTTCTGTTCAGCTTGTTCTTTTATTATTTCATTGTTGATAGATATGTGTTTATTGCCATTTTATTATTAATATTTATGTTTCTTTTATCTTTCTTCTTAAAGAAGACCCTTTAATATTTCATGTAATTCTGTTTTGGTGGTGATGAACTCCTTTAGCTTTTTCTTGTCTGTGAAGCTCTTTATCTGACCTTCAATTCTAAAAGGTAGCTTTGCTGGTTAGAGTAATCTTGGTTGTAGAGCCTTGCTTTTCATCACTTTGAGTATTTTTTGCCAATCCCTTCTGGCCTGCAAAGTTTCTGTTGAAAAATCAGCTGACAGTCTTATGGAAACTCCATGGTAGGTAACTGCTTTTTCCTTGCCGCTTTTAAGATTCTCTCTTCGTCTTTTAACTTTTGCATTTTAATTATGATGTGTCTTGCTGTGAGCTTCTTTGGGTTCATCTCGTTTGGGACTCTTCACACTTCCTGGACTTGTATGTTTATTTCCTTCACCAGGTTAAGGAAGTTTTCCAACATTATTTTTTCAAATCATTTTTAATTTTTTGGTCTTGCTCCTCTTGCTGGCACCCCCATGATGAAAATGTTGGTGTGCCTGAAGTTGTCCCAGAGGGCTCTTACACTATTCTCATTTTTATTAATTCTGTTTCCTTTTTGCTATTCTCATTGGGTGGTTTTTGCATCCTTATATTTCAAATCACTGATGTGATTCTTGGCTTCATCTTCTCTACTATTGATTCCCTGTAAATTATTCTTTATTTCAGTTAGTGTATCCTTCATTTCTGACTGTTTTTTAATGGTTTCCATGTCCTTTTTTATGCATTTGAATTTCTCACTAAATTCCTTGAGCATCCTTATAACTATTGTTTTGAATTCTGTATCCATTCATTTGCTTGTCTCCATTTCATTTTGTTCTTTTTCTGGAGATTTCTCCTGTTCCTTCACTTGGGACCTGTTTCTTTGTTTCCTCATTTTGGCTGCTTCCCTGTGTTTGTTTTTATATATTAGGCAGAGCTGCTATTCTCTCAAGCTTGATAGTGTCCTAATGTAGTAGGTGTACTGTAGGCTCCAGTGGCACAGCCTCCCCATTCTCGAGCCTCACTCTGTGTGGGTTGTGTATACCTCCTGTTGTAGTTGAGCCTTAATTGCTGTAGGCACATCACTAAGAGGGATTTATCCCAAGACGATAGACTGCAAGCACAGGATGTAATCACTGTGGGGGATCAGCTGTGCAGGGACCCACCACACAGAGCAGGACTTACTTTAGCAGAGCTCTGGTGCCTCCTGAGTCTTCCCCTTGAGTGTGTAACTTATGGAGGTGGTTGGATGGTGCTTTGATGTGATCTGAAGCTGCCCACTGGGTATGCTGGTTCTTGGGCCTCCTGGGAAGTTCAGGCTAAGATGAGCAGCCACACGTGTTCTGACCAGGCCTTCCTGGCATGTGCTACAAAGCCATCTCCAGATGTCTGCTACTTGTGCAGGGTTTAGAGGTGCCCAGGGGAGGCCATTCTAGGAACCTGGGGCCACGTAGCCAGAGGTGCAGGGCATGCTGAGCCAGATGCTGCTAGTTTGAGAGATATTTAGGAGAGTCTGAAGCATGAGCTAATATAGGCCATTCATATGGAAAAGCCACTGAAAACAGCATGGGTGGGTCTGCAACTTTGGTGGGGTAGGGTCTCAGGGCATCACCAGGGTTGAACAAACAGTACTAACCAGGTTGTTGGAAATTTAGATTTAGTGCTTGCCTGTTGGCTCTGTGTGGGGAGGGCTCACCAAAGGACCATGGCTTCTGCTAGCACTTTTGTCTGGGAGAAAGTTGCCCCTCCATCTCCTGCCCCAAAGCCAGACAACTCAGTTCTTTCCCATATGTTTATGGTACCTTTTGAACTGATGCCCCAGCACTGAGCTCAGAGGAGTGAGTCAGTAAATCCATGTGCAGGCTGTTTAAGAGGAACTTCCTGGGACACCAGCAGCCTCTGTCTCCCTCAGTCTCAATACCTGTTGTTTTTACAGCCAGAAGTTATAGTAACTTCTCTTTCTGGCACTGGAACCCTGGGCCTGGTGTGGAGCTATGACCCCTTGCTCTTTACAGGCAGTGGAGGTTATACAGCCAAGATATTCCTTCCAGTTTTTATCTGCCACACACGGGTGTGGGACCAGCCCATTCCATGTTTCTGCTCCCCAACCCCCATCAGTCTTGATGTGGCTTCTTCTTTAATTTCTTAGTTGTAAGATCTCTGTTCCGCTAGATTTCAGGTGGTTCTGAATGATGGCTGTTCTGTAGTTTAGTTGTAATTTTGATGTGGTTGTGGGAGGATGCCAGTACCACATTTACCTACGCCCCCATCTTGACTGGCAAACTGCTCTAGCTTTTCTGATTTACCCTGCCTCTGCTGGGTAAATGATATAAGATGAGTATTTTTCAAGTGTGCCCTTTCCATTTTTATCAGTTCTAATTTTGAAAAGAAAAATTCCTCAGTGACTTTCAATCTACTTCCCGAATCTTCTATCATGTTGCCCTAATTCTGTCTTTTCTAGTTATACACAATAAATTAAGTGCCTCTTTCATATGATAGTTCTTAAGGCTCTTGAAAAGAACCATCATTATAACCTTTTCCCCCAGCCTGCTATTCTTCACACTAAACCATCCCAGTTTCCTCTGATTGTGTTTTATTCTTTTTCCCCCAAATATATTTTATTGATTTTTTACAGAGAAGGGATAGAGGGTTAGAAACATCAATGAGAGAGAAACATCGATCAGCTGCCTCCTGCACACCCCCTACTGGGAATGTGCCCACAACCAAGGTACATGCCCTTGACCAGAATCAAACCTGGGACCCTTCAGTCTGCAGGCCAATGCTCTATCTACTGAGCCAAACCGGTTAGGGCTGATTGTGCTTTATTCTGTTCACCACTTCCTCAGACAAATATCTCCAGGTTAGGAAGCATTCCACCTCCCTAAGAAGTATGAACAACACTTGTCCTACAACTATCAGCTATAATGGACATTTTCATAATAAGTATTGATATGCGTTCCAAACATGAGCTTTTTGATAAAGTGGTGAATCTTTAGATTTGACTGACTTGTGAGAGCTAATGCTATTCCATCTTTCTTATATTTCTGTGTGGAACTTCCTAGTGTGACGAGTACTCTTGGCCTCCTGCCCATCCCTTACTCGTGCATCCCCAGAGGATGTGAGTTGCCAAGTTCATAAGTGACAGCCATCGCTGCACTTTTTATAACAATAGTCTATAAACAGGTTATAAGCAATGGGGGTTAAATCTCTCCCCCTCCACCATCCTCCCCTGACTCCCCCGCCCCGGCCCAATACCATGAAAAAACAATGATTTGGAGAGACCAAAATTTTTCCTAAGATAACCTACCCAAAAAGTAGACTGGCAATGAGGCAGGAAATGGAGAAATACTAGGGGGATGGGGAAGAGAGAGAAGAGAGAAACTGGAAATAACATAGTCATAGTCCTTTTCTAAGCCACTTTCTCCACACAGAATTAACTAATGCTTTCATCAAATTTTCTCACTTAGTAGTCAAGAACAAATGGGCATAATTTATTAATCCCTAAAATCCTAATACTTGGCCCTCTGATTTGGTACTGTATCTCAGAAAAAAAAAAGTAACGAATTATATTTGGAGAGTGCTTAAGGACGTCTTTGGTGCACTTGGGCCAATGGGGTTTTGAGAATGACAGCCCACACAGCAGCTAATTGTGGCTAGAACTTATAAGCTGAGGTCATTTTTAATGGGGTGGTTTGTTTGAAAAAGTCAAGCTAATAAGGCATTAATGTGTGGTCCTCAGCAACTGACCTTGAAATACACAGTACAGATTTTATGTAAGCAGGAATAGCTGGAGCAGGTTTAATTATATGGAAAACAATCTTTATGTAGACAGGCTTTTTAAGCAATGAAAGAACAACTTTTTACTACTTTCTTGTGTCTCGTGATTTGCAGACAAGGAGGCCAGGACTGCAAAAGCAACTGAGTTTTATAAGTAGCACAGAGCACTAATAAGCCCGTAACTTCCAAATGTTAGTTGCACACCCAGATATAGAGCACCATCTCAGCTCACCAAACACTGTCCTACTGAGACAAAGTAGAATAGTAAGTTGGCAAGAATGACTTTTATAGCTTCATCTCTTTGGTCTCTTATTGCAAAATTTTAAGAAGATTTGATTTGCAACTTTTAAGGACTTAGAATGCAACTTACTTTTGAGCTTCAATTTCTCTCTGGTAATTTGTAGGAAGAATGAATATATATTAAAATTGTGGGCAGCTCTATATTGTTGGCTTAAATTATTATTTTAACTTAATGTTGTCTTAAAGTCAGTGTAAAACCTATGTTGACATGGACAACATGTCTGGGAACTTTGCAATGACAAGTGAAGAGGGAGTGAATTTTCAATCCTGAATATGGTGAGGTCTTCATATGCTGTAATCAATATGTTGTTCTAAGCCTTTTCTGAGATTTCTGGAGACAAAATTTGCACCAATAACCAGCAGTTCCAGGAGGATCCTCGGGAATAATTGTTAGTATTAGGGGAGACACCTCTTGCAGCAGGATTTACTCAGGCTTAATATTTCAGACAAATGGTTAAGAGAATCAAGAGCTAAGAATGTGAGGAATAACTCAAGAAAGGACCACTTGTTCCCCCCCTCCCCCACCCCTATCCCTATTCCTCAAATTTCCATGTGGAGTCACCTTACTGAAACAATACATCTGACCACTTTCCAACTTCTTTTTTTGTGTGTGTGGAAAACAATATATTAATTTATTTCCAAGAAAACAACATATAACAGCATCAAAAACAAAGACAGATTCAGTAGTTTTGAGTCATCTCCATGGAAAGGAGAAAGCCACTAGTCCAATACTACACTCTTCCAAGATTGAAGTATTAAAGACACAGGAGAGGTGACTAGCAATGAACATGTAAACATCTATTTCAAAAGATTTCTCATTCTATATGAGAATATCCAGTGTAAAACATTTCTTCTTCTAGGTGGTGTCATTTAAGTAAGTTGAAAAATGACTTTGCCATTGGCTCTCAGTGTGTTCCCTAACCCTCAGCCCTTTACCACCCAATGCACGTCCATCTTTTTAAGCAGCAGAAACAAAGAAGGCTTTATTTCAGTCATTCTCTTTAAATATGATTAACATTCAACAGGCACAATTACAGGAAAAAAAGAAAAACTGTGTTAAATGCATCATTGGTTGTGGTAACTGTTTTTCATGAGGATAAGTAAATATTAAGGAAATCAATGGATTAGAGCAGTGGTCAGCAAACTCATTAGTCAACAGAGCCAAATAGCAACAGTACGATTGAAATTTCTTCAGAGAGCCAAATTTTTTAAACTTAAACTTCTTCTAACGCCACTTCTTCAAAATAGATTTGCCCAGGCTGTGGTATTTTGTGGAAGAGCCACACTCAAAGGGCCAAAGAGCCACAGTTTGCTGACCACTGGATTAGAGGAATACAAAGTAGACTTCACACTTTTCTGAGGTGACAGGACATTTTCTCAATATTAACACTGAGATCATTCTTAAAACCTACCTTATCTGGTATACTAAACATGGCTATATTTCACCTTCTTTAATATTCCACCCCAGGAAATGAACTAAGACTAGTAGGAGAATCCCAGTTGTCAGAGAGTGTGTTTCCCAGTGCTTAGTAACAAACACTCTAAGCCTCACTCCTCTGCAAAACAGGGATAATGAGGACCTCATAAGAGTGCTGTGAGGTTTAAATGCAGTGAGCTAGCCGAATGTCTTGAACACATAGGCTTTTTTAGCTTCCTTCCTTTCTCTCTTTTGAGTGATCTCTGACTTAAACCTCAATTTGTAATTACTGAGATCCTTGGTTCGATATCACAATCTACAAGTGAATGTACTAAAATACAACCATTGTCTAAGGTTCTCTAGAGCAGTCTTTACAACCTTCACATTACCAAGATTTTTAGAGTGAAAAAGCTTGTGTCTTACGTTTCCCTCTTTGTCTCAGCATGTGTCTGGTGTATAGTAGATAATAAATATTTACTGACTGCATGCTGAATGAATTGGATGAGGGAATGAACCAGGGATAAATGCAGGGATGCTTATCCATAATTGAAAGCTCTTAAAAATCTAGGCATTATTGTCAGCACCAGACATTGTTAGCCACTCAGAGAACATTATGGCATTGTTTCCAACTTCTTTCTTATCTTTTACACCAGAGGAGTAAGGTGCCTGGTTGGTGCAATATAGAGATGGGCCCACCTTCCCAAGTACCTAGGATTTAATCTACTAAAAGGCCAAAACATCTATTAATTTGGTCTCTTTTATTCCCTCTCCATCTGTGATTATGAGGAAATGATACTATATCTATGTATCTCCCTGGGTAGGCTGTTTCTAAAGTCAAAGTGAGAGTAGAAAAGAAAGAATATTGGTAATTTTGTCTGATCCTACCACTGAAGTGACAATGAGGGCAAAGTAAAAAGAAAATGAGAAAATGTGTCCTCACCAGACATGCAGGACAGAAACAATAAAGGAGTTCTTCAGAGAGAGGAAAAATGAACCCCAGGGGACACATGAAGATTCGGAAAGAAATAACAAGCCTTGGAAATGGTAAACACATGCGATAAATCAAAATGTATCGGCTCAAAACAAGTTCCACAATATATTTAATATGAATAATTAAAATACATAATGCAAGTTGTGGGTAGCAGGTGGTAAAAGAAGTTAAAGTGGTTCAAGTTTCATTATCAAGGAAGTAGTCAAAGTAATTATTTTCATTATTTCATGCAAAAAGCTAGGATGCTTTTAACCAGAAAAACATTAGGGAAAAAAGCAAAACCAGAAGGATTGTTTATAAATCAGTCAAAGAGAAAAACAAATTGATAAAAAAATAGTTAAATGCTAAGAAAGTAAGGGGAAAAAGACAAAAACGGAAACAAAATAGGTGAGCAAACTAGACATAAATAGCAAGATGGTAGGAACAATAAACACATAACTAAGTAAACTAAATACAAGCAAAAGTATATTATTATTAGACTGGATAAAAAAGTAAAACCTTATTACATGCTACTTATAAGAAAACCACTTTACATATACCAAAACCAAAAAGTAGAAAAAGGATATAGCATCCTATCTAATAAAAGAGTAACATGCAAATTTACCATCACTCCAACACACAAGATGGCCACCCCCATGTGGTCAAAGATGGCTGCCCCCATGTGGACACAAGATGGCTGGCAGGGGAGGGCAGTTGTAGGTGATCAGGCCAGCAGGGGAGGGCTGTTGGGAGGGACCAGGCCAGCAGGGGAGGGCAGTTAGGGGTGACCAGGCCTGCAGGGGAGGGCAATTAGGGGGTGACCAGGCATGCAGGGGAGGGCAGTTGGGGGCAACCAGGCCTGCAGGGGAGGGCAGTTAGGGGTGAACAGGCTGGCAGGGGAGAGCAGTTAGGGGCAATCGGGCTGGCAGGGGAGCAGTTAGGCATTGATCAGGCTGGCAGGGGAGTAATTAGCAGGTGATCAGGCTGGCAGGCAGAAGTGGTTAGAGGCAATCAGGCAGGCAGGCAGGCAGGCAGACATGCACCGGGCCTCTGTATCAAACAAACAGAGTTGAGTCAATAAATGAGATAAAAGAAGACATTTTTCAATGGTAAAGAGGAATGGTAGACCAGGAATATATCTTCAGTAGAATAAAATATATCAAATAGATAGCACTAGATCCAATAAAATTTTCAGAAGACCTCTTCAGTGAAAAATCTAAAATATTACTGAAAGGCATTAAATATAATCTAAATAAGTAGAAGAATGTATTCTGCCCATGGATTTTAAGGCTCATTATTATAAAGATACCATTCTCCCCAAATTGATTTGTACATTCAATGCAATCCAAATCAGAATCCCTGATTTTTTTTTGTAGACATTGACAAGTTGATTCTAAAACTTACATGGAAAATGTAGGGGCAAAACTTGCTAACATAATTTTGAAACCTAACCAAATAGCCTGGCTTATTATAAAGCAATAACAATTTAGATAACTGGAGATAAAAATAGACCAGAGGAACAGAACAAAGAGATGAGAAACAGACACACATGAGCTAGAAGAGGCAGTGTTAAGATTGTGTTTGTGTGTGTGTGTGTGTGTGTGTGTGTGTATAAAACTATTGTTTATCATTTATAACATAGGTGATGCTACAGTGCGGTGGAGAAAAGATGGTTCTAGATCACTTGGTTATCCATACGCTAAAAACTAAATCTGCCCTCACATGATACACAAATATTAATTCCAAATGGATTGGAGCTCTGTGGAAGGTACAAAAATAAAGATTTTAAATAAAAATAAAATATTTTCAAGAACTTGCATAGATTAATATATGTGTGTGTGTGTGTGTGTATGCCTAAGCAACTGTCTGACCATTCAACCATCTGACCAGTAGCTATGACGTACAATGACCACCAGGGGGCAGATGCTCAACACAGGAGCTGCTGAGCTGCAGTTACTTGGCAGCTGCGGTTCTCGGATGAAGCACCAGGAACCAGAGAGGAGGGAGCTCGATTCCAGGGTGTTCTCAACTGAGAACCACCCTCTCGCAACCCAGGACCCCTCTGGGGATGTCAGAAAGCCGGTTTCTGCCCATCCCCACAGGCCAGGCTGAAGGACCCTGCACCAGGCCTCTAGTTAATAAGAACACAAAGCACTGGCTATAACGGGAAATATGATAAATGGGACTACATTCAAGTTTTGAAGTTTTGTTTATTAATACAGCATTAAGAGAATCAAAATCACCCACAGAGTAGGAGACAATATTGGTAAGACATTCAGAAAAAGGACTAGCATACATAAATGCATAGAGTTCCTATTATTCAGTTAAGACCATGCCAGAAATGTGCAAAAGACTTCAAAGAGTGTCTCTAAATGGCAACAAGCATATGAACACTGGTAAATATGATTACTGTTATGAGAAAATCAAAACAAAAATACAAAACGCTCAAACATTCTTGGTCAATTGATTTCTCACAAGGGCGTCAAAGCAATTCATTTAGGAAAGAATGGTCTTTTCGATAAATAGTGCTGAAACAACTGGATATCCACATGTAAAAGAATAAAGTTGGAATCCTACTGTTTACAAAATAAAGTTGGAACTCACACTGTCTACAAAAAATGAGCTCAAAATGGATCAAAGACCTAAATGGAAGAGCAAAAACTATGAAATTCTTAGACAAAAATACAGGTGCAAATCTTCATGACCTTGGTTTAGGCAATGGTTTCTTACATGTGACACCAACAGCATAAGCAACCAAACTAAAGTCTGATAAATTACACTTCATCAAAACTAAAATTGCGTGCAAACCAAAGGATTCCATATGAAGTTAAAAAGACAACTCAGAAAAAGGGAGAAATATTTGCAAATAATATATCCAGAATATAAAAAGAACAACACATCTCAGCAATAAAAAAAGACAACTAACTCAATTAATAAATGAGCCAAGGATTTATATAGACATTTCTCTGAAGAAGATACACAAATGGGAAATAATTACATGAAAAGATATTCAATGGCATTAGGCATTAGGAAAATTAAATCAAGACCACAAGACAATCTCACTTCACACCCACTAGGATGGCTATGATTTAAAAATGGAAAATAAAAAGTATTATTGAGGTTTTAAGAGATTGGAAGCCTCATATATTGATGGGGAAAATGTAAAATAGTGCAGCCATTTGAAAAATCATTTGGTAGTTTCTCAGAAAGTTAAAAGTTATGACCCAGCAATTCTACTGCTAAGTAAATACTCAGGAGAACTAAAAACATGTCTACACAAAAACTTGTACATGAATGTTTATTCATAGTAACCCAAAGAGGAAACCAAATTTCCATCAACTGATGAATGGATAATGAATGTGGTGTACCCATAAAATGAAATATTATTCATTCATAAAAAGGATGAAGTTTTGATTCCTCCTACAACTTGGAAGAACCTTGAAAATATACTAAGTAAAAGAAGCCAGACACAAATGGTCACAAATTGTATGACTCTATTTACACAAAATGTCTAAATAGGCAAATCCACACGGAGAGGAAAGCAGATTAGCGTTTTCAAGACCTGGGGAGAGAGGGAAATTGGGAGTAACTGCTAAGAGGTATGGGGTTTCCTGCTGGGGTGATGAAAATGTTCTGGATTTAGAGGAGGGTGATGGTTGTACAACACCGCGAATACACTAAAAAGTACTGAGTTGTAAAGAGTGAATTTTATGGTATTTGAATATCTCAATTTTAAAAATATAGAAATAAAACCATAATCAATGCCATGCCATACCAATCAGAATAACTAAAATGAAAAATACTGATTATAAAAAGTTGATCACAACATGTAATGACTGACCCTCTCACACACTTCTGGTGGAAGTATAAATGGAAACAATCTCACTGGAAACTATCTATTACAACTAAAGCTGAAAACATGCATACCTCCATGATCCTGCAATTTTTTCAGCATATATGCTATAAAACAGGTAAGCATGTTCACATGATTCACATACTGTATGCCGCAAGGACGTTTATATCAGCAGTATTCATGATATCTCCAAACTGGAAGCCACCCAAATGTCCAACAAAAGTAGAATGGATTAAAAACACTGTAGAAATGTTCATGCATTGAATCTTTATACAAAACAATGAAGGAGAACAAACTGTTTTTACATGAAACAACATTGATGCATCTCACAAATATAAGGATGGGCAAAATAAGCCATGCACAAAAGAATGTGGACTATATGGTTCTTTTAATATAAACTTGAGAAATAGATAAATCTAATGTATTACAAGTCAGTATTCCTCTTAAGGCATGTGATAATGAGAAAGGTGCAACATGAGACCCCTCCTAGAGTTATGTTCTCTCTTTTTTTTAAAATCTGGGTGCTGGTGGCAAGGTGAATTAATTTTATGAATATCATTGAGATACTTTTATGGGTGGGCTTATTTGCAGGTATGTTATACAGCAACTGACAAAGTTAATGCTTATGTTAAAATAAATAATAGAGTTTAGAGAGAAAATCCTGTGTATATGAATATTTAATATGTGTTACAACTAGCATTTCAAATCATTTGATATTTTGGGACCGGATATGATAACAATAAGACTTTAATGTGGAAACCCACTGAAGGCTTCTCTCCAAATTGAAGAACTATCTAGTACTATACTCCAGCCATGTCAAATGTTGTTTTTTTTAATATACTTTATTGATTTTTTTACAGAGAGGAAAGGAGAGGTATAGAGAGTTAGAAACATCTATGAGAGAGAAACATAGATCAACTGCCTCCTGCACACCCCCTACTGGGGATGTGCCCGCAACCAAGGTACATGCCCTTGACCAGAATCAAACCCGGGACCCTTCAGTCCGCAGGCCGAGGCTCTATCCACTGAGCCAAACTGGTTTTGGCAATGTCAAATGTTTATAAGAATATTGGCCACATTATTCCATTTCCCATTTGATTCTTTCATTGCTATGATCATGATACTTCATATCATCAGGCTTCTCCTGCTACAGACTTAGCAAGTCTCCAAAGAGGAAATGTGAATGAAGAGAATATGTGTGTGTGTGTGTGTGTGTGTGTGTGTGTGTGTGTGTGTGTGTGTGTAGTGAATGCATGCTGGTCCCTAGGGATTGCCTCAGTCTTTTCCTAGATTTTCTCAACAGAGGTTAGTATATTAAGGAAAACTGATATCAAAATTATGTGTCTATAGTTTTAAGAGTCTATAGTGCCTCATCTGAAAAATAAGAATTTATTCTTCTCCAGTTTGTGGAGGATTTCCATGATTTCCCAAATAGTAATAATTAGTATGATTCCATGTCAATTTACATATGTAAAGGCATTTAAAATTTCATTTAATCCTAGACTCTATAATCGGTTGCTACCCCTGATCATTCATGCTTAGAGTGAAATACATATTTTGAACTTTTTTAACATTACAAGCTGTGCATGTCCTTATGGGGATAAAAATATATTTTATTAGCTACTAAATTTTTTACACTTGTAAAAGTCCACAATGTTTTTTAAGGCTGAATTCAATTCCAACTCCCTGCCTTCACATTAAAGCCTACACAAACTGCTCCATATGAATAGTTATTTAATCTTTTATTAGAGCTTTTAATTTTACAGTTCCCTCAGCAACTTACTCCCCTGCTTACAAACCTTATGGTCAAGAAATTTTTTCCCAAGAGCTAATATGAATTTTCTACTTTTTATTTCCTACCATTCTAAGAGATTTGTTAGATCTCCCCTCCCCACCCTCCCCTACCACCATTCTTCTCTAACACACACAATTCCTTTCTTTTCTCCCTCCCATTTCTAATGCCAACTGTTGCCAAGCATTAACCAGCATGACCTGCCTAAGTGAGCATAACACACATGCTAACGTCATCAATATAGGATAAGAAAGCTGATTCAGTCTATTATGAGTATAATCTCAACTAAATTATTTAATCCCTGTCTCCCCTCAATTTCCTAATCTACTAAATACAAATAATAGTATCTACTCCATAAGGTTATCGATACAGAATATGGGGCAAGCCATTACTTGTTTGCACTAAAAGCTCAATACTGTTATAATTACTAGAGGCCCAATGCACGAAATTCATGCGTGGGTACAGTCCCTAAGCCAGAGCCATCTTCCATGGCTGCCTGCAGCTGCCCCCTCCCCCCACCACCCACCCCTGGTTCCCCATTCGCCATTGGGAGATCAGAGCCTGCTGGCCGGGGGAAGGGACTGAGAGGTCAGCCATTCTGCCCATTCACCAGCCCTGTCCCCCACCACTATCCACCCCACTTCTCCAGTTTACCATCAGGCGATTGGAACCTGCTGGCCAGGGAAAGGAACCAAGAGGTGGTCAGTGCACCTCATAGTGACTGGTCGAGTGGTCGTTCTGCCTTTTTGCATATTATCCTTTCATTATATAGGACTAGAGGCCCAGTGCACAAAATTCATACATGGGGGGGGGTGTGTCCCTCAGCCCAGCCTGCACCCTCTCCAATCTGGGACATCCCTCTCACAATCCAGGACTGCTGGCTCCCAACTGCTCACCTGCCTGCCTTCCTGATTGCCCCTAACTGCTTCTGCCTGCCAGCCTGATCACCCCCTAACCACTCCCCTGACAGCCTGTTTGCCCCTAACTGCCCTCCCCTGCAGGCCTGGTCCCCCCCAACTGCTTTCCCCTGCAGGTTTGGATCCCCCACAACTGCCCTTGCCTGCAGGCCTGGTCGCCCCCAACTTCCCTCCTCTGCTGGCCTGGTCATCCCTAACTGCCCTCCCCTGCAGGCTTGATTGCCCCAACTGCCCTCCCTTGCAGGCCTGGTCCCTCCCAACTGCCCACCCTTGCTGGCCATCTTGTGGCAGCCATCTTGTGTTCACATGGGGGCAGCCATCTGTGTTTTGGAGTGATGATAAATTTGCATATTACTCTTTTATTAGATAGGAGAGAGGCCTGGTGCACACGTGGGGGCCAGCTGTTTTGCCCTGAAGTGTGTCCCGGATTAGGGTGGGGGTTCCCTTGGGGCATGGGCAGCCTGGGTGAGGGGCCTGTGGTGGTTTGCAGACTGGCCATGCCCCCAGGCGACCCAAGTGGAGGCCCTGGTATCTGGGATTTATTTATCTTCTATAATTGAAACTTTGTGGCCTTGAGCAGAGCCCTGGGACAGCCAGGGTGTGCAGGAAGCTTGGATTCCTCCATCGCCAGGGAAACCCAAGCAGCCTGTTCGCTTTGTGGCCACAGCCATTTTTGTTGGGATTAATTTATATTCTATAATTGAAACTTTGGAGCCTTGAGTGGAGGCCAAGGCAGGCCAGAAAGCTTGGCTTCCTCCATTGCTGGGGAAACCCAAGCCTCCTGCTTGATCGTGGCCACAGCCATCTTGCTGGGTTAATTTGTATACTCGCTCCTGATTGGCTGGTGGGCGTGGCTTGTGGGTGTAGCAGAGGTGTGGTCAATTTGCATATTACTCTTTTATTAGATAGGATTGTAGTAGTTTTTGGTTGCACGTCAGTGAAATGGCTACATCTACTAGGAAAAGGGAGAGCAGGCAGATTCATGGTGGGAGAATCAGTGCTTTGGATACACAGCAATGAGGGTCACTTGGGCCACAGCCGTAGGGGTCCAGCAACATCAGCCATAATGGCACACCCCCACACACACCACATGTGTTGTGTTCAGTCCAAGTTTTAAATTCGGGGAGGGTGCATCTCCTTTCTCTAATGTGGCTCAGGCTGTTTAGCACTCCTAGGTCAATGAGCCAAGAGCAGGAGTCCACAGATGTTACCAGGAGAGATCCGTGCCCTGGCAGCCTCTCCTCCTGGTACTAGCATCCATTATTACAACAGTGACTGCTACTCTTATAACTCCCGCTGCTGCTGCTTCTGCTGCTGCTGCTGCTGCTGCTGCTGCTGCTGTTACTGTTACTGCAACATCCCTTTTTATAACTATTAGCAAGCTACTCTAGCACTTCATCTAGAATCAGTGAGAAACCAGATCATAAACACAACAAAATCCTCACCCCACAAATCATGCCAGGATGGAAACTGTCATTGCTGCCCCTTGTGATACAATAAGGAAATAATAAAAATCAAATTCAAAGATATTTATATGGAGGAATTTAACCTTATGAGTTTAAGGAAGACATAATCCTATGACAGACTTAGAGTGAAGATAACTTTGAGGAATCCTTCACAAAACCTGAACTAATGATGCATAACAATGATAAACAGCTGCCAGAGACTTAGCTACACCTTCTAATTTGCATTTTATAAGTACCTGCTTATAAAATGAGACTAAATTAGATTTAACTTATCCAATTTTTATTAAATTCTTTACTTAAACCATTATTCACTTAAACAACTAAATTGCCATGGCTATTACACTTCTTTGGGTATACTAGTATATTGCCAAGCATATTCAGACAATATTTACTTGAATAAATGTTGATAAATATTGTAAATAAATATTTATCTGAATGCATAACTATAGGGTATAATTATAATTATGAAATTAACGTGATTGATCTAGCAATGTCATTTCTGTTTCCCCTAATTGAAGGACACCTTGCTGGTGCACTCAGGAAAGGAAACCAAGACATTGGAAAAATAAAGACTATGGCTGAATAAAATTATGTTGCTGGATTAATCTTATTAAGGGAAGCAGCACAAATAAAAAAAAGTAGATAGGGAAAAAAGAGTACATAGGTGATGGTGTGATGGACAAAGCATTGACCCTAGAGTTGAACAACCCAACCCTGGGGTACAATCCTAGCTCTGCCGCTTGTTGTGAATTCATGAACCAATTCCTACATTCACCTGAGCCCCTGTTTCAGCCTCAGAGAATAGGCAGGACAGATCCTACTTCAAGGAGGGACTCTGACAAGACAACGCATAGACAACGCCTGGGGTCCAACATGGAGCAGGGCACACCATGCCTTGTTAGGTCACCACTTTCTCAAAAGAAAGTGGAAACCAGCTTATTCTGCATTTGAACAGGTCAAATAATAAAAACAATTTACAGAAGCACAAACCTTGTCATGTTAAAATACTACTTACATTTTTTATTAAGAAAATGTCAGGCGCAACATCTCCTTTGACTCCATAATGAGAACACAAATTAGGGAAAGCCTAATTTATTTAGATTAGCTGAGAGGTTTGCTCAAGGCCAAATGGAGGTCTGTGGTCAAATCAGAACAAAAGCCCAGGTCTGCTGACTTTGAGCTATGTGCTAAGATGTACTTACTCTTTATCTGAGCTCCAGGTAGCATCTATTGGGGGGGGGGGGGGGATGGAGGAGGGGCGGGGGTGGACTGATTGGTGGAGCTAGCTGTAATTAGCCCTCCTATCTGAATATCAGATCAGTAGCAAAGACAAGTAGGTAGGAAATCAAGAATATCCACTGTGTTCAGAGCAGATACAATGTGTTGCTTGTGCAAAAATAAATTAAAACTGTAAAAGAGAGCAAACTGCATACTGAGGAAAGGAATCGCACAAATGGGCAATTTACCTTAGTTTCAGGAAGAGCAAAAAGAAAAAAATGGGCCAGGCCAGTGTGGCTCAGTGGTAGAACTTCAACCTATGAACCAGGAGGTCACCCAAGTTGTGGGCTTGATCCTCAGTGTGGGGCATGCAGGAGGCCGCCAATCAACCATTCTCTCATCATTAATGTTTCTATCACTCTCCCTCTCCCTTTCTCTCTAAAATCAATTAAAAAATGTTTTTTTAAAAAAGGAAAAGATTGTGTATATGGAGAAAAAACACACAAGTGTAACTTACCTTGCCAACAGAGGATGGGCCAATCCTCTCTGTATTTTGATGTCTTTACTTCCTACCCTATCCCATCCAGTCTCAATGCAATACTCAGTTACAACTAAAGAAGCCAATAGACTCAGGGAATGTTCCAGTTGGAAACATAAAATGGGGAAATAAAATTAAGCTCTTTCCCCTCAAATGTTTATGGAAATCATGCTATAAAGCTCCTGAAGAAAATAGGTTACTGTGAAGTGGAAGGGATCAGGATGAGGATGAAAGAGAAATAAAGTGGAAAATGAAGGCCTTTCCCAGGAGCTGTCCTGCACATGTGCACTTACTTTATTCAGTAGGGTGTTGCTACAGAACCCAGCAGGGTAAACTATTATTTATCGCTGGCTATTAGCCAAGCCTAAATTGTGTAACAAATATAACAAAAGACATTCTTTACATCTAATTAGACATAAAGGCTAGAACAATGCTCCCCTGAAAGGATGCTTTTAAGATGCTTTCTTGGAATTGAAATAGTAACAACATTTGTTTTGTGTGGTAAACAGAAGCCTTTTGGCAGTGCAGTTGCTTTCATTTGGAAACTGCCAAGAATTATTTGCTTATCTATGGAATTTCAGCTACTTTCCCTGCCTGTGAGTCATACGGATGCTAATCTAGAATAAACAGGGCTGCACAGGGGAACACTGGGGCTTACCTTGGACACACACACACACTCTTCAGTATTCACAGTCCTTCAGTAGCAGCAGGGGGTGGGGGAAAAAAGAAGATAGAGAAAAGAATGTAAAGGGTAAGAAAAAAGAAAGAGACAGGAGAATCACCGAAAATGCCATGCCATGAGAGGAGGGGAGGACATGAGAGAAAAGGAAGGAAAAGCAGTGTCAGAGAGGATGACATTTCCTAGGGTTAAAAATCCCAGCAGAAGGGAAAAGTGTAAATTTTTTTTTAAAGGGAGAAATGGGGGAGTGTTGGGTAGACCGAACAACAACACAGAAAGTGAGGGGAATATTAGGGAAAAAAAAAAGAGAAAACGATTTTGTTAATCAAGCATAGCCTAATAAAATTTGGAAGGGGCCACGGAGTTGTGTAAACAATAATGGTATTTGACAATTTGATATGTGGTTATAGCTGTTTCCAGCCCTCTATGATTACTATATGGGATTATCCAGATTTTCTGGGGTTTATCACCACGGGCATGTGGGATTAGCAGCCTGGTGAAGTGAGAATTTTCTCCCAGCCTATTCTTAGGCTTGTGTAACATCTCCCGAAGTCCCCTCAGCATGCTACATAGAATGCAGTAACTGGGGAGTGATAAGGTGTGTGTATGTGTGTGTATACCTTTATCTATCAATATCTACAATTCTTCCACCTAGACTTGAAATGCACAAAGATACTAGGTTCAAAGAAATTCTCTAAATTAGCAAATATTATTTAGACACTGAGAATTCAGTGACAAAAAAAAAAATGTAGACACAGCCTGTGCCTCTCAGAGCTGAGAGTGCAGCCCCTGATGTGTGTAGGAAACCGTGTGTCAGAGGAGGTACAGAGCTGGGAAAAAAGCATATGTCCAGAGAACCAACTCAGTTCAAGTGGAAAGTAATGTGTGAGTTCAAAATTTAAAGATGATTGAAAATCAAACAGATAAAACCTGAAAGAAGGGTGGAGTGTTGCAAGGAAACAGAAAGGAAAGGTTCAAGACAGAAGGAATAACAAAAGAATGACCTCTTTGCTTTACAGTGAGTCTGACTCAATGCTCTAGAGCAGTGGTTGGCAAAGCGCGGCTCGCAAGCCACATGCGGCTCATGAGCCGTGGTTTGCCGCTCTGTTGACTAATGAGTTTGCCGACCACTGACCTAGACTCTTGATTCCAATAATTACAGGCTGTTGTTGGTCCTTGTGATTAAGCCCCTATCCCAGTGGTTGGCAAACTTATTAGTCAACAGAGCGGCAAACTGCGGCTCATGAGCCGCATGTGGCTTGTGAGCCACAGTTTGCCGACCACTGTCCTAGGGGAAGCAGAGCCAAGATGTGTAGGGACTGAGATGTGTACCATGGGTTTAAAGCTTTATGATTAGGGCAATAAAAAGCTTCTGAAAAGCTGTTCGTAGGGATGAACGCTACAAAATTTTTATTTTCTGAATATCACTCTTTGGAAAGTGGGAGAGAAGTGGGAAAGACTGGTGTGTCAAGAAGTTCAGGTAAGAAGTTCTTATAGGAACCGATACGATAGAAGATGGTGGTCTGGACCAGCACAGTAGCAATGATGGGAGAGAGAAGGGTCTGGATTCTCAAGGTGAGAACTTGAAGAATCAATGGGATTGACAGATTTGGAGAGATTAAGCTTGGAGTCAGTCTGTACAGCTCTGTAGATGGCATTGGTATGCACTAATCTAGAGGTAAGCGATCAAAAAGAGAGTTGCAAGTTGAGAAGTTATAGGAATGCCAAACTTTTTGATACCAAGAGGCATGAATCTTTAGCTACAAAGTTGTTGACTTAACTGAATAGTCCCATGTCTTCTGAGTCTCTCCATATATAGACATATCTTCATTAAATAAATTCAATACAGGTTTATTGAATGAATGATTGAATTCCAGAATGGATGTGAGGGAATAAACAGCATTGAATAATTTATTATTAGTAAATAAATAATTAAATGGAGTAGGTAAGTAGGTGAGAGAAAAATCATGGAACGAGGGAGACAGTGAACACATGAAAAGATGTTTTTTTCCTCATCAGCAAGGTGATACATTTACACTCAAAATGGAATCAGTCTCCCAGTTTCAAGATGGTAAATGCAGAGCAAAATAAAATCTGCAACAGAATTTGTACTGAGGCCTGATGAAGCTTCATTTAGGAATGCAGACATGTTTGCATACTTTATAGGCATTGATTTTTCCCAGGGAGACAAACAGTTATAAATACTAGTATCCTCTTTAATGCTTTAAAAGAAGCCCAATTGAAACTCCAGACTCTGTCCTAATGAGTGCTGAATTCTAGCTTACTACTTTCTTGGATGCATACATGCTTATTTAATGAACATTTTAGTATGATTTGTTAGACAAATAAGGTAGCAAAATTGTTCCATTTTACCCCTAGAATCAGAGCTCTCTGGGAGTTTTAAGATCAAAACAGTGAAAACAAACAGCAGGATCTAATAAAAATTATTCTAAACTTGCTACATTTCAGCTCCTCTTTGCTTACAGGTGTCCCTGGGGGTGGAGATGTGGGCACCAGTTAGCATATGCTAATGGATGGGATCATCGCCTGAATGAGCTCTTGCACCTTTACACAGTGCCTTCGATGCAATTCAGAGAAACCCATTTCTCACTCAACTCAATGTCAGCATATTTAATAATTCAGAATGGAGACAGCTCTAGTAATAAAAGGTAGTGCTTTAGCTGACAGCAACATCAATATGTAAAGCAAGAACTTCGAAATCTGCCAGAAAAAGTAAAATCTGAGGAGCACACTTGGCACATCTGGCTATGAGACAAAAGAGAACAAACATGATTGTTCTTACGCTTAGACTACCCTGCTAATTCTTTATAGAAGGTGATTTTTATTAAGAATGCTGGAGTTCCATTCTCCATTATGCAAAAGTCCCAGAAATTAATAGAAATGTTAGTTCTCAAAAGTATTACCTACTGAAGAAAACATTCAAAACACAGGAACCTGGAAAGCATTTACTCCAATTCCATCATGATATGTCATCTGACCTTCACAAACCTTTTTCTCCTTATCTTTAAATGGAGATAAAATTTGGGGGGTATTAGAAGGTTAGATGATTTAGTGCATGTTAACATTTAGCAAATATGATTCCAACCCATATGAGGTGTGCAATAAATGTGTGCAATAACATAGCTGATTTTTTAAACAGGTTGAACTCTGGGAAACAGGCCAGAAACACTGTTTCTTCCCACCAGTTCCTTCAAAGATGTCCTACTGGATCTCTCTTCTGGTTCTACACAACCCCTGAGTGATTCCTTCAGCTTTCTGGTCACTTTCATTCATGAGAATAAATATCACACTTTGGTAACTGATAATACACTTTTAGATATTACACAGCCTTTTCTAGTCTAAGCCAAAGCCGCAATTTCAAACCTAGTTCAGTCTGTCCTCACATCAATTTCCATATGTCCCAGCCTTTGAAACCTCTATGGGGAAGATGGGCTTTTACTCTGCCTTGTTCATTCACTTTTTCTTCCTCTCCCCTTTTATTTGTTCCTTCTTTTTCTCTATTGGTCCTCTTCTCCTCCATTATATTGGTGCTCATGAGGCAGCCTGGGGGTGGGAAACAGGGTGAAGTGCTGTTGCAATCTGACCATTTGTTTCCTTGGGTGGGGAGCAGGGGGCAGTGACTAAATGCTGGCTTTCTTGTGGAGCCCATTCCTAGCTCTTTCACAGGCCGTGCAGTGACCTGCCTATCCAATGATTTCAAGCAGGCAAAACCATACCCAGCTAACCTGGTACTACACCACACTGCCACCACCTCCTGCTACCAGCAGACATTCCTATAGGTCCAGACGTCTAGGGGCTTCTTGCCAAGGCAGGCTACCTTCATGGGCATGGTTCCACCAAAATACCTTGAGGCCAGTTACCTTTTGAGGTGCTCAATTAGCCCACAGGAAATTCATGAATTCTTGTCAACCAAAAGTTGAAGGCTCCATCAGCTTCTTCTTGCCCTCCTCCCTTAGCCTGCCACCACACACTCAGCCCCATCTTTAGAAATCTCCAGGCAGGAGCCAAGCACCAGTCCCTTCATTGACATACACTCTCAGAATGTATGACAAGCACTTCTAAGAACACCACCATCACCTTTCTCCTCCCTCAGAATAAAGGCATGCCCTAGTCTCTGCAGCTCAGCAGCCCCCCAGTGAAGGTGGGATGCCATCCTCTCATTTTGTAGCCACCTTTGAATCCTCAGGGATTATCTTAGAGACTCTTTACTTGAATTGAAATTAAAGGAGAGAAAAAAAAAACACACCAAGAATATTTTTACCCCTAAACCTGTAACTCCTTACTCATACAAATTTTCCCCCTGGCTATATAGATTAAATAGTGCATGAGAGAATAAGTCAATGGACCTTCTTGAATCCCAGAGGTTTCTCAACCACAGCATTATTAACACTAGATAAAATATTTTGTTTGTCTGAGAACATAGGACTCCACATTGTAGGATATTTAACAGCGTCCTTCTCTACATTTACTAGATGCCAAAAGCTTCTCTTCCCTTTGAGTATGACAATCAAATATGTCTCCAGATATTGTCAAATAGCCCATGGGACAAATCACACCCACTGAGAACCACTGCCCAGCAGGATGATCACTAGCTGCAGCTGGGTGCTCTCCTTAGAACTGAAGGTGCTTTTGTTCACAGAATCCTTAGCTTTGAGGTTTTACCTGAAAATGTGAGACAATAGAAAATGTCGGTGTAGTTCTACTAGTTCCCCACCCCCTACCTACGTTAGTTTAGTGGACACCCACTCTTCATTCACTAAATGAGTATCCATGTTCTACTGTGAACCAGACTCTGTCATAGGTACTGACAAGGACTAGATGCTACCCTCTGGGAGCTCACAGGTCAGTGACACAGAGACAGCACCGAGCGTCAGCACATAGACAAGATGATCAGTGTTGACTAAAGATTATTACCTAGGCATCACTATGTATGTTGAAAATCAAAGGAAATTGGGAGCCAGGAAGGCCAGTTAGGAGGCAATTGCCATAATTAAATTTAAAAAAAATATATGCTTTTCATGATCTCACCATGACTCCTGGGATTGAAGAGGAAATAATAAAACTGGGAATGAAATTGAAGAAAATTGATTTCATTTTACCAGTGGTTGGATAGATGAAATAAAAAAAGAAAGAGATAAATGTCTTCTTTGGTTTCCTTACTAGGGCATTATTACAGTTGCCCTATCACTGGCAGATAGGGGATTGTTGAGATTTTCTTAAAAAGCAAACACTGCTAGACCGATGATTATGGCTAAAGTGATCATGAGTTGGGTTTTTGGATAGTTCTATGTGATAAGTTTGACTCGAGGATGGACTGACTATGTGGGCTATTCAGTATAAGGAAATACAAGCTAAGGACTTCTCTAAAAAGGATGCATGGTCTTCATGTCAATTCTTCTGGAAATTCTTAAGATATACACAAGTGGACTGGTTAATCTTTCAATTATATTTTGAGCAAAATAGCTTATTACCAACTCAGATTCTCAAACCTGCATCCAGACCATCCAACAATAAAACACAAAATTTAAATTGCCTTCAGTGACTTTACTTAAGCAAAATCAGCCAAAAGAAAGAAAACCTTTTATCTTCACAGGTAGGAGACATAAATCTTCACAGGCCCTTAAGATGACAGATATTTTTTAAATAAAACCTAATTAGAAATGGAAGATGTTTTTCTTTTAAATAACACAGCAATTGGACAGCACTTGTTAAAATCATCAGATTCCAAAGATAGTGTAAAAATATAACTCAAGTGGTCATAGGATTGCTTAGCTAAAAATAAAGAAATTAATGGGACTAGAATTTGAACTATTTCTTCTTACTCCTATTTCTCCCTTTGTTCAATTGTATTTTCTTAATTTTAAATTAAGAAGACTAAATTGAGGAAACATTTGTTTTTTGGAAATGAACCTATTACTTCATAATCCCTTTACCCTCTGCCAGCCACTGAACAGCCCCAAGGGTGGCTCCTTCCTTCTTCTTCTCTCTTGCTTCTATTGAGATGTATGAGAACATTTTTAGGTGTCTTATAGTGCTAGGGTCATATCTCAAGGGTACCCTTATTAGATTACTCTGTAAATTCAGGCAAGTCCCTTTCTAAGATTTCATTTCCTTAAAGTAGAACATTTTCTTTACATGGCTGTTATGTTAATTGAATTAATTAAAGAGTCACATGACATAAAAGTACAGAATTCAGTGTAGTTGTTTTCTCTCTCCCTTCTTCTGCCTAATGATTTAGTAATAGGAGATATGAAAGGCATGCATACATTAAATTATAGATGTGAAAACAAGGGGGGAAAAGATATAGAACTATTTGTGCAATACAAAACAATAAAAATACATACATATGACTAGAAAATAAATGCAAGAATACTTTATTCTTATTAACAGTAATTATTTGGGATGGTAGACAATTAATATTTATCCTTTTCACTGTTCTGTTTCCCAAACTTCATATAATTAATATTAACTTTCCTAATGAAAAATATAAATTTAATGAAAAAAGAAAACAAACTTTCTAGAGTAAAAGAAATTCAAATGTTCTCATTAATGGAAGCAAAGTTTACTGGATTAACTAGTAATTCAGTGAAATAATCTCCACACAAAATAAGAATGCTCTTTCATTTTCCTGAACTGTTGTCCTGCCTGTTCTCTGAGCAGAACAAACCCCACTGATGCCCATGGAATGTACACTCAGATGCTGTCTACAGCAGGGACTTGGGGCTTTTTGACATAAAAATAAGGTATTTTTAAAGTGACTCCAGTCATTATCATGATAATAGCATTAACTAATCCGCTTTTTAATGTCGGTTATCCTCGTACAAATTAATGCCAAATAGTAAATGATAATGTGGCCTAGGCATGTCTTTTTTCTAGCAAAAGTACAGAACAGATATCAATAGTTAAGAATATATGGTCACTATTCTCCAGCTCCATTTTGCCTTGTTTCTGTTGATTTCCTAAGAGTGACTCAAAGTGTTTCTTAAGTACAGCAGCAGTGGAAGCCTAATCCACATACCACAATGCAATTTTAATTCAGAATCACATAAACCCTACTTAAGCTATTGCATCTCTCACCTGCCACCCCCAGCAGTGATCTTCAAAGGGAAAATAAAGACTTTGATCAATAACTTTCTATTGCACTTAGTCATTCACATGTCTACTTTCCTATAACAATGTGTTGTTCTCCTTTTAGACAAGGGGGAAGTTTCACTTTTTTTGTATTGCTAAATCAGTTGCAGAACATAGGACATATTCAATCATAAATGAGTGAGTGAATGAATGAATGGACTCCTTGAAAAGGAAGGAATCTTAAAGATTAGACAGCCTTCGTCTTCACTGATTTCAATCCATTTTCCATAGCTTGACAAATGGTCTGTCAGACTTGCTTTGGCTCTCATTAGCCTGTGATAGGACACATAGGACTGTTACTCGCTTCACCTGGTTAAAGAATCTGGTCTATCCTAAGCCCACCTTTCACTGAAATGTGTAATTTGTTGATTATTTTCCATGCGGGCCTCTTTTATTGGTCTGTCTTCTGTTTTTCTTAAATTGAACACGTCACACTAGTGTAGCTCTCGGAGTCGTTTCTAAAGAGCACCACTTTGGCATAGCTCAGGCCATTTACACTGGTTTCAACTGCCTATGGCCAATGTCCAAACTACATGGCCTGCAAATCAGGAACCAAACACCAGCTCCAATCTCCATGCTTTGCCATTTATTAATTTATTCTTATCTTTATTAAATGTTTATTGTACATCTACTCTGTTCCTGGATCCTAGAAACCAAGAAATAATGTTGACCTGCCCAGGGCATGGAGCCCAGAGGCCAACATGTATTTCAAACCAGTGATCTTCCTGGCTTCACTTTTTAAAAAAATCTTTATTGTTCAGATTATTATAAATGTCCCTCTTTATTCCCCCCATAGCTCCCCTCCACCCGGTTCCCACCCCACCCCACCCCAGGCCCTCATCACCCCACTGTCTGTGTCCATAGGTACTACATACATGCATATAAGATCTTTGTCCAATCTCTCCTCGCACCCCCACTCCCTTCCCCCAAGAACTGTCAGTCCACTCCATTTCCATGCCCATGCCTGGCTTCACTTTTTAACAGAGAAACCAAATACTAGTAGCTATGAGGTTAACAACATAGGTATGAGACAGATAATCCCCTCACATGCAGAGTTTATAAAGAAACTGAAGAACCATAAGTGCCTGACAGATAAAAATATTTAAAAAGGTAAACTTCCACTTCTGGCCACCATCATAAACTAAGTGGTTCTGGAAATAGCACAGAGTGTGAAGCAGGGAAGGGCACAAAATGAACCCTGTGCCAGACTTGATTCCTGGAGGCACTTTTCTGACTGCAGTGCAGGGCGGGAATTCCAAGCAGAGCACTGTGGCCTTGCTGAGTTAAGGAGACACAGATTGGAGCTTGGAGAAGCTGAGGTGGCTGGAATTTGCAGGGCAAAGTACCAGAGAGGAGGGAGCTATGCAGAGGGAGAGCCCCAGATAGCTGCGTAGGGATCCTCTTGAGTCTTTGGCGGAATATTGTGCTGTGCTTATATAAGGTACAGCTCCATGAGGCAGGAAAGGAACAGTTATTTCAGAGATTTAGCTGAACAAGTCCCAGAGCTCACAGAGTTCTGGAGATATTAGAACTCTGACTAGACAATGTAATGGAAATTGTTGAAAATGAAAACATTCAATAGAAATTCCAGTGGGGTCACATCTTAATAGTGAACTAACTAGCCCTAGATTACAGGCCACTGTACAAACACCAGAAGAAAGCATTCAAAACCTTTAAAATGATAAAGCTCAGCCGTTGTTAATTAGATACCAGAAAAAAATAAATTTCAATACTCTTTAAAAGACAAGAAATTTGAGAAAATCAACAATGTGAAATTCATAATATACAATCCTCAAAAACAAATAATACCAGGACTTCTGCTTATACCCATGAAGGGAGTAACTGCTACAAGAATGTCCTCCCACAGTAAAAAGTAAAAAATGTAAAATAAAAATTGCAGGAAATAATTGTTTCTCAGGACTGACAGATAAAATGTGGGAAGCAAGTTAAATATGAATTTCAGATAAACAGTTTTAGTGTTGGTCTGTCTCATGCAATGTTTGAGACCTACTGAGACTAAATAAGCACTTGTTGTTCATCTAAAATACAAATTTAGATACTTGTTCTGTATTTTTATATGCTGAATTTAGCAAAGCCTATGGACACTGGAAAACACTCACAGGGCTATGACAATTGAGAGGAGGAAAAATAATGATGTGAGCCCCAGCTTTCACGTTAGAGGCAATTCTGGACTATGGTTCAGGGTAAGGGAACCCAAATATTCCCCAGAAAATATGAACCAAAAAGAACCTTCAGACAAAAATGAGAGTTCATGGAGGCCAAAGTGGCTAAACACTATAGGACACATGCCATGGAGGAGATAGCTATGTGGAAACAGACCTCTATAAATACAATATCCATCAAGTGCTTGACTGACTGTAAAATTGCATGAGGCAGGGGAAACAACTATTGAAAAAAAGGAAAATAAGCAAGAAACTATCGTATCTAATAAAAGAGTAATATGCAAATTAACCATCACACCAAGACACAAGATGGCTACCCCCATGTGGTCAAAGATGGCTTCCCCCATGTGGATACAAGATGGCTGCCACAAGATGGCTGCAGAGGAGGGCAGTTGTGGGAAGTTATGGGTGACCAGGCCAGCAGAGGAGGGCAGTTGGGGGGACTCAGGCCTGCAGGGGAGGGAAGATGGGAGAGACCAGGCCCACTGGGGAGGGCAGTGGGGGGAGACCAGGCCTGCAGGGGAGGGCAGTTGGGAGCCAGCAGTCCTGGATTGTGAGAGGGATGTCCGACCAGCCACTGGGATCGTGCCTAAATGGGCAGTCAGACATCCCTCAAGGGGTCCCAGATTGGAGAGGGTGAAGGCTGGGCTGAGGGACAACCCCCTTGCACGATTTCCGTGCACCAGGCTAAATAATTCCCAGAGCTCACAAAGAACCAGACTTTCTACTAGCCAGAATGGAAAGATTCCAATAAATACATGAGACTTTTAGTACAGACTCCAGAAGGATGAGTAGTTAGGGATACACTAACACTACAGTAAATTCTACTCTAGATGTACCACAAAAAGATAAACCATAAGCACAAAAAGAATAAAACTCATATACAAGGAACTTTATAGGTTTTGGCGAGAACAAAGACCACAAAATTCAATAAGCTCAAGGGACTAAAGGAAGCCACAGGTATGGAATTAAAGTATGACAAGTGATCCACAAATAGTATCAATACAGATATAAATTAAAATTCAAAGTACACAGTACTAGATATATTCTACATTTATTTGATCCTCCTCCATTCCTTTTACCGGTGTTTCATATTTTTCCACACACAGAGTCTGTATATATTTTGTTAGACTTATACCTAAATACAGGTATGTACCACATTCTGAAGTCTGAGCTATACTGTTTTTAGGAAATACATTAGTATGGTAATGATTTTTTTTTTTGTAAAAGTGAAAAATCCTCTTTGGATTTATTTCAGTTAGCAAAAATAGGTACCAATGCTGGTCTTTTATAAAAATGAAGTGACATTATGCAACCTTTTGGAAATCAGGGGATACCCTTAGCTTTGTGCCATTTCAGTTTACAAAACTTTTGGAGAGCAGGGAAACTTTTTTAAATACCTATTTTTAGAACTATTATAAATGCCATTTTTAAAAAGTCTCAAATACCACTTGTTAATTGCTTGGACACAGTGGACTTTTCTACATTGACCTTGTATCCCCTATCTTGTTAAACTTATTGGTTTCAGAATTTGTTGATAGATTCTTAGAGGTTTTTTAAATTCAAATAGGATTATCTGAGAATTTCACTTTCATTTTTAAAGTATAGTTTTGTTGAATATAGAGTTCTTGGTTTACTTTTTCTTTTTATCAGTACTTATCCAATTACCCTTTGAACTTAATCATTTCTGGTGAGAAGTCAACTATTTTCTTTCGTATGTGATGATTTGCTTTTCTCTTACTGTTTTCAAGATGTTCTTATGGTCTTTGGCTATGAAAAGTTTGACTACAATATTTCTAGTTGTGAACTTCTTTGTGTCTATCCTATTTCAAATATGTTGAGCTTCTTGGAAGTCTAAGTCAATGTTTTTCTTCAAATATAGGATGTATTTATCTATTATTTTTTTAATTTAAATTCTTTATTGTTTAAAGTATTACATAAGTCTCCTTTTCTCTCCATTGACCTCTCCCCAGCTGCTCTCACCCCCCAGCACATGCACTCACCCCCTTATTGTTTCTACTGGTTATGCTCATATACATGCATACAAGTCTTCCCCTGCCTTCCCTCTTAGGTTGGACAGTCTGTTTGATGCTTCTATGACTCTAGCTCTATTTTTGTTTATCAGTTAATGTTGCTCATTATATTCCACAAATGAGTGAGATCATGTGCTTATTTAACTTTCTCTGACTGACTTATTTCAATTAGCATAATGCTGTCCAGGTCCATCCATGCTGTTGCAAATGGTAAGAGTTCCTTCTTTTTTACAGCAGTGCAGTATTCCACTGTGAAGATGTACCATGTTTTTTTAATCCATTCATCTCCTAAGGGCACTTAGGCTGTTTCCAAATCTTAGCTATTGTAAATTGTGCTATGAACATAGGGGTGCATATATCCTTTCTGATTGGTGTTTCTGATTTCTTGGGATATATTCCTAGAAGTAGGATTACTGGGTCAAATGAGAGTTTCATTTTTAATTTTTTGAGGAAATTCCATATTGTTTTCCACAGTGGCTGCACCAGTCTGCACCAGTCTACAGCAGTGCATGAGGGTTCCTTTTCCTCCACATCCTCTCCAGCACTTATCTTTTGTTGATAATAGCCATTCTGACAGGTGTGAGATGATACCTCATTGTATTTTGATTTGCATCTGTCAGATGATTAGTGACTTTGAGCATGTTTTCATATGTCTCTTGACCTTCTGTATATCCTCTTTTGGAAAGTATCTATTTAGGTCCTTTGACCATTTTTTGATTGGGTTGTTTATCTTCCTTTTGTTAAGTTGTACGAGTTCACTATACATTTTGGAGATTAAACCCTTGTTGGAGATAACATTGGCAAATATGTTCTCCTATGCAGTGGGCTTTTTGTTTTGTTGATGGTTTCTTTTGTTGTGTAGAAGCTTTCTATTTTGATATAGTCCCATTTGTTTACTTTCTCCATAGTTTCTATTGTCCTAGTAGCTGTATCAGTAAAGATATTGCTAGAACATATGCCTGATATTTTGTGGCCTATGGATTCTTCTAAGATTTTTATGGTTTTCCATCTTATGTTTAAGTCCTTTATCCATTTTTAATTTATTTTTGTGTATGGTGTCTAGTTGGTGGTCTAGTTTCATTTTTTTGCATGTCTGCCCAATTTTTCCAACACCATTTATTGAAGAGACTCCATTGTATACTCTTGCCTCCTTTGTCAAATATCAATTAAGCATAATGGCTTGGGTCAATTTCTGGGTTCTCTGTTCTGTTCCACTGGTCTATATGTCTGTTCTTGTGCCAGTACCATAGGTATTATTAAAAAAATTTTGTTCTATACTTTCTCTTTATCCTCTATTGGGGGTCCTTTATGCATATATTCATTGTTTCCTATAGGTCTCTGAGGCTCTGCTGCTTTTTATTTTTTTCTTTTCTGCTCAATTTTGCTCGTCTTCGTGTGAATTTTTTCTTCCTACCATCTCAAATCTTCTGTTAAGTCCCCTAGTAAGTTTTTATTTTAGTTATATTTTTATCTCCAAAATTTTCACCTGGTTCCATTTAGTAATTTATGTCTCTATTGATAATTGTAATTTACTACATTAATAGAATTAATGACAAAAATACTTAATCCTTTCAACAGAGAAAATCCAATATCAATTCAGAAAAAAACTCTAAACAAATTAGGAGTATAGGGATTTTTCTCAACCTTAATAGAGCATCTATGGAAGATCTACAGCTAACATTACTTTTAATGTGAAAGACTGAATATTTTCCTCTAAGACTGGGAACAAGGCAAACATGTTCTCTCTCATCACTCTATTAAGCATTATACTGGAGGTCCTCACCACTGAAAGAAGGCAATATAAATAAATTAAAGGAATGCATACTAGAAAGGAAACCATTTTTATTTGTAAACAACATGACCTTGTTTGTAGGAAGTTCTAAGGAATAATTCATTTCAAAAAATTAAAACTGGTATTAGTTCAGCAAGGTCAAATGAGCTAAGATAAATATAGACACATCAATTAATTCCTATACACCAACACTGAACCACCCACATATAAAATTAAGAACACAGTTACATTTATAACAACTCAAAAAGTGAAAAAAATGCTTATGATCAAATTTAATAAAAGAAATATAAGTCCTGTCCTGACCAGTTTGGCTCAATGGATAGAGCATTGGCCTGCAGACTGAAGGGTCCCGGGTTCGATTCCCAGTCAAGGGCATGTACCTTGGTTGCGGGCACATCCCCAGTAGGGGGTGTGCAGGAGGCAGCTGATCGATGTTTCTCTCTCATCGATGTTTCTAGCTCTATATCCCTCTCCCTTTCTCTCTGTAAAAAAACAATAAAATATATTTTTAAAAAAGAAAGAAATATAAGTACTATACACTGAAAACTACAAGGTGTTGCCGAGAGAAATGAAAGAAGATACAACTAAATGGAGAAGTATTCTATCTTCATGTTCAATATTGTCAAGATTAACAATATTCCTCAAAGTCATCTACAGATTCAAAGTAATATCTATCAAAATATCAGCAGGTTGTTGTTGTTTTTTTTAATAGAAATTGACAAGCTATTTCTAAAATTTATATTGAAATGCTAAGGACTGAAAATAACTCAAACCACTTAAAAAACACACTCAGAGGACTTACCTTTCAATTTCAAAACTTATAATTATATAGAAATCAAAATAGTGTAGTACTGACAAAAGAAAAGATATATAAATTAAAGAGAAATGACTGGGAGTGCAGAAGTAAGTTCTTACATTTACAAAGGGGCCAAGGCAACCCAATGAGGGGAAAATAGTCTTTCCAACAAAGAGTGCTGACACAATTGGATATCCACATGTAAACATATGAATTAGACCCTTGTCTCATATCATACACAAAATTTAACTCAAAGTTGGTAATATAGCAAATGTAAGAGCAGAAACTAAATAATAGGAAAGATATCCTCATGACCTTGGGTTAGTCAAACAGTTCTTACATATAATACCCAATATATGGTCCATAAAGAAAAAAATGGACATCATCATATTGAAGCTCTTGAATTTCAACAGATACTATTCAGGAAATAAAAAAAAATAAGCCACAGACTGGGAGAAAAATTTTGCTAATAATATACTTGATAAACACCTTCTGTCTATAACATGTAAGGAACCCTTTTAACTCAATAACAGAAAGATAAATAACCCAATAAAAATATATACAAATGCCTAACAAGCTCTTCTCACTTTTATAAGCTTGAATATACAACTCCTCAAGGGTCTTTCCCTCTTCAAACTCTTATGGTATATTTATTTTCCATATCATTCATTTGGCACTTGCTATCTATCATGTGTTGTTAGTTTGCCCTCACTACTCAAGTGGTCTATAAATTTGGAAAGATCACAAAGCAGTGTGATAATTCTTTGAGAAAGCAGAGTCTGGCATACTACACTGCATAGAGTAGCTATTAAATAGTGATGATTAGAGAATCTGAAGACTGCAAGACACCTTTATTACAGCTTCTTCTATGAAAAATTGAATGTAAAAGCCTCTTAAACTCGTATCTATATTTTCCCCTTTATGCCTACAAAGAGGAAGTTTTCAGTTTCCTTTGCAAACTCTTCTAGGTTAAGAACTCTCACTTTCAACCAGCAATATATGCAGTTGGTGTAGTACTTTTCCGTTTTATTCCAGTAGATGTAGGTTCCCTTTTTAAAAAATAGCAGTTTAGCCCTAGCCGGTTTGGCTCAGTGGATATAGCGTCAGCCTGCGGACTGAAAGGTCTCCGGTTCGATTCCAGTCAAGGGCATATGCCTGCGTTATGGGCTCGAACCCTAGTAGGGGGCATGCAGGAGTCAGTCGATGAATGATTCTTTCTCATCATTAATGTTTCTATCTCTTTCTCCCTCTCCCTTTACATTTACCATTCTACTTGCCCTTCCTCTCTGAAATTAATAAAAATATGTTTTAAAAATATAGAAGTTTAATTTGATCATTCAAACAGGGTTAACAATCAACTTCAAATTCAATTCCACCATCCTGAATCAGATGAGACTACCTTCATTAAATTCACAGAGGCTTGCCCTAACCATTTTGGCTTAGTGGATAGAGCGTCGGTCTGCAGATTCAAGGGTCCCAGGTTCGATTCTGGTTGAGGGCATGTACCTTGGTTGCAGGCACATACCCAGTGGGGAGTGTGCAGGAGGCAGCTGATCGATGTTTCTCTCTCATTGATGTTTCTAACTCTCTATCCCTTTCCTTTCTTCTCTGTAAAAAATCAATAGAATATATTTAAAAAAATTTTAAAAATGCACAGAGGCTTGAGAAATAGTAGACAAAGCTAGATGTTTTTTAAATCTGATATCTCAAAGGTAATACGACATCGTGGGTATCCTACTTTTTGATATGCTAGGTGTGTCATCCACCAAATTAATAATAATAATAATTATTTTTTAATCCTCACACAAGGATATGTTTTCGTTGATTTTAGAGAGAGAGGGAGGAAGAGAGAGAGAAAGAGAAAAACACCAATGGGAGAGAGAAATATGATTGGTTGCCTCCCATACAGGCCACGACTGGGGATTGAACGTCAACCTTTTGGTGTATGGGACCATCCTCTCACCAACTGAACCACCCGCCAGGGCCAAATTAATAATTATTTTTCACTGTGATCATTTTCAAGTCCATTGCTATTTTTAAATCAAGTATAAAAGATACAGCTTCCCTGAACCAAGTACAAAGTAAATAACTAATCATTAATTATGTATGACATTATATACCAATTATTTGTGAAGAAACCGGAGAGTGTTATAAATATAATCTTATTAGTTTTCTCAAATTTTCCACAAGCTTGAGAGGTAGTCATTATTATCTTTATATTTAACACATTTCTGTTAATAAAAAACCACAGATTCCTTTCTATTTTACAAAACACATTTACATTTATCATTCTACTTGCTCTTTTGTGAAACAGATACTATTATGATCCAAATTTTCAAATGAGAAAACTTCCAAAGATCTTTGTAATCATAAATGTTAGCAAAGGCCAATCTTTACCTCTGAGAAGGTGCCCAGATACAAAGGATCACCTTATTTTGGCAAAAAATGGGAGTAACTGGCTTGGTATTAAAATAAATGGGGATGTAAGGGGCAGAAAGGGAAACTCTGGGGACCAAAACTTTCCAAATTTATAGACCAGTTGAGTAGTAAGGGCAAGCTAACAAAAACACATGATAGATAGCAGGTGCCAAAAGAATGATATGGAAAATAAATATACCGTAAGAGTTTGAAGAGGAAGAGACCCTTGAGGGGTGTTGTATTCAAGCTCATAAAAATGAGAAGAACTTGTTAGTCATTCAGATATGAATTTTTTCATTGGGTTATTTGTCTTTTACTATTAATCAGCTGCAATGCAGTCAAAGTCCAAAATTTGTTTTGCTATTACTGCCTTTGCTCCTTGGTCTTCCCATCAAAATTTGAACCTATATGTTTAATTCTTGACACATATTCTAGAGTAGAAAAAATCAGTATGAGTATAAAAGCAATGCTGTCTCAAATAGTCATTAATTTTAGGACCCATATAGCAAGGTTTATAGTCTTCAAGCTTTCCAAAACTCTTTCCCTCTAGGTAGCTAAAACAATCTTCATACTTGCCATTAAGAAGTCAGAAGGCAACTGTCATATTCACTGTGCCTCCTGGTGGCAGATATGAACAGATGCTACAGAACCACACTGGAAAAAGCAGGTCAGGTGGAACTAGCCACTAGTAACTAGCATGTCCAGCAATATGAGTCAGCTCCCTTTTCATGTTCCTGGATTTTACACTAAGCACCCTAGCATTGCGGTTACATTATAACATAATGCTAGATTGAGGATTTTAAGTATTTGTTGGAATATTAGTAGTTTAGGCAACTAGCAATTATTTTAGCTTAAAAGAACAGAAAAAAAAATAGAAGCGAACAATCTGATAAGCATGATATGTTTGGTCAAAAATGGCCTCTAGACCTACAAGATCCACAAGAACCCATTGTCCAAAGAAGAAAATTAGGAAGGCAGTAAATAAACAGCTCTACTTCTAAATAACTGTGAGGTTGGACTAGTCACCATTTCCTAATCTGTAAAATAGGAACACTATTACTCTCTACTGAATTTATTTAAAATATTTGGTATATGTAAACTCACCCCAAAAATGACAGGAATGACTAGAAGGCAAATGTCTAGGTTTGAGCTTTAGCTATGCCACTTACTTGCCATTTAGTGATTTTTATGAATCTCAATTTTCTCATATGAAAAGTGGAACTATCCATGTCTTTGTCCCTGAGATATCAGATTATTTTATTTGGAGAAGCAATTGAGATAATGCTGGCCAGCGAATTTTATTGATAATAAAATATTTAAAACTATGGAATTATAAGAATTTGTTAAGCCCTTGGTATCATTTTAGAGAGGAGGTGTACTATTCCCATGATATCAAGGACAGAAGTCCAACTACACTACAAGGTCGGCAGAGAAGAACAGGGAATCCGGGACAGCGTGTATATTAAAGGATTTACGTTGAATTATTTCCCACACACTGTACTGAATCCTTAATATTCATTCAGATGACCATTATGCTTTTATCTATACTCTTTTGTGCTTTTGGCATTTATGACATATAACAAATGTTGAAGCACAAGAGATTTATAAATGGGTGAATATATTTTATTGGATTTTGTAAAGTACCGTATCAATGCATACTAACATTACTATGCCTAATAACTTCAACAAAATGTCTATAAGATGGTTTGAAATCATATTTAGCAACCAAGGGTGGGGGAACATTCATTCCTTCTTTCACTCAAAATTACTTTTGAAGTGCCTGGGTGTTTTAGTTACTTACTAAATGGACATTGATGACTTAAACAAAGCATGCTTTCTGCCCTCACAGATTTTATGGTCTTGTGGGGGAAAGATAATAAAGAAATGAAGCAAGCAAGTTACTGTATACATTGCTCAGGATGGATCAGATTATGCTGGGATAATGAGCAACCCCCAAATCTCAATGACTTCATACCAGCAAAGCTTTTCTCCACTCATGTGATTTGCTCACTGCAAGTTTATAGAAAGGCTCTGCACATTGCTGTCATGCAGGGACTCAGGGTGACAAAGGCTTTATCTTAACATGTGCTTCTGACACTCTCCACAGCAATGGGAAATGAGTGTAGCAAATCCCACAGTGGTCTTAAAGTTTCTGCTCATAAGTTGCTCATATTCCTCCTATTTAATGTTTCATTGTGCAAAGAAAGTCACATGGATATACTTAAATTCAAAGAGAGTATAGCCCCACCATGTGCTCAGATGGAAGGAAGTAAAAAATAATAACGATTACCATGATATAAAATTTCAAATAAACAAGGTCTAGAGAAAGAGACTAGAGTGGTAGTATAGGGTAAGGAAGTTTTACATGGGATGTCTGACAGTTCTTTTGAACCATGAATAGATAAGGAGAATTTAACTCAATAATGAGCAGAAGAAAGAATCCTGTCACAATAAATATGGGTAAAAATTCTGGGGCTGGCAAGAGCTAGACAATGACAAGGAACAGAAAAGGAGTCAACATGCGTGAAGCATGGTGAATGAGGAAGGGGCTAAGAAGAAGGGCTGGCATGAGATCCTTCTTCAGGGCTTCATGTGCCGGAGTCATGAATGGGAAGCCAAGGAGGGCTTCCAGTCAGGGAGCGACATCGTCTGCTTTATGGTTGCCGAGTGGAACGTAATAGTGCCAGTCCTGAGTGGGAACTATGATGGTGCAGAATTATTAAAAGGAAGAACACCCACCAGCAGTAAAGACAGAAAAGGTTAAAAAAAAGTGTCTAGATATATGTTGGTGCTAGGAACAATAAGACATTCAGATAGAGCAGCTGTGGGATTTAAGGAAATGCATGACTCAAGAATGACTCCCGGGTTTCTCATCTGAGCTCTAGTGTGGGAGGTGTCATCAATCAACAAAGCTGATTAAGATGGGGCAAGCATGGGTTTTATTTGTTTACTATTTTGCTTGCTCATATTTTCGGTTGGTTCTGCTGGTTGTTAGTGAGAGTGGCTACATGAAAGTTTGAGAGTTTGATTTAAAGGTTATTTTTTTTAACCAAGCATACCAATTTTTTAAATACATTTTTTATTGATTTTAGAGAGGAAGGGATAGGGAGAGAGAGAGAGATAAAACATCAATGATGAGAGAGAATCATTGACTGGCTGCCTCCTGCATGCTCCCTACTGCTGGGGATTGAGCCCTCA
Organism: Corynorhinus townsendii; assembly: GCA_026230045.1. Classification (NCBI taxonomy): domain Eukaryota; kingdom Metazoa; phylum Chordata; class Mammalia; order Chiroptera; family Vespertilionidae; genus Corynorhinus; species Corynorhinus townsendii. Next base: position 112,559,231 of record JAPDVU010000005.1, read on the forward strand.
ACCTGGGCACGAGCCCTTGACTGGAATCAAACCCGGGACCCTTCAGTCTGCAGGCAGATGCTCTATCTACTGAGCCAAACTGGCTAGGGCTAAAAGTTAATTTTAAGTAACTCATGAGACATTCAAGTGCAGATCAAGCAGGAAGCTGCATATTCAAGTCTGGCTTACATAGGAGACATTCTGGCCCCTTGCATATATTTGGGAGTTGTCAGCATATACGGGGTATTTAAAGCCAAGGAAATATATCTCAGAGAGAATGAATTTAAGAAAGAGGAGAGGGCCCAGGCCAGAGTCCTGGAGAGTTCCAATATCTAGAGGTCAGCACAGGAAGAGCTGCCAGAGGCTCTGAGGAGTGGCCAGGGAAAAACAATGTCTTGACATAGACTCCCAGGGCGGAGAGGACTTCATTGTGGAAAGAAGGATAAACTGTATCAGTTGCTCTGGGAATTCTAATCAAATTAGGACAGAAATAGCCCAGCCGTTGTGGCCAGTGGTTGAGCGTTGACCTATGAACCAGGAGGTCACAATTTGATTCCTGGTCAGGACACATGGTGTTGCCAGCTTGATCCCCAGTATGGGGCGTGCAGGAGGCAGCCGATCAATGATTTTCTCTCATCATTGATGTTTCTATTTCTCTCTCCCTCTCCCTTCCTCTCCGAAATCAATAAAAATGAAAAATAAATAAATTAGGAAAGAAACAATAGCATTGAGTTTATTCATTCATTTATCCATTCAGTGCAGAACAGTTCTGTTTCATTCTTTCATCTGAGCAATGTTTATTCTGTGCCTACTGTGGACCAAAAACAGTTCTCGGTCTTCAGAATATGGTGGCAGATGAGACAGCCATGGTTTCTGCCTCCTTGAAGCTTACATTCCGATGGGGCATACAGGCAATAAACAAGTAGGCGAATAAACAAGATCATTTCAGGGAGTGCAAGTGCCGTGAAGAAAGGCAAATGTTACATTATTAGGCCAACTGACTTAGGTTTAGTAATAGACGAGGGACATAAAAAATGCCCCGTAGCATGTAATTATAAACAAAATCTGTTTCTCCTTGAGTTGGATGATAGCAAATGTCATTTGGTTTAAAACTTCAAAAAAAAAAAAAAGTGTGAGCAGAGACAACAGTGGGAGGTACTTTCATTAACTAGAAGGAGAGGCAACGCTTGCAAGGATCCTAGCGCTGGGCTCACTCGGGAGGAAAAGAAAGGCAGGTTTGGAGGTCGACGCAAAGCATACAGCGAAGCTCTCTGAATCTTGCTAACTCCGCAGGACCTCACCACAACAGCACAAGAACTGTGGGCTTTTTCAGACTGAAGCTCACATGTTTTCTATCAAATATTTTCCAAGAGAAGCAAATATATTTTCTGTGTCATCTATAGTTGGGCTCCATATAATTAAGACATGTGACAACTGTCTAGATGCATGTGATCCAAGAAGGCAATCTGCCAGGCAATGCAAGAAAGAAAATGTCATTTGTTCTATACTCTGACTACCGCCCCCTGCTCCCCAATTAGCTGTTTCTGTATTTGCTCCAAAAAAGGCCATCCCACTCCCAGAAGAACCTGGAGATCAGGGGGAGGGAGAGGTGACAGTGAAGTTTGTAAAACTTTTCTGATGACCACCAGAGGTGAGTGTTTTCCAGAAAACTTGGGCTCTGCAGGGGCTTCCCCTGTGGGACTAAGCTCGTCTTCCTGAGGCCGTCTGGACTATGGCAGGTGAAGGACAGCAGAGCTATTTTAGGAAGCCTAGACTGCCACCTGATAGCTGCTGGGGGTCTGAATTCAAATCTGTACCAATTCAAATGATTTCTCCTATTTTCTTCAGAATTGGACAATTATACATTTCTCTGCCATCTAGCCTCAAGCAATTCAGGGTCTTTATTTTCTTTACTAAACAGAATTAACTAGTGATAACCTATACTGCCTTATAACCTCAGATGGTTTTTACCTTCCCAAGGAGACAACTAAGGTTTAAGTGTTCACCGGATCTATTGTTATTGCCTGTAAGGTAGAATACAGACTACATAATTGCTGCCTAGATGTTAAGTAGCACCCAGTGCTCCTAGGCAAGAACAGAACCCTGGGATATGCTAGGAGCCCCCAAGGAGAACCAGAATGGGGACTTGCTAGGATGAGCATGCTCAGTGAAGGTCACTGACTCCTCTGGTCTGTCATGAAAACATTCTCCTCCATCTTTATATCCTCTCCAGTAACAATGTTGGCTGGAGGCTGAAATATTTAAGTAGAGCTAATTTAAGAAGTGATTTCTGTGACCTACATATGTCTTCAATCTAACACACATAGCTTTCAAAGAATCTTAAGTTATCCAATTGCCTGTCTCCCATGAGGCCTGTTGGCTTCACAATCATCCTAATTTTTCTCCAGTTCCTGAAACCAAATCCGTCTTTTTCTTTATTAAGTTATCTCAGAAACAGAAAGACTGTGAATGATGAATTGGAATCCCAGTACTAGAAACCGAAAGTTTTTTATTTCACTTACGACCAGATCTGCATATCCCTGTGGGGGAAATATGAGAGGAGTGAAGTTTGCCATCAGTCTTCCTCTGTTCCATCTCCCCATAATTGACAGCTCTCACCAACTCCTTTGAATATATGTTGTCATTCTATCGCAGCTGTGAGAGAACCCTAGCCTAGAATTATTTTATCTCTCATTCTATTGATCTTAGATCAAGTCACCGTGTCATGAAAGTCATCAACTCAGCCCCATACCAGTAGAAGAGGGAGAGAAAACCACTACTAAACAACAGAGGTTACTTCTATTAGTTTTATAACCCGCTAGTGACCTAGAGTGTGAATTCCAAGCAAGGTGAGAAAGATACTATGTCAAGCAGGCAGAAGGCTTATGAGCACCTGAGAGTCCAAACAAGTAATTTGCCTTATTTCTGAGTTGGGAATCAGAACAACAAGCCAGAAACCTCTTATCAAATATTCATTTATGTCATCTCAAAATTACCTATTTGAATCAATCAGTATTCTACAGGGAATTAATGATCAAATTATAAACAATTTGATCAATATTTATAGCTATCTAACCTCACATATAAGTCCATATGCTAAACCAGGAGTGAGGGTATTCAGCTGCCTTAAAATCCCTCCTCCTCACTCTTTAAATGTGGCTTTCCCTCTTCTCAGGTGTGAAATTCTACAAAATCAAGATCCATTTGGGTTAACAAGCCCATCTTGAAAGGTAAATAACTCTGAAAGAATTAGTTTAACAATTAAGTCCTTTACGAAGAGCCACTGGCTGCCTTAAATTACTTCCCTCCTAAACTTCAGTCGAGATCCCCAGAGAAATGAGTACTTTCATAGTAGGGACTTAGAAAACAGCAAAGCAATTTTGGAATTTTAGGAGAAGGGCTTTAGGTAAAAACATGCTCCAGTTATACTAAAAAATGGAGGGTTGGACCAACTAGAGGTAGGAGGAGTCAAGAAAAGTATGAAGGCTGTAAAACAAAGAATAAATACTTCAAAAATCTTTCCTGGACTAGGCATGCTCTGTTTTCAGTGTAATATTGCCTCCTGACTATTCAGATATGAAAACATAACCATCTACCCCAAAAGATAAAAAGTCAAAAGCCTTAATCTCGTCATACTCCATAGAAACAGACACATCATCTCAAAGTCATTAATTATGTGATTAAGAAATCTCCCTATATCTTTATAGTCCATATTTTGATAACACCTAAAAGGAATAAAAAAAAAAGCCCCTGATATTTTTCAGTAGCTTTGATTTACTCACTTTTTTTGTGAGTCAAAAGGCATATAGTTTATGGATGTGGGCTGTCAGATGTGGGAGTCAGATGTGGGGCATTGTCTTAATAACTGTCTCCTACTTACATTTCCCAGAGCATCATTCTAGTCAGCCAAGGCCAGAAATGAACATATTTTCACTCAAAATACAATCCATCTTTCGTTGAATATTCTAGGGGTCTGGCAGGCCTCCAGAGAGGTTGTACACTGAGTATTGGGAGGCTGAGCAAAACCAGATTTTAGCAGATTCAAGAGTCAAATGAAGACATTTTAACTCTATTACTCACGCTGCATCTCAAATGCATTTTGCCAAGAGATTATTTATAGCTGTGAGCACCAAATAGATAATCTGTGAATTGCCTGTGGCAAAAGTAGCCTCCAGAACTACAAACCTCACTGGAGGGAGGGGTGTGGTGACTCACAGCACAGTGACTGGATGGGTCAGGAGAGGACTCCAGGGATTTCTGTTTTCACAGGAGCTCTGTCTGCCCTCACAGCCTTGCCACGTAACCCTGCACAGTCTTTTCACCTGTTTCAGCTGCACTTTCCTCCTTAATGTGTGAGCTAATCCACTGGCCCTTTGGAAGAAAAGCTCATTTAATGATTTGTAAACAAAAGGTTTTAGAGAGTACAGTTAATAAGCAGCAGGGCGTTAAGCCTTGATAGCACAAGTGAGTCAGTTCCCAAGCACATCCTACTCTGTCACCAGCAATCATCTGACAGTTTTACAAAATGCCCACCTCTGCTGTCAGACCAAGCTCCCAGCCCTGTGCAGTTGCAATATCTGAGGATTTTAAAATTAGCACCTCAGTCTATATCCCAAGCTCCCCAAGACAGTAAGGCCTGGAATTAACTTGTTTTTAGAGCTGCTGGCAGTGGCTGCTTTCTCATTTCCATGAACAACAGATCCTGTGCCAACTGGAGCCAGACTCGGCAGCTGATAGGAAACCCCTACTCACACCAAGTGAGATCTGAAGACAGTTCCCAAAGCTATGTTTCAGGGCCAAGGCATGACTTACCTGGTGAGGTACTGGGCAAGCTCTGGAAACACATTGGAAAGCCAATGCAGGGTGGGGGAAAGTATGTTTATATTTTACAGTTGTGAGGACACGAAACACTTTATTCTTGCATTATTACTTATTAATCATTGTGTTATTTGCCACATGAACAACTGTAAACCTACTGTTGCCCCACCCTCTGCAGTTTTCATCATGTAATGCCCATTATAGCAGGTGCACCTTTCAACCCACTCCCTTTCCTGACCTAAATCCTAATCTCTGCCAGTCCTTCCATCTACCTACACGACTTGGGTGCTGGGACAATTCTACTTATTCAGTAGGTATCATTCTGAGAAAGAAACAGGCTGAGTGCATAACATTCTGCAGATGTTATGGCCTACCCAGTTATCCCACTCGGATCCAGTTTATCCCATTCAATCATCAGTCAAGTTTGCTCCATCCGGATCCATCTATAGCCATACCAGAGGTGGGTTGTTGCTGTTGTGGGTTATAACTGAGATTTATGATGATGAAGGAATTTGTTTAAAAAGTCTTATTTATACAATGGAATGGACACTATATACAATTTATTGTATAGCTAACCTGAGCATACTCACATGAATTATTATAGTGGGATGTCTGAAATATACCTTCATATCCTCTCTACTAAAAGCTTACTGAAAACCCTTTGCCAGGGTGTTAAAAAGTAGTTTTAGTTCTAATCCAGTGACACACAGGCCCTGCTAAACCTCTTCTGTGGGCTCCATACTGTGTTTATTCAGACAAGTGTAGGCTGAAAAAATGTTTTCTTTTATCAAAAATAATTATTCATAGTCTATGAAGCCTGCTCAGAATTAAATTTAAGTACTAGCTTTAAGAATTGTATTTCTAGGAAGCCTTTGCATCCTTCAACACACTGAAGGATATCTGCCATCAATTGGTCCTTGCAGTGCCTCCTTAATGCTGTAGTTCATTGCCTGCATCTGGGTTGGGCTTGGGTTGGGCATGGATTCTGCATGCTGCTGTGATGGGAGCCATGATCAAATATGACCCCTTTCATAGAGAAAATAGCTTCTGGAATTTGCTTTAAAGCAAAAATGTACTCACCCACTTTGTGGGAATATGGGCAGCATGATTTCATCTCTACAACAGCATTGATATCCATTCCAATCTCCTTCTGGCTAGCCCAACAATAAAACCAATTCCCCAGCATCTCCCTGGACCCGAACTTTTGTGGCTGCCATCCAAGGGACAGGCCCTCAAAACACCTAGCTCTGATCGCCAAGGAGGCTCAGAATTTACAAGTCCATAGGAGCACAGTGAACAAAACAGCAGTTTTTGTAGGGGTGCACAAGCACTGCATTCAGGATCTCCCCTTGGCTCAGCACAAAGGGTAGCCACCAGTTAACAGCACCTGTGAATTTTCTGTGAACATCACACTTGGGTATGTTAGACTGCTGATCATTCCTAAGAAGTCCTCCAGCCTTTGACATTCCAGTTCCTGCTTGAGTTTGTTCCTTCCTTGAGGGAGTTCAATGTATGGAAATAAGGACTTCTTAAGATAGTCCAAACTGCTCACAAAAGCAGCTTTTACCAAAGCCTCACAGATGCTTACCTACCCAAGATTTCTTTTCATTTCTTTTTTTCAAGATTTCTTTATTTTTCTTTCTGATCCAGGATGTTATACCATCTTCTCACCTTCCTCTAAACCTCAAACTTCCCATTTGCTGTCTGGCAGAAAAAAACTTACCTCCCACATCTATCTCTATGGCTTCAGGGGAAAACCACTGACGTCATAGCTGCCTAGCCTACACAAGCTGAGTTGCCTTCAGCTCTAAGCAATTCCAGCATCCCTGATGCTTATCCCTAGAGACTCAATTCATCATTCTTGCTTCAGGTCAAAACCGCTAAAGTTGTCACATCCTAAGGCTTAGCTCTAGCCCCAGGAAACTCCTACCTCTCCCATCTCTCTAGCACTAAACTCATTAAAAAGATCTTGGATTTCCTATCCTTCTAACATTTGCCAGAACTAGAAAGGAATAGAATTTGGACAGTGCCCAGAAAGAGAACACAGGGAGGAACATTTATAAATAAAAAGCAATTAAAAGCAGCTTTTACCAAAATCGCATCATTCAGGGAAGAGCATATACTCAAGGGCCAGCAAGCCTAGTTTTGTGCTTTGGATCCATTTGTATTGCTTGAGAACCCTAAAATATCATGCCCTTAGGTCTCTAGCTATTTGGATTATATCACTTATTCTGGTTCTTCCTATTTCAACTTACCAAGAAGTCTTCTGATGATGGGCTGCCTTCATACATAGCTGCTCCCACAATGAGCTGACACAAATATTCCAATTTGCTTTAAAGCTAAAAGTTCTCATTATAAATGTATGCATTACCCTGTTTTATTCATCACTCTCATACGAGTCTGGTGAATGTAATTTACCTCCTGGAACAGATCACTTCTAAAAAATATAAACATTTAAGTTTCTGGACATACATTTTTTTGGCCCTAACCTCAGACTTTTAGAAACTCATAAAAGTGTATAGGAATCAGGGTTAAATGCTCAATTCAGCTATATTCCTGGGAGTTCCTTAACTTAGAGTTGGGCATATGGCTTCTTTAAGTCTTATTTTCAACTTCAATTACCATAAAATTATACACACAATGATTTTTCTATTAATTTCACTGGCACATGTGAGTGAAAATGTCTCCGAATTCATCCATTTTGAATTATTTGTTGATTAGTATTGGCATGTTTAAAGGTAAGTCCTGAGTTGCTTTATTTGCCAGTAGTTTGGTAAATTTTCAAAGGTCTTGGTTTCTTCACAAAGCCTAATATGTCCCCCAAATTTTAAGGTAAGAATTCTACTGAGGAGCCCATTAAAAATTTATTAAGGAATCTTTTCTATATAATTGATTTGGGATCCTTTTTATTTTTGTCCCAACGGTTTTCCTTTGTCTTATTTAGACACCATGTGTGTTTTTATTGGGTGTCTTGCTGTTAGCATTACAAATGAAAATTTTGTAAAGTAAAAAATTTCTAGATGTAATTTACTTATAGGATATTTTTCCTTACATGATATTGCCCTACTATCCCCTCCCCCCCTTTTTTTTTGATTAATGGAGGCTTTTGTAAATTTTATAATGCAGTCTTGATAACTTTAAATTTTAATTTTTTTGCCCAAAAATATGACTGCTTTAGGTTCATTGCATGTTCAGGAATTTTACCATGAGATGAACTACCAATAGAAATTTTAGTTATTACTTTAGGAACAACTTTTTGTCCAGTACAATTAAATTTTCTTGAATATTCACTTATTTCAATTAGCCTATTTAAATTAATCTGAAAACTTGATTACTATTTTACTGTCAAATTTAATACTCTAGCAACAATCTTAGTTTGCCCTGTAAATATTAGTGGAAAGGATTATTTGCATTCTTGAGTAGGCCCTGAGCATTCCTGATGCTAGGCTGGATTTAGATATAGGGCAGCTGCTGTCGGCCAAGTCTCTTGTCTGTTATCTGGGTCCCGATCTGACCTGGGCCAAGTCTCTGTCTGTCATCTGTATCCAATATGAGCTGGGTGTGGGAAGCAAAGCAGCCCTGGGGGCAGGAGACCTCCCTCAGAAGGGGTGAGGGTTCAGGCCCCTTCAGGGTTGGGGGGGTGAGGGTCTGCGCCCCACCTCTGTTGACCCCCAAGTTCTCTCCTGATGGCCCCTCTGCAACTGTGCCTGTCTTAGGTTGTTCCTTCCCTAGAGGAATCTTACCCATCTCTGGCTAACCAGTCATCCTCTGGGGCCAAGTAGGGTGATGTGAGGTTCAGTTCTGTCTCCTTGGTAGCCTATGCCCCTGTGGCCTCCACGCCCAGCACCTGCCTTGGGATCCCCTGGCCTGCTGGCAGGGTCCCAGCGCTGATCACATATCTCGGGGAACTCGGGTTTCTTCTCCAGTGAGGGCCCAGCTCACACGATTGGGCATGAGACATATCCATGGTACCAGCCACCACGAGGCTTCAAGCTCAGCATGAACAGAAAGCTCAGGCAACAGCTGAGGGCAATTGGATTGTGAGAAGAGGGTCCCTCTTGGCACAAAAGGCAAGAGGGGCCAATATAGGATGCTCAAGGGCCTTCCCAGTGCCTTAATTCCTTCTGGAAGGGATTAAATCCTTTCATGTCCTTTTTTTTTTTTTTCTTTAATTGCTGCCAACCATTCAAAGAGTTAGTTTGTAAGTTTGTTTGGGATAATTGTACAATATGCTGTTGTAAAATATCTAAAATTATAATGACATTGAAGAATATCATGTAAGGATATTCTTTGCTCTAGGCCCTGGCAATTCCATTTCAGAGGCAAAAACACAAATTACTTACTTTAGTTCAAGGGGCCAAATATATTGACTTTCAATTACAATCCTTATGACTTTTGAAGGAAACTTCTCTTTGTTTCCTTCCAAAATAATTTTCAGGCTACAGAGAGTTTCATTTAAAAATCTTTGTCACATGAAACTATTTCTCTTAAGGTTATGGTGACCACTAGTATGGATTAGATTTAATATTTTATTTTTATTTTATATTTTTTAATTATTTTTTTTAATTTTTATTTTTTACATATGTGTCCTTATTCCCCTATAACCCCCCACCCCCCACTAAAGCCCCGCCCCCTTGTTGTCTGTGTCCATTGATTGGGTTCATATGCATGCACACACATCCCTTGGTTGATCTCTCCACCTTACCCCCACCCTCCCCTACCTTACCTGAGGTATGACATTCTGATTGACGTTTCTCAGCCTCTGGATCTGTTCTTGTTCATCAGTCTATGCTGTTCATTATATTCCACAAATGAGTGAGCTCATGTGATATTTATCTTTCTCTGCCTGTCTTATTTCACTTAACATAATATTCTCCATCTCCATCCATTTTGTTGCAAACGGTAGGAACTCTTTCTTTATTACCGCAGCATAGTATTCCATTGTGTAGATATACCACAGTGTTTTAATCCACTCATCTGCTGATGGGCCTTCAGGCTGTTTCCAAATCTTAGCTATGGTGAATTGTGCTGCTATGAACATAGGCGTGCATATATCCTTTCTAATTCGTGTTTCTAGTTTCTTCGGATGTATTCCTAGAAGTGGGATCACTGGGTCAAATGGGAGTTCCATTTTTAGTTTTTTGAGGAAAACTCCATACTGTTCTCCACAGTGGCTGCACGAGTCTGCATTCCCACCAGCAGTGCAAAAGAGTTCCTTTTTCTCCGCATCCTCTCCAGCACTTGTCGTTTGTTGATTTGTTGATGATAGCCATTCTGACAGGTGTGAGATGGTACCTCATTGTTGTTTTGATTTGCATCTCTCTGATGATTAGTGACTGTGAGCAGGTTTTCATATGTCTCTTGGCCTGCCTTCTGTCTTCTTTTGAAAAGTGTCTATTTAGATCAGTTGCCCATTTTTTGATTGGGTTGTTTATCTTCTTTTTGTTAAGTTGTATGAGTTCTCTGTATATGTTGGGGATTAAACCCTTATCATTGATATCATTTTCAAATATGTTCTCCCATGCAGTAGGCTTTCTTGTTGTTTTATTGATGGTTTTCTTTGCTGTGCAAAAGCTTTTTATTTTGATGTAGTCCCATTTGTTTATTTTCTCTTTAGCTTCCATTGCCCTAGGAGTAGTATCAGTGAAGAAGTTCTTTCGGCATATGTCTGAGATTTTGCTGCCTGTAGATTCCTCTAGTATTTTCATGGTTTCCTGTCTTATGTTTAAGTCCTTTATCCATTTTGAATTTATTGTTGTGTATGGTGTAAGTTGGTGATCTAGCTTCATTTTTTGCATGTATCTGTCCAATTTTCCCAACACCATTTGTTGAAGAGACTGTCTTGACTCCATTGTATGTTCGTGCCTCCTTTGTCAAATATTAATTGAACATATTGATTTGGGTCAATTTCTGGGTTCTCTATTCTATTCCATTGATCTATATAAGAAATCAATGCAATGTTTCCTGCCGGCAAGGATAATATATTTCCAATTCTCTCGTCTTTTTTCTTAAATCGCCTGTCTTTCCAGATTATTGCTTAAAAATGGTCTTTCTTTAAGGCATCACCAATTAAGTTAGATTGACCTACCTCAGCAGGCATCCTTATATTGGGCTTTTCTCTCTGAGCTGTAGATTTTTTTTCCTGATCCTACTTCATTTGTTGATTTCTTTCCACATAGATTCGTTTGGTAACCTTTAGTCCTAAACATTCTAGCCCTTTGTTGTCTTTTAAGAACTGTGAAATTAGGGATTGTTGTGCTTCTAGTATAATTCATGCCTGACTATTTCAGTCTTGGCTTTATTTTTAAATACTTTCTTCTCCCTCCTCCCTGTTCTCATCACACTAGTCTAGTTTGTAGAAAGAGGCAGGGATAGGGGTCTGAATTGTGAATTTATATGTAGAGAGAAACAGCTACAGATTTTGCACAATGCCTGATTCACTTTCTCTGTGGATACACATCGTCTCTCCCTAACCCACCCCACCATGAAAGGTGAAAAGTATTGGGAAGTCCCTGAGGGTAGCCTCACCCACATTCAGCTCTTAGGAAGACTCCACTTTCGTATAAACTACATTAAGTTCTCTCAAGTTGTCCCTCAGTAGACTTCTACTGCAGTCTCCATTGTGCGGCCAGAGTGATCTTTTTTAAAATGCAACACTGGCCTGTAGCACGATGATGATTCGAATCCTTTCTGACTCTTCTTTTTACAGAAAATGAAACTGAGACAGCAGACACACATTTCCACATCTGGCCTTTTCCTTTCTCTGGGTCCTCTGTTCAATGGAGCTTCTCTCAGGATCGGCTTACTCAATATATTCAATTTCTAACAAGTTACCCATGTTTTCCAGTGGCCCTGTGTCCTTGCACCTGTCCCTTCTGAGTACAATTCCCTTCCTGTCAAAAAAAATTATTAAAATTTTAAAGCATTTTTTTGTGTCACTCCCTCTGCTTAATGCTTTTCTGAATCTATAGCCACCATAGTCCTTGCTTTTTGCCCCCAATCAGCTCTTTAGAGATTTAGCAGAAACCCCATAACTCTTCATTATGTTCATTTGCTTACATTCTATGTCTTCTTTATAAGTCTCTGAGCTCCTTGAACATGTACACAAATGATATTTTATCCAGAATGCATGATAGAGCAAAATTGAAGATAGACATTTTGCTCCAGGAATATGTTAATGTCATCCTATAAGACAAATATCACTCCACCAATCCACAGGCATGAATTTGGACTTTGTTTTTGAGCAATGTAGAATTTTCCCATCCTTCAAGAATCTTTGTTCAATCCCTTCAGTGATCAAAGCATTCATTAGTAGGGTAATTAGCAAAGATTATGAATATGGTCAGATAGCAAAGTGGGTCCAAGTGGTCTAGGTGATCCAGAACCCAATAATAACCTTGTGTTCTCACCATGAAGAAGTTGATATAGTACACTCAACACACTAACATATATCACTCATGTACACACACACACACGCACACACACACACACACACACACACGTGCTTTCTAGCCTCTGGGTTCAGATTTATCTATAAGCTGATATCAGAGTGCAAAGCATTCAAGGCATAATATTTATCAAAGCAGAATTCCTAAATTTAGTTCAGTCTCAACTGGCATAGGGATATTTGCCTAGCAAACTCCAAATTAAAAAGTTTTAAGCAGTCTGACTCTATTTGGAGGGGGGGTGTCTAGATATATAAAGGACCAAAAATAATATGTTTTTCTTGGAACTTCCTTCCAGTAGTCAGAAATCATGGAAATTTGCCCCAAATAATCTTTTGTATTGCTCCAGTCTCAGTTACATTCAAGCTTGACTATAATCCTTTTTAAACCTGTTATTTTCTTAGACATTATTGGAATAATAATGTGATATTCAGGAGCAAAGACAGTGTTGTTTTATAAATTTGGTAGTGTTCTTGCATATATTATATTATATTTAATACTTAATGACTAAATATGTGAACTATCTCGTGACCACTTTCTGTTCTATAAATATAGATGAGCAGTATCATAGATACTTATGTCCATAAGCGTAATGTAGGCAGACAGTCTGATAAAAACTTAACTGGAAGATAATTCGAAAAAGGGACAAAATAAGCTAAATAAGAACATATGTTTTCCTTTCCTATTTCAAATGTATTTTAAAATAGCAGGATTCCACAAGTATTATTGTTTATTTAGTATAGATCATATCCCTTAGTGGTTTATTAAATTAGGCTTTCCTTCTGTTCGTGGCATTTTATCCCCAATGGAGTAATGTCAGAATATTCTTTTTTCTCTTATTTTTATTCTTATTAAATTTTATCTCAGGTGCAAATTAATTACTTGATTGCAAAAATAAATTTTCTAATTATTTAAAAATTTTAAATTTACTCAATATAAATTGAGTAAATAAAGTTAGCTAGTACTATATAATAAAGGTAATTTTTGCCTTTATTGGAAAAAAATTACCTTTATTATATTCCAAAAGGAATATGCCTCACTATTAGACTATCTGTAAAAGAATTCCCTGATTCAATATAAGCATAAATATGTAAATTAATTACATTATATAGTGTAAAGGGTCAGTTGTGGAAACGGAAATTTCTGTAGGCAATTCAAATAAGAAGGAACTTAATGCAGGGAATTAGTGTTCACAGAACTGATGGAAGGGCTGGGGAAAAGAGGCAGGGAATAGATTGTTGGGTTTTAGGAAAATCGGAAGCTGTGGACATTCAAAGAAATAGCTACTAATGAACTCAGCTGACTGTAGCTCTGAAACAGAGATGTGTGATCTACCCACAGTTGCCAGGAAATAAAAATGGCCTCTCTTCCAATTTCCAAATATCAGGCAAATGCCTCACTGGCAGAATCTAACCCAGAACCCTGTTAGCCAGGGTTTATTGCTCTTAATAGCCAAAGGGCCAAAAATACATGCATAAACTTTCCTCTGAGCCAGTTTGGAAAGTGTTGCTTAATAAAATAGCATCTTTTACTCTTGTTTTTAATATACAGTTGTGGCGGTTATTTTTTCTTTTTATCGCTGCAGATTTTTTGACACTTCTGCCCTTGAGGTGGGTTGTATGTCCTCTCTCCTGCCTAAATCTTAAGGTTCTTTTGGCTGCTCTGAAGACAGAGTATGGCTGAAGTGAAGACCTGAGACTTGTGGTATTTGGACACAAAGACCTTGGTATGTCTGCCTGGCTTTCTGGAAATGCTTCGTCTCAAGACTCTCCCTCCCAGAACCCAGCCATAACCTTGAATGAAGCTGAAGAGACATTCCCAACTGAGACCAATATGAAGTCACCCCAGCCTGGACATTAGAAATGCAGGTAATCAAGAAGCCTCCAGACATTTGTCCCCATTACAGCACTCACCCTCAGTGATAGGAAGCCAGAGATATAGGAGCAGAGACAAGCCATCCCTGTAGTTGTAGGATTTCTGAATTTCTGACCCACAGCATTTATAAGCATTATAAAATAGTGGAGTTACATTATTAAGTTTGGGTGAGGTTACTTGAATAACTTCTGAAAACATGAGAGATAGGAGAAAATAATGAAGTGGATGGAGATTTAGAGACTGGAATTCAAGTTGAGCATGCAAATTTGAAAGTTGCCCCAATAGTCTAATAGGCAAGGTTTATGCACAAATCTATGCAACTAGGCTGATGATCACCTGTCATAATCTGTAGTATTTGTCATCCTCCATGTATTTCTTTTCCAGTTATATAATCTTAAACCTGGGGCCTGGAACCTCAGAGAACTGATCTGGTAGGGCTTGGTCTTCTTTACCCATTCTCGTACGTCATCACCCAAGTTACACAGACATAGTGCCATCTGGTTTTCAACAAGTTACAGTTTTCAAAGATACTGCAAAATTTTACCACATTAATTAACTCTCATCCATACACTCCCAGAGGAAAATAAGGAACAAAAATCCCAATTACTGAATCCATTTGCTAAGAAAACTAAGTTCCCTGTAAGGGGAGCCTATCACATTTTTCTAAACCTTTCCCTTGAGTTTGGCAATTCACAGTCACAGAACATTCTTACGGCTAAGTTTCTCTTCCGTTGCTTCCTCTCACTTTTTATCCAGATGTTCTCTTTGATTTTTATCGTTTTGTTCTTTTTCTGTGCTATCAAGAGTGACAGTTATTACAAGCTTTTAAATGGCATTGTACATTATCCAGCACCTCAGGGATTAGATCTGTTCATTATTCTGGTCTGTGCTCATTACCACACTTTCTCTACATGTTTGAGTGTCCAGTGTGCATAACTCAGTAGCTCGGTGCATGGCAAGTGAAAAAAGTACTGGAAGACATAGTTCCTTGCTGCTAGGTACTTACTTTCTGATAGAGAAACCATATATAGAAAACAGCATGGACTGGAAAAAAAATGGCAAACACCAATAAAGGAAAACAAATGTACTGCACTTTTGAAACAGTAAGCATAGTTTCATCGTTTGACCAGCCTTGACTGCAGGAGTCAGCGGAACTTCCTTGGCTTCAATAACTGGTCCAAGAGGACTGAGCGTGAGTTCCTCATCTCTTCCTCCCCACCTTATTGAACAATTGATGCATGCCAAATAATGTGCATTTTTATTTAACAGACACAGTGCTTTGGTTGCTACTTGTAATGTTGGGCAATGATGCAACAGATCAAACCAAGGCAAAAAATTTGCGGGTTTGGTCAAGGCGAGAGAGGAGGGGTGGTCCAAAGGTGACCAACTGCCGAGAGGCAGTGCCACAGTTATAGGTGATCAATCCATTAAAAGCAGAATTCTGTCGTCTTTTATACACTGGCCACCCACCGTGTAATAGAAATTATGCTAAACCTGGAGATAAAGGATGGTTAAATCATAGGCTCTGCCTTTGAAGGCCATATTGTCACAGAAATTTACATAATGCCAAGTGGGTGCACCAAGAATAGAGACGTCTAGCCCCAGAGGGAAGGTCAATAAGTAAGGCAGGGATGCAAAGTATCCAATGAACAAGTGACTGGGTTATAATTTAGGGTATAGTTCTATTCCCCAAAAGCAAACAATCTAAAGCCCCATGGATGGATATCTAAGATGTTATGTTTAATCGAACAGAAAGACATAAATTAATGTTAAATAATTCCACTATAAAAAGTTCAAACGCAGGCAATACTAAGCTCTGGTGAAAGAAGTCAGAGCAGCAGTGCTTCTCCAGAGCACTGACGGGAAGGAATCTCAGAGGATCTTTCTAGGGTGATGAAATATTCTACATCTGGTGTGAGTGTTGGTTACGAGTTAGGATGCATTTTTCAAAACTCATTACATTGTGAACTCAAGATCTTCCCAGGCTTTTAACTCTTCTATGTGTGGCTTCTCAGCACCTCAGCCACAGCCACTTATACATCAGCAAAGTCCTCACAGGTCAGGACAGCAGTGAATAGCTGCTTCATCTCAAAGCACTTCCCTGCTCTACAGTAACTGGACCCCTCAATTCCTGAAGGACATGATAGCTTAGCAGTAACGTCAAACAATTCACTTTCTATTACTTCTTATCAGGTTTATTTTACTGCTTCTATTTTTGTATTATCAAGATACAAGCTAACCCACTCCACCCAGAAATGGAGGTCTAAAATAGATTTTTTAATAAACAGTCTTGCCAACTGTGGAGCCATATGGAAAAAGGGAAAACTAAATCTGCCCTGCATACCATACACCTGTACGAGTATCCAGGGCCTCAGAATAATAAACTGCATAGTAGAATAAGCATGGATGGACTCCTTTATAAGCCTGGGGTAGATAAAATTTTCCTCTGATTTAAAATCTAGAAGTAATACAGGGCCAACCTGATAAAGCTGACTACATAAAAGTTAAAAACAAAAATTTTGCATTATAAAACATGTACAGAGTAAAAAATAATAAACGAGCTTTCTCTCCATGGTGAGAAAACTCCCACAAACATGGTGACTGTTCCTAAAACCTGCTGGACTTTCTACAACGAGTGTAGCAAGCACCAAGCCCACAGGTGACACCGCACAAGCAAGGCAAGGACTGTCTATGTGCAGGGATAGCGAGTGGCATTGTGACAGGAAGCAGAGTGGGTATGGTGCACAGACTAAGCCAGTTTTCCGGGAAAAGGCTAAAACTACAAAGAAGATTGTGTTGAGGCTTGAATCTGCTGAGCCCAACTAAAAAAATCTGCAAGACGTCTGGTTATTAAGAGATGCAGACATAGTGAACTGGGAGAAGGAGAGAAAGGGCCAAGCGATCCAGTTCTAAGCTTTGTCTTTTGTTTTAATATAAAGAAATAAGATAGTGATGGTATGTTCACTTAAAATTTAAATAAATGATAAGTTGAGAAAATGTTTATATAACTTACAGAGTTTCGAAATTCCTGATATTTAAAGCACTCATAACTGAGAAGAAATGATCAAGTATCCAGTACAAAAATTGGCAAGAGATCTTAAGAAAGATCACAGAAAAGAAATAAGGATGCTTCTGCTAGTGTGTGTGTGTGTGTGTGTGTGTGTGTGTGTGTGTGTGTACATAATCACTTCTCATTCATAATTAGGGAAATGGAGGTATTAAACTATATTCTGTAGACTGGATGTCAGTACTAAAACTAGTATTTATATTTTAAAACAACTATAGGATGTTGTAGGACAAAGTGAATAAAGGATTGTGTCAATGTCAGTGAGAACAAAAGTTTTCAGTTTGAAAGAAATAAGTCCAAGAATTTAAGTAAAAAGCCCTATATCTTCCAATTGAATAAGAAATATTAATGCAAAGTGATTTACTCTCTCTTGTTTTAAGACTACATATTGACTAGTTCTGTCTACTACAACAACCTGGAAGCAGTGGCACGTCAGGAGCAATGAGCAACCTTCGAACCCAAATTGTGATCTCCAATTCCCATTCCCACTAAAAGGAAGAAGTTCTTTGGGAAAATGTTGAAACCAACCCAAGTCCACCACACATCATACCCATTTGACCTAGTGGATAAGTGGCAATTTTTCTGTACACAATAATTATTCTAACAATTGCATGAGGAATGTAGAATTAGACACTCATGCATTTGCAAGTTATAATGAAAAACATTTTCTGACAATTGTCATAAAAGTACACAAAAACTATAAGAAGAAAAGCTGAAGTGATCAGTAATCATTCAGCATTACCAAACATTAGAAAGTGGATGTTATATGCTTCCAGATGTGAATTTGAAGTACAAAGTATCATCTGTGAGGTTTAGAAAAATTAATGTGATCTAATCATGCCTTTATACAGTATCTAAGTCAATTCTGCAATAATGTAGAAGAGCATTTAAGAGCAAGTAAAATTATGCCATAAAAAGAAAATCCATCATATACAAGACACCTGGGCCAATTTTGTCAAGATGTCAATGGCGCATGAGGAAAATGAAAGGAAAGACTATTCTAGACTAATATTCAGGAAGATGCTTAAGAAACATAGCAGAGGAATCCAAGATGGCGGCGTAGGTAAACACCTAAACTGCTGCCTTACACAACAATTTCAAAACTACAACTAAAAGACAAAACGTCTATCACCCAGAACCACGGGAAAGCTGGCTGAGTGGAAGTTCTACAACTAGAAGGAAAGAAAAAAGAGCATTGAGACGTGCACGAGCGCTGAAAAGCTGAGGTAAGGAGGCGCGTGATCCGGGCTGGCAGCAGGCATTGCTTTTTTCAACCCGAAGGGAGACAAGCCCCCGATTACTCTGAAATCCAATCTCTGGGGAGACACAGGGGACCCAAACTCCTATGGGGAGAAGCTGGACTGTCTGCCATTGAGGGTAGCTTGCTTGCAGAGCTGCGCGCAGGAATAATTGTTTACTGCACTGGGGTACAGGACTCGGGGACGCCGTCAGGATGCAGAGCCGGCTAACTAGCAGCCATTGCTGTTTGCCACGCCCTAGCCTAGTGACACCCTGAGGCCCCGCCCTGCACAACCTACAAACCCACCCAAGCTCCAAGCAGCGGATTTAGCATAAGAAAGGCCTACCCTATCGTAGCTTAACCTAGCCAACTTGCAGCCTGGGTCAGACAGCTCCAAAACCTCCCAACCCCAAGCAAAGAGAAGAAAACTGTAGCTCTCACTGTAGCTCCTGCTGGGTGGCCTCAGACAGTAGCTAACCTGAACCCCATTGGAGATCCAGAAGCCAGTGTACCTAGTGGTAAGTGTGAGACACCAGATTTCAACTCCTCACATCTATAAGTGACACATTCAAGAGGCAGACTCAGTGAGCACCAAAGCCCCACTGAAACAAGTCCTGCCCCATAAGCGTGTCTTCAGCGCAGCAGTTCTTCCATTATAGACACAGCAAGTGCTCACAGCTAATTGGCCTGGAGGTCAATTCCTCCCAGTGTACCAACAGCAATTAAGGCTTAACTACACCAAGACTTTGCACTCAGCACACAAAGGGGTGTACCAAGAGCATCCACCTCAAGTGATTGAGGAGGCCGAGTTACTGCCCCCTATAGATCACCTACCACACAAAGCTACTCTATCAACACAGGGAAGCAGCCAAAATGTGGAGACAAAGAAACATGTCACGAATGAAAGAAACGGAGGAAAGCAAACTACTGGATGACATAGAGTTCAGAACCACATTTATAAGATTACTGAAGAATCTTCTAAAAACCGCGGAGAAACTTGATGACACTTCTGAGGAGCTTAGTGAGACCTTCGGACCTTAATGAGAATGCCAAAAAAATGGAAAAGGATCAGTCAGAAATGAAGCATACACTGTCTGAAATAAAGAATATACAGAAACTCAACTGTAGATCAATGTACCCCAAGAATCAAACCAAAGATCTGAAGTATGTGGAAATAAAAAACATCCAACCAGAAAAACAAAAAGAAAAAAGAATCCAAAAATATGAAGATAGTGTAAGGAGCCTCTGGGACAACTTTAAGCGAACCAACATCTGGATTTTTGGGGTGCCAGAAGAAGGGAGAGAGCAAAATATTGAAAACCTATTAGAAGAAATAATGACAGAAAACTTTCCCTACCTGGTGAAAGAAATAGACTTACAAGTTCAGGAAGCTCACAGAACCCCATACAAGAGGAATCCAAAGAGGACCATACCAAGACACATCATAATTAAAATGCCAAGGGCAAAAGACAAAGAGAGAATATTAAAAGCAGCAAGAGAAAAACAGTTAATTACCTACAAGGGAGTACCCATACGACTGTCAGCTGATTTCTCAACAGAAACTATGCAGGCCAGAAGGGAATGGCAAGAAATATTCAAAGTGATGAACAGCAAGAACCTACAACCAAGATTACTCTACCCAGCAAAGCTATCATTCAGAGTTGAAGATCAGATAAAGAGCTTCACAGACAAGAAAAAGCTAAAGGAGTTCATCACGACCAAACCAGGATTATATGAAATGCTAAAGGATATTCTTTACGAAGAGGAAGAAGAAAAAGGTAAAGATAAAAATTATGAACAACAAAATGACATCAAATACATACCTACCAACAAGTGAATCTAAAAATCAAGTGAATAAAAAATCTGAAGAACAGAATGGACTGGTGAATATAATAGAATCAGGGACATAGAAAGGGAGTGGACTGACGATTCTCAGGGGAAGCAGGTGTGAGGGGTGCAGGAGGAGATTGGACAAAAATCTTACTCCTATGGATGAAGACAGTGGCGGGGGTAAGGGCATGGGGTAGGGTGGGGAATCAGGTGGAGGGGAGCTATGGGGAAAAAAAAAGGGGGAACACCTGTAATAATCTGAACAATAAAGATTTATTTAAAAAAAAAGAAAAAAAAAGAAAACTCTTAATGGCAAAATACAACATAATGTTTAGCATGCTGGTAAATATATTGGTGAGAGTAAACAGAATCAATGGAACCAAAACATAAATAAAGAAGTAAATAGTTAAGGATAAAAAAAAAAAAAAAAGAAACATAGCAACCATGTGCAATGAGTAGACTTTACATGAGAAAATCAACTCTAAAAACATATTTTTGATACCACTGAAAGAAATTCCAATATGGATGGGATATTATAAGTCACTAGAGGCCTTGGTGCATGGATTCGTGTGCCTGTGGGGTGCCTCGGCCTGGCTTGAGGGGATTGGGCCAAAACTGGCTCTCCAACATCCCATGAGGGGTCCTGGATTGTGAGAGAGTGCAGACCAGGCCAGGGACCCCACCAGTGCACAATTCAGGCTGGGTAGGGATCACAGGAGGGCTCCAGGGCATGTCCAGCCTGTCCAGGGCATGCCCAGTCCCCACTGGGCTGATCGGGGCCATCTCACCCAGTCCCGATTGGGGCTGATCAGGACTGGCTGGCCAGGGGAGGGACCATGGGAGATTGCCCAGCCAGGGAGGGACTACAGAAGGGCTCCAGGGCGTGTCCGGCCCGTCTTGCTCAGTCCCAATGGGCTGGACCCCAGCAGCAAGCTAAACCTACAGGTCAGAGTGTCTACCCCCTGGTGGTCAGTAAACGTCATAGCAAACGGTCGAACAAATGGTCAGACACTTATCATATTAGGCTTTTATTACATAGGATTAGGGAATTACTGCTAATTTTGTTAGGTCTATTAATGGTATTTTGGTTATGTGAGAAAATATGTTTAAAAAATAAATATATACAGAAGTGAATTAAAATTAGATGATGCATTTATTGTCAGTGTTAAATATTGTCTTTGTCTCATTACACCATTTTTAATAAATTGGAAGTTTAAAATGTTTTCTTCGAAACATTTATTTAACATTAATTTATGTCTTTCTATTCGATTAGACATAATGTCTTAGATATCCATCCATAGGGTTTTAGATTGTTTGCTTTTGGGGAATAGAACTGTACCCTAAACTATAACCCAGTCACTTGGTCATTATGTGTGATTGACTATTATAAGTAAAATATTTTATGACTTTTTTATCGATACTGAATCAATTTCTAACTAATCTTGCAGTGGGTGTTTTAATTAGTTTACAGGAAGCAGGAAACAGGTTTCCAAGGAACTCTTGTTAAGGTGTGAGGCATCATCATTTTATATGTCATATTCCCATTAAACAATTCATCTCCAGTAACTCTGACTTTTATCTGTGAATCACGGTATAATGGTGAAACCTTCCTCCACCTAAGAAAAGGGGCAGTGGAGTATGATATCTTTAAATCAACAAAAATAGACCATTTTCAATGGATGGGGTCAGAAAGCTGGGATCAATGGAACAGTCCCCAAGGATGGTCAAATTGTTTCTCTCCAGATGGCTGCACAGGATGACACATCATAAAGCATCATTTCTCTGCTAAGCTGCACAGCATCTCTGGTGCTTCAAACATATTGTTTATCTCATCAAGAGGAGCAAGTTCTAAGGTAAGAACTGAACGAGTGCCCCTGCAGAGCGGAGGAAACATAGCAGATGGCCCATTGATAGTCTGCCTTCCCTTGATGACAGCCTGTCCCAGTCCCGAGCAGACCAATTGCCAATGAACAGAGGTCTTGGTGGAGGGATCTGGACTGGCCTGTGACACAGATTCAGCTTATCCATTTTATCAGACTCTGCCCACTATCCAGTTCCATCACTGACCTCTCCAGAAATGAAGAAGCCCCTATGACCAAGTCTGCGAGCTATTCCATTGATACTTAACCCTGAACTTCTCACCCCAGTTCCAGGCTACATTTTGTTCTCCTATCATTTCTAGCTTAATCACTAACAAGGAAGTGTTTCCAGGCTTTGTAAAAGAACTTCAAAGACATGTAAGAATTGTTGGGACTTTCTTCTGCCACAAAAATGGACTTTATTAACCACTCTTTCTAAATACCTTTTAGGATTTTGACATTTTAGGTGAATAAAATAATTTTTTAATATTAAGTGATAGAACTGAGATTTTTAAAAAATACTCACCCAAGGATATGTTTTTATTGATTTTAGAGAGAGAGAAAGGAGAGAGAAAGAAACATTGACGTGACAGAGAAACATCAATCGGTTGCTTCCCATATGAGCCCCGACTGGGGATTGAACCTACAACTCAGGTTTGTGCCCCTGATGGGGAATCAAACCCACAACCTTTTGGTGTATGGGATGATGCTCCAACCAGGGCATCAATAAAATCTATTTAAGTTTTCACCAAAAAACAAACCAAAAAAAGCCATAAAAGATATAATTAGTGGGCGTATTTTAACTTGCAAGGTTCAAGTTCCTGAGGTCTAGTATTGTTTAATGAAAACAATTATGAGTCTTAAGACCATTAAGATCAAATGTCTAGTACCAAGAACCAACCAAGCATGTCAAACTCACAGCCGGCGGGCCTCATGCTCAACAAGGCATGAGGCCCGCAGGCCACGAGTTTGACATGCTTGGCTACATTGAGGGAGAAGGAAGTTTCCTGTTCATAAGAGGAACCTCTGACCAGGTTAGTCAGCTCAGGATAGTTAATAAGACAGCCTGAGTAACGAAGCAAGTTTTGAGCTACATAGCAAAGCAATGGGCCCCAAATTTGCCACATTGGAAGAAAGGCCTGAAGGAAATAGCAAAGCAGAAGACAGCACAGGCGTGAACACAAAGCAGGAAATGAGTGAGGAAATGCCTTCAGAATTCATCTGCTCTAGAAAGAATCTCACCAAAAGAAGTTTTGGCCTAGAGTTTCTTTTAAACTTAGGTATGCTTTTTCTCAGTTAACGTTTGGGCACATTCTTAGCACACCCCAAATTTGTTAGATAATAAACCCTCTGGAAACAGATTCCATGTCTGTATTGTTCACCAGTCTATCTCTAATGCCTATCACAGTGCTTTATCTCTAGCAGGTACTCAATGAATTTCCTTCAAAGAATGTCTGGCACATTGTAGGGATTAAATAATTATTTTTCACTTGGTAAATGAATGTTGACCAATATGCTGGGTATGAGGACTCGGTTGGGAGACATTTTGGTGGTTTTTGTCGTTGTGCTTCCTGTGTTGAATTCAGAAGAAACAGGAGGTCTTCTCTTTAGAATGCAGAACACTGTAACCCAGGCATGGAAATCATTTCAACTTATAGTTGAGCACTTGAATGGTTAGAAATCTCAGGGGAATCAAAGATTTTTTTCTTATAAGGGAAACGAAAATCTTCCGATTCTGCATATAATTTTTTTTGACTTTGTATTAAGAATTAGGTCGTTAAATTTTTGTCTCCTGTATTTCCAAACAGTTTTCAAAATGATCCTCCTGCCTCCAGGCTTGCTTCCTTGCACTTCATTCTCCACGTGCCTCCAGTGTAACCTTGATAAAACTTAGATTTGATCAGGTCACTAATTCTTTTTTAAAAAATATATATTTTATTGATTTTTTACTGATAGGAAGGGAGAGGTAAAGAGAGTTAGAAACATCAATGGGAGAGAAACATCGATCATCTGCCTCCTGCACACCTTCTACTGGGAATGTACTTGACCGGAATCAAACCTGGGATCCTTCAGTCCACAGGCCAACACTCTATCCACAGAGCCAAACTGGTTAGGGCAGGTCACTAATTCTTGTATTCTAAAATCCCTCCTGGTTCATACTTTATGCCTTTGCATGGCAGCAAATGTCCTTCATCTTCTTTTATCCCAGCCCCATCCAGGTCAGGCCTCTGTACCCACAGATCTCATTCATTAGCTATACTCCTGTCATACTGTAGGTCTCACCAATCCTGGATCCTTCCATGTCTTTCCTCTCACTCTGTCTTCTGTCTCCTATGCTCCTTTCTTAATTTTTTTTTCCTGGCAGTCTCCAACTCCTCTGTCAAAATCCACCTTCTCAGTGAAGTCTTTTTTTTTTTTTTTTTTTTTTTTTTACTCATTGGACAGAATTAATCACAATTTGTATCCCTATACCTTAATGTAGAGTGAACAGATGGAAGTAAATGTATTGGAGCCAGAAAGATCTAATTTCTATCCTGGTTCCTCTGCTTACTGTGACTTTGGGCAAAGCACTTAATGTCTTTGACCCTCATATTTCTCATCTCTAAAGTGGGTACAATGTCAACATATCAGCATTGTTATAATCATGTATTCAAAAAGCTTAGAATAGGTCTTGACTACACAGTAAACACAGAAAGGAAGGAATCTTATTATTATCTTCCCATTTATTATAAACTGATTGGCATTATAGATAACTGCATGCCTGCCTAACCACTATATTTTAAGTCATTAAAGGCAGGTCTACAACGTTCATATTTTTACGCATGGTGCGTAGGAACAGTACCTGACTCATAGATGGTGCCTGCTGATTGCTTGTTGAGTCAAATCCGTTTGCATTTGATACAATGATTTCCTGGGTTTTGTTGGTAGAAGATACCACCATATTATAACTCTTGAGTCATGTGTATAAAATCATGTATATACTTTAAGTCACGTTATACTTTAACAATATAAGTACATATGGTACTAAAATGATCTTCTTTTTTTAGCTTTGCACATAATAATCTCCAAAAAAGCAGCAGGAGAGGAAATATCTCTTTCACCCGAAAGTATGAAAATAATATATAAATTCACCTCTAACCTATATTTCTAACAATATGGCTGCGGAAGATAGCTTGGGGTGAAATTGCATTGAAACTCCTGGATGACTGCATTCACTCAGTTCAATTGCTATGTAAGTAGGTGCATTGGGAAAGCAGGGCAGAACAAGATAACACAAAGAGTTTTCTTCCTAGTTCAATTAAATAAACAATGACATGCGCCCTGTTGAAATAACAACAAAACAAAAGCATGAAATACACCTAAAATATCTGAATGGGAGGAGTGTGTGTAATGCAATTGTGTAAGAATGGCCTCCAGTCCCCAGGGGAAGTTCTACTTTGCCACCAGTGTCATCATGCTGTTGTGACTACCTGGCTACAACTCTGCCATGGTTACACATTTCTGGCCTATAGTGTACAGTCTAAACTTTAGCCTGGCTCAGAAGGACTTGGGAGTAGTGGGAACACTCCTATTTTTCCAGCCTTGCCTCTCTTACCTTGTTCACACCTCCCAGCCAAATGAAAAATGTTCTTCTTGGACTTCTGGCATCAACTTCCAATATTTCAAAAGCTTAGAAGTCACCATTCCTGCCCTTATAAGAATTAGAAACTGGAAAGACTGAAAATTACTTTTCTTGGACCCGTCAGAGAACTGAGGTGGCAGGGCAAGCTGTAATGCTCAAAGTGGGAGTAAATAGGCTCATCCAGAGAAACACATCCAAGAAATGAAACTGTTATTTCAAATAATTGTCTATGTTGAAAATCCCAAAGAATCTACAAAAGTAGAGGGTTAGAATGATCCATGTTGAAATGGATTAGAGTTGGCACATTAGTATGAGCTCATGATTAGCTCAATATTGATACAGATGGTTTCATATAAAAATACTTACAAATAACATCAAAATTACAACTAAACTACAGAATAACTATCATTCAGAACTGCCCGAAATCTGGCTGAATGGAAGTCCTACGACTAGGGAGTTAAAGAAGCAGCCACATCAAGATTGGCAGGAGGGGTGGAAATGTGGAACTCACTAGTCCTATACCCACATGTGGAAGATAAAACCTGGGAGGAATATATTGGCTGGGGAGGTGCCCCTGAGGAATAAGGGGTCCCAGCCCCACAACAGGCCACAGTCCCAGGCTTTCAGAGCCAGGAAGAGAAGTCCCCATAACTTCTGGCTGTAAAAACCAGTGGGGATTGAGGCTAAGGGAGACAGAGAATTGTTGGAGTCCCAGACAGTTCCTATTAAAGGGCCCCTGCATAGACTTACTCAGACTCACTCAATCTGAGCTCTGGCACTGAGACAACAGCATTAAAGGCACCAGAGACATATTAAAAGAAACAGAATTTTCCAGCATCAGGATGAGAACTAGTGTGTGTGTATGGGGAGGGGGGGTAGCTTTCTTTCAGATAGAAGTGCTGGCAGAGGTACTTTGATGAGCTCTGCCCTCAAAGAGCTGGCAGGGAGGTGCTAATCTGAGACTCCATCAACTTGGCTCACACTATTTTCCTTGCTCTAGTGATTCCCTGAGACCCCACCCCACCCCACCAAACTTTCCGGCCCAACCAAGCTGTTTTCAGTGCTTTTCTCCTAGGAATGGCCTGTTTGGGCACATGCTTCAGACTTTCCAAAAATCTCTCAAGCAAGTAGCATCTATCCTCAGTGTGCCCTGTACCTTTCACTAGGTGGTCCTAGGCCTGGCACTTGTAGCAGATGGCCTTGATTCTCATTTTGGCCTTGCCTGGGCATTTCTAAGCACATCACAAATAGCAGCTATCTGCAGACCACTTTATAGCTTGTGCCAGGTGGCTCCGAGCAGAACATAGGCAGTGGCTGACTTTGGCCTGCTCCTCCTGGGAGGACCCCAGAACCAGTGCACCCATGGACAGCTTTAGATCACACTGAAGCACCATCACCCAACAATCTCCACAAGCAACACACTCAAGGGGTGGATGAGCAGGCACCAGAGCCTCACTAAAGTAAGTCCTATTCTGTGGTGTGGGCCCCTGTGCAGCTGATCCTCCATGGTATTTAGAGGTTGGTGGTCATAGCCAGTCCATCCAGTTGATGGGCCTGGGGTAAATCCCTCCCATTAATGTGCCAATAGTAATCAAGGCTCAACTATAACAGGAGGGTGTACACAGCCCACACAGAGTGAGACTTGAATGAACGGGGAGGTTGTGCTACTGGACCCTACAATACACCTATTATATTAGACCACTCTACTAAGCCTGGGACATGTGCAAGCTCTACCTAACTCATAGAAACAAACACAGGGAGGCTGCCAAAATTAGGAGACAAAGGAACATGTCCCAAATGAAAGAACAGAACAACACTCCAGAAAAAGAACTAAACAAAATGAAGACAATCCACTAGCTACAGAGTTCAAAACTCTGGTTAAGGATGCTCAATGAACCAAGTGAGAACTTCAAAAGCATAAAAAAGGACCAGTCAGAAATGAAGGATACACTAACTGAAATGAAAAATAATTTACAGTGAATAACAGTAGAATAGATGAAGCTGAGAATAAAATCAATGATTTGGAAGACAAAGAAGAAAAAAATACCCTATCAGAACAATAAAAAGATAAAAGAATAAAAAAAAATGAGGACAGTATAAGGAACCTCTGGGACAACTTCAAGGGTATCAACCTTTGCATCCTGAGGGTGCCAAAAGGAGAAGAGAAAGAAGAAAACATTGAAAAACTATTTGATAAAATAACGACAGAAAACTTCATTAACCTGGTGAAGGGAACAGACACATGAGTCTAAGAAGCACAGAGAGTCCCACACAAGATGAACCCAAATCAAGAACTGGGTGCTGGATGTGCTTGTTGCTACTAGGATGTCATTGCTTAAAGGGTTTCTGAGCTGACAGAGACAAGACACATCATAATTAAAATGCAAAAGGTTAAAGACAATGAGAAAATCTTAAAAGCATCAAGAAAAAAGCAGTAGTTACCTAAAAGAGAGCTCCCATAAGACTATCAGCTAATTTCTCAACAGAAATTTTGTAGGCCAGAAGGCAATGGCAAGAAATATTCAAAGTAATTAAAGTCAAAGACATACAACCAGAATTACTCTACCCAGCAAAGCTATAATTTAGAATCAAAGGGCAAGAGAAAAAGCAAATGGATATATACTGGTAATATATCCACCAAACCAGCGATATATGAAATGTTAACAGTTCAAGAAGAAGAAGAAAAGGGAGAAAAAGATCACAAAGCTGAACAATAGAATGACAATAAATACATATCTATCAACAATTGAAAAATAAACCAACAAGCAGAACAGAAGCAGACTCAGATACAAAGAACATTTTGATGTTTGCCAGATGGGAAGGAGGTAGGGGTTTGAAAAAGGTGAAGAGATGAAGAAGTACAAATTGGTTGCTATAGAATAGTCACAGGGATGTAAAGTACCGCATAGCGAATATAGTCAATACTATTCTAACAACTATGAATGGTGTCAGATCAGTGTGAGATTTATCAGGATGATCACTTAATAAGTTATATTATGTATGTATATATATATATATATATATATATATATAATCTAATTACTGGGGTATACACCTGAAACTGATATAATAATGTATGTCAACTGTAATTGAAAAGTAAAAATGATTAAATAAAAATATGTACACCCATACTGATTAGTTTATACATATTTCCTTTCTCTGTCAGCTCAGAAACTCTAACATATACAAGATGAGTCTGGAGCATTTTCTAGTGCCAGAAAGAAAGGAAGTAGAGAAAAAAATCCCCAAAAACACAATGAAAGGAATAAATCAAAGGGACAAGGAGATACCTGAATGAGCTCCCAATGGCCAAGATGAATCGACTTAATCAACAACATAAAGAAGTATTGGATTATAGCCCAAAGTATAAAATAAATATCCATGGATATGCAAATGTATATATTTCTTCTAAATTATATATATTAGAGGGCCTGGTACATGAAATTCGTGCATAGGTAGGGACCTTAGGCCTGGCCAGTGATGAGGGCTGATTGGGACCTTTCAGCTGCTGGCTGGTGCCTCTCTTTGTTCCTAGCTGCCCCATGTCATAGTGAGTGATCGAACTCCTGGTCTCAAGGTCAAACTCCCGAGGGGGACACTTTGCATGTTAGCCAAATATAAATATATATACCCCCCCCACAAACACACATACACACATACACACACACACACACACACACTAGAGGCTTGTTGCACTATAGTCGTGCAAGAATAGGCCTTCCTTCCCCTGGCTTCACCCCGGCTGCCTGGAAGCTGGCAAGTCATTGCTCTCGGGCCACCTGGGAGCCAGCAAGTCCCTGCTCTTGGGCTGCCCAGGAGCCGGCAATTCCCCACTCTCAGGCTGCCCGGGAGCTGCCAAGTCCTCCCTCTCAGCCAGAGCACTGCTCCTGTACCTCCCTCCACCCCCTTCCCTCCCCTCATAGCAGGTGTTCCACCCCAGCCAGTTGCTCCACGGCTGCATATGCAAATTAACCTACCATCTTTGTTGGGTTAATTTGCATTCTCACTCCTGATTGGCTGTGGGCATAGTGGAGGTATGGTCAATTTACATGTTTATCTATTATTAGGTAAGATTAGAGGCCCAGTGCACAAAATTTGTGCATGGGGGGGGTGTCCCTCAGCCTGGTCTACACCCTCTCAATCCAGGACCCCTCAGGGAATTTCCAACTGCCAGTTTAGGCCCGATCCCACCTAAACCGGCAGTTGGACATCCCTCTTGCAATCTGGGACTGCTGGCTCCTAACTGCTCACCTGCCTGCCTGTCTGATCACCCCTAACTGCTCTCCCCTGCCGGCCTGATCACCTCTAATGACCTCTGCCTCGGCCCCCACCACTGTGGCTTTTTCTGGAAGGATGTCCGGTCTAATTAGCATATTACCCTTTTATTGGTATATATATATATATATATATATATATATATATATATATATATATATATATAATTATATATATAATTGTTGAAAAAATATATATATATATATTTCTATATCCTATATAATCAAAGCCTAATATGCTAAGTGTCTGGTCATCTGGTAGGCCATTCAACCAATCAAAGCATAACATGCTAATGCTATGCTAAGCCTGCTCAACTGCTTGTTATGATGTGCACTGACCACCAGGGGGAAGATGCTTCGACCAGTAGGTTAGCTGCTGCTGGGGTTTGGCCAATTGGGACTGAACGAGATGGGCCAGACACTCCCTGGAGCTCTCCCTGGCTGGCCAACCTCCTGAGTCCCTCCCCAGCTCTGATCATATACTGGTGCGGTCCCTTGGCCTGGTCTGCACCCTCTTGCAATCTGGGACCCCTCAGGGGATGTCGGAGAGCTGGTTTCGGCCTGATCCTGCAGGCCAGGCTGAGGGACCCCATTGGTGCACGAATTCATGTACAGGGCCTTTAGTATATATATAATTCTATGTAATATATATCATTCTCTATATATAATTATTGAATGAATAAATAAATGGGAATACTAGACAAATCACTCATTCAAAAGAATTATCAATTATTTATGTAGCTACTGAATCCTCAAGGAAGTGGAGTATTAACTCCCCACTGCATGGTAACTTTCTTCCAAAGAATACAGTCTAAAAGGAAGGAAAAGAGAAAAATTACTGTGAAGAAACCTGGCAAACATTGCCTAAGCCAGGTAAATCAGGTTAATCACAACAGTATTAGACATACTGGTAATGTATCTGTCAAAAGGAATATCAAAGACAAATTCCAAATGAGGAACATCCAACAAATTATCTGACTAGTACTCCTCAAAACTTTCAAGGTTATCAAAAACAAGGAAACATGCCATCACAGCCAAAGGGAGCTTAAGGAGCCATTCTGACTAAGGGCAATGTGGTATCCTGGATTAGATTCCAGAACAGAAAAAAGACATTAGGTAGAAATTATGGAATTTGGGATCAAGTATTAATGTTAGTTAATAATATATCAATATTGTTTCATTAATCATGGAAATTTTATCATACTAATGTAAGACATTAATAGTGAGGGAATCTGGGTGTGGTGTATATAGGAAAACTCTGTACTATTTTCACAATTTTTCTGTAAATCTGAAGTAAAAAGCTTATTTTGAATTATTTTTTTAAATTGTCACCTTTATCCTAACATACCATGCTTTCTTCATCTCTCCTCAACACCATAAACATCTTAAGATGTTTTCTTGGCCAGACAGAAGCCTGCTTCTCTATTAGGCAAAAACTAAGACACTGCTTCTTCTAAAAAGTCATCTTCAACCTCTCCACACAGTGTTTCTTGTTTCTCCTTCTCTGATATCATGACAGTTATCTCATTACAATGTAATAATTTGCTTACCTCTTCCCACAATAAGTTGAGCTCTCTGTGGCCCCCTCTTGTCTTGGTATTCTAATACTATGCTAACAAAATGCTGAACACAATGGAGGCACTCAACTAATGTTTGTTGCCCAAATGAAAGATCATGTTAGTAATGTTTTTGAATTTTTAAAGCAAGTTCACATGCATTATGTTTTATGATCATCCCAACCACCTTTTGTGTTTAAGGCCACTATTTTTATATTTAAAATGAATCAATTGAGACTCAGAGAGTGAAAAAAACTTGTCCTAGTTTATAAAACTTGTAAGTGCTGGAAAAGGCATTTGTCTCAATTCTTATGAATGAGGATCTACTTTTCCTCCAATGTAGAGACAACCTCAGGTTCTTTATCTGAGTTTAAATCCTGGCTCTGTTCACTGCTATCTCTCTGATCTTGGTCACAAAATCTAGGTGCATTTCAAAAACCCTCATATTTTAATGGAAGTTAATGATAGTATTTACCTCATAGAGTTTTGTAGAGATTAATGATACAATGCTTATAAAATAACTGACACTTGGTAAGAGCTCAATAAATTGCAACCATTTTTATTATTTTTTTACTAATATTACTAATAGTGTAACTATTTTAGAATCAACCAGCTTCATATAAATGCAAAAAAAAAAAAAAAAGTAAAGGTTACATTCTACTTGCTCTATTTGTGCCAAAACACAGACATTTTTAAAAAAGTTTTCCTCCCCTTTAAAGTACAAGTCCAATGGCAAGGAACCAGTCTTCTGTTTGAGATGGCCATTTGGACTGCATGAACTCTAAGTTACTTTCTGTACATTTGCTTTCATTTTCTTTATTCCCTTTGCAGTTCCCCAAGTAATGTAGCATACAGTATCAGAGGTTCAATCAAAGTTGGCTGACTGAGGCTTTCAAACTTCCAATACAATCACTTTCATTTTGCCAACTTCTCTTCAGTTTGTGATATATGGGCATATAGAGTGTTTTCTATTCCGAGTTTTCTCATTTGAGTCATCATTTACAAATAGATAAAACAACCTATAAACTGATATCAGCATCAAAACAGAGCCATCCATCTGGAGTAATGGATGGCTTTTGGAGGCAAAAAGACACTAGGCCATTAGGAAGGGCACAGACCACAAGCAAGGGAGCATGAACAACAGCCTTTACAAAATCAGGGTTTCTCAGTTCATTCCACATATTCTATCCATCCTAAACACTTTGTGTGTGATGAATGGCTAATGCAATCACACTCTCACTCTCCTTTGGTAATGCCATCTTGAAACAATAGACTAAACCTCAGCCCTGCCAACCCCCAAATAGGCAGGCCAGTCTGCCTCATTCCAGATTTGTGGCTTGTCTCCACAAAGTAATAGTGATTCTCTTGTCTGTACCAATTGTGGGCTGCAGATGGGTAGCCCAACGCTGTAATGTTGGACTAAATTCTCCACAGATGAACTGGAAAGTTTCCTTACTCATTCAGAAATCTGCCAGCCAGCTGTCTGGTCTCCAGGACGCCCTTACTTGCCCAGATCACCAGTGAACAGACGGTGTTCACCACAATGATTAGGAAGTGTTTTCAGTTCAAATGCTTTTCTACTATGGATTGATTTAATCCATTCTTCTTCAAAGACTCTGAAAAAAAAATGGTCATTGGAAATGTCATAACCAGAAGGATACTTCAGGAAGACAACTAAGAATATTGCTCGAACGAGTAAGGATAAAGAGTGTCCCTCTATGAGCTGTTCATTGGCCATGACCCCACTCCATGCCTGACCATTCTTCCAAGATGCTCAGTGGAGGACACCCTTTTGTGCCAATAAAGAAGGGGAATTGGGAAGCAGATGCCAGCTCACTAGGTGACTGACTGTCACCATCAATAAAGGACACAACATAATTTCAGAACTCCATAAGCCAAGACACATTTAAACAGAACAGGAAACAAGTCACAAATGGACTATAAAGAAGAAAGGAGGGGAAAAAATCTATTTCATTTGCATTTATAAAATACGAGGAGATTGCTCAGTCCAAAAATGTCTTTTTTGCCTTCACATATTTAAGTAAATAAAGAGAACTTAAAAAGACCATCTGTGTGGGGGCTTTTTTTGGGAAGGTGGTGTTGTGTTTGTTTTTATTTTTTTGGTTTGGTGGCGTTTGTTCCCTTTTTAGCATTTGATCTGGGAACAATCAATTCCAAAACACAATGAGTGTCCATTCACAGAACTTTTGTCTATGGAGTGGGGAGTTTGAAAAATCCAAAAGCTCTTTCTGAATATGTTTCTCTCAAGGCTCTTCCTTGTCAATCATTAGTCTAAGTGATTCACTCACAGAGACCTTCCCAATGAACCTAGAGCTTCAAATAGATCTAGGTTGAAAAGCTGGCTCTCTCATTCACTGTGTGCAAAACTTTAGAAACCTATTTAATTTTTCATAGCCTCCATTTCCTCCTCTTCCAGAGCTGTGTCAAGGTCTCTACGCATGCTGTTGAGCCATGTGTTAAACCTCCCCAATGACTCCCCCTATGAACTGCATAGAGTCCCCCAGACCTGCTAAATCTGGTCTCTGCCTCCCCTTTCAGCTCTATCTCATGCTGCTCTTCTGCTGACACACCGTGTTGAGGGACTCTGGCCTACTTTCAGTTCCTTAAATATACTGGGGAGCATGCCTGCTCAAGGTCTTCTCATGTCCTGTCTTTCCTACCCGATTCACCTTACTCCTTGCTCTTTCATAGCTAGTTCCTTCTCATCCTTCCAATACCACTTAAACATCCCTTCCGCAAAGCCTGCTCAGACCACTTTATCAGGTACGTCCTCCTGTCATGGTATCTGTTGGTTTCTTTATAGCTTGTTTCACAGTGTGCATTTATGCATTTATGTTTCTTATTTCCTTTCTCCTTCATGGAGGTGGAGGGTAAGTCTGACTGGCCAGTTCTTTCCTCACAACTCCATTGCTTTGATTAATTAGTGACACCCTTTCTTAGCGACACTACACAGACTGCCTAGGCAGTTTAATTCAGTCTGTATATATTCACCTGGTATTTCCCTTCAGCAGCTCTTAAAACACTTAATTACATGGCCATTCTCTCTCTTTCCTAATATACTTACATGAAGACAGAGTTTAAGTCTGTTTTGTGCTATGTGTATGCTGCTCAATATATTGCCTGACACCTAGAAGATGCTCAATAAATGTTAACTCCTATCTGTCCCTGCAATACATTAATGGTAAATGTCACAAACACTGTAAATTCCCCCACAGTTTTCATGTTGCTGCCCACTTTACATTGTGAGTGCATACCTGTGGTCTCTTCATTTTTTTTCCTTACTCCATTATTCTCTTCCACTTTGGAACTATGTGTGAAATCCTAGAATTACTGATTCAGATATATTCCTGAGGTATTATATTAAACAATGTGTAAAGACAGGGCACAGCATAATGTATGGAATGTGAGGTGACAATGCCTGCCAGATTTGCTTTGGTGGTTGAGGCTGGGTGAGCAATAACTTGTAAGTAGGAGCCAAAGAGCTTGTGGGTAGCTCCCAAAGATAACATTCTTAACTTTACTGTTACATCTTGTCTTCTTTGGCATTTAGGTTTCCTCCTTTCCCTCCCCCCACCTCTCCACAGCAGCTGAGTTTTCCTTTTCACTAGCTGTGTCTTCTAGCAGTGGATATTTTCCCCAAACACCAAACCCAAGAGAGGCACACTGGTTTGCCCTTCTCTATTGGGAATCCTCTACTCAGAAAAATTCCCTACTGGTAAAACTCATACCTAAGGGAATAGTTGTGACCAAATCCAAGGGCTTCTCGTGTTCAAGGTCATTGTCATTCTAAAACTGAGCTTTGCAATTAAATGATAAAGCCTTATATTTTAAAATCATTTTACTATAATAATGAATAAGGATATGCATTGCTTTTCACACCCACATTTATAGTTTTCTCCAAATAAAGTTATTCTCCTATTAAGTCCAAAGCAAAATTAAATTACCTTAAAGTCGGGAAAAGCATATGACAATGTTAGAAATGCTATCTGGAGATCAGCAGCAGTCTTCTAATGGCAAAAGCTAGTTACCTAAACAGCAGAATTTGAAGATGTCAGGATAATAGAACAAATTTACTGAAATGAAGCTGAACCTTGAAATGTTTCAGTTTTCTCAGAAGCATAAAAAACTTTTAGGTTTTGGTAGCCTTTCAACATATAGCTCTTTAAGAATTAACAGTGTGTGAAGTGGCCAGGTAACAACGTTCACTGCTAAACATGACAAAGAAAGCGCCCTGAGAGGTCAGCTGTAAACCCTGCTGATATGGGACAGGTACAAGTGTTCACTGCTGACTATAGTGACTGGCAAATATAGCTCTTTGAACTGGAGGTAGTATTCATGTAACAAAGAGATAGATAACTTTGTAAAGCTAATTTACTGCTTACTTGTCTAAGAGGTTTATGCTTTCCCTTCCCTCCTGTCCTCTGTCTGTCACTTCCACATGGCAAACAGCCCTGCTCTTCAGGTCAAAGAGTTTAGATTTTAATCCTGACAGCGTGATATTGGGCAAGATGCTTCAATTCCTGGAATCTTAACTCCTCTTCATAAAACTAGGGTTAGTCGCCACCTCATGATATTGTGGATTAGGCAAGGTAGGGCATACAAAGTTCTTAGCATTAAAGCCTGGCACGTATTCAGTGCTCAGTAACCATCTTACTATCTCCACCCTTCATTGTAGGAAAGTAGAAAATGTGCATGTCTTATTAGCTTATGACTTTAAATGTGTCCTCTTGGTCAATCCTCACAGCACTCTTGAAAATTATTCTCACAGTCTACTTTTTAAACAAATCCCATCGGGGCAACTCAGTGTTTTGCAGCAGTTCTCAAAACTGAAAAATAAATACTCATCAATTAAAAGGGTGGTAGGAAATGTCATGTATGAACTAAAATGCAACTGTGGTCACCTGAGCAGTTAAGTTAAAAAAAAGAAAAGTACTAGGGGTCAAGTGCTGCCCCTTGGCAATCACTTGCAATGTAATTGCAAAATAATTGCAAATTTGATCACAAATCAAGTGAA
This sequence comes from Corynorhinus townsendii, assembly GCA_026230045.1. Classification (NCBI taxonomy): domain Eukaryota; kingdom Metazoa; phylum Chordata; class Mammalia; order Chiroptera; family Vespertilionidae; genus Corynorhinus; species Corynorhinus townsendii. The sequence goes on from JAPDVU010000005.1 coordinate 112,595,831, forward strand.
AATTTTAAAAACCTGGCATCCAAATAGTTGAGGACATGTTTACACTAATTATTAAAATCATTTTGCAAATTAAAATATGAAACTTTCCAGTCTTCAAAGCCTTTGTGGACACCTGAAAGGATGTCACCATAAATGCCAGTTTGAAACACAAAGTTTCATAGTAACAGCATTTGTAGTGTTTTTCTTAAAAGAAGGTTCAAGTGTTCAGAGGCTGGAGATGAAAATGAAATGTGCCACATTTTGTAGCAAGTGCCTTTACTCAGGTTCAAATGCATTTTTTTTAAGGCAAGTTAAAAAAAATCAGTGCTTTGAAGAAAGCAGGATACAAGGAATTGTGAAAATACAACTCAGTTTATATGTTCTTCCTAGTTTTGAATCTATATTTTACTTCCATTTTTTTCAGTCATTGGAAGTTGGGCAATCCAGGATCACAACCAAAACCCCACGGCTAAGCCAGGAAAATGATTGAGTGTATCCAGCCATGTGTAAGGAAGTAGGGAACGGTAGGAAGGTGGTGAACCAAAGAGCAGGTGCTCTTTTAAAGGGGGCAATCTTTACTCAGTTCCAAATTATCACTACCACAGAAAAGACATGAACCACTGGCCCAGGTGCTCTTTTCTTCAATAAACTAGAAAACTAGAATTTATGTAAACCTGATTTTTCAGTGATGCAACCATTTTAATAATAATAAAAAACAACAACACCAACTCTGTAGGCTAAATAAAACATACATGTGAGCCAAATTCACCCTCAGACCCATGTGTGACCACCAATATTTAGAGACATTTGAGGAGTTTGGAATAAAAAGGCAAAATGGAAGTTGAAGGGGATTTATGGACAGCTTAACGTACCTTTCCCTTCCCTAACCCCCCATTTCTACTGAAAATACTTAGCCATGTGCATTCTTCACACAAATTTCTATATTGGCAGGTATTTGATTTATTACAATAATAAAAAGGTATAAAATGAATGAAGATTACTCTCATTTGATTGGCAGGCAAAATGTTTACCACTTTCTACATTTCTGAGTTGAGGAAACCAAATCTCAGAAGGTAAACAGCTTTGCAAAAGTTAAAAAAAATAGTTTAATTTTCCTTTTAATTGTTACTAAATCCCAAAAGCTAGAATCTTGGCCAATGGCTCTTTTGATGGCACCTTTATAGCATCTAATTTAATCAAATCACTGACACACTGCTCCTGTGGGCACTCTATTAGTAGGACAGAGACTTTATAAGATGCCAGCTATTATAAACAAATCACCCTCCATCCCCAACACAATGCTATCAGTTACATTAACTTTCCTGACAACTTTGAAATTTCTCTTAGCTTAATTCTACATATTTATATACAAAAGTTGACTAGTTATCACCACTCAAATATTCAACATAATTTTCAAATTTAATAATCTAACCATGAGTTTTGCAGCTTCCACTACCTTGATGTCTTCCAAATCTTCATCTGTTCCTACACCTCTGCCTTTTTTTGGCTTCTATTCCTCCAGTGCCACTGTTTCAGTTCAGGCCTTTTACATTTTCATCAGTCTTAATGAGAGAACTACTTGCTTACATTTCTACCACCTACCTTTAAAGTTTTATCTAAGAGGTCAGATGAAGTATGTCACTCCTGTGTTTAAAATCCAACAGTTACCAACTGACCTCACATAACGTCAAAACTTGTGACCACAGTCTACAAGATCATTCATGGTCTTGTCTCAACTCACCGCTTCAGCCTCAGTACTCCCCAGTCTTCCCCGCTAACCCTCTATGCCATGGTCCTTCCGAATTACGAGAAGTACTATTGGCCAGGGGATACCAGGTTCCTGTGGGTCGACTTACAGCAACGAGTCAATGCTATCTCAGCACACTGATGAGAGCAGAGGATCATTTTTTAAACAAAAACAGGGGATATCATTACCCAGAAGAAGATAGTGATTTCTTTCTTCACCTAACATTACTCCTATAGTGAGACTTATGTACTGAATTTATACACTACGTATGCTGCATATCCCATGTGAAGCTTTAACATTGATGGTGTCTGCTTTAGAATATTTGCTCCCCAAATATGTCAGATTCTCACTTGTCTTTTGACAGTTGTAATGTTGTTCTCTCTACCTAGAATATACTTATTTCTATTTTTTGATGCTCCACTTGTCCCTTAAGCTTTGTCTCAATTATCACCTCCTCAAGAGAAACTTCCCTTCCTTTGATCTTAGTTACATGCTCCTCATGTGAGCTCCCTAGCACTGCATGCTTACCTATCAGGATTAGAGCTAATCTTTTTACAGAATCCTGGCACAGGGCTTAAGGGTTCAATAAATATTCAAAGAACGAAAGAACAATAAATGGTTGTTATATTTAAGAAAAGCTTGTCCCATTTAATGCCATATTATTCATCTTCTAATGAAGGATGTCTTTCTGCACCCCCCCCTCCATACATACACACACACACACACACACACACACCCGACAGCCATAACATACCCCATATCCTCACTTTATCAGGTGCAAACAGAATCAAACTGCTGCTGGGTGGCCCATAGAACCTCTGCTTCACAACATGGGTTGGAAAATTGAAGAGTTTGAAATCCTTTGCCTTATCACAGTAGCATGAATGCATCAGTAATATCTAGAGTTTATTGTGATCAAGGGTTATTTACTTTAAATTGGATAAGAGTTCAACTTAATTACAGAAACCTTAGAGCCTAGTGGCTCAGTGATCACTGCTTGAAATGATCCTTATGTCTTGATGGCTATCGACACATAGAAACCACCCATCAAGCGCGTGTTTTTCCTTTCCACTGAGGACTGAGGATGTTTCCCCAGCTAGAGCTAAAGCACTGAGATGCATAGTTGGAGCAGAGTGGAACAGAGCAAAGGAGAGCTGCCTGGCTGGAGGGGCCTGGCCCCAGGGCTGCCTGACTCCAGGGCAGCCTCTCAGCCATGCTGTTTTCCCAGCCACCAGTCTGTAGCACTACTGATCTGTTCCTCAGCCACCCTGTAGCACTAGTGAGCTATTCCTCAGCAGTGTTTCCACAGCTGTGTTGCATCACTTGTTGACCTGTTTGCACCTAATAAAGTTTCCTTCTTCGCCGCATTCCATGTTGATGGTTCCTGTTGGTTTTGAATTGGTGCCGACCATTGATTGAAGGTTCAACATGTATATAAATAAAAATATATGTAGAAATAAGTACACATATTTTTGTGTTCTAATAAGGTGGAGAAGCAATGATACCTCAGTAACAACAAATATGCTCATTTCCAGATCTTGGTTTTAACATTCGTCTTCAATAAAAGGAATCAGGACTTCTTGGAGAAATGACTGGTTCTAGTATTGGGCAAGGTATACAAAATAAATCTGAAATATCTTATAGTGCCAGCAAGTAAAGAAGTGCTTAAATACACACACACACACACACACACACACACACACACACACACGGGCACACACACAGGCACACACGAAGAAATGGGATATATTTCAAAGGGACACAGGCTAACTGAAAGAGTCCTCAATAGCCAAAACTAGAACAATTTGAGCAAGAAAGTAAGCGATGCAGTTTTGGATTATAACCCAAAATATTTAAATTAGTAAAATAGCCATGAGTCCATGCTGATATATAAAATGACTTAATAAATAAATTGAGGAGATAGCTGGTCTCCTATACAAAAGAATTCTAAGTAATGTAACAGTGCCTTTCTTTAAAAAAGGTACAAGTATGGAAATAGAGAGAAAAAAAGTATCTTTATAGTGCATAAACCTGACAAATACTGCCTTCACCTTGGGATCAAGCTTGTTATCATCAGTGATAAATCATGTTGATAGTATGTTCCCTTGATATGATGTGATGAAATAATGCTTTCCCTTTGTGGTCTTTGAACCCAATCTAATCATGAGAAAAAAAATCAGACAAGTCTCAAACTGAAAAACAAGTTGACAAAAAAACCTAATTGGTACTCCTCAAAACTGGCAAAGTCATCAGAAACAGAAAAGCCAAAACAAATAAAAAAATTGTCACAATAGACATGAGTCTGATACAGGACAACAACATGTATTACAGTTTCCTGGAGGAGACCCTGGAACAGAAAAGGCCATTATGTAAAAAATAATGGCATTTAAATGAAGTATGGATTTTAGTACATTAAAACACACACACACCACCACCACACCCATCACCACCACCCATCAAGTCACTAACTGGCAGGCTCTGCAGAAGTCTCTGGAGAGAAGCTAAGAAACTGAGCCCTCTCTAGCTTCAGCACACCCCTGAGGGTGCTGTCCCTGGAGACTGGAGCTGTTAGAGGGCACTTGGATCATGGGAGACCATCGCGGCTCCTGCTCACTTTGGAAATGTCAGGATTTCAACAAAAACACAATGTTGTACTAAACCCAATGTCATCTTTTTGATATTTATAGAGAAGCAAAATAAAACGGGCAATCAGAAAACCTATAACGGTTGGTTGATTTTCTCTCTTAACAATTATGCCTTATCATTGTTTGCTAAAAGACAGATTGGCATTTTACAAAGTCAATGATTCACGGGGATTTTGTGCTTACAGAACCTCTGTGGGTGCAGGGTGCGGGTTTGGATAGAAATCAAGAGTTGAGCAGCATTTTGAGAAGCTTCTCCAAAGCCTTTCATCGCGAACCTGGCTGGTGAGCTCACGAGGTTTCTGACATTTCCCCCGTTCCAACCAGGATGGAACCCCACTGTAATCAAAATCCACAATGTTCCAGAACCCCGACTTTGGTCCTCATTAAAAACCCAACAGACAAAAAAGTCTAGGAGATCTGCTAGCCAAACCTTTCACACAGCAGGGAAGGTTTGCATTGGTTTTATTTTTAAGTTAGCAGACTAGGTCAGGACTCATTTTGAAGGCTGATAAAAGACTGAGAGCCCATGTTTCATCTTCTGATTAATCCCAAACTAAACAATTCAGAGATTTTGATCGCTTAGTCTCTTTTAGAAACACATGTGACAGATAAGAAGTAGCCAGATCTAGTACAAATAACAGGGCACCTTGTGTTTGCCTGTAGGCTCTTGGTAGACCGTTATTAGGCTAATTCTAAGACCATATAGTAAGTCACAATTTCCTTTTAAAGCACTGTTACAAGATTTACCAACGTATTATTGAAACCAACATGTGTGTATTTTACCACTTGGACATTACTTCCCTGCTGCTCATATTCCCAGGATAATCTACCTTGAATTTAAGAACATGTTTGATGAAGTGGGTATGTGATTCATGTAAGCCTTGTAGTGTGTACATGTAAGGGGAGATAATTGGACATACATTTATTGCAAGGCTCATTAGTCACATTTGAATTAAACTTAAATCTTTGGAGAATAACGAAGTATTTTGCATTTTCCAAGTTTTTTTTTTTCTTTCTAAATCAAGACTTGAAAATGTAAAGACTTTTTGAGTAACAAGTAATCAATCCTGCAGGAGATGAATGGGAGCTCCCAATACGCCAAGCAAGATCATGGGTGTTTCAGGGAAATACATGATTGGCCCTCTACATAAAGTGCCTGGGACCATCCTATTCACCTGGCTTTAATAGCTCTACCTTTTGTGACCACCTCAGTTATCTTTTCTTCTTTCCACTACCATGCTGGTCTCTCTGACACCACGCCCCCCGCCCGCCCCATGCTTCATAAGGAACTTCATCCCTCATATCCCCATAGAATATATTCTATACCTTCATTATAAATCACCACAATGCATTGTGATTATTTGCTTCCTTGAATATCTTCCTCACAGACTGTGATCTCCCCAAGGACTAAGACTTAATTGCCTTTTCACTCCCAGCATATAGCAGAATACTTGGTATACTTATTTGCATACACATTTGTTTATTTACATTGCCTTTTTACAGAAGAATATTTTGAGGTGCTTTGTAGAACAGAGTTATTTATAATTCAAAGGGCTAAAAGATAATCCATAAATAAAACAGAGAAAAGCAGAAATAAGAGGCAATTAGTTGATGCTCAGCATAGTTGCTAGAATATATCAGTCAGGGTCTCAGCAGGATCTGAGGGCACACTCAAATGGAATTCATTACAGAGAGTTTAACAAGGGGACTACTTGCAAATGTGTTAAGAAAAGTTTAAAAAATGAAAGGAAGTGGGCAGTGTAGTGCCTTCAGGAGTTTTTAGTACTCTATACCTGAAGGGCAGGACAAGGTGAGAGGTCAGTGGTACCCAGAGGAAGAACTCTGTGGAGAAGGTCCACAAGATAGGAGCTGTGGACTTACAAAGGGCACTAGCTAACTTGCAGTGTTCTAACCTGCAGAGAACTCAGAATAAATTCGTAGTCTCATTCTCTTCTTGCCTTCAAATCTTTCTCATACCTCACATGGACCAAATCTTAATAGAAACCAGAGGGCAAAGAATCCCCTTGATACTAAACAATTCAGAGATTTTGATCACTTAGTATTTTTTAAAAACATATGTGACAGATAATAAGTAGCCATATGTAGTACAAATAACAGGACACCTTTTATTTGTGTGGTCCATATGGGAGTAGCGCAGTGTGCAGAAAAGTGGGGTAAAGAGAAGACATCAACACATAGTATAAGTTGGCAAATTTAGTCACAGACATATTGGCAACCAGCCAGAAGAGAACAAGAAACATAATTGGCTCCAAAAATCATAGTATTTATCTTTAATAGCATTATCAATGGTTTGTGAAAAGGCACTGAGGCCTAAAAAAAAAAAATCTATTATGGCAATTCCTAAGAGTGATTTTCATAGAGTTCCATTTTATAGCATGCCTCGAGGCACACCAAGGGCCCAGTTGAGAAATAATTCTGCGAGGTCATAATAATGGTTTATAAACCTACCAGTCTCATAGCCTGATGGTCTAGGGCAGTGGGCGGCAAACGCATTAGTCAATAGAGCCAAATATCAACAGTACAACGATTGAAATTTGTTTTGAGAGCCAAATTTTTTAAACTTAAACTTCTACTAACACCACTTCTTCAAAATAGACTCACCCATACCATGGTATTTTGTGGAAGAGCCACACTCAAGGGGCCAAAGAGCCGCATGTGGCTCGCGAGCCGCAGTTTGCCGACTACGGGTCTAGGGGTAAATTTTAGAGAATTTGGGAGAAATGTCAAATTGATGATCTTTTATGCTATTCTCCAAGAATATCAGTTATCTTCTTTTTAACAAAGATTTTAAAAGTTGAGTAACAGACAAATAATATTCTCTGGCAAAACAAAGATTATATATGAATGATAAAGCTGCAGGCTTCATTCATCAAATGAATGAAACATAAGGCGAGATTCTTTTGTGAAATTTAAGGTACCTAACCTCATATGAATCTGAAGAGATGCCCAACACCCACACACATATGCACGCACGCACGCAGGCACACATGCACGGACAGCATCAGGCTGGTCCTACACTCTCTGAAAGACTCAATAGACATGTTTAAAAAAATCAGAAATTGAAATGTGCAGAGAATGGGGTATACTCCCAGTTTGTGCTTTCTCTACCTTTGAAACCAAGTAGACTTTCCACAAAAGAAAGCATTTTCTCCTTAGTATATAAACTACTTATTTCACTTCTTGCCACAGTAAAAAGAGCTAATGTCCCTTCTAATGTTTATATCATAATTATCAATACAGTTTCAAATTACTTACTAAATGTTAGTCTACTAAGTACTTAGCATCATTAACTCACTTAAGTATTACACAATTATCACCATTTGCAATTTACAGGTGAGGAAACCCAGATACTGAGACCTTAAATAACTCATTTGTATTAGTCAGGGTTCTCCAGAGAACAAGAACTACAAGATATATAGAGAGATATACAAGATGAGATGTATTATAGGAATTGGCTCACTCCATTATGGAGGCAAGATGTCCTACCATCTATCATCTTCAACCTGAAAAGTTCCAATGTCCAAGGACAGGAGAAGATGGGGGATCTGAGCTCAAAGAGAGAGACAATATTCTCCACTTCTTTTATTTTATTTTTTCTATTTGTCTCTCAACAGATTGGATCATGCCTGCCCACATTATTGAGGACAGGACTCCTCTACTCAGTCTCCTGATTCAAATATTAATCTCTACCGGAAACAGACAGATATAATATTCTATCAGCTATGTGGGCATCCCTTAACTCAGTCAAATTGACATGAAATTAACATTACTCCGGGTCATCCAATATGCAAGAGGATTTAAATCTTATAAATCTGGCTTCAAAGACCTCTCTCTTTACCAACACAACATTCTAATACACTTGTCTAGCATTAGACAAGGAAAAGTAGATGCAAAGCCATTGTATGAAATGAGAAACTTGACAGAACCAAGACTTTTTTTGCCCAAGGAACACTGCTGGATCAAAACTTCCCAAACTGGGATTAAACAGGACATCTTGTCCTGTAAAATGCACCAGGAAAAGAATTCCAAGGACTATGAGGTCGAAAAACACTGAGAGCCATGGCATATATCTTATTACAGGCACTGAGAAAGTAGTCATTAAATGAATCTCTCTTTTTCTGTTTACCCAGATTCTATTTAATTTATTCCATCAATGAATTTATTCATTGTATCATTCTTAGAAAAGTCAGCAATGACTTCGGTGTCACAAGATTCAAAGGCATAGTTAGCAGCTGTAGACATGCTAGACCTTGCCCCTCTTTGGAAACATGCTCTTCACATGGCTTCTGCAATATAATTGTCTTGTTTTTTTCTGTTTGCTTCTGGTTACTGCTTTATCAGTTTACCATTTGCCAGCCAACAATATGTGGAATCCTCAGGACTTAACCCGAGGCCCTTTCCTCTTCTTAGCTGAGGATCTCTATCTAATTTATAGCATCCACATCCATAGTTTTAATATCCACCATTTGCAGATGATGACCAGATTCATATTAATAGATTATATAGTTGGTGAAATACATATATACACACATATATATACATATATACACACATATATATACATATATACACACACATATATAACTTCATCTCTAAGCTCCAGAATCATTTTTCAACTTTCTATTTGAAATCATATTATGATATCCCAATAACATCTCAAGTTCAACATGTCAACAACAAACCTCATTATTTTCCTCCCATACTTTGTCTTCTTCCTATAGTTTGCTCACAGATAGTAATGAAAATAATCATTCATTTGCTTACCAATACCAGGGATTCATTTTGTGACTGCATCTCTCTTATCACCCCATATCTAATCATTAGATCCTATTTACTTTGTAGCTAAATTTCCCTCATAACCATCTATTTTTTTTCTATTTTAACAACTACAAGCTTAGTTCATGTTATCATAATCCATTTCTTAGAGATTTTATAAGACATAACTTTGTTGAATGTACATCTACTCTGCATCATGCTCATCCAATCTTTCCCTCACTTTACAGATACACATCCAAATGAGTAATATTTTTAAAATGCCAATATATTGGGGGTCAACAGAGATGGGGCACAGACCCTCACCCCCCCCGAACCCAGAAGGGGCCTGAAACCTCACCCCTTCTGAGGGAGGTCTCCTGCCCCCATGGCTGCTTTGCTTCTCACGTCCAGCTCAGATTGGGACACAGGTGACAGACAGAGACTTGGCCCAGCTCAGATCTGGACCCAGGTATCACACAGAGACTTGGCTGACAGTAGCTGCCCTATACCTAAATCCAGCCTAGCACCAGGAATGCTCAGGGCCTACTCAAGAATGCAAATAATCCTTTCCACTAATATTTACAGGGTAAACTAAGATTGTTGGTAGAGTATTAAATTTGACAGTAAAATAGTAATCAAGTTTTCAGATTAATTTAAATAGGCCAATTGAAATAAGTAAATAATCAAGAAAATTTAATTGTACTGGACAAAAAGCTGTTCCAAAAGTAATAACTAAAATTTCTATTTGGTAGTTCATCTCATGGTAAAATTCCTAAACATGCAATGAACCTAAAGCAGTCATATTTTTGGGCAAAAAAATTAAAATTTAAAGTTATCAAGACTGCATTATAAAATTTACAAAAGCCTCCATTAATAAAAAAAGGGGGGGATAGTAGGGTAATATCATGTAAGGAAAAATATCCTATAAGTAAATTACACCTAGAAAAATTTTACTTTACAAAATTAATTTTTGTTTGTAATGCTAACAGCAAGACACCCATGAAAAACACACATGGTGTCTAAATAAGACAAAGGAAAATAGTTTGGGCAAAAATAAAAAGGATCCCAAATCAATTATATAGAAAAGATTCCTTTATTAACTTGTGGTGGAGAATATGTTTGTATATTTTCAGAAAACAACTCCAAGACCACGTGGATTCCTGCAACAGAGAGGAATTGACAGGTGTGCTCCAACCACGAAGACAAGAGGAGAAACAGTCCAGAGATGGAAGATGCTGACAACACCTTCCACGCTAGCAGTCAGCAGCTGTGTGTCGCTGCAGGTTGCCTAGGACCAAACCAGAGAGGGTCGGACCTGCATTGCCACCATGTGCTCACCATCCAGATATCATTGCTGACATGTACACATAAGGAACTGTTTGATATTGAAACGGGGACTCAGAACTGTTGGACATTGAAATTGGGACTCAAACATGTTTTGTTTTTATGTTTATTTCTAGTCTGCAGAGGCAAGATTTTTTAAAGGAAAGAAAAGGGGGAAAAGATACAGAGGCAAAGAAGCATTGAATAAACTGTCAAACTACAGGGGGAAGGCAGGGGAGGTGGGGGGGGGCTGTAAGAGATCAACCGAAGGACTTGTACGCATGCATATAAGCATAACCAATGGATACAAGACACTGGGGGGGGGGGAGGGCAGGCAGGTGAAGGCATGTACTGGGGGGTAGGGGAGACAGGGGGAGGTCAACGGGGGAAAAAATGGAGACATATGTACTACTATTTGTAATACTTCAAACAATAAAAACATGCACACAGTCACACACACAGAAATGCCAATATAATAATTTCTTCTTTCTCCTTTAAATATATCAGTGGCTCCTCATTTAACTCATGATAGACAAAACATTTTTCATGATAGCCTTCAGTACCTTCCATCAGTGGTTCCTGTCTATCTAAGTTCATCTAGCATTTCTCTTTTCCTCAATGTCTCCACTTGGAACACGTGGGCCTTTGCAATTCATCACACCTGCTGGGCTCATACCTAGGACTTTGGCACAGGCAGTTTGCTGTACCTGGAATGTGAATCTCGCTCTTCCTCTTCTATTTAGTGACCACTCAGCCTTCAGATTTTATCCAAACACCACTGCTTTGGAGATGTCTACCTAACTCCCAGATGAGACCAAATGCTGCCCACTGTCATGTCTGGAAACCATATACATATGCTTTATAGCATTTGTCTTACCTGCAGTTTTATAATTTCTGCATACTTACTGGCTCCATGTCTATTGTTCCTAACTAGACTGTACACTACGTGAAGGTAAACAGTGTTCTTTTTATTCACTATTCTATCTTTAGCACCTAACACACTGCCGCAAACAAGTGGGTGCTCCTGGAGCCAGGCACTGTTTTACCAGCATTGTGCGGGGCGCGGCATGGAGAACATTAGAGAAAACAGACTTTGTCTCTTTGCTCACGGAATTTTTAATACCATGTTAGAGAAAGGTAATTAATAAGCAAGCACAATGCACTGTGCAATGGGGTTTAAAACAGAAGAGGTTCCAGGAAAATCAAGATACGGAGGGTTAAGAAAGGCTTCCCAGAAACCAAAGACCTAAATAAGAACGATTGCTATGTAACCACTTCATGCAAAGTAATTCCCAATGACCTTCATCTGGGAGAGAGGTAAATAAGGAAACTAAGGAGCAAGGAAGGTATGTGACTTGCCAAGTTTGCTCAGCTAATTAGAAGGGGAGCTGGATTCAAACCTAGAGTGTCTGGCTCCCACTTCTGTGTTCTTAACGCCACGCTGCACCGAGTTTCTGAGTTGCCTCAGCAAAAGAGACTCAAGAGACAGGCAGGGTTCCAAACAAAGGGGAGAGCAACAGCAAAGATTCTGAAGTGAAAAAGGATTATAATCTTTTGAGAAACCGATTGATCAGTTTGCATTTTTTAGAAAGAAAAAAACAAGACGAATCAAAACATGAGCTATAATGCAATTATTGGACTGGAGCAAGGCAAGCCCCAAACAGGTTCCTCTTTTCACATTGTCTGCGGGAATCCTTTGGGACGTGCGTTCCTTGGAAGACAGCTCTCCACAAACCAGCGAGGGTGGTTTAAGTTTTGATTCCTCTCTGGGTCATCCCTCCTCAAGATCACGAAGAGAAGATGGCATGGAATTAGACATGTTCAAATATACATGCATTGGTCACAAAAATGACCCCAAGAGAGAATCTGACTTGATTCAGAATAAATCCATTTCCAGAAAGCTCACACAACCTCAGTGTTTTAAAATTTGAAAAGAACTTTTATCAAGTCCATATGTAACAATGAACAAAAAATAAGGGGACAATTTACTACTAATTACTTCCCCTAAAAAATGAATTCAAAGAGTGTGATATAGATTAAAACTATAGAGAGCTTGCTTTTCATCCTCCTGGCTTTGAAGGGCTGCGTGGGGGAGGAGGACGGCGATGCCTGATCAGGCGTTTTTGCACACGATGTCCACAGGGAAGTCTAAATCTATAACTATCATCATAAAGTGAGATGAGAAGCAAGTCAGAAAGGAATGAATGACGGGCAAGGGATAGCCAAGGGGTTTACAATGATCTATTATTAAAATGCCTTAAAAGAGCAAAGAAAATGCTTATCAGATCAGCAAAGCACCTTTTAATAAATAATATGATTTGGGTTTAATTAATGGCCTAATTACAGTTTTACCCAATAGGCTTAAATGCTCCAAAGGAATAGTTTGAGTCTCTTTGGTAGATAATCTGTGTTTTAAAAATTGTTCTAATTACATATTTGCTTGAGTAAATAATGTGAATTTTACAAAACTGCCTAATGATATATTTATGTGACTATATTTACCCAAATGGCCTCTCATTCTGCACTAATGGAGTTGGGATTACTGTTCCTGGGACACGTGGGAAAGGGGGGTGGCTCCGGCTTTTACCCTAACACCCCAGCAATTCTCACACTGTCCTTACTCTCCCTCACCCCCAAATACACCAGTGAAAGCGTATGACCCGCTTATTCATCATCAATTTAAGTAGGGAAAGAAATTCGTCCTCAGCCTTTTATGTGAACATATTTTACAGAAAGGCTACAGGCTTGAAAAATGAGTATTAATACTGTATATTGCTCCATTAAAAGTGGATAATGAGACTGTGACCAAGATGGGACATTCAAGGCTTTAGCAGCTACATAATTTATTCTTTTCCTTATGTAGTATCTTATAACGCCTTACAAAAAAATCATACTCCATGTACTGAAGTCAGATTGCTGGGAGGTTAAGTCACGTAATGGTCTGTACAGTAGTCCTCCTTATCCAAGTGTGTCCCTCCTTATCCAAGTTTTCACTTTCTGTGATTTCAGTTATCCATGGCCAACTGTGGTCTAAAAATATTAAATGGAAAATTCCAGAAATAAATCATTTGAAATTGTGCACCATTTGGAGTGGTATAATGAAGTCTCGAGCCACACTGCTCCATTTTTCAGTGTCTTATCAGATCTACTGTCTCGGTATCATAGTGCTTGTCTTCAAATAATCTTTAAGAATGGCCCCAAAGCCATTCACATAAATTTTGTTACAGTATATATATATACACACATATATATATGTATATATATATATATATGTGTATATATATATATACGTATATATATATACGTATATATATATATATGGCTAGTGACTGACTGTCCATCCATCAGACCGGCTGGTACATATGACACACACTGGCAATTTAAACATAAACGCTGACTCGCGCATGCATGGTACATATACAGCTCTTGCTGGAGCAATTCACACGTGTGTTTTAATTTTATAATAGTATATTATATATACTATTTTGACATGTAATTTTTTGCAGTAACATAATTACCACATGAATCTTTCTTCTAATTAATTTCCTTTTTTTAAAATAAATCTTATTGTTCAGATTATTGCAGTTGTTTCTCTTTTTCCCCCTAATTAATTTCATTCAATGTGCACTAATCCTTGCAACAGGCCACTGGTATTATTATAATTGTTCTATTTTATTATAATTACTAGAGGCCTGGTGCACAAAATTCATGCACGGGTGTGTGTCCCTCAGCCCAGCTTGCACCCTCTCCAATCTGGAACCCCTTGAGGGATGTCCGACTGCCTGTTTAGGCCCGATCCCGGTAGAAAGCTCACACAACCTCAGTGTTTTAAAATTTGAAAAGAACTTTTATCAAGTCCATATGTAACAATGAACAAAAAATAAGGGGACAATTTACTACTAATTACTTCCTCTAAAAAATGAATACAAAGAGTGTGATATAGATTAAAACTATAGAGAGCTTTCTTTTCATCCTGCCTGCCAGCCTGATCACCCCTTAACCACTCCCTTGGCAGCCTGATTGATGACTAACTGCTCCCCTGCCAGCCTGTTTGCCCCTAACTGCTCTCCCCTGCAGGCCTGGTCACCCCCAACTTCCCTCCTCTGCCAGCCTGGTCCCTCCCAACTGCCCTCCCTGCTGGCCATCTTCTGGCAGCCATCTTATGTCCACATGGGGGCAACCATCTTTGACCACATGGGGGCAGCTATCTTGTGTGTTGGAGTGACAGTCAATTTGCATATTACTCTTTTATTAGATAGGATAGAGGCCTGGTGCACAGGTGGGGGCCAGCTGGTTTGCCCTGAAGGGTATCCTGGATCAGAATGGGGGTTCCCTTGGAGCATGGGGCGGCCTGGGCAAGGGGCCTGGAGTGGTTTTCAGGCAGCCATGCCCCCTGGAGACCCAAGGGGAGGCCCTGGTATCTGGGACTTATTTATCTTCTATAATTGAAACTTTGTAGCCTTCAGCGGAGCCAAGACTCCTGCTTGCTCTGTGGCCACAGCCATTTTTGTTGGGATTTATTTATCTTCTATAATTGAAACTTTGTAGCCTTGAGTGGAGGCCTGGGTCAGCCAGGGAGTGTGGAAAGCTTGGTTCCTCCATCACCGGAGACAACCCAAGCCTCCTGTTCACAGCCATCTTGGTTGCATACCCGCTCCCGATTGGCTGGTGGGTATGGCTTGTGATGTGAGTGTAGCGGAGTGATGGTTAATTTGCATATTACTCTTCATTAGATAAGATTATTGTTAATCTATTACTGTGCCTAATTTATAAAATTTACTGTAGATATATGTGTATAGAAAAAAACACATAGAACATATACACTATCCATATTTTTAAAAAAATATTTTTATTGCTTTCAGAGAGGAACAAGAGGGAGAGAGAAACATTAATGATGAGAGAGAATCATTGACTGACTGCCTCCTTATGCCCCACACCAGAGATCGAGCCTATAACCCAGTCATGTACCCTGACCGGGAATCAAACCGTGACCTGGTTCATATGTCAACGCTCAACTACTGAGCCGTGCTGGCCAGGCTATCAATAGTTTTAGGCATCCACTGGGGCTCTTGTTCCAAGACTACTGGGGGATTTACTCTCTTGGTAATAGAAAAGTTATAGAAAAGCTGAGTTTGACTCTCTCAACTTTGCGGTGGTGTGTATCCATTAATGAGCTTTAAGTCATTTCCATGTTTTAGAGATATAAATGGAGAACAACTGGATGAATATCTACCCTATAATTGCATGTAGGACCTAAATGTTTCACTTTATAGTTTCTCTGTAAAATTGGACTATTGGCCCACATTTACCCTTTAAAATTAGGCAAGCTTCATTCACAAAATAATTAAACATGGCCCAGGCAAGGAAACACATTTCCATTTCCAGTCTTCCACTGTTGGTTTAGAACCTTAGAAGCTTACTGGGTCAAATCTGAAAATAGCCCCTATACACAGGGGACTGGGAGAGACTGAAGAAAATGGTAGGCTGCTCCAGATTTGTAGGTGACAGTTTTAATAAGCAAGGAGAATTTCAAGATTCGTCTTGGGTAGCCACAAGATGAATAGACCTCCACACCTGCGTACCAGAATCTTAAAAATTTCTATAGAGGCATTCACAGGGTTCAGTCACATGTACAGTCCAGATGGTCTCAAAAACATCTTACTTTTTAAAAGCCGGACCCTTGAGATGACTCCTAGTATGGAAATAGTGGGTAAAATGTACACTCCAAGGACAGGGGTGGGGGTGAGAAACTTTGGATTGCCTGGGTCAATCAGTAGTCATGTTTTCTGAATGACCTCCTCTAACATCCACAAGTGAGAAAATTTACCAAAACACGTACAAAAAAAGAATAAAATAAATGTTTGAGAGAATAAGAGAAAAGACAGGTGAGAGAATAAATTAAGGAATAAGATTAGCATCCCATCTGATGCATTAATAACCTATAGATACTAAGCTTCCTAGCAGCCAAAGCAAAGCAGGAAATGTCACAGGTGAAACCAATCAATCAAATTAGATAATCAGCCAGGCAGATCTTCCTGATTTTCACATCTAAACTAATTTATCCTGTAATTCTCACACACGGATATCATGTGCACACAATATTTTCAACAGCATCCCAATAGAAAATACAATGGTAAATTTCATAAGATCACAAATTACCATTTAAGTCAAGGAGAGCACTATATTTTTAAAAATGGAACACACAATAAATGTAACATTAACTGTGCTGACCACAGTGGTCTCTCTCTTGGATGATTCAGAAGGCATTCCAATAATTGCAGGAATTCAAGGACCCTTATTAGAGGCACTAATTTAATTTTACTATAAAGGGGCAAAAATGCTACTTAATTGAGAGATCAAGTTGATAAGGTGAAAATTAGTTAATCTGGCACTCTAAAAAATGTGTATTTACTTATTACTAGGCGCCTGGTGCACGAAATTCGTGCATGGGGGAGCAGGCCCTCAGCCCAGCCTGCCCTCTCTCCAATCCGGGACCCCTCAGACATCCCTCTCACAATCCGGGACCACTGGCTCCTAACTGCTCACCTGCCTGCCTGCCTAATCACCCCTAACTCCCCCCCCCGCTGGCCTGGTCACCCCCAATTACTCCCCCTGCTGGACTGGTCACCCCTAACTGCCCTCTCTGCTGTCCTGGTCCCCCCAAACTGCACCCCCTGCCGGCCTGGTTGCCCCCAACTGCCCCCCCTGCAGGCCTGGTCACCCCATGCAGCCTGCTGCTTGGTCGTTTGGTCACCCCTCTGAAACCCCGGCCGGCCTGGTCGCCCTGCGCAGCCTGTTTGGTCGTTCATTTGGTTGCAATGGTTGCTTAGGCTTTTATATATATAGATAATATTGAATCCCATTGCTGACACCCTATACATTAATTCTTTCCCTGAGCATTTTCTCCTAGAATTCAGATGATCCCATTGTTCAGACCCAAAGACTTGTGATTCTGAATTGTAGAGTAAAGATGTCTACAACGTGGACCCCAAAGCACTACAATCCACTCATTTCTCTCTTCTAGTCCAGCAGCATCTGAGGCCCTTGCCTGCAGGAGTGCAGTGGCAGCACCATCTGTTTATTCTGGCCTCATTTGCCTGGATCAAGTAGGAAATTGAAGGCACTAAGCTGGATTTTTTTCAGAAACTTTGCAGTAATTGAAGAGAGAGGGTGATAAAGAAAGAGGAAAAGCTGTGGCAACTTAATTATACTGGTCATTTCATGGGCTGCATAATAAAGCTAGGGAGTATTTTTGAAATAGTACCAAGCTTAGAACCAACCATAATTTCAAGCACTTTGTAGAAGAGCTCGACTACTCAAGTAGTCGTCTATAATTAGGATGTGAAACTCAGCCCTGGAGTCATTTATTATTGAAATTGCCTTAAGGTGATCTCCAAAACAACTTCATCTCTTGATTTACCTCCTCCTCCCCTTTCTAAAAGTGGCAAATGGAATTCATGGAATTAGCCTCGTAGGAGCAAATAGGCAGAGATGAAATGCAGCCAGGAGCTGGTGCTTGGAAGCATCCGGGAGGGAGGTGCCAGGAGGGCCTGGGAGGATCATCAGAGAACTGATTGGAAAGGTTCCCTGTTCCCAGAAGAGAGCAGGCTTCAATGGCTTCGCTCACGTTTTATTACACATTAGCACAGCCATATGCTCCGCTAGTGTGGGCAGCACCTGCGGGGGTGCGTCAGCTTCAGACGCCAGTGGAGAGCTGGGATGGTTCTGTTTAGAAAATGAGACCTAGTGTGGCTGCAGGAGCCACGTATTTCTTCCTGCAGAGTCCATTCAAGTTGAGCTTTTCCCACTCTATGTCCACCAAGAGAAGGGGAAAAATACAACTTTCTGTTACCCTGAAACACATGGGAGGAAAAGAATCTAGCTTTTTAAGTGGGTGGTAACTAGTTGGAGGGAGGAAAAAGAGAAGAAACTGTTCTTTCCCAGGCTTGAAATCAATATACCTTATCCAACCCAAATCAAATTGTGTATGCCCAAGTCATCAGACCCAGAGCTTCCTCGTTAAGAATACATATTTTGCCCTCAGATTCAATCCCATTATGTCGCCGAGGCTGCATTTCTCCAGCCAACCTGAAAAACCTTGACAGGCAAAGCCTGATAGCATCTAAAGAGTGGGAATGCGGGAGTCTCGGAATCTGCAGGTTTAAGTGAGAAGCCTTGCAGCTTGCTATGCCCCGGGCTCAGAACTATGCCAGTGAAAGCAGCCCCTGGTTATAAAACCTCCACTGGGGACGAGCCATCTTTGCCCCCGGTCCCTCCTGGGTCCCTGTGTCCCCATGCTGCCCACAGCCCGCCCATGTTGAAGTCCATCTTCTCAAATTGCTCTGCCTGGCATTAGCCCACACTCCAGTCGCTCCTGCTCCTTTCTCCCATCAAACTTTGCTGTTTCGTTTGCTACTTTCTCAGGACTTAATGACAAATGAGTTTTATTAAATACTGCGTTAAAATGTTAATGTGTCACCCTCTACAGAAAGCCGATTATAGTTAATAGAGGCCTCTATTTTTTAATTCACAGAAGAGTCTATTGGTAGAATTTCAGGAAATATGATAGTATGGAAGAAAAACTCTATAAAGTAGTGTCTCTGAGCCTACTCCAGCAAATCACTTTATTAGGATGGACTTGGCTGCAATGAAATCTCAGATTTGAATGGTCAAAATAATAGGGAAATTTATTATTGCACATAAGAAGCCCCAAGCATGAAACAGATGCCAGGTTGTCCATGTCTCTGCTCTACCCAAGTCAGCATGTCATGTCCCTCAACTTGTCCCAAGATGCCCTCCCTAATTCCAGGCATCCAACAAAGACACAGCCACGTCCAAAGGAAAAGCAAATATCTTGTCCTATATATGACTACCAGAGAGAAAACATCTTATACTTGCTCACCAGCAGTCTTCTCACACATCACTGACCAGGAGAAGTTCATGTGCTTCTTCCTAACCCCGTAGTGGTCATGGGCAATGTTGTGAATCCAGCATGTCAAACTGGCAGCCAGCAGGGCGGCCCACAAAGACTATTTTTGCAGCCCAGCCAATGTAATGATATGTAAGAAAATGTTAATTTTATTATTGCTTTTGTTTTATTTTATACTATACTATTTGAAATAAACCTACATTTCTATGAAAATTGAAGCTTGTGTTTTTTGGCGGCCCACATAAACTTAAACCTTGCTTATTTGGCCTGCATTAACCTTTGAGTCTGACTACGCTTATTGTAAATTATGCCTGGCTTAGACCAGTCACTTAGGAGAGGAAAGCACTTCAAAACACAACTGAGAATGTTTACGTATTAACCCAACGGAACTTCAATGCCAATTGGGTCTTGTACTTTGGTTTAAAGTTAGTAATCCTATCCTTCCTTCTACTAAAGGCTTTGTCACAGTTTGAGCTGTAGCAATTTCAGTATACGGAAAAGAAGAGAAGAAAAAATGGAATTAAGTAGAAGGCAAGGCAAATAGTAGAGTCCAAAGGGTTGTATTGCATGATTGCCAGTTTCCCATATCCACCAACCTTTCACCATAACTTGAAACTCAGAAGCAGGTGGGTGTCTTTGACCATAAAAAGCAAATGTGGAGGCGGTGGGTACAAACCTGCAGGAGGTTGCCTGCGGTCCAGTGTTGGTCACGCAAGAGCTGAAAGTGATACATTATAGTGCTCAAAAGTCAAAAGCACTCATCACAAGAGAAGAGGATATTTTTTTGGAAGTTGAGGAAGCCAGAAAAATACCGCTTAAGCCTTTGTTTCATTGATCCAGAGTGAAGAAAGTCAGCCATGTCCACTGTTCAAAATGTCAAATCCACCTTTAAATGGATTCCAGTGATTAAAGAGTGAACTGAAACCTGAAGCTTTCTCTGAAAAATAAATTCCACCGGCCCAGTGACTGGCGGCAGGACCTCTGCATGTCTTTACCTGGTAACGAACCTCAAGGCCCTGGGACCTCTATTACGTGGCTTCTCACAGACAGACTTGAACGATGAAAAATATTCCCTAAGCTTATCTTAAATAGGGACAGACATTCTTCATCTTTAAAGCACTCCCAAGTGTTTGAAATAATGCTAATTAAGAGCTACTCAGCTACATTTATTGCAAAAATACTGTTTGAAAAATTATGTAGAAAATAATGGAGTTGTTGACAGTGTGCTCTGTGTAACAATATAGGGAAGGTGTGTAGGTAAAAAATTTCTTTGAAATATATTAAAACAGGAAGTTCAAATGCTTAATGCTTAATCTTTTACTAATAAAAACAAACAAACAAAAAAACAAGACTGCCTGGATGGGTTGTGAAATAGTCACGATTTATTGTAGTGAAAAATCAAGACACATTCCCATATTAGAAATTCTGGGTGAATGTTTCACTTCCAGAATTCAAGTTTCTTACACAGCTATATCTCCATGCACTAGTATTGTTGGGTAGGTATTCCCCCAAGAGCGAACGCTGGAGCTTTAGCTGGGCCGCTCTTCATGACAGACAAGAGCCAAAAAGCAACTCCAAACTCCTATGCTAGTCTCCTGCCTGCCCAGGTAACACCAAGTGCTGTAAAGACAAATCTGGGGCCAGAATACAACATTTTACTCAAGAGATTTCTGGACAAAGACATCCTATTGGTTGGGTAAGTTATTCATTCTATCCTCCTTATTTTGACAAGCAAATTGTCTCTTACAAAACTCAGGTGTAAATTTGAATTTTAATGGTAGTGCTATGAGTGTAACCAAACCAGCCAAACCTTGACTTGTGCTTTCCTTAAGGAACTGCCTTACTTCACCAATGTTTGCCCTTCCTGAAATCCATGCTTGGCAGGAGCTGTCATTAACTAACACACGAGGCAAAGAATACCTCCTTTTGCTTCAGCCTTTTAGTGCCTAAAATTTCAACCAACCTTTGTTGTCACTCAGATTATTTAATTAAACAACCATTGAGCACTCACTTTATGAGGGAAATACACTAATTGTGAGAAAGTGAAAAAATTAATTAGCCACAATCTCCATTTTATAGAGTATATAACCCACTGAGGAAAAGGATGAATAGGCAAATAACTCTGTATAATACAGTACACGCCAAAAGGAGAGAGCCAACAATATACTAGGGAGAATCAAAGCTGGAAGAGATGCAATCCAATTGGGAAAATCTTTGTGGAAAAGAAAGTATGTGCAAACAAGCTTAAGCTAGACTTTTAACAGAAGAGATACAGATAGCATACAATTAGAACAGGGGCATGAGCAAGCGCAGAGGCCTTTTTGCTTGTACATTTCTTTCAAATGGGCAATCCAAAATGGGAAAAATATTAGCCCAAGAACCCTGCAGAGAACAGCGGACACGGGACAGGATTCGGATGAAATAAGATAATTGACAGGGAGGTTTTGATAGTCAAGAGAAGCCTTTTGAAAAGCTCAGAAAATGTGGCACATTAGGGGAATCTGGAAGCTTCTCGGGGCAGCATGAGAACACTGGTCAAGGAAATGGAGATGCCAAAATGAGTTTTGCCTTCTTCACCATTTATTCTTGGGTGGTCTCTAACCTCAATGCTTGTCAAGGGCTTGGAAAGCTATTTTTGGGGGGGTTAAATGCCCAGTGAGCTAAGCTTCAGCCAATACTTGAAGCTGATGAATGCAATTGTCTCATTTTCATTCCTTTACTCAAGAATTCACTTTCTTTTAGATAAACCACCAACTATTTCCAAACATCTCTCCTATCAGAAGTCCACTAATTAGAGATTCATGAAGTATTTTTGCTATTTTGCTGCCTGGTTTGTTTTGTTTGGCTCTGCTTGATTTCCTTTCTTTTTAGTCAAGAATTCTCAAGGACAAGAGTACTGTAGCCCTGGAACAGGGTGTCCCACATGAATATGTACTCACAACCCTGTAATAGGTAAAATATGATCGACCCTGTAAAAGGTAAAACATGATACCAGTTTAACAGCCCTTAAGCAGAGAGGAGGTAGCTCTCAATTCAGAAAACATGTACTGCCTTATGACTTTCTGCTTGGTATTATAAGAAACGGAGAAAAAATAAAAAATAAAAGTCTTTGCCCTCAAAAAACGTAGAGTCTGTGAAAAGGTAATGAATAAGTGCTGTGGACAAAGGAAACACATGGAATTTGGGGAGCTCATAGGAGGGCACATCTAGACTATATTTCCAGGATTGGGGGGAGAGTGTTCTGGGAAGCTCTCCCAGGTAAAGTGTCATTTAAAGTGAGACATTATAAGCAAACTAGAGGCCTGGTGCATGAAATTCATGCACTCGGGGGAAGGGAGGGTCCCTCAGCCCAGCCTGCACCCTCTCATAGTCTGGGAGCCCTCAGGGGATGTCCAAATGACAGCTTAGTCCCGTTCCCCATGAGCCTGGCTTCTGGCTGAGCAGCGCTTCCCCTGTGGGAGTGCACTGATCACCAGGGGAAGCTCCTGCATTGAGTGTCTGCCCCTGGTGGTCAGTGCATGACATAGCGAACAATCATTCCACCACTCAGTCGATTTGCATATTAGCCTTTTATTATATAGGATTGTAACAAGTCTATTAGCTCATTCAAGAAAAAGAAAAATTTGGCTGGGTTCAAATCCTAGCTTGAAGGTTGAGCAAATTAATTAACTTTTCCATGCCTCCCTTTACATATCAGCATAATAGAAAAAAATAACACACCTTTGTATGTACAGCATAGATTAATTGTAAGAATGAAATAAAAGTGTATCTCTAGCTGTGCTTAACAAACACTGTTTTCCTTCTTTCCTTTTGCATAAAGTTGTGTAAGAATAGCTATAGCTATATTTATCTATCTCTTAACTGAATTTCTATGTGAAGTCATCAAAATTATGGTAGATTACTGTTATAGTCCTTGAAGGAATAATATCTCATAATATATGTATGTATATATACATACATACGCATACATATATTTACATATACCTGAAATTTTTAAAAATAAAGAAGAAATGTTGAGGTATGTAGTGAGAAAATCAGACCTCAAAGTTAGCCCTTCTAATATCAAATTATAAGCTCCACCAAAACTTCCTCTTCCAGCATTCTTTGTGTCAGTGCGTGACAACACTGCCTGTCATTGTCACATCGGACACACAGGAGTCATCCTTGAGATCTGCTTTTCCCTCATGCCCATATCACACCCACCACTGTTGTGATGACTTGTTCTCCTACATCTCTCAACCCCCGCCCCCCTTAAATCCTCTCTTCACAGTGTGCCCCTGGCCACGTGGGTCTCAGTGCTGGACACAATGTTCAGTATCCAGGACACTTACAATGAACACTTTTTAAATTAATGAATACATAATTAAATGGGATATGCAAGAAGGCATAGCAAAAAAAAAAAAAAAAAAAAAAAA
This sequence comes from Corynorhinus townsendii, assembly GCA_026230045.1. NCBI lineage: Eukaryota > Metazoa > Chordata > Mammalia > Chiroptera > Vespertilionidae > Corynorhinus > Corynorhinus townsendii. Next base: position 112,619,645 of record JAPDVU010000005.1, read on the forward strand.
AAAAGGATTGTAAAGTTCTTTGACTTTTTTCTTTTTTACTCCGAAGTATGGACTGCAATTCACTCAATTTTTGTGTAATCACTTTTGGTTTGTTGTTAGCAAAACACTTACAAAGTAGATGGTAATATCTATAATAAGAAAAGCATAATATGCTAATTAGACCAGATGACCTTCCGGATAAGCCTGGGCTGCGAGGGGAGCCCGGGTCCTGGGTGCCAGAGGGAAGTCGGTGCCAGCAGCCAGGGAAAGGAAGGCCTACTCTTGCACACATTTGGTGCACCGGGCCTCTAGTCTTTAATAACAAAGAAGACTGAACTATAACATCAAAACTTCATATTCCTAAGTAGAAATAATGAAAAAGACATAGGAAAGGCTTGAGATCAGGGGTCAGCAAATGGAGGCCAGCACAGCAGACTGGCTTTGAACTCATGGAGGACAGCACAGCATTCTTTTCCTCTTGGCTGTGCCTGCCCTCATGCTGCAAGGGCAGAGGGGCATACCTGCAAGGGCAGAGGGGCCGTAGGGTACATGAGCCTAAAACACTTCCGTCGGCTCTTCACAGAAAAAGGAAAAGCTTACCAACACCTGCCTTAGGGAATCAGGAAAAAGACCTATGTAATTTTTTAGAAGGTATATATTTATGTAATAACAGAAAGTGTGACAGAAAATAATATATTGTGTTTTGAAAATGTGTGAAATGAGATGAGAGGAGAAGGGAAGCTAAGGCCGGCATTTAGGTTAAGACTTGTGGTGGCTGAGAGGTGGCTCCAAAGATAACTGGGTCCAAAGCCCTGGGGCCTCTAAATGCTACCCTATTTGGAAAAGGGGTCTCTGAAGAAGTGAGTAAATTAGGGATTTTCAAATGAGGAGATTATCCTAGACCAGTGGTCGGCAAACTGTGGCTCACGAGTGGCTCGCGAGCCGTGGTTTGCCACTCTGTTGACTAATGAGTTTGCCGACCACTGGGATAGGGGCTTAATCACAAGAAACAACAACAGCCTGTAATTATTGGAATCGAGAGTCTAGGTCAGTGGTCAGCAAACTCATTAGTCAACAGAGCGGTAAAGCCGTAGTTTGCTGACCACTATCCTAGAGGATCTGGAAGGAGGAGAACACACTCACTCACACACACACACACACACACACACACACACACACACGAATGTAAGGCAGGAGCAGGGGCTGGAGTGGTTCAGTCACAAACCAAGGAACACCAAGGATTGCCCGCAGCCACCAGAGGCTGGTAAAGGCAAGTTACAGACTGTCCCCCAGACCCCCAGAGTGAGTTCCTCCATGATGACACCTTGATTTTGGAATTCTGGCCTCCAAAGTTTGAGGGGAAATTTTATTATTATTATTTTTTTGCCACCAGACTGATGGTAATTTCTTACAAAAACCCCAGGAAACTAATCGAGTCCTGAAGAAAAAAATTGGGCCCATCTGTGCACAGTCAAAGAAGTTGGGAGTGAGATGTAATTTCATCAGAGTACATAAAGTACCTAGAAGTTTGTATTTCATCCCATTCAGTTTTTCCAAATACATAAGAAACTGCTGAATTAAAAAATAGCACTTAGGAATGAGTCCATTTCCCAGGGCTACCATGCCTCTTCAAATCTCAACAACACATCTTCAGATCTTCGTCACTCTTCCATCTTAATTTTACAAAAACCCGACTATGCCTCACAAACATGATTTGCAAATCAGAGGCTTTGCAGAGCATCTATTCTAAACTAAAGAAGGCACAGGGACACAGAAAGGAGTCCCTGAATTATCTCAACTGCCACTAAACTATTTGATGAACTTAATTAAGGCTCTTAATTTCTGGGTCATCACCTGCCCCATCCCCCAAAAAGTCGCAAGCAAGCAAGCAAGCGAGAGGTTATTTCATTCATATGTGTCATGAGATTATTAAAACCATCATTTATGCTAATACCTGGCATCAGAATTCTTTAGTGAGGATATTACCTTTGCTTGAGAAAAACGCCTCACTGTGAAAGAAAAGAAGACTCTGAAGAAATCAGAGATAAAGTGCTCTACATAAGACAACTGGAAAAGCTTTGGGTTTTATTTTTGATCTGATGAGTGAGAAGTGGGGGAAAGAGAGGAGAGGAAGAGAGATTGAAAGGAATGTAAAGATGTGAGCAGGCTGGAGGGAAGGGATCCACTGGCCAATAACTCAGTCCCTATATCTCTAAGAGCCTCAAACTGCCCTGGTCCAGGTCATCTGCCCACGAAGACGGGGCACCCCCAGGCTTATTTCCTGACCCTTCTCCCATCACACCAAAACAGTGAAACAGGATTGTTCCCTGGTTCATCAAAACAGCAGCTACTGGAGAAACCAAGATGGCGGCATAGGTAAGCACCTAAACTGCTGCCTCACACAACAATTTCAAAACTACAACTAAAAGACAGAATGGACACCATCCAAAACCACAGGAAAGCTGGCTGAGTGGAAATTCTACAACTAGAAGGAAAGAGAAAAGCTCACAGAGAACTGGAGGAACGGCAAAGGGTTGAGGTACAGCAAAGGGTCTTTGTGCGCGCAGAGAGGAAGGGCAGCTGAGAGCCTGGCTGACTTTCTCTGGCGGGAGGGGGAAGGAAGCCCCCGGCTACACTGAACTCCAATTCTGACTGCACCGAACCCCAGTTCTGGGAGAAACCCTGCAGACCCAGGCTCATACAGGGGGAGTCTGGACTGTCAGGTAGAGAGAAAGGCATTCGGAGACTCCGAGATCCTGGGGGGAGCCGCGGCGGGCAGGGATCTGGAGGCCAGTGTGCACAAAGACTGCAGAGGTTGCCATAGGCTTTCCCTAGCAGAAGGGAGTCGGAAGCTCCTGACTGCACTGAACCCCAGTTCTGACTGCACTGAACCCCAGTTCCAGGCGAGCCCCTGGGGACCCACGCTCTTGTAGGGGGGAATCTGGACTCTGGGGCGGAGGCTCGGGAGCCAGGGAAGGCAAAGGTCTGGAGGCGCATGTGCAAGGGCAGGGTTGATGGGAAGCCAAAACTGTCTGCTCCGCCCTGACACTCCACCCCATCCAAGCTGAGCACAGAGGCTTTTGCAATTTGGCAAGTCTAATCCTATAAGGCTGTCTCCAGCACCGAACTTCTCCCAGCATAGACACAGCTGATCCTCACAGCCAACTGGCCTGGAGGTCAATTCCTCCCAGTGATACCAACAACAATCAAGACTTAACTACAACAAGGCTGTACACACAGTCCACAAAGGGGTGCACCAAGAGTGTTCACCTCAGGTAACTGGGAGGCCTACCCACTGGACCATATAGGACACCTAGCACACAAAGCTACCCTACCAACTCAGGGAAGCAGTGAAAATGTGGTGAGAAAGAAACAGATCACAAACGAAAGAAATGGAGGAAAATAAACGACTGGATATAGAATTCAAAACCATGGTTATAAGGCTTTTCAAGAATATCCTAGAAAAGGCCGATAAATATAATGAGACCCTCGAAGATATGAAAAAGGACCAACTAGAAATTAAACATACAGTGACTGAAATAAAAAATATTATACAGAGACCCAACAACAGACTAGAGGAACGCAAGAATCAAATCAAAGAACTGAAATACAAGGAAGCAAAAAACACTCAACCGAAAAAGCAAAAAGAAAAAAGAATCCAAAAAGTTGAAGATAGTGTAAGAAGCCTCTGGGACAACTTCAAGCGTACCAACATCAGAATTATGGGGGTGCCAGAAGAGAGAGAGCAAGATACTGAAAACCTATTTGAAGAAATAATAACTGAAAAATTCCCCCACCTGGTGAAAAAAAAAAGACTTACAAGTCCAGGAAGCACACAGAACACCAAACAAAAGGAATCCAAAGAGGACCACACCAAGACACATCATAATTAAAATGCCAAGAGCAAAAGACAAAGAGAGAATCTTAAAAGCAGCAAGACAAAAACAGTTAATTACCTACCTAGGAGCACCCATACGATTTTCAGCTGATTTCTCAACAGAAACTATGCAGGCCAGACGGGAGTTGCAAGAAATTTTCAAAATGATGAATAGCAAGAACCTACAACCAAGGTTACTCTACCCAGCAAAGTTATCATTCAGAATTAAAGGGCAGATAAAGAGCTTCACAGATAAGAAAAAGCTAAAGAAGTTCATCACCACCAAACCAGTATTATATGAAATGCTGAAAGGTATTCTTTAATGAGAGGAAGAAGAAAAAAGTAAAGATAAAAATGATGAACAACAAATACATATCTATCAACAAGTGAATCTAAAAATCAAGTGAATAAATAATCTGATGAACAGAATAAACTGGTGAATATAATAGAATCAGGGGCATAGAAAGGGAGTGGACTGATAATTCTCAGGTGGAAAGGGGTATGGGGGGGTGCAGGAAGAGACTGAACAAAAATCGTACACCTATGGATGAGGACAGTGTGGGGGAGGTAAGGGCAGAAGGTGAGGTAGGAACCAGGTCGGGGGGAGCTATGGGGGGAAAAAGGAGAAACAATTGTAATAATCTGAATAAATATTTATTAAATAAAAAAAACAAACAAACAAAAACAAAAACAGCAGCTACTGAGAGTTGAGGGGCCCAACTTGAAAGTAAGAAACATTTGGAAAACCAGGGCAGTTGGGCTCTAAGGCCAAGCACCTCCGTTCCTACCAGTGATGGCCGAGGTTCCTTGGAAAAGAAAAAGCACACATTTTATATGAAACAATTCAAGTAGGAAAGGCTGAAAATGCAAGTAAATGTCAGTAAGTACGTGCAGTTGTTTGATATGGGCAGGAGGTGGCAGGAGCCTCAGGCGTGGAGTTTCAGGAGAGGAGTCTGGGCATGGAAGGCAGGCTCCAGGGCCTTCACAGTGTGCGTACACTTCCCCTACCTACAACAGGCAAGGCCAAAAGCAGCCATCAGAGAGAAATTTGGAAAATATTTGTGAATCTGACCCCTTCTTGCCATCTCTGCTATCACTGTCCCTGTCTGCACTTCTAGCTGGGACTGAGACCTCTAGCCAGGACTCAGCGGCAGCCTCACAGAGGCCTGATGACTTCCCACCTTAAGCTCCTGGAATTCTACGTCTAAATCTTGCCTGGTCCATGAGGCTCCCCCTGACCACCCAAACTGATGCTTCTGCTCCTCCCTTTCCCTTACTCCTTCCATCCTCTTTGCCTACTCTATTTTTCTTTATTTCAAAGCATTTGTGGCTTCAAAACATATTACTACTTTATCTACTGTGTTTATTGACTATTTCCCTCCACTCTCACCCTGAGAAGGCAACCCTCCGTGAGGTCAGGGATCTGTGTTTTACACCTTGATGTATAGAATGCCTGGCATGTAGTGGCTGCTCGAAAGTATGGAATATTTAACAGTAAATGAAAGTAAATCAGGAAACTATTTTTCATTAGTAAATTTTTAACAGAGGAGAGTGTAATAAGGCCATATTTTGAGGACATACCATTCATCATTGTGCTATGAAACTAGCTTCAGTTAGAATTAGCACTGCTCACTCACATATCAAAGAAGTGTTTGATGAAGACCTTCACTGCGCCAGGCTCTGTAACAGCTGGGGGAATTGTTTCTGGTGGGCAAAACAGACAATTACAATAAATAGGTAAAAATTTTAGAATGTTACACTATGGTAAGTGCTAAGGAGTTAATAAAGCAGCCAAAGAGGCTAAAACTGATTATTATACTTTTTAAGAACAATAGGACATAGTATCTAATAATAAATGTGCTTGGAAAAGTATAAAGCAATGGTTGAAAATTCTACATCATTTAAAAAATTGCATTTCCCCTATGTCTTGGTTCCATGCCAAGCAAGTTTTAGATGTGTGATAAGCCTCTCACGAAGCCAGTGTCTAAGTGGCGGAGAACTGGCTTCCTGTTCACTAGACTCCCGTTTCCAACCCACGGAGCACGCATCTTCCCACGGGCAGATGGTGCGTGCCCACCCGCAGGTGCGCGCTGGCAGCGATTCCCACTCTCCCGTCATCGCTGCCGGTGGCAGGACACGGGCACACCCGAGGGGCCCCGCACGCTGACTTCTGCCGTTCCTGTGGCATTTCACGCTCTTAGTAAGGACTGAGGCTCCAAATAGCCTGGCCCCTGCAAGACCATCATCTAGTTCCGGAACTCGTGCTGATTGCAGCTTCTGCCGACTCCCTTGCAAAAATGATAAATGCTACAAGCAGAAAACCAATTGTGGCAGTTCTGGGCTTTTCATTATACCTTCCAACCCACTCAAACCTCTGCCCAAGCTGCTTGCTGGCTAAACCCCATCCCTCACTTGCAGAATTCACCAAAAATGCCTATTCAGAGACTTGTTTTTGGCCAGTGACAGTGGACAGAAATGAAACGCATCGCTTCCCAGTGGAAGCGTCCGAGAGCCTGTTGACCTGGTGTCTCCTATGCAAACCCTGAACATCAGGAGAGACGGAGGGGCCAGAAGGTGACAAGTCCCCATTAGTGTGATCCTCCAAGTAACTACAATGCCACTGCCTCTGGACATGTATGAGGAAACAAAAGGCACACATAAACCCCTTCTTTTGTTCTCAGGCACTGAGATTTGAGGGTTGTTTGTTATGATAACATGACATAGTTTATCCCGAGGAAAGCCCCAGCAAACCCGTCTGTCTGTGAACACCTGCAGCCTCCCCCGACCTCTCGCCCCTTAGGACGAACAGTGCTAAGGAACTTGGTGTGTAACGATGGCAGGTTAAGACAATTTTAAAAATGAGGGAATTTGCACTGATGTATGAAAGAACTGAAGTGCCTGGTGTCTATCCTGGGACCCTGACTACGAGAGAGAGTTACTTGAGAGCAATATCGAAGGCTTCTGAAACATGCTCCGATACATCCCAAGATAATTTATTTCAAGTTTCTCAAGAAAATGGGAGGCTAACAAGAAGGTTTAATTTAAAAAATAGGAGCCCCCTGGCTGGCGTGGCTCTGACAGGGGTTGAGCACTCTCCCATGCACCAAGAGGTCGCTGGTTCGACTCATAGTCAGGGCATGTGCCGGATTGCGGGCTCGATCTCCAGTAGGGGGCATGCAAGAGGCAGCTGCTTGATGTTTCCCTCTCACCTCAATCTTTCTCTCTCTCTTCCTCTCCTCCCTCCCTCTTCCTTGCACTCTCTCAAATCAATAACAATGTATTTTTAAAAATAGTCACAGCAATAGAAGCCCTTGGAGAAATAGAGGAGCAAAGGAAAACAGAACATTTCAGGTGCACCTGGGCTACTTCAGCAGGTCTTAAGGTGACCTTGGAAGCAGTGGCCATGACTGACCCACAAAGGCAGGATGAGCAATGGTGCTCCCGTTTGTGGCAGCCACATCCTCATGAAATAAGCTGCTGGAAGGACGTCAGCTGTTAGCACCTTCTATGGTTGAGCAGTGATTAATCCCAGACCCTTCAGCAGAATTTTATTTGCTCCAAGAACAGCTGATGAGCTATGCCAGAACACTGCATTGGGGTGGGGCTAGAGGGAGGGGATTTGTGTCCCCAAAATTCCACCATGGAGGCTCAGACCCAAAATAAGATTTTATTGTCATAATGATTGCTACCCTGATTATTGACATTCTTACCCTAGACTGGCCTGGGAAATTAAGAATTCATGTAAAAAAAGATGCATGTTTATAGAACCATCAAGAAGAACCTGTTGTAATAACCAGGCATAAAAGTTTAAATAAAATAATGCATTCATTGGGTCTTAATGAAACAATGGATGCATTGGGTCTTTAAATCAGAGCTTTAATGGTAATTACTTGGAAGCCAAACTCATCTTCCTCCACATGGGAGAGCTGAACAGCAGTAAAATAGCATAAGAAGTAAAGCCATGGCATACCCCACCAAGAACACGTTATACTTTTAGGGACATCTTTATTTATATTTTCGCAGTATTTTCTTTGATGTTTATATACTAGTACATGGAGATTATTATCCAAATACCAAGAATGTGGAGATAGCTCTAGACTTAGCCCCCTCAGCCTGCACGCTGCTTTGGGTAGAAATGGGTCGAAGTCTAGAACAGTCATTCCAGGAATTGCGTCTGAGCTATGGCTCCTATCGCAGCTCCCAGGCAGCATCTGAATCTACTTCACTTCAATCAGCACAGAGAGATGGAATGGAGCCCACTTAATACATGGCTGCCAGCCCTCTTCGTCTGCCTCCCACAGACATGCATACAGGAATGCTGGCAGCTGCCTTCTCCCTCCCTGTCATTCTCCCAAGGCAAGGAGTAGGCAGATGCAGGAACAAGGGGGAAGCACAGGCTGCCAGAGCACAAGCCATAGCCCGTCTTGCCCTTGTAGCCCCCAACCCCAGTGCCCAGCGTTTCCCTGGGGCTCTTGCGGGGTTGAAGGTTGAGAAATAGGATTTAGCACCAGAGCAAGGTGTCCCAGAGGAAAGGCAGGCCCCGACAACCAGGGCTGTATTTGAAGCAACAAATAAATGAGATGATCTTGCCCTGATTAAACCCTCCTATCTTTGAAAGAGAGAATGAGGAGTTAGGCAACATTTTGCACTAAGCACAGAAAATCTCCCTGAACAAGGTCAGAGGCGATCAAGGAAGAGTTAGGCAAAGAGGGAGGGAGAAAAGCAAAGGAGAAAATAAATTTGACACTGGTGGACTTTTCCAGTGTCCCCGATGGGAAGAATCCTATTGTAGGGCAGCGACACATGCCCAGGCAAGCAGTTTTAATTGGCAAGATAACAGACAAACTTGGGATCATGGTCTACTTCCCTTACTAATAAATGTCCCAAATGCCCCCAGCACACACTGTCAAAACAAATCTAGCTTTCCTCTGACTTCTGTTGATAGGTGGTAACTCTCAACTCAACCAAACAAATTCTGAAGCTGTTCCACTCTCCGAACAATCAAAAAATGTCAGGAAATATCTACAGCAGAATCCTCAGCCTCAAACACACATCCTAAACAGTGTGAGGGACAGGGCCCCTTGGTTAAATGACACAAGGCAAGCTAGATGAGCAGCTCAAAGGTCCCATCTACAGCTAGAGAACTGCCTTCTTTAATTGACTCATTTACTTGTTTCTCAGATGGATGTACTATGCTTGATGTAAAAGCAAGCTTGTCAAACTCGTGGCCAGTGAATAACAAGATACTATGATTTGCATACTTATAGAGTTTACAGGAGAAAGAGGCAATACAATAATTATAATACAGTAAAATTACAAAATAACTAATAATAATAATAATAATGTGATATATCTTGTGATAATAGGTTCCTAGTGAAGCCTCTAAAAACACAGCCAGAGCAGTATCATACAAACCAGAGGAAAAGTGGAAACAACCCAAACATCCACCATATGGATGTGGTTTATCCATACAACGGAATATTATTCAGCCATGAAAAGGAATGGAGTATTGCTACAAGCTACAACATGGATGAACACTGAAAACATTATGCTAAATAAAAGAAGCCAGATACAAAAGGTCACATATTGTATTATTCAATTTATATAAAAGGTGGTAATAGGAAAATCCATAGACCCAGGAAGCAGAGTAGTGCAGCTGAGGGCTGGAGGATAGGAGGAATTAAGAATGACTAATGGGTACAAAGTTTATTTTAGGATGATAAAAATGTTCTCAAATTAGATAATGGCAATAATTACACAACCTTGCAAATATACTAACATGATCTCTTCCATGCTCTCCACCACACACTAGCCTACAATCACATTAAACAGTTTTCCTACCACACATTGGTCTATATTTATGCTAATATTCAGAGTTTTCCAAATATTCCATGTCTTTCTTTCTTCTATGTCCCTGATGATGCTATTCCCTTGCCTGTATCTCCCCTTTTCCCATTCCCCTACCTGATTTAATCTTACTTGCTGCCTAGGATTCAGCTCCAGCAGAATCTACCTCAGAAAGCCTCCCTGATGTCCCCCAGTCCTGCCGTGTGGGCAAGGCCCCCATCCTTATCTAATAACCTGCCACCCCGTGTTATCATTGTTTGCTTACTAATATGTCTCCCAAACTATACTGTTAGTTCCTAGAAGGTAGAACCATAGCATTTACACCCCTAATACTCCTAATACAGTATCAAGCATTGAATAAATGTTATCTGAGTGCAAGAATAAATGAATAAATGAATTCATAATTTAGTCATAATTGTATTCAGCACTTCATTGCAACTATTTTAATTACCAACTTCTGAAATTTCCTCAAAATTTAAGAACATAAAGTCAAATGATTACATTTGATGAGAAACACCATTAACTTCATTTAAATAAAACTCAGCACTATTATCACATGTAATTTATAACAAAGTTAATCCAACTCATACTTAATGATATGAATAATCATTATAGTGCTGTAAATTCATTGGGCATAAAAGTCAGACAGTTAACATAAACGGATTTAAGTAATGCTGCTTGTGTGTAAGCCAAGCACATCGCTCCTAGAACCCACTGAGGGAGAAAAGAAAAGGGACTGAGCAGAGGAGGTGGTTGCTCTGTCTGATTCCCAAAGTAGGAGCTGAAGTGGTTTCTGGGGCAGGAGCAGCCAATATCCTGCATTTTCAGGAGCTAAGAGCCACAAAAGTCATTCTTGTCCATTTGCTGACTCACTCATTAACCCTGACACTGACCTAAAAGAAGAATGGAAGAAGGTGACCATTGCTTTAAGTCTTTCTCCCTAGCCAGAGAGTGCTTGTGTGGCATTCAATAGTTCAAAAAGGGACAGAAGAGTACATTCCAGCATCAAGATTTAGACAGGTACCTGGCTGATTTGATCTACAAAGAAGTAAGTTAACCTCTCAACTAGCAAATTCTAGAGCAATTAAGCCACAGAAATCCTGTACTCAAAGAAGGGCTAACATCTGACTGCCTTGGCAAGAAACCCAACACAGGAGAGAAACCAAAGCATCACTTTGATCTGTCCCGATTCTCCCTCTTTTCCTCTCAGATAAAGATCCTAATTATATACTGGCTACGACTCCATGAGTCATTAATTTATTACAACCTTCCAAGATAGTTAGTTCTGTGGAGAACTGCAGTGCAGGATGCTCAAGGTTATAGATCTAGTACCAGCTGCCTCCCACGGAAGGAATAACAAGTCATATTGGATCACAGAGATCCAATTGGATCAAAAGAGAAAAGAGGGTGGAAGTTAGGGTTTCACAGAGTCAAGCTAAAGAATGGCTTGCTGAGCTCCTGGAGGGCACAAGATAGAATCTTAAAAGTTGGGAGAGAGGCCGAGAAAGGGAGGAATAAAGCAGAAAGAAAACTGGACATTTATCCTTCTGCGTTTAGGTTTAATAAACAGAAAGCACCGACCTACAATTTTGTAGTTAAAATTCTGTAGGGACCATTTTATGTGAGTATACTCTTTGCTTGGAAGCAACTAGTGCCATTTTCAGAAATATGTTGGTTATTAAAATAAACCAAACCTAACATTGCTCTCTGTCCAGGAATACCTATAGTATATTTCAGATTGGGTATAGGTAACTGTCATTTTTTTCTTCAGGGTGATTTCAACTTCAGCAAGGTTTCTGGTTGGAACACAAGTTTAATAACTACAATTTTTTAGGAATAACATTCTTTTCAGCATATTCATTGCAATTTTTTGCATTATTTCTATTAGCATGAGAAAGTCATTTTATTTAGTTCATTTAAATTATTTTAAAATTGGCAGACTAGATATTTGGGATATAATTTGGACTCCCACACATCTTAATTCATTTGGGATCCAATTAAATTATTTTGATATTCTAAAATGCTTAGCTCCCACTTGTCACTTTTCCCATTCCAAAGTGAATCTCCTATTTCTAGCTACTATGAAGGAGAGAAAGTTAAGTCAATTAAATAAAGTGCTGGGAGTGTAGTCAAATGAATCTGTTTTGTTCCCAAATACATGAATTTGGACTTATCACCAATCTGTTTGTCTGTGCCCTCATTTGATAAAAAGAAAGACTGGTATTAGAGGTCATATTATTTCCTTCAATCAAAAGGAAGATACTTAATACAAGTTTTATTAGACTGGAAACTCCTTGAAGGTCACACTCATTTTTCAATACCATGAACACTACTAGTTTGTTATCCTTCCCACTCATACCACTTGATCCAACACTTTCAAGGGCAAAACAGAGGTGATTAAAATTTTTTGGCTTACTTGGTTTGCTTTCTAAGGCCTTGAGAGAGGTATTGATACCACTCACTCTCACATAGTGCTTCTGAAGTAAACTGCTCAGTTAGGCACATATAAACCTGGCTACTGTTTAGTTTTGCAGACAATAGCATGAGAAGTACACTGAGCAATAGAGAAGACTGACACACAGTTCCGAGCTGCTCAGGAAATGTGCCAGATTCTGGATGTCCTTCTAGTCTTTATATTTGTTTATGAGAATTCCTGAGAAATCTTGCTTTAAAAAAGTCATGCTTAACTTTGTTATACCCTGCATTTTCCAAATTTATCGGACCACAAAAGCTTTTTTACAAGGAATCTTATTTAATAAAGAGGGAATATGCTAATTGACCATCACTCAATCACAAAGATGGCTGCAGCCAAGTTCCCTTAAGGAATCTGAAGGAGCAATCAGCAGGGACCTGAGGTTACACCCTCCCCCACCCCCGTAGGGCTTGACAGGGGACCTCAGGCCTTGCCCCCCACCCTGGTGTCAGGCTGGGGGACCTCAGGCCACACCCCCCACCCCAGCACCAGGCCAGGGGACCTGAGGCCATGCTCCCTGCCTGGCGGGGCTTGACGGGGGACCTCAAGGTGCACTTCCCGTCCTGGTGCTGGGCTAGGGGACCTCAGGCTGCTCCTCCCACCCCAGCGCCAGGCTGGGGGACCTCAGGCCATGCCCCCCACCAGGTGGGGCTTGACAGGGCACTTCAGGCTGTGCCCCCCACACCGGCATCAGTCTGGGAGACCTCAGACTGCACCCCCCATGCCTCCTGCCTTGGGGACCTCAGGCCATGACCCTTGTCTTGGTGCCAGGCCAGGGGACTTGAGGCCACGACCCCCAACCAGCGGGGCTTGATGGGGGACCTCAAGGTGCACTTCCTGTCCTGGTGCTGGACCAGGGGACCTCAGGCAGCTCTCCCCACCCCAGCATCAGGCCAGGTGACCTGAGGCTGCACCCCCTTGTCTGGCTGTGCTTGATAGGGGACCTCAGGCCATGCTCCCCACCTAGCGGGGCTTGATGGGGGAACCTCAAGGTGCACCCCCAGTGCTGGGTCGGGGGAACTCAGGCTGCATCCTCTGCCCAGCAGGGCTTGACGGGAGACCTCAAGCCATGCCCCCGACCCAACAGAGCTTGACAGGGGAATCTCAGGCCATGTCCCACACCTGGTGGGACTTGACAGGGGACCTCAAGGCATGTCCCCCGCCTTGGTCTGGGCTGGGAGATCTCAGGCCATGCCCCCCGTCCTGGTGCTGGGCCAGGGGACCTGAGGCTAAGTCCCTTGCCGGGCGGGGCTTGACAAGGGTGGGACTGGCCAGGTCTGGATTTAGCCCAATGGGGCTGGGGGCCAGCCAGGTCTGGGTCTCACGCAATTTTGAGGTGCATGTGGGTGGGTAGGGACTTGACTCTGGGTCCCGTGGTGCGGGGGGCAGTTGGGGCGATCATGCCAGTGGGGGGCAGTTGGGGGAAATCAGGCCAGCAAGGGGGGGCAGTTGGGGGTGAGCAGGCCAGCAGGCAGAGTGGTTAGGGGCAATCAAGCAGGCAGACAGGTGAGTGGTTAGAAGCCAGTGGTCCTGGATTGCGAGAGAGGGATGACCGACTGCCACAGTTAGACATCCCCCAAGGGGTCCCAGATTGGAGAGGGTGAACGCTGGTCTGAGGTGCCCACCCCCCCCCGCCCCCGTGCACAAAGGCCACTAGTACTATATATAAGGCAAAACTATTGAAGTATTCTCTTTAAAATCAGGCATAAAACATTCCCTGCTATCATAGATACTATTAGAAATTATACTGTAAGAAAAGAAAAGATATCAATGTTTAGAAGAGACAAAACTATCATTACTGATAAATGATTATCTCCTTATAAATAGCAATAAACCAACTGGTGAATTATTTTTAAAAATTAAATAATTAAGCAAAGATATTACGATCAATACACAAAAATCAAAGACCTAGTTATTGAACATAACTAGAAAATGTAATTAAAAAGGAACCCATTCACAGTAGAAACAAAAGTTGTGAAATATTTAGGAATAAGAAACCAAAAATGTTCAAATCACCATGGAGAAAATAAAATTATTAAATTACACTAAAAACATTAAATATTGGAGTATTTTACATTCCTGGGTAATAAGACTAAATACTGTACAGCTGTCAAGTTTTCACAAATTAATCTTTAAATTTATGCCAAATTTTCACAAATTAACTTTTAAATTCATGTACAGTAACATCAATATCTCAATGAGATTTTTCAGGTATAATTTCATGTGTCTATTTTAAAATTCATGTGGAAGATTACAATTGTGAGAAATTTAAAAAGAGAATAAAAAAGATGATGTTTTTTTGCCAAATATGAACACATAGTACTTGACTATTTTAATCAGAATATTGCCATTTTGGTTATAAATTAAAATAATTAAGTAAAGATCCCAAATTCAACCCATGAATATATGGAAAAATATATTTAAAGCACATTTTAAAACCTTTAATATTATAATATTTTACATTTTAAACCGAGATGGAGGAGAGAGAAATGTTCAATATAACTATGAAAACAATTGGCTATCTATGAGGGTAAAGTAACATTTCACTTTAAGTAATTCACAAAAGCTAGTTTCAGATAAATGGCCAGCATAATTTCTCTATAAGGGGAGAAAACTATAATATATTTAAAGTAAATACAGAGGAATATCTTAATTCCTTAGGATGTGATGGGCTTTCTTAAGTCCAACACAAAGTAAAAATCATAAAGGAAAAAGCTAACAAATTTGGCAACATCAAAATTAAATCTTTTGCAAGAATGATGACACCACAAATAAGTTGAAAATGAGTGATTTACCAGCAGAAATATTTAAAGCTTGTATAATAGGAAAAGGACAAGTAATCATAAAACATAAATAACTTATATGAAATAAAATTAAAACAAATAAACCAATAAACTTATAGGGCAAAAAACCCCAAACAAATCAGGTCATTCACAGAAGATGACATGAAAATAGCCAATATAGAAATGAAAATATGTGTAACCATGAAATTAAAGTTGTTAGGTAAGATATAGTGATATGTTGAGAGGCAGAACTAACTTTCAGAAAATCATGTACAGTATGATAATATTTATATAAACAAATACACATTCAAATACATGTACAGACAATACCCCATAAATTCTACGCATCTGTAAATATATGCAAATATATGCAGGTGTCCCATTTTTATGAAAGGGTTAGAAAAAGCAGGTGTGCAGTAAAAAACTGGTAGGAGAGGAAGATGACTTTTCTGTATTTTGTTTTTATTTCATGGAGAATTCTTTTATTATGTGAAATTATGTAATTTAAAGTTAATGTCAAAACATGAAAATGATTCAACAAATGCACCACTAAAAGGTAAAACCTTCCAACTTAAGACACTAGAAAAAGAGAAAATTAAACATACAGTAACCAGAAGGAAAAATAAAAATTAGAGTGTAAATAATGAAATGAAAAATAGAAAAACAGAGAAATCAACTACACTAAAAGTATATACTTTGAAAAGAGTAAAAATATAAAATTGACAAATATGCAGTTAAACTGACCAACAGCAAAAGATACTAAATTACTAAAATTGAGTGAAAGAGGGAACATTACTACTGACCTTACAGAAAGGAAAGGGTCTATAAAAGAATACTATGAATAACTGATGCGAAAAAAATAATTACTTAGATTAATTAAAACAAAAAAACTCCTAGAAAGACAGACACTATGAAAAATGACTTAAGAAAAAAAATTTGAATATGTCTATCAAAGGTAAAGCCCAGGCCCAGATTGCTTCTCTGGTGTAATCTATCAAATGTTGAAAGAAGAATTATTGCCAACTCTTCACAAATACTTCAAAAACATAGAAAATGAGAGAGTACATCCCAACTACTTATTCTTTGAGGTTAATATTATCCCAATTCTAAAATCAGACAAAGACACTAGAAGATAAGGTAACTATAGATCGATGTCTCTTAGAATTAGATGCAAAAATCTTCAACAAAATACTAGCAAACTATATACATATATATATAAAATTTAATAAACATATCTACCTGTATTCAGTTTAAAATTCTATATCTATTTAGAGAGAGAGAGAATTACAAATAATGACTAATGGCACTGATCCCAGCAATGCTAGGTAACAAACTCAAAACATTCTTGAAAGAAATTAAAAGTCTATAGGAAGATTAAAGACATCCCAATGTCATGAGTTAGAAGACAATATTGTTGAGGAGGCACATTCCCCAGATCTTTTAATCTATAGAGTTGACACAATCCCTACCAAAAATCCCAACTCACTTCTTTGCAGAAATGGGTAAGTTGATCCTAAAATTCATATGGATGAATCACCCAGAATAATATTGAAGAAAGAAAACAAAATTGGAAAACTCATATTTCTAATTTGAAAATGCACTATAAAGCTACAATATTCAAGACAGTGTGGTATTAGCATAAGAATAGACATAGACCAATGGAATAGAATTGAGAGTTCATAAATAAACCCATGTCTCTATAAGCAATTGAATTTTTTAAGTTGTTGACACTATTACAAATGTCCCCAATTTCCCCCTCCTTTGCCCAATTGAATTTTACAAGTGTGCCAGGACAATACAATGGGGAAACACTCTTTTCAATCAATGACACTGGGAGAACGGGATAGCTGCAGGCAAAAGAATGCAGCTGGACCCCTACCTCCCACCATATGTAAAACTTAATTAAAAATGGATCAAAAGTCTAAATGTAAGAGCTAAAACTACAAAACTTTTAAATAAAACATAAGTGTTGACCTTCATGACTTTGGATCAGGCAATGGTTTCTTAAATATGCCACTAAATGCACAAACAATCAAACATAGGTAAATTGGACTATCAAAATTGAAAACTTTTGTGTATCAGAGAACATTATAAGAAAGTGAAAAGATAACATACAACCCACAAAATGGGAAATACTCACAAATCATATATATGATAAGGTATATATATCTAGAATATATAAAGAACTCTTAAAACTCATTGTGTGTGGGGAGGGGAGGTGGAGGTGAAAGAGGGCATAGAGGGGATAAATGGTGATGGGAAAAATAAAA
Organism: Corynorhinus townsendii; assembly: GCA_026230045.1. Taxonomy (NCBI): domain Eukaryota; kingdom Metazoa; phylum Chordata; class Mammalia; order Chiroptera; family Vespertilionidae; genus Corynorhinus; species Corynorhinus townsendii. The sequence goes on from JAPDVU010000005.1 coordinate 112,636,874, forward strand.
TAAGCAGAAAACTCATTTGTAAAGAGACAATCAAATTTAAAAAAATAAACAAAGATATAGAAATTACCAATAAGCACCTAAAGAGATGTCTAGCTTCATTAACTACAATATAACACAGATCAAAAGCACAATGAAATACCACTTCACACTCACTAGAATGGCTATAATTAAAATGACAGCTAATGTTGGCGAGGATCTGAAGAAATTGTAACCGTCATATACCCTCTGTCAGGCAAGATGAAGGAATAAAAATGGGGTACCTAATGCCCACAATTTTATTGGGAATCGATAACGTAGGAATGTAAAATGGTACACTCTTTGGAAACAATCTGGCACTTCCTCAAAAGGTAAATGTAGATTTACCATATAACCTAGGAATTCCACTCTTGGTATATATCCAAGGGAAATGGAAACATGTTCACACAGAAACTTGTACAAGAAGGTTGATAGCAGCATTATTCCTAAGTAGACAAAAGGTGGAAACAACCCAAATGTCCATTAACTGATAAACGGATAAACAAAACATGGAATATCCATACAATTAAGTATCATTCATCCATAAAAAGAAATGAAGTTATGGTTTATGTTAAGACATGGAATAATCTCAAAAACACTATACTAAGTAAAAGAAGCCTGGCCCAAGAAGCCAAATATTGAATGACTACATTTATATGAAACTAGAGGCCCAGTGCATGAACTCATGCACAGGTGGGGCCCCTTGGGATAGCCTGGGGGGATTAGGCCCCAGCTCATGCCCCCAGCCTCACAGCCCCGCCTGGCACCCTGCTGTGGCCTGGTGCTGCCCCCTCACCGGCTCTACCATCCTGCCCGTGGGCAATTGATTGGGGCCGCGTCCCTGCCTGGCTCTCTCAGAACCTGGGAGCCTGGTGGCGGCCCTGCCCCCCGCTGCTGCTGCTGGTCACAGTCTGCATGGTGATCTGGCCCCCCGCTCACACCCGACTTGGCCTGGTGCAACCTGCTCACCTGCTCCACCATCCTGCCACGGCCCCCTCTCATTGGGGCCCACGGGGGGCCTGCAGCATCTCCACTGCCACCCACTGCCAGTGCCACGTCACTGACGCCTGCCATGTTCTGCGCTGCCCCCTGGTGGTCAGCACACATCATAGTGAACAGTCGAACTCCCACTGTATTAATGATTACCTAAGCCTTCCTGAGTTGAGAAGATATAGAGAATGACTATAATGGATATGGGACTTCTCTTTGAGATGATAAAATATTCCAAAATTGATTAAAGTGATGGTTTTACAACTCTAAATATACCAGAAATCATTGGATTGAATTGTACGCTCTAGTTGAGTGAATTGCATTATATATTATTTATTAATAAACCTGTTGAGAGAGAAAAGGATGAGAACTGTGCAATGCACCACATCTCTCACTATTCTCATATTAAGTGCCACTAGCTTTAAAGCAATTCTCTACATAGTTCCTCTATGATTTGTTGAACACGTGTATATGTTGTTTATATGTAAGAACCTATAGATTTCATTTACCCATCGACTCACCACATAATCTGAGTTTTTATGTATTTAATTAGAAAATAAAAAATAGAATAAGTAGCAGTATATGGCTATTACTGGGAGCTTGGCTCCTCTGCTCCATGGAGATTACTCTGGGAAAAATGGGCAGGAATAGAAACAAGTTGAAATTGGGATATGCCACTGTTTTCAAGGACAAAGCAGGCACCATCTGTAACACCCACCTTTACTTAGCAATAAAGAATCTGCTTTTCAGAGGAAAACACCTCTTGAGCTAAGTCTAATAGGCCCCTCCACTAGAAGGGGGGACTCAGCCTCCCATTTGATTCTCCAGAAGTGGATTTCACACGTTTCCATGCAACCCAGAATTGAGCCACATTGTCTAATCACAATAAAATTGTGGGCTTTAAGTACCCCATTTTTATTTCTTCATCTTGCCTGCCAGAGAGTCTATTGAAGAACCAAATAATAGAGGTAAATGTGGATGGCCTATGGCTGCTTCCTTATTTTTTTTAAAAAAAAAAGGAAAAAAAAAAAAAAAAACAAAGAAAGAAATGGTCTCCAATTATACACATTAGCCATAATTTTGGCCTTTGGATGATCAGATAATGTTTCTGCCCATTAAATAAAATCTTGTGGCAAGTCCTGCTATTCAAAGTCAAAAATAACAGCTTCCAATTAACCATCAAAAGCTTTTCCAGCATCTGGAGACAGGAGAAAATTGCAGTCTTTTTATATTGGTAGCTTTTGACATTATATTAAACCATCTTCTAGGGTTGTCATAGCCCATTCTCCTCTGTATAGATATCCATTGGTTTGTGTTTATTAATTGTTTTAGCAGGCAATCTAATCTTTTAGCCCAATTTCTACATTTATTATATGTGAGGAAAATCCAGGGGCATTTTTGCTACCATGCAATAATCTTCATGTTCTGTTTCCAGGTGGACAAGGCTGGGGATACTTCTCTAAAGTGTAGGAAGTTCTTTGCCTTTTCTACCTTTAAAAAGTCACTCCTGCACAGGGTCACATGCTGCCCTCTCAGCATCGGCAACGCAAAGGGTGCTATGCAGACAACTAATCGGATGATGCAGATTGCTGTCATCTTTTCCACAAGGGAAGGTAAATATCAGAGCTATTGACCCATGCTTATATATTTCTTTTCAAGACTAAGAGATTTCTCTTTAACATAGAAAATGCTGCATGGGAAATTTCCCATTTCCCAGTATCTTCTCTACTCTCAAGGATTTGGTTTTACATTTAAAAAGGTAATCAAGTCACATCAATGACCTAAGGATTTTTTATTTGCGCTTAACTCCAAAACTTGTTATGAAAAGTTGGAAGCAGAGAGGCCTCCTTCCCCCCAGCTTTCCTTTGTTTTCTTTGTTTCTCTTTCATAGACATTGTCTGCATTTACCAAATTGTATTCCCAATGAAGTCATAAAAGCATATATTTTTCTTTAATCAAACACTGTGTTCCCTGGGAAGCTAAAATTTATTCTGGGATGAGTGTATTTTGTATTAAAAATATGTAGTGAAATCATTTATATTCATTTTCAAAAAACTTTCAACCCAGTTTACAAAGTCTTTATTGGATTTGTTCATTTGAATTTTTAAAATCAATGTAATTTAAATGTGCTGATGACCAACCATATCGACTTGAAAGGAAGTGGAGCAACTGTCTCTAGACAACAGACGGGTGATTCATTTGGAGTAGATGGGTCAAGACAAGCAGCGTGATAGCACACACTTCTGATGCCCTTCCTACCAGTCTCCAAGCACTTTTGGCAGAGACAGATGAATAGTTTTATGTGTCCTGGTCCTTTTTATAGGGCCAGAACAACCCTATAGGTGCATCAACCAGTCATTTACACCAAGTTACGAGGTCCTGTGGGAACCAGCGTGGAAAAAGGCATGTGTGAACTGAAGGTGTGCCAATCTGTAGCTGAAAGAATTATAAATCCAAGGTCAAAGGAATTTCATACATATCAGAATAATGTAGCAGAAACCTGAGATGAATGGAAGGTGTTCAGGGACTGAGTGCAAAATGGGTCAAAATGAGCAGATTAGCTTAGAGGCTGTGAAAAAATTGAGGTGACACCTGTATTTGTACCTGGCGCTGACTGCCTATCCTCAGGGGAGATGTGAGGATTTACAGGGGCTGAGCAGGATCAGACACCACCCTCCCCTGAACTTCTCCTTGGTCCTCTCTGGCAGGGGAACCCCTCGGGGCAGCTTGGCTCCAAGGGGTGAAGCAGTGCCAGGGGTTGTGGCTCACTGTCACTGCTCCCATCTTGCTCCACAGAAGAACCCTTTCCACATACTTTGGAACCAATGCTCGAAGTTTCCAATCCACAACTTTTACTTCCACTCCTCATCAGCCAGTTGCATGCTGATGTCCATAGGTTACTGCATTTTAAGTTCTTTCTGGTTTTATTCCCTTGCCCTGGAATTTTCCTTCCCATTGGCATTCTAATAGACTATGTTGGTTGAACATCTATTCTGTCTTCTATAACCCTCACTCCACTCTTCCTTCTTCCTGCAAGTCCCTAACCTCACAAGATTCAACCTTCTTTCTCCTCCAAAATTAAAATGAAAGTGCTAATAATGGGGATGAGATATTGAAATGATTTATATCTCAATAATTATAGCTCCCCCTTGAGCCTTTTGGATGGAAATATGGAGCGGTTCTTTCTAACAATTTAGGTTCTGTTTCAGAAGGCAAGTTAATTTCCTACCAGTTTGTGTTCCTAAATTATTACTAACCTTAAAGTACATGAAATTAGTTGGAAACAGAAATTCCATCTTTTTAAATATTTGTTCTATATTAGGCAACTCTTTGGTAAAATCTTTATACTTACTAATTTTTTTTTCAGTTATGCCAGAGTGCTGTAGATATCTTCTACATGGGGTGGGGTTATTGAAAATAAAGAAGATCATATAAGAGCTAACATCAATTTGGTACTTACTATATGGGTCAGACACTGTGGTAAATACTGTATTATGTGGACTACCTCATTTAAGCCCCACAACAACTATTATATTATTTTATACATGAGGAGACTAAGGCTCACAGAAATAAATTAACCTCCTCAAGAGAGTGAGGGAACCAAAATTAGCAAACAAAATTAAGGAAAAAATTTAAAATACCATGCTGGAGAGTATTATGCTAAGTGAAATAAGCCAGTTTGAGAAAGACAAGCTTAATCACTCATGTGGAATCTAAAGAACAAAATAAACTGATGAACAAAATTGATTCAGAGACATAGAAAGATGGAACAGACTGTGGAATCTCAGAGGGAAGGTGAGGGTGGTTGGGTGGGTGGGAAGAGATCAACCAAAGAACTTGTATGCATATGTGCGTAACCCATGGACACAGACAACAGGGTGGTGAAGGCCTGGGGCAGGAGGTGGGGACAGGCTAGAAAGGGTCAATAGGGGAAAAGAGGGAGCATCTGTATAACTTTCAACAATAAAGATAAATTAAAAAACAAACAACAACACATGGGAAGAGGTATTACTGCTAACAATAAGTTACATACCGTGCTCCGGAGCCTCATGTTAGTGAACTGGCGGCATAGAATCCTCTCTGTGTAGACATAGGCATTCCCTTGACTTAAGGATGTCACGGTACTGGGTCAAGGCACAGGCAGTCTTCCTTCTGGCTGGAGTAAATGAATGACATCTGAAGGGCTTCTGGCAGCAGGCAGAACTTCAGAGAATAGAAATGTGCTTTTCTGCAAGACCCATTTCCACCCCTGAGTGCTCCATGCCCTGGATGTGGACCATACACTCAGAGGAATTGCAGCCTCGGTTGGCAGCACTTACCTGGTTTAACGCTTTCATGTGAGAGTGGAGGCCTCGCTGAAGGAACTCATGGGATGGAGCTGCCATTACTTGGTCAGTCCAGGGGAGCGTTCATGTCTGGCCTTCAGCATAGGGTACAACAGAGGAAGCCCACATTTGTTCTTTGTTACTATCACCATTATTATCACTATGGAACAGTGGTTAAGAGCATGGACACTGGAGCCTGGGGTGTAAAAACAGTTATTGCTTACTAGAGTGCTTTCTTGGGTAAATTATGTAATATTTCTCTGCCTCCATCTAATTATCTAAAAACACAGATAATAAACAGCACCAATTTTATCAGATTGCTGTGAAGTGCTAATATGAGTAAACTAATACTTGTGCCTGGAACATAGAAGGCACTCCATAAATACTATTATCATTGCGATCATCATCACTGTCAACCATCATCTCTGTCCCAGAGTTTGGAAGTGATGGGAATTCATGGGGTGGTGATATGCTGAGCTCCAGCAGCAAGGATGACCTCGAATAGCCATCTAAGCAACACTGTCACCAACAAAAGCCCATGCCACAGGGACTCGACCACTTCTTTTCCTCTGTCACCATGTATAGGAGGCTGTCATTACTTCCTGCCTAGGCCACTGTAAAATCCTCCAGACTGGTCCCCCAAGCCCAATCTCTTCCATCTCTAATCAGTCACTGATGTTGCTACCAGATCAATCTTTCTGCCTGTGGTCAGAGTTTCTATCCTCCACGCCTTCCTAAGCCCTGATACAGTCTGAGTAGACCCCTCAGTATCAGATGCTGAGAGAATGTTTTCCAAGATCACCGTGCGAGTTTCCCACCGTGCGAGGGTGGGAAATGGTGCCAGTACTACAAGAAAAAGAGGGACACTAGCAATAGTACTGGTGGTGGCATATGAGTAGTGATAAATCCCACCAACACTGTGTTTCACTCTTTCCAAAGCTCTTTCCCAAGCTCTAGGAGGGGGGCAAGGCAGGTGATAGCCCCGTTTTAGAGGAAAGAATCGAAAGATTAATAACAGGTAACATGACACAGGCAAGGTAAGACTTCATTAGACAGGTCCCAAAGCCTCTCAGCTCGTTCTACATTGTCTTTTTTCAATAACTATTCAGAACGTAGGACCACATTACATTTCCTAATGAATTGTGCCTGGTGTGATCAGAACTGTAATGATCAACACTTACTGAATAGTTTCTAAGTGTTAAGAACTATCTACATGGATTATATAACTCGATTGTCTCAACAGCTATAGTGTCCTATTTTTCAAATAAAGAATCATGAGATTTGCAGATATTAAATCACCAGCCAGAGTAACTCAGTTATAGCAAATGAACAGGGAACGGCTGCCGAGCTGCCGGCTCCATGCTCTCGACCACATCCCCTCCAGCCTCCTGCTTACTGGATTCTCTGCTTCTGGCTGAGCCGCAGGCCAGTAACCTGAGATCACCCTAGAGCAGCGATTTTCAGCCTTTTTCATCTCATAGCATACATAAATTAATCAAATTCTGCGGCACACCAAAAAATATATTTTGTGCTGATCTGACCAAAAAAAAAAAGGTATAATTTTGATTCATTCACACCAAACAGCTATTGTTGTGTTGGCTGTTGTCATTTTTTTATTTGACAATCTAAGGGAAAAGAGGTCAGTGCCCCTGACTAAATAGTTAGGTATTGCATGCTTTCAAAATTCTTGCAGCACAACTGGCTGAAAATCCCTGCCCCAGAGGATAATTTGGACTTCCCCTACATCAGATATATTTGACACAAAAACTATGTAATAATTTAGAAATATGTATAAATTACGCTTTATAGCTTAAAATCTATGAGCTTATCCACATTCATCTTCCCCATACTCACATTTTTATCTATATATATTTTTTTACCTGAGAATTCTCTACATTTATTCCAGTGCTTTCAACACATTTTACATTATACATTTTACCACTGATTGGATCTTTGATCAGTGTTAAATTAAAAATAAGTATAATTTCACCCCAAAAAACATTTTGTATTGACTGTTTTTGTTTTGTTTGTAAACTTTTTGTAAAGCTTTGATTACTAATTCTTTCTTATTTTGGATTTGATATCATAGTTACAGGACATTCTTGCCTGAAAGGGTAGTTATTTCTGCTTAGTTCAAAAGCTGTCAAAGAATCCTATCTAATAAAAAGGGAATATGCTAATTGATCCTCACACAGTCGCAAAGATGGAAGCACCCATGGCCAATAAGGAGGACATATGCTAATTGACTGCCCTGCCTGCAAAGATGGTAGCGCCCACAGCCAATAAGGTAATATGCTAATTGACTGACCTGCTCTCAAAGATAGCAGCACCCACAGCCAATAAGGAGGGAATATGCTAATTGATTGCCACATCCTCAAAGAGGGCAGCACCCAGTCCCTGCTCCACATGCCTGCCTCCGGAGTCCCCCAGTCCCCTCAACTCCCCAGCCACCCAAGACCGGCCTGAGGTGCAGGCAAGCCTGGGATGGCTGCTGCCCAGCCGTCCAGGGCTGCCCGAGGCTCAGGTAACCAGGGCTGGCCGAGACTTGCACTGCCAGCAGTGCCAGCAGCAGAGGTGTGATGGGAGCATCACCTTCCCTTGATTGCTGGGTCACCTCCCACCCCTGAGGGCTCCTGGACCATGAAAGGGGGCAGGCTGGGCTGAGGAAACCCCCCCCCCCCCAAACTCCAGTGCATGAATTTTCATGCACTGGGCCTCTAGTATTTTCATAATAGTTATATCTTGTATTTTTTTTCAATATGTCCATTTTTATTTGAATACATTTTATACACCAAGGATATTAACCCAGTTTATTATTTAACTGTGGCACCTTTAAAAAAAGTAGTTTGCTGCTTGATATTGAATTCTTATGCAATAGTTTTGTATGTACAAAAATTTAGTGTTTATGGAGTTAAATCAGTTGATACATTTTTTTGTGCTTTACACTACTGCTTTCATGCTTAGAAAGTACTTCCTATTGTTTAGAAAGATAATCTTCCCACATTATTTTTAGTTAGCGCCACATTCTCTATATATATCTTTCCTTCTCTGCCCCTTCCTCCAGTTATTTTTTCTCCTTCTCTCCATTCATCACTCTGCTTTTGACATAAATCATGATATAAGAGCCAAAACTTATATTTGGCCAGTTAACCAATAACATGCATTATTCCTTGAATAATTCCTACAAGCCCTACACTAATAAATTATACCACCATTAACGTGTACCAAATTCTTTTCTATTTTTAGATTTGTTTTGAGGTCATAGTTTTTGTGTTATTTTTACATTAGTACAACATTGCATTATTAGTATATTCTTATAATAAATTTCATTTGGTTATAATCTATTATTTTTAAAATATATAACTGTATATGATTTACTAGTGTTTTTGTTAGATCTTCTGTCTTGTGTTTATTTTTTAGTGAAATTACATATAGTTGTTTGTGTGGGAAGAGAGTACCTTTTTACCAAGATGAATTATTGTTGACAAAGATTAAACAAACATAAAAACTTTTCTATATTCTAAAATAGTTCGAAAACATGGAAATTATATAGTCCTTAGTTATAATATTTATTCATAAAACTGGTCAAACATTTTCCCCCATTTCTTCATACTTTTTTAAACTTAAATTTTCAACCTCTTCAAACAGCCTTGTGATAATTGACACTCTCTGAATATGGTTGATAAATGTGCCTTTATGTACATATTTGGTCCTAGTTTTATGCACAGTTATTTGTGTTTTGTCTCCTTTGCTTTTACTGAAAATTCCATTTACCCATTAAGCCAGTTAATAGTTGGATTTCCCCCTCAAAGGCCCAGATTTTGAAATCATCAATGTTTTGTTTTGTATTCCCTGATTTTATTGATTTCTGATTTTACTTTTATAATTATTTCATTTTCTGTGGGCTTATTTTTTTGGTTTTTCTAATTTTATTTAATGCTTATGCATTCACTTTACATTTTTCTTACTTTATTATGATAGTGTTAAAGAAATATTTATATGTATAGATGTAGTTATTCCCTCAAGTTTTAATATATTATTTTAATAATTGATCATGATAGTTTTGATCTTCCTTTAGTCCAATAGTTATATGTAGAGAAGCTCTTTTTCCCCCTAATTTCCAGAGGAATTGTTTTCTTTAAACTGTTGTGGTCAGTGCAATTTTACATTTGAAATTAATTTTTGTAAATTTTCTACGATACATAAAAATATTTGATACTAAGGATAGTGATCAAATTATCTATATCCATATAGATTGAATCTTTCTTCCTACTGATATGTTAAAGGCCCAATTGATCTAATAGATTTAATGACATTTTGTACATTTGCATTATTCATCATTTCTTTCAGGGCTTTCAACACATTTTGATCCATTTTACCACTGATTGTGTCTTTGATTAGTGTTAAATGATCTTTTCCTATTAGGTACTTCTTACTTGATTTCTGCTTTGACTTAGTATGTCAACTTTGCTACCTCATTTTGTTTCATTTGACAGATTGAGTCCTTGCCCAAAATATTATTTACTACTTTTCTAAATTCATTTATTTTAGATTTATTATTGACAACATGTAATTGCTTTTGTAGTAGGGTTTTGTTTATTTTTTGCCACTCGTTATAACAAATACATTTGGCATTACTACATTATATTTTATTCATTTTCCCCTTGTTGCTAAGTCCATTATTTTTTCTCCAGTTGCAAAAAAGGGATGTAAAATATATGAATCAATTTGTTAATTCTACTAAAGATTAAAGTTATTATTACCCTATATTACTTTAGAGTAATCAAATTCAAGACTGAAATGCTTTCTTTTAACTCCTCTCTAGGTACGAGAAGGAATTTTATAAGCTCTAAGTTCCTCTAACCACTATTCATACCCTTCCCCAATCTTTGTTACTATGTGAGAACTTAGAGCTAATTTGTTTCTATTGAATTATTATTCCTATATCAGTTAACTTCTTTTTCAAAGTTATTTTGATATTTTCATTCCAGTTTTTAAACAAAAACACTTTGTTTTAAATAATAGTCATACTTACAGATATATATTTTTTCATGCTACACACATCCAAATATCTATAATGTGCCGGGCACTGTGCTATCCATTTTATGGCCATTATAATCCTTACAACAACCTTATGAGATAGATTCTATTCTTCTGTTTCGTAGATGAGGGAAGTGAAGCTCAGATAACTGCCAAAGCCACAAGGTAAGAAAGTACTTTGCAACTGGGTACAGTTTAAACTGAAATCTGGCATCTTCCACTACATTATTCTGTCTCCATTTAGTCTACCCTGATTGAGGCTCTAGAACAGGCATTTGCTTTACAGATATTTACTGGGTACACACTGTGCCAGTTACAGTGCGACATTCTGAAGACACACATCTGACTGCAATATGGGGCCGATTTTCAGTGCGTTCACCATGCGAATGGCTTACATGTAAGCCAGTGATTTTGTTGCAATATCCAAGTACTGCAACTGAACAAGGAACAGGGCAGCATAGGAGGAAAGAGAAGAAAGTGCCTTATTCTTTCTACAGGGAACAGGCAAGGGGAGTGAGGAGGAAGGCTCCACCAAAGAGAAGACTTTTGAGCTGACTCATGGTATATGAAGTCTTCTGCATGAGGGAAAGGAGGAAAAGCCATTCTAGGTCCAGAAAAGTGTCTGTGAAAGGGAAGAGTGTAAAATGGGTGTTGATTCGAGAAACCTGTAAGGATGTAGGTGGATCGTGGGTGCTTCTGTGCAATGGCAGAAGGTGAATCTGGAAGGAGAAGTGGAGTCAGATTTTGAAGGAAACTTGTGTTATGTTAAGGAGCCTGAAACTCACCCTGTAAATGATGTGAAGCTCCTGAGGATAAGCAGCAAAATGACATGATTTGATTTGTTGAAAGATCATTCTGTGCAGTAAGTATAAAGCATGGACCTGGATGACCCTATAACTAAAGGCAAAGAAGTCTATTAGGAGGTAGGTTATGGCACACAGGTCTCCTTGAAGCAATTGTCAGAGAAATGTTGGGAGCTCTCTAAAATACTAATAAAATAAGTTTGTCATCCATTGTTTGTTTTCTTTCCTGCCTTAACTGCCAAGAAGTTCAAAGCCATATTTAATCCTCATTCACAATAACTGTATTAGCCCTTTGAGTCAGCATCTTTTTGTTCACTTTCATTTCATGGTGTACTAGTTTTCGATTGCTGTTGTAATAAATTATGACCTATTTAGAACCTTAAAACAACATACATTTATTATCTCACAGTTTACATTGTCAGAAGTCCAAGCCAGGTCTCACTGTGCTAAAACCAAGGGGTTTCAGGGCTATATTCCTCGCTAGGGCTTGGGGAATAACCTACTTCCCAGCTCATTCAGGCTGTTGACAGAATTCAGTTCTGTGCAATTGTAGAACTTAGGTCTCAGTTTCCTTTCTGACTGTGTGCCTGGGGTCATTCTCCCCACTAGAACCCACCTGCATTCCTTGACCGGGGTCCCTTTCCTTTGTCTTCACAGCCACCGACAGCGGTCGGGTCCTTCCTATGCTCTGAGTACTGACCTCCTCTTCCGCCACATTTCTCTGACTCTTCCACACTCCTCTTCTGTTTTTAAGGCCTCATGTGATTACATTGGGCCCACCTGGGTAGCCAGGAGACCAGGAAGCTTAATTATCGCCAAAGTCTCCTCAGAGCATTCTGATATTAGTTATTTAATTGAATGACCAGGTGATGGGAATCTCAGGGGGACATCATTAAAATTTTGCAAACCAAACATGGCTTTAATTTTCTATTTTAATTTTAACAGTTTTGTTGAGAGGCCTTAAGAAAAGTCACCATAAGTCCTTCTTAGGAAAAATGTATTTTTCTTTATTATCTTTACTCTTTTGGACATAAAAGATACACTGTCACTGTAGAAAATATGGAAAATAAAAATAGAAAAAATATTTAGGATCAATCTTAATCTGATCATTTGTATATAGCCACTATTGGTATTTATATTTTCTTCTTGCAGTCATTTTTCTCTGCACATATTTGTAAAAGCTGAAGTTTAAAAAACAATAGTATGGACTACTTCTTAATGTCAGGTTGGGAGCAATTTGTGGCATTTAATATTTACAGAATTTGCCATATTATAGTAAATGAATGTGTTATGATTTACCCTATTTAGAGCTATATGGGATATTGCAAATTTTTCATTTAAATAACATTGAGTTACACATATTAAGCATGAACCATTTTAGGAATTTTGGATTTCTTTCTGGATATAGAGACCTAGATATTGAGGTAGGCATTATGCCAGTCTTTCTTTTTTTTTAAGTGTTACTTACACTCTAAAATGTACTTGCAAAGTAATGGACTTTTAAAACCTGAAATCACAATAAGCAGCTGATTCTGACTACATGTGTCTATCATTTACAACTTCATTGCAAATATGCCAAAAAAATATTTCTGCAGAGTCATCTTTTCTCATAGTATGGCACCTACTTCTGAATATACTTGTTCCCTACTATAATAAACTACAATTTAGACAAATCTGTACAGGGTGTGGTAGTCGTTATTGATGTTCACCAACTATTCCTGTTCTCTTTACAGGCGTATCGTAGGATCACACTGCTCTGCTCCCTCGGTGTTTGATGTAGCTGTGTTGTTTGATTTGGCCAAGGTGTTGTAAGTGAATGTTTGTGTGAACCTGTGAGCTGGTATATGATTAGCTAGACACTCTTCCCTGTACCCAGCTCAGTGTTCCAGGCTGTGGCTACTCTAATAGCTCAGGTTCTGGAGGGAGGACAAGGCAGAGCAGAGCTCCCAGGACAGACACGGTGGGCGTGAGAAATAAATCTTTCTTCTTTAAGCCACTAAGATTTTAGGATCATTTGTTACATAGCATTATCTCTCCCATCTTGAGTAAATTGGATACAGCTCCTATCCATCAGTAATTAGCTCACAGAAGTGGGCTCCTACCATCACAAAAATGTAGTATTGATTAGAAACTGGTTTGAAAGCTGTCGATGGCGCTGAAAGGATGGTGATCCATGTTGTGCAGTGGCAGAACACTCGGCAAGTCTGACAGGCAATCACTCGGAAGGAATACTGTACACCTAATAAGCCTGGAAAGCTGCGGGAGGAAGTTAGGAAACAGGATGTTGGTGTGTTAGCTGCTGTTGGCTCTATGTGATAAGGTATTCAGTAGAGATGAGCCGAAGAAAGAACTAGTTTGTTTACAAGCTGGAATAAAAAGAACAGAGAAAGTTCACATTCAGGGGCTTTTAGTTAGAAGAAATAGCCACGCAGTTATGTAATTGAGAAATGGTTTTTGAGCAATAATGATGAAAACTGTCTTGTAACTAACACTAAGTTGGGATATGACAACAGTGTTAAAAGCTCTGAGAAAACGTAAATGTGTATTCGTTTCCTGTTGCTCCTGTAACAAATTATTAAAAACATGGTGGCTTAAAATAATGAAAATGTACTCTTATAATTCTGATAGTGTTCAATGGGTCTTTCTGGGCTAAATGCAGATGTTAACAAGACTGTGTTCCATTCTGGAGGCTCTGACAGATAATCCGTTTTCTTGACTTTTCCAGATTCTAAGGGCTGCCCACATTCCTTGGCTGATGGCTTCCTTCTGTTTTTGTTGTCTCAGAGGCATATTGTATGTCTCTGACTTAGACACTGACTCTTCTTCTGCCACCCACTCTGCATTTAAAGACCCTGAGATTACATTGGACTCACCTGGATCATTTAAGACACTTTAGGTCACCTGATTAATAAACTTAATTCCCCTTTACCACATAACACGGCATATTCACAAGTCTGAGGATTGGGACGTGAACAGCTTTGGGGGGCCATTATTATGCCTACCACACAGTGGGACTTAGAAACCCCTTTAAAATGGGCAAAATTGTTTAGGGAAAAGGTGTGGTTCTGAATAGCTGATAGGAACACGATATCCACACTGAACTGGAGAGAGGCATGGGAATGAAGAAGCAGACAGGAAATATGAGAATTACTTGTAGAAAGGAATTTTCATATATATTCGGTCCAGGAAGCTGACTGATATCAAAGAGAGAAATTCAGGGAAGTTTTTGAGAGAATCCACACTAATAAAAGAGAAACGTGCAAATGTACCATCACTCCGCTACACCCACCAGCCAATCAGGAGGGAATATGCAAATTAGAAGGCCAAAGATGGCAGCTACCCAGCTGCTCCAGGCTCAGAGTGGCTGGGCAGGGCAGGACACCTGTTATGAGAGGGAGGGGGCGCAGAGGTGAAGGGATCTACAGGAGCAGCACTCCAGCCTCAGCAAAGGCAGACTCTGGCTGGAGCGAAGGACTGGGTCCCGGGTGCTGGAGGAAAACCGGTGCTGGAAGCCAAGGGAAGGAAGGCCTATTGCACGGATCTCTTTGTGCAACAGGCCTCTCGTTATACAGATAAAAGAATCAGCCTGAACTGAAAGATAATGTGACAGTTCATGACTTAAAATAGTGCCGAGGCTTCTACATCACTGGATAGGACAGAATATAAGCTAAAAAGTCAGCCTACATCTCCTGGGAGGTGTAATCTCTGACATCCACTTCAAATGTGGCAAGAAAGACCAGGGGATGGGAGCCTGTCACAGAGGATCGAGCCAAGGATCAAGGATACAAGGAAGCAGGAGGCCTCCTATTCCAGCAGAGGAGCCCTTGATGCCGTCAGCCCCATGGGACTTCTGAGTTGCTACAATCCAGTGACCTCCCACTTGTACATTTTCCAGTTTACAAGTTTGAAATGATCGAGGCCCTGCTTTATCACTGTCAATGGGTGTGGGTGTGGGTCAAGCAGGTCAATAACTTCACTTTTAGCTATTGGGCTCTGGATCATCAGGAGCCATATCGGGACCTGGTGCAAATATCTTGCGTTGTTCCTGATACAAGACTACTAGAGATTCTGGACTTTGTGCTTCATTGGATGGACTTGAGGTTGTCTCCTTTAAGGGATCAGAATAAAACAGAAAGGAGAAATAGAGGATTGTTACAAGGAAGAATGGGAAACAGAGGAGGAAGTAGAGAAGGAACAGGAGAAGGAGAACGAGAGGGAGATGGAAGAGGAAAAGAACTGAGTGTTAAAACAAATAAATGAGAGATGAGAAAAGCCTCATTAGTTCTGGGAAGTGTAAGGACCAAAATAGGGATGCTGCTGTGAGAGCCAAGGGAAAGGACCCAGATAGGGGCTGAGGCAACTGGAAACAGAAGAGAGAGTGGGTTTCTGGTGACGCAGGCAGTAAGATCTGGCCTGGGAATAGGATGACTGTAGGTAGTCGCATCAGAGTATCCAGAGCAGAGAAAGCTCAGGAAGAAATATCTCCCCGCTGAGCCAGGGCCTGATTTATCTTTGCTCCCACTTTTTCACAGCCAAGAGAATCTCTGGGTGCCCCTGAGCAGTCAGTCCCACAGACGGGGAGGGGTTTATTCTATTGGACACAGAAAGTCAACCAAGTATTCTGAAGAAAACCCAAGAAAGAACATTTAGTCCTATCCAAAGGTGCTGAGTCAATCTCTCCTTGAGTATATGCAAAAGAGGGTAAAATTTAAAAATGAAAACAAGTCAACTATGCTTATTCCAGGTAGGAACTTAGAACATCTTGCTTTCTGATGAACCGTTCGCCTCAGCAGTAAAGAGAAGCAGTCTTAGGCCTACACCTGAGGATTCATTCCACAGCTGGCACAAAAGATTTCTTTCCAAGCCAGTATCATTGAAATTAACTTGGGTTTATAAGTTAAAGAGATGTAAACACAAAAGTGGCATTCCTTTAAGATTTTCAAAGGGAAGTAGCTGGTGACTGTTTTAACCCAAGTAAGCCTGTTAAAATGCAAACAATATTGCTTTCAGCTGTTTTCTAGCACAATAACTCATTTGAAATATTTTTTTCAGTAAATTTTTTTTCTGTTTAATAAAAGATTTTAGTATCAAAAGGCTTTAAGACATGAGGACATTTTCTTGGGGCCCTAAAGCTCATATTAAACCCCACCCAAGGACTTAATGAATTTCAAAACAGCAGCCATGTTTTGTCATAACTGCATTCTCACCTGCCCGTGTTCTTTTTTAACTTGATTTAGTTTATGTAGTGAAAGGAGAACTGAAGTCAGATGTGCCAAGTATGCTACCTGGGCCTGAGAGGCATCACGACCAGTCTCAGATCTTATTGGCAAAAGCAGTATTACAGCATTACCCATTCCACCCCCTTCACTCAGCTGTGTAGAGAACATAATGCATAGAGCAACTTCAAATGCTTTGAAAAGAGAAAAGTGTAGTGACAATGTAAGGCATGTATTCTTATTGATGTTACTATGATTTCTCTTAGGTATAATTTATGTGACTAACGCTCCAACACTCCAAGCAAGGGCTCATAAAAGCTCTCCCGCACATTCAGGAAAGTGTTTGTGTCCCTGGGAAGCCTAGGAGGCAGGCGTCACTTGGAACCTATGGCTGTCCAGAGGACTAAAACCTTTAAGACACTAAAAAACTCAGTTATCCCATAACCACTGAGGCAAGACAGAGTGGTTGGTAAAGAAAAGGTTAATTTGGTGGTAGTGACCAGGAAGAAAGTAGGAAAAGTTGATCCCACCACCAAGCAGTGCTTCCCAGCCTCAGTGTGCTGCACATGACCTGAGAATCATATGAAAATACAGGTCTGACTCGGCAGGGCCCAGGCAAGGCCCAAGAGTCTGCATTTCTAATAAAGGCTCAGATGTTGCTTATAGAAATGCCCATGAACTGCATTTTGAGTGACAAAGATCTATTCTAGACCAGCCTGCCCTAAATGAAATTTGCGCCATGGTCCTTAGGTGTGAATTTTGAGGACTAAAACCCTAGAGCCATTTTGAGAACGTGAGAGCACCATCTAGGGCTACATTTCTGTAGCACAGTTGAGCTGTTGGGCATTCTACCCCCATAGCATAAGCACAGGGGATTCTGGAGAAGAAATGATTGACATGGTTAAATCCAGGATAGGCGACGTCAAGAGAGGTGACAGCAGGTAGAGCTACCTGAATTGGCATGGGAAAATATGACCATCACTGTGAGTCGAAGCAAGGGACTGTCAGGAAAACAAGAGCAAATGAGACTTTCCAGTGACACCCTGATGACCATGATGAAGAGGCTTAGGCTGAAGTTACCACGATGTCGATGAAAAGCATTAAGTCAGGACATTTCTTGCTATTATTGTGAGCCTGGTGGTCCCAGGCGAATGCCATTTAGGGGGAAGTGGGCTTTGTAATCATCTACATTTTATTGTTATTACAACCATCATTAGTATCAACATCCTCATTGTAAGAGGATGATATCCCTGATGTGTTATTGGAAATAAAGCATTCCCAAGCCACTACACTCCTGTGGGCAGGTGCACTCACCTGGCACTTCCTTAGTACATGGGGAAATGGAGAGTCAAGTGGGGCACAATTTTTAATGCATAACAAACTTGCAAAGATAGGAAAACAATGTATGGCAAGTTCAATATTCAGAGAGATAAGCCTGATACAGAATTTCAGCATTCTCATAGAGAAAAAAAAAAGTTATGAGAGCAGGAGAGGCAGAGGGCAGAGGGAGATGAAGGGGAAGAGGGAAAGAATGTGTGAAGAAGTTTAGATGATCAAGAAAACCAAGACAGTAAGCCATGAGAAGTTATCAGCATAGGTGCTTTCCAGAGCCCGTCAAATACTTCTGTCCCAAATGGGATATTCTGTCCTATAGAACAATAATTCCTTCCCCTCTGTTCCTTTATAATCCATATACTACATCCAAGTGGTTTTCTACCATGGTTTCTCAATACACCAAATTGCTATATCAGTGAAAAGAAAGATGTGGGGTTCTATCTCATGCATTTTGCTAAAGTCACAAATGAAAATGCATTATACTGCAGCCTGAGGGCAAATGTTACTAATGAAAGTAGCCTGTACATGGACATCATTCATTCCATTAGCCAATATTTTTTTACTTCTATGTATCCAGCCCTGTGCTAGGCACTAGAGCTGCAGGAGCAGACAATCAGACATATGCCTGCCAACATTCAGATTACAATACAGGTGGGAGGGAAGAAGAAAATAAATAATAAGAAAATAAATAATAAGAATATATATATGTATATATGATATATATATTATTACAATACAGGTGGGGGGAGACCAAGCAGCTTAGGTAGTAGCAGAAGGCACCCACTTTAGACACAGTGGTCAGAAAAGTTCTCTCTGAGGAGGTAATGGTACCTGAGAGAATGAGAACCAGGAGAATTTTCTCATAAGATAAAAGATATTTGTAAAAGCCCAAGGCAGGAAAGAGATGACATGTTCAAAAAACTAATCCCCCTCCCAAAACAAAGAGCAATCAATGTGGTTATTCATACACAACAGTATAATCCAAGTGTATCACAGCAGAGGATCAAAGGGTTTATTCTTTTGGTCCTTGATTCAGTGAACACTCACTTACCACCTACTCCATCAAATACTCTATTAGACAACACAAACAAGCCGACAGTTTATGTTCAATGAGGGAGATAAGCATTTATGATGTGCCATCATAAGTTGATATGTAAAAAGTACCAGAAGCCTTTGGAATATATAGGAAGTTGGGGGAGGTGCTTATCAGAATATTTCTTTTAACATCATTGTATTCTCAAATATACAATTTTATTGTGGGGAAAAAGCAGTGACATAACCTTAAATAAATATCTTTAAAACATTAGATATTTCCAAGCATCCAAAAGGTTGAAATATATGCTCCTCACTTCCAATATTTCTACTCCAAGTGGGACTATGTGTAAGAAAGTTAAAGGAAAGGCTCAACATAAAACCTAGAAATGCCAGCCATCCCTTTTTAAAATATATTTTTAAATTTTTGTAATGGCAGTTGACAAACAATATTGTATGAGTTTCAGGTGGCAGCCATTCTTTTTTAATTCCTTTATCATTTCATGATTGGCCCATTCCTTGGAGAGTTTACATTTTATGTACAAATTATCTTGTCTGAATCAACAGATCATAAGCTTATGGAGAACAAGGATTCAGTATTCTTATCTTCTAAATGACTCAAAACATTATTTTGAATAAATCAAGGTTCAGATTATAGAATATTTTTAACTATCTCCAAGGTTATCAATCAAAATGTGTGATTCTTGAAAGAATTTTCACCACCTTCTTTTCAGGTACAGATTTCAGACCCTGGCTGTGTTTTAGACAGAATGTGTCCTCACCACCCACTCTCCCCCTGGGCCTTTGGAGAAATGAAAGGTAAAAAGTGAAGCTTCCTGTACCAGGAAGAATGACATTAATTCACCTTTCGCTCCATCACCAGTGAATTTGACGTTTCATGCCAGTACAATTAAATTCTTCTACAACTTGGTATAGATTATATAATTCCTCTGAAAAATCAAATCCATACTCAGAAAAGTTTTTTGGATAAAACTATTTTGAGGAGACATTTTTATTATTAATAATTTTATTAACTAATTTTACCCCCATAGCTTAAGATTTTGTTTTCCTATACATTTTGGTCAGAGTAATTCATACATACAATGAAGATGAAAATCTTCCAAGATTTTTACTAAGCAGCATAAAAACTCACTCTGGACACTGGCTGTTTTGAGTAAGATAAAAATATCTTTCATGCCCGGCTGACATGTCTCAGTGGTTGAGCGTCGACCTATGAACCAGGAGGTCAAGATTCTATTCCAGGTCATGGCACATGCCCGGATTACAGGCTCGATTCCCAGTAGGGGGCATGCAGGAGGCAGCCAATTAATGATTCTCTCTCATCATTGATGTTTCTATCTTTCTCTCCCTCTCCCTTTCTCTCTGAAATCAATAAAAATACTTAAAAAATATCTTTCATCTTTCAAACATATACTCTTACTAAGTATTAGAACATTTTGCTCAAGCATTTGCTCCTTAAAATTTCCATGTAGCCACACACACTCCTCAGCAAGGTGGGAATGTTTTACGTACAGACTAAAGGCACATGCAGATTGGGGACGCTAACTAAGTGAACAACTTTTGGCAATTATTCTGGCATTTGATAGCACACATTTGAATTTTAACATAGGTCCTAACTTCCAAATGTGTGAGCACAATTTCTCAAGATAATGGATACAAAATCTTCAAAGCTAGACTTTTGGAATCTCCCACAGGTATATTTTAAAAAATAAATCCCACAATCACTGCAGAAACCATGAGTATGGGTAATAAGAGGACTGTGTGTGGCTGTCCTCTCATCCCCTGGCCATTTGAGTTTTCAAAGCCTATTCTTGTGCTTGGGGCTAGCAAGCTTAATTTGTCAGCTAAGACAACATGGTTGCAGTCTCAGGTCAGTAGTCATGCACCAATTGGAGCAGCAATCACTCTGAAACCATCCTAACTCAGCAGCTAGTTAATGTTCCCAAAAGAACTTCAGTGTTAACATTCCAGCTTCAGTCCTGGAGTCATCTGCAAAAACTCTGTCTGCCCCCATTTACTTATTCAATAAATATTTATTGAGAATTTACTCTGTGTCAGAGAGTACCAAGTAAGTAGAATACACAGATTAAGATGAGGTTATCCCTTCTCCCAAGGGCATGCACTCAGAAAAATTTGGTCTATTAGTTAATTACTTTTCCAAAAAGGCATGACACTCCAATGGAAAAATGTTCTATTAATTATTTTATCAATTCAACAAATATTTCTTAACCTCTTATTACTTACCAGACTTGATTCTAAATTCTGAAGATATAGCAATGAAAGACTGTCAAAGCTCCTCTCATGGAATTTACAGACAATAAACACATAAATGAACTAGAAATTCATTTAGAAAAAGTGCCATGAGGAACATAAGAAAGAGTGATGTGATGGTGAATGTGGATGAAATTGCCACTTCAGACTGGCAGAGAAGGGAAGATATATCTGAATAATGATAATTGAGCTGACATCCAATGACGAATTTGTCAACCTAAAATTGTAGGGTAATTTGTTCCATATAGCATTTGAGCAAAAGAGGGCAGAATAAAAGGAGGGGGATACCAACTGGGGGAAACAGCATACACAATGAAATGAACATAAAAAATAAGATGGCTCTGGAAACCACCAATGGGACCTGAGATCCAACAATGGAATGGTAAGATTCCATATCAGGCAAAGGCGTTCCATGGGAGAGGGTGGGGAGTCCCTGACTCAATGGCTTTTTTGATGGCCCTCTTCCTTGCCTTGTCAGACTGTTCCCTAGTTTCAAGAGTTGGCTACAGGTGGGTCGATCATATATGCATTTCAATTCCTTATGTTAATCCCCTATATGCTTTCTTCCCTACTATCATGTTACATATATATCTTTAAATTAGCACTTCTGCACTGAATTGTAACTATCTGCTTCACTATTTATTTTCTCTACTAGATTGTGAGTTCCCTGGGGTTTGAGACATGGACTATTTAATTATGAGTCCCCAATATCTGGCACAGCATTAGGCACATATAAGCTCAGCAAATATCCAATGGGAGGTGGATACATGCCTGAATGGGTGGCTGAAAATTTATAAAATCCTTGAATTAGTTTCCAGGGCTAAAGTCACCATATTAGTATTATAGCATGAGTAAACAGCATTAAGGTGAGGTCCATAACAGTTGTATTTCTAACATTATACTGAAAGTTTCTGATGTTTTATAAGTCCACATGCTTAGAATTAATTGCTCAGCCCACCCAGCCTTGCAATACTGCCTACATTGTAAAATATTTTAATTTTATTTTTTTAAGTTTCAATGTTATTTTTTTATTAATTTCAAGTGTACAGATAGTTGCTAATCATTATATTTTACAAAGTGATCCCCCTAATATTTCAAGTACCCACCTGGCACCAAACAAAGTTATTACAATATTATTGACTTTATTCCCTATGCTGTATTTCACATCCATATGACTATTTTGTAACTACCAATTTGAACTTTTTAATCCCTCTACCTTTTCTACCCAGCCCCTCAAGTCCCCTCCCCTCTGGCAAACATCAGTCTTTTCTATGCATCTATGACTCTGTTTCTATTTTGTTTGTTCATTAGATTCCACATATAAGTGAGATCATATGGTATTTGTCTTTCTCTGACTTATTTCACTTAGTATAATACCTTCCAGGTCTATCCATGCTGTCACAAATGGTAAGATTTTACTCTTTCTGTGGCTGAGTTATATTCCATTATATATATATATATATATATATATATATATATATATATATGTAAAACAAATATTTTTATCCACTCATCTATTGATGGGCACTCTGGAGAAATGCAAATTAAAACCATAATGATATATCATCTCACACCTGTCAGAATGGCTACCATCAATAAATCAACAAACAACAAATGTTGGTGAGAATGTGAAGAAAAGGGAACCTTCATGCATTATTGGTGGGAATGCAAATTGGTGAAACTACTATGGAAAACAGTATGAATGTTTCTTTAAAAAAAAATGGAACTGCCTTCTGACTCAGCAATTGCACTTCTGGGCATATATCCAAAGAAACCCAAAACACTAATTCAAAAGGACCTATGCCCCCTATGTTCATGACAAAGTCATTTACAATAGCCTAGATACTGCCTGCATTTAAACCTTCCCACTGGTTTTTGACCAATATCACTGGTGGTTATCTCTAAGGTGACCATAAGGTCCCTCTAGAGCAGTGGTTCTCAACCTTTCTAATGCTGCAACCCTTTAATACAGTTCCTCATGTTGTGGTGACCCCCAACCATAACATTATTTTCGTTGCTACTTCATAACTATAATTTTGCTAGTGTTAATGAATCATAATGTAAATATCTGTGTTTTCCAATGGTCTTAGGCGACCCTGCTAGAGGTTCTCAGGGTCATGACTCACAGGTTGAGAACCACTGCTATAGAGCCTAAATAATTTCTAAATATGTGTTCATATTTAGAAATTATTGCCCATGACACAGTGTTAATCTGTGTCATGGGCAATAATTTCAGTGTTAATCACAGGCCTATGAACAAACCCAAGGCAAATGAGGACATGTCTGGCCAGTAGGAAGCACAAAGAACTTCAGAGGAGACCGCACTTGAAGAAGTGGACATTAATTCTAAATTTCAGATTCTAAATAAGTAATGAGTGATGGCTATCCTTTATCTCTGGAAGGAACTGAAAAAAGGACTTCTAGATAGGAAGGAAATATACTTTCAGGAGAGAGCTAATTGGGTCTCAATCTATTTGTGGAATACTAGTTAGAGGTTGAAAGGCAGGAAAGATTTGATGTCTGACTCTGAGCAGTAGTTCACAAAACGATCTTTCTGCCTTATGTTGGTTCCCAGGGAAATAAAACAGTGAGTGAGATGGAAAAACTGTATAATATATGCAACTCAGAAATAATGAGAGATCAAATCCATTCTGGTTTTAGTTTAATAGTCTAGTTAAGCAAAAGAAAATAAATGTCTGCTTCATTAGGTAAAAAAATGATATGAACATAATAGAAGCAAGCAGGAGGTGGTCAACGAAAGTGAATTTCCTTTCTCTCTCCAGTGGTGACCTCTTCTCAACTGCTTCTCCTAAATAAAGTTTATATTGGCCAACTGAATACATGAATGAAAGAAAATTAATATATGAACAATTTAGTGAATTTCTATATATTCAAATCTGTATTTGATATGATACTCGAAGACATCTTACTCATTTAATCCTCATCACACCTATCAAAAGAAATTCTTATCTCCATTTAGAGATGAGGAAACAGAACCTTATAAAGGCAAGTGGCTTGCTTAGAATCATACCATTGGAACTACAAAGTTGAGATTTAAACCCAGATGATCGGATTTTAAGTCAATTTCCTTTTTCTTTATAATAATGCTTCAACATATAGCTAATTTCACTCAGTTACAGCATTAACCCTAGTCATTAAAATTCAAATTTGGTTGGAAGAGGTGTCAGGCACTGTTGAATAGCTACCTAAGACCCATTCCCAAACACCTAATTATGCACTGTCTCAGAGTCCCTGAAGCCTGCAATGCTAGGTCCCCGAGTTCTATCCAATGGTTTGTAAACGCAAGTTTGTTGAAGGATCTGGAAAAATTTGCTTAATGATTAAATAAAGCATGCATCTCTAGTATTACACCTGCCCCTCTATATCCTGCAGGAATAAAGGCATGATGGATACAGCAGCAGCAACCACCTTGTGACTATCAGGAAAAGTGAAGAAAATTGCAGGTATGCTGCCCATGACATGGAGTTGCTCAAACAATAAGAGTAGACACCTACATCCCGACTCCTTGCTATGAGAGTAAAACAAACGATTTATTTAAGGCGCTGCTAGTCAGTAGTCTTGTAATTACAGGTGGAAAAAAAAAAACCTGATAAAGAGAATGTCTAAAACAGTCAGTTAAGTATCCAGATTAGTAAGATAACAGAGAAAAACAACTAATTTTTTATAATAAACATCTATCCTGACATAAAAAGCATATCTTCCAAAATAATAACTTCCTGCTCTAAAAAATATTATCCATGTTTACTTGCTTCTAAACTCTGATAAATATGAATGGCAAAAGAAAATTTTTATGAACATTGAATTATTAAATAAAGACAGTTACTCTGATTTTTCTAAACAGCATCTAATACACAGTTGATGCTCATAAGGCTGAGTGCTAAAAAACATGTATCTTATTAGTAACACATCTCCTCATTATCACTTGGAAAAAGTCCTTTCTTTCACAAATCAATATTATGAAGAATCAGGCAGCAGGTGGAGGATATAAAAATGAATCATTTTTCAATAACTTCTTTCAGTGTGGAAGGTTTCACATGTCTAGACATATTTTGCTATTGAATCCCACACTGATATTTAAGAGGCTGTTTTTCTCTTTTGCATACAAAATTACCCTAATTATAGCAAAGCATTTTGCTCACATGCTGTCACTCCCGGGCAAAGAGCGAAGTCCATGTGTGTCCCTCTCTGTAGCTCCAGCCGGTGTATCCAGCACCCCATCTCAGTCATCAGGGACAAGTTAAGCCATGAGATGTTTTCTCTCCAGCTTGATGGTGAAACAGGAAGTTCTTTTTTAAAAAATATATTTTATTGATTTTTTTTTTTTTTTTTTTTTTTACAGAGAGGAAGGGAGAGGGATAGAGAGTTAGAAACATCGATGAGAGAGAAACATTGATCAGCTGCCTCCTGCACACTCCCTACTGGGTATGTGCCCACAACTGAAGTACATGCCCTTGGCTGGAATGGAACCTGGGACCCTTGAGTCCGCAGGCCAACACTCTATCCAATAAGCCAAACCAGTTAGGGTAGGAAGTTCTTTTATTTTTAGAAATGAGTGGAAACATTACAATTTTTCCACAGGGTATTTCACTAAAAGTATAGCCTATTACTGAGAATAACTAGTAACAAAATTTTAACTGAAAAATTAATATTTAGCAATATAAGTATTTAAAAGGATCCTCATGTTTTCATGTTGTGGTTTTTTATTTTTTTATTTTTATCATTCTCAGTGATTTACAGATTTATATCCAAGTCTTGTTTGAGAAATTTTCTGGAAGGTAAACCCAGCAGGATGAGAAAAGCCAGGTGCATGATGGGATCAGGGATGCACCCAGATCTGAGAGGAGGAAAGGGAACAAAAGAACAAAGGGGACTAGACCCGTGGCCAGCAAACTGTGGCTCACGAGCCACATGCGGCTCTTTGGCCCCTTGAGTGTGGCTCTTCCACAAAATACCGCAGCCTAGGCGAGTCTATTTTGAAGAAGTGGCGTTAGAAGAAGATTAAGTTTTAAAAATGTGGCTCTCAAAAGACATTTCAATTGTTGTACTGTTGATATTTGGCTCTGTTGACTAATGAGTTTGCTGACCACTGGACTAGATGATGTACGTAGCCTGGATGAGAGTCACCTGGGTAGGACCAACAATAATTGCTCAGATCAAGTGATTTCTGAAAATGATTTCAAGAACGTCTGATATAGCTCATGGGGTCTTCCCCAATACACAAGCTCACCATTCTGATATGTGTGAAAAGATGACCTTCGTTAACAAAAAAGAAAAGGAATTCGATTTTAAAATTTGTAACAGGTCACAACATTGCTATTCCTAGTCTATACTTGAAATTATTTCAAATAAGGATAGAACTCTATTCCGGGGTGTTTGTAGGTGAAAAGGCAGCCTTATCTTTTCCATGAGGTGCAGGGGGATTAGGCAATTAGATACTGTGACTTGTCTAAGCAGTGTTTGATGATGGCCTCTGCTCCCTCCCTAACTGCATCATTGCTAACTCTCTTTTGCGATAGTGTGTTTTCAATGACGCTGGTGGCTAGCTAACAGGGTACTCATTTCATGGGTGGAGCCCTGCTTACATCCAGGCTAATCTGCACTGGCTTTTCTAAGAGTTTTTTCCGGAATAATGGAAAGAAATAAGGTGTTTGTGACTTGATATCATATGCCATGAGTTTAAATCCTAGCTCTTCAATTTACCAGGTGCATCGATACAGGGACATACTTAGCCTCCTTGAACCGCAGTCTCCCATTTACAAAACTGGGATCTAACTCATGGGACCATTAATAAGATGGTTTATTTGAAAGTGCCTAACTTATAGTGGGTCCAAAATAGACCTTCACTGAATCTGAACTGTTCAGCTTTCAAGTGATATGAAAACAAATAACAGGAACCCAGTAACTTCCTACCATCCAGAGACTTAAGCAAATCACACCTGGGCATACAGATTATTTTATGTGTACATTGTTACAAACAAACACACCTCCCCCAGAAATCCCAAATGTCACATATCCACCTAACAGGACGGGAATGACTGATAGATAGCATTGACCTTCTCCCAGGAAATGACAGATTTTCAAAGCAAGCACTTTTTAAAATTACATAAGTATGCAGCATGAATCAGAAAAGCAGGAGGCTGTGTCTGCTTGTTTGATCAACATTTCATTTTCTGTAGCTTCCGTCTTCCTTTCAGTGCTGGGCTGGCTACCTCCCTCAATAGGCTACTGGGGTTTAATAATCGTCTGCTTAAGGTTCTTCCCCAGATCACATGTTTTACTTAATTAAATAATGCCCCAATTAATTGATTTGTTTGTAGACATTCCTAATTTAGTAAATGCTGAGCAGAATGTTAAAAATACCATTATATTTCTGACGGAGGCACCACTAAAGTCTGATAATTGATAGCTTTGCTGTTTTCTCTCATGGCCTGAAAAGCTTTTAAAGCTAAATTCTGTAATCATGTTCATCTTTGGAAATTAGTTTTGTGAAACCACACATTTAGTTCTTGCTGAGAAATCTCATTTTAGTCATTCTAACATAATTTATAATGCATAAACTAAATTAGCTTTTGTAGCTAAGCCAGCATATTTTTCTTTAATTTTTATCTCATCCTAATATATTTTTGACCTTGGAAACTGTAATGTCTGTTGGATATTGAAGGCTCTGAACAAAGAAAATCATTTCCATTCCATCACTATGGTTACACTCCCTTCCCGCTCCAGCACGGAGCTGCGCGACGCGTGTTGAGTCTGGATTCCTCAGGAGGGCGAGGGGAACTTCATGTAACAGCATTTAGTTCTGATTAAATAAACACATATACATAATGGAACCCAGGAAAGGAGCAAATGACTTCACTCTGTTTACATTGCATCTGATCTGACTGATGGTGAGGGGCAATCTATCACCGGATGCTATTCACGTGGGTTCTGTTGTGTGAGGTTTTTTTCCCCCAGGCAGTCACACATACATATTTGTCTCAAAAAACAGTCAAAATGCCAGGCGGCTCTTAACACCTCCAGTACTCTGGAAGCCAAAGCGGTTTCATCCCTTCCTAACAACAGAGAACCTGAACTGTGAATCATACGGTACCCTGTCCACCAGAGACGCGTTTCAGATGAGCTTGCCACGCGTCTCTCAGCATCCTAACGTGGCTTTGGCTGGCCTACAGGCGCAAGACAAGGAACTGGCCATTCCGGCAAATGCTGCGTCTGGTAGTAAAAAGCGTTAATTTTACAGATGGCACCATTTGGTAAAACATGGCTTGATTATTTTTTTTATTACTACACAGCTGGTTTGCAATGTTAACTCTAATAGGTTTTCTGTTTTCTTCTTCTCCCTAGTAGTTCATGTACCAAAGGCGTCTTGAAGGAAACTGTTGGCAATAGCCAGTGTCTTCGAGTGGCCATAACTATTTAAAAGCATGTATGTGAGCAGTATGGTGGCAAACTAAATCCAAATAAACTCAAATGAAATGTCTCATTCCTAAAATTCATATGCACACAGATTTCCAGCTACCTTGATTGGGTGGTGCAAAAGTGATGCAGAACTATTAATTTTAGCAGCAAAGGAAAAAACAACAGTGGGGCGAGGGAGGAAATACTAGACAATATGCTAGGCCTCAAGTGGGAAAGAAATCAGCATCTTTAATGGCTTTCAGGTACAGAGACCACAGAGATCACCTCTGTGGCCTGGCCCGGGCTGGCCCACACTGAGCATGCAGGAAATGTTTGTGGTGTGAAGGAATAGGTGGATGGATGAAAGGGCTCACTATTTTATAAGATTTAAAGATTCTTTGATGGTGAGACAGAACACACTGACACTCAGACAGATGAAAGAAGAGCTGCTTTAACGTACGTTTTCAAGTGAGAAAAGGCTATCAGTCTGGGTCTCACATGGGTTGAACCAGGCACAGGGGTAGGGTTAGGGCTGGAACTGGTGGGGGCAGCATGGCAAAATGGAGCAGGGTTAGCTGACTTTGATTCTCAGGCTCCCTGCAGATCAGCTACTTTGAATAACCCTGTGACTCCAGGGCATGGGAGCTAGTTGTCCAGTACCTGGCCCCGGGTAATTAAGGCAGGTTCATGGTGGCCTAGTGGCTCCAGGGTGTGAGAACTTCATAAGGAAAGTAATTGGGGTCTGGCTTAATCAGCTGCCCGAGAAAGGGAATTATTGCCTTGCCTCTAGCCAGAGCCTCAGAAGTGGATCAAGACAGCATTTAAAACAGATAAACAAGCAAACAAACAGCAAACACCTCTGACATATTTACCTGCTCATAGAAGGGGAGAATTCAGCCAAAATCCAGGGAAGCATTACACTGATTTAAAAGCAATCAAAACGTCAGACAAGAGTGACAGGGAATGCTTAATAAAAGCTAACTTGGCCATTACTTGCACTAACTTTAAACATAATTACAAAATCATTTATTAGAAGCATTTTGGTCCGGTAATCAAGTTTCCATAAGTTTGTTTTGGTGGGCAAAAGATCCAAAAAAGGTTCAATTCTGCACATGGATGCAACATCTATGTTTTTAAAGCAAACGTGCCTGGGTCTGTCCAAGTTCAAGAGGGGCTGCCATCATATTGCATGCTCTAGCCCAGGCAGAAATCAAAAGCCAGCTGTAGCAGGCAGAATGATAGTCCCCCAAAGATGTCTCACCCTCTCCTCAGAACCTGTGAATACTACGGTACATGGCAAAGGAGAAACTACCTTTGCAACTGGAATCAAGGTTGCTAATCTACTGACTTTAAAATAGAATGATTACCCAGGTGGTCCCAATGTAATCACAAGGGTTCTTAAAATTAGACAAAGGAATCAGAAGGGAAAGTCAAAGCAATGAGATATGAGAAGGACTCAAATGACCATCATTGCTGGCTTTGAAGGAGGAGGGAGGGGCCATAACCAAAGAAGCATGGATAGTGTCTAGCTGAAAAGGAAACGGTTTGGGTTCTTTCCTCCAGTCCCCAGAAAGGCACACTGCCCTGCAGACACCTTGATTTCAGACGTGATCACTGGTTATAGCAGCGAATAGGAAACAAATGACCATCCAAATTCCCAAAGCATGAAGCCACTGCTTTTTATGTTCCAGATTTTCTTCACCCCAAATATTATTTACTGAGGAGGCAAACCTTTAATGATTTGTCCAGGAATAGCTGATTTTTACTTTTGTGGAAATATTTTCTGTTTCATATACAAGACATCACAATCTCATTCTGAAAGCATTTTCTGTGAATGTATCATCCTTCATTCTCAAATATTAACTCTCTTTGAATATTGACATTTAAAAATAAAATCTAACCTGTTCTGATTTTGTAGAAGGTGACACTGGAACAGAGGATATTTCCTTCTCAGACCACAGTATCAATTTGGAAGACTTCAGCTCCAACACTAAATAGTATTTGAGCAAGATAGCCATGCATTCTCTTTGTTAAAAGAATAATTAATTATTTGACTTTTCTTCTTTGTCGTCATTCTTGTATACACCTCAAACTAGTCCCTTAGAAGTGGAGGATAGCAAAATGTATGCTATGTTTTGAATGGAACACATTAAACAGTGAAGGAGAAGTGGTTTCAAGGTCAGGGTTAAAGAGTTTAACAGGACGTGAAAGTGGTGAGAAGAATGCAAGGTGGCTGAGTTGTCAGTGAATGGGTCCTCCATGGGCAGGCGTTATTCTAAGCTGGCCATCAAGTTTACAGGTTAAAAACAAGGGGTGCATGATCTAGAGAGGAGATCACTGAGCGGAGAGTGAGATCAGACTAACGTCAATCCCAGCTCTCCTCCTAACAGTGGGCAGTTTTCATGTCACCGCCCCATGTTTCCACGTGACCTTCCTTTGTTTCTATAGCTAAAGCAAGTGCTTCTATATCTTGCAGGCACACCCTAGTCCCTTTATTTTTCCATTTGTTCCCCTTAATGGCATTTTGATTCTTTGATCCACCTCTTCTGCAATTTGGTTTCTGAGTTCAGACAGTTTGAGAATCTGATTTTCCTCCCCTTTTTTGCTCTTATCCTTCCCATCTGGTCTTTAATGTCAGTTTCAGTCAAGGGTCTTTCCATTTTTATATTGGGCTTGCCTTATTTTCCTTTTTTATTGAACGGCTCTTTAAAAATCCACTTTGGTGCTATTGTTTACTTTTGTTGTTGTTGCTTTTAACAACAAAACTTTATATCTCAGAGGAAGTGATGATAATAAAACTTCTAGAGGCAAATTCACTTCTTCAGCATGGAGTCATTGAACACCTACTCTATCTACTTCATGGTAGGGGGGGATCGCTAAAAAGATAAAGAAGGCAGTCCTTACCCTTAAGAAACTGATACATAACAAAACAACTCCCATAGAAAATAAAGAAGTGAATGTGCTCACTGAATCCTGAAGGACCTGATGTGTAGCACGATATGATGCTTTTCCTCTCCTTACCGCCATTCTGAAACACTAA
Organism: Corynorhinus townsendii; assembly: GCA_026230045.1. Classification (NCBI taxonomy): domain Eukaryota; kingdom Metazoa; phylum Chordata; class Mammalia; order Chiroptera; family Vespertilionidae; genus Corynorhinus; species Corynorhinus townsendii. Next base: position 112,668,378 of record JAPDVU010000005.1, read on the forward strand.
AAATAATGTACCTCGGCCCAAATTCCCTCAGCTGAGACACCACCTAAGAGAAGGGTAAACCAGGAGTCATCTGTCCCATCAGCAGCCCACAGATACCTAGACTTCACACACTTCCTGAGAAATGAAAACAGGAAATACTAAAGGATGCAAAGTAATCTCCTCTCAAGACCCTTCTCAGTACTCTCACAAAGCCAAAGAACCCTTTGAAGTGACTGGAAATTCCATCCAGGAAAGAGACACAAAAAGTTTGAAATATTGAAACAAGCGAATTTTGACCACCTGGAACCTTCAATTAGTAGAGAAACTTTCTCTACTTCACATTGGGGGGAAAAATCATTTTGAAGTAGTTTTCAGACAATCATCATCTATACTCTTACTCACATCCCTAAATCTTCTCCCTCCATGCATTTTTTTCTTCAATCTTTCTCCTGGGTAACTAGGTAATCACCTTAAGGCCATCTATAGTATCTTTTCTCTCTTTATCTTATCCTATTTCAAACAGTCACTACCTAATGCTGATTCGTCCTTACTAACATCCAAATCTATCCCCTCCTTTCAATTGCTGAATACAGTTTCATTATAGGACTAACACAATTTGTCCATTGTTTTGTTGGTGGCCATTTGAATTGTTTTTGTTTTGGGCTATTATTAACAGAGCTGCTATGAATATGCATAAAATACTTTTTGTAGACATATGATTTCACTTATCTTAGGCAAATGCCTAGGAATGAAATTATTTGATCATAAGGTATTAGTATATTTTACTCTATAAGAAACTGCCAGTTTCAAATAGGTTGTACCATTTTGCACTTCTACCAGCAATGTATGAGAATTCTAGTTGCTTCACATGTTGGCCAGAAGTTGGTGTTGTCAGGTTTTAAATTTAGGGCACTCTAGAAGTATAGTAATATTTCATATCAATTTGCATTTCCCTGTTGACCAATAATGTGCAACTTTCAAGTGCTTATTGGCCATTTACTAGTATATATATCTTCCTTTGCCAAGTGTGTAATTTGCATATTTGTTATTGAGAAGTTTTCTTATTATTGAAGGGTTGTTTTTTTTAATACACCCTGCATATGAGTCCTTTGTCATTTATTTATAATGCATTTCGTCCTATGCTTATATATTAATTATGTACCAATGAGCTGAAGTTTACAATTTTGAGTAACAATGTATCTTTTTTTTTCTTTTATGGTCAGTGATTTCAGAGAACACTTTACCTATCACAGGGTTATAAATATATTTTCCCAAACATTATTCTATAAACTCTATACATTAAACTTTTATTTCAGGTCCATGGCCCATCTTGAAATAATTTTTTTTCCAAAGGCCAACTCTTGCTTTCATTGATCATTTCTATTGATTTTTAGACTCTATATTTTAAATTTCTGTTCTGATTTTTATTATTTCCCTTTTTTATACTCAGTTTGGGCTTTGTTGTTCCTTTTTTAGCTCCTTCGAGTATAAAGTTAGATGGTTTAATTGAGCTTTGTTTCTTGAGGCAGGCCTGTAATGCTATTAATTTCCCTCTTAGGACAGCTTCTGCTGTGTCCCATAGATCTGGGGTGTCGTGTTCACATTTATATTTGTTTTAAAGTGTCTTTTGATTTCTTCCTTGATCTCAGTGTAACCTATTCATTGTTTAGTAAGATGTTGTTGAAAGTGTGTGTGTGTCCCCATTAGGGAGGTCATGCATCTCTGACATGTACTGGCGTGTGCACTGCCTCTCGTTGGAGGTATGTACACGAAGGGCATGTGTTTGCCCTCTGTCCTTTTAGTAAATACCAACTTCGGAGAATTTTCTGCACCACAGGGATGTCACATCTCTCTCTGGCCTTGGGTTGTGAGGAATGCTTTCCAGCTTCTGGTTTGTCTCTCCAGCTTTTAGCTTTTCTCTCCTTTTTGTTTTGGGCAGAGGAAGAAGCCAGCCATTGCCTGACTGGCTTCCAGCCCTAGGGTCACACTTAGCACAGTGGTCTCTAGTCCGAGATGATGAAACTAAAAGGGCTTCTTTTTGTTTATATCTAATCTCTAATCCAACTGGGATTTCCCTTTCAAATAACAAAGATGCTATTTTAGATAAAAATAAGCAAAAGTATATGAGCAGAAATAGAAAAGCACCTATGTTAAGAGTCCATTTACAGGAAACGTCCCAAACAGGTTACAGAGCAGAGACAGAAAGCAGACCAGGGTGTCCAGGGGCAGAAGTGGGAGTGAGGTCTCGGGTGCAGAGTTTCCTTTGGGGGAGATGGAACATCCTGCAACTAGATAGTGGTGATGCTTGCACAGCATCGGGAATGTACCTCATGCTCAGGAATGGCACAATTTAAAATAGTAACATGTACTTTTATTTAAAAAGTAAAATAAATCACACCATACACTACAAAAAAGGAAACCATAAAAATGGAAAGAAATAAAATGTCTAAGAAGAGGAGGGGTGGGACGAATTCTGATGGGAAGGGGAAAGCAGGTTCCCAGGGCAGAGGAGGTAGGAGTCTGAGATGCTCAGGGTGCCCGGGCTCCAGAACTGCAGCTGAAGGTATCTCAGCTGCCAGGGAGGACATCCCTTCAGGGCTGGAGGGGCCCCCACGTCTGCCCCTGCATCTGGCTCTTCCAGATATTTGAGAGGCCTTGAAAGAGGGGTCTGCTCTGCCTCCTGGGCTGGTGCTGGAGGTGGGAGAGGGGAAAAGATCACCCACATGCCTGCATTTCCATGTGCCCCCCCAAAGGCAGAACCCATCCACAGACCAGGACCCAGCCCCAAGGGCCAGAGCAGGCCTGAAGAGCGTGTGGCCAGCAGGGACTCTGGGGAACCAGGGCCTGTGGTTGGCCAGAGAAGGGTTTCTCCCCCAAAGCTGTCCAGGCTCCACAGGTAGCTGCTTTCTCATGCTAACCCGATCACCACGTCCAAGTCCAACAACTGGGCCTGGGGACCTAGAGCCCATGGGTGAGAACGTGATGGTGGGATAAAGGGTGGAGGTGCGTGTGAGCTTATGGGAAGGGGTTGGTGCCAGGCACACAGGGAGCACCCCCAGAGGCTGACCGGGAGCAAGGACAGGCCTCAGCCTACCCACCTGCTGGCCTGCCTGCAGGATGTCCTGGGTGGGTCCTGGGCTGCAGCTGTGCTCTATCTTTGGGGGCACGTGGAAATGCAGGCACGTGGGTGATTTTTTCTTCTATTGCAACTCCATCACTCATGCAGGAGGCAGCGCTGATTCCTGCTTTAACACCTATCGTCCATCCCGAGCAGCCTGATGCAAAGACAGACCTGGAGGGCTGTCCTCTTCCAGAAGTCCTGCAATCCACTCAGCTCTGGAACTGGGGCCGCCTGTGAAACATCTCAAGCTGTAACTGAAGCCCTACCACTGCTGCCTGAAGCTCCCTCCCCAGAGCCTGCCCCAGAGGAGGAGCTGCCTCTGGGAAATGCCTCAGTGCCAGCCCTAGATCTGCATGTTGAAGTGCTCGCCCTCTCCCATCAGAAAAATTTGCTTTAACCCCCTCTTTGACCTTTCACTTTTATTTTATTTTAATGTTTTTCTTTTCTTCCATGGAATGATTTTTAAAAATATTTTTATGATTTGGGTTTGTTTTTTTTTTTGGGGGGGAGGGTGGGTTTACTTCTATCATTTTCTTTTTTCTGTTCTTAGCCTTCATTTTTCCATGTGTAATTCTTTTTAAGTAATAAAGAAAAGTTATCATTTGTATTTTAAGTGGAGCCATTCCTGAACATGAAGTACATTCCCGATGCTATGCAAGCATCACCACTATCTAGTTGCAGAAAGTTCCATCACCCCAAAAGGAAACTGTGCACGAAGGGAACTCACTCCCCCATTCTCCTGCCCCTGGCAACCCCAGGTCTGCATTCTGTCTCTGTCCCTTTACCTGTTCTGGAAGTTTCCTATAAATGGAATCTTACAACAGATGCTTTTCTGTGTCTGCTCACCTACTTTTGTTTGTTTTTGATCTGAAATAGCATTTATTATTGGAGACGGAAATCCCAGATGGATTAGAGATCAGATGTAAAAAAGGAGTCCTTTTAGTAAGTGTGTGCATCATCTTGGGGTAGGGATCACTGTGCTAAGTGTGACCCTCGGGCCAGAAGCCAGTGAGGCAATGGCTGGCTTTTCCTGTGCCCAAACCAAAAAATGAGGAAAATGCTAAAAGCTGGAAAGATAAACCAGAAGCTGGAAAGCAATCCACACAACCCAAGGCGAGGAAGACGTGCCACATCCCTGTGGTGCAGAAAATGCTCCAAAGTCAGTGTTTACTAAAGGGACAGAGGGCAAACACATGCCCCTCTGAGAGGCAGTGCACATGCCACTACATGTCAGAGATGCCCCATCTCCCCGATGGGCACACACACACTTTCAATATCTGATTAAACAATGAACAGGTTAACACTGAGATCAAGGAAGAAATCAAAAGACACCTTGAAACAAATATAAATCTGAACACCTCAACCCCAAATCTATGGGACACAGCAAAAGCCATCATAAGAAGGCAACTAATAGCATTATAGTCTGCCCAGCCAGCATGGCTCAGTGCTTGAGTGTTGACCTATGAACCATGAGGTCACAGTTTGATTCTTGGTCAGGGCACATGCCCTGTTTGCAGGCTCGATCCCCAGGGTGGGGCACGCAGGAGGCAGCCAATCAATGATACTCTCTTATATTGATGTTTCTTAGCTCTCTCCCCCTCTCACTTTCTCTCTGAAATCAATAAAAATATATTATAAATAAATAAACAAATAAAGCAATGCTTTAAAAAAGTTGTATTACAGGCCTACCTCAAGAAACAAGTAAAAGCTCAATTAAACAATCTAACTTCACACTCAAAGGAACTAGAAAAAGAACAAACAAAGCCCAATGAATTTTCTATATATACATATTTATCATTTTACCATTATATTGTTTGTTTTTATTGCCCTAGGCATGGCCTTGAGCACAGTGTTAAACAGCAGTGGTAGGCGTGGTTTGAGCAGTCTTCCTTGCCTTGTTCCCAGTATCATAGGGAAAACAATCAGTCCCTTCACCATTCACTAGGTTATATCATACTGAGAAAGCCCCCTACTATTCCTGCTTTGCTGAAATATTTTACCATAAATGTGTGTTGAATTTTATCTTTTTCCTGTACTTATTTTAGCTAATCATCAATTTTCTCCTTTATTTTGCTAATGTGATATATTTCATTAATTGTTTTAATGTTAAAACAACTGTGCATTCATTTCTGAGATAAATCCCACTTTGTCATATACTAATATACTATTCAATTATAAATTTCCAGATTCCATTCTCCATACTTTATCAAGATATCTGCATATATGTTCATGTGTTCACGAATGATACTTGACTGTGACATCAAGTGTAAGTTTTAAAGTTTCATGACATATAAATTAGTTATAGTATTTTCTAAATTTTAATGCCCATAAAATCTATAATGATAGCCTCTTCTAAATTTCTGATATTAGTAACTTCTAATTTCTATTTTCTTTTTATTTTATTTTTATTTTTCAGCTTGGCTGGAACAAATCTTTTCAACTGGTGTTCCATGACAGAATTAAACTCTAATGCTTTATAGGCATCTATTATATGAAATGACATGATTTTTTTCCTAAGGATTTGAAATAGTATTCCCTATGTAGCTTCCTTGGAAAAGTAGAGAAAACAGACAATCCAGTAATATTCTTTAAGTCTAATTCTCTTGCAGAACTCCAGTAAAGAAAGACCAATTCTCAACTTTATCTTCTCTGGTAATATATTTTTTTTTTTGATTCACCGATTTGTTTCTATTTTTCTCTTTTTCATTTTCCGGTTCATCAATTTCCGCTTTATTATTTCCGTCCTTCTACTTATATGGTGTAATTTGATCTTCCTTTTCTATTTTCCTAAGATACAGGCACAGATGGTTGATTTAAAACCATTCTTCTTTTTAATGTAAGCATTTACCACTATAAATTTCCATTTAAACAATGTTTTATCTGCACCTCACAAACTTTGATACTTTATGCTTTTGTTATAATTTAGTAAAATATTTTCTAATTAACTTGTACATTTTTACTTGGCGCATGGATTATTTGAAGCGTGTTGCTTAATTTGCAAGTATTTGAGAATTACATGGCTATTTTATTATTGATTTTGAATTTAATTCTTTATGGACAGAGACTATACTGTATAAGTTTTCAATAATTTTGAATTCATAAACACTTTTTAATGGTTCAGCATATAGTCTCTCTTGATAAATATCACATGCAATCATAATAAGAAAGATTATTCTGCAATTATTAAGTATAGTATTCCATAATTATTCATAGGTAAATGTGACTGATAGTGTTTAAATCTATATATCTACATATTTTAGTTTGTCATATTAGAAGACAAACTAAAGAGAAAGAAGTGTTAAAATGTCTAACTCTGATTGTGGATGTGTTTATTTTTACTTTTAGTCCTATCAGAATTTGATTCTGTTCTAGATAAACTCAAATTTAGTATTACAATGTTGTTTTAATGAATAATTAATTAATAATTCAGAGTTCATGTCATTATGAAATGGTCCTCTTTATCTCTGGTAATACTCCTTTCTTTTAACTCTGAACTCTACTTTGTGTGTCATTGATGTACTTACTACATCTTTATTATGATCAATGATTTTTTTTTTCTTTTAAACTATGTCAATTTAAAATGGAACCTATCGGAATGGCTAAACCTAATAAAAATAGTGACAGGACTAAATATTAGCAAGGGTCCAGAAAAACTGGGTCACTCATACGTTGCTGTTGGAACTGTAAAATGAGAAAGCCATGAGAAAAACGGTTTGGCAGTTGCTTAGAAAATGAAACATGCAACTGCCATGGAACCCAACAACTGCACTGCTGGGAATTTATGCTAGGAAAATGAAAACGTATGTCCACACACAAACACCTGTAAACACATCTTCACAGAATATGACTCAGTAATAAAAAAGAACAAATTATCTATACATTCAACAACTTGGATGCATCTCGGGGGAATTATGTTGAGTGAAAAAAGCCAATAGCAAAGGGTCGACTACCACACGACTCCATTTACTACATTTTGCACTGACAAAATTATAGAAAAACACACATTAGTGGTTCCCAGAGGTCAGGGGTGGGGGATTGAAGGAGGGCTGTGGGTGAAAAGAATAATATGTCTGCGAATTCTAAGATCTGTGCTATTTCTGGTTCTGTTGCTCCTGACTCACCTTTCTCCTCATCGAGTGCTCCATTGTCCTATTTCCTCATTGTCTTCATATACATTAGTATACACTTGACTGAGGATATTATATTGTTTTATAGGTCTACATTTTGTTGCCTTTCTTTAAAGACTGTTGTGTTTTGTTCTGACAAACAACTTATTGACAGGTCAGCTTTACTGTCCCAAGGCTTAATTTTAAGGTTTAAAATAATGGGTCTAGAGTAGCCCTACCTGTATGTTGTATCTTTTCTGGGGCCTCAAATTCCCAGGGTGTTTATAAGGTCCCTCCACTTTAGATGATTATAACTCCGTTTCCCTGCACTATGCAACCCCCATGATTCTCCTTGGCTCATAGTTAGCCAATAGCTATTCTCTGCCTAATCTCACTGAATCCTGATCTGTGTATGCACAGCTTCCTATTCACCCCAAAGCTCAAGTGGCCCTTGATGCAGCTTTCTGAAACTGTCTTATCTGGGCATCTGCTTTTTCTCACTACATCCTGCAGCCCCAACTCTAATCTCTCTTACCTCTACCCAGTGAGACCACTTCTTAAACAAACAAACAAACAAACAGATAAACAAACACTTAAAAAAGAAACAAAAACAAACAACCCTGGGCTCATTGTTTTGAATTAGGCTCACTTTCCTGTGCTGAAATTTGGACAGCGGCCCCAGGAGAAGGGATGTAGTGAAACATGTTTTCCTTAGCTCAGGAATCATAGCCCTATGCTATCTATTGTCCAATGTCTGAAAACAGTTTCTTCATACATTGTGTCCAGTTTTATAGTTCCTCAGAGCAAAAAGGTTAAAGCCTACAGCCATTTCTCCATAATGGCTTGTACTGTAGCTACACTTAAATATGATGCTTTATTTTATCTTCACAATAACTTCATGAAATAAATACTCTTAAACCATTATCTGGCTAAGAAGACCAAGCTTAGGTAAGTTAAACACTTTCTGTTACCTTGTAAACTCCTCAAGGGTGGAAACAAATTCTATTCATTCTGTTGTTCATTGCATTTATTCGTTGTTCAGTACTTTGTACACAGCAGATACTCAATAAATTACTATTTTGGTAGGTGCTATTTTCAATATCTACACTAATAAAAGAGTAAGATGCAAATTGACCATACCTCCACGATGCCCACCAGCCAATCAGGAGTATGCAAATTAACCCAACAAATATGGTGGGTTAATTTGCATATGCAGGCACTGAGCGGCTGGGGGCGGGGCGAGATGCAGGCATTCTGCCCCGCCCCCGGCCATTCCTCTGGGTAGTGTGGGAAGGCAGAAAGGTGGCTCTGGGCCTGAGCAAAAAGGTGGCTCCGGCCAGAGCGAAGGCGGTGCCGGCAGCCAGGGGAAGGAAGGTCCATTCTTGCATGAATCTTCATGCATCGGGCCTCTAGTGATACACATAAAAAGCTAAATCTCAGAGAAGACAATTGGGGGAAGGGACAACACTAATATTGGTTAAGTGCTGAGATTTGTAAATTAAAGATCACAGACCAAAACTGGCCCACTTGTATTTTTTTATTTTATTTTATTGAATTATACTTGACTTATACTATTATATTAGTTTCAGGTGTACAAAACAGTGATTCAACATCTATATACCTTACAAAGTGATCACCACAACAAGTCTAATAGATGTCACCTTGCCAAGTTATTATATTATTTGAGTATATTTCCTATGCTGTATATCACATCCCTGTGACTCATTTACTTTAAAGACTTGAAATTTGTACCTCTTAAGCCCCTTCACCTTTTGTCCTACCCCCTCACCTCCACTTCCTCTTGACAACCAACCACCAGTTTGTTTTCTGTGTCCATGAGCCTGCTTGCTTGTTCTGTCCTTTGGATTCCACATATAAGTGAAATCATATGGTAGTTGTCTTTCTCTGTCTGACTTCTTTTAGCAGAATACCCTGTTGGTCCATCCATGTTGTTGTACTCACTTGCTTTTAAAAATAAAGTTTTATTGGAACACAGCCATACTCATTCCTTTATATATCATCTCTGGTTGCTTCAAGCTATTAAGTTAGGCCTGCAAAGCCTAAGATATTTACTATCTGGCCCTTGACAGAAGTTTGCCAACCCCCTGATTTAGTATATGTTATATACCAGGCAATATATTCAGTGCTGCTACATACTTTTCCCCTCATAAAATTTCACAGCCACAATGTGAGGCAATAAATAATGCCATTATCAGGATGTGAGCTCTGAGACCCAGAGAGGTAGCTTGTCCCAGGCTCAATAGCTCCTAAGTGGCAGAGCACAGATTTGAATGCTGATTTGTCACTGTGAAACCTATGTTCTTCTTACCTCTAGCAGTCAGACAACCTTGAGAAGACATGGAAGGCCGCTTTTAGTGATTTGAACATCATCACAAGCAGGCAAGTGAAACTAAAGCAAAAGTTAGCTGAAGAGGTGACTTCAGACCCTACAATAAGAATAGTTTATACCATTATTATTAAAAGGAACTTTTTATGTGTTGACCCCTGTCCTGATTAAGATTTATATATGTGTGGTGTGCAATATATATGGCTATATTCAGGGTGTGCCCCAAAACTGTATACACACTTTCAGGTGATACCTCAATTTTAAAAATGAGATGTATTTTAATAAACACTTCCTTTATAATTATTCAGTGTATGTATACATTTTTGGGACACCCTATGCATATACACATAACTATATATACACATGTGTATATATACATACCTATATGTGTGCATTGTGTGTGTACATATATGTGTGTGTTATTTATTTATTTCTCATAGACATTCTACATATATTTTTATTGATTTCAGAGAGGAAGGGTGAGAGAGAGATCAAAACATCAATGATGAAGGAGAATCATTGATTGGCCTCCTCCTGCATGACTGCCCCAGTGGGTCAAGGCTGCAACCCAGGCATGTGCTCTGACGGGTGGAATTGAATCGTGAAATTCTGGTTCACAGGTTGATGCTCAACCACTGAGCCATGCCGGCTGGGAGCTCACAGACAGTCTATGAAGACATTTTGATTTATTTCTCATAGATATTCTATGAAGGTATTTTTATAGGTATAGAAAGAAATGCTTAGAAAGATGTATTACAACATAGTAATTACAAATCAAGGACTCAACCTGGTTTTCCTAACTCACTAACTTTCTCTTTGTACGTTCTCTCCATCCTTTCTAAACTCTGCTAAGTGTCCACAACCTCAGCCACTGTCTAGGGAGGAAGGATGCACGTCCCGGATCCTCATGTCGCACGAAGTCCTAAGAGCCCACATGACAACAGCTCCTCTGGGCCTCTTTGGAACTCTCCCAACCTCCCTCCCAGCCCCGTCAAGATGTGATGCTTTTCTTCCTGGTCTTTTTTTTCTAAGTTCTTTAAGCTCTGAACCACCATCATTTAATTTTAAATTACCTTCTGATTTTCCACATGGGCTGAGAATGAAAGCAGTCTGGGGGAAAATGGCAGCAACAAGCAATGAGAGGGACGCATTTGTGAAATCGTTTTCCTCTTTTCAAGAAGAGCTGTAATAGGGTTTGTGTCAACAGGACTCCTTCCCTCACCTGTAACAAAGTTCGAGAAAGTGTTGGTGTTATAAATTAGGAGGACAGGACGTGACTCTGCTGACCCAGGCTTTTAAACGGGATTGGTATTACAGGTTTCCTGCATAGAAACCAGTGCAGGGATGTTTCTAAAGCAATTATATCTTTGCCAATAGCCCTTTCCTCCCTCCTCATGCCTGCAGGTGATCTAAAGTTCTTCGATCTCCTGGTGTCTTCTGTGCATGCTGCCCTTCTAAAGCTCAGCAACTCTCCCTGGTGCCCAAGATCAAATCATCCAGGGAGCAGAGTTAGGGACATAACTTGCCATTTACGAAATTGGGTTTTCTGATAACTGGGAAGAGCTCTCATAATAGACAGACCAAGAGATGCTATACAGGCACAGGGAATGATAACAGAGTATGGTGACATATAAGATGCTATGTTGACAGGCAATTTTGGGGAGCATTTTTGTTCACGAAAAGATAGATACAGGACACAGTTGCCCCTCATGGACACTCTGAATAGGTTGTATTATTTTTAGAAACACTCCAAAGATAAGATATGGCAGTAGAGTAAGCATGTCAAACCTGAATACAAATGTGACATGTACATCCAGCCAGAAAACTCCCAGAGTTTTAGGACTGATTGTGCAGTTATTTCTCCAGGAACAGGCACAAACATCCCATCCCAAAGGGAGCGGGGTGAGCCTGCCAGCCTAGGGGAAAGCAGAGGGTGAGGAGTGGAAAAATCATAGCAAAGGAGCCGTGAACCACTAAGTGGGACAACAGTCCTACAGGGTCTAGGAAGCGGGCCACCATTTCAACAACATGTTCACCCAAAGGTTCTCAGTGAGTATTTTGAGGATTTTTTTTATCCCTGTGGGGATGCATCCTTGATTTCATAATAGCAGCTGAGAAGGAAAATTCAGTTCAAACACACCATTTCCACAGAGTGAATGATGTCTTTCTATTACGTCATCATCACAACTTTCTCTGATGCCCATTGGATTACGCCTATCCCCATCCAGCTCACCTCCTTCCAGTTTGCCCCTTTCCATGACTGTCATCTTTCCTGGAACCTACACCTCAACGTTGCCTCCCCTTTGTCCTTCGTTTTCCCACATCGAGCCCAGAGGTGGATGCCAGCCTAACAGGCAGCATCAGCAGCTGATCTGAGTTACCCAGAGAAGCAATGAAAGTCAGAAAGGATTACAGCAGCATCGGTTAAGCCTCCCTTGACCTTCACTATTTCCCTGCTCTCTGCCTCAAGTGCCTGTGGGAAGAAAGGTAGCGAAAACGATGAATAGCACATGCACTTCTTCACTGCAGGTCACTCGGGCTAAGGTGGTAGGGCATAAGCCATAGAGAAGGAAATAAATGAAACTGGACTTTTAGGTCCCTTGGGCTTTGTCTTAACTAAAAAGGCCTAAATGGCAATGGAATCTTCTCCAATGTTAATAGAGGACAAAATGGGAGTATGTTGGCAGAGCATGTGTAAGATGGGGACTGTACTCCACTGAATTCAGACTGATATCCACGTAACACTGTTTTTGTAATTTAATTTATGTAAAAGGTGCAAGCCTAGGCAAGTACCGAAACATATCTTTTGGTGTCATGAAGGTGTGGTTTCAAATCTCTTCATTTAATACTTGGGTGAACTGGACGATTTCACATCTCTTGAGTCTGATTTCACATCTATAACATGAGAACATCATCCATCTACTGTGCAATCACCAAAGAATTATTTGTGATAATGCATGGCAAGTGACTAGCACAATACTGGACACAAGGAGCATTTAACAAATCATTCTGTTATTTTCACATTTGATTACTTATACTGTCTTTTCTCTCATTTCCACCAATCACATCCTACGATTCTTCCCCAGGTTCCACCTCTTTATGAATCAATCCCTAACTATCATGTCTGAGACTTTTATTTACTAGTAAGTACTAGAGGCCTGGTGCACGACATTCATGCACTGGGGGGTTGGGGGGTGGGGGGTGGCCCTCAGCCCAGCCTGTGCCCTCTCACAATCTGGGAGCTCTCAGGGGATGTCTGACTGAGGTTAGGCACGATCACCACAGGGAGCAGGCCTAAGCCTGCAGTTGGACATCCTTAGTGCTGCCATGGAGGCTGGAGAGGCTCCCGTCACCGCCGCTGTGCTTGCCAGCCATGAGCCTGGCTTCTGGCTGAGTGGACACTCTGTGTTGAGCATCTTCCCCCTGGTAGTCAGTGCGCGTTATAGCTTCCGGTCGTTCCACCATTGGTCTATTTGCATATTAGCCTTTTATTATATAGAATTTGTACATGATTGTCACAAAAGAGAAAAGGTGGAAATTATGTATAGCTCCCACAGAGCAATTTTATATAAAAATAAAAAGAAGCAGATTTGGGTTGAAAATCTGAAATTGCTTTCCAACAATTTAAGCTAATCCATAGCAGCATGAATAGCTTTGGTTTCTGATAGATGGAGGTTCAATTCCTGGTTCTGCCCACTTACTAGTGATAAGACCTGGGCCAAGTTGTATAACCTCTCTGAATCTGTTCCCTTAATGTGAAAATCAGTCGTAATAACACCTACCAGCTCAGGGTTATTCTGAAGAATAATGTTATAAAAAACTACTCCCAAATGCCACCAACAACACAAAACAAACATTGCCTTGGCCTCCCTGGGCACCAAGGTAACATATAATGACAGAGAACTGTTATTTTAGTTAAGACAAAGCCCAAGGGATTTAAAAGTCCATTTAAGTTGGGCTCATAAAACTTGAGGAAAACATAGGGATGTCACAATGCCTGCCAGGGTCACAGAAGCTGGTAAGGCAATAGCCAAATCCCAACTCGGAGGAGGGTATTTTGATGCAGGCTTTTGAAGAAAAGCAATCCCACCCTTCTCATACTTGCAACACTTTCATGCTATCCTCTCACTAGTTGTTCTCACTACCATTGTATCCCACATCCAATGCCTGGAGAGCAAAGGCACTTTGCAGATGAGATTAGAAGGCAATATGCACGTAGCATTTTGCTTTCTTTCCAGAAGGGTTTGCTTTTTATTCTTCTAGGCTTTAGCATCTTTTTATGTAGCATAATCCTTAGATGTTATAAGAATATAAGAATATACAGGTAGACTCAGGTACTGTGTACCAATTACTTGGAACAATAGTATTCTCTGCAACTTCTGTTATCAATATGTCAAAATGACTACCAATGTTACCATCATCCTACATAGTTTCCCACCTTTATTGAAATACTAGAGGCCTGGTGCACGAAATTCATGCACAGGTAGGGTCCCTAGAATGTCAGGGTTGATCAGGGCCTTCCAGCTGCTGGCCGAGGCCTCCCTTGCCAGTGGCTCCCCCTGGTGGTCAGCGCAAGTCATAGTGAGTTATGGAACTCCCGGTCTTCCAGTTGAACTCCCAAGGGGACACTTTGCATATTAGCCTTTTATATATAGAGATAGTTGGCATATAACATTGTGTGAGTTTAAGATGTTCAACTTAAACTGTGTTCATTTGATACACTTCTAACTTGCAAAATATGTAATTACCACCATAGTGTTAGCTCATTCCCGAATCAAGTCACCTAATTAGCATTTTTTGTGGTGAGAACATTTAATACAGTATTATCATATAATACAGTACTATTAACTGTAATCACTGTTCTGGTACATTAGATCCCAGAACTTATTCATCTTATAATTAGAGTTTGTGCTATTTGACCAATATTTCTACTTTTATCTCAACCTTAGCTCCTGGTAACCACTTTATAAGTTCAGTATTTTTGGATTCCACATGTAAATGATGTCAATCTTTGTCTTTCTCTCTCTGATTTACTTCACTTAGCATAATGCCCTAAAATCTATCCATACCTTCCCAAATGGCTTTCTTTCATATGGCTGAATAATATTCCATTGTGTGTGAGTGTGTATGTGTATGAGTGTGTGTGCATCTCATATATTCTTCATCCATTCATTCATTATTGGCCATTTTGGCTATTTTGAATAATGCTGCAGTGAACATAGAAGTGTAGATGTCTCTCTGAATTCCTTAGGATATATACCCAGAAGTGAGATTGCAGGGTTATATTGTGATTCTATTTATAATTTTTGAGGAACATCCATAGTGTTTTCCATAGAGACTGCATCAATTTAACAGTGCAAAAGGGTTCCCTTTTCTCCATACCCTCAGCAATTTGTTTATCTATTTTTGATTATAGCCATTCTAACAGGTGTGAGGTGATATTTTATTGTGGTTTTGATTTTAATTTCCCTGATTATTAGTAATTTTGAGCACCTTTTCATCTACCTGTTGGCCACCTGAATGTCTTAAATGTCTATTCATTTCCTTTTAATCATTAATTTTTTGTTATTGAATTATATAAGTTCTTTATACATTTTAGATATTAACCCTTTATCAGAAATATGATTTGCAAATATTTTTTTCCATTCCATATGTAGCCTTTTCATTTAATTGATAGTTTTCTTTGCTGTGCAGAAATTTTTAATTCAACCCACTTGTTTATTTTGCTTGTGTTGCCTTTGTTTTTTATGTCAAATCTAAAAATCTGGTACTTCATTGTTAGTGTATAGAAATAACTTATATATTGGTTCTGTATCCTGTAAATTTACTGTAATTATTTATTAGTTCTAACAGTTCTTTGGTGGAGTCTTTAGGATTTTCTTTATATAACGTCATGTCATCTGCAAATAGAGACAGTTTTACTTTTTTCCTTTCTGACTTGGATGCCTTTTATTTCTTTTTCTTGTCTAATTGCTCTGGCTAGGACATACGTGATTAGGTTGAATAAAAGTGGTGAGAGTTTCTGATCTTAAGGGAAAGATTTTAACCTTTCACCATTGAGTATGATGTTAGGTGTGGGCTTGCGTTATGAGTTTTATTATGTTGGGTACAGTCTCTCTATTTGTTGAGATTCAAAATCCTAAATATTAAGGAGAGAATGAATCAATTGGATAAACTGAGAATACAGGTTCACCTACCCATATCCAAAATTCCTTGAAGAGACAGAAAAAAACATTTTTATAAGAATTAACCCTTCATTCATCTGACAAATATATATTGCCTCCTATAACAAGCAAACGAATAAATACACAAGATAATGATAGATAATAATGCATACAACAAAATTAATTAGACTATTTCATTTGTAGCAGTCAGTAAAATCCTTTTAAAGGAAGTAATATATAGCTGAGACGTGAATTATCCAAAGATCCAGACTTGCAAAGTCTTTGGGATAGAATGTTCCCAAATGTCTATCAAGTTCAGAGACCTGCATAGATCCA
Organism: Corynorhinus townsendii; assembly: GCA_026230045.1. Classification (NCBI taxonomy): domain Eukaryota; kingdom Metazoa; phylum Chordata; class Mammalia; order Chiroptera; family Vespertilionidae; genus Corynorhinus; species Corynorhinus townsendii. The sequence continues at coordinate 112,684,431 of JAPDVU010000005.1, forward strand.
TGTTTGGCCCATTTGAGAAACAGAAATCCCTTCCATAAGACCAAAGCGACACCCATAGACCAGGGATTTAAGAGAATGTCTAGAATAGAGAAAGCTGAAGGGTTTAGATTGCCAGGCAGACAAGTACACATTTTCCTGAGACAGACATCATTATTCAGGTAATTCCCAGGGGAACAGGGGATGCTAGGCAAAGGGCACAGATAAAACAAAGGGCAGGGGTGAAGAGAACACCAGCCCAGGAAGTGCAGTGTCCTCGTACAATTCAATTCATTTCATTTAAACACCTCAAGCCCTTTCCATTTGTCTCTTTGAGTGAAAGGGAGTTCTATAATGACAGATTAATCCAGACAACATCTAACATTCTTTCCATATCTTCAATTTCCTGACTGGGAAATTATAAAATAATAGCAACAAAAATATCTAAATTTAGGTCACTGTTTATGTCATTTATAGGGGAACAATCAAATTTCTTATGGGAATAAGCTAACTTTAAAATATTTTTAAGTATATTTGTATTGATTTCAGAAAGGAAAGGAGAGGGAGAGAGATAGAAACATCAATGATGAGAGAGAATATTCTCATTGATTAGCAGCCTCTTGCACGCCCTCCACCAGGGATCGAGCCCGCAACCCAGGCATGTGACCTGACCGGAATCAAACCATGACCTCCTCCTGGTTCATAGGTTGGCGCTCAATCTCTGAGCTACACTGGCTGGGCTAAAATATGTTTTTAAATGTTTTGCTAATAGTTATGAACCTCTCAAATATTCTAAGGGAGGAAATTCTCATTTAGAGATTTCAATTCTAAATATAATTTGTTCCAAAGCCTGGTCTTCTGATCTCCTGAGAAAGCATGATTTAGTGCTTAGTGACAGGACTGTAGAAAACAGATCAGTTTCTGGGCCTAATCATATTGCTGTATGACTTTGAGCAATTCACAACCTCTCTTTACTTCAGAGTCCTCAGCAGAAAATGGCAAAATAACACATATTCTATCTACCCCAATGGTTGACTCTTGGGGTCCTAAAATTTAAATGATATGAAGTTTTTATAAAGAATATGTATTACTGAGGTGGTTACAGATCTCTCACATCCATCCATTCATCAAAAAAAAAAAAAATAAATTAAATTCTTACTACATGCAAAACCCTGAGCTAGATAGTGCAGAATGGTAAATACAGCCTCTTTTCTCCTTACAATATGTAGAAATAAGTAGTCAACTTTTCTGACTATCAAAATAAGGATGTATGGGAACCATCTCACTTTTCTAGGTGAAAATGATGGCTATTGTAAAATGCGTTAGGATATTTTGGTTATAAATTTCAGATTTAAGATAGGCCAGCCCTTTGGGAGTGTCTTCAAAGTGAGGAGTTATAAAGAGCTTAGAGGACATGAGCTGATACAGGAGAATTAGCCAGGGGAAGACTTGGTCATTCCTGGAATTCATGTTGATCAGTAACCTTGGTTCTGAAAATAGCTTAGAGCTGAAAATATCTTTCAGAGAGAGAAGAATTTATAGGTCCATCAAGAAAGGAAAACACGGGAAAAGAAAGATGCAACATTCTTCTATGAGCTTTGTAATGGCATCAGCTGATATAAATCAGAGGTTGGTGTGGGAGTGGGGGGAAAAAGCATAGCTGCTAGAGTCTTTCCAAAGAATAATCTCTGAGAGTCACAGTGACTGATTACCATGTGCAATGAAAGATAGCGAACATCGATGCTGATGGAGTTTTCAAGCCTGCCCAAGTGGGGAAATGTTGGTGTTATTGATGAAGGAAAGAAATTGAGCATGCTGAGCCGGTTTAGATGGAAGGAGAAGGATGAGCTCACTTTGGCAAGTGTTATTTGAAGGAAGAAAATGGAACAGTGGAGTGGGAATGTTTGGCAAGAATTAAAGACAACAGGGCTGGAACTTGAGTGAGAGAACAAGGTGGAAGTTATAGATTTGGGTGTAAATTGTGCAGACATTATCCAGGAAGCAGACAGAAAATTTGTAGCAGGAGAGAAAGCCCAGGACCCGGGCTGAACTTTCACAAATGCTCAGTGTTCAGAGCTCGGAGAAAGGAAGAAAGAAAGTCCAGTGTGGGGACAGAGATTGAGCAAGAAGATAGAATGTGGTACCTTGGAAATGGGTAGAAGGTATTTCAAGGTTTTAAGATGGGTAATAAATATATCCTTGAGCTTCTTTTTAAAGAAATGTGCATTAGGAAAGGTAATAAGATGGTAGCTAGAGCAGACTCCAATATCATACTATGATGTTCTTTTCAAGTGAAGGAGAAACACACAGGTTGGGTAGGAAGTCTATGCAAATGAAGAGTTTGAAGATGCCAGAGAGAGGGACTAAATATATGGTAGGAACACTGTCTCTCAGATGGGATCGAGCTTTAAAGAAAAATAAGGACACAGTTTCCTTTGAGTTGGAGAGAAGGAAAAGAGGGCTAAACATGAAGGTTGAAATGTGTTAGAATGAAGAAGTAAACTCTACAGTTGCTCATTAGGGTAGGGACTCATTTATCAAGTAAGAATATAGATTTTAGAAGCATAAAAGAGATTATGGAGTAGCTATTGGTAGACATACGTTATGTAATCATCCACAAATGAGGAAAGAACTTGAAGCTAAGCAATGAGTACTGAATTTGGGTAGCAATCACAAAACAAGTATTTGTTGAGCTCCTTCTATGTGCCAGGCATGAGTACTTGAAGCCAGAATACAGGGATTACATCTTTCACTGGGATTCTGTGACCTAGGCTTAGGGGTACTAAGAGTCAAGAGAGAGGATTATTGTAAGTGAAGTGAGAATAGCATGAATAAAGCACTGGGCTGGCATCCAGAGTACTGTGCTGCTCATAAAATACTATTCCAGATTCTAATACTTTTTCTTATACTGACAAAATTTATAACCCTCAACATTCCTCAAAAATTGCATCTGGATCTTAAATATAATTCAGTTCAGTGTGGTGTGTTTTTTTTAACGGAGTGATGTGAAGTGAGGCAACGAGGCAGAGAAGCTCCACAGCTATTGATTTTATAACATTTTGATCTGTGTAGCATGTCTATATTAGCAAGATTTCTTCTGGTTGTAATGGATTACCAACCTGAACTAACTTAAGCCAAGGAATAATTTAATGGATCAAATAAATAACAACAGGAAAAGTAAGATGTGGCAGGGCCTCCAAGATAAATGGAGCCAGGGTTACCAGGAAGGTGTTCTCTCCACCTCTCCACACTGCCAAGTATAAGCCTGGCTATCTCCTACTGCACAATGACTCCTCCTCACAGTGAACACGGCCCCAGTCAGTTCCAAAGTCTCTTATGGTAACATTCTCTCTGATCCCATGGTAAAAAAATCCTTAAAACTTAAAAAAAACTTCATTGTCGAGAGTTTTATAGATGGCCCCCTTTTCTTCTGCACCTCCGCCCATCCTACCAGTCTCCATGTTCTTTCTTCTTTACTTCTCAAGTTGTAGGAATTCCATTCAGCCAGATGGCAGGTGGTTCTGAATGATGGTTGTTCTGTATTTTAGTTATACTTTTGATGTGGTTGTTGGAGGTGGCAAGTACTGGTGTTTACCTATGCTGTCATCTTGGTTCTTCCATGTGATAGAATTTCCAAACATCTTGAAAATGGACTCCAAGTGGAATTATTCTGGACTTAAGAATTGTGGGCATGAGCACAAAAACCACAATTGGCCTGCATTGTTCTGGTGTCCATTCCTGAGCAATCAATGATGACTTAGACATATAGACTCAGGATATGTTAAAAATTGTCTGCTGGAGTAAGAATGAAAAGTTCCCAGAAAGGGGGGAGATAGTCAGCATTCTTAGAAAAAATAAATATGTAAATCATTTTAAATAGATACCTTTGTTATGACCCTTTTGGCAGGTTTAGCATGATTCACTAGGTTTGGCTTTCTTTGTATTTATTCAAAAAATTCATAATTAGTAGAATGGATAAGTAAATGGTAGTCTATTGACACCATGGAATATTATACAACAAGGAAAATGAATGAACTATATAGTGAGACACAACAGCGTGGATGAAGCTCACAAACATATGTTGAGTAAAATAACATATACCAAATTTTATACCATAAATAGTATATACCAAATGTTTCCATTTATTAGAAAGTTAGTGTAGGATGTTGGAAGTCAGAGGAGCTTCACATTGACTGGGAGGGATGGTACCAAGGAGCTGGTAATATTCTTTTTAATTTGAATGGTATCACACGGGTGTGTTCACTTTGTGATAATTAGCTAAATCATTAAGCTAATTTGTGTGCTTTCTGGAGTGTGTTATAATTAAAATAAAAAAAAACAGGTGTTTTTTTTTTCTACCAAAAAAATGCTTGTTAGCAATGGGAGTGGGAAAGAGAAATCTACTGGAGCTTAGCTCTATTTCACAGGCTAGGAAACAAAGGTCCAGATGTACTGAATGCCTGATTCTAGGTCTCAGAGATAAGCAGTAACAGATTCAGGACTGAAGGCTGTTCTTGAGTCCCAAACTGAAATACAGAGCTTTCCACCTCTCTGCCATAATATATACATAATATATATATATATATATATATATATATATATATATATATATATATAAACACATACATCTTTCTAACTCTGGGACCGAAGGCTTCATTCATTCATTCATCCATTGGGCATCTATTAGGATGCTCCCAGTCTACTGCCCTGTAGTGCAGTGAAAGCTGAATCAGAAAAGCTGTGCTGAGGAACACGTGTTGGGAGCCATTCTATCCTGGTGGGTCAGGAGCACCTTCACAGAGGTATATTTATATGTGTACTAGCTATTCAGAGAGGCATATGCTCAGTAGTTAGGTGAGGAAACTGGTGCAATACTACTTGGCCACATCATTTACCTGCCAGGCAGTATGGTTAAGCTGCATAACCTTGTGTAAGTCACACAATCTCTATACTTCAGTTCCCTCAGCTGTAAAGTGGGGCAAATTATGGAAGTTAATATATGATAATGCTTAAGATGGTGCAGGGCAATAGTGAGTCACAAGGGTGAAGAGAGGCTCAGTGGGAAAATTTGGCCTCAGAGGGGAGGACCATTTTATTACTGAAATTGTTTAAAATTGCCAACATATGGTGATCAGAAAAAGCAGACGCATTTTATTGTTTGTTTTATAGCTTTAAAAAATTCTCTATAGACAATGCAAGCCCTTATTGCCTACACCAAAAGTAGATACTCCCACTGCCCCCCCCCCCCATACACTACCAGATGCATAGTAAGTTCTATGTCAGTGTTTGCCACTATCATTGTTGCTATGTAGGTATGGAAGGCCACGTAGGAATTCTTCAGAAGAATAAGGGTGGGCCAGGAAGTGTCCCCCTGACAGAGGAAATACCACATGCAAAGGCAAGTAGGTAGAAAGAGCGTATTCATTCAAACCATTAGTTAATACCCAAGCCAGGAAGAGCACTGGGCTTTCCTGAGGATAATAGTTCCATCATTGGGTAGGAGAGTGGATTTTTGTTAATGTTTTCTTTTCTTCGAGATACTTTCTTGTCAGTTCAATATTACCCCTCTCCTCGGCATTGTACTTGGTTGCCTTTCTGCTCTAGAGAGTCAAGGATGGCTTGAGATATCTGCCCTTGAGAGCACAATTCTGCCAACGAGCTGTCTCTGTGCAGTGCCTCTTACTGCACCAACGTGAGTGCTTACTTTGATGATAATAATCAACTGCTCTGACTTTTATAGGATTCTCAATGCCAACACTCTTTGAGTGCAATTAAATATAAGGAGGGACAGTTAAATTATTCATAAAAGCACAACTATGGAAGGAAAATTGTAGCTTGGTTTTCCTATCAGTCAGTGACTAGGCTGCTCCCAAGGTAAGGGATCCCCAGCAGAGGTGTGATGGGTCTCATTGTAGAGTCCCAGGAGACCTGTCTTAGTCAGCTTGGGCTGTATAACAATATACCACAGACTGGGTGGCTTAATTAACACATGCTTGTTTCTCACAGTTCTGGAGATTGGTGAGGGTCCTCTTGCAGACAATGACTTCTTGCTATGTCCTCACATGGTGTCTGCTCTCTGTATTTTCAAGTCCTTCCACTCCCACAGCCCTACTTTTACACTCTTCTCACAGGGAATCAGCACAGGCCCCAAATCTCCCACATCCCCTCCCACTTTTGTGCCCTGAGGACATGCTCTTTCCTCTGCTGAGAATTCCTCTGTTGGTTTGTCTACCCAGAAATCTCCAACGTACCCTCTAGTTCAAATGCCGCCACCTCTCCGGAGTCTCCCTACCTTCTGCAGGTCAAGCCAGATGGTGCTGCATCATCCACCCATTAGCTCCCAAATCAATGTTCTCACCGCTTTCTAGTGGTTTACAGGACTATCCTCCAGCACTGAGCCTGGATATTGCAGACCATTTAACAACAACAATGGTCTTTCCTTTGTTTCTAAAAATTGCCAGTCATGTTGAGTTTGGGGTAGATTCTAAGGTACTTTGCTAAGCCATTTATTAGTTTGAACCGCATAAAATTGCTATTTTTATTGTTCAAAATGGTCTCATATTGGAGAGTTCATGTAGTTCAACCTATAGGCATTTTAAAAATTTAATCTTTACAACAGTCCTAACAGATGCTATTATCCCCACTCTCTGGGTAAGAAAACTGAGGCTCAGAGGTTTGCAGTAACTTTGCCCATGGTCACAGGACAAGCAAGTGAAGGATTCAAGACTCTCATCTCAATTGCCTGACTCTCAATGCTCTTAACCATTACACCCTGAGTCTCAGAATTATTGGTTTCACTGGTTAATCAACTGATGAAGCAATGACATGTGGGCCCCCAGAAATATTATGGTGGTTGCCTAACACGAGGCAAGTCCAGAGAGGACAAATCAGCAAGTCTTCTCGGCAGCAAGCAAAGGCTGTTAAGTACTGAAATGAGTTAAGAAAGAAGGTAAGAGAATCTCCTTCAAGGGAAGGATTTCCTCCCCAGTGGAGGATAGATTTTCATCCGCCCGAGATGGTTTAAATATAATCCTTCGTGAAGGTCAACAAATTGGGCTCACCCAGTTCTTTCCAGCCTCCTTGTGACACTCAGATACATTGGCTTAATGTGGCTCAGCACGTGGCCTGAAAATGGGAAGGTGCTGAACTCCTAGCCAGAAATAACCTCTTCCCCTTCAAGCTCTTAGCCCTCTGACTTTATCTTCTTTGTGACATATGTAGTGATTTTTTGTTGTCCTGCTTGATGTGAGAGAAAAATGTATCTAAAGCAGGAAGCATCTCCCATGGTGCCTAACAGAATGTTTACTGCTACATCTTTCAAAATGCCATTAAATGGAACCACTTTCCTATTTTGAGAGAATCCTGTAATACAAACAGAAAATAAGTCCCTGACTTTTGTCTAAGATTTATTATCAAAAATGAGAAACTCAAACTATGAGAACAAAGTTTTCTTAAGTGTGTTTTTGGACCAATATTTATCAGATATAATAATTTTTTTTCTTTCTCTCACTCAGCATCATTTTGAAATATGGCCACTCAGATGTTAATTTCTTCCTGGTATAAAGTCTGAAAGATGAACCAACATTTTTGTCAATGAGAAAGAGAACGAGCTAAATTACTAAGAGAAAATAGCACATCCACATAGCTAAGCAAGTGTTTAGCAATTCCCAGTTAGAGTCACTACCACCTCAAAATATTTCTAAGGGAGAAGTTTTCATTCCATAATTATTACTCCACAGAAGCACAACTTTTCATGATGATAATAAATATGTATAATTAAAATTGCTCTAGGCCCTTATTTTCAATAAAACTAACAATATAACTATTATTGTACAAAATATTAAAGTAACAAAATTTTTCAAATGATCTAGCTCATTTGATTCATATAACAATCCTTACCACTTATATCACCACTTTAGAAGATATTTAAAGGAAACTTGGATCAGAGAGATGAAGAAAATTGCTATGAGTCACAAAGCTAGGAATAGCAGGGTGGATTAGAAGCCAGGCATTGTCCTGATTCCAAATCTCATGATCTTGCTACTGCATCATTCTGTCCAGAGGACCAATCTTTTTTTTTTTTTAAGTTGCATTTCTGCTTCAACGTATTGAAAAATCAAGATCCAGAGGAAAGTATTAAATTTTCTGAAGGAGGTACAATTTCTTAATTTTGGTAATTGAGCTTAAATATTAATTCCTCACATATCATAAAAAATACCAGTAGCTGACATTTATTGAGTATTTACATCTTACCACTGTATTAAACATTTACATGGATCATGAAATTTAATCCTTATGAGTCTAGACCAATGGTCGGCAAACCGCAGCTCTCGAGCCACATGCAGGCTTGCGAGCCTCGGTTTGGCACTCTTGACTAATGAGTTTGCCGACCACTGGTCTAGACGGTTAGTCCTCTTCCCATTTTATGGGAACTGCAGGCTACAGAGATGAAACTGTAAGGTCTTACTTTCCCGACACATGGCTGGGAAAGTTAAGCAGCAGAGCTGTGGTCTGAACCAGGATCAGCCGAAACCTACCCTCTAACCACCATACTGATTTGCTATGACACTTGTTCTCAAAGCTTGCTCCTGGGGCACACCTCATCAGGATTCCTGGGAATTTATACAAATGTGAATTCTCTGGCCACACTTGACCTACCCTGGAAGTGAAGCCCAGTAATCTCTACTTTAGTAAGCCTTGTAGCTGCTTATAAGACACCCTATAATCTGGGAATCACTGCGCTAGATGGTGACCACTTACAAGGATTTAGTGCGTGCTCTGTGCTCTCAGGGAATGTGGGAAGGCCGTGAGAGGGGTGGAAACAACTAACGAGGTCTTTGAAAATGAAAATCTTCAGTGGGTAGTAAGGCCAAAAAGGAATTACCTTAACATGCATGCAGAAACTGAAAACAGCAATGATGAGCAATTAGGCAATATGTTACACTGTAATCAAGGATCAGAAAATTCCAGAAGGACTAAATGACACAGAGTTTATTATTGTATGGTAAATGATCATTAATAAAATGTGGCTATTAAAAGAAACTTAAAAAATGAATAATCATGGAAGGAAATGTCAGCTGTAAAATAAATAACTTGGGTTCTTAATCACGTGGGGAAATCACAGGTGTGAACACAGAATCAAAATAAAAGAGTGAAAATTAGCAGTGTTATGAAAACATGGCAGAAACCTTAATGCTCTTTTCATATAAAATCAAGTTAGTTACAAAGACACCATGTATTGGTTAATGAAAAGTTTGACCTGGCTAACATTTCAACTGATAAAAACAACGAATTTATATAATCTTAGTAGCACTTTGCTTTGCATTGATCCTTATCTCTGGTGTAGAAACAAGAAATTACCTGGTCAGAATTGCTAAAATCTGGAAATTACTTTCCTTGAAATTTCTCTGGCCCCACTGGTTACACCTTGGATTTATCTGGCTGCTGACCTCTGCTGACCTGTGACTTTTCTAAAGGGCTAACCCTGCCCATCAGCACTTCCAGAGGACCAGGAGTAGCTTCCAAGGGCTTGTCATCCCAGTGTCAGTCATTCAACCTCTATTAGAGGACTGCTTTTTCAAAGCAGAATGTGGAGGGACTAAAAAGTGATATTAAGAAGAAAAATACCCACAAGGAAGTATCAAAAGAAAAAGGATTCCAACAGAGACACCAAAAGCCATCATACAATGAAGCTATGGGTTATTCCATTCATTTGATGGCTACTGATTTGAGGTCTCTTTTTAAAACTCTCTATCAGTCATTTAAGAGGAAGCACATCAGAGAGAATGCATTAATTGAAGCTGTCAAAGGAAATATTAACCAGTACAACTGTCTAACTAGACTTTTAAAAAGATATAATAACTTCTTGGGAAAAAAAAAAGGTATGTTCTTCTCTAACTGTGGGGCGTGGCTACAGTGTTTGGACAGGTTCAAACCTTGGACTGATGAGAGGGCACAGTCCTCTCGTGGCCATGAGCAAGTCCCAGCCTGGAGGCAGAGCCCTCCCAGCACAATTATAGCCAACAACTGTAGTTGTAAGCTTGAACCTATGGTCCAAACATGTGAACCCACGTGCCTGAGTGATACAGGCTGCAAGTAAACAAAGCTTGATCAGGTGCATGTAGTTGAGTAGGATGGAAACCCACGAGAATGTTGTAAACATCTTAACCACACCCTTACTTTGCCTCGTGGCATCTGCTATAAAATAAAGACACGGCTTGTGGGCACTGCCTCTGTCCCTCCATCAGAGAGGCAGCATCCCACCAAGACCCAGCTTTCCTTCTCTTGTCTGTCTTTTCTAAGCCTTTCAGTCGCCCCCACTCAGGGTCACTGAACCTGGCGGAGCTGGTGCGGCACATAAGGCGCCCTGGGGCTGAGTATGCCATGGCCGTGCCAGCCTGCCACATCTAACTTAATGTTTTGCAGCAATTTTTCATTCTCATAGCAACAAAAAAATTGCTCAATTAGCTAAAATGTATTGACTACTTACTAAGAGCCACGAGTCATTCTAAACTTGATACCTATATTATCTCCTAGATTTTCATAGCAATCCTATAATGTATGTACTATTATTTCTGCTTCCCATTTCATATTTTACAGATAAAGACATTTTATGCAGAGAGTTAAGTTACTCACCAATGATGGCTCCAAATATTCTGCCCCTCCCTATAACTATGTACAAGCTACCCCTCCCCCAAAAAGGTGGTGCTCACATTCCCTACTCTTGAATCTATGCTGCCTGTAAGACCAATAGAATGTTAGAAACAAATATTATAAGTATTCTAAGCCAGGTATTAAGAAGGCCTAGAAGCTTTTACATCTTGAAGTCTAGCCACCATGTCATAAGGAAGCCCAAGCAGCCATGTGAAGAGGCTCATGTGGAGAATAATCAAGGCCCTGGACCGACAGTCTTGGCTGAGCTCCCAGCCAAGAGTCAGCACCAACCTGCCATTTGTGTGAGTGAGTTATCCCTCCCCACAGAAGCAATTGTTGATACTTAGATCCCTTCCAAGATAGAGTTAGTGAGGTCCAGTAGCAAGCAGAGCCTCCTGCCCCACCCTCCTGGGTAGTGATACAATTAAACAACCTGTGAATCACATCTAGTCAGTACTTCACTTTCCACAGAAGCCATGAACCTCCACGCCCACTTGCTACCGAAGAGGTGGTAAGAGGAAGGATGAGGCAAGGCTAGTTGGCACTCCTACCCTCCTTCTGCCCTGCCCTGCAGGTGAGTCAGTCCTCTGCTTTGCCACTTTCTGGCCTCCGCAGAGCATGGTCTTACTCCACCATGGGGAGCCAATAAGGCAGTGGGAGTTGATGCCTCACTTTCTCTGAGAAGGTGTTAGGACTAAGTGGGGAGATGAACTTCCACCCCACCCACTTGCAAGGAAGCAGTGAGAGCCAGCTCTCCACTCTGGCATTAGCTGAGGCCACCAGGAAACTGGATATATACACCCATTCAGCTCTCAAGCTATACCTCAACAAGGGTACTATCTTCTGTTAAAAAAGATTAAATAGAATCCAGAGTCCTATAAAATAATATCCAAAATGTCCAGGATATAATTAAAAATCACTCATCATACCAAGAACCAGGCAAATCACAACTTAATAAGTAAAGACAATCCACAGATTCAACACTGAGATTAAACAGATATTGGAATTATCTGACAAGGATTTTAAAGCAACTCTCAGAAAACTGCTTCTAAGCAATTATAAATTGCCTTGAGACAAATGAAAACATAAAAACAATTATCAACATTATCTCTTAGGCTAAGTTTATATAAATAGCAACTACGGCTATGCCACCTTTTCTCCCTCAAGGTACACACGATGTTTGCTCCATAACAGCACAAATGTTGTATGCACCTGGAAATATGTATATACTGGCTCTCATTTTCCAAGGAACCTAAGAAATTATTATGCAATGGAATCTTCCACAGAACCCACAGCCAGCATGATGCTGCTGGAGGAGGGCATCGAAAGGATGTGGCCGCCAGTTGACCCATGAACTGGACCCAGGCAATCTGAGGCTCCTCCCCCCGCCCCGTCCTTGTAATGTATGTTCTTCCAAGTATTCCCGCACCAGGAGCTGTTTCAAGGACATAGCCTTGAGAGAGCAAGGTGTTGTTGAGACCATCTGGACGGAATACATGACTGAATCCTTTATATAGACTTGTAGGATTCCGGCAGGCAGGTGTAGGGATGGACTCACCTTGCAGCCACCAGGAGGAGCCTCCTATGTAAGTTTCCCTGCTTCCTGACACAGCCTCCCAGTCTGGAACCCTCCTCCGCCTCTTTCTTTCATCTCTCCTTGTTCTCCATGTAGGAGGGCCAGTTTCAGATTCCACCAGGGAAAATTTCCCAGGCTGCAAACAAACAGATGCACAACATTTCCGTGTTTTATGTTAGTTGCTTACCAATTTCCCTTCAATCCTATGTATTCACTTGCTTAACTCCTATCTCAAAACTAAAAATCCCCTAATAAAAATGCCCTACAATATGGTTAATAGAAGAAATACTGAGTATTTGTTACTGGATGTTGACTTTTATTTACCCTTGACACTGACAAAAATACACTTCCTTTTTTCTGAAGGAAAAACAAATTGTCAACGTTTTCACTGTGGGATAGAGAAAAACTGCTTTTGGTAACCGTCCTTCCTTTAGGCTTTAGGTTTCCATAGGAGGACTCGAGGTGCCCCCGAAGCCTACCTTTGCCTAATTCCTGACAGAAAGCCTGGAATTCCACAATCAGAATCTCTGTATATTAAGCACTTTTCAATCTGCAGGCTCTTCTCTCAAAATTAAAATACTCTACGAGGAGCTGCATCTCAGTGAAGGATGCCTGGTTAGATCTCAGAACACATGAGCGCCATCGGACTTGACTGCTCCATGTAACTTTGGGCAAGCCCTTTTTTTGGTGATTAAAATATTTTTTATTGATTTTAGAGAGAGAGGAAGGGAAAGAGAGAAGGAGGTAAAGAGAGAAAAACATAGATTTATTGTTTCACTTATTTATGTATTGGTTGATTCTTGTATGTGCCCTGACCAGGGGATTGACTGTATAACTATTTGCAAAGGATGGATAATGCACTTACTGATCCATGTGGCAGAGCTAAGAAGAAAAATAAAACGTATGTGGATACTGATACAATGCAATGAACTATGCAAATACAAGTGATTACTACTAGATAATTTTTTGTAGAGTTTCCCAAAACTGAGTTCTCATATCAGAACAAACTTCTTAGTAATAACAACATATAGATAGGATTTTAGGGGCTACCAGAGGCTAGTAGGCATATCAAAAGGAGTTACAGGAGCATTTTGCTACATTTCAAGTTGCCCCTGCTGAGGTGTTGGGTTGAAATGAATGGTTCTTGCAACATGTTCAGTGAAGTGTACGCTTAGGACTGAGAGGAGGCCTGGAGCAAAATGTGCTATTTGTGCACATGATACAAGGATGTGGACGACCTCCAAAAGTATTCAAAAGTTGGAGACCTTCCTCTGTTAATGCTACTCCTGGAGTGTGCTGGAACACTCCTACCACCAATTCCTTTTTGTTAAAAAGTTGTTCTCTGTTCTAAAGCCTCAATACTTGAAAGGCTGCAGAGGTGTCAGGAAAAAGTACTAGAAAGAATATCCAAAGGCCCGATTCAAATCTGATTCCACTATTCACTGTGTGACCAAGATGGAGCAGGTCTCAGCCTCCTTAGAGCACTGAGCTGAATATAATACGCATGTGTTATCTGTGGTTAGGAGACTTCTTTCTAATTTGCTTCACTCTTTTGTTGGCAGCTGCTTTTATACCAAATATATATATATATTGGTCTTGGGAACTATTTCCTGATACTGAGTTTAATTTTCTTGCAGCCAAACTCTGTGTAACAGCACTCAGAGTAGTGACTGGCACTAGTTTCACAAGTTGTATATGTGCGGATTCTGATAATTTTGTACTCTATAAGGGAGTAAGAAAAACATAACTCAAGTTGAGAAAAAAATTATCCTCAAAAATGTTTCTTTATAGCCGTGTTTGAGACCTTGGTTAGGTTAGAGTTTGAGATAGTGCTGAGGTGGTAAACCAGGCCAGATGACAATGGAAAAGCTCTGGTTTAGCAGTCAGAAAGCCCAAGTTGCCCTGGCTGGTTTGGCTCAGTGGATAGAGCGTCGGCCTGCAGCCTGAAGGGTCCTGAGTTCGATTTTAGTCAAGGGCACATGCCTGGGTTGAGGGCTTGATCCCCAATAGAGGGCACGCAGGAGGCAGCCATCAATGATTCCTTGTCTCCATCTCCCTTCCTCTCTGAAATCAATAAAAATATATTAAAAAAAAAAAGATAGCCCAAGGTGAATCCTTGGTTACCCACTAGTTAGGTGGCTTTTACGCAACTGTAAATTGGGTAACATCTAGCCTGAGATCAGATTTCCCAAGATGATTAAAAATAATGCAAAGACAGTCCTTGCACACACGAGGAAGTAAAAGATGGTGCCTTTGTCATGACGATGGCTGTGATGGGGGTGGAGGTGGGAGTGGGGCAGGGGGCAAAGAGGGAGCATAGAAGGAGGAGACTGATCCTTTGTTCCTGGATCAGCAAACCCATCCTCGGCTCTGTAGACCTTGCAGGAGAGACTGGAAACCCATCCTCGGCTCTGTAGACCTTGCAGGAGAGACTGGAAACCTGCAGGAGAGACTGGAAACCTGCCAGTTCAAGAAATGGCTTCTTTGCAATAGTCCTCAGATGCACTGTAAAAGGCTGAATGGTCCCCATGAGCTCCTCTTGAATGCTGTTTCTCATGAGGAATAACAAAAGGCCCATATTCCAATTTCTGGGACCCAGGATGACAGTCATAGCTAGTAACAACCACGAAAACCACCACCACTTATTTATTTATTGGGTCCTTTCTCTATAGGCCAATCACTGTACTAAGTCCTTTACGTACATTATTTTATTTAACATTTTCTTCAATTTTGTGAGATAGGCATTATTACTCCATTAAAAGATAAAAACCTCAAGGCTTATTCACTGCTCTATTCTGCCTTACGTGATGCACTAAAATACTTAGCCTTGTTAATACTTAACCCAGATGCCCCAGCTGCTAGGAATTTATGATCATTGTATAATTAGAATTTCAAATTTGGGGCAGTGACTGAGAATTATTATCATTCATTATGTGACCTTACAGAGGTATTTACTATAATAAATTGTCTGCACTACCTTTTGGAGAAGTCTGTAGTCTTCTTAAGCAGAGTCACACATATTTAAACAGAAAAGAAATACAAATGAGCTATATCCTCAATAAATAAGAAGGTGCTGGAATTAAGTAAAATTCCAAATATTATCACTGAAATATATACATAAATACTGTGTATCAGGCACACTTGTAATTATCTCACATATATTATTTAATCTACACAACAATTCCATGAAAACCCCATTTTATAGAAAAGGAAACAAAAGAAGTATAAATAACTAATTTTGAAAGAGTTAATTAAACATCAAGTACAGGAAAAAGCCTTTAATAAGAACACAGAACACATGAAAGTACAAGAATCAGTCTTCATTTTTAGTTCAAAACAATAACAAGAACAACATAAAAGTTGTGCTTTGACTGAGGGATATTGATGATCAATTTACGAATAAATCAAGTTTGTATATCCCAGGTATGTTAAAATTCATGCCATTAAGCCAAAGTCTCCCAACTCCTTCATTTTGCTAAGATTTAGTCCTCAGAGGTCCCAGGCATTACAGAAATTGCAAAGGCTTGTATCTTACCATTATTTGGTCTTAGACGTCCTCTGCACTTTTCTGTAATCCTGGAATTGTCTCAGACATATCACCTAGGTTTCATAATATATTTCATTAGTTCTTGGTTCTTAGTTTCCATATAAAACTCATCAAATGGGTTGTCATGCCATCATTTATGGAATTGGTGATGTGTATGAAGTCACCTGGCTATTCATAGTTAACCTCCTCTTTTCTTTTTAAATAACTCAGTACCTACTTCTGTTGTTTTTAGTAAGATTAACTGAAGAGAACAGGGCCTTTTTTTTTTTTTTTTTGGTTGTAAATAGTAGTTTCAAATATCCCCCTAGTGACCTTGAATTTGTGAAATCCACTGCCTGCCTTTTGTAATTCTTAACTGGAATGCTTTAGTTCAATAATACGTACGGGACATAGCCTGAGTGATGCTCAAGTTCACCATTTGCAAATGAAATAAAACAGATTTTTAAAAAATCAGCAAATTTCCCTCCTGTTTCACATAGAAATTGGGCTAGTTTTCATATACATGTTCCACAAATATAAATACTAAGTGCTTACTAAAAGCCAGGCAGTGCTCTAGGCTCTGGAGATATAAAGATGTTTAGGACTAACCCACAAAGAACTAAATAAGACAGGGCACCAAAGCCACTCAGGGGTCTGCCATTCAAAATTCTGGATTCTGTGTTATAACCTATCACTCACATTCTGTCCCAGCCTTTCTGAGCCCTGACCTCCCTTCTCCTATTTTCTTCTTCCACTGCCGAACTGGAACAAAGGTGACTGGAAATGAAAGCAAATCTCAGCTGTAACCAAAGGCCCAAAGATCAAAGTTGGCAGCTACCCTGAGGTTCAGGATTAAGATACTTCCTCTTTAAGAGCAAAATTCCAGATGATCCAACTATAGGCAAATGAGCCCCAGTAGAACACTCAGCTTTCTGTGCTGAATCCAGGAAAGAAGCAAGAAATCACCACAGAAGCAACCCGGTCTCGCTGTTTCCAACCCCGTGGGCTCAATGCTAATTGCCTACCCCAACAGTGAGATTGCATTTCAAAATATGGTCAAACACAAAACAGCCAAGTCAATCAGGCATTAACTATTCAAGCACAATTATCCCAACACATGCCCAAGTATCAGCAGTGAGGCAGCTTAATTTGGGAGCAGCTCTATAATCATCTCTCTCGGCAGCTGAGATTTTAACCTCTCCCCTCAGGCCTCCTTTTGCGGGGGTGGCGGAGAAGATGTTGCCTGGGCTGGCTGCCTCAATGGAAGAGACCACAACAGGAGTGGACACCTCCCCACCCCTCACTAAGTTAGGGGGCCTCATTTAAATGCATGCCAAAGGTGGGGGAAGGGAAGGGGCAGAAGGGCTGCAGGAGCCCCCATTGTTGGGGAGAGGCGTGTGGAGCAGATGGTGAGGCTGGTCACTCAGTCTAGCTGTCAGATGCTCTCTGTCAGGTTCCCTAGGGACCGAGGGGCTTTCTCTCCAGCCTGGGCTTGGGTCCCCTGTGCTTTCTCCATGTGAGTGAGGGCTCTCTTTCTTCCCCGCCCCTCAGGCTTCCAGGAGGCTGAGTTGCCTGGTCCTCCCCACCCCACACTTTCCTTCTGCTGCTTCTGCTCTTTCTGGATCAGCTACTTCTGAGCCTCCAAGGGCCCACGTGATGCAGAGAAAAGTGAGTGATTTCCTTTGTCTCTAATTGATGCTGCACTCTCTCCCAGAAGCTTCTGACTGGCATGTTCACTCTGTTATTTAACAAATTGCTCCACAGTCCACCTCAGGACTACTGAGGTTGTAGTTAACCAACCTGCAACCCGGGCATGTACCCTGACCAGAAATTGAAACATGACCTCATGGTTCATAGGTCAACACTCAAACCACTGAGAACTCGGGCCAGACACACCTTTTTGTAGTTGTAGGTAACCAACCCCTACAGTTAGGGGTATGTGGTAGCTGACTTTCCTAGTCTTCCTTCTTCCTTTTATTTCAGTCCTGCAATGGGGTGCACCTATACGATAGGCCTTCTGTTCTTTGGTTTGGATTTATGATCACCTTTCATAATATGAGGGTCTAAAATATAAATGAACATGGGTTACAGACACAACTCTTTTTTAAATTTATTTATTTTAAATCTATTTTTATTGATTTTAGAAGGGAAGGGAGAAGTAGAGGGAGAGAGAGATAGAAACATTAATGATGAGTGAAAATCACTGACCAGCTGCCTCCTATACGCCCCACACTGGAGATCCAGCCTGCAACCCGGGCATGTACCCTGACCAGAAATCGAAACATGACCTCATGGTTCATAGGTCAACACTCAAACCACTGAGCAACTCGGGCCAGACACACCTTTTTTAAAAACACTAAGACCCACTGAGATTAAAGCACATTTTAAAAAATGTTTTCATTGATTTGAGAGGAGAGAGAGAGAGAGAGTCACAAAGAGAAAAAATCATTAATTGGCTGCCTCCTGTACATGCTCCCACCCTGAATCAACCCTCAACCTTTGGTTATGGGATGACACTCCAACCAAGGGAGCCGCCCAGCCAGGGCCAGGCACAACTCTGATTTGTACTCCTAAGGGACAAACAGTCAGCTTTTTTACAGTCATCTCTATCTGTAAAGCATTAGCTGTTGTACATATATTTTGGCCTCAACACCTGCTCCCTTTTGAGATTATACATAGCTTATGCTAAGGCAGCTATTCCTTGAAGTTCTCAGTTCAGATTTCTTCCAGCTCGGGGTTTTGTTAAATTTGTTTTAGTTTTAAAACCATACGAGCAGTCCAGTGCTTGCTAATGATGCCTCTGGGAGCTGGACAAAGTCAACTTCAGCCCAGAAACACTGGTGTCCATCGCTGGGTGGCAAAGGTCAGTCAGAAATATCATTTATTGCCCTTCATATGCCTGGGATTAATTTTTTTCCTCCCAGGGCTATTCTCTGGGCATAAACGCTTTAATGTTTCATTTTTCACTCATCATGTTTGTCTCCTCTTCTACCCAAATCGTGAAAGCTGTGAATTCAGAGATTGTAGTATTCATATTTATCGGGTTAGGATTCAAAATTGTTCCCTACATCAAAGCAACTCAATAAATTTTGACTAAATGAATAAAATTTTAATATGGTAGAAATAAACAAAAGGAAATGTAATGACATTTGAAAGAAGAAAGAATAATCTGATAGCCAAACATTTCCTCTATACCCAAAATATTCCAGATGATATTCCTGTAGGCTACAGTAAAAACCACATTTTACTTGGAAGTAAAATGGCTGTGAGAAATTAAAAAAGAAAATGGGAAATCATTAAATCATCATGGTTCTAAAACATCCAAGAACTGTAACCATCCAAGTGCTAATGTCCCATGGAGACAGGCCCACCAACTGGCAATGTGCACCAGACGTTTTCAAGAAGTGTAGCAGACACACTTGCAGAGGCTGGGGCAGGAGCTTAACCTGGCCTCTGAACCCCACCCCACACCCTGTGTGAGCCCTTTGCAGACAAGGGTTGCAATGCAGGAGCAGGCGTGTGGGTTCATGATGTGTTAGTGCTGCCTTAGTGCCCAGGATATGAAGTGTGATATAGACAGGGGTAGGAGCCAGCCCCACACCCCTGAACAGCAAGGTCATGGGCCCTGGGGATGTATAGCTTTCAGAGCATCAGGAGATGGCATCCCTGGCACTAACGTCAAACTTCTCCTGTGGTACCTGTGGAAGTAAGACACCATCAAGTGGCTTGCCAGTATATCCGTGTAGGTGGAGGGCTGAAGAGAGAAGATAGGAAGAAATGGATGCACCTCATGTGGGAGAAAAGTGCAAACACCCCAAAGAAAGTAAATACTGCTTAAAAATGTGAAGCCTATACATCCCCCTTTGGAAGATAGAATCAAAGCTAGGACACATTGCTTATGCACACTTAAACACACATTTTCTTTTCCACTGCATATAAACCAGAAACGTGCACAAGTAATAAGGTACCCTCCAATTTGAAATCATAAAATACTCTGCTTAGAGACGGGTATCTCTTAATATGTGTTCTATCATTTTCCTAAGAAAATCTCCTCTAACTCATTCAGTCTGATATTTTGTAGCATATATATATATATATATATATATATATATATATATATATAGTTTGAGAAAGAATCAGAGACTGTAAACCAGGATTGGCAAATGCATCAAGAGCAAACTGACATCATCCCTTCCTATACCCATTAAACACCTAATGAGTCAAGACCTTGATTGTACCCTTAGAATCCAGATAAAGCATAGTATACTAGCAGCTTCTATCAATGGATCTGTGCTGGTATTTGAGTTCACTCCTATTTGCCACCTTCACTTTAAAGATATTAGTGATGCATTCCAAGCATTAGAGCACAGGAAATGAGTTTTGCTATGCAACTATTACCAGGAACTGTGGCTGGTTTCCACAAGGAACCATGGGATACAGCCTGCAGTTTGGGGGTAAGGGATCATCATGGGAGGAAGAACCTGCTCAGGTGCAACTTGGTAAACTTACACCGATTGGCCAGATTATTATGATTTCTGAACGCATAATAATCTGGCCACTCAGTGTACATCCTATATAATAAAAGGCTAATATGCAAATTGTCCCCTCAACCAGGAGTTTGACCAGCAGGCAGGCTGGCCAACCGCCCATGTCCCCTCCCCCTGGCCAGGCTGGCCGGCCCCCACCCATGCACGAATTCATGCACCGGGCCTCTAATATATACACTGAGTGGCCAGATTATCATGCATTCAGAGATCATAATAATCTGGCCACTCAGTGTATACTTCCCTCAGTATGTGTCCCCACTGTGCTGGCGAGTATTACACAACATTGGGAAAACTTAGGAGGCCTAGGATAATTTCTAAGGAGGTGGTTTCTCAGGCTTGGCAGGTTATAGGATAAGAATGGGATGACATTTTCCGTGGTCATTTTCCTAGAAGTGATAAGGGAAAGCATTGGAGTGCGTTTCCTTTCTCCTGGAACATGACCTTCACAGAGAATGAGGGCCTTCAGTCAGAATGCTAATACATGAGTAAGTGCATCACAGAAACTAGCAGAATAATACTAGCACAGTGTGCCCTAGTCAGGGGTATCTTCCCAGCCTTTCTTCACACGGCCCAGAATAAGAAACTTAAAGAGCGAGTTCCTTGTTCTGTGGGTTCGTGTGGGTACTGCTATCATTTGAGTGTTGTGTGTTTTCATGTAGGAATTTCCTCCTTTGATCCTCACAATCACCCTATGAATTATACCCATTTAAAAATAAATACACTAAGAC
Source organism: Corynorhinus townsendii (assembly GCA_026230045.1). Lineage (NCBI taxonomy): Eukaryota > Metazoa > Chordata > Mammalia > Chiroptera > Vespertilionidae > Corynorhinus > Corynorhinus townsendii. The sequence continues at coordinate 112,705,437 of JAPDVU010000005.1, forward strand.
ACACTGAGATTAAAGCATCCACAGTCACAGAACCCGAAGGGGCTAAATAAGGATTCGGACCAGGTCCTTCACAACAGAGCCAATGTTTTCTCCCCACACACTGTAAACCCACGAGAAGACCTTGAGGACTGGGTAGGCCCTTTCATTCTTGCTCTCTGGCCTGAGTTTTAGAGGGTTTCCTTATCCCTGGTCAACCCTGGCTGTTCTGCATGTCAATGCTGGGTCTGTGATAGAACAGAGAAGGCCTCACTCTCTGCAACAGAAGGGAATTTAAGGCACTCTTCTCTGAGGTTTCACTCCCTGGTCCAGGGAGTGTATAACCAGGCTATTGAGAACCTCAGTCGTGGAGTCTGTCTTTGGTTGTTTTAAACCAGAAACAGAAAGGATTATATTAAAAGTATAAATATTCTCGATAGTTTTGATCATTGGCAGGACTAGGAGAAGTAAATTGGAAGTAAAATCATTCTCTGAGATTTCAACTCTTCTATCAACACATGTGCTCTGGGGTGAAATTAACAACATTTAACAGCAGGTATGAAACAGTATCAACCAAGGAGAATGGGCAGGTCCTGGGAGATCCCCTGCTGTTCCAGACATCATGAATCCTCGGGAAATGTAGTAGGATGTGGGGTGCAATGAGAGGACTCAGAGCACTGACAATTTACCCACTAATAAGAATGTTTTTCAATATTTTAAAAATTGGTGGGGCCAAAAAGGTGGTAAACAGTGGAACATCGGCCCTGGTTATGCTTCTTAAAATGTGACTTAAGGACAACCTGATCGAATATTTTAACGTGCCAAGAACCGTGTGTTGCTCAGAAGAGGGGTACTGTTAGCCACAGTGCATGGAAGTGGAGGCAGATTCTGTCCTAATGCTGATCCAGAAGACACTTTGGTCTACTGTGCAGGACTATGATGGTGGAGAGGGACCCAATGGCTCTTGGAGTCTACATCCGTTTCAACAGTTGAGCTACATCACTAATCCCCTCACTCTGCTGCCATATCTATTTTTAAAAATGTATCTTGCTTGAACTTCCATGCTGCCTTTTCTCTGTGAAACAGCTAAGATGAAAACATTTTTACACAACCAAGTGCATGTTGAGCTAACTTGGAGAAAGTAGTAGATGTCTGTTATATCACTGTTTTCAGCAACCTTCCCCAGATTTAAGTCCAATAATTAACAAAGATATTGGGCAAGACTACATTCCTACATCTTTTAGGGAAACGATTGATCTCACCATGCCTCGTATGTTTAACTGGGAGAGTCTCAAAAGAACTGTTAGAGAGATGCCAGCCAAGTTTCACATTAAACATGATAGCTATAAGGAAAAAGAAAAGAAGACAAGTCCAATTATTTCCCAAGTGCTGGGAAGGCCAAAGCGTAAACAGGTTCAAAGATGGGTGAATAATTCCATGGATGTTAAATCTGAGCAGGTTGGTGTCTTCTCAGGTCCTTTGAGATTTATGTGCTAGATATTGTCTTTTACAGATGGTGCCTTCAACTGTGATTACAGCAGTCCCCCTTATCCATGGGGGATACATTTCAAGATCCTCAGTGGATGCCTGAAACCCAAGATAGTACCAAACTCTATGTATACTGTATTTTCCCCTATCCATACCTATGATAAAGTTTAATTTACAAATTAGACACAGGAGGAGATTAATCACAATAACTAATAATAATACTATACCATAACAAAAGTTATGTGAATGTGACCTCACTCCCTCTCTCTCTCCCTCTCATAAGCTCTCTATCTTCCAGCCCAAATCGATTCCTGAATCTGTGTAACCATTCCTTATTTGCAGTATCACTCATTTCAGGGGATCCTTTGGTAAAGTCTTTGGATAGGCTCAATGCATTCTGGCTTAACACATTGTCATCAATCAGAACATGTTTTCTGTTCATGTCTTAACTAGGACATCCACAAATTCAATGCGTTTTGCATTTTAACTAAGCACTTATCACACACTGTGGTCATACCTTTTGCATTTTGAGGTATGACAACAAAAGTAGTACAAATTTATTTTTTCTTCTTCACAATTTCATAGATAGAAAATTTGTTCTTACTGTAGATCTTAGCAAACTTAGCATATGACATGTTTTCTTTCCTTAATAAGTTCAGAACTTTCAACTTTTCACTTAAAAGAAAGCCCTTCTACAGCTTCTCTATGGCTTATCCAAATTGCCAGCATCACAACTCTTGCACTTTCAGGCCATTACTGAACACAAACTGTGATACCAGGACAGTCTATCTGATAGTCCAGACAGCTATGAAGTGACGAAGGGTAGGTAGCGTCTACACAGCATGGATACACAGGACAAAGGGATAATTCATAGCCTCGGCTAGATAGAGTGGGATGGTGTAAGATTTCATCACACTACTCTGTATGATATGCAATTTAAAACTTACGAATTATTTCTGGGATTTTCCATTTAATATTGTTTGACTGTAGTTGATCGCAGATAACTGAAACCATGGAAAGTAAACCGGCAGATAAGGGGGGACTGCTACATTAGGCTGGTTGAAAAATCAATCTGACCCACCTGATGGTATCCCACTGTGGAGGACAGCTACAGTCTAAGTGTCTGCTAGGACTAACCCCACACCCTAATTTCTAGTCCCCCAACTTCTAAGTGTACCAAATATGATGGGCTTGAATACAGGGGTGTGGCAGCTTGCCCAATCATTGGCAGGGCTGGGGCAGTAAAGAACAAACAGACCATTGCTGAAGATCTCTGCCTGTAGCAGGGTGACAGGTGGTTTCTAAGAATCTCCCCCAGCTGGCAACACTCAGTTGAGGACTCAGAAATAGCCACACTGTCTCTTCATCAATCCCTAGAACACAAAGTACATAAAGCACAGGAGCCTGCTGGAAGCTCCTGCAGGCCTCCAGTCTGTCATCCGTTCACACATCTCCCTAAACTGCCTCTGGAGTATAATGGCCTCTTTTTCCATCCACCTCCTGAATCACATAGGCCACCTCTCATTGGCCGACTCTAACTTGGAACTACATGGAGAATAGGATCCTGGGAAATGTGGTTCCAAACTTCTCCCCCTATACAATGGAGGTGATTTCAAGCTGACAACAGAAAACAGCACAACACGGTAGAGGCCATGCTGCTGAATACATGAGTATGAACTTGCACCCCTGAATACTCTGAAATAGCCACATCTTCATATAGCCTTTTACAAACTAGTCAGGAATATTCTAGTGTTCTGGGGGCTCAGGGACAGAATCTTATTTGGGGATTTTCTAAGAGAGGGACCCTGGCTGATTCCTAAAACTCGGTGATTCTCAAACTTAAGAAAAAAGGAAAATTGGAAGAAATGATACTTTTTGCAGCATGCCATGCTTTGCCAAACACCTTAAAATAGTACCATAGGGAACTGCTTCAGATGAAACACGAACAATTTTACCAGGAGAAAAATTCTGTATGTAGAACTGGGAGCACACATGTTCCCAAAGAAACAAGCTGTCAAACTAAGCCTGATCAACCATTTCATTAATATTCATGTGTGGATTGTTCGTTTCTTTGGTCATCTGCTAGGACTTGCTACCAAACAAGTGGTAGCAGGCATCAAAGTTTAAGGATGAATTTTGGAAGAAAATTTGAGAAGATTTATTTTCTCTAAAAAGATAGGTTTTATTCCCCCTAAAAACTTTAAAAGGATTCCCACTGTTATAGACTAACACCAGGCCACCTCAGCCCAATGTGCCACTGAGAAGTTTATTATAATGCCATGGATTTGGGTCAACCACTTGAAACAGTATTAAAGTATTGGCCTAACAAATTTTAGAAGGTGAAGAAATGGTAATGACTTGCCAACCAATTACCCGCTAATAACCTGCTGCTAAAGAAACGACATTTTCTTTGAGGATTTTCAAACCTGGGATTCTATGCCTGCACATCTGTAGATGTTCTATGCCAGAATGTTCTGATCAATGGCTCAAAATCATGGAAATTTGCTAAACTAGTACAAATGCAAGCAACCTAGCCTAGAAACCCAATGCAAGAAGTAAGAAGGGTCGTCTATGAGGAAAACAGAAAAAGAATAGACATTTATGGCTGAGGAAAGCAGAGAGAGAGAGAGAGAGAGAGAGAGAGAGAGAGAGAGAGAGAGCGAGAGAGAGAGAGAGAGAGAGAGAGAGAGAGAGAGAGAGAGAGAGAGCACTTACATTTTTAGCAGACCAAGGGCATGCTGTGGAGTTTAGACATTGAGGTATCTTCTCCTTTCATGACTTACCTATTGGTACTGAGGAAGAAATAAGATAGTCCATCTCCTAGGAATCATAAAACTTGCCCAGGGGTAAGGTAGGCCTCTGGAAAACATGCAGATGGGACCCCAACTCTTTCAAAATGAATGTCAAATATATTCATTTAAAAATGGTGTGATGGACTGTCTTGCTACAACTAAAACCAGATGATGGCAAAGGACATCATGTGCCTCAGAAAGGAAACTCTCTTGAGGACAGGGATCTGGATTGGGTGAACCATACGCAACAAAGGAGTCATATGCAGTGGAGTTACAGGCAAGTCATATACTGTGTAGACTGAAACTTGAACCACCTCTGACCCTGCAGCCTTGTTCCATGACGACTTCTCATTACTCTTAGGGTAAGTCCTAAGCTCCTTACCATAGCCTACAAGGTCCTAAAGGTTGGACCTCCGCCACCAGTCCAGGCTCCTGGTGTTCCCTTCCTTATCCACCAAGCTCCAGCCACACTGGATTTCTTAGTGTTGCTCAAATAAACGAAACTTATTCCAACCTCAGGGGCTTTCCATGTGCTATTTCCTCAATGCTCCACTTTCCCAGCCTTTTAAACTATCACACTTTTCCTAGCCACCCCATGTAAAAGGACTTGCGTCTCCCCAACCCCGCCAATCTTTTCAATTTCTCTCCTTTAATTCCTTCAGAACACTTATCAACATCTGAAATTAAAGTATGTATGTACTTTTGAAAATCTGCCTCTACCACTAGAACATGAACCCATGAAAATGAAGATCTGATCTGCCTAGATCATGACATTAATGAGTTGAAAAAGTGTCCCACCAAGAGAGAGAACTCTTAGAGCCACACATACACCCACAACTAGTTGTTCATTTATTCTTTCATTCATTAAAAAAACACAGCATTTATTAATCATCTGCCCTATGCCAGACACCAGGGATGCAGTAATGAACCAAATCCCTGTCCTCCTGGAGCTTATATTCTAGCATACAGAAATAGCCAATAAATAAGTATGATATCAGGTACACTATGAAAAAAGTAAAACTGGGTATGAAACAAAGATGCTTAAATTGGTATTTTACTAGTATATGGGGTGTTCATCAAAGGCTCCTCTAAGAAAGTGACATTTAAGCCGAGTCCTAAAATAAATGAGGAAGCTATTATGTAATGCCAGACAGGAGTAAATATTAGTCCATGCAGAATAACTAGGAAATGCAAAGGCCCTGGGGTGGGAGTAGCAAGGAGGCCCAGGTGGCTGACAGAGTATGAAGGGGACAGAGGTAGTTAATGATGTTGACTGGTTAGCAGGGCCAGACCCACAGAGAGAAGCTGTGGAGGCTTACATTTAGCTCTTAGGGGAATCAAAGAAAGCCCTGGGAAAGTAGGAGCATGAGGCCTGGCCTATCTCAATCTCTTTGGGACTTCTAGAGTTTCAGCATGAATCTCATTATTTGACCAGATGTCCACATTCATGGCAGGCAGTTCAGGGCTGCATCAGACTTTTTATTCTCCTGGGAAAAGATAGCAAGTAAGCAAGGAGGGTTCCTCTGCATAAGTGTTACACCCCGGGACCACAGGGAAATCTGGGGAAGAAAACAGGTGGAAGTAAGACCCTTTGGGATTCAACTGGTAAGGAAACCATTAACGATTTGACCTGGTTTGGGTAATCTCAGATAGATTACTGAGAACTGAGTATTTGTGAAATATCTGTATCAATAGGTCTACATGTTCACTAGTGTGTGTGTGTGTGTGTGTGTGTGTGTGTGTGTTTGTGTGTGTGTGTGTAAATACATGGTATTAAACTTCACAGATATTATCTGATGTCTCAGTGATGATAAACCTGGAGTCCATACCATGTCTTTCATTTTACATAGAGGAAGCTAAGGCCCAGAGAACTGAAGTCACGTGCCTAAATGTGCACAGCTGTTCAAGAACTGAGGCCGAGCTCTGTCTGTATCTTCCCCTAGCTGAGCTTTCCCAGGACACAGTTCTGGCTTCTGATAAACACATTCAGTCCACATGGTTTATGCACAGGACATACCCACCCAGGGAAGAGAGCCAATGAAGCAGAAGGAAGAACTCTTTGATCTGCTGTCTTGGTGCCACTGAATCCAACAGGAAGACCGATGCAGCAGCGAGCATTTTATTCCTGCTCGGTACCACACTGCTACTTCCTTCCACACTTTGAGGCTATTCAGGAACTAGCTGACAACACAGAATCCCATTAGCAGACAAAGCAGAGTTTAATATTTGCTTGATTTTTTTTCTCCCATAATTCCCCTTCAAAGCAGAGTTCTGCCAATTTAACCCATATCACCTGACTATATGGCTGGCTGAAGGGTGCACGGTGTGTGTGTTTGTACCTGTACAGGGGCCACTGGCATCTGATTGCTCACGTAGCATGAGCCTGCCTTCCTTGACGATCTTAGGACGGCCAAACCAGGATGGGGTTGGCCTAAACCCGTGGTCGGCAAACTGAGGCTCGCGAGCCACATGCGGCTCTTTGGCACCTTGAGTGTGGCTCTTCCACAAAATACCACGGCCTGGGCAAGTCTATTTTGAAGAAGTGGCGTTAGAAGAAGTTTAAGTTTAGAAAATTTGGCTCTCAAAAGAAATTTTAATCGTTGCACTGTTGATATTTGGCTCTGTTGACTAATGGGTTTGCCGACAACTGGCCTAAACAATATGATCATGTTCTCCCTTTTATCACAAATGTTTAGTCAATATAAGTCTGGCTACTTCTCAAGGATATACTGGAAGCAGAGGTGATGCTACTCAAGGAGTATTGACGTTCTTCTCCTTCACAACTCCCCTCACCCACCCGCAAACATCATTAAACTTCAGTGTTCTCTCCTTTTCATTTTTTCTCTTCCCATTTCTCTCTTTTCAGGGTACTCCATAGAAACAGAACTGATGTGATATACAGAACTATATAAGGAGATTCAGCAGAGGACTTGACTCATGTAATTATGGAGACAGAGAAGTCCCACATTTGACCACCTGCAAGCTGGAGACCCAGGAAAGCCAGTGGTATAATTCCACCCAAGTCCTAAGGTCTGAGAACCAGGGCTGCTAATGATAAAACTCCCAGTCTGAGGCCACAGGCCTGAGAATCTGGGTGGGGAGACATGGGGGTGCGGATAGGCAGCTGATGTAAGTCCAGGATTCCGAAGGCCAGACAACCAGGAGCTCCAATGTCCAAGGACAGGAAAAGATGGGCATCCCCACTCAGGAAAGAGAATTTGCCTTTCCTCTACCTTTTTTGCTCAATTTGTCCCTCAATGGATTGGATTATGCCCACTCACACTGGGGAGAACAGATCTTCTTTACTCTGTGTACTGACTCAAAAGTTAACCTGTACCGGAAATGCTTTCACAGATGAGCTCAGAAATATGGTTTACCAGCTATTGGGGTATCCCTCCACCCAGTGAGGCTGACATGAAATTAACCATCCCATGTGGGTCCTCTGATCACTCATCACCACCAGCTCCCAGCTCTGTATCAGCAGCTCTGAACTCCCTGCTAACTTCTAGATGCTGGACAGCACGCTCTGAGCCTCAGAGAGATTCTGGCCATTCCCTGCCCAGGCCGACCTCCCCACTTCCTTAGGAGAATCCTTCCCTTCCCCCTCTATTCAGTTAGGAAGCTGCACTTCAGTCCACACAATCTTCCAGGCTGGAAGTGCTCCTCCCCTGACCCCTCTTACCAAACTGGTCACCCGTCTTTCGTCTTTGCAATTCCCTCTCATGTCTGCCCCTCTGGCACCACTGCTGCCTTGACCTTGGCTCATCTCCTGCCAGGACGTTAACAGCAGAATCCTTATCATTCTCCTGAGCGCTTGCCCCCTCCCTTTCCCCCCGCCCCGACCCCATTTCAAAAGACTAAAGGAAATTCCCAAACAGGAATCCAAGGATTAGACATAAACACAACCATAGAATAGGGCCGGCGAGAGTTCCCTCTTTGAAGATGACAGCTAAGAATATAAGTGTTGGAATGTTTGTTCATAGAGAAAATGCACCTCATCACCTTACAGGCCCATGCTGAGTAGAAGGAAAGGGGTGTCGGAACAATGTGAGTTCTGAGTGGCATTTTGGGGTTCTCTGGCTAGGCGACTTCCAAGCCACATACCTCCCTGAGCTTTGACCTTCCATCTGTAGATTCAGATATTGATACTGTCCACTTGGGAGAGTTGCTATATAGGGTGTCCATGTGTCCAATGGCTGTCTCTCTGCCCCTCTCAGCGTAAATGACACAGATTCGATGTTTTTTCTCAGCACTGTCTGGTTCCTTCCTCCTTATGCACACTCATGCTTCTTCCGGGGAATACCGAAGCACGAGAGGTTGGGCAATCATGCAGGTGCGCTCAACTCAAGGGCGTTTAAGGCAAGAAGCCTTTTCTTCTGAGCGCTGAGCCTGGGCTGCAGGCACTCGTTTCCACCGGCTGGCTGACATATGTGGCCTGCTGCAGACTAATTTCTTCCGACACGTTGCCTTGAATGCACAGTCACAGAGCATGTGCTAAAGTGCTAAACACACCCAAACTGTGCACTTTCCAATCTGTGAAAGCTTTTCGGCGGGTCCAGGCTTTTTTTCTCGACCTGAGGCATTATAATGGAGCGGCACATGGACACTTCATCGAGGCAATCTGTCATCTTGCAAATGCTTAATAGCGGCAGCAGTACCTGCGTGTCCCTCGCTGAGAGCCAGCCAGGCACCACCAAACAGCTGCTCTTCTGTCGAGGCTGTACCGCATTAATGGGCTTGCAGACAAAGAACTGACTGTGCGGTGTGGCTCCGGGTCCTCGCACAGGATGGAGGTAAAGCACAAAGTGAGAGCTACATGCGAAAATCACAGTACTACTTCATTTACAAACACTGGCTTGGGGCCCAAATGAGCTAACATGTTCCTAGAGACGTCAGACCCGGGGAGGTGAGATGGTCCCCCAGCCGTCTTTCACAATCACGACAGCTCGCAGGTTATCTGGCACTGTAGAATTTACATGTTTTCACACCTTGAACTTGACTATAACCCTAGAAAGGCATTATTTTACGGATGAGGAAACTGAGCCCTGGAAGGGTTCAACACCTAAGTTCATGTGCTATTAGCAGTCAGGCTAGCCCCTGACTCAAGCTGTGTGTGATTCCGAGTGCCAGGACTTTCTGAAGAATTGTCACCACACTGACTATCAGCTCCTCCATTTACACGAAGATGCCACTGCAACAGCTAGAGGATGCCTCTGAGAGAAGGAGCTTTCAAGGGACCAAGCTTCTCCATTAGTTTTTAAGTCCCTTATCTGCCAGCACGTTGAGGGGAAATGCTAGAGCATCACAGACTTCTTTCATAGTCTTACCCATCCCACCATGACAGAGGTCACTCCTCTGACCTGCCCATGACGAAGCTGTAGGAACACTGTGGAATGTCATGAAATACCCTATGCGACCAGTACAGGACTGTAACCATTGAAGACAAAAAAGAATATAGACTAGATATAGAAATGAAACCCCAAACTGCTGCTGCTACAGCCAACACAGCAATGAGACTAGTAGGCAGCATTTTCTTAGCCTTTTCCATGAGGTAACACCTGGATTTACATTCATTCTTGACTTCTCTCAACAACCCCTTATACAGGTTTTTATCCTCTTTCTACAGATGGGGATTCTGAGGTCCATAGAGGTTGAGTAACGTGCTGGAGGTTGCAGAGCTTGTACATGGCAAAAAGAGGCCAGACTCCAGGTCTCTTGACTGGGTGCTATTTCCACGGGTCCATGTTTCCCACCCCGTCCCCCTTAAGGAGATAGGCAATTCCCAGATTAGTGAGTTGTGTTCAGGGTGTCAGCACATGTATATACTCGGTATGGCCAAGGCCCCAAAAGACTAACAGGTGCACAGCTGTTCCTCTGGCCATCCAATGGTAGTCCCTCTTCCTAGGCATTCAGAAAATGGGTTTAATTGCCTGCTTTTCACCTTCTGTGCCTGGCTGCTAAGAAATGAGGAATAAAAGGACAGACTCTTAAAAACAAAGAACCTGTACATTAAATCTAACCCTCTGACAGATGTTTTAAAATATCTGTGTATGTGCACACACCCCCACATGCATGCCACACAGGTGGGGGAGAGCAGAGAGCCGTAGGCTGATTCGTGTCCTTTTCTGCCTCCTGACAGCTATGAAACTACAAGTGGGTAGATTATAGCTGAAGATAAAAATAGGAATTATACCGTGCTTTCTCTTCCCAGCTTTTTAGTTGCGCCAGCTTGAAAGCATATTGTAGCATTTTATTGTAGTCTGGGCTCTTGTGCCTTCTCTTGTTTGTGATTCCTTTTTGGAAAACTAGAAACATTCCCTCTCCATGGAGAAATGAACTCAAGTACTAGTAAGTGAAAGCGAGAGGCAGCTGAGTGTATGTGTGTGTGTGTGTGTGTGTGCGTGCGTGTGTGTGTGCATGTGTGTGTGTGTGTGTGTGTGTGTGTGTGTGTGCGCGCACGCCTGTGTCCCTCCCAGCGCCACTAAGAGAAGACAGGCTATAGAGCATGAATCTGAATAGAGCGGAAATTGGAAATTGACACAGCTGTTTCTGTTTAACTGTAACCATTTTTAGAATTTCAGGATGTACTAAACTAGGCAGTCCACTCAAGCTTGGGATTAAACATTAACGGGGAGGGGAGGGCGGTGCAGTGAAGGGGGGTGATGTGAACACACTGGACGCAGCATCCCAAGGTCTGGAGGAGCCCCTGCATCCCAGCATGCAGGTCACACGGTGCAGCATACTTTGGCACCTTCTTTGTCTTGCAATTACACAGAATTCTACAAGTAGTTGCATGTCAGGTCTCATCCCAAGCCCCTTCCTTTTCCATTCATCTTCTCCATTCCTTTTCCTGAATTTTTCGTGAAGGGTCACTTCAGTGTTTCTAAATTAGGTTCCCTGAATCAGGGCATCCCAATTGCTGTGTGCTTAATAACGCATATTCCTGTGCCCACCACAGGTCTGGGGGATTTGAATCCACCAGGAATCTGAATTTTAATAAGCGTTCTCTCCCCCTCTTCCCCTGCCCCGGTTATTCTTGCAAACACTAAACCTTTCAAATGCCTAGTAAAGTGGCAAAGAAAAAGACCTCTGATGTTGCCCTTGCTCGGTCTTAAAATAGGCTCTACCACTTTATACCTGGGGCAAAACAAGACACTCATAGAAATAAGATGGATGACCTCAGTCAATTCACAATTTCTCTGGGTTCTGTATATTTATCTTCAAAATGGTACCTAGAGTGTAAGGTTGTTGTGACAATGCAAGAAACATATGTAGAGGGCAATGGTTCTCAACTGGAGTTGGGGTGATTTTTCTCACCAGGGGGACAATCATCCACGTCTGGACACATTTCTGATTGTCAAAATTCGGGGCCCCAGGGAGGGTATTGCTATCATCTAAATAGAATCCAGGGATACTGCTAGACATCCTACAAGGCACAGGGAGGCCCCCCAGTAAAGCATTATCATCCCCAAATGTCAATAGCTGACATTTTGAGAAACTCAAGCTCAGAGCCCAGCACATCATGCCTGCCTTCGAATTCTGAGTGCCACCAGTCTAGCTCTGTGGCCTCAGGTAGGCTGCTCAGTCTTTTGGAGTTTCAATGTCTCCATCTGTAAAAGGAAGATAAAAATACCTGCCTCATAAGGTTAGTGAGGGTTTCATGAAGCAATATAGAACACATGCCTGGTACATTTTCAGGAGGGTCCTTTCTCTCATTGCCTCATGCTGGCCTGACTTAAAAGGGGCTGATTTCCACATTCATAAGGACCTGGGAAGCCTCGGGCTTCCTCACCTTCAATTTGTCAAGTGAGGTACTTTACGAGTTGGCACCAAGCACGGCACAGATGGCCCATCATCTGAGCACGCACGCATGGCCAGGCCCTGTTACTGATGTTAGGAATCACGCGACCCCCTGCTGGGCTGGGCTCCAGGACAGCCCACAGACAGCCGCAGGCTCAACCCTTGCCCTGGTGCACTATTCACCCCAGGATACTATACTAACACAATGGAGAACCAGCTTATTAGGAAAGGATGGTACAACACCTACAAATAAACCTGGCTAACAAGAGGGGGTTCCTGATCTGAGAAAATGGAAACACTGCACCCTTTCACATTTAAGCCACTGGATCTAGGATCCTGAACATTTCCCACCAGCTACTCAATGAATGGAAGTGAGAAGAGGTGTGCTGTGATTTGGATTTTATGTGTGAACTCAGTATGTAAAGAGCATGAAGAATATGAGAGACTTTGGTGTATTCTTCTGAAGGTTCTGGTGTATCTGGGTGCCCCACCCAGTTGGGGGTGGGGTAGGGGCGACTTGGCATTCCACTCCTATGGGAGCACTTTAACATATAATGATCACAAACATAGGACAGTGGCCAGATCTTCATGTTAACTTTCATTCAAAGGTCAGGGATGCATGGAGACCCCACCCCCTCTCTCTCTGGGGCTCAAGGCCAGTCAAGTCATTTCCATTCCCTGTCTTGCTAGTATAATCAATTCCAACTGATTCTGAACACACTTTTTTTTAAAATCTAAATTAATGTCCTCAAAGCACAGAATGACCAAAGGCATGGTTCAGGCCTTCAAGAAGTAGTAGCCGGTTTGGCTCAGTGAGTAGAGCGTCAGTCAAGGGACTGAAGGATCCCGGGTCCAAGTCCATTCAAGGGCTTGTTCCGGGTGCAACTTGATCCCTGGCCCTGTTCAGGGCGCATGTGGGAGGCAACAAATCGATGTGTCTCTCTCACATTGATGTTCCTCTCTGTCTCTCCCCCTTCTTTCCACGCTCTCTAAGAATCAATGGGGGATAAAAAAAGAAGTGATAAAGATGAAGACAAACAATGTCCCCCTCCTGAAAGAAGATGAAGGGCTATTGTTTCCTAATAAAAGATGCGATTTAGAATCAGGTTTCTTACTCTGTGCCATTTGAATCCAGGCACACACCTCCCTTCTGAGAAGGGAAGGGGAGCAGGTGAATGGCTCTGCTATAGGATTTTTACGGAAACAAGCAAACACCACACAACTGCTGCCACAGCATGGATCCTGTGATGAAGTCAGCAGGCAGGTGTCGCCTTGCTTTCCCTCATCCTTATCACACACAGCTGCATCAGCTTTTACTTTTTATTCTGTCAAACAAACTGTAAATTCTTCCTGCTCACTAGAAAGTCACTGGTTAAGAGAATGAGACACACTGATCCCAGCAGAGACCCCACCCTCCCCAGCCAGCTCCCTCCTGAGGGGGTTCCTGGCCACACAGATGGAAGGCTGCTTTTGTCTTTTTCAGGGAAAGGTGATGTTGTATAAAGGGCTTTAGGCCCTGGTTCCTCAGCTACTGTCACCTTTGACCGTGAAGAGCGTACACTCCATCTACTCTGGGCAGCGATGAAATGCAATCCTACGACAGCACTTGAGGTTTATAAGCAGTGTCTTCCTTTTACAGTGGAACAAACAGAGGCTTAGAGAATAGAGAAGGGTCTCCTTCCCCAAAGACCTCCTCAGCCAGAAATTTCACTGCATGTTGAAATCTGTGCAAGTGGCTAAGGAAGAATCTGATCTTGTTACTCCCTTGCTTAAAACCTTCTGAAAGCTTACCCATTGCCTGGGGCAGTGCTTTTCACCCTGGGCTGCACCCTGGACAGTCCTGGAGAAATGTCAGAAATGCAATGTCCTAGCCCCAACCCAGACCAATTAAGCCAGAATGGAGGGGGTGGAATTTCAGCTCTGCTTTAGAGTTTTTGGAAAGCTGTTGAGTGATTCTCACCTGCAGGCAACCTTAAGAACCACTGCCCTAAGGGATTATTGGCAGGCTCCTTAGCATCTCTTGCCAGGTCTTCTTGCAGCCTGGTCCTTGCTTATCTCTTTAGCCTCCTCCCATTTCACCCTCAGTGCTTCATTCTGGGCCAGCTGGGGTTTCTCCATGGGATTATACACTCTACACTCATGCTTCTTGGCTTTGGTGTGCCACCGTCTACCTAGAACGCCCCTCCCTCACTTCTCCACCTGACTGCTTTCTAGTTTCTCTTTCAGATTGAGCTCAGCACTGCCTCCCCCAGAAGGAAGCCTTCCCTGACCCCACTGGTGATCCTCCTTGGTGCTTTGCATGAGCATGCCCTATCACTCCAGTAAGGCACCGTTGATCCTTACTTGACTCCTCCCTCACTGGAGTGTGCACCTTGACCAAGTCAGACCCTATGTATGCCCTTATTCTTAGTACACAGCCCCAGAGCACTCACATAATTGGCTGGCCCCAAAGAACTGAAAGCAGAGACTCACACAGATACCTGTGAAACCATATTCAAAACAGCATTATCCACAATAGCCAAAAGGGTGAAACAGTCCAAGAGTCCATCGACCGATGAATGGATAAATAGGATGTGGTATATTCATGCAAGGGAACATTATTTAGCCTCGAGGGAAAAAATTCTGACACATTTTGCAACATGGATGAACTCTGAAAACATTAATGTTAAATGATGTAAATAGGACACAAAAGAGCAAATATTATATTATTCTATGTACGTGAAGTACCTAGAATTAGCAAATTCAGAGACAGAAAGTAGAATAGAGGTTACCAGGAATTGGAAGTGAGGGGGAAATGGGGAGTTATTGTTTAAGTAAAGGCCTAGTGCATGAATTTGTGCACCAGTGGGGTCCCTCCGCCTATCCTGCGCCCTCTGGCAATCCGGGACCCCTCGGGGGGTGTCAGAGAGCCGGTTTGGCCTGATCCCCACAGGCCAGGCTGAGGGACCCCACCAGTCCACAAATGCATGCACTGGGTTGGTCTCAGCCCAATCCCTGAAAGCCAGGCAGTGGAACCCCATCGGTGCACAAATCCATGCACTGGGTCTCTAGTATGCATATAAGATCTTTGATTAATCTCTTCCCACCCTCCCCTCCCCGCTTCTCTCTGAGATTCATCAGTCTGTTCCATGTTTCCATGCATGAGCATTGAGCTTCTGCCCCCTGGTGGTCAGTGCACATTATAGCTACCAGTCGGCTGAACAGTTGCTTAGGCTTTTATATATACAGATGGGTAAGAGTTTCTGTTCGGGATGATGAAAAGTTCTGGAAGTGGATAGTGGTGATGGTTGCACATTGTGAATGTACTTAATGCTCCTTAATTGTATACTTAGATCCTATGTGATCTGGCCCCAACTTTCCTCTCTGATCTCATCTCCTGACATTTTCCCATTATCATTCGGCTCTGGCCATACTGGTCTCTTTATGCAAATAAACCAGACTTGTTTCCTACTCAAGTTCATTGAAAATCTTTCCAGTGCTAAAAATGTTCATTCTTATATTCCTCCCTCCCTTAATTAAAAATGTCATGTCCTCAGAATGGCTTTCCATAACTACTCCATTTCAAATTGCTAGCTCTGTATTTATTACGATCATGCTTGCTGATAGAACAGATAAACTCCAGACTCTCTGTGATTTAGAACAGTCCTAAACTTTAGAATCATCAGGGAGGCTTGTTAAAACCCAATTAGCTGGGTCCACCCTTCCAAGTTTCTGTGTCTGGGGTGGATCCAAGACTTATAACAAGATCCTAAGTGGTGCTGATGATGCTGAATGAAGGACCTCACTTTGAGAACCACTAGTCCAACAAAACTAAAGTGTACTTTTTCACTCAGGTAACCATAAAATGTAGGCATTCCTAGCAGTGCACTTTCCTCTATGCAGTGATTCAGGGGTCCCGTCCTCTGGCTCCACTGTTTTTGACAAAGGATGCCCAGGTTGCCCCTGCAGTCTCTTCCTCCAACCCAGCCCAAATGGAAAAGAGAACAGGGGACCACAAGTGCGAAGTTTTTATGAGCCAGGCTTGGAAGTGGGACACATCACTTCTTCCCATATTCCAATGGCCAGGATTCACTCACATGGTTACCGCTGAATTACAAAGGAGTCTGGGAAACACAGACTATCTCTGTGTTCATGGGAAGTGTAGAAGGCGTGGCACCTTATGCTACTATATTGGTCTTCATGGGCTTATCTCCACTTGTTATTATCCTATATAATAAAGAGGTAATATGCAAATTGACCATCACTCCAACACACAAGATGGCCACCCCCATGTGGTCAAAGATGGCCGCCCCCATGTGGACACAAGATGGCCGCCACAAGATGACCGGCAGAGGAGGGCACTTGGGAGCAACCAGATGGGCAGGGGAGGGCACTTAGGGGTGACCAGGCTGGCGGGGAGTGGTTAGGGGGTGACAGGTTGGCAGGCAGAAGCAGTTAGGCGCAATCAGGCAGGCAGGCAGGCGAGCGGTTGGGAGCCAGCAGTCTTGGATTGTGAGAGGGATCCCAGATTGGAGAAGGTGCAGGCTAGGCTGAGGGACACCCCCCGCCCCTGCCCCATGCACAAATTTCATGCATCGGGCCTCTAGTATTACATATTTGCTTACCTTTTCATTGCCTACCCACACTACAGTGTAAGCTTCACAAGCACAGGGACTCTGTCTTGTCAACTGCTGTTTTGCTAACACCTAGCTGAGTGCCTGGCACAGAGAAGGCACTGATTATTATTTCTTGAGTCACGAAATGCATGGGCACTCTGTCAGGTGATTTCCTTTTTACCTCTTGTCAGATGTTCCTGAAGCCATGCTCCTTTTCCTGCTAATATCACTGTGTCTCTCCCATTGTACCAGGCCTAGGTTTATGTCAACAGATAGGATCTGGTTTTCCAATAGTACTATAGAAGCTATGTTACCCTCTCAACTGCTGTCCTGGGCATGCCAGCTATGCTGTCTACCAGCCCCGAAGGCCCTTTCTAGTTCACACCAGCAGCCTTCTTTGTAAGGGAGAAGAAAGGATGACCATTCCCAGGTAGGCTGAAAACCCATGAGCTGTTCTAGCACAAAGCACACTCTAAATGGGGTGATGGGGTGACACACAGATAGCTACCCTGTGGATTTTGTACTAGAGGAGTCTGGAAAGTCATCTGCAGGAAATAGAAGAGTAAATACACAGTGACTGTGAATGGTAAGAGTCAAGAAGGGGAAAATAACCATCTTGGATCCTCGCAGCCTTCCTGTTTCATTTGCAGCACACCCTTAAAATAAACCCATTTTAAAAGAGGATCTAATGAATCACTGCTCCTTATTTGGTCATGAGCCTGACTAACCCAAGCCAGCACCTGTTGGCAAAATGGCCAACAGCTTAGTAAGGGGGCTCAATGGATGGTTGCCACATTTATATGCCACTTAAATAGCTTGACAAAGTGAACCACTCCACCCAGAGATGGCATCTGGAAATACCACTGTGCTCCACACAAGTTCAGGCTTCATCACCTCCTACTAAGAATACTTGCAGCAGTTTCTCCACTCCATTTCCATAGCTTTTGTACCATGCCCTGGATTCATCTTTCATAAAGCACAACTTTCATTCTGTCACTCCCTGCTCCAAATCCTCCACTGATTCCCCAGGACTATAAAACTGACATTTCACTTGCATCCGTGTAATAGGAATATCCTAGGGGCTGCATGTATACTGTCTCATTCCTTAGAACAAACATGCAATTAGGACCTACACTCTTTATTTCGCAGTGATGGTGTAGGGTCATGAAAATATTAAATAAATTACCCATAAACCTGAAGCTAGGAACCAGAAGAGTCAAAGAAAAACCCCAGATGTACCTGTTTTTAAAGCCTCTCCTATTTACTCCATTCATTCACTCATTCATTCATTCATGTTGAGTGCCAACCATGCACTGGGAATTGTGCTAAGTACCAGGAAACAGTGGCTAAGTTACCAGATGATAATTTTACCAGTGCTGTGATACAATGAAGTGTGTTAAGTACTGGATGGGGAATGTGAATGCTAAGGAAGTGGGCTGCCAGAGCTCTAAGCCTAGCCTCATTGGTCAGGAAAACCTCCTTTGAGACATTGTCAGTTGAGAACTGAAGGGTGAATAAAAAGTAACAACCTGTTTTTGTAGTGGGGAAGTTATCCTGGGTATGTCTCGTCTCTCCCTCTGGCTGTCCCAGACTAATGGGCTGCTTGGGAAGAGGGGAGAGGCAGGGTAGAAGGTCCAAACAAAAAACCCCTGACTTTTAATTGTCAAGTGATAGTACCAAAATGTGTTTTGTATTTTAATAGCTCTTGTTCCTGGGGTTTACAACAATTTCTCTGTGATTTGAAACTAAAATCCATTTCCTTCCCTAGCAGCATCCCTTTCTTCTTTCACACATGCACACATGCACATGCACACGCGCGCGTGCACACACACACACCCCATGCAATGTAATTGCTGGTGTGTTGGTGCTAATTGTGTTCTCCATCACACATTCCTGAATGCACAGAATTAAATAAGGCAGGTATGGTGTTGACAGAACAAAAAATACTAATGACTTATATGACAGATTCATCAGTTTGGTGGGAAACAGGGTAAAAACAGCCAATGTTATATATGGAGATTAGGACAAAGGCCACAGTAGCAACACATGTTTATAAAGATAAATAAAATAAAACTAAAAATAAGTTTTGGAGTTTTTTCTATCACAAATGTAATCTGAATAGGCTGTCTTACTATTTTTCAGGCTTTCCCAGGCTTCCGATTTTACCTTCTATTTAAGATTTCATTAAATTTTTGAGAAAATATTTTGATAGACTATTCAATTTTGCATTTACAATTTGAAAGTTGATTCAATCATCACTTCTAAAATAGGTTGAAAGTGGAATGTATAGACTCTTTTACTCTATAGAAGAACTCTACCAAGTAGGGGCAAACATGAAAAATAAGTTCTGGCTAAGGAGCAAACAGAAAATCTAGGCCAGTAAGCCAGACTATAAACCCAAACTGCATCATCTGAATTTCATAAATGATGAAATAGTCACATGAATGGGATATCCCCAAACCAGAAAGCCCGACTGTGGTTTTGGTGACACCGTCCTTAAAAGTGATAGTCTTTTATAAAAAACTATAGTCTTATGGCATGCACAGTTTAGCTGGGTGTTCACTAACCCCATTTCCTTTTCTTCTGGGTGCCACCTTTCCCCCCATATTCCCAGCCCCTCCAGATCAAGTGTGGCCTTGAGGCTGAGTTCTGCCCAATGAAATCTGAGTGAAATCCCAGGGATATCTGGGTCCAGGAATAACTACAGGGAGAACAATTAACTCCCTCCTCCCCTAGACATTTGCCCTCATCTGCTCTGCACTAAATTGGGGGGAGTAAATGCATTAAGTGGCTGAGCTTTGTGTGGAGTTCAAACCCAAGTAGTACATAGGAAAGGCAGAAATAAGGCAGGGTCCTTCAGAGCAGAGGATCATGCTGCAGGCCATGAGCAGGATGTGGCAGGCGTCCCAAATAAGGCGATTGGCATTGATAGTCGATAAACTTCACACTCAGGTATGGAAAGTTTGAATGACTTCCCAAAGGCCAGGGCACTTAGGAGGAGCCAGTTACCAATAGGAGGAGGACAGAAGGAAAGGTAAGGGTAGCTCAACTAGTACTATGATGCTCCTTCCAAGCTTGTGAGCTCCTGAGAGTCGCGATCACATCCCCTGTGTGCTGAAATGCCTCATTTATGTGCCACTGTCAAGAGAATAAAGTCCAAAACCTCTAAAGTGGGCAGCTCACTCTCCATGGTATCATTCCTGCCTACCTGCTTAATGTGATCTTCAACCACTATGTATCCTCTGCTTGACCCGTCCCGCACTGATGATGGGTGTATCCTGAACAAGCCCTACCTCTACGCCTTGATACATAATTGTCCCTTTCCCTACCTTATCTGCCTCAAAACTCATAGCCATCCTTCCTGGTTCAGCTTAAAAACACCCTGTTTACCCCACCACTTTTCCTGATACCTGGTCTCCCTAGGAAACATGCTTCTTAAGCTGGGCTCTCATAACCCTTTATATGTGAATCACCATTAACCATATGTGTCACCTCACTTATCATTAAAGTCACATCATTGCTCTTCAATCCTTGCTAGACTGATAGGTCATTTATGATGGGAACCGTGTTTGACTGCTCTTCACTGCGCTTGGCCAGGTGAATACCTGGTGCACCTGTGCGCACACGAACACACACAAAGCTATCAGACAATAGGTGGATGATTGAGTTGAAAACTAGGAGCTTCCTGGGATGCCCAGTGCACATGTAATTAGAGAAAATGGAACACTATAAAAGATTTTTCAGGAAACCCAAGGAATATGAAAAAAAGTCCACTGCAGCCCTTAAATAAGACTTGCTTTATAGATTGTCAGCCAGTCTTAAAGCCGAAGTGCACTCATCTGTAAGTCCAGATGTGCATGGAAAGCAGGACTGGGAAGCAGAAGCTTTAGAAAATGTACATAAGTAAAAAGTAAAAATGACAATCAGAAAAAGGAAAAGAAATATGTGTCAGAGGATATTTTGATTCCCCAGAATGCCACTCCTTGCCTTTACTCCTTGAAAACGTTCATTCCCCTCCCCCTGAAACAAAGCAGGCCTTTATGCCACTGTTAAAATGTAAATATTAGTAATATAATATATGTCTAACAATAGGGGGTTTAATTACATCAGGGACTATGCAAGGGAGAAAACCTATAACAATAGCATGGGGAAATGTTCACTTAAAATGTCGACTGAAAGAGAGGAAGTTACTATATCTAAAGTATCAACTCAACAATGTATATATTCAATGTGCATCTGTATATATTTAGATAGGACAATGGAATGAAATGCAACAAAATGTTGTAATTGTGGCTTTATCAGTGTTGTAAAGAGAGTGGATGGTTTTATTTTCTCTGTATGTGTTTTATTATCTTCCAGATGTTTCACGGAGTAATTTTATAATTAGACAATAATGTTAGAATGTTCTCAAGTCAGACTTCCTGGGTTGGAATCCTATGCCCACTCCTTTGTGATTGTGTGACCTCTGATAAGGACTATTTCTCTCTTGCTTTATCTCACTCATCTGTCAATGGAAATATTAGTATCCTTTCAGAGTATTCACAAGGTAATCATATGGTAATGCATAGAGAGCACTAGAATAATGGCTGGCAAATAGTAAACCTTGATAAAGGTTACTCAATACAGGTGTGATCTGGAACTTGAGCAGTGAGGTGAGATTGGGGCAGGCTCAAATAATGCACTTTGCCCCTACACAGTTTTACTCAGGACTGCCCAGGGATTCGAGCCTGTCAAGCAACACCTGGTCTCTCCTTTGCTCAACACAGCTGCCAGGAGAGGAATGACATGGGAAAGAAGAAAAGAGCAATTTCCAACTTTATTCCGCATTGTCTTTGTCCACTTTCTCACTGCCGCCTCCCTTTCTTTTGTATTTTATATTAACTGCCGACTTAGAACGCAGAGAAGCCTAAGTAAACCAAAGCTCACTAGAATATAAAGAGAAAGAGAACAAAAGAAAAGGAAGGCATGAATGGCAGCCTCGGCTCTATAACTATAATCAGAGAAGCAGGCTGGTGTGGCGCCCTAACGTACAGACCTCCTAGTGAAGTAGACTAATGTTTCATTTACTGCTACAATTTTCTCGTGGCAGAGATAATTCACCTGTGTGATGATTACATCCTGCCTCCAGGCTCTCAGCAACTCTTGCCTACCTTTGTATCTTGAATTTGGGAAATCTGTCTGCATTCAAAGTGCTGAAGATAACTTGGGAGGCAAGAAAAATCTCATTTCCCTCCAACACAGTGGCAGACTTGGATTCAATCTATTAAAGTCAATTGGTGTATTTGATCAGGTAGTCGCATTTAGAGATACTCAGATAGCAGGCACGGGTCCTGTTTGCATTAGGTTTAAAAAGGAAACCGATGTCCACATGCAGGGAAAAACTGAGCAGTCATTCTGAAGTCAAGGTCACAGCAGAGCATGCACAGAAAACCAGCAGCAGGGCCCGAGGTCAGTGCAGAAACCCCACTTGGTGGGGAAGAATGATGAGAACAGGTGGGCAGAACTTGCACCTCCAGGTCACTGGCTCAGAATGCAGCCCAGCCCAGCCTGTGTGATGTTTATAAGGCCCTGACAGTCCGTGTGAAGAGAGCTAGCTCGAAGACGGCATTTTCGCCAGAAATCGCCCTGCCTTCGGCTAAGAGGCCAAAGAACAGTAGGATCCCCCAAATGAACTCACCTACTCAGCTCTTGGAGGTGTGTTCCAGCTGACACAGCTGAGTCACACTGCACATGGCATAAAGTTCCCGTCTAGCAGCCTTGACCCAGCTCTGTGTTCAAGGGCCCTGGAAAGGTGAGGCCTCCAGATGGGATTGCAGTCCAAAGCACTTGCCATACCTCTGACTTCAATCGGAGTCAAAAATAAGGAAGAGAAGACAGAAGGCAAGTCTGAATCCTCCTCCCGGCTTCTGGGGCTCCAGCTCCCCTGCAGTACTGAGTCTAGCCACTACAAGCTAGATCTAAAGTTGTAATAATGCCGAGGCTTCCTTTAAGCAGGAAACCAACATTTATTAAACCATAGCCAGATGCCAGGCATGCTGCCAAGTGCTCTGCTAGACTTCATTCATTCCACAACCAGGGAATTCGGCACTACTAACCAAAATGACAAAAATTAAAAATCGGGGTACGTGGATGAGGGAATATACTCCATGATGCAAAGGACGCTGCAGGCATCTGTACTCCTTAAGCTTAAGTGAGACAATTTATTTTAAAATATTTTTAATTGCTTTTTAGAGAGAGAGGAAAGAAGAGGGAGAGAGAAGTGAGGGCAGAACATCTATCAGCTGCCTCCTGCACGCCCCCTACTGGGGATCGCTGCCTTGTGTCCTGGCCAGGAATCGAAGCAGCAACCTTTTGTGCACAGGAGGATGCTCAGCGAACCAGGGCCAGGGCTTAAGTGAGACCATTTCTACCTCTCACTCAAAAATGTATTCTAGGCAACTGAGAGTTAGGTGGTACCACCACCACCACCACCACCACCATCATCTTCATCCCATTTCATAGAGTTGAGAACTGAGGCCAAAATAACAGAAGTAAAATGCTCAAGATGGCACAGCTGACAAGTGGCAGAGCCTATACCTCAACAGACGATTCAAGTCAGTGCTTCCTGCTCTACAACATGCCACCTCTTATTACAGTTCAGAAATGCTTTCTAAGTTTACTCGAGAGCTAGGCTAGATAAAAAATGGAGACAATCGACAATCTGTACGGTTCTAAACACCAGAGGAAAAGAAAAACCACCTCCCTTTCAGCATGACAACCTGAATCACCCCAAAACTGGTCAGTGCTACCTTGGGACATGCCAAGGCCTCTCGCCCCCAGGCTTAGTTTTCACATTGGATTAAAGCTAGTTAGCAGCATTTCACAAAATACAAAGCAGAAGCCAAACACTGCCATTCTTGCCATGTGAGTGGCCAAGAAGCAATGCCCTTTCCTTTTGAGAAAATCCAAGGCAGAGAAGCTGGAGGGCAGGTGGAGGGGACACAGCATCTGTCTCAAGCAGATCCCAATGTGAATCCTGAATCAGCCCCGCGTGGGTACACAACTCTGGGCATATGAATAGGTGCCCACATCTGTGGCAGGGTGATAAATCCCATTTGGCAAGACTGTTGACCAAATGCATGGAAAGCCCCGACAAGCACCCCAGGATATCGGGCGGGGTGGGGGTGGGGGGACTCAATTATTTTTGTTACTGGCCCTAAGCCTCTGAGCATTGAT
Source organism: Corynorhinus townsendii (assembly GCA_026230045.1). Classification (NCBI taxonomy): domain Eukaryota; kingdom Metazoa; phylum Chordata; class Mammalia; order Chiroptera; family Vespertilionidae; genus Corynorhinus; species Corynorhinus townsendii. The sequence goes on from JAPDVU010000005.1 coordinate 112,729,303, forward strand.
ACGCAGCAGAAGAGCCGTTTTATGACATGCCCCATAGACTTCCCCATCCGACCTGCCCGGAAACAGCATCCTGCTCACTTATTCACTCACACCCCTCTGGCCTCTGAGGAGTCACTCGCTGTGCATTTCTAGGGCCATCCATAAAAGCTACAAAACTCTCAGAAGTCACAGAGAAGTTGTTTTGTTATAAAGTGTGATTCCCTGGCCCAAACCAGCTTTTGCCTTTGAATCAGTTTATGTTACCACTTATTTAGCAGATTGATTGCTGCTATGGCAACTGCACATCCCTCCGCGCAGACACGGGCACAAGTCCTTGATGCGATCCTGGCTCAGCCTCCCTGGCCGCATGCAGTCCGTGCCCAGCATGAGAGAATATTGGGGAAATTAATTGCCTTCTGCACTATAGGCACTGGGGCTGCACTGTGGTGCAAAGGACAAAGTCTGGGGTGTAAATCCAGGAGGGAGAACTGGAGAGCCCTCAGCTGAGCTCCGGCCATGCCGCTCAACTCTGGTTTCCAGGGTTTCTGCCAAATAGCAAGGCAGGATGTATCCAGCGACTGCAAATGCCACTTGGCAGTGGTCCGGAGTCTTTCAGGAAAGCTTTACACCAG